>OY725347.1:21547573-23947573 GCA_963243735.1 Neocrepidodera transversa | reverse complement strand
CCTTTAAGGTCCTAATTTAAAAATTTTACATAATACATCCCCATTGTGCCAAAAGTGGCACCAGCGCACTCACTATTGAAAAATAGACAAAACGAGCACTATTTAGTTCTATGACGTTTTGTTTTGTTATTGAATATATTTCTTTATCTGGGTATGTACAGAAAATAATGTATTTAAAAAAAAAACTCTCAAATTTCTAAAATTAAGCGGGACTGAAGTCGCACCATCTATGGGTCGAACATAAAATGCAAGTTAGTGTAGTCAAATGGAATCTGCTATTTTTTGACGTCATAAACCATGCCTCTTTTATTCTATGAATAAATAAAAATAAAATAGTAATTTCAACAGATTGTAAATAAATACTTATTATATATAGCAAAGGCGACAATAAAATAATTATAAACTATAACTTATATCTTATATATGAAAATAACACAAATACACAACAGCTGAGTGTCAACTAAAATCATGTGACTGTGGTCGGTCACACCATTGGAGGGAATAAGTAAATAAGTAAGTATCCTTTATTTTGCTCAAAAGAATACAAGAAATGTAAAATAGCAATAGTCACTAAAACAATAAAACAATAAAAGAATACAAAGGTTAGAGTGAAAATAATAATAAAGACAAATAAATAATATGTTCATATACATACAATACAATGTAAAACACTATAATTAAATGAAATATTCAGATAGTCAGTAGAAACAGTTTTTTATTAAATATGTTTTAAGTTTACTTTTAAATTTATGTGAAATATTAATATTTTTAATTTCATTTGGCAGGTTATTATATATTCGCAATCCCATAGAATCAGGAGATTTATAGCTGATACACCGTTTTGAAAATGGTATATTAAAATCATTTTTATTTCTAGTATTTAATGAGTGAATTCCTTTGTTTAATTTAAACTTATGTTTATTTTGAAAAATATACAGACACGATTCATAAATGTAAAGTGACGGTAAGGAAAGTATTTTAAATTGTACAAATAACGGTTTACAGGAATTCCTATAGTGCACGATGCGTTTTTGAGCAATAAATACTTCACCTGCCAAGGTGGAATTTCCTCAAAAACAAGCCAAATATCAAACGAGAATCTACCTGTGCATAATATAAATTTAACAGCTGGGTCTTATTTAAAATATTCCTCATATTTTTAAATAAAAAGTTACTTGAGTTAAGGGTTGAAATGAGTTTTTCACAATGAGGTTTCCAGGTTAAGGTAGGGTCCACCTTAATTCCTAGAAAACTGACGGCCTCTACATTATCATTTACAGTGCAATTATTCACAACTGTAGTAAGTGGATCACATGACTTTTGAACAGTATGAAAAGTAGCTAAGTGAGTTTTAGCTGCATTAAAAAAGAGCTTATGTTCATTAAACCACTGACTTATGGACTCTACTATTTTTTGAATATTTACTGATGTCATATTAGATATTATTAAGGATAGATCATCCGCATATATGGTAAAAAGACAGTTCAGTAAGAAGCAAATCTAAACTATTAACATAAAGTAGAAAAGACAGAGACCCAATACTGATCCCTGTGGAACACCCATCTCCACTATCGAGTATTCTGAGTTATATTTATTTATACTAGTCTCATCTTTATAATGAATTTGAACAAATTGTTTCCTGTACCTTACATATGACGATATCCAGTCCAAAGGTTTCCCCCTTATTCCAATCTCGTACAATTTTGCAATAAGAATATCATGATCGACGCAGTCGAAGGCCCTGATGAGGTCGCAGAAGCCGCTGTAGAAATGGACTTGCCAGCCCGAAACCCATGTTGCTTATCTGTTATAATATTATATTTTTCTAGAAATTGCTCCAATCGAGATAGAAAAGCATATTCAAATAATTTTGAAATAGAAAAAGGAACTGTGACAGGTCTATAGTTTTCAGGTACAAATTGGTCATGTTTTTTAAAAATGGGGATGATTTTGCCCGATTTTAGAATATGAGGGAATGAGCCTGTGACAAAAGATATATTTATCAAATATGTGAGTGGTTTAATCACATAGGGAAAACTTTTTTTAACTAAAAACATTGGTACATCGTCGGGGCCGGATGATTTTTTATTTTTTAATTTATTTTTTAAGAGCCTTTCTAATTCGGTCTCTGTAAAAGGATTCATAAAAAAAGATTCAAAACGAATAATTCTACTATCTACTGTAATTTCGTTGCCATTGATTTTTAGAATTTCCTTGTTTTTTGGTTTTATTTGTTATTTCTTTTATGCCTATTTGGATGGTTTTATAAAGGAAGATATTTTGTATTGGTAATATTCTTTTTTTACATTATCGATCAAACTTACGTGCTGTTTTTTAAGCTCCTTATAAATAATAATAATAATAATAATAATAATATAATTTATTCATTAATTGGATTACAAGGAAGGTTTATACAATATATAAAATATATAAATTATGGTTCTTCCACTAAAGGCCAAGCCTTGAAAGTGGGTTCTATTTGTTTATTAAATTATTTGTTTTTTTATTAATTTAATTTAATATAATATAAGGGTGTAATATGAAAAATGTAATTTACCTAAAGAACGTCAATAACATGTATAGGATTTTATTTTAGGAACATAATATAGACGTGATTTAATGTAGGAACATAAATAACCTAACATAAGATTGTACTTCAAGAGCATAACATAAGATTTGAAGATAACATAACATTCGAATATAGAGAGCTCAACACAAATATAATCAAATTATTTATATAAATTACTTATATAATAATATCAAAAAATGCATGCGCTACTAGCCGAGGGATTTGTGAAAACCATTTGTAAAATTTCTTTTTAAATAGTTTTAAATCAAAATGTTTAATTTCAATTGGTATTGAGCTGTAAAGTTTTGGACCTAAATATTGATACGATCTTTGATAAATCGTTTTTTCGGGTTTTGGTACCTTCGATGAAACTTCTTTATGTCTTGTTTCGTAATTATGATTTATTGGCACTAGATTATTTTTATATTTGTGCTGTCTGACTATAATGCTACAATAGAAAAGTTGTTTTATATCTAATACTTTTGCTTCTTCAAACAATTTGTCTGTAGGGTAAGTATATTTTTTTTTTAATATTATTTTAAGAAAGTATTTTTGAGTTATTTCCAGGTGATGTAGATGAATGTCAGGTGTTCCCCCCCAAACAATAATGCCATATCGTAGGTGACTTACTACAAGAGCCTGATAAAGCATAATTAACTGAGAAGAAACAAGCAACTCACTAAGAGCTTTAAATCTGGGTAAAAGAGATCGTATTTTTTTTGTTATCATTTTAGTGTGTAGGTCCCATTTTAGATGTGAGTCAAGATGTAGTCCTAGATATTTTATATTAGACTCTTTTCGAATATGAACATTATTATCATCAGAGATATTAAGATAGGTAAAGTCAGGTAAGTTAGTCATATAAGGTGTGAGAGGAGTGAAGTAGGTCTTGTCAAAGTTTACAGTCAACAGTTTGGATTTAAATAATTGTAATATATGTCGAAAATCCTTTTCTACTTTTAGCTTTAGTTCCATCCAACTGTTATCTTGGTAAAATATTGCCGTGTCATCAGCAAAACTCACCACACTCCCTTCAGTATTTAAATTTAGGATATCATTGACATAAACACTAAAAAGCATAGGACCTAGTATAGTTCCCTGAGGGACTCCATATTCAACTGTTAAGAAACTGCTTTTTGTTTCTCCTACTTGTACGCACTGTTGTCGTCCGGTTAGGTAGCTTTCAAAGAGTTGAAGTACTTTTCCTCTTATACCTGTATTTTGTAAGGTTTGCAGTAGCTGGTGGTGACTAACGGTATCGAAAGCTTTAGCAAGATCTATAAAGATGCATAGTGCTGGTTTACTTTGATTCATAGCTTCATACATTTTTGTTGTTAAATAAACTAAAGCATCTTCAGTTGATTTATTTTTGCGGAACCCGAACTGTTTATCAGATAGTAATTGATATTTTTCGAAGAATGAAGTTAATCTATTCTTTAGAATTTTTTCGAATATTTTCGCAATATTGGAAATTAGTGATATCGGTCGATAATTAGTCACCTCTAAGTTATTTCCCTTTTTAAAAATTGGTTTGACAACAGCAGTTTTTAGGTTTTTTGGAAAAATGCCTTGATCGATGGTTAGATTAATTAAATAGCTTAAAACTACAGAAATTTCATTTGCAACAGCTTTTAGAGTTTCCGACCTAATGTTGTCTATGCCTGGACTTTTCTTGTTTTTTAAATCTAAAATCATATCTCTAACTTCTAAATTCGTAGTTGGGGCAAGGAATATTGTATTAGAAGATGGGTGAGTTATTTGTTGATTAAAATTTGTAGGTTTTGATATTTTGGAGGCAAGTTTTTTCCCAATGCTCGTAAAAAAAATATTAAACCTTTCTGCAACTGACAACTCACAAGTCAACAATTCACCGGTTTCTGAATTAATTTTCGAAACTGTCTCTTGTTTTTTTGTTTCATTGCAGATTTCTTTTACACATTCCCATAGTTTTTTGCTATCATTTTTATTTTCTCCTATTCTTTCTTGATAATAATTCTTTTTTGATAATTTAATTATTTCATATAGTTTATTTCTGAATTTTTTATAGGTTTGCTTGTTTATATCTGTTGGGTGTTTTTGCATTTGATGAAAAAGTTTATTTTTTTCTTGAATTGACGTTAATAAACCATTAGTGATCCAATCTTTCTTTCCTGAAGTTTTTCTGTTTAGTTTTATTTTATTTGTACAGTTATTCACATGATTTCCAAATGTTTGTAAAAATTGACTTAATGATTCATCTATGTTATCGCTGGAGTAAACATTTTCCCAGTTCTCTACATTCAATGCTTGTTTCAGTTTATGATTGTCAGTGAAATATTTATATTGTGTTTTAATTAGTTCCTTTTGTCTGATTTTAGGAAGGAACATTTGTAGGATCGTTGGATTATGATCTGTGACTCGCACCCCCAAAACTATTGGTAAATTTATTAAGTTATTGATTTTAGTTCTAATAAAAATATGATCCAGACAGTTTTTGTATCGAGTTGGTTTATTAATTGCTGATATGAATCTATGAGATGACAAAGTATTTAAATAATTGACACTATCTGTTGTATTTTCTAAGATATTTATATTTAAATCACCGAGTATAACATCTATATTTGCATTATTTTCATATTCCGTTAGATATAAGTTAAGATCATTTATAAAAGTAGTTATAGAGTCTGAAGGACTTCTGTAAATGGCTGTTAGTTTAATTAGTTTATTGTTTTTTTTAATTGTTAGTTGAATACTATTTATTTTTCCAATTAAACAGAATTTGTGATTGAAAGATAGCTTTTCATTTACAAAAATCAGTATACCATCATTTTGATTATTTTGCCCTTTATTGTATATTTGTTTGAATCCATTTATTTTTAACATATTCGGTTCGGATATTTGCCAAGTCTCAGTAAAGACTATGCAATCAAAGTCATGTTTTAAAGATCGTATCAAAATTTTAAATTCATCTAAATTTTTCCTCAAACTACTAGCGTTAGAATGAAATAACCTTATATTTTCACTATTATGTACTTCTCTTGTTTTTATTTCAGTAAATTCGTTATATTTAGTTAAAGTCTCTATCTCGAATGATTCTATTTCTTTTAGTTCAAAATTTCTTACATAGTTATCCATTTAATGAAAAATATTATTTTTAAATTTACTAACTAAAATAAAGAATTAAATGATTAATTGTATCGTAAAGATAAGCAAAATTAAAGTAACAGAAAAAAGTAATGTTTCTTTCAAGAGTGTACCAACTGCACACACTGTTAATTAAACAATATAGTATTTTAAATATGGAAAATAATTATCTAAATAAATGAAAATAAACACATAAAAAAGTAAAAGTTTCTTGTTTGTAAAGGTTTAAAAGGATACTTTGTAGAACTTTTATTTTTTGAGTTTGGTATCAAGATCTTCAGGAGAAAATATTTTATGGATTACATTTTCTTCATTCAACTTCATAAAGATTGTCCCATAATTCGTCCATACTTTTCCTTGCTTTCCAAGTCTTGACCCAACTAATTTTAACAATCTGGTTTTTTCTGGAATCATATCCTCACTTATCACTAGTCTGCTGGACTTAAGCGATTTCTTGTTAGAGTAAACTAAATTTTTGTGGTAACCGTTGAAAAATATAGGTCCTAAGATTGGATAACTTTGAATTAAAAAATAAAAATCTTTAAGATTATTGCTTGATATTTTAACATGATCATTTACCCACTTCTTGTCCCAAGCACGATAGAACCTCCTTTCAGGGAAATATAATTTAAAATTATATAGAAATAAATTATAAAAATATTCAAAAGCTTGATCCAAGTTTTCAATTTGATACAAAGACGGCCAGTTCTCCTCCACCATTGCATTTATGAAACAGTCAATGTTATCTTGACTGTAACTTCTACGATGTTTCCCCTTGCTTTTATTATGCGTTTTTTATTAACATCCAACTCTAAATAAACAGGACGGTGATCAGCTATACAATTATCTAAAACACAATATAACCCTTCATTTGGAAAATTGATAAAGATATGGTCGATCAATGTACATGAGTTATTCGTAACTCTGGTAGGCCATTTAACAAGTGGTTCAAGATGAAAACTTTTTAAAATCCTACACAATTTATAATAGTCTTCATTTTTGTATAAATCTAAATTAAAATCGCCGCTTAAAACAATTCTTTCATTAGATCTATGTAGTAAATTTAAATCTTGCACTAATTTATCAAAAAATTGTAATACATTACCAGATGGTGATCTGTATATGTTAATAATGATGGTTTTGTGATTATCACCAATTACAGATACGACACAGTACTCAAATACCTGTTCTATGGGAGAGACTTTCAATGAATTTTTTTTGGCATTGATTTTATTCTTTACCCAAATACCTAAGCCTCCGAACTTTTTTGTTGGCCTGCAAAATGAATTAATTAATCGATATCCTTCAATAAACAAAATATTAATGAAATCTTCTTTTAAACCTGTTTCCACTAAACACAAAATATCTTATGTAGGAAAAATATTAATATCATCCTGTAAAATGTTTATCTTGGATGTATTTAAGGTATCCACGTTAACTAAAAGTAAGTTCGGTTTATAAATTAAGCCTGCTGATGTATCCGCTGATTTGAAGGATTTTTTGGCGAGTTACCGTTGATAACCGTTAGTCACCACGCGGTTATACTCCCCACCCACTACTTTGGACGATATTTCCAAAGTTTCGCGAAAACAAAAGCGGTAACCGACTGACAATTGACAGTTCGAATTTACATTTATAAATAACAGTATTTACCAGGATAATTTGTGAATCCTTGCTTCAAGAGGTCATATTCTCCTTCAGTTCGTGGCCGATATATATATTTCTTTTTCAACCCATAAAAAAGAATTTATTAAACACATGACTGTACTTGACATCAAATTAAAACGGTCACCAATTGAATGTAATGTCTCCTGTCTCGCAATATAACAAAGAAAAACTAGTAAGGCTTTTTCCGGAGATGTAGGATAATTTCCTCCACGATATTTCTTTTTTATCAATAAATAAGTATCATTTTGCAGTACCACATTCATTAATCTAAAGAATGTTTCTTTTCGCATTCTAAATAATCTAAAAAAATCCAGTTCATGATAATATTCTATCCATATTTCGTGGTTAATGGGTTGTCTGTAATGCACTTCAGGAAGAACTTTGGGAAACTCAAAATCGTCAAAAAAAATAATTAGCAATAAGACAACTATTATCGTTAAAAAAAACTCATCAAACATGGGAATTAACCAAAAGAAACTCATTTTGAACTTGAATTGAACGAAGCACAACTCACATCACAACTGTGGCACAACTGAAAACTGCAGCAAAACGAATCAACTTCTAACACCTTCTTTTGCCACCATATTTGTTTACGATTTGAAATTGTAACCGAGTATAACCACCTATTAAAGTTGTGTTACAGAATCTATTACCGTCTTATAAACCATGACGTCAATTTGTGACGTCATTGATGCGTCCCCTGTAACCGTTCCTTCGCGAAAATGAAGCGGTAACAGATTATAGTTACCGATTATAAAACGGTAACTCGCCAAAAAAACCTTTTGTACAGAGAAGATGGGGACGATGCCTGCGCCAAGAAAAAACGCGAACTTTGGCGCCAACCGACAGTCGCTTTACTAGGTTATACTATGCATATATTCTATTGTACTATGGTACAAGTGACGCCACTTCTGTTATTATGATAGCTTATTCAAAGTGACGCACCCTAAATGCATCTTGAAAACGATAAGATTTTTTAAAAAATATTTAATGCAGGTATACACATGGTGTATATGAGTACACTACATTATTATCGCATTTTTTCAAATTTTAGTTATTGCTCCGGCCAAAACGACACAAAATCGGACAAAACGGTTTACGTGTCTAGTTATTTTGCATTTTTATTATGAAACACTCTGTATAAGTATAACATTTATTATTTTAAATAAAATTTTATTTATTGATTTTACAGTTTTACACAATTAATTTTTTGGGATATTCTGAGACCTCACCAGCATATTAGATTAATTAAAAACATGCAGAACAGTTCAGGGTTAAAAGAAAATAAATATTACACAAAAATAACGGGAGTGAATGAATATATGATTGTGGAGTTATTTTTTTTAAACTTTAAGCAATACAAATATGGATTGTGACGAATCAACCCCGGGGATATTATTATTTTTTTAGTAAATTTTAATGGTATTTTGTTTGGTGTTCTTAAGTTTTTTTTTTCAAGGAATATTAGCGAGATTACCAAAACACATTATATTTAATGTGTTATGTTTATCTAGTTATCTAAATCCAGTAGATTTCCATAAAGACATTCGTCTGTCCGTACATGTTTCTACAAAACGATAATACACACTTGAACTATTTGAAGAAATATTAATGTCCCAATCTAAATTGCAAAAGATACAATGTTGAAATATAGAAGGAATAGATCGGCCACACAAAATTATGACGCAAAATGTTTACGTCATAACTCGGCATAAAAGGGTGTTCACAGCTCAGAAAAAATCAGTCAAAAATCAGATTTCAAACTGTCAACACCGTCACCGAAATCTTGTATCCAGCACCGAGACACCGCCGCCTGTAGTTTCGACAAACAGTTGGCTTTTACTTCTTCAAAACCCAGTCCATTCTCACAAATTAAACTACGAACGCCATTAGCAGAAATTAATTGTACCATCCTAAATAACAACTTTTATCATAAATGTTTCTAAAATATATCGTCAGTGTTACGCAGAGGCGTACTGTGCCAATTTTCTAAATTATGGTCCAACGAGTATTCAGCCTGAAAATAAGGGTTGCCTCGCTGGTACTGATCCGGTCGTAATCTAGTAGGTTTTCTCACAAAAGATAATATTTCGGATATCCAAACAAAAATAATTAAAGACGATATCTCTGATATTTATTAAAAGAGCAATATTGCAAATAATGCAGACAGGGTTGGTACAATTCTGGGCAGTCATTGGATGGACCTTTTATAAGCTCCAAAAAGAGTTTATTTACCATTTATTTCTAATTTTTTTAGTGTCAAGTCAACGCAATTGATTAATTAATTTATAATTAATATTCATTACAATGGTGTTTAGGTTTTCCGGTTGTCCGGTTTTTCCTATACGTTTTATGACAAATGGCGCCATTAGTCTTCAGTAAATTTTCTTAGTGAATAATTATTTTCTAGAGATTTTTGTATTTTGATTTATGTTCACTTGTCACCAATCTCTAAAAGAATTTCTGGGGATATTACAATTATTAATAATAAAGCTATTATTATGACGACGATTATTTAACACAACGTGTTTCCTAACTTAATAATACTAGACGATTAAGTATATTTTGTGATAAATTTGAGTACGGAATTTTCTTACCGAAATGGCCATCAGTTTGTAACTTTGCACCCGCCTTTTTCATGAGATAAACAGGCCAGGGGTGGGAGGTCACAGGATCGACAAAAATAGAAAATAATTAAAATGTGACTTAAATTAATTAGTGCTACTTTACAAAAGTGATTTAGAATAAAATTATAAAGAAAAATTAATGCTGAATTGACAAAGATAAGATTTCTCTTAAATAGTGTGTTAAACTGTTCTTAGAAGTGATCGTTTCATATAACTCGCGATTGTATTATGTTACCCACAAATTATTTTCTTAATGATTATTAAAAATATATTTTTTCGTCGTATGTTTAGTTTAAGCGATTTTTTTTTTGTAGTGAATTCTGAACAATCTCATACCAGTGTATCACTTATAATTTCTTCAGTAGTGGATGCTCTCAAACGATATCCGAATAGAAGGTAAAAACCATATATGAATATACTTTTAGCCTCTTTATATGCCTTCAAATATATACCAGTTTCTACAATATTATCAAATTTAATAAGACTTATATTTTTGATGATTTATTAAACTTAAAGTTATAGGTACAATTTCGTACAATTTTTATAATAGTTATGTAATTAATAAAATTTTTGCACCGTGATTTATCTATCTAATAGCTAGTCTGGTTAATAGAATAAGTAAATCAAAATTTTTAGGTACATTCAAGTAGAAACAGCATTCTTTTACCAATGGTGGGAGGAAAACGAAGATCTAAGAGAAGACTTTAAAAATTTAGTAGACAATGGTCAAATAGAAATAGTAAACGGAGCATGGTCAATGAACGACGAGGCTTGTGTCAATTATCAATCAACCATTGACCAATTTACATGGGGTTTAAGGTTATTATTACCTCATATTAGTATTTGTATTACTTTATAATATTTTAGAAAAATTGAAGAAACAGTTGGAAAATGCGGGAGACCACGAGTTGGTTGGCAAATAGATCCATTTGGCCACAGCAGAGAGCATGCGTCTCTTTTATCACAAATGGGATTCGATGGATTATTTCTTGCTAGAATGGATCATGATGATAAGGATAAAAGGATTTTGAATAAAGAGTTAGACTTTTTGTGGAAAGGAAGTGCTAATATAGGTAAAAAATAATTTTACTTTTAAAATAATATGTCTTATTAAGACGGCTCTCTATGTTCATCGAGTAGTATTAAGATATACATTTTTTTTAACTCTATTTATTATACAATCTGTCCTTGTGAAGGACAATGAGTATTTGGTATGACTGTTACACGTAACATGAAAGGGATTATTCCAATGAACAGGCCCTTATATAATCTAAAGGTTTTGGTTAATTAAGAATAAAACTAATTGTTTACCCCTTGTTAATTCTTGTTTATAGTTAATCTACTTAAACCTATTTCCCGAGTCTGTTGGCCTAAAGCATTTTAATCTTCTCATCTCTGAACTCCCTTTCATTAGTTGGTTGGCGAGCTCTTTGACACTTTCACTATACTTCTGAATCTCCTTCTTTACTGGTGGAATAGTTAGATCACTCGTAATTACGTCATTTGGAACATACCACGGAGCGTAAGTCCAGTTGGGCTTAAGCATTACTTTGTATAATAGCACTTTGTTAGATGTAGATAGCTGGGATCTTCTGCCACTCATCCAGTATAATTTATGTAGATATAGACCAAGTTGTTTCCTCTTAGCAAATATATATTGTTGCCAATTCTATCTTCGATCTTAATGTATGCCAAGATATTTAACTGTATTTACGTGTTTCTATTGTTTATTGTTAAATTTTATAGGAGGGCAATTCTCTGTTCTATTTGTGAAGGTTATGTCAACTGATTTGCTTTCATTTTTTTTCACTCTCAGTATTTTTTTGCCAGTTTTGTATTCTGTCCAGTGCAGTCGGTATGCTGTGAGAAGCTCTTGTTGGATCTACGTGTGATGATAATATGGTGGTATCATCAGCGTACGTTGCTACGGTGGTTAAGCGTGTAGTAGGCATATGAGCTGTGTATAACAAATAAACGGTAGGTCATAACACACTTCCCTGAGGGACGCCTGCTTGAATTGATTATATTTCCGTACATTCATCCTGGTGTTCAATCAAAAAGTGTCTATTTTAGAAGTAAGATTTTAGTACTTCAAACATGTATGGAAGATTTTTTTTAAGTTCAGATAATAGCCTCAAATGCCAGACCTTATCGAAGGCTTATGATATGTCTAGGAATAGTGCAGAGCAGTATCTATTTCCCTCTAAATCTCTGTTTATTTGATTTACTACCCTGTGAATCTGTTCAATAGTTCCGTGTTTGTTTCTGAATCCAAACTGGTAATCCGGAATCAGATTATTTAAATAAATTATTTCATTTAGTTTCTTTATAAATATTTTCTCAAAAAAGTACTGGTAGTAAGCTAATAGATGTTTACTCCTTTCAGGAAACCAAAGTCAATAAGGTCTGTGGGCCAGTAGGTTGGATCCCTTGTGGTTAAATAATGCATATTATGTCCCTGTATAGCTGCCATCATTTGTCTTCCCATTTATCCTTGTTATTCTTGATCCCCAGTCTCGATGTTTGGCGTTAAAATCATCTGTAGCTATAAATCTGTTTCACAGTGTGCGAAAAAATTTCAGATATTCATCATTTTTGATGTTAAATTTTGATGGGCAGTATACGGAAAATATATTAAGTGTTGTTGATTTTTATTGAATTGTGACTGTGGTGGCTTGTAGATCGTTTTCTATATAATTTCGTGAATGATTGCCAGGACCGTTCTTTGCCCCGGATTCACTACAGCCTCATGGGTTTATTGCTCCCGTCTCTTTGTCTACTGCACCCACTCGATCAACGTTGTTCCAGGTACTAGTTTGTAAGGTTCTTTTATAAACTTTTTCACGTGTAGAAGTCCGGGTATATCATCCCAGTACAATTTGTGTTTAGACTTGATCCAATCTTTTATATATCCAATCTTTCCTGAACGTACGTTTTGGTACTCCCATCGCTGGTTCTGAACCAATTAATGGGGTTGACGACCCGCTTCTTGAGAGCTCAAAAAGGTGTAAGTAGGTGAAAAAAAAGTTAAAATTTTATTTAAAAAAAAAACCAAAAAAGGTCAAAACAAAGTCAAGAAGATGGTAAAATAGGCGAAAATGGTAAAAGAAGGCAAAAAAAAGTTTTAGTAGAGGTAAAAAATATAAGTTAAATAATGGCAAAAGAGGAAAAAAAAGCATGAAATAACAAAATAAAGGTAAATAAGGCAATTAGTCAAAAGACAATTAGTCAAAAGTTGGAAAAAAAAACAGGAAAAAACAAGAAAATATAGAAAAAATAGACAAAATAGTAAAAAAACAGTAAAAACAGGTAAAACAAGGGAAAATGGGAAAACAGGGAAATATAGGCAAACATAGAGAAAATGAAACAACAACCAAGATAAAATAGTAACAATAGAAAACAACAGGAAGGAAATAAGAAATAACAGGGAAAAAAAGTGAAAAATTAGAGAAAAATGGGAAAACAGGAAAAAAATGAGGACAATAGAAAAAATCTGATGTGGCCAACACATGACCTCTCGCCATTTTTGAATCAAAAATTTACAGGTTGACACAAAAAATGAAAAAAAATTATTTTTTTGTAAATCTGGCAACAATGGCAAAAGTTTCGAAAATTTTAATGAGATGAAAATAAACTATGGGGTTTACAAAATATATGTGTAAAACTTTATTGCCATTTTGTATAATAATTTCGTCATCACCCACGGCCACTTCCGGTTGTGCGATTGGCACCAAAATCTAATCAGATCTAATCTAGGGTATCAGAATGCTGTATGCAAAATTTCAAATTTTTTTATTCAGTAGTTTTTGAGTTATCGTTACTACAACATCCATCCAAACACACACACTAACACACACACACACTAACACACACACACTAACACACACACACACACAGACATCATCGCGAAAATATTAAAATCGTATTCTAGGGACCCTAAAACGTGTTTATTCATTGAAAACTCACTACCCAATTTTTATCATGATTCCTATACCTCTCTTACCTGAAGGGCGAGAGGTAAAAATCGGCTGTGTCACTCCAGAACTTCTCCAGATCGGCTGTAGAGAATAGGATTATTTTAATTACAAAATACTAAGCATGCGCACAATATGTATAGCACACTGCTACAATTAGGATCTCTTAAAATCATGGGCGAAAACAATTGAAACAAAAAAGTTTGATATAAAAGTTGTAAGTACTTTTATGCTCTACAACTTTGCAGTAGAACATATTGCACTAAAGTGCATTGTTTCTCTTCAAAATTAGAAAAATAGGACAAAACCTAAATGTGTATATTTTTCGCCCTCTAGCGGCGAAACTATGAGGATTTTAAAAGAGGTAAATATAAAAGTTAAAGAAAATTATGTGCTCCAGAACTTTGCACTAGAAAATTTTGCACTAAAACGCATTGTTTTTCCTCAAAATTTGGAAAAAGTGCGGAAAACCTACATGTACATTTTTTGAGTGCCCTCTAGTGGCGCATCAGTTGAAAATTAGGGAAAAAGTTTCATACAAAAGTTGTAGCGAATTTTATGCTCTAAAACTTTGTATTAAGGTGCATCCAGACCGGTGCAACAAACAGCGCAAAACGTTCGCGAACATTTTGCAACAAGCATTCTGATGAGCGCGGATAACGTCTTAACTGCTGTAACAATTTTTTATCTGTCAGTATTCGTTGATGTTTCCATTTTCGCGAATAAAGAGCGACGAAGAACTGCAAATTTATAATACCATGTGATGCACTGAAATCAATGAAAAGAAAGAAAAAGCGTCGTTACTGGATGACAAGCTTGTTTAGAAGTTGGACCCGTTATAGAGCCTCCAAAATTCAATATATTTTGACAAACTAAATTGCGTGTCGCGCGTCTAATTTAAATTCCAAGTCCAAACTAACTCGCAAAAACAAGAAAATTTTCTTTGATGTACCGACATCGCATAGAAAACATTTTGTGCTGAGCAAAGCAGAACGTGAACGAATAGACGTGAGTGCGCTGCCATCCAAACCGAGATGTTTTTGCAACATACGCGAACGTCTTACGCTGTTTGTTGCACCGGTCTGGATGAACCTCTAGAACATTTTGCACTAAAGTGTATTGTTTGTCGTAAAAATTTAAAAAAGATCAAAAAATCTTAAGGTGCATCCTTTACATGTATATTTAATCAATGTCGGTCTTGAGGATATTCCACTGTACCAATTTAAACTAAAAATTCAAAGTCGCAATCGAAGCACACACCAACCCTCTATACCAAATTTCAGCTTGATTGGTCAAACGGTTCGGCAGTAATCGTGGAAGATTACACACAGACACACAGACAGATCTTACTCAGGAAATGGTTTCAATCTTCTTGGGGAACCTTAAAATTTTCATCGATATCTCGATTTTTTTTTGCTCGTTCACTATACTTTGATGGGACCGGGAAAGTAATAAAATCTTTCCTTAGCCTGTAACGAGCGACTCTGATATTACTTGCCGTGCAGTCGCTTCCTGATTAATTTACCTACTGTTATTGGGAGTGGATAAAAATCTGCGAGTTGCGGACCTTTAACATATTTTATAAAGATCCGCGAGTTGCGTGAAACGTGATTCGCTTAAATAAGTTTAAACATATTTAAGCATGAGCTCTGGTAGCCGCGTGACATAGTACCCTCTTATAATGCAGTGGGTCCTGGGATCGAATCCCACATTGCCTTTTTTTAATTTTTTTTAAACGCAGGCTGGATTTAGATAGTCAAGACATCTTTTATTAATATTAATATTTTTTTAAATACACAGGCCAGATTTAGATAGTCAAGACTTCTTTTAATAAAATACATATTTTTTTATATAAAGGTTCGCCACTCACGGATCTTTATAAAATATGTTAAAAGTCCGCGACTCGCGGACCTTTATCCACTCCCATTATTATTTGGCCATACTAATCAAGGATGATAAAATGCATGTTTTATTTTACTTCCCATATTGATTATTATTTGTAAATAAATTTTTTATCAAAGTTTAAAAAAATTCTTCAATTCCGGGAAACAATTATAGACCATATTGATATTGATATGTTGTCCACAATAAGAAAAAAAATCTGATGTGGCCAGCACATGATCTCTCGCCATTTTTGAATCAAAAATTTACACGGTGGCACAAAAAAGTATGAAAAAAAATTGCTTTTTTGTAAATCTGACAACAATGGCAAAAGTTTTGAAAATTTTAATGATACAAAAATAATTTATAGTGTATACAAAATATATGTGTAAAACCTTATTGCCATTTTGTTTAGTAATAGCGTCATCACCCATAGCAACTGCCACTTCCGGTTGTCCGCACAATTTTCGTAAAATATTTTAAAATATATTAATTTTGTTAATTTTGATTGTATTTAGTTAGGCCTGATGATGGCATAATTCCGAAACTAGTCGCCGCCCCTTTTGTAATTTGAAGCCTCTCCCCCCAATTCTATCAAAGAGATATTAAAATTTTGTGGTACAGGATTTTGAATTTTACTACCTCACCATTAGACCACATTTGAGATTATGGATAACATTCTGGATTTATATTAATATTGTTGTAGATGAAAGTGTTATTTTTGGTAGCTGCTTTCCAAATGAACTATATGGTGAGCCAAGTAGCTTTTGCTGGGATATACAATGTACAGATGATCAAATTGTTGACAATCCGAAAAGCCGTACTTACAATGTTGAAAGAATAGTAATATAATTGAAAATTTGCCTTACTAGATTTTCTATAAACATTTTTCTAGGTAAAAGAATTTGCAAAAGTTCTTAAACAATTCACTACCTATTATCCAAGCGGAGTTAAAAATCTTATAGTACCAATGGGAGGAGATTTTAAATATCAAGCGGCCAGTAGTAATTTTAAAAACATGGATAGCTTAATAAAGTAAATAACAAAAAACAAAAATTATATTATAATAAGTACACATTTTTTCCAGAGGATTTAAGAATTTCAATTCAGAATTTAACCTTATATATTCGACGCCATCTTGCTATATCAAAGCTGTCAACGATGCCAAACCTAATTTAACTGTAAAAACAGATGATTTTTTCCCATATAGTGACCGAAATGACGCATTTTGGGCTGGCTATTTTACATCTAGACCCATTATAAAGAGATTAGAACGTACTGGACACAACATTTTACAAGTAATTATACTTTTCAGTTATACAATTCGGTATTAAACAAGATCATTTATAATTTTTTAATTGAACTCTTTTTAGTATATTTACCATGATGAATTATTATGAATTATAAAAGCTTAGTAATTTTTTATATTTAAGGCAGCGAAGCAGATTTACGCGCTAAGTTCCAACAGATTTCATGATGAAAAATTAGATAATTTAAAAGAAACAATGGGAGTTGTACAACATCACGATGCAATAACTGGTACAGAAACACAACATGTAAACGATGACTACATTAGAATGTTAACAGAATCTATTAAAGAAGCTGAAGAACCTATTGGAGAAATATTAAGGTACATCTAAAGTAAAAGTTTAAACAAATTTAACAAATAGTTGGGGTGCACAACGGATAAAAATAACTTCCCGTGGGAAACTTCATGAAGGGAAGTGGCAGTAGTGTTATTTTATCAGAAAAATTATGTATTCCATTAATTTTTATGGTGTCACCGTCACAGATGTTGCGTTTGTTTGGAGTGCGTCAAACAAAATGGCCGCCATAGCAATATAAATAATGTGCGCAATCGTCGCTGCTATTTAACCGATTTCATTTTTTCTGCTTGTTAGAAAGGTAATGTAAAGAGGAAAACAATTAGGAAAGTATTGCGAAAAAACAATATTTTGGTTGCTGGTTGGATTTAAAGTGAAAAAAAATAAAATTATATTAGTTTGTGTATTTAAAGAAATTTAAGTCATACATTTGCACATATATTTTAATAAAATTACAAATCGGCCTCATCACTATCAACTTCATCAATACCTCCGTCGGCAAAATCAGGCGGATACAAATTATCACAAGTTGATTGATCCGCATGAAAACTACTCATTTCTGTGCAAGGCATATAGTTAGCTGAACATTTACATGGTGGCGAACATCGACTTTTAAGACACGAACATCTAATCAGTTGAAGAAGAGACTCTGGAGCACATGGTTCTTCACACATAACAGGGGTGCCCACTCCCTCTTCCAAATACCAGCCGTGTCCAACTGCATTTGGTTCATCATCTTTTGACCATA
This sequence comes from Neocrepidodera transversa, assembly GCA_963243735.1. NCBI lineage: Eukaryota > Metazoa > Arthropoda > Insecta > Coleoptera > Chrysomelidae > Neocrepidodera > Neocrepidodera transversa. Next base: position 23,929,379 of record OY725347.1, on the reverse strand, counting down.
CAAATGCTTGAAGGTTAGCTCTCTTATCTCCAAAAGTTTGATTGGCAGTAAACATTGACCATCGTAGTTCTGCAAGTGACTTTTTTAGAGAGCTTGCTTTATAAACCCGGAAAATAAATATTTCTAGCTGATGCAAAACATCATCAGGTACTAATTCACTGGTATCAAGTTTCTGCAAGGCAGTAAGTTCTTCTTCACTCGCAGAAACAACTTCCAGTATGACAACTTTCCTTTTGAAGACAAACTTTTTGTGGGGTCACAACCTGATATTGCATGGAACCCGGGCAGTGTTGAAGTTTTTAGTGGTCCGAGTGAAGCGTATATGTTTTTAACTTGCCTGAAGATGGTACAAAAAAGGTGTCTTCCGGAATTCTTGCATAGCGCCTCACTAAAAAAACTAAAATATATGTATCTTTAGCTAATACCAGTAGTGTATCTGCACCTCTTACTTTCGCATTAATAACATGAAGTATAATAATTTTTGTGTCGGCTTCTTCTTGAGTACTCTTTAAACAATCCAAAAAGCAGTGCGTAGCAGAAACTTTAGTACGCCATGGAGCAACACATTTTTTTCTGATATCTTGGCATGACTTACAACTGTATATGCGAGATAGGTGGTTAATTTATCCGTGGCACGAGTATGTGACAAAAACTTTTTCAAATTTATCTTTGATATGTCAGTTGTGTCACATATTTTGTACTATGTTGCGACACCGCCATGAAGTTTCTTATCCCTAGTAAGGTTTTTTATTGATTCGTCCAAGTACGTGTCGAAAATAGCATGACGTTCATCATATTGCCAGTATTTCCTTTGGATCTACAAGTTTTCACTGCGCTAGTTTTATCAAGAGCCTGCAATTCTCCTATTGCATCTACAATTGCAATGCAGTTATTTGATTGATGAACTTGGGCAGATGGCAAAAAATCTCTTGCAGTGGATTCCAACACAGACTTCAAGATTTGAATTAATTTGCTTTTAGTTGGGCACTGATGCATTGTTCCGTCTAATGCAAACACGGATCTAGGCACAGCTGACATTTCATACTTTCCTAAGACTGTGGTTAAGTTGAAATATCATTGAAACTATTAATTTTTCGCAATGCATGCTCAGAATATTTTTTAGCTAATACAAATACCTTTCGATCAAAATAAAATAAATTGACATCGGTTCAGCAAGGACTGAGATATGTCACTTCGTTCATAATGAAACGACGGCCATCTTGGATAACGTCATCATAGCCATGCGGAACATCTGTGAAAGTGTCGCCATCGAAATTATTATTTTTATCTATCGAATAGTACCACTAGTACCTTCCCTTCATTAACTTTCCTACGGGACACACAATGCTTCCGTACTAAAAATTATTTATTTGCTTTCAGTGAAATACTTCAATCCGATGTCGTTTTCAATGTATCAACGTGTTTGCTTACTAATATGAGTATATGTAGTACTTCGCAAGATAATGAAAAATTTGTTGTTGTTGTCTACAATCCTTTAGCATGGAATATTACACATCATATTAGACTTCCTGTGGAAGCTGGAAATTATGAAATTAAGGGACCTGACGGTAAATATATTTTGTTCTATATATAATTAGTTTCATTTCAACGAAAAAATAACTAACAACATAACATTTATATGGAATTTGTGAATAACTAAATATTCCATTATGTGACTATTATAACAGTATAATTGTATGGAATAACTGGAATAACATTGGTAGTAATGCAAAAATGGATAAAAGAAACATTATACTGATAAATTAAAAATAAACTTTTAATAATTAAGCGAAAAGAGTAATGAAACAATAAAAGATAATGATATCATAAATATCGGTGTTAAAAATATTAAAAAAGAAACGAGATAGTTGAAGTGAAGAGAGCCGGAAGCTAAAGATCATATGTAGATAAACTATGATCTATATATGTTCATTCTTGTGTATTCTTATAATTGCATTCTCAATCATTGCCACAATATGTCTGTACCATCTTTTCAATCTTCTTTATGACTGGTTCCTGATTGAGCCTTGTTTGTATCTCTTAGTATCGTGTCTAGGGTTTCACACGAGAACGATACTTTTCTGGTCTCGTAAAATCGAGACGAGACCTTTTTGAAAATTATTTAGGCAATACCGAGACCACATACGGCGAGATCCGAGAGTCTCGTTCATATTTCCGAGGAAAATAAACTATCAAACAATATAAACATTTAATTTTTTGTATAAAGAATAAAGGTCTGCATAGGTTACGATACATTTACGAAATCTAAAATCTGGTAACCATCTGTTACTTGAGCACCTAGACGAATAGACAAAGCGATAAAACTATTAAGAGGCCCGCACACCACGTGACTTTTGTGGTTGCCGGTTAGAAATTTCAGTCCCAGTTTTCGGTAACGACAACTTTCAAGTATAAATTTTAAAGTTATTGAGTGTTATTAACAATTATTTTTTATTTTGAAATATAAAACCTGGTGTACTTAATTTTTTTTAATAAATCTCAAAATACTAATATAAGAGTTATTTTTCGCAAATTTTTAACAAATAATTGTAAATTTGAAAAGAGGGAGAAACTAAAATAAAAAAAATTAATCGTCTACATTTCTATAATTTTTTCTTAATTCTCAGCAATATGTCCGATTTCGATCATTTTTTTTAATTGTGTATTTTTTAATATTATTCAAAATTAGAAACATCCCAATTTCAGGAAATATTTTTTATATTCTTTCAACAATAATAATTGAATTTAGAGGAAAAATTATTTTTTATTTTTTTTTCGCGATACTTATGAAAATGTCAATTGTTTTTATTGAAAATATAATATGAACAATGTCTCGCATAGTCGTGGTTAATAATTATTAATATTATTTAAACAGTAATAGTAACAAAATTCTGGATTTTCAATTTAATCCTGTATTTATTTATCGCGATAAAAATCTTAAAGTTACTGTCTAATGATACATTGATTTAAACGTCATTATCTCGACAATAAGTAATAGGAGCATTACAAAAAATCGTCAAAATATGTTTATGTCTCATAAACAATTTTTGACAAGTTTCAGAAAAGTACTGCTTTTAGTTTCTGAAAATAGTAATTTACGTAAAAGTCCGGAAAATACTCGCCTACGGCTCGTCCTAGAATTTTGTCTACTCGTCAAAAAAAAACTGTAGTTTGTAGATTATGTATAAAGGTATTTAAATATCATGGAAATACTATCGTAGAAATAAGTTCTAGCAATAACGAGATTTGACGAGACGAGACGAGACAAACGATTACGAGACGAGACCAAGACTGGGACTTATTTTTTTCTCATCTAACGAGACCGAGATGAGATTTTTCAAATTCTTACCTTATCTCGTCTCGTGTTAAGCCCTATTCTTGTCTTCCCTTAAATTGTCTCTGATTAGCTTACATATGTTATGGTTGGTAGATATTATATACTTTTAGTTTTGTGTTTACGTCTCGTTTCCAATTATCGTTTATTTAGAATAAAGTAAATATTGTTTGCTTGTCTTATTCGTTTGGTAGTCATATGCTGTTATTTGACATGTTATATCCTTGAATTACAATTTTATTGTCCATTTTTCTTGAGCCATTAAAAACCAAACATTTGTATTTTTTGTATTTATTTTCAGTTTCAATTTCTCTATTTCCTTTATTAAAATATCTAAAGATCGCCCATTTTAATATGTGCATTAAGACTATATGATCGGCCAATAAAATATAGTCGACTTTTATCTGCTCCATTTTGTTATATACTATTATGCTCTGTTTATTTGTTTGTGTCCTTGCGCAGTAAAAACAAATGGGGACTCTGCCTATATTCCTGGTTTATTTCTTTTTATAGTTCAAACTTTTTTGATGACACCATTCCATATAATTTCTTGTATACCTGGTACATATCTACATATTTGGATTCTACGACGTACAGGTCGACTATCAAATGTTACTTCGTCGACCTGTACCGCCTCCTTGATCGTACCATCCGCGTTTTACTTAGATCGTATATGCTGCACTATATACGGCATCATGTAGTATTTGTTGGGTAGGTAAGGGGTAATGTTTACAGCGTACTATGAGTCGGATACTGATTTGCCATTTGTCAAACTACGCCGATACTGATTTCTCATTGGTCAAACTATGTCGAAATTTGAAAACGACCAATTACTGACACCCCCCCCCCCCCCCTCCCCGACCAACAAAATAAATATTCTGCATACCGTATCTAGCGTAGCGTATATGATCTAAGGGGTTCTACTACTTTCACCGGTAGCTAGGTTAGGTTAGGTTAGGCCTTATTGGGTGCTACTAGGCGTTATCTGGAGTCCTATAAAGAGTTGCTTGTGTTCGCGTCAATCTCTTGTGTTTTATTACATTTACTTTGTTTTTGGACCTTTCGGTGTAATTTTTGTACATCTTGGCTAAGTTGATATCTTCAGTAAGATTAAACCAACTGATCAAACCTAGATAATATACATATTTCTACTTTTGAAAACAAGTCGTTTTAGTTCTACTGTTGGTTTTTAGGTTATAAATTGCAAATAAAGCGTTGTCGGTGCCAGTTGCCTAGGTCGTAACTATGGAGGGTATAAAAGGAGGCACATCGCAACGTTAGAAAAAGGGAACCAATTTTGGAAGCCAGTTGGTGGCGCTGTTGATCGACTGTTGATGACAGTTTTGACATTTCCTTTGATTTTTTTTCAAATAATAATTTTAATTCATTACGTAAACTTTTAAAAGATATGTATTTTATAAAAATTGGGTGGCTCCATTAAATAAAAAACGTTATTTGAGATTATGGATCTAATCTATCTACAAACAGTTTTTCAACATACGATTGTCAGCGCCACGTCGGTTATTTTAGTACCATTAGTTGCGTATAAAATGTTGACCACATTTGAAACGTGTTGTCCATTAGAGATTGCCCTCCTTCTATACGCTCCATAGTCGTAACTCTGTCGAGTTTCCTTCATCGTACCGTGTATATTTCATTATTTTGTCCAAATACTTTTCTACTTTTGTACCCAATATTTTCTGTGATGTTACTGTTATGTGATCTAATAGTAGTGATACAAGTACCTAATAAAACCAATTGTTTCTGGAGAAATGTTTAAAAATTATTATTTTCCCAAACTCCCATAATAATAACATATGGTACGATCAAGGAAACCTCTGGTACGATTTCGAAAACTACTTCCCACAATCGTACCACTTGCGAGTTCTTACAAAATTGCATTTTTAAAATACTGGTTCAGGTAATATGATGTTGTAAAAATTAATTTAAGTAGCCAAGAGTGTAAACTTAGTTGTAAAAATATTTCAAATAAAATTTATAGCAATGCGTCGTCAGTAAAAATAGAAATGTGCAAAGTGGCATGATCTAGGCAATTCTCCTCTACGTGTTTGAAGTGGTAGAATCCAAATATGTAGAAATGTACCGGGTGTTAAATTTGAATATCCAATTTTCATGTCATTTTCGGTCAAACCGGATATCGGCCATATTAGATTTTTATGTAAAAAAATCCTATTATAATCAACCAAAATTTGTTATAAGTCTATTAACCCGTTCAAAAATTATAGGGGTGGGCCATGACTCATTTACATCCGGTATGCTCTTACTTACATTTGTTATTTTTTTTGGTACTTCACATTGTTCAAAACATTTTCATATTATATTTCTTTTTGCTTTATTAAATACTGCTCTTATAATTATAAATACGAAGTATAGTTTTCCACTGCCTACTTTTATACATTATAGTGCTTGAAGATGTGGTTACTATTTCTTTTCTTAAGAATTGGTAGAAATATGTTTTCTGTCCAACCTTTTGGTATATTTTAGATGTCCCAAGCAATTTTGAAAATCTTCAATAGCCAATATTTTTCGTCTTTTCCAACCATTTTGATTATTTCCGTTTCCTATATCAGTTTGCGGTTTCTTTTTATTTTCTTATTGTTTTGCATTCCTTTTTACTTTACATAACCGTTTATTTTCTTCTTTTTCTCTTTAATTATTTGTTATTTTACAATATCTTTGATAGTTTTCTTGGCCTTGATTTGTGAATTCTTTATCTGTCCTATTTGATATTTTTGTTCCTAATTTTGTTTTCAGTTTATAGATTAATACTTTTCATATATGGTTTCTTTGGTTTTTATTCATATTGAAAAAGAAATATTTTTCCACTCAGAAATTAATTTTTTTGTGAGAATTCTAGCATTTTTAACCATTTCTATTAATTATTCTTTCCCCTTGCTTAGCATAATCTCCTATACTTCTCTTTTCACATAGTTCCCAATACTCTCGACCCAATCTTCCATTATGATTATTCTCCAATTATCTCCATTTATTCTATCTATGGGCGCTTATAAATCTCTGTAGAATTTCTCTACTTTAGATCCTTTTTATGGTACATATATTTGTATAAAACTAATTCTTTTTATCCTGTTTCATTATTTCAATTTATATTTTTCTAGATTATATTGGTTTTACTCTGTTTATTTTGTACTTCTTCTAATAATATAATGCCAACGTCTCACTGGTATTCTTAAGATATACAGGTGAGTAGATAAGCTATGACAGTTCTGGCGCACTCCTTATGGAAAATTGCTAAGGTCCATTCTGGTTATACGTTATCAGACCTCACTGCCCATATTATTGCACATTATTAGCCACGTCACCTTTGGCCTTTGCGAAATCATTTGTGAAATAAAAATTGATTTGCTTTTGATCCGCTTTTCATTAGGTCTCAAACAGGTCTGAAATAGCTGTCGAACAGCTCTTGAACAGCTTTAAATAGCTACAGTACAGTTACAATAATCCGCTACCTCTACTACTCAGGTGGCCTATACTCCAATATCTATTTTCCTAGTTTCACTTAGTCCCATTATTCCGATACTAAACTTGTCTAGCTATTCTGGTAGTTTTTTGTCTTTTCCCGTAAACAATTTAATGTGTCAGGTCCCTACTCTTATGCCTTTATTGTTTAGGATCTTATTATTATATCAATTTGCTTTTTTTATAGCCATGAGGTTTGTTCGACTTGCAAAATTCAAATCAGTTATAAAATAGTTGTAAACTGCGCAGAATTGTCTGTGCACTCGTTTGATATTGGGATTGTTTTTAATTTATTTAAATATGAGACAAACGCGAATGCCTAATTTTTTTGTCTTCGCTGCCTGCCTGTTGGCAAGTGACAAATGCTAAGCAAATATAATAGTTTGTTGTCTCCGTTATTTTATTTGATTATGTTTAACCCTGACGATGAAAGTAATCCATTATCAAGCTAAAATGAAAAGTTTAATACTGAAACTCGATGAAGAACTTGAAGATATATCCATTATATTTTAATGTTATTAAAAACCACCGAAAAACAATACATAGAGCGCATGTGAAATCTCAACTTTTCTGATTAATTCTTACCAGAGAGCAAGTGCAGTCCCGGACAATTTGGTACAGTCTCGGATTAAAAAAAAAACGCGAACATGATGTAAACTGGTTCAAAAAAGTTCACACAACGCGAACGCTATATTATATACTGCGCAAACTCTTGACTATTTTGTATCGGTTCTAGTCACAAGTCAAACAAACCTATAGGTGAATTTATGGCCTTAATTATAAACCATTGTTAAATGTGGTTAAGGATAGGTACTTTATTATAGTCGACCTTTATAAGGAATCTCAAATACCGATTTCAATGACTACACCCCAAGATTGATAAAGAATCACTCGTTCGTAACCCCACCATGTTTCGTCCATCATAAAAGTGATCACAAACGTATAAAATCATTTACAAACTTAGGGTAAAACTTAAGCAGTTTGAGTCATTTTTTCCTTTATAAGATTTAACCAAGATTTCTGCCTACATTAAAAAAAGACTCTTTATTTTTTTATTTGTATATTGTAATAGTTGAATTAAATTGAATTTTGTGTCCTAAGTCACAAGCATATTCCCAGTATCTTGATTTTTTAAATTGTATTTTGTTATGTAACATTTATGTTCATTTCCTCTTGCTCTCTCCTATATCCCATTCACAGGAATTTTTGTGTATGCAATTTTTTGAATTTTGTTTTATATTTTCTGGTTTTCTTGTTGATTTTATACCGTATGGAGTAATGATATTTTTTTAATTGCTTTTCCGGAATATTAATTTTGAAAAAATTTTACTGAAAAGAATTTACAATCCTATCTATATGTGTTCTTCAAATCACATTAATATAGTAAATATTTAATACCATATCCAAACTCTTCATTACTTCGCAACAACATTTTCTAACCCGCTAATGATTTTCGGCATGTCATGGCTGGCACATCTACGTCATTCAATTTCCTACAAACATCCAACATTCTTTTGCAATAATATATCTTTATTTCAATTCCGCCCTCTATGTCTCTTTCATGCGAGACGAGAAATATTGTCTTAATATTTTATTTCATATTTGCAAGTTACACAAAAGGACGCGATGAATTTTCACCAATCACACGTCTCTCTATAAGCATCGTTCGACGGGCTTTTATGGGTTGAGTGAAAAAGCTAACCCACCAAACTATCACTGTTTTATTAACTCTTAAAGAGAGCAGTCGCGTTTGTTATAAAATCCAGCAGCAGCCGCGCTTTTTTTATCACTGACTTAGCAAACATTTTCTTGCTGCAGACATATTTGTTTATGATCCTTCATTACAAACATTTTTTTAAGATTTCATTTAGTTATACATTAAAGTGTGTTTAGAAATGATGTACCTATATTTTATAATGGGTGTGAAAATAACCATTACAATTCCCTTCAATACGTGTTTTTGTTTATATTAATTTAACAGCGTTGCAGCTATTTGGTCTTTCGATAATTAGTCGATTGTAAACACGTCAACTGCCATAGTCACTTTTCCAAACGTTTATCGATTCTTAACCAAATTTATTCAAATTTCATTAGAATTTTTCCTTCTGATTATTTGCTATAGGCTTAAATTCTTTATTTAATAAATTCGCTAATAAATGAATTCACTTCACCAGTAGAATCGAATCTCTAGACCATTGTTAACCAAATATTTTTTTTTAGTTATAGACGTTGAAATATAAAAACTGGATTCCATTTTAGTTCTAAAACGATATTTTATACTTACAGGTACTGAAGAATACGATGTAATCGACACCCTTTATTCATTTGATTATATTGTCAAACACAATGAGAAACCGAGCTCAAAAGAACTGATATTTGCTGCTAGAAACATTGAACCTATGGGTTTTAAAATATATCACATACAAAAAGTTAAAAGTGAACAAATCGATGATAATAACGTTTTAATAAACGTTACCGATACTACAGCATTTCAAATAGACAGTCAAACGAATCTTTTAAAATCAGTTACCATAAATGGTGTTTCTATTGATGTGAATCAAAATTTTTATTTTTATGGAAGCCACGATGGATCAGATGAAACTAATGTTGCTTCAGGTGCTTATATATTCAGGTAAAAGTTATAATCTTATTTATCACTAACAAATATAATTGGTTCTTACATTTGCTTATTATTTTTGCTTTTAAGCAAACAAACTTTCCAATTTTTATTTAATTTCATGAATCTTCTTGTGCGTTTTTTATATCATTTTTACCTTTTCTTTCACTTAGTTTTCTTCATAAAAATCGTATTAAGTTTGTCCTTTACACTATTTTTATTTTTTAATGTCATCTTCAGTACTCCCACTTACTTCATTTGTGTATTGAATTGGTCCATTATTTTGCTAACAGATATACCATTTTATAATGGATAAAAGTACCATTACTGGCATTTTGTCAATTCTTTTATCATCATTAAGATTGGATTGCTTATTCCCTCCCTTTTTTAAACTCTGCTTAGTATTCTCCAATCTGCTGCTCCACCACTGCTTTTAAACTTACCATTATTAAAATATTCCTTCTACTTTTCGGTCATATTTTTGTCTCTTAATATTATAAATTCCCATTTCAATCTTTATCATGTCAATATTTACAAACTCCGAAGGAGTTAAGCATTGAAATGTATAATTATGTGTGTATGTGTACCACATCAAAATATTCCAAATATGGCGGCAAAAGTTAAAAATATTGAAAAATCATATATTTTAAACGGTAATATATAATAAAATGGGACCACAACTAATAAGCACCTATTGTATTTAAATAATAAACTACCAATAAATTGTGGTTTACCTTTCTGATTAGCTAGAAGTTATCTCATTAGTATTCGGTTCACAGGGTTCATAAAGTACCTTGATAAAAAAATAAGCTAATTTAATTAATTATTTATTCTCAGGATCGGGCAATATATTAAAAACGATTTATTTATTTACGTACGTTTCGGTAGATTGTACCATTTTCGAAAAAATCTAAAAGAGAATATGGTACAATCTACCGAAACTAAAATGGCACAATCTACCGAAACGTACATAAATAAATAAATCTTTTATTATATATTTATTTTAATTGGCTGTCCTAAGAATAAATAATTAATTAAATTAATAAAAATAGCCGAGAAAATCTTAATACAAAAATAAGTTAAAATATACAATTTATCTTAATTTTTTTTTTAAATTTCTTCTTTTTTTTAAACTTCAACGCCTTCACTGCCTTTTTTTAAATATTTAACCAATATCTTTTACTTCCAACTTGTATTGTTTCTTCAACTTTCTCATAACCATGCTTCTGCTTTTTAATTATTCTCCCAGTATCTCATAATTTTATTCATGAAATGAAAATACTTTTATTTTACCTTTTTTATGTTTCTATTACACCTTCAATCTTATTTTACATCATTCCAATTTCTTTTATATCTTTGACAATCAAATTTTTTTCTGACCGGTATTTTTCTTGAACTTTTTATATCAACTTTCTTTTCTTTTCTTATTTAAATCCCAACATATTTACCTACTACTTTTTTAAACAATTTTAATTTTGACCTTACACCAACCCCAATAACAAATCATTCCATCTGATAAGAAATGTCACTTAAGTTGTCACAAAAATTAGTATACAAGAAAAGCACTAACAATTTGTATCAACTGCTACTCCTACCTATTGGCCGATGGACCCCAACAAGGTTCCTGATTTACTAGATCTGTTTATTACTAATGGTATTTTTCTGAGTATATGGAAGTTGTCCCAAGCTATGACCTCTCGTCTGACCACTCTCCTATAAGTCAGGTAACAAATTTGCATAAAAAAAGACAGCGTGAAAATGAATTTATTCGAAGAAATTACAAAAGGGATTCGAAAGAGGGTTAGTTTAAGTGTTCAAATTGATGCCCATCTTGATCAATGAATTGACGGCAACGTTTCGCAACGGAGAGACAGGTCAGGCGAAGCATGTTAAGGTGTCCGCGAAGATTTTCAAATTCTTTTTCAATTGCAGTTCGGGGCTTGGGAAGGGTGCGTGGTCCTCTTGCAAAAACGGGTCTTTGAGAAGGCGCCCCATGTAGAAATCGCAGGGTTTCAGGTCACAGGACCGTACGGGCCACTCAAAGATTCCTCGTCTGATTATCCATTCTCCAAAATGATCATTAAGGAACTTCCGCACACATAACGCGTAGTGCGGCGAAGCTCCATCCTGCATGAAATGACGGATGTTTGCGAGTGTTGGATCGTTGTCCATTTACCCACGTAAGTCTTCGAGCATTTCCAGATAACTTTAGCCCGTCACGATACCCTCAAGAAGTAAGGGTCCACGAGACCTCCCGCATGGATACCTGCCCACACAGATACCCCAGGCAGGTCTAATTCTTTTTTAATGAAGACGTGATGAATCTACTCGTTACAGTGCACGCAGTTATGCCGATTGACCGTACCGTTCAACTTGAAGGTTGCTTTATCCGACCACAAAATGGAACGCTGGAACTGCAGATCATCCTGAGCGCATCCGAGGTACCACTCGCAAAATTCTAATCTTGGATCGAAGTAATCCTCGTGAAGTGCATGGAGGAGACGCGGACGGTAAACTCGATAGATCATGCGTTTCGGCATTCGTCATAAAGAACGATCGGAAATTTTATGCTCTCCCGAAAGACGCACTGCAGATTGGTTCGACTGCTCAACAAACGACAGCGCCACAGTTTCCATGTTTTTGTTAGTTGTTACAGATACCGGTCGTCCAGAACGCGGCTTATCAGCAACAGAGCCCGTTATTAAGAATTTCTGGTACGCCACACTGTTGAACGATTTGATAGCGGCGAGTTCGGCAATTGTTGTTGAAATTCGGTAAACATCGTCTCGTAATCCGCGTTCGTACGAAGATATGACGTAACAAAAAAAAATTTTTCTTGAAACGTGAACTTGTATCGGTTATTCATTCTGAAAACGCTTCTACTCGACGAGCACGTTTTATCATGACACAGACACAACTAATTAATGCTTTTCTAGTTTTTAAAATTAGCCGGAGTTAAGTAACTTCGGTACAATAGAGCTTATATGCTCTGAAGCCATCCCATTAGCTTAAAGAACTGTATATGTTTTAATTGCTAATAAAATAATATAAAAGAAAAAAAAACTTGTCACAATTTAATATTTCAAATGGCTTAAGCCCTATACATGTTTGCAAAATTTAGTTTTTTATTATTTTTAATATCATTTACTAAAATTTCATTTGTATTTGCATTTCTCTTGTATTATAAATAAAAAAAACTATTAATTTTTCTTTAAAATCTTTAGTACCATAATAAATTTCATTACAGTATATTAAATTAAAAAAAATATTACTTCACTAATAGCCAGACAGATATACAGATTCCCAAACAGGTGTTTGTGCGGTACATGCACTAATAGCATTCTCAGATGTTTTTATTTTTAACTTATATATAAAAAGATTGGTATTACTTTTTGTTTTTAATAGTTTTTTAATCCTAAATCTTTTGTTTATTTCTTTACCTTCTACTGTTTACCTTTTTTAGCTCCTTGATTCTTAATGTATTATTTATTTCCACCTCTTGTGTAGATTATTCAATCACCACTGTACTTTTTTATTGTAATCTTTGTATGGTATCGCTTTTTCTTTTGCTTACTAAATAATCGATTCAATTGTCTTCAATTCTTCATCTATACTTCTTGTAAGGTCGGATACAGTTCAGAGTTATGTTATATGTTTTTCTGAATGTTTGTTATTCGATAAACAAATTTCCTTTATTCCTCACATAGGAGATACAACTTACAAACCATTTCAGCTTCTGGGTTTTGTTAAAAGTAATACCACAGCTTGGCAGAACGAAATTAATGCTATCTAAGATTTAAATCCGTCTTCAGTTTTGAAAAAATACAGTTTATTAATTATCCCTGTTATTTTACTATTGTAGACCTACAGAGGATCAGTCAGCCACTGCACTGCCAGACGTAAAGATACTAAAATCATTTTCGGGAAATTTGGTCGAAGAAGTTCACCAGAAATGGGAAAGCGACTATGTTGACATATATCAAAGCATTCGTTGGTACAAAAGTGAAAATTATCTAGAGTTTGATTGGATCGTGGGCAATATTCATACCTTTACACATAGAGTCGCTGTAGGAAAAGAAATAATTAGTCGTTTCGATGTAGCTAATTTTGATAATAAAGATACTTTCTATACAGACTCCAACGGAAGAGAAATGTTAAAGAGAATAAAAAATTCGAGACCAACATACACCTATAATATTACTAAAGAACCAGTCGCTAGTAATTATTATCCTGTTACCTCTAAGATTGTTATTAAAGATGAAGAAAAGGACTTGGAGGTAGCACTTCTCACTGATCGATCCCAAGGTGGGACTAGTCTAAATAAAGGACAAATAGAACTTATGGTAAACGTTTCATTTACGTTAGTTATTAAAAAATAACATTAATTATATTTAAGGTACACAGAAGAATAATTTTTGACGATGGTCGTGGAGTAGTAGAAAGCTTAGACGAAGCTGAATTCAGTCAAGGTTTATATGTAAGGGGATCCCATTATTTAGTGATTGGAGCGGCTACTCAGCCAAATAATAATAGTGAGTTCATTTTTTATTACTATATTTTAATTAAGTTGTATCTAATTTATTTTAACTAAAATTGTAAGAATATTACTGACCATATTTTATTTCAGATATATCAACAGCTGCGCTGGAAAGAATTTTGGCTCAAAAAAAATTGGTACAACCATGGGTGGGATTATCGCCAACGAATTTGACTTATGAGGAATTGAAAAACAATTTAAAATTTTCGGTAATGGCAATAGCTTCTGGCTATTTTTTCTTGTTCCTTGGTGGTTTTTGGCTTATTATTGACTCCTTCTTGGCTTCTTCTTTCTTTTTTTTGCTTCTTTTAAGCTTATTATTGGTTTCTCCTATAACTGCATTTAAATTAATATCTTATGTTATTTTATTATTTTTTAGTACTCTGCATTAAAAGAAGAACTACCTGATAACATAAACATTTTAACCTTGGAACCGTGGTCTAATAATCGTTATCTTTTAAGATTGGAACATATTATGGAAAAAGATGAAGATCCTTTATTATCAAAACCTGTGACAATTCCGGACATAAAGGTAGGATAATTTATATGTATTTAACGAAATTATACTATTTATTAATATTTTTTAGAATTTATTTAATGGCATTAAATTTACGGAAGTGACGGAAACAGCTCTGGCAGCTCACTTTACTCTTGCCGAACTTGAAGATAAAGAAAAGTATTCTTGGAATACAGAAAATACTTATACGCTTTCCAAATCCAAAGGTATTAGCAATGACGGAGCGATCACGTTAAATCCAATGGAAATCAAGACTTTTATTTTACAATAAACAACATTAAATTCTTCTTGTACATATTATTTTATTTATATTTATTTACTGGTAATCAATTTTAATAAATATATTTCTCAAAACAAAACTGTCGTTACAATAGAGATAAAATACATGTGTATTTTTTTACTAATTATGTAAATAAAAATGATCAAATAAAAGCACAATAAATAATATTTATGATATCTGTCATTATTTTTCTTGAATAATTTAGCGATCAATATTCAAATTTTAAACAAACCAAACTAAAGTGTTAACAATAAACAAAAATTTTTACTTTTTGTAATGTATCTAGTTTGACTGATCTGAACCATAATAACATAAAAATAAAGAAATGAAATATTAACACATTTTGGATATACATTTAAGATATAATTGATCGATTTATTGATTCATTTGTTTAATATTGTGACCTTAACACCGTAGCTTATAGACTTGTACTGTGTCAGTTACATCGTAACAGTGTTGCCAATACCCAAACTTGAAATTATACAGTGGCTGGGTACAAAAGATACGCTTTTTACACGCTTTTATAGATTTAGCTTTGCAGCCACAGCTGTTCAGTCAGACAGCCAAAAGTTCCAAAGTGCATTTCAAGAATACGAACAATATCGGTTTGGTGAATTTTCGGCTCCGGTCCTGTTTTCATTGGTCAATGACATGGAGTGTGACCTTCTCTAAAATAAGCACCCAGCCACTTTCTGCGCGGTTCAATAAAAGTAGAGCAGAAGACACACTGAAACAACTATGTTAGCCAAATAAACTCAGGAGTGTCTAAACTTATTTCTAAAATAAATGAAAATCCAAAAGGATCCATAGTTTTTTCCAGAGTGTACGGAAAATATACGGAATTTCAAAAAGATACGCTGGCAAGTCAAAATATACGCAAATCGGCAACACTGCATTGTAACGCTCTTTGCGTCGTCAAGCGGTATTTTGGGGCCCTGGCCCAGGTTTCGGATTGTCTCTGGTGCCACCTTACGTTTATATTGTGAAGGCTACTTGCTCCGGGTAACGTCAGTGGAGAAATAAATACTCCAGGTGTCGTTATGGTATTGACAAACCTCGTTGATGGTCAGTAGGATAGATTATACTTGTCACCACTGCGTTTGGTACCTGGGTATTTGCGCAGGTACGTTCTGTCGGTTTATTTCTCTTTCGGTATCTTAAGTAAAAATATTTTCAAATGGCGAAAGAATATATTAATCAGAACGCGTCGATAGGGAATACCCTATGAAAATTCAGCGCAGGCACTTTCTGTCGATTTCTATTCCTTCGGTAAAAAATTCCTAGTGGTCAAATAGAAGTTTGATAATACTACTAATCAAATCAAAACTTTAAAATTATAATGTGTCACCAATATTCCTTCGGGCGGTTTCCTCTGCGTGCTGCTGTTGTTAATTGTTCGGTTTCAACTGCTATTGAAATTAAAATATTAAACGAGAGAGAACAAAAACTGGCGTCTAGAGAAACGAATTCTATTCTAAATCCTTGGTGCACGCTTTCGTATTGTTCTTTTCGCCCTAATCGGCTTTTATTTTACGTTAACTTGAAAGTTTGATTATTCATCAGTGTGAACGTTGTGGTCCAGTGGTCGAGTGTAGACGTTGTATACAGGTCGTTTCTTTTATCATGTGCTAACATTTCCATGTTCTAACCCATAAGAGATACGAGGATGAGTAAATGGGCAAAAAGTTAACTATTTTGAAGAACATGACATTGACCGAAAAAATCTATAGGGACTCTCGCCCTTCCAGAGTTATACAGGGAAAACTAAAAATGCGATATTTGGTTTTCTGCGCATAGAATTTTTTATTTAAAAAAAAATATCAAAAAATAGAAAAGAAAAGTTTTATTGCTATTTATTTCAAACAATATCAAAAAAAGGAAAGGGAAATTTTTATTGTATCTGATAGTTTCTACAAAAGTGTATTAATAAATCGATATTTCTTGTGTTAACGGCCACCATTAAGTTATTTTTTTTAAATACGAACCTATCATTTTTATTACAAATATATATAAACCGTTAAATTCCAAATTCAGTGATATATCACACTTGTCATTTTAAAGACGTTTTATCTAAAATAACTAACATCATCAGTGATAATAAGTTTTAATTTTGTCAAAATGAATGTAAGATTACCTAACAATTTCAAAACGAATACGACAATAGGCATGATAAAGATAATAAAACAACGAAGATTTAAGATTTCAAATATGATATTACCCGAATCCAATTTTTAATACCGATTTATATTAAAAAGTGTTTTGATAATTCTCAAAGCTAAAGTGTAGTAAATACCAATTTTGTCCAAAAAATGATTTTTATTTTTCATTTGAAGTAGTTAAATAGCATCCAAGTTCTTTTACCATTTACAAAAAATAAGGAATGCATGTAATACCATTATACCCATCATGTTAGAAAATTCAACAAAGACGTCATTAATTTGAGCATTTAATATAATATGTCATTTATACATTTTCTTTATTCGTTTCATTCTCTAACATCAATTCGTTATAAAATAAAAACTATTTTTGTTGGCTTAATTTTTACTACATTCTTACTGATGATGTTAGTTATTTTAGATGAAACGTCGTTAAAATGACAAGTATGATATATCCCTGAATTTGGATTTTAAGGGTTTATTAATATTTGAAATAAAAAAGACAGGTATCGAAGATTTATTAATACACTTTTATAGAAAATATCAGATAAGATAAAAAATTCCTTTTCCTTTTTTTGATATTTTTTGAAATAAAAATGATATGCGCAAAAATTCAAAAATCGCATTTTTAGTTTTCCCTGTATAACCCAAGAAGGGCGAGAGTCCCTGTAAATTTTTTTCGACCAATATACTGTTCTCCAAAATAGTTAACTTTTTGCCCATTTCATCGCCTTCGTATCTCTTATGGTTTAGAATATAGCAATGTTAGCACATGATAAAAGAAACAGCCTGTATATATAAGTTCTAGGTTCGAATATTGATATGTATTTTTTATTTTATTTTTACGAAATAAATGGAACTTATATTTTCTTTTTTTTTAATACACTGGCTAGATTTAGATAGTTAGGACTTCTTTTAAAAAAATAAATATAAATAGTATTATATTTTTTTTTTTTTTGAAATACACAGGCTGGATTTGGATAGTCCCGATTTCTTTTAATAAAATAAATTAAAATACACGGGTTAGATTCAGATAGTCAATACTTCTTTTAATACAATAAAAATTTTCATTGTTTGCACTCATTAATTTTTTCCAGTTGTCCTATTTTTTACAGTGGTTTTTTATTTTTCTCTCTAACCGGTTTTTTTTCTAATTCTTGCTGGACTTTTTCTTGTTGTTTTTATTTTCTCTTTTCCAGTCTGTCCTTATTCTCCACTTCTTTCTTAATTTTTTCCTCTTTCTTCTGTTCTCTCCATACCGTTCTAGTGATTACGAAAGACGATTCTTTATTAATTTTTTTCTTTTCTTTAAGATGTTTTGGGTGATGTTAGATGTTCGTTAAGGCTTCCGTTTAAGATTGCGTCTAAGTCATGTTCGATCATATTGAATGGTATTTATTCAATTATAATATTTTCGGTGTTCACAAAGTTGGTTAATATAATTGGTACATTATTTACGTCTAACTTCAAAATGTCTTGATCCAGATTTGAAAATTGAATTTTTTCCACAGGAGATATGTGAGCTTCATTAATTTCTTTTCCAATTTCATTAATTTCTTGACTCTGTTGCTCTGTATTTTCTATACCATTGTGTTCTAAAAATGAATTTTACGTAATGGTATCCCCTTTCTTTTTGTTAAATTCCTTCCTAAGTTCATCGAAGACATCTGTCTTAAATTGCTTAATAGTTGTTCCAAATATATTCCTAAACCCTTTGTATGTAATTATTGAATTCAGCTGCATCAGCCGGCTGAAGTATGCAAGTAGCATTTGGATATAAACAAATTAATATAATATCCAACTTTTTACATAATCCATTTATATCGTATGATTGGTAATTTAAACTTTTTTTCTAACAAGGATGAAAAATATTAGTAATATAATCATTGAATATCTCTGATTTCAGCTATCCAATGGCGGATGTATGTTCCTACACCCCTTTCTTTTGGGACGGACTCTTCTGATTTTAGTCTTTTTCCTGCAAAATTTTATTAGAGGAGGAGTAACCACACCATTGGCAGAAAAACTGAAGAACACGGTGATATTTTGTTTAGA
This sequence comes from Neocrepidodera transversa, assembly GCA_963243735.1. Taxonomy (NCBI): domain Eukaryota; kingdom Metazoa; phylum Arthropoda; class Insecta; order Coleoptera; family Chrysomelidae; genus Neocrepidodera; species Neocrepidodera transversa. The sequence goes on along the minus strand of OY725347.1, from coordinate 23,910,385 downwards.
AGAGACATGATCAATCTCTTAAAACGTTCTTGCAACCTTTTGGAGACAGAACAGTAGAAGCTTTAGGACAAAGATTAAAACAACTTTCGTCCGGATTGAATATTCTTGCTGGATTGGTAAGAATATGGTCATAATCTTTTAAAATAAGATATAAATAAATATCTGGAAACCATTTTCGAATATTTTTTTTTGCGACAGTAGAGCTTGCTGATGTGACATGTTTTAAAGTTCTTTCAGCTAGTACTGGATCAAAAGTAGATAATCAAACAAGTATCCTTGTCTTAATGAACAATGTTATTGTTTTAGGTTAATATAAACGACATTTCTAGTTTATTTAGAAATTTTCCAGTTTCATTTTATAAAAGATGGTCAAAATGTCTGCCATTTTCTCTTATTCATAAATTTAGTCGTTCATTAAATGATGCCGAAACGTCTCTTAGCATCTGAGGTGAATAGATAAGCTATGGACGTTCGAGCACACTACCTATGGAAAATAACTTGGAGTATCGATCCCTTGTGGCAATTTTTTATACGCGGATAAAACCTGACCATAAGCGGATCGAAAGCAGATCCAACCGGATCAGAAGCGGATCGAAATTTTTGATTGAATCGAGATCCTTAACGCGTTAAAAATGATTTATACCAATCCTCTCCGGGGCAGTTTTTCTTAAAGGGGGTTTTTCTATGAGCTTTATCAACGAAAGCTTTTACAGTGAATTGAATATCTTCTTTACGCCTTAAAAATAATTTTTGGAACTATTCATAATAGAATCTACTAGAGTAGTTTTCTCTTTATTAGTGAGATCGGAATTTGGACCTAAACTTGTTTTTTTTCAAACTTCGTCTAAATTGTAATGTGGCCCTTGGTACTTTATATGTTTTGGCAACTTCTCGAAGTGTCACTCCAACGGCCATTTCTTGCAAAGCTTTTTGAATATCTTTTTTCTGAATATTTTTTTGAATAAATGTTGCCTTCTTGTACTTCAGGCATTTTAAACAAAATCTGAAAAAAATAAATATTAAATCTGATGTGGCCACCACATGACCTCTCGCCATTTTTTAATCAAAAATTTACACCTTAACACAAAAAAGTATGAAAAAATTTTTTGTAAATCTGGCAACAATGACCAAAGTTTTGAAAACTTTAATCATACGAAAATAAACTATAGTGTATACAAAATATATCTGTAAAACTTTATTGCCGTTTTGTATAATAATGGCGTCATCACCCATAGCAACTGCCACTTCCGGTTGTGCGATTGGCACCAAAATCTAATCAGATCTAATCTAGGGTATCAGAATTCTGTATGCAAAATTTCAAATTTTTTAATTCAGTAGTTTTTGAGTTATCGTTACTAAAACATCCATCCTAATACACACACACACACACAGACATCATCGCGAAAACAGCAAAATCGTATTCTAGGGACCTTAAAACGTGATTATCCATTGAAAACTCACTACCCAATTTTTAGCGTGATTACTATCCCTGAAGGGCGAGAGGTAAAAATGAAACTGTTAGTATTTGGCCATCCGACTATTGCAGTTATTTGCCACCAGCCAACGATTAAAAATAACCATCTCATAGATTTAATATTACCTCTGTTAGCAACTTGGTCCTCTTTACTAACAATTTTACATAAACAGAACATATTTTACGTTTAAGGTATATTTGGTAGCCATTGACCCCCCCCTTGGTCAATAACTAAAATGTAACTTAATTATTTTTGTTTTATTTAAGTCCCTAACAATTATTTTTGGTTAATAAATAATTAAAACAGGTTATTAACTTATCCATAAGAAAATCACTCTTTTACCAGAAACACGGTTAACGCCTTGAACAGATTTCCGCCATTTTAAAAATATGTTGCCAAATTTCGAACGGTTCGCGTTAATGGAAATAAAACATTTGTTTTAAACTTTTTCCATAATTTCCAATAGTTGCGCCACTAGAGGGCGCGTAAAAAATGTGCATGTATGTTTTCTCTAGTTTTTCTTGATTTTGAGGACAACTAATACACTTTATTGCAAAATGTTGTAGTACAAAGTTTTAGACCATAAAATTTCCTACAACTCTTGTCTGAAACTTTTTCTAGAATTTCCAATAGTTGCGCCACTAGAGGGCGCGTAAAAAATGTGCATGTATGTTTTCTCTAGTTTTTCTTGATTTTGAGGACAAACAATGCAATTTAGTGCGAAATTTTCTGGTTCAAAGTTGTAAAGCATCAAATTTTCTTTAACTTTAATCTTTAACTTTTTATCAAATTCCTCATAGTTTCGCCGCTAGATGGCGAGAAAAATACACTTTATAGTTTTCCAGTTTTTTTAAAATTGGAGGTAAATTATGCTCTTTAGTGCAAAGTGTTTGAGTTCAAAGTTGTAAAGCATAAAATTCCCTACAACGGTTGTATGAAAATTTTTCCCGAATTCCCAATAGTTTTCACACATGATTCTAATCCTAATCCTAATTGTAGTAGTGTGATATACAACGTGCGCATGCGCAGCTTATGTCATCAACATTGAAATATCAATTCGGTAGACGTATTCACCATCGGCTCGCTGTTTTTAATGTGTTCCATAAATTATTGTAGTGCTTAGTATTTTGTAATGAAAATAATAGTAATAAATAACATATTCTCTACGGTCGAGCCGAGAAAGTTCTGGGGTGACAGAGCCGATTTTTTTTAGTAATGACCCAGCTCTGCAGGGCAGAAACCATCAATATTTATAGAATTTTAAAGCACCTGAATCCTTTGCTATTGCTAATATATGTACCAGATTGATGACAATTGTATGCACAGACTTAATGGAATTATTTTTTAAATTTGGTAGTACACGATTTAACAAAAACAATTTGTTTCTTCAATCAAAAACTTCCATGACATAAACTCTTCTTCTGACGAAAAGTGTAACTGTTCAGTTTTATAATATTTTATGTTTTAAAATGCTGTGTATTTATATTATGAATCATTAACAGCAATTCTTACCAGAATGAAATTGTTTTACATATTTTTTTTAGGTTAAAAGGCATTAAGATACTTTTCCAAACACAAACTGCACTTTATTGTGTGATTATGTGATAAACACAACGCGCGATATTTCTAAATCTTCGGAACGTCGAATATACTCGAAAATAACCGAGAGTATTTTTGCAGTCCTCTACCTAGATGCTTGTATTAAATAAAATAGGTTTGTTTCATTTATCAGGCTTAGCAGACTCTTTGTCAGATTTTCTCTTAGAAAGGCTTGCAGGAGTGATTAAAACTCTATAATAACGTTAGAGGCTGTTTTCTCTGCTGATCTCTGTTATCCGTGGCATGCCTTATTTGAATTCTACTTAACTACATAATTTTACCCGTCTGTGCTTTTATATGAGTATGGGATTTATTTCTTTAATTACTTTACGAACACAACGAAGTTGAATAGACATAAAGTATTATTGTAATTTAATTCCGATGTCGCCCAATAAGTTACATAGAATGAGTTCGAACGTATCAAACACATCAAGCTTAGGACTGAAGCTAAAATTAATTAGATTAATGGCTTTAGAAACTCAAGGATAGAAAATATTTTGAATGTAATTAAAATCAAGAAAAAAATAATGTGATTTAAAATCAAATTATTAAGGAAGATAGTATGATTAAAATTTTGTGTCGATGATTAAAAGAAATTTAATTTTGATAATTTGTATATTTCAATACATCGTTGTATAATTTGTATTTTCATCTCTATTTGAGGATAGAAAATTGGTTTAAAAAGGTGTCACGCTAAAAAGTGTATTGAAAACAAACAAGACAAAATATTAAAGAAGATCTTGCACAATTTAATGGTGAGATCATAAGATCATAACAAACATGACAACAGATTAAAAATAAAAATAATATCATGAAGCTACAGGTTATTAGATATACAAAAAATCAGAGTTTATCATATTATCAAGCAAGATCAATAACAGATTTCATACCGATAGTTAGTTTCTTTAATACTCCCCTCGTCAACTTGTCTAAATTCATTAATAGTTTTTTGCTTAACTCTATAGATTACCAATCAGAATTTTCAGTTAAAAATTGAACTTTTTGAACCATGCTATATCTAGTCACATCTACATTGAATATGGTGTTGGCCGTTATCCAATACTTATCTACCGATTGATCTAGAATATCAAAGAAGTGATGCACTTATTTTCCCGCCATATACTTTCTTTTTATAACATGTTCATCTATGAATGTTAGATGTTCGAAAAGAACCCACTTCTTTTTGGTTGATTTTCGAGATCTTGTTCTACTTTCTTTTTCACGTTTCAGTCGCTCCCTTGTATAATATTGTCTAAGTCTAAAGCTGGATTTATAAACTCTTGAACGGCAACTGCAACCTCAACGTCAACCTCAACTGCAAAGTTAAAAATATTTTATCTTTTTGTGAACGGCAACCTCATCGTCAACCGCTGCGGATGTTTATAAATGTGAATACTGATTTCGTACTATTGAGTTGAGGTTGACGTCGACGTTGCAGTTGCCGTTCAAGAGTTTATAAATCCAGCTTAAGCCATTTGTTTTTATATTCACCACACTACTTTACAAATGATAATGTATAGCTTGGAAGTTAGTACATTAATTCACCACACTTACCTGATAACTATGGCTGTGTTCGTTTATTACGTCTGACTAATCTATCTACTCCCGATCGTTCGTTAATTCAGTCTAGATTTAGACTTCGTAAATCTGGAGTGTTTTTTATTAAAATCGGACTAGTCAAGAGGCCAATCTGTTTGCTCGGTTCGTTTTATTAGATGTAAGCGATTAATCTAAGTATTATAACTTTATGCTGATTTTCTGCCTACATTTATTATTGTTTTTTTTTTTGACAAAATGCCTTTGCTAGAACATGAAACAGATTTCTCACTCGTACTCTGCAATTTCTGAAAAAATATTCGAATGTTTCTTGGTACATTCGAAAATGCTGCCTAAATTGATTATCCGGGAAATTAGAGACAATAAAGTCCGAAAAATTTTTAGTTTTTAGAATGTGCACTTTTTCTTCCTCATCGCCATCATCGAACATTAATTCATATCTTTGAATCACAGTCAGCATCGCCTCTTTTAGTGTGAAATTCATTATTACACAATAATAACAGTCGTTTAATAAAAAAAATACATTTGCAAACCAAATTTCGAGACAAATTGCAGCAAAACAAAACCTAATTAAAATTTGGCTGTCAAGTGTCAATATCAATCTCCGAAAAAATTTGAAGTGTTTTTATTTTAAATTTGATCTAGAGTAACGTGACCAAAAATCAGTCTAATCGCATATGTAAAAATGAGGGGGTAATCCCACCCAACTTTCCGAATACTCCTAGTAAAGTAATTGTTTAATCAATTATTTTAGTTTTTCTGCATCCAAATAATTATATTACCTATCGAATGGTATAAATCCCATTTTAATATCTTTAATATTTTTAAAGTTATTCAATTTTTTTTAAACTTATATTAAATTAAAAAAAAAAAAAAAAAAAAAAAAAAAAAAAAAAAAAAAAAAAAAAAAAAAAAAAAGAATAAAATTTTGAAAAAAATCACAATTATAGAGTTTTTTACTACAAATTTAAGGGTAACTTTTTTAAAATTTTTAATATTAATTTTAACCTTAAAACAAATCAAACCTATTTTTGAATAATTTTAAAATCAATAAATCATGAATATCTCATTCAATTTTATTCAAAATTGGAAACAGACCTTTTTTTTAGGTTTTCTGGATCAAAATGCATTAATAAAGTTAGTTTAAAAAACTAAAAAAAAATTAAAATTTTTTTCAAAAATTCATGGGTATCCATTAAATTGTTTTAATTTTTTTCATTTTTTGCTATAACTTTTACAAATACTATATTAAAATTATGAAATAATTTACACACATAGTACTTTTGGATCCTTTTCGGATATGCTATTTACTTTTTTCATTTATTTTCTACTTATTGATAAAACAAAATTACAAAAAATTTAAAAAAAATTCTTAATTTTTTTCTATTATAATTACAATTCTAAATTTTAAGAAACCAAAATACATTTAAAATTTAGAGTTTTATATTATCTTTCGAATGGTGAAAATCACATTTCAATAACTTTAATATTTTAAAAGTTATTCAATTTAGTTTAAAATCGTAATATAATCTTAAATTTCTTAGCCAATTTTTTAAAAATTCCAAAATTTTTGAAAAAAAATTTTGAAAAAAATTATAATTATAAAATTAATTATTACAAATTTAAAGATATTTTTTTTAAATTTTTAATATAAAAATTTAACTAAAAAATTATAATTTAATAAAGATAAAAATTAAAATAAAAACTAGCGGCGAAACTATGTGCAACTTGAAAAAATAGTCAGGACAAAATTTATAGAAAATTTTATGTTCTACAATTTTGATACTATGTAATTTTTCATAAAACTCCATAATTTTGTCTCAAAATCTAAAAAAGTCACAAAAATGTCAATATAAATTTTTTTCACGCCCTCTAGCGGCGAAACTATCAGGAATTCAAAAAACCGGTAATGACAAAATGTGTAGAAAATTTTATGTTCTACAACTTTCATATCCTGTAATTTTTCATAAAAATGCATTATTTTGGTTATTTAAGAAAAATATGAAAAAAAAATACTTTTTGATAAATCTGGCAACAATGGCAAAAGTTTTTGAAAATGTTAAACATTCGAAATTAAACTATAACGTATAAAAAATATATGTGTAAAACTTTATTGTCATCTTGTTAAGTAATGACGTCATCACTTATAGCAACTGTCACTTCCGGTTGTCCGATTAACTCCAAAATCAATACAGGTCGTCTCATTGTTACCCTAAATATGTATATAAAATTTCATCTAAATCGGTTCAGCCGTTTAGACGCTATCGCGTTCATACACAGACACACACACAGACAGACATCATGCTTAAAATGGTATAAATGGATTCAGGTAACCTCAAAACGTAAAGATCCGTTAAAATCTGGGTATGGTCAAAATATCATGATCGCAATACTTTCCTTCTATACAACTCTGTTGTTCGGAAAGTAAAAAGATATTAAAATTTTTTTATTGTGGCTACCGTCACAGCAAAGCAAACTTTTTGATCCCTTTCGGGTGTACTAGTTACTTTTTGCATTTGTTTTACCATTTTCGATAAAACAAAAGGACAACAAAATTTAATTTTTGTTTTATTTAGGTTATAATAATTACAATGTTAAATTCGAAGAGACTAAATTATTTTTTAAATTTAGAGTTTTATATTACCTATCGAATGGTATAAATCCCATTTTAATATCTTTAATATTTTTAAAGTTATTCAATTTTTTTTAAACTTATATTAAATTTCTAAAAATAATGAGGAATTCTACAATTTTTTGAATAAAATTTTGAAACAAATCACAATTATAGAGTTTTTTACTACAAATTTAAGGGTAATTTTTTAAAATTTTTAATATTAATTTTAACCTTAAAACAAATCAAACCTATTTTCGAATAATTTTAAAATCATTAAATAATTAATATCACATTCAATTTTATTCAAAATGGGAAACAAACCTTTTTTTTAGGTTTTTTGGATCAAAATGTATTAATAAAGAAAGTTTAAAAAACTAAAAAAAAAAATTTTTTTGTTAAACATTCATGGGTACCCATTGAATTGTTTTAACTTTTTTCATTTTTTGCTATAACTTTTACAAATACTATGTTAAAATTATGAAATAATTTATACACATAGTACTTTTGGATCCTTTTCGGATATGCTATTTAATTTTTTCATTTATTTTATACTTATTGAAAAAACGAAATTACAAAAAATTTTAAAAAAATTATTAAGTTTGTCTATAATAATTACAATTCGAAATTTTAAGAAACTAAAATACATTTTAAATTTAGAGTTTTATTTTATCTTTAGATTAGTGCGAATCCCAGTTCAATAGCTTTAATATTGTAGAAGTTATTCAATTTAGTTTAAAATCATAATATAATTTTAAATGTTTCTTAGCCAATTTTTAAAAAAAATCACAATTTTTGTAATAAAATTTTGAAAAAAATTATAATAATAAAATTAATTATTACAAATTTAAAGACATTTTTTTTAAATTTTTAATATTAAAATTTAAGTAAAAAATAATAATTTAATAAGGATAAAAATTGCTTAAAAATTAAAATAAAAACTAGCGGCGAAACTATGCGGAACTCGAAAAAAAATTAAAGACAAAATTTGTAGAAAATTTTATATTCTACAATTTTGATTTTTTGTAAATTTTCATAAAAATCTATAATTTTGTCTCAAAATCTAAAAAAAGTCGCAAATGTCTATATACATTATTTTTCACGCCCTCTAGCGACGAAACTATGAGGAAATCAAAAAAACGGTAAAAACAAAATGTGTAGAAAATTTTATGTTCTACAACTTTCATATCCTGTAATTTTTCATAAAAATGCATTATTTTGGTTTTTTAAGAAAAATATGAAAAAAAATTACTTTTTGATAAATCTGGCAACAATGGCAAAAGTTTTTGAAAATTTTAATCAGTCGAAATTAAACTATAACGTATAAAAAATATATGTGTAAAACTTTATTGTCATCTTGTTAGGTAATGACGTCATCACTTATAGCAACTGTCACTTCCGGTTGTCCGATTAACTCCAAAATCTATACAGGTCGTCTCCTTGTTACCCTAAATATGTATATAAAATTTCATCTAAAGCGGTTCAGCCGTTTAGACGCTATCGTGTTCACACACACACACACACAGACACACAGACACAGACACACAGACACACACACAGACAGACATCATGCTAAAAATGGTATAAATGGATTCAGGTGACCTCAAAACGTAAAGATCAGTTAAAATCTGGGTATGGTCAAAATATCATGATCGCAATACTTTCCTTCTATACAACTCTGTTGTTCGGAAAGTAAAAACGAACACGTATTGCTGCCCCAATTTCCAACCAAGCATTTTCGTTCATAATTGCATCTTTATACTCTTTTAACTGTTTTTATATAAAAATGGATAACCAGTTGAATTAAAATTTCATCAAAAGGTTGAACATCATCTTCAATTAAATTGTTTGATAATATATCTTCAGACTCTATAAAATCCATTGTTGATGAAGATGGAGATAATAATAGTGAAAATTGTGAAAGAATAATATATAAACCGATACAAACTCGCAAACTAAAATAGAAATAAAATAAAATGGAGGGAAACAACAACAAAACAGAAATGAGACTAGGGTTAGATCCTTAATAAATGTCATTCGAAAAAATAATCTGTTCTGATTGGTTTAATTTCTAAAACATACTTCTTAAAACCAACACGTTGGTATTTAAAAACTTATTTCTTATTACTTATTTCATAAAACACCATTGTCTTTGTTCGTAATTAAATTAGTTATGAATTTCGAAACTTAATTTCTTAAATCATAAAACCATATATCAAAGACCCTACTAAATGAGACCACTGAAAATATTTTCTTCTTTTGGGCATCTATAATCAAAAATATACCTGGTAAACGGACAGTACTGATGTAACAAAAAAAAATTGTTCTAAATTAGACCGATACAAACAAGGTGATTGATTATATTTAGGACACAGTACAATTTCTCTTTGTAATTGTCAAGGAATTGTCAAGAAATTGACGATAAGTTGTAGCTAATACACTACAAACATATAAACCTTGGTGTTTTTACCTATCGCCCTTCAGATAAGAGAGGTATAGGAATCATGCTAAAAATTGGGTAGTGAGTTTTCAATGGATAAACACGTTTTGGGGTCCCTAGAATACGATTTTAATATTTTCGCGATGATGTCTGTGTGTGTGTGTGTTAGTGTGTGTGTGTGTGTGTTAGTGTGTGTGTGTGTGTGTTAGTGTGTTAGTGTGTGTGTGTGTGTGTGTTTGGATGGATGTTGTTGTAACGATAACTCAAAAACTACTGAATAAAAAAATTTGAAATTTTGCATACAGGATTCTGATACCCTAGATTAGATCTGATTAGATTTTGGTGCCAATCGCACAACCGGAAGTGGCAGTTGCTATGGGTGATGACGCCATTATTATACAAAACGGCGATAAAGTTTTACACATATATTTTGTATACCCTATAGTTTATTTTCATCTCATTAAAATTTTCGAAACTTTTGCCATTGTTGCCAGATTTACAAAAATATAATTTTTTTTCATACTTTTTTGTGTCAACCTGTAAATTTTTGATTCAAAAATGGCGAGAGGTCATGTGCTGGCCACATCAGATTTTTTACCTCTCGCCCTTCAGATAAGAGAGGTATAGGAATCATGCTAAAAATTGGGTAGTGAGTTTTCAATGGATAAACACGTTTTGGAGTCCCTAGAATACGATTTTGATATTTTCGCGAGGATGTCTGTGTGTGTGTTAGTGTGTGTGTGTGTGTGTGTGTGTGTGTTAGTGTGTATGTGTTTGGATGGATGTTGTAGTAACGATAACTCAAAAACTACTGAATAAAAAAATTTGAAATTTTGCATACAGAATTCTTATACCCTAGATTAGATCTGATTAGATTTTGGTGCCAATCGTACAACCGGAAGTGGCAGTTGCTATGGGTGGTGACGCCATTATTATACAAAACGGCAATAAAGTATATATATTTTGTATACCCTATAGTTTATTTTCATCTCATTAAAATTTTCGAAACTTTTGCCATTGTTGCCAGATTTACAAAAATATAATTTTTTTTCATACTTTTTTGTGTCAACCTGTAAATTTTTGATTCAAAAATGGCGAGAGGTCATGTGCTGGCCACATCAGATTTTTTTTGTTATTTTTTTTTTAATTTTTTAAGGCCATTAGCGACTATGACTATGATATATTACATTTCACCAGTGGCGGCTCCTCGAAGGAGGCTAAGGAGGCTCAGCCTCCTCGCCAATTTATCCAGCATAGCACCAGAAATATTTTGTTGATCATTCTTCATTTTATTTCCTGTTTCTCTAATAATTTTTTATTTTACGAATAATTCCCTGTCCTCAGTAATTACTTTTGAATTTGACAACGGTGCCCTGAGGCTAGACTCATCAACTCTGGGAGTCTAAACTCGTGTTGCTCAACACAGTTGCCGTTTTTCGACCAGTCCAATTGCTAAATACCGTAAAAATAGCTGAAATGACAACACCCTTCGTAGGCTAGCCTCTAGCCCGTTGTCACAGTAAAATAATCATTTTACTGTGCTGTCCGCTGTCGCTTGCGTTGCGCCTGCCTTTTTTCAGTTCAGTTCAGTTTCAGGTTTCAGGTTTAAGTACGGAACAGACCGTGGTACTCGACACACATGTCTGTTGTGTGGGTCACCATTCCTGTCACGTCGATCGAGGGATCATTTTATACTCTCAAACGAATTAAAACAATGCAAAATACTATGGGCCAAAATCTTTTATACAATGTTAGTTGAAAAAAACAAAATGATACATTTTATGATAATATTGATCATTTTTCGCAAACTAAAGACCATGATATATAAAAAAAAGTTAATAAAAAACAACATATTAAAATTTACAAAAAAAAGAAAATAGGTATATTAAAAAAAAAATGACTAAAAAAAATTTTTTTGGCAGGAGAAACTATACCACGTTGGTTCTTGCTGCGCAACAATTAATTTTGTCACTAAAGTAGCTGGTACTGCCGCTGCGCAAAGGTTAAATTAATTGGCTGAAGAGTATATTTTTATAAAAACGTTTTATGTCCAGCCTCCTCTCTCAAAAAGTTCACGAGCCGCCACTGCATTTCACATCTGGGGTTTTCAGCGCTGTTCAGTAGGTATAGGTGTGTTATGTTAGTGTGTCCGATTCTCAGTCTACATATAATTATTTGTTCTTTTCTTGTATCTTTTCCACTGACACTGCCACTCAGATTTTATTTTGTTTTTATATTAATCAAATTTTCCATGTCGCTTTATGGAATAGAAATTTTGTCGTTTGTAACCTGGGTTGTTGCCGCTTTAGCTGCTAACTCAGCTAGAATATTTCCGGGGATATGACAATGTCCTGGTATCCACATTATGTTAATACTTTTATTCTGGGATTTAATGTGGGTGATTAATTCTGATATATCACGTATAAAGATGTTTTATAAATAGTTATTTATGTACCAAGGGTATAAATAGATCTTTATGCCCTGAAGGCGACGATCTTACAAACTCGAGTGCCACTGGCCCGAGAGATTGTAAGTCACCCATAATCATCACGCATAAGTCACGCATAATCATCTGTTTATACCCGAGGTGCATACAAACTTTTATGTCCCACAGTCAATTTTAACCTTTCGGTACTCGCGCGCGGACTCGCTCCGCAGCTCAACTAATTTTGGTTTTATTTTAAAATGCGCCGCCCTAGGCGCTTGCGCCACTAAGTATCTTTCGGCCGCCATGCACTGGGTGAGCAATAGCGTACGAATCGCTGATTAGTGCAGTTGTTTGAAAAATATCTATATCTGCATGCGACCATTTGCGATAAATTATTTAGCTGTATATTTTTTGTATAAATACGAAATAAAGGTAAGTTTTGATGTTGTTTTTATTTTATTTATAAAAAAATGTAGGTATAACGAAATAATTGTAGAAATAGAAGCTAATTGTAAAATGTTTTTATAGGAAGTCCTGTTCATGGGCAAAAGAACAGGAGCGTCTGCACCAATTGATGTCAGAGTGCTTGAAAGAAAGCGAAAATGACCCCGCTATACAGTTTGATGACCAGGAAGAATCTGGAGAAGAGGACCATGTGGAGAGGCAAGATTTGGACACTGATTCCGAGCAGGAGATATCGGACGTTGAAGAACCAGATGATTTGGAATTACGACGACGGCCTATGTTTCTTGGTAAGGTCGGCCTTACGAAATGGAGTAAACATGTCGCGAAAACAAATATATAAACCAGGGCGCAGAATTTAATCAAACACCTCCCAGGAGTAAAAAGAGCCGCCAAGGACTTAAAAACAGAAATTGAAATTTGGAAATACTTTTTTACTGACGAAATTTTAAATTTAATTGTTCACTACACAAATAAACATATTCAGACAGCTAGACTAAATTATCAGCGGGAGAGAGATGCTAAAGACACGGATATCTTGGAGATTCAGGCATTGATTGGACTTTTGTATTTGACAGGAGTTTTTAAGTCCAGTCGCCTAAATGCGGATGAAATATGGACTAAAAATGCCACAGGGATAGAACTATTTAGGTTGACCATGTCTGAGAATAGATTTCGATTCCTTTGAGTACACCTGATATTTGACTATATGGAAACTAGGGCCGACAGGGTACAATTCGACAAGTTAGCCGCCATTAGAGATGTCTTTGACACCATAGTAAATAATTTCAAAACCGCTTATACACCATTTGAATTTGTAATAATAGACGAGAAGTTGGAAGCGTTTCGGGGTCGATGTAATTTTAAACAATACATCCCTACTAAACCCAACAAGTATGTAACTAAAATTTTTGCTCTGGCAGACTCTAAGACATTTTATACTTCGAATATGGAAGTTTATGTAGGCACGCAACCTAACGGACCATATGAATGTAGTAATTCACCAACTGCAGTGGTACAAAGAATATGTCAACCAATCAAAGGAACCAGTCGTAATGTGACCGTTGACAACTGGTTTACTAGTATGGATTTATTGACGTCACTTGACGCAGATTTCAAGCTGACTCTCATGGGGAATATGAGAAAAAATAAAAAACAGTTTCTCCTAGAATTTTCACGTCCATCATGTCGTCCAGTTGCTTCAAGCATGTTTGCCTTCAGGAATAATTGTACACAGGTATCTTATACACCAAAAAAAAAATAAAAATGTTTTAGTTTTATCAAGTATGCATTTTGATGACAAAATAGATAGCAGCACAAACAAACCCGATATAATTATGGACTACAACGCTACTAAGGGTGGTGTTGATTGTGTAGACAAATTATGTGCGGCATATGATTGTGCGCGGAACACCAAACTATGGCCCATGGTCATATTTTATTCATTACTGAATGTGACTGGAATAAATACTTTTGTGATTTTTTCGATGAATAACGCCAGTGAAGTACGACGAAGACATTTTTTGCGAACATTATCTTTTCAGTTAGTAGAAAAACATATTCGCCGACGTGCTACTCAGTCAATTTCCAAGGTTATGCAACTAAGGATAAGTGAGGTTTTTGGATTAGAAACTGCCAGACCAGATCTAGTACCGAGAATACATCCAGGCCAGCGTGGATGTTGTTCTTATTGCGACCGACAAAAAAATAGGACTACACGTTATTCCTGCGTTTAATGTCACAAATTTATATGTTTAGAGCATTCTCTAATGATATACCATCAGTGTCACCCATAATTTTTTTTTACGTTTTTTGTTTGATTTTATTTAACTTTTTTGATTTTTTTGTTAATATCCGGTCTTAATATAATAAATTGTATACATTTTGTTAATAAAGTTCTTGTTTTTTCACAATTTGTACTTTTTGTTTGTGTTTTATTTTATAGACGTTGTAAAAAGACTAAATTTCAGCAGCGGACTAACAGTCCGCGCTCGACATTTAAATCCCAAAAGTTGATGCGAGTACCGAAAGGTTAAGGAACTAATTTTATTAATTTTTTTTGAAATCCCTATAATGCCATCAAATATTATAGTAGATTACATACCGAGGCGGGAAATGCATCATTACTATCGAGGGCAACTATAGATCACCGAGTATATATTTATTAATTTTAAAAGAGACTATGTAACATGTGTATTAAAATACTCTAGTCAGGTTTTTTTTTTAAATCAAAATACTTTGACATTTAGATATTAAATGACATTTTATTTTTGTACTTTCAATTTAAAAAAACAATAAAAAAGAAAATGACAAACTATAGTCACAAAGCATTAAGATTAACATTAAAACAAATAAAATAGGTTTTGGAAATACGTATAGTTTATTAAAGTCTGTTACTTTATTGTTGTAACTAATAATACTATGTATCGCTTTCTGCTGATATGATAGTTGTAGAGAAATCTATCCGGATCACGGACGGGAAGTGACAGATCACTTCCCACCCGTGGGCAGATAGTAAAGTTTATAATAGCTTATTTGCCGACCTTTAAAAAGTGTGTAATTGCGCCATTACATATACGATTTCGGTTAAAATATTTTACAATCATTATTTATTAATTATTATTAATAAGTTAAACACTATTTTTTGTCTTTTTGCCCGAGCGGGCCATAAAATGCACTATGCTGGCTATAATGTGTACTTTATGCCCGCGCGGGCCATAAAATTTACTATATGCCCGTTCTGTATCTTTTCAAGGAACAACTTTTCATAAAATATGTTATGATGTTAAAGGCGGTATTAGATTACAAGATCAATATAAATAGTGCCGTACACCTTCGAATTTCACAGTAGAACGCAGGTAGAAGCAACAAGCTGAAAATTTCACACAGAGAGAAATACGTGCTAAAATTAAGCAAAAAATAAGCATTTTCGGGCTTGTTTTTGAGCCAAGCACGGCATAATCTTCATTTAAGAAATTTTTAAGCACGCGTGCTAAAAAATCGTCTCGAAATGAATAATAAAATTAAGCACAAAAAATGTTAACTTAAGTAAGTACATTCTTATTTAATGCTTAAAATAAAAATCTTGCAAGTTTGATTTAAGTATTCAAATTCTTGTTTCAAGATTTTGCACGATTTTAATACAAGAATGTAATGCTTAATTTGAGTTTATTAATTCTTATTTTAGAACGATGGATGTCTTATAAGCACGATCATACTTGAACCAAGCATGTCTATTCTGTATTTAAGTATGCAGTGTGCTTAATGGTAGTATACTATTTCTTATTCTCAGAATTCATTCATTCTTAATTCAAGTATGTGGATTCTGTATTTAAGCATTTAATTTGGGGTGCTCAAATAAAGCACGTTTATTCTTGTTTCAAGTATTCATAATATTTAATAATTCGCTACGAAAATATTCAAACTTTTTAATTTCGAACATATTCTTTTAATTCCAGGCAACACACTAATTTTCATATTTTAATATTTTGTTTTTATAGAATGGGATTATGGGAATATTCATTATCGATATAATATTCGTTATTGTCCCTTCCAGAATTTATTAAAATATATAAATTATTGTGTTATCTGGAATTAAAAGAATATGTTCGAATTAAAAAGGTTGTTTTCGTAGTGAAGGAATAAATAAATTCAGCAAGACATTGTAAGGTAGGATAAAAAAAGTGTAATCGAGAAATAAAAAATCTTTTATTAAACAAAAAATAAACAAAACAATAATTTTCTAAACTGTCAGAAAAACCTATTTTAATATCACAATAGGTAGGATACATACATGCATAAAGAATGGAATACATTCATTATTTCTTACACTAAACATATATTCAAAAAACCTGAAACACGTCGATTTTTATTTTTAAATCACATACGGGGACGAAATAGCATGATTAAAAAAATGTATCAAATATTATTATTTTCCTAGGCTTACTTTTATTTCTGTTAGAAATCTTTCCACTATCCCGTTTGTTAATTTTTCCACTTGGGATAGTGATAGTTTGATGCACTTATTAATGTTTTGATCTTCAATTAGATCCACTAGTACTTTTCTGATACATTCAGTGAAAATTAAATCCCTACTGTAATTTTCTGATATTTTTCTTCATTTTAATGTGGTTTTTAAAATATCCTCCAGAGGCTGTAACTAAAACAAAATCGAAATTTTATAAATGTGTAAATCAAATGATGTGTGTATGTGCTTTGGGGGCAAGAGTAACAGTATATTTGGGTAAAATAAATGCAAAATTGTAATACCTCAAAAATTTGTACCAAAAATATGTTCTCAGTATCGCACAATTTAGTGGTGCTGCTGCTGCTGGTACTACTATAATTAGATAAAGCAGAGTCAGCTCTTTCCGTTTCGACCTATAAATTAAAATTTGTTTAATAAATCTCTACAATAAACATTACTAACTTACCGTCTATGACTGGGAATTGGAATCCCAATTTAACAATAAACTACAGATTTCGTTGTCCTCATAATGATTTTGGTTAAATTCATTATTAAAAATATCACTATCACTATCTGTATTTACATTAACTTAAAACATAAAAACACTACAAAATTCACCAACTAGCACTGGAAAGTGGAGTAGAGATAAATTAATCCTCTTTGTTCTTTTTTATTCTTTCTAGTCCTGGAGTCAGAATATGTTGTAAGAGGGGGTTAAAAAGTGGGATAGTACTAGGAACACGTGTTTAAAATCAAGAAGTTCCATTCTCAATTTAAACACGTAATGCCTCAATTTTAGAATGCCGCAATTTTAGAATGCCGCATGCTTATTTCAAGTACGGAGCATACTTACGAAATTCTTAAAGGAAAGACCGTTATCCATACTTAAAATAAGAAGTTTCATTCTCAATTTAAGCATGTTATTTCTCAGTTTGAGAATATCGCATGCTTAGTTTGAGAAGGGGCGTACTTGACAAATTCTTAAAAGAAAGACGTTTATCCATACTTAAAATAAGAAGATTCATTCTCAATTTAAGAATGTTAATGCTTAGTTGAAGTACGTTAAGACATGCTCAATTCTTCATTCTTAATTCAAGAACGTTTATTGCTTAAATCAGTGACCGTGACCTTAAAGTTTAGATTTACCGTACTTAATTTAACATGTTAATATTTTTAAGTTAAGCACCCTTCATGTTTGATTTAAGAATGCGTGCTGAAAAAATTCTTATTTTTCAAATTAAGAATGTTTGTGCTTATTTATACCTTTTTATCCAAAACTTGAGCATGACAATGTTAATTTAAGAATGCCAGGATTCGAATAAAAAATATTGTTTCTTCAATCAAGAATTAGAGTCGTGCTTCATTTTAAATGCACATTCTTGATTACATTCTCAAACAAATTTCTCTGTGTGTATGAAATTCATATTTAATGTAGATATTGGTCTAAATTAGAAAAAGTACCTATCCAAATTAGGCTAGTTGTCCTTAAATCAAATAATTAAACTAATAACCAATTAGAATTAATTTTAAACCTTTTATAATTTATTCAAAAATTAACCGTAAAAAGGGTTTTCAAAAATTTATTTGACACAGATTGCACTTGAAGAAGTACTTCAAATATTATTAAAAATATCAATGCAAACGTCTTTCGTTATCTTTCATAAACATATTTTTTTATCTCAAGAGGTACATCTAGATAAAATGCTTAAATTTATATTTTTGTTTTATTTAAAACAATTATTAGTATTAAGCAATAAAATGTGTAAAAAATTAATATTTTCCCTTTACTTAATAATAGCTAGTATTGTAATAAATGCAAAAGAACAAGAAGGTTACAAAGTAGGTTGCGTGAAATGTCATCCAATTGACGAAAATAAAATAAACGTTCACTTGATTCCTCATTCCCATGATGACGTAGGCTGGGTCAAAACTGTGGATGAATATTTTTATGGTAGTAAGTATTACGAAAAATATATAATATATTGCTATGATTTGAAATCTCAATTTTCATTTTGGGGTGGGTTCTATATAAAAAAAAATAACAAACATTACAAACTATAAAAAATTTAAATTTTGTATTTTTGTATAAATCCTTTTATTAGACTGTTACCTCCTCACTTCCTCACCCAGCTTGATTTATTTGACTTCGGCTACCTGATATCTTCCAGTTAATTTTCAATCTTCTTTGATGCTACTTGCTACTCTTTTCTTAGTTTCTTAAACCCCATTTAAAGTTTACTTATTGCAGATCCTTTATTCGTTCATTTTATTTACTGCTTGGTTTATAGAAGTTCATTAAAATTGTTTTATTTTTTGTATAACATACTTTATTGGTTATATATTTCTAAATCTCAAATATCATATCAATCAATCTAACAAAAGAAATTCAAAATTCTCTTTCTGTTTTTTTTTTCAACTGATCTCCCCAAAATAAAATTTTTTTGTTACTTGATTAAATAAAACTCTTTTTTTAATCACTTTTGACTATCTTGTCATTTACTTAATAATTTTACAGCAAAATTTTCTTTTAATATACTTTCCAAAATTTAACATTTTATATTAAATTAGTATACAAATAATCATCATTCATACTTGATATAATAATAATAAGAATAAGATTTTTTTATATTCCACAATTGTTGATTTCAAATATTTTATACACCAATTATCTGAATAAACTCATAAAAATTATTTCATTACAATATATAGTTTTTTTCCATAATTAGAAACAAAAATCAAGGTAGGCGACAAGATTGTATTCTGCGATGAACGTTTGTTTTAGAAAACAGTATATTGTATTTTAAATCTTATTAGAAAAAACAAAGATTAATTTACTAACGAGTGTACTGTGCGCATATGGACCTATCTATGAGTTGTTTGGTTCTTAAAGCGAACTTCGTGTTTATCTTTAACTTATTATAGCCCAGTAAAATGATATTTTATCAAAATCCGCAGTAAGCTATTTTATTTTTTAATCGTTAAAGGACCATAGAAGAAGAGTAAAACCATCAGAATCCACCAAAATTTCCTCTTCGAAAACGAGTTTTCCGCTCTCTTATTCTATTTCTTTCTTTTTCTTCTTTTAGGATTATGGGGAAAACGATTTCCTACCATATTTTTTAAGACACATTTTGTGTAGCTATAGTAGGAAAACGGTATATGCAAAAAAACTGGTATTGACGAAAACCTTACTTTACTAACAAGTACGGGCTTCCCCAATCATTTTATTGAAAAGTGCTTAGAAAAAAGTGTGTTCGGTTGCATTTTTTCCTATTCCAGCTACAGAAAATGTTTCTTAATGAATATGCTAGGAAACCGTTTTCCAAACAATCTTAAAAAAAGAAAATCGGGCCAATAGGAGATAGAGAGGAAAACGCGTTTTACATGATGGTCGATCTTACACGAAGAAATTTTGATAGATTATAGCGTGTCACCCCAGAACTTTCACGGCTCTTTAATAAAGACTAAAGAAACAAAAAGAAATAAAATAGGAAATAAAAAATATATATTACAGGGACAATTAAGTATCGATACACTAAATCAAATATTTTTTTCTTTTATCAAATTAAATAATCGCTGAAACACCCAAAACAAAAGTTACAAGAATTGAGGCCAAAGATTATTGGAACAAAGTTTGCTAATTTTCTAACAACAAAAATAAAAAAATAAAACAATTGTCATTAAGTAACTTATACAGGGAATGTATGAGGTTACAAAAAATCATAATTTGTTGCAAAAACATATGAAATTCAATTTTGTTGCTTGTACACGTTTAGTAACTAAGCAAGAATTTGGCCGAGCGTCCAAAGGTCACATTTTGCTGGCAGAACACAGCCAATGGAAAGACCGGTGACAGTCCGAAAACCAATCAGAAAGATGGTACGTCACCGTCGTACTTTTGGTACGATATCGCTGGGCCTCACCCTGGCCGTCGCAACGGAATCAGAAAGGACGCGGTGGCAGAAAAAAAAAGGCAGTGGTGATCAAGTGAGCGCTCTGACAAATCCAGTTCGAAGGTGGCGAACTTTGATTTTTTTTTATTCGCCACGGATAAATAGCGAGACTTCAGATAAAACTTCGAGTAAGAAAACAAAAGAAAAAAATTAAGCTATCGGTCGATTTCTGCCTATACAGAAAAATTTTCAAAAAATAAAAAGAAACTGTGGTCGCCGGGTAAACCTTTCACAATTGAAGAAAGAATTAGGGGTAAGCGAATTTTACTTTATCTAACCCTTAGTTAGATATCGGCATACTTTGTTTTTTTTTGTTTGTAAGTTTACCTCCTTAATAGGGAGAGAAACCTCTGGTTTCTTGTGGCGGTATTAAAATGAAAAAATAGGGGTAATTTCCTCCGCTAGTCATAGTAAAAATAAGGGGACTTAGTTAGGTTGTTCGTATTTTGTTTTTGTTTTTGGAAAATATATAGGGCTGATTTTTAAGTCCGACTCCTGCGAGTCAGTATTTTTTTAAAAGTAATTTTGGTGCCATTTGGCAACCTACTATTTTTTTACCATTTAATTTATGGGATTGTAACGTACTTACGAGTCTGCTTTCATTTTGTAAAGTTTTTTTTGGGGTCAAAGTTTTGTTTTTGAGTGTTAAAGTTTTTTTTTTTTGAAGATACATATTTTATCTAATATAAATTTTGTATACTAATTAAATTTTGGTTTGTCAAAAAAAAATATTCGTCACTTTTTGTAGAGCACATTTTGTTAATATTCTTTTTTTTATTATTTCTTACTCGTTCTATTTTTTTAATAAACCACGCTTAAAATATTATTGTCGCGTTTTAATTTTCGTCCAAGGGAGGGTTGTTAGGGGAAAGTATAAAGAAAGATATCAAAAAGTCAACTATTTAGTAAAAGAAAGTGACACCCTCCCGAACCCCAAATCCTGTCTGTAAGGTAAAGACTGCAACACCGCGAGAGCACGAACTACCCTTTCGTCTAAAGAGTGGCCGTTCCAGTCCAGAGGGTTCTGCAGGGAAGCGCGTCCATCTGTTCAGAGCCTTGGTTGTTTTTCTCTATTATTTTCTATTTTTCTTTTTTTCCATTTTTTCATTATTTCCCGCTATTTTTCCCTATTTCCCACCATTTTCCCCTACACTTCCATATTTTACTCTAACTTACCTATTTTTCCTATTTTTGCCTAATTGTCCCTATTCGTTCGTATTTTTCCCTATTTTACACTATTTAGTAGGGGATACTTTTCTCAAATTTCTTCTATTTTTATTTATTTTTAATTATTTTCCCTATGTTTACCTATTTTTCTCAATTTTACCGTTTTTTCTCATTTCTTTATAGTTTTCCTGGCCCTTATTATTTTTTCCTGTTTTTCATCATTTAGCTCTATTATTTTCTGTTTTTTCCTATTTTCCCTTCTTGCTTATTTTTCACTATTGCTTGGTTGCGTGCTATTAATTTTAACGCCTCTTTTCTGCTACAAGGTCTACTCTGGATGAGATTTTCGCTATTTTTCTTTAATTTTCCTATTTTTTACTATTTATACTTTATTTTGCCTTATTTTCGCTATTTTTTCCCTGTTTTTTTCCTATTTTCCCTACTTTTTTCCTATTTTTAACTATTTTCCCCATTTTTCTCTGTTTCCCTATATTCCCCAATTTTTCCTATTTTTCCTATTTCTTTATATGTTTCCAGATTATCTTTAATTTCTTCTTTTTATCCACATAAGTTTTTATTTTTACCTATTTCCCCTATTTTTCTCTATTTTCAAAATTTCCTATTTTTTCATGTGTTTTCCTATTTTTCCTTACTTTCGCTATTTTTTCCATTTTCCCTATTTTACCCTATTTTTTTCTATTCTTATCTATTTTTCCCTACTACCATTACTCTCTCGAGTAAGTGCGTCAACATATAGATATACTTATTCTAGGTAAGTCGCCGTTTTTCACCATTTTCCACCCCTTAAAATCAAAATGTCACAAAACCCTTTCTTACTGGGTTTCTATGTTATGAACAGAACTTATTCTCGAAATTTCAAGATTCTTGGTTAAGTAGTTTTAGCTCTACGTTGATTCTATGTCAGAGAGGACGCTTATATTATAAATATATTAATTTCAGTTTTCTGAGCTCCTGGTGTATATATAAACATTAACTATGCAAAATCTCATCCGTTCGCGCAATACGCTTAAAAATGGGTCCGAAGTTTTCTATTTGCGTAATAGCATATTGATTTTGCCATAGGTTTATTTTAATAGACAATGTTTTTTTTGTAGTGAATTCTCAATTAACTCAAGCCAGTGTATCACTTATAATTTCTTCAGTGGTGGAAGCTCTCAAACAATATCCAAACAGAAGGTAATAAATCCACTTCAAATTAGTAGTAGTAATTAAAAATATACCTTTCGCATATTTTTATATGCCTCCAAAGAGTTTGTAGGTATCCTTATATCTCGTACAATTCTATTAATAAATAAATAGTTAGATACTTAATTAATTTTTGCAATAGCGATTTATCTATCTAATTATGTTGAAATAACTTGTTTGGTTAATAAAATAAATAAATCAAAATTTTTAGATTCGTTCAAGTAGAAACAGCCTTCTTTCACAAATGGTGGGAGGAAAACGAAAATCTAAGAAAAGATTTTAAAAATTTAGTACACAATGGTCAAATAGAAATAGTAAATGGTGCATGGTCAATGAACGACGAGGCATGCGTCAATTATCAATCAACCATTGACCAATTTACGTGGGGCTTAAGGTAATTATTACTTCATATTATTATTATTTGTATTACTTTATAATCCTTCAGAAAAATTGAAGAAGCGGTTGGAAAATGTGGTAGACCACGAGTTGGCTGGCAGATTGATCCATTTGGTCACAGCAGAGAGCATGCGTCTATTTTATCACAAATGGGATTCGATGGAGTATTTTTTGCTAGAATGGATCATGATGATAAGGAAAAAAGGATTATTAATGGAGAGTTAGATTTTTTGTGGAAAGGAAGTGCTAATATAGGTAATACTTAATACTTTTGAAAAATATCTATTATTGCAAGGACTAGCTTAGTTTCTTTCGTTGTTATGTTGAATTGAAATGATTATTAGATTTTGTAAACTATATTTACAGAAAAAGAACAGAGACACGTGCTGAACGTTTGACTTACTGACAGAGAGTCCCATTTCAAGCCACATCCTGTTGGTTTGATAGAAGAACCATCCAGGGGTGGCGTAACAAAATTATTATATACAAATTAAATATAAATATAAACTAAACATAGTATAAAAACTGAACATGCCCCCACCTTGAAAGGGTAGGCTTCAAAAAGAAATATAAACAAAATAAACAAAGACATATACATACTATAATAAATAAAAATGAATAAAGTTGTTATATCTTAAAATTAATCACTCACACTATGATCTAAAGTGTCACTATTACAAGGGACAGAGAAATGTTTGCACCAAAGCGTCACTTTTTATTAGGAAAAGGGGAATTTTTTGCACCAAAGTGACACTGTTAACACAGAGTAAAAGGAATGTCTGTACAAAAGTATCACTTTCACACAGAAGAGGGCAAATGTTTGTCACTGCTCTTCGAATCAGCTCCTTCCGATAAGCCAGTTGAGAGGCGGTAAGTCTCCATCTTTGATGAGCACTAAAGTACCAACTTTAATTTTTAATAGATTCACTTTCCATTGTTGTCTCTGTTGCAATTCAGAAACATACTCTCATTCGCAAATTTAGTATACCCTCCACCTGAGCAAGAACTGTCATGAAATCCTCATAAGCTAAATTAGTATCAGATAATATTCTTTTCAGATGAGCCTTCATTGATTTAACTCCTGCTTCTCATATTATACCGAAATGAGGAGAATGTGCCGGAATGAATTTCCAATTGATTTCGATTTTTGCGCAGGAATCAGTAATTTCATCTTCATGAGAACGTAAAAAATTGCCTAGATCTTTCAGACCAACAAAGTTAGTTCCATTATCTGGCATGATTTGAGCAGGTTTACCTCTTCGAGCGAGAAAACGTTTTAATTCAGCGAGAAAAGACGCAGTACTGAAATCTGAGACTAACTCCAGGTGCATTGCTTTCGTTGAAAGACAGATGAAAAGACTTATATAACCCTCATACCTAGATGGATTTCTGCCTTGTTTCGTGTTAAGAGTGAATGGACCGGCATAGTCCACGCCAGTTACTGAGAATGGAAACGAAATATTTACTCTATGGGAAGGAAGATCTCCCATAATTTAATTAGACTGTCTGGGATTTGCGCGAAAACAACGAATACATTCTCGCACCACTCGTTTAGCAGTAGATCTGCCAGAGATTGGCCAATAGCGCTCACGAATGATTGGTAATAAATGCTGTGGACCAGCGTGCAGAAGATTTAATTGTTCGGGTGCAGGTATCAAGATAGGATGTTTTTTATTGAAGCTAAATTTGGAGTTACGCAGTCTCACACCTACGCTTATTATACCATCTTCATCCAAAAATGGATTTAGAGCAAGGATTTTGCTTTTGGATGAAATTTTTGTGACGAAGATTAAACATTTCAGATATGAAATGTGTACCCTGCACTAATTTTATAATACACGTAATTGCATATGGGAGTAACAAGCATGGTATCACATGTTCGTTTAAGCTCCGGAAGCTCTTTTAGATCTTGAAGATAAGAAGTGGGCCAAGTGTCTAAGGATTGTAATAAAATGGTAGGACCATGCCACCAAAGAGCTGAAGATTTTAGAAAACTTGGCTCAACACCTCGAGACAGTAAGTCAGCAGGATTATCCTTCGTACTGACATGTCTCCATTGATCAGGATTGTTATTCGTCTGAATTTCAGAAGATCTGTTTCCAACAAAGGTTTTAAGAAGATGAGAAGATGTTTGGATCCAACCCAATACAATAGTTGAGTCTGACCATAGAAATATATTATCAAACTCTAAGTCAAGTGAATCAAGAATCTTTCTTGAAAGCCTTGATAAGATAAGTGCTCCGCAGAGCTCGAGACGATGAATACTGATTTTCTTCAAAGGAGCCACCTGTCTTAGCACAGAGAAGATGTACTGTGTCACCTTCTTGGTTAACAATCCGAATGTAGATAGCGGCGCCATAAGCGGACTCACTGGCATCAGCGAACCCATGAATTTCAAGAATTATGGAGTCTTTAAGGTTGACATGTCTAGAAATGTTCAGATCTTTCAACTGAGGAAGTTTATCTCGAAAAGAAAGCCACTCAGTATGGATAGCAAGGGGAATTGATTGATCCCATCCCAATTTTTCCAACCAAAGACGCTGAATTAGAATTTTAATTTTGGTTACAGATGCACTCAAAATACCAAGAGTGTCAAATATTTGAGATATTTCTGAAGGAATAGTCCTTTTTGTTGCATACTTTGGAAGAAAGCTAGATTGAATTGAATACAGCAATAAATCTGACTTAGGGCACCATTGTAGGTCTAAGGTCTTGCTGCTTTCCTTTGGACCTAAAGTAAATTTAGTATCCGAAGAAGGAATTGAATTTTTAATAGTATCCAGAATTAAAGAATTATTAGAAACCCATTTTCGAAGAGGGAAGCACCCATCTGATAGAATTTGATTTATTTCTTGGCAACGAAGAAGGAACTCTGAAATAGAATTGGAGCCTGTCAACAGATCATCGACATAAAAATCATTTGCAATGATTCTTGAAGCTTCTGGAAAAGTATGAGAACAGTCATGCGATAACTAAATTATACACCTCGTAGCTAAAAAGTTAACAGCAGCAGTGCCGTAAGTGACTGTGTTCAAACAATAAGCTTAGAAAGGCTCAGAAGATTCACGCCTCCATAAGATTTATTGAAGCATTTCATCTCCGTGATTAGACATATCTCATACAAAATGTATGACGAATAAAATAATAAAATAAAGGTAATATAAAATATTTACGGATTTTCTAGGTATATATCTGAAATTTAAATTTTCAGCTTTAACGAATAACGTAAAATGCTTTTTTTTCACTTGATAAAAACAACTGAAATGACACGATGTATTGTATTCAATGCACCCTATGCACTCAAATAAAATCTGATATTTTAATATAAGATTTGAACACGCTAACAACAAATATTGCTAAAAGTGAAAAATATACCAAATATACAAGAATATGAATTTAGGTAAAAATAAAAAAGTAACGAATCACTTTCTATTTCCCTGGAAGCAGCGACCGACCACAGAAAGCTAGCGACTCAGTAGAATCTTAGACGACGATCGACGTATCGGCGTTCAGCACTCTAGAACTGGTCAACTGATCTACCTAGATTAGGGGTTATTATTATTCGGATCGAAGGACCAAAATGTAAGGACTAGCTTAGTTTCTTTCGTTGTTTTGTTGTATTGAAATGATTATTAGATTTTGTAAACTATATTTACAGAAAAAGAATAGAGACATGTGTTGAACGTTTGACTAACTGACAGAGAGTCCCATTTCAAACCACACCCTGTTGGTTCGATAGAAGAACCATCCAGGGGTGGCGTAACGAAATTATTATATACAAATTAAATATAAATATAAACTAAACATAGTATAAAAAATGAACAATTATTAATCATAATACATTTGTTATAGATGATAGTATCATTTTTGGTAGCTGCTTTCCGAATGAATTATATAATGAGCCAAATAATTTTTGCTGGGATATAGAATGTACAGATGAACAAATTATTGACAATCCGAAAAGCCCTCTTTACAATGTTAAAAAAATAGTAACATAATTAAGCATTTGCTGTATTAGATCCTTTATAAACTATTTTCTAGGTAAAGAAATTTGAAGAGGTTCTTAAAAACTTCACTGCTTATTATCCAAGCGGCGTTAAAAATATTATACTACCAATGGGAGGAGATTTTCAATATCAAGCAGCCAGTGCTAATTATAAAAACATGGATAGATTGATAAAGTAAATGATAAAAAAATAAATTGTAACATAATAAATTAACGTTTTTTTTTTAGCGGATTTCAGAATTACAATACAGAATTTAACCTTATATATTCGACGCCATCTTGTTACATCAAAGCTGTCAACGATGCCAAACCTAAATTAACTTTAAAAACTGATGATTTTTTTCCATATAGTGACAGAGATAACGCATTTTGGACTGGATATTTCACTTCTAGACCTACTATAAAGAGATTTGAACGAACTGGACACAACATTTTACAAGTAATTATTGTTTTCAATTAGTTTTGTCCCATTTGATTACCCACAAGATCATTTGCAACTTTTATAATTGTAGTTCTTGTTAAATAAGGTTTTTGGTTCATTATTCATCTAATGGTGTCCAAAAAATATTTTAACGTGATTAGTACTCAAATATTTCAATTATACTTTATCATAAAGTGACCAACGTTGAACTACCAAAAAATATGTTGTAACGACACTTCGGTCGTTACGGGTCACTTTGACGCCTTGGTCCAGATTTCACATTCCCTCGGTCGCCACCTTCCGTTTAAAGTGTGAAGGCCACTGCATGAGCAGCTTCAGTGGAGAAAGAAAATACTTCAGGGGTCGTTATTGTATCGACCAAAATCACTGGCGGCCAGAAGGGCGGTCTTTACTTGGCCTGCTTGATTTGAGAACCTGGGTATTAGCTGCTGGGATGTTAAAACTCAATAGAAATAAAACAAAATAAATAAAACTTTTATTGTTACCAAAATCCGACGAAGAAAAAGGTGTGCAACGGTTCTTTTCTCAGATAGTACAGGCACGTATCCCGGGTGGCGTGGCGGTCGATGACGGTTCTGGACTCCGATTATAATCGAACTTGTCTTTAGCTTGACCTGTCTCTAAAGGTCGCACGGCCACTAATATTCCAATTGGGACGGCTACAGCAACTCGTACTTCGGGCTGCCACTGCAGCTGCCTACAACGGTTTGAAGCAGAGACTTGAGTGTCTCCATCGGTCTGGCGAAGGTTCAACTGGTACGACGAGCCTTTTATTCGAAGCTTCTCGCATAATTTTAAGTTGATTCTACTCCAGTGCCATGCACGATTTAATTTATATATTTTAATTATTACGGAAACAAGTAACTTTGTAACAATGTAGTAATTTTTTGTTATATTAGGCAGCAAAGCAAATTTACGCGCTAAGTTTCAATAGATCGCATGACGAAAAATTAGAAAATTTAAGAGAAACAATGGGAGTTTTACAACATCACGATGCAATAACTGGTACAGAAACACAACATGTGAATGATGATTACATTAGAATGTTAACAGCAGCTATTAGAGAAGCTGAAGAACCTATTGGAAAGATATTAAGGTAAATTAAAACAAAAGTTTAAATAAACTTTACAATATTTTTAATTTCTTTTAGTGAAATACTTGAATCCGATATCGTTTTTAATATATCAACGTGTCTACTTACTAATATGAGTATATGTAGTACTTCGCAAAGTAGTGATAAATTTGTAGTTGTTGTCTACAATCCTTTAGCATGGAAGACTACACATTATATTAGACTTCCTGTGGAATATGAAAATTATGAAATTACCGGACCTGATGGTAAATATATTTTATTTTATATAAAATTAGTTTCATTTGAACTAAAATAATTAACTAACAAACTAACATTTATAAGGAATTTCTAATCAAATTATCAAACTTTATGGTTTCCTTGTATTAATTTTAGTAACAATTTTATTGACTTGTTTTATTTAAATAAATCAGGTTTTGAGTTGGTTATACTTGATATTGACATTTTCATTTTATGATTTATTTAGGGTTTCACACGAAAACGTCTGATCTCGTAAAACCGACACGAGAGCGAGATGAGACCTTTTTGAAAATTATTTAGGCGATACCGAGACCATATATGGCGAGACCTGAGAGTCTCGTTCATGTTTCTTTAGAATTTGTTTCTGAATTTCTGAGAAAAATAAACTAGAAAAGCAGTATAAACGCTATCTGGTTAGACGTTCAATTATCTCCCATATAAAATTTTAATTTATAATGAAATAATCATTAATAAAATGTAAAATGTATGATTGCGAAAATATTGTATAGATAACATCGAAATAAAAAACATAAATAAATAAATAATCACTAATTCATAAATTACAACTGGTGAAAGGAATAATCTCTACGCGATTTTCCGTCAGCGGAAAAAAGTCCGATTCGAAAAAATGGGAATTTTTCCAATAATTTTTTTTCAAATTTTTCAATTTTTCTTCAACGAGCCCCATGCGATATGGATATCAATCGACGCCTTCTAACTTGCACAACACCTTGAAAGAAATCAGTATCGACAAATGTGCTTTCCTTATCGAGATATCTCGAATACAAGTTTCATTTAATAAACGGAATAGCTCATCTTTTGAACAAAACCCGATAGCCGAAAGTATTTTCGTAATGGTGCGCACATATATTCACATATCGACACAGACAGACTTTTTTCGCGGAAAATCAATTTTCTCTACGTTTCATGACATTTTAAGTCATTTGGAGCAAAAAAATTGTTGAAATTTTGCACGATTTCAATACTACGGTTTGCCCAACTTCACCAAAGGTGACGTGTGGCCGGGCCGTAGTAATAGAATTAATAATTACCTTGTTTTGTACTATCTTAGAAAGAGAGACGAGACTAAGACTGAAACGAGACTTATTTTTTTCTCAACTAACGAGACCGAGACGAAATTTTTTTAATTCTCCCCTTATTTCGTCTCGTGTGAAGCCCTAGACTTATTAGTTAGGTTAGGTTAGCCGAAAAGTAGCTGCCGATAAAATACATATTTTAGCTATACCGGATGACACAGGGATATGGATCACCCCTATAACTTTTTTATTTATGGGTCGATCCTAATGAAATTGTAAGTGAATATATTAGATGTAATTTCAGATTTTTTTGACTTTCACAATCAAAATGGCCGACTTCCGGTTTCGCAGGATATGGGTAAAAATTTACATTTTTAAATACAACACCCTGTATATTTTGATAAATTCGGATTCTACTGGTCAAAATACATATCGTCCAATGGTTAAATGTCACTTTCACAGAGAATTAGATTAAAAAAAAATGAGTTGTTTTGCTATAAATAAATCTGTAAAATCGTTTAAAAATGAAATATGAGTCCACAAAAAGTGTTACTTTCCTTAATGATCAGCTGTGGGCTAATTTATAACAATTTTACCAAAATAGCAACACAATTTTCGACGAAACTCTTTTTTTTTAAATGACACCCCTGGACTTTTTTGAAGCCCCTTTTGAGACTAATAAATTGATACGCTATTACATCCACTTTTAGTTTTTAAATTAAAGAAAAATTAAAATTCTTGTCATTCTTTTTTCTCAGTGTAGGTAGCTATGATTTGCCTGCAATTTTCTAAGTGACTAGTTCGATTAGTAGCTCATTACAAGAGTATGTACCACTTCTCGCAGATAAAAAAATTGAACAACTATACTAAAAATACATTTTCGTACAAAAAATAAACAACTAATTACAAATATTGAACAAATGTAAACAGATAGGTACCTACACTGGGAAAAGAGAATAACAAAAATTTTAATTTTGAGTTATATATAGAAAAAAGTATATCAATTTATTCGTCTCAAAAAAGCTGATCCAAGGGGGTGTCATTAAAAAAAATGGGTTTGGTCGAAAATTGTTTTGGTATTTTGGTAAAATTGTTATAAATTAGGCCACAGCTGATCTTTAACGAAAGTAACACTTTTTGTGGACTCCTATTTCATTTTTAAACGATTTATATCAAAATACACTGAAAAAAAATTATTTTTTTTCAAAAATCTAATTTTGTGTCAAAACGAGATTTTTCCATTAGATGGTATGTATTTTGACCCGAATTTATCAATTATACAGGGTGTTACATTTAAAAATTAAAATTTGGACCTATTTAGGGCGAAACCAGAAGTCGGCCATTTTGATTGTGTACGTTAAAAAATCTGAAATCACATCTAATATATTCACATAAAATTTCAGTAAGATCGACCGATAACTAAAAAAGTTGTAGGGTAATCCATGTCCTGTGTCACCCGGTATAGCCTTAATATAGAAAACACGATTTGATTTTAGTCCTAGAATTATGTTCTAAGCCTCATTTAATTTCTTATCATATGCTGACTAATTTTCAGCAAATTAAAAAATAACATTTTTCTCCGATAGTGCAAAAAGTAATTATTTTTTACACTATCTGCTGTACCAAAAGTTTTCTTTTTGCACCAGTGCAAAAACTACGCAAAAAAATCAAAAAATCACTTTAAATGAAGTTTGTGCATTAGTTACCATAGTTAATTGCTCTTACTGCGAAATTAAAATTGAAATTCAGTCAAAAAAATAAATAGTTTAATGAAAATAAACCTTAATAAGATTTAAGGAGAAAGAAACTCGAAGTCGATACCATATAAAATGTAATAACAATATATATAAATTTGGCAATTTCAAACAACTTGAAAAGTGCCAAACAATTTTAATAATGCCGTTTCAGGTATTAACGTAAATTTGTGTTAACGATCAAGTCAGATCTTCAGAGAACTTCCTGTTTCTAAATTTACGTTTCCAACTATTACATGTTATCAATACTATTTCGCTTTATAATTAATTCTTATATCATAAATAACTTCATAATTCCCAGATCCTGATTCATTTTATTGATATATAATTTTCTCGTATAATTTCTCTGTATTTTTGATTTGTTTTCAAAGGTTATGTTTATTATTTCACCCTGATTCTTCTCCTTTCCTAAAGGTCTCCCTGTCATTTCTTCCTCTTTTGCCGTCCTACAAACACATGGTCCCGTACCCACACATTTGTTTCTCTAGCCAATAATATCAATTTTTGAATTTTGAATTTCCCGCTCCTTGTAAAGTGTCAATTGTCAATCAACCACGTATAATTTCCGTCTCCGGACCAACCATTTCACGCCATATGGTACAACTAAATAGTCGCTAAAGTTTAAATATTTTTTCTAATTAACTTGCATCTATACGATGCACTTCGATTGCGATATAATATAAACTTATTAAGCTTTCATGTTTGACATAAACTATCTTTTTTGTGGTTTTTTAAATTTTTTGTAATTTTGTAATTTTGTACCAATTTTCACCTAAGTAGTTAAACTTTTCTTTTGGGATACCATATTTAATTTTTAATACTTTCCGTACCACGTGAAACGGTGTTTAAAAATGTTTTTACAAATTTAACAAGATGTTGTTTTAAAAAGTTTTCCACTTACTGTTAACGAAATAATTTTCACACATTGTTCGAATATTGTAAATTTAATTATCCCTTTATTTTCTATATCATTATTATTTATACTATTGTAATTTGTAGCACCTGAAGATGGCCTAGGGCCGAAACATGTTGCGAAAATATTTTTTAGCACTTTTTTAAGATGTTTGAAATTGCCAAATTTATATATATTGTTATTAAATTTCATGTGGTATCGACTTCGAGTTTCTTTCTCCTTTGATACACTATACCATATTTGGTTTATTTTATAATATTTGTTATATTGTAAAAAACTCTTGAATAAAATTTTAAATAAAAAATTGTAGAAAAATTTTTGCAGCTCGAGCCAAAATTGAGAGCTGCCATGGATAAAAAGCTAATTTTTTTATGCTTACAGGTACTGAACAATACGATATAATTGACACTCTCTATTCATTCGATTTTGTTGTAATAAAGAATGAGAAACCAAGCTTAAAAGAACTGATATTTGCTGCAAGGAATATTGAACCTATGGGTTTTAAACTATATCATATTCAAAAAGTTAAAAAGGAGAAAATCGATAATAACAATATTTTGAAAAGTGTTACCGATACCACAGCATTTAAAATAGATAGTGAAACGAATCTATTACAATCAGTTACCATGAATGGTGTGTCTATAGATGTGAATCAAAATTTTTATTTTTACGAAAGCAACGATGGATTTAATGAAGCTGTTGTTACTTCAGGTGCTTATATATTCAGGTAAAAGTTATAATCTCTTATTTATCACAAACAATATATTTGTAATACAAATATAATTTGGTAAATATAAGATAAGAATATATTAAAACAACAATAGTCTATAATAGCATTAAGGGATTACATGGATTTCGAATGCTCAACAAAGCATATTTTAACAATTCTTTTCTTAAATAATAAATGAAATTTCTTATTCAAACTTTTCACGATATGAAAGATTAACCTATATTGTAAAATTTTTATATAACAATATTCAAAATTCAGTCCTTATGACCTCATTTCCGGTAACCCTCGGAAAAACTTTCTTTCCCATAGACAGAAGAACTTATAGATTCATCTGGAATTAAAAAAACTTCATATTTCTGTTAATAGATACATAAATCTTGGGCTTGAACGAGGGAAAAAAAATTGAGTTTTTTTGTTTTCATTTTCTTCGGAAATTAAAAAAACTTCATATTGCTGTTAATAGATACATAAATATTGGGCTTGAACCACGTATTGCCTTATAGAATTGGTTATGATAAAATATCTTAAAGACGTGTGAAATTTGAACAAGATCGGTTCATTAGTTTTTGAGGAATCACAAATCCTCCTAAAACTTTTTAAATTCAAATCTAATTTTTAATTTTAAGTGTATTCTTTACCCACTTGGGTTTATTTGTAATTTTCATGTACCCCATACTTTCTTTCCCTATAATTTCCTCCCCCTCCCTTGCTTAGTAGCAGCATTTTAGCAATATGCTAAAATTATTTAAGATTTAATTCTTTTCGACAGTTATTTTGGCCTGAAGAAGGTTTTTTAACCGAAACTAGTTGCCTTTCGAATTTTTTAATAAATATTATGGTACATGATTTTGGGTTTTCATTTATGATTAACACTTGACCACGTTTGAGATATGGATAACTTATTAGATTTGAGGAATCTTGTACACCGACTTCAAAAAAAGATTTTAGAGAAAAAAGCGATGAAAATTTTTAGTAGAAATAATACTGATAAAAAAAGGAACTTCCCTGTCCTAGACTTAAAAATTTGGGAGAACATTCTAGACATATTATATAATTTATTAAGACAATAATAAAAATCGATTTTTTAAAATTTCCAAACCCATGTAAGCCCTTAATTTCTTTGTTTAAAATACTAAAGCAATATGGAAAAGATAAACTTAGTTAAAGGTAAACAAAATAAATATATTGTTAGTACAAAATATATTTTATTAAATTTAACATATTCATGTTCATGATTTTGGCTTTTTCCATGTAAATCTCAATATTTATGGCATGTTAGGTTACGATGGCTCCCATATCAAGGTTTGTGCTTGTAAAAAAAATTACGAAAATTGTAAGAAATTCTTAAAGTAAGCCCATTTCTGAATTCAAATATGAATTAATTGGAAAAACTAACTTATAAAGTAATAAATGGACTAAAAGATGGATAAAACGACCAGGCGGCTCATTTACGGACTCCAAATGGCAGATCTTACAGATAATAATGCGGAAACTTTCCGGGTAGCCTGCTTCTGGAGGATCGCCAGCAACCATTTCCGCTCGACTATACGACTTGTTAAATCTTATGGACGTTGAAGTCTTTCTTCCCATTCAAATCGCCAGGAGAAGATGGTATTTTTCCTGCCTTGTGCAAAGGTGAGGTAGAGAGCTGCTGCTTCTTCTCGTGAAATTATTTCGGTCGAACTTGGTGTGGACTGAAAGCGGGGAAGTTGAATAATTTCTTGCCTAAATCCTTTAGACCGATCAGCTTTACCTTGTTTGCACTAAAAACGCTAGATATAATTCTGGATAGGCACATTAGAGATGAGAACTACAGAGAAATTCCACTCAACCCCAGAAAATATGCCTTCAATGCTATGCCGATAACCTTTTAATAATGGTTAAGAAGTTTGTTTGAAACCCTTAACATCGTATACCGTTGGTGTGAAGAACAGATATATGTGAACCCCCACAAAACGGTAGTTATTCCTTTTACAAAAAGTGGAAGCTTGATAAGCTACGTCATCCAATTTTGGAAGGCGTACCATTCCGTTTGAGGTGAAATATCTGGGGATTATCCTAGATAGAAAACTTATCTAGAACTCTCATGTGAAAAGAACAATCAATAAAGCCAGGGCATCCCTGTGGAATATTAGAAGAGTGTGCAGCTAATCGTGTGTGAATGAACCCTAAGCAGATTTATTGAATTTATCAAACAGTGATAAAACGAATGGTCATATATGGCGCAGTAGTCTATTGCGGCGGCTAAGCTGCCTAGACTTCAGAGACTGGCTTGTGTGGCCATTGCAGGCGTAAAGCCAATACCTCGAAAGCGGCAATGGAAAGATCTCTTACTCCTCTCTATATACCATTGGAGTAGGAAGCTAGAATGGTCTCCTTTAGAGCCGTGTCCGTAGCTAGTCAAATCGAGTGAAAAAGACTATGGCACCACTCTGGACTGCTGTGACAGATGAGTACTCGCCACACTCTCGGAATGGTTTCGGATGTACTCTCCTCCAGGGGGTGATTTTCCCAGGGACAGCTTATGTACTGTACACAAATGGCTTAAACACCCCGATAATTTACATTTTGTTGGACAATCAGGTAGCTTTAAAAGCACTGAGCTCTAACCGGCATCGAATCCAGTAAAAGAGTAACCCTACTCTGGGTACCTAGGTACGATGGGGCGGAGGGCAACAAGAAAGTCATTGGACCGGAACCATTCTTTGACATAGCCAAAAGCAGTTCCAAAGACACTATCTGGAAGCACTGGAAAGAAATTCCTGGGTTAGCTCACTCTAAGGTCTTCATTGTCAAACCCTCAGGTAGCACCCTATTGCAGATCCTAGAATCTAGTAGAAGTGATCTATGCATCTTAATTGGACTGCTTACATAGACTTCGTTGAAGGTGTGGTGAGAAGGTGTGGTGAATTGTAGTCCGTAGGGGTGAGCCACAATAGGCCACTACTGGCCGCAGTGGAAGGGCGAGCTAACGAACCTATTCTATTCTCCTAAAAGATGGACTATTAATACATGCGAAAACAAACAATAAACCAGTAGATTAATGAAGTTCAAAATACTTAATCATTTTGAAGTTGTTCGTCATAGGTTTTTCAATATATCTAAAGTTATATTCGGTAGAAATT
Source organism: Neocrepidodera transversa (assembly GCA_963243735.1). Taxonomy (NCBI): domain Eukaryota; kingdom Metazoa; phylum Arthropoda; class Insecta; order Coleoptera; family Chrysomelidae; genus Neocrepidodera; species Neocrepidodera transversa. The sequence continues at coordinate 23,873,787 of OY725347.1, read as the reverse complement.
TTTTAACTGGCAATAATTTATATACTTTTTCAGTAAAAAAAAGATGTCCATGCGGAAGACCCTCGCATAAATCATCAGCATGTGAGAATGTGAGAAACCTATAAAATGTTTAATTGTAAAAGCTAATATTTTACCAACGACTGGAAATGTCCAAAGTATAAAACTAAATTTCCAATTATAAAATTAAAAAGTCCAAAAGGTTATCTATCTCTCAAATATGGTCAACTAATGATTTAATAAAACACATTACCATAATAGCATATTGGTTAAAAAAATAAAATTCACAGAGGACTATTTTCGGCTTCGCCATCATGGGGACTACAATATATCTCATTAAAATAAAATTGATACATGAGTAATAGGGGGAGGTTTACCATATGCATTGTTAAGAAAGATCTACATTACGATGTTATAAAAGGCAATAAAAGTTATTATAAAATATTTGTTAAACATGGTACTGAAAAATGTTAATAAATAATTTATACATTATATCTTCTGCTTTAATTAATTAACTATAACCAATCATATTTTAACAAAAATCATCTGATGCTCTGCCTTTCCATAACGTGCTGTATTTTAAATTTCTCACTTACTTTATAGATATATTGATTTCTTCCATTAGTTTGCTGAATAATATGCCATTCTATTATCGATAAAAACTACCCTTGCTGTGATTTTATCAATGCTTTCTTCATCATATAGACTGGATTGGTTATTCCTTCTGTCACTTTTTTTTCTTTAACTATTAAATATTTTTGTTTTGTTATCTTTCTCACACTGCAACTCAATGTATTCTCTACTTTCATCTGGTATGTAGTCTACACTAACGTCGGTTTCTATCTTTGTATCAGTTTTTCTCTATAGTTAATTCAATCTTGATAAGGTCGAAATAGTTTACAAAAAAACTTCAATATAATTCTGAATGTTCGTTATCACATATATCATTAACAGATCTCTCTGAATTCAGGGAAGGATATATTAAAAGTAAGTGCACTTTGATCGGACAAAATGACTGCTTTATAAAAATAATCCTTTTGAAATACTTCACGTTTTGCTTATTCATCGTATTTTATTATTTTAGACCTACAGAGAATCAGTCAACCATTGCCCTGTCGGACGTAAAGATACTCAGATCATTTTCCGGAAATTTGGTCGAAGAAGTTCACCAGAAATGGAAAAGCAACTACCTTGATATATATCAAAGCATTCGTTGGTACAAAAGTGAAAATTATTTAGAGTTTGATTGGATCGTAGGCAATATAGATCTGTAATTATATAACAAGTTATATAGTATTTTCACCGTATCTAAATTCTGTTACTTTAGGAATACATTGGCTGTAGGAAAAGAAATAATTAGTCGCTTCGATGTGGCTAATTTTAATAATAAAGATACTTTCTATACAGACTCCAACGGAAGAGAAATGTTAAAGAGAATAAAAAATTGTAGACCAACATATAGCTACAACTTCACTAAAGAACCAGTCGCTAGTAATTACTATCCTGTTACCTCTAAAATTGTTATTAAAGATGAAGAAAGTGACTTGGAAGTGGCAGTTCTCACTGATCGATCCCAAGGTGGGACAAGTCTAAATAAAGGTCAAATAGAACTTATGGTAAAACTTAAATTTACTTCATTTATTCAAAAATAATAATTATATTTAAGGTACACAGAAGATTAATTTTTGATGATGGTCGTGGAGTACAAGAAGGCCTAGACGAATATGAATTCGGTCAAGGTTTATATGTAAGGGGATCTCACTATTTGGTGATTGGAGCGGCTACTCAACCAAATAATAATAGTGAGACCAAGTGTTATTACCTATTTTATTTAAGTAATTACTAAGCAAAATTTGTTTCAGATATATCAACTGCTGCGCTAGAAAGAATTTTGGCTCAGAAAAAATTGGTACAACCATGGGTGGGATTGTCAACAACGAATTTAACTTTTAAGGAATTGAATAACAGTATTAAATTTTCGGTAATAATAATGGCTTCTGCCAGGATTATTTTTGCTTATTCTTTGATTATTCCTGGTTGGCTTTAGATATTTCTGTGATTTTTATTGACTTATTTTTGGCTTGTTCATACGTCTCTATTTTTTTAACCTTTTCTTACCTTGATATTAATTTTTATATAAATACATTATTATTTTTTAGTATTCTGCGATGAAAAAAGAACTGCCTGATAACATAAACGTTTTAACATTAGAGCCTTGGACTAATAATAGTTATCTTTTAAGATTGGAACATATTATGGAAAAGGATGAAGATCCTTTATTATCAAAACCTGTTACTATTCCAGATATAAAGGTAGAAAATTTTCTATATATTTAACAAAATTCTACTATTTATTATTAATTTTTAGAATTTATTTAACGGCATTAAATTTGTAAAAGTGACAGAAACAGCTCTGGCAGCTCACTTTACTCTTGCTGAACTTGAAGAAAAAGAAAAATATTCGTGGAACACAGAGAATTCTTTTACGCTTTCTAAATTTTCCAAGGGTATTAGCAATGATGGAGCGATCACTTTAAATCCAATGGAAATTAAAACTTTTATTTTACATACAAATTCTTCTTCTAGATATTATTTTAATTTTATTTTATGCTTGTTCTTAAATTTTATTGTGAATCAATTTTATTAAATAAATGTATCATAACAATAAATTAATAAATTGGCACTCTCGTTTCAACTTGTATATATGATTTTGGAACTAAAAATCAATAATAATATAATAATATTAATAGCAAAATCAAATACTTATTAAATTGGAAAGAAATCTAAGTTTTAAATTAAAAAAAAGCTTAATTGCGTGAATAAAATTTCCTTAAAAAATATTACAAAAGTCAAGCATTTTTAAAATATTTAAGTATAAAATTAAGTCTATAACTTCCACCAAGTATTCTTTTACATAACATGCTCAATTTTGTATAACCGAAGCACAACTCGGAGTTATCAGTATGTATATATAAATAAAGATGGATTTTCAAGCCCTTTTTTTGTGTGTTTGCTAACGAATGGATACGAATGTAATGAATATTTATAACATCAGAGAGCAATGCATCAATGTACAACAAACTCATGAATTAAGCAAAAGCGAGATGAGTTTCGGGAACGATAGCTCTAATTTCAGTTGAAGCTGAAACAAAAAAATGGCGGAAACGATAAATTATATTTTACCGGCGAACCGAATAAATTCGTATCCTATTAAAGATAATAAAGAAAGCAAACACAGGCCTTCCGTCTAGGTCTATACATTTTTCTCGAGCCCACTATTAAACAAATATATATGTAAAAAACAATGCAGCATAAATAAGTTGAAATTGAAATTGAAAAAATTGAATTGAAATAAAATTACTCAGACATATGTTATTTTTAATATTTATTTTGTGTATAATAAATTTTTACAATAAAGTATTTTTAAAAGTGACTACAAAAGTCCTAATTTCCATTGGATCCAAGGTAACTTCATAGTTACCTCCAATGGTACCATTAATCCAACTGTTAGCACCGAGGCTCATTTCTCTAACTGAAGTCATAATGAATGGGTCAAACATACTCTGTAAAAAAACAAAACATTAAAAAATTCTATATAGGTTTCGTAGCAATTTATTCAATAAGATTTCAACTACCAAATTAGACTTCTTTTACATTACACTTGTATAAGGTGGATAAGAGAACGCCATTACAATACGTTATAATGGGGGAGGCTAGAATGGCTTTACGACGGCTAGAGAACTTACCATTCTATGAAGGAAATCATAGACTGGGGCACACTAAGCTAGATCATGTGGAAGGTAAACATGCTTGGCATGAAGTCAGACCACATGACTGCTAAACTCAGCTTCAACAAAGATCTGAGTATAATAATTAAAAATCGGAATGAGTTGAATATAAGCACAGATTTCAGGAAAAACTCTAACGGAATTACCTGGTACACACACTGGTCAAAAACGGAAGGGGGAACTGGAGCTGGTATATACTGCGAACAGACTATGTACCAAGAGTGCTTCTCTCTAGGAAAATATACCTCTGTATTCCAGGTAGAGGTCTATGCAATACTCGAATGTGCGAAAAATAATATGAGGACCCATGAGGGAAAAATAATCATAATCTACTCAGACAGTTAAGCAGCCCTTAAGGCCATAAGTAGTCCAAAGGTGACATCTAGACTGGTATGGGAATGTGGCTGGAAATGAAAAGGCTGACGAGCTCGCAAGAAGCGGATCGTCAACCCCACTAATTGGTCTAGAACCAGCGATGGGAGTACCAAAACGTACTTTTAGGAACCATATGAAAGACTGGATTAAGCGAGAATACAAATTGTACTGGGACAATATACCCGGACTTCTACACGGGAAAAAATTTATAAAAGAACCGTCAAAGAATGTAACTGAAGAACTACTCCCAATGAGTAGGAATCAACTACGAATTACAGCAGGGCTCCTCACGGGATACCTTCCCACCAGAGAGCACCTAAACAAAATGGGGCTATATAACGGCGACCTTTAATGCAGACAATGCAACAAAGGGACCGAGAATGCACTCCACATACTATGCAAATGTGAGGCGCTGGACCACAGAAGAGAAAGAATATATGGAAAACCAAAATTGGATCCAGAAGACTACTACAAACAGCCATTAAATAACCTGTATAAACTAGTACAAGAAACAAGGTTGATGGACTGGGTGGAGTACACAAAGAGACGGGAGATAACGCAATAATCCCACGAGGCTGCAGTGAATCCGGTTGGAAAGAATGGTCCCGGAAAAAAACTTCCATATCTGACCCCTTCAATCGGCAAGCTGCATTTCCATCCCCAAAGATCTGTGGTAGCCCCGTTGCTGCATGATATTTTTTCGGTCTCCCATGACTAGCCAAAATATTCAGCTATACGCTGACTACACAGCTATCTCCTCTACAATTAGATCTTTTTTTCCTAAACCAGGAGTGGGAGGTCCCACCTGCACTGAGGTTTCAGGTCTATTGTGCCCCGCCAGTTTTCACATCAGTCCAGTACTCTTGACAAAATCAAGAATAGTTCTAATGTTAGCTTTCCCCATCTCTTTGGGTTCAGAATTCTGTACCCAAAAGTGCCATTCCTTTTCCCTGTTTAGGTCCCGGCAATAGCATAATACATGAAGAGGAGTTTCGTCCTCTTCCTCACATTTCCTACATAGGGAATCTTCCGATATTCTTATGAATACTCTAATCCAACAACTTCTCGATTTTTCTCCCAATGGTGTGATAACTTGTGGATTACTCTGAATCCCCAAAAATACTCAACTCATAATTTTTAAACATCGAAATCTTTCTAAAAAAACAGTCAATCTCTCAATGAAATCAACTCTAAATTGGGTGGCTGGAGTTCAAAAAGCTTTTGACAGAGTTAGAAGATGAGCCTCCGTCATCGGAGCTCTAGGTGGGCGATTTGGGAAATGTAATCCTTAAACACTGCTTCACACATACAAAACCTATATTAATTTCATAATCCACTACAGAGCTCTAAAATTATATTCCCTGACTTCTCATCTCTTTCACGCCATTTCGGCAACTTAGAGGCGGATATTGTAATGGATAATATTTTCTACAAATTCTAAAAAGTGTTCCAAATATAAAATATTTATTTACTATAACAAAATTTCAAGTTAGAAAAAATGAATTGATTTTTGGCTCACTTAATAACCTCTCCAAGGATAAAACAAAAAAATGGATTAACGATAAATAACTGCCAATAACCGCGAACAACTAAAGATTTATGAACACTGTGAACAAATGACTTACAGTCAGAATTTAATGTCAGTGCCTAAAGTGACTGACGACATGTAGAGAAAAATTCCCTGCAGATACTCAGGAAATCTCTCTACGTCTCCTGCTGCTTCGCCTCTGAAAATATCCATGAGCAAACTAGTATTACTCCAATTATTTCCAGATAAAACAGATGCAAGGACGATACGTTGGGAGAAAAATGGCAAGCAGTAACAACCACTCACACTGAACCAAAGGGACAGTTGATTGAAACACATTGGCAGAAAACCAAAAAGGAAACTCCCACAGCTCAACATCAGGATACTACGAGAAGCCAAAGATGTTCCGGAAGAGCTCCTAGATCTCCCTTACCGATACCCATGGACACTACGATTTCATCTCTGAGTCTTTCCTCCCGGAGGGCTCGCAAGTATCAATGAAATATCGTAAGCATTAGTAACATTTTAATTTTAGACCAATTATCTCCCACAGCCACCCCGAAAAGGAGTATTTTACTACTACAGTATGGTTCGAGGAAAAACTACAGTCCCAAGACAATATTGTCGAGGAGAACAAATCGTGAAGTGTCTATAAAAGATTCGTCCCTCCACAGCTAAGGACAATTGCTGTAATATAAAAAAAATCGGTTGTGTCGCCCCAAAACTTTCCCGACGAGTATCCACGAATAATTTTTCAGATATTTAATGTTAAAGTTTATAATTTTGACATTTTTTATTTTGACAGGTGACAGTTGGAGAAAGAATTTTGACTTTTTTGAATAGAGTTTTTCAAGGGCTTTCAAATGACATATTGCAAGTCAAATTCCGTGACCATCTATCATTTTTTGCCAGTGACACTTCCGTTTGACAGATGTCATACAAAAACTAATGGGTTCTTTCGACGGGTAACCCAAACCCATATACCAAACTTCCATCTGGAAATGGTCTTAATGATCTGGTGACCTCAAAAAGGAAATTTCCATCTTTATCTCAAAAATTTTTTTAGCTTATTCACAATACTTTCCCTTCTCGGATGGGGGTCGGGATATTAAAATTGTTTCATTTTTAATCAAATCACTAATAACGGTGCCGAAAATGGATGTCGTGTTTTAAATAACGATGCGCATAGTACAACTGTTTACCACTTTTTACATTATTTAATATTTCTTACGGCAGTTTATGTATTTTACTAATTGGGACACTTTCTTTTGATTGATGAACTAGACAATAATTTATTTTCATACCTTCATTTCTATTGAAACTGTCTTCGAATATTCATCGTCTTCATTCTTTTCAAAAATGTGCTCTAATCGAAGTAAATAGGTATCCTCTTTCCATGGTTCTAAATTTAAAACATTTATGTTAGGTGGAAGGCCGTTTCCATTTCCGTTTATTGTACATCCAATCCACTACAATAAAACATTAGAATATGAAGTAAAATACGAATTAAAGTCAAATGATGATAATACCATAAAATTAAGTTTGGCTTGTAGCTTTTCAAGACTCATGTCTTCGGAAGTAGCATCAGCTACCAACATCCATGGTTGCGTTAGTTTATTTAATGATAAAATTCTCTCTAAATAAAAAATAATTTGTGAAAAAGATAATCAAATATGTGTTAAAGTAGTCGAACAAATATTATACGTCGAATTGTCCTGGCCAAAGACGATTCGACAACTAAATGAACGTGTGATGTTTCATAAATTTAAAGAAAAAATGCTTAATCACTCTACATAAGCTAAATTATTATTAAATAAAAGTTAAATTATATAGTGGCAATCTTGATTTGGTCAGGCAGCCATGTCTTTTTACACTTGTAGAGGTTAAAAAGAAAATGCCTGGTCAAAAAAAAATTTAAATGAATCAAATAATTACCACTGTAACATAAGCTCAGATAAACGCAAATAAGTTGACCTATTACAATTGTACCATCGTAATCAAAGTGATATAAAAAAAATAATAGTAGATAAGCTAAGTGCATTCTGGCATATTTATTGATCTTAACAAGGCATTTGACTGTGCTGACTCTTTATATCCGTTACTAGTAGGCAGATTTAAATAGGACAAACGGCATTGTATTATAAATGTGACGTAGAATAAATACGTATATACATATAGTTACAAATTAATTTTAGCTTTACCAGTTCTAGATGAATCTACAGTACCAACTACAACGTAATGTTGTCCTCTCGTTACTATATATTCATCATATTCCATTTCCTGCAATGTTTCATCAAGACCTTTGTGATCGTCCATTAATGTTCTTCTGTGTACCTATAATATTATACGGTATTAACATATACCCCATTTAAAAATCTATCTTACCAATAACTCAACGTCTCCACCGTTTAGACCGCCACCTGCTTGAGATCTGTCCGTTAAAATAGATAATTGTTCTTTGGATTCTTCATTTTTTATAGAAATTCTAGAAGTTACTGGATAATAATTAGAAGCAACAGGTTCTATGCTGTCGTTATTGTACGGAAAATTATTTCTAGTTCTTTGAATCATCTGTCTGCCGTTTGAATCTGTGTAAAAGAAATTATCTTTGTGATCTGCCATTGAATACCGTACTATTATTTCCTTTCCCTTATTATTTATAGTGTCTCTAAAAAAAATTAAAAAAAGTAAATATATTTTTTACAGGAAAATTTATGTTAAAGAATATCACCACTGATAAAAAAATCAATTTTTTACCACTTAACTCAACTTAGTGCTAACATAGTTAGGTAGAGTACTAAAAAAAGTGTGGTTTTCAAAAACAGAGTGAGTAAGTTTTTGGCAATATGATGGCGGATGGGTTCGTATACCTACCGGCACCAAATTGTACTTGGTTAGTCGCTTTTATAGAAGATTTTATCCTACTAAGCGGCTTGCTCGGTTGGTACCCATCAAAATATGATTGATGTCGTGACTTTCTATCATTTGTTGTTTTGGTTATAGGTGACGACATTCTTCAGTATTGTTGAAAATCAACGGTTCCAAATTAGCAATTCAACGACAATTTATGGATAGTTTTCTATCACTAGAGCTGATATCTAAATGTGCTATAGGTCTACGTAGCATTAAATAAATACTATAAAAAGAATTTCTAATTTAAGACATTTAATAACACGAGGTTATATGTTATATGTTACATCAGCAATGTGACATCGACTAATCAAAAAAAGGTCCCATCAATGAAACCAATTTATTAAATACCGTTAATAATTCAATATTTTTAATTGCATTAATAAATTAACAACTCTGTTCTTTTCCAAAATAAATGTACACTTTTTTATATTAATCTTCCCCCGTTGACATCTTATATTTAACCGCCACCGCGTTAACAAAAATTTTATCGGTTTCTCCATCGACACAATCGATCGTCTTACAAGATCATACACACACCAGTGAACGAAAATTTTAAACCAATCGTATTTGGCACGTCTAGACTGAAGGTACACCATCTTAAGAGCTTATACCATCCAAAACGTTGCGAGCAAAATCAAGTACCTAAGGTGTAATATTCGTATACCGGGTGTCCCACAATTTTTTTAACAGGGTATTTCTCCAAAACACCTGAAGATAATTCAGTGACAATTTTAAATCACATGACGTCACGACTATGCCGATGAGGCCACTAACACTATTACGGAATGTTATTACAGTAAAGACTGTGCTGATATTGTAACCCGAATTCCATTGCATTATCTTCAGCTCTTTTGGAGTAATAGCCTGTTAAAAAAATTGTAGGACACCCGATATATAACTTTAAATTTTTTATCGTAGAGAGAATTTAATTCAAGTTATTTTTTTTTAAATACAAGGGCTAGTTTTAGCGGCGGATGTAAATGTGCCACCAATAATAATATTCTACCTGTTACGAATTTAAGATTTTAAAATTAGATAGGTATTTGTGCCACCAGAGAAAAGGGCCTCTTCCTGACAGGTTAATCAGGGTATAAGCAATGATTAGCAAGAAATTACCATTCGAGGTTTTATTGACTGAATAATGTCTGGATTCGGCAGTACAACGCACAAGAGAAATATTTACATGGTAAAATATGTGATAAAATATATATTTGTGTCACAAATATTTTTGTTGGATTTCAAAATACAACGCATAACGCAAATTTTTATTGATGTGGATCCACCTTTATAATATATAAAAATTTGTTACAATCAAAAACAAGCTGTTTGTTTTAGACGTAATTTTATTCTCCTATTTTTTAATCAAAAAATTTGCATGTTCTATTTCTTTTATTTATACGTTATAAATATAAATATAAACTAATTTTGCTCAAAATTCTAATACTTATTTTCACACCTAACAATTAATACAATTAATAATAACTAAAACTTAACATCTAAATAAAAATTATGCTTATCACAATATCCTAAGTTTTGTCCCACAATACAGGTTTGGTTTGAACAAGGAAATTGAAACTTTATTGGCAATTTCTTCAATTTAAACCATAAAAATCAAAAAATATAACAAAAATAAATAAAACAAAGCGTTGAGAAATTAGTACTATACAGGGTGGCAACTCTTCAATAGGGACACTATTGCTATCTTGTAAATGGTAGACGCTACAAAGACGGTTAAATGGGGAAAAAGATGCGAAATATAAAAATAAAAGAAAAGATTTTTTGAAATCTTAAATAGTCCTATTGGTTCCGGAGTTAAACGACAAAATCCGAATTTGTCGAAAATGGTTTTTTTTGCTAAAGCTCTGTTATTATACAAAATTTGGGATAACTGTATTAAAACTTTTTGTTGTATTCTAACATCGTTAGAAACCGCCATAGTTAAATTTTGAATCTGACGTTTTTTCTCTTCGGGGCCACCATCAACTTTATCTTTTTAAATACGGACATGTCTATTTTATTTCATACTATTAAATCGCTTCGAATACTACATTCAACGATATATAACACTTTATTATTCCGTGACGTTTTGTCTCTTCGGGGCCACCATTAACTTTATTTTTGAAATACGGACCTATCTATTTTATTTAAATTCATTGCTGTGGTTCAAAGTAGTTAGGTATCAGGAAATTCTATTTAATTATCTATTTATTAATTATTACAATAATAAATGCTATTGTATCTTAGTAATTCTCTAGGTCCCCCTCAGAAAATACGTAAAACCTCGTATGTCATGTATTGTTCACTTCTTGATCGGGCAAAACGTCACTAGACCAGGACTAATGGTAAAAGTGAAAAAAAATAATAATAGTAGGATAAAATCTATTAGAAAAGGAAGAGAATACAACAAAAATGAAAGGAAAAATAATTTACGGGAGATCTGAGGTCGGGAAGTGGAAGGGGATGAGTTTTAACGGTAGAAAACTGTTTATCTCGATTTCCGGCAAACCTACAAGTCCTCTGAAAAAAAAAATGAATAGCAAAGTTGTAGGTAATAAAAAGATCTACAACTTTTGTATTTACACTTTTTTCACATAACCTCAAAATGTATGTAAAAAATTCAAATAACCAAGTTTTTGGTTTTTTATTTTTATCTTTTACAAAAAAAATTTCATGAAATTTTATGTCCCAAACACACTGTAATTTTTTTGATTTAAAATTTTTATTTTTTCATCTTATTTTGATTTAATATCAAAAAGCACCCTAATTTTGAATCGAACATTTTCGCGTCAAAATATCTGCTTTTTTAAAAAAGTAGGTAAGCTTTTTGTTCGTTGAAGTCTCTACTTTTTGATGGTTTAAAAAAATATACATTGCTATGGTAAATGTTCTCAAAAAATGCAAAGAAACGAAAAAAACTCAAATTCGCAATTTTTTTTTAATCATTATGTACAATTTTGAGCTATTTATTAAAATTCCTGACCTCAGATCGGCTGTAAATTATTTTTCCTTTCATTCCTTTTCCAATGGGTTTCATCCTACTATTATTTTTTTTGGTTTCAAAAATTATTGACCCTTGTCTACACAGAATAATCAAGTATGATTACCGTTGAATTTAGTATTCGAAGCGAATTAGTACTTTTAAATAAAATAGACAGGTCCGTATTAAAAAAATAAAGTAATACATCGTTGAATTTAGTATTCGAAGCGATTTAATAATATTAAATAAAATAGACAGGTCCGTATTTAAAAAGATAAAGTTGATGGTGGCCCCGAAGAGACAAAACGTCAGATTCAAAATTTAACTATGGCGGTTTCTAACGATGTAAGAATACAACAAAAAGTTTTAATACAGTTATCCCAAATTTTGTATAATAACAGAGCTTTGGCAAAAAAACGATTTTCGACAAATTCGGATTTTGTCGTTTAACTCCGGAACCAATAGGAATATTTAAGATTTCAAAAAATCATTTTGTCTATTTTTATTTTTCGCACATTTTTCCCCATTTAACCGACTTTCTAGCGTCTACCGTTTACGAGATAGCAATACTGTCCCTATTAAAAAGTAGCCACCCTGTATAGTACTAATTTCTCAACGCTTTGTTTTATTTATTTTTACCCTGTATGCAAACTCAAAAGTATCTCTCGTTAAAATCCATATAGTATAAACGTACGATATGGTAGGTAGACGTTCGATTCCAGTGGCACTGGACGGCTTCAACACGACAAAAAAATGTGGCGTTTTGAAATCATGAAATGCGAAAGAGCTCATGCTATTCTTCAGTCGAATGAAAATATTTTCTGGTACGATTTATTCCCGTACGGGTGAAATCGTATAATGTGAAAGGAGCGTAGAGAAAAGAGAGTCGAACCTCTGACTACCCGTAATATAATAATCAGTTGTGCCCAGATCACCATCATCGAATAGAGAATTGTGCTCCGCTGGAAAATAAACTGATTCATCGCTTACCGATTTTCGCCAATAGAGCTTCGATCTAACTAGCGTCTAGACTCCAATTACTACTCGAGTGTCCACCGATGTTAAAAGAAGTCTTGTCTATCTAAATGTAACCTGTGTATTAAAAAAATATGTATTTTAAGTCTTGACTATTTAAATCTAGCCTGTGTTAAAAAAAATAAAAAAAATATTTATGTTAACTATCTAAATCTAACCTATGTATTTAAAAAAAATAAAAAATATATTTCCTCGGGATTCGAACCAGGAACTTTTATGTGTAAAGCATACACTCTACCACTGGACCACACTCCGTATGACGATAAATAATCAAACTTTTAAGTTAACGTACAATAAGTAGCACAAGGTCGATAGCAACAGCGGTGGGCACTAGACTGGTAATTGGGGTCTAGACGCTTCTTTCGGTATATCCCGTCGTAGCCATAAGAACCTGTCATATGAATGTCATCCAACTTTTCGTGCCGCTTATGCATTCCTATGCCGGATCGTTGAATGTTTCTATGATTCTTTGATATTATTTTTACTTAGTGTTGTTTATTTATTTACTAATTGATCCCGAACGTTAAGATCCAAGCAGCAAATAATCAGTGACTCAACGCAGCAGGGCAACTAATATCTGCCCTCCTCTTAATACTATAACGACCCCTGGAGTATTTTATTTCTTTACTGGAGCTGCCCGGAGCTAGTATCCTAAACACTATAAATTGAAGTTACCAACGGAAGCCGTGACCACGAAAGACCGTTTTTTGTTTACTTTTTTTGTACAGCAAAACTTATTACAACTTTAAAAGGCAAAAGTGTATGCTTTACGAATTCTGATCAACTAATAAATTATATTGTTTCAGAAAAATACATTTTTTTAATATTATAATTTCCCTACCAATATTTTTTTTAATAAGAAAATTACAAGCCGTTCCTTACTATGATAAATCTGAAATTAAGCGAATTATCTAAATCGATGATTACAGAGCAACTATAAATACGGTTTTGCTCAGATTTGCATTATTGTTTGAATTAATTCTGCTACTTTCTAATACAAAATAGACAAATTATGTTTTCATGATTCCATAGACGTAGTGATTCCTTTCTCGGGTATTTTCGGGTACGTTGTTTTATTGCATATTATTTATTATTGTTTAACTGTTCTGTAACAGTACCTTATTCAGGGAGGTCTTAGTAAATTATATTCGACATAAGGGAAGTAATAAATTGTCAAGCACTTCAGAAAAATAGACTTTAGATTTCAATATATTTTAGACATTCACTTTAGAAATATTTACCAGGATATATAAACCAATAAGACAAAGGCTGTCCTTCTCAGAAGGGCCTGCAATAGGAAAAAGCCAACGGGCTCACAACACATGAGTGCATAAAACTTTCTGACACGAAATTAAATTTACTCGTTCAAAAATATAAAAATATAAAACAACGTATTTAGTTTAGTCAAATTAGGTTATTAGATAAGAAATTGGAAGACAGGACATGGCTTTGGATGATGGTTTTTTTTGGCGTGTTTTTCCATCCCTGTAAAGTACAAAGTTCATGATTGTAGTCCGACCTTTACCTGTCTCGAGAGATCAGACTTAATATTATATGGCGCGGATTTTAATTAAATTGGTAGTCGCTGATATATCACATAATTAAATTCAAGTAAACTCTTTCAAATTTACTGGAAGTCATGTAACAAAAAAGGATACGCCCTTCTTGGTTCGCTTAGTAAAATCTTCTCATTTCGGATTTGCTAGATTCCAGTAAGATAAAGGGTAGTACCGGGAAGCTTACGGTGATCAAACCAATCCCGAAGCCTTTCGATGTGTGACACTAATGCCCGCTTTTATAAGCTCGGGTTACCCCTGCCCCAAGAGTTAACCCGGTGACCAGTGAATGATACAGCGTTTTATAAATCAGGGTATGAGTTAACCTTGCCTCACCATTTGGCTCAGGTTAACTCATGAGTTTAGCGGTTGTCATGCGCAAAATGCATAAATTGGATGCGTTGATGACAGGTTATGTCAAAATAAAATTGAAAATTTTTAAAAAAGTAATGTTTCTCATCGGAAATCTTTTTTTACATCTTTTTTAATTCTTCCATTTTTCCCTCAACTGCTTTTCTGTTTGTGGAGTGTATCCAGACTCTGCCCAAAGAGTACATATGCCACCTTTCCCACATACCATCCTTTTCTTCTGTTGTAATTGCATTCGTTTTTTTGTTTTCCAAAATGTGCTTGTAGATTTCTACAAATGCAGTCAGTGCAGCAATTTCTTCTCCCGAGAAGTTCACACTCCTTCTACTGCTGGTAATATCCATTTTTGGCTCAAATTTTCCACGTCACTAACAACAACAACTAATCCACAGAAAATTTAAGGTTATGTTGTGCCCGAACGAAAAACTGTTCTCAGTTCTGTGGCCCGATTTCTTCTGGTTTTAATACTTTTACAGTAATCTTTGCATTTTAACCCGAGTCTAAAATCTAGGGGTAACTCGAGATATTTAACCCTAAATTATAAAACCGGGCATAATTTCGTTTGTAACTTTGGAAATTATTTCCAAATTTGAGTTAGTTCTTTTCCAATTTTGCTCGAGATCGGTTCTTCTTCCAATAAGCAGTGGTTTTAGATATCAATATTCAGTGTAAGTTTCTCAACTGAAATTCGGGTTTCACGGTTTTGGGGTTGTTAAAGCAAATAATAGTTTCTTACGCGACTAGCTATTAATGAGAGTCTGCTTGATAGGAAACTGGGTAGCTGTTGCTCTTTAACGATTAATTAACTTTATTTTTCAATAACTTGTAAACTAGTTCTCTCATAATTGTATCTTTAGTAATTTGGACCAACTTATGGTCATGATATCTCTCGCCAATAAAATTAATTAGTAATCTAAAAATGTGTAAAAAATAGTGGCTACGATCTCCTTCCGCATGAAGATTATTCGTCAGAAAAAGGTAGGTGCAATGTATTTGTATTAGATATAGAAATTCCGTGTGCTGACGTCGAATTACTTCTGTCTCGCGATCTCATCTTACAGAATCCACGTGTGCCTCGCTCGGCCTACAGTCAGTTAGCGGTGTTTTACCAAATCACTCTAAGCTCAATAAACTCTACATAACAAATATAGGGAAAATATAAATAGAAACACCCGCGATCTAACAATTCTAAAGTCATCGAAATTGTTTAATTAAAAGTAGTAACCCGATTTAAAAATAATAATGATAATAAATAAATAAATATGTCAATAAAACAAAATCACTGGAGGTAAACAAGGTAGGTACCTACATAATATATAAATTTTTTAGATTTTTTATCAAAATATTAAAATGATTTATAATTAGAATTAGAGATATAAAACTTAGAACATATTTCTAAATTGTTGAAATTTTTAAACATTTAGAAATTTTTGTCTCGAAATTGTTTAAATTTTTGTAATTTTTTTATTGTTAAATTTTTGAAATTATTAAAATTTTTGATCATGAAAATCTTTGAATTGTTTTACTTATTTGAGTATTTCGAACTTTTTGTTTTCGAAATTTATTGATTTTTTTGAAATTTCTACAATTTTTGAAAGTTATTGCCCCTTCAACCTGCCCATGTAATAGTCTATAATAAGTTATATATTAGAGATATTAAATTTTCTTGTTATTTGGTTCATTCTGGTATATAGACAAAATATAAAATTACGTAGCTCATTATGCTTTTTCGGAATTAAATCTTAATAGTAGATTTTTAAAAGATTTCAAAATATATAGATTTACTTACACTGTGTCGTTCTTCAATGGTCCTACAACCCAATCATACTCAACATATTCCAAATTGTCTTCGGCAATGAGTCTTACAGTTTGAACAATATAATCACCAAAACGTTGAATAATCTCATCAGTATATGTTGATTTTAAATGCATAACTCTACTACTCGTTATTTTAATCTCTTTAGCTTCTGTGCCATTTTCAGGTCTGAAGACGTACGCTCCTGATGTTATATTGTCTCCTGATCCTGGTTCAGTTCCTGTACCATTATTACTAACGTAGTACATATATTTTTGATATATAACGTCCTCTTCAATCTCTTTGTTTATGGTATACTTATTTGCTTTTGGGTCAAATGTTATTTTAGTACTCTAAAAAAGGGTCTCAAAGATTATTGTTAAAAAATAATAAATTAACTTACATCATTTTCGATAGTTAGGGTTTTGTTTTCATTTACTATTTTTGGTTTAATCGCTGTAGAAGCTTCACTAATTTTTTGTAAGTAATAAAGTTTTAGTCCCATAGGTGGAATAGTATCAGAAGCTCTTAGCTCAAAGTCACTTGTTATAAATGGATATTTTACTGGATATTTCATATGCTCGACAACTTCAGTTGCTATATCATGACCTTAAATCATTTTATAAAAGGTGTATAGTAGTTCATAAATAGATACATAAAGGACCCCGCACTTTTTAATTGGTAAATCCGGTTCCGGTCAAAATGAATGAAATTTTGGTATCTTGTACATCTTGAGATGGTGAATAAAAGTTCTCATGGACAGAACCACCGAAAACTCCAAATAAGGTCAATTTTGATTTTTAAAGTACAAAGATATTTTCAGACATAGAAAGAGGAAGATAAAACAACGGGGAAATAAAGTGATTACATGAAATATTCAAATACAAAAATTGTAAATAAGAAGATAATACGTATTTTTATTATATGTTTAATTATATAGGGTGATCCAAAAATAAATGAAAAAATAAATATTTTTATGTATCTTTAGGTTTACTTTATGTAAATAATGTAAAGTAATCAATCCAAGACCAAATAAAAATTGGTAAAAATTCATAACAACGTCAACAGACTGTACTTAAAAGTTTTATTCTTAGGTTAGGTTTGCTCACCCCTCCACTGCAACCAGCAGAGGCCTATTGTGGCTCACCCCTCTGGGCTATAATTCACCATACAATCCACACCTTCTTACGAAGTCTATGGTTGATTTAGGTGAAGCTTCCTTGAAGTCGGTAGGCTCGAGCTTTACAAAACCAAACGTACGAAGCCTATTCATTTCCAGGGCAAGGCAGGAGCATAAAATATGCTCCGCCGTTTCGTCTTCCACACTGCAGAAACGACAGTCCGATGTTTGACTCAGACCTAGCTTCATCAGACGGTACCGCAGACGACATTGCCCTATAAGCCGTCCAATTAGGATGAGTAAATCACTTCTACTGTATTCTAGGATCTGCGATACGATGCTACCTGAGGGTTCGACTATAAATGGCTTAGAGTGAGCTAACACAGGAATATCTTTCCAGTGCTTTCCTCTCGGCCCATTTCCAGATAGTGTCTTTGGCACTGCTTTTGGCAATACCAAAGAATGATTCCAGTCCAATGAACTCGGATTATGTACCCCTTCTCACAAGAGTGTCGGCTTTCTCATTGCCCTCCACCACTTCATGCCCTGGTACCAGGAGTAGGATAACTCTGTTACTGGTAGCAATGTGATCCAAGGATTCGATGCAGTTCCACACCAGCTTCGAGTCCAACCGGTTGGAGCTCAGTGCTTTTAAAGTTGCCTGGCGGTCCGATAAAATGTAAATACTTTTGTTGACAAAATTATGGTTTGCTAACTCTCTTGCAGACAATTCTATAGCCTAAAGGTGGTAGCATACTTGCCGAGGCTTACTGTGATGTCAACTCTCAGTTTTCTGCTATACACTCCGGCTCCAACACCACTTGGGGGTCTTTAAACCATCTATGTATAGTACATAAGCCATCCATGGAAAAAGGATCTCCCCTTTTCTCATTCGTCTCTTCTCGGAAGAAGGAAGTTGAAGGACTTCTGTGAGTTCTGGGGGAGAGCATATCCGAAACCATTCCGTGAGCGTGGTGAGTACTCATCTCTCGCATCAGTCCAGAGTGGTCCTATAGCCTCTCTCCCTCAATTTGACCAGCCACCGACATGGCTCTATAGGAGGTCATTCTGGCCTCCTGCTTCAGTAATATATTTAGAGAAGTAAGGCCCAGAGATCTTTTCATTGCCGCTGTCGGGGTAGATGACATGGCGCCTGTAATAGCCACACAAGCTAATTTCTGTAGTCTAGATAGTAAATCTGTTTAGGATTCATTCCCCACGACTTGCCGCATACACTTCTGATATTTCAGAGGGATGCCCTGGCTTTGTTGATTGTTCTTTCCAGATGGGAGTTCCAGGTAAGTTTTCTATCTAGGATAATCCCCAGATATTTTACTTCCTACGCAAACGGAATGGTTACGCCTTCCAAAATTGGATGACGTAACTTAACAAGCTTCCTCCTTTTTGTAAAAGGAACTACTACCATTTTGTGGGGGTTCATAGACATCTGTTCCTCCTCATACCATCTGTATATGATGTTACGAAGTTACGGGCATCCTGAAGGATATTATTTTCAAATAAACCTCTAATTGGCTTAAGAAACAACGCTTTTTATTGCAATATAAAATGCAAAACACAATAATAAGTTTAAAAATATTGAAATAAAAAAATGCAAATAAAATCTGAATATACTGGAAAATGATTTTTTAGATTAATATTTAGTATAAAACAAATTGAAAACTGTTTCTAATCAGTGCCATTTTTGGAACCAACAGACCAACCAAGTTCAAGGCACAATGAATTGGTGGGGATAAGAAGTTGATTGGTCTCGTACTCGTACATCAATAATTAGATCTTGGTCATTTTATTCGTTTATTTGAACTGCACCTAGAATGTAGTTTAACATTGCTCGACTAGAAAGATTTTTATTCATGGTTATAAAGACCTAATACCAAATTCTTGAACGTGGGACACGACAACTATCAACTGAAATGGCAAATAAAGCTCATTTAATAACCATACAAAGAAGAATCGTTGAAGCACGCAATGACCATATAAAGTCTATTTTTAAGTTTATCCATGGAATGATTCCAAGCTCTCATGTTCTACACCTCTAGAATACTGGTCAATTATTAAATAGGTATTTTTTCTTATTTTTGTGTTAAATGAAAATGGTATTCCAACATTTTCTAGGTCTGACCTCTATTATTAGAAACATTTAACTCTAGGTGTATATGAAATAAAGTTATATCCATCTTATATACAGGATAAATTGGATAATGACAACAATGACGTATTTGAGTTAGATTAGAATAGAGAAGAACCAGGATTCGTTAGAATCAGGATAAGTGAAGTATCAATTAGATCACCCTACATAATCAAAAATGTGTATTATCTTCTTATTTTGAATTTTTTATGTAATCACTTTATTTTCTTGTTGTTAAGTCTTTCTCTTTTTATGTGTGACAATATCCTTTATACTTTAATAGGTTAAAAAAGTCTTATCTGTTCGTATGGTATAGACGTGTTTCTGCTGTACTCCGTAGTTTTGTTAAATTGATTGCAGTTTTCATTAGTAGTAATGAGTGAAAATAGTGATGGAAGAAGTATACCGACTAAAGTAGAGTCAAACGTAGTGTTATCGGTAAATAAAAAACCAAGAAGTCAATCTGTAAACAATCAAGATAAAACCGATAAATTTATTTTTGATACATACAGGGGCCGATCAAATTCTTCACCTGTGTTTCAAGAAAACGATGATGGAAAGAATAATGAGAAAATGGATGAACCTGATATATTTAAGCCAAGAAGTTCATTATCACACACCAATGGAAAATGATAAAGAAGGCCAAAAGAATAAAGTTGAAGAGAACGAAGAACATTCACTCAAATCCATTGAAACAGTTCTAAATTCATTAGAAGCCATCCATTCTATGCTAGAAAATAGTGATCCCAAGAAAACAGCGGAATATGACAAAAGAGAAGCTAGATGTGCTCTTTTTAATATTCATAAAATTATGACAAAAATGGCATTTAAATTTGGGCACTTGGAGATAGAAAACTGTAGACTGGCTCAATGGGTAACAATCCTTAATCAAGGAAACATAGATATGAAGAAAAAGACAGAGTGCGAGGACATGGAGGAAAGGACATACAGTTCCATAACGCAGAGGCAAAAACCAGAAAACGTGTTCAAACAAAACCAGAATCAAGAAGAATGGAAAACTCCCCCAAAAGAAACGAGACACGAAATGATGATAAGAATAAATGAACAAACAGATCCAAGAAGGGTCTTGCATGAAATTAAGCAGAGTTTTGTAAAAAATAAAGTAACTGAAAATGTCAAAAGAGTTGCGCAGCTACAAAGTGGTACTGTAGTCATGGAGTGTCATAATGCGGAGCAACAAACTAAGATAAAGAACATACTTGTCAAGAAAGGCGGTTTCCTTCTAAAGGAAAAAGAAAATACAGATCCGATGATATTGATTACAGGCATTGAGAAAGGATATGACCCAAAAGGGTTTATAGAAGAACTAATTGAGCAAAACCCAGATAGCAAATTATGTTTTGGTGAAAAATTAATCGAAGATATAAGATATGTAACAAAGAGACCATGTAGAAATCAAAGAAAAGAAAACTGGGTATTGCAAATGAGACCGGAAATATTTAAATGGTTCATAAAAAATGAAAAAATCAGTTTTGATCTAACTAAATTATATGTTCAAGAGTACTATAATATAGCCATGTGTTTCAAATGTTGTAACTTTGGACATGTTGCCAAATATTGTAATGCTCCAAATTGTTGTGCTAAGTGTGGTGGGGAACATGAAACCAGGCACTGTGCAGAAAACGCAGGGCTAGACTGTACAAATTGCAAAAAACTAAGATTATCTGAGAGAAAACATAGTGCACGAGATATAAATTGTCCAGCGTACATCTTACAAGTTAAAAAGCATCTCAAATATGTCAATTACTCAGATCCTGAACAGAATTTTTAAAAACAAATAACGGGTCAATATTAATAAAAAGCCAACAAGGTACAAAAAAATTAACTTCAGTTATACACCAAAACCTACAATCAATTGGAAACAGTAAAGATGAAATAGAAATTCTACTAAGTAATGAACCCTCTTGTAAAATTTTTTGCGCAACTGAACATTGGAAAACAAGTCAGCAGTTAAAAAATTATAATATCAAGGGATTCTGGCCAGTAACAAGTTTTTGTAGAGAAGCGGAATACTCTCATGGAGGAAGTGTCATTTATGTGTCGGAGAAGTTTCAGTGTAAAGAAAGAAGTGATATTAATGTATTTGCAATAGAAAATATCTTCGAGTGTTGTAGTTGTGAAACAAAAAATAACGGGAATAAAATAATAATTATTTGTTTTTATAGACCGTCAAGTGCTGATGTAACATTATTCTTGGAAAGACTTGAAGATCTCCTGTCTTATATTGCAAATGAAAAAGCTTGGATTTTTCTGGTAGGTGATTATAATATCGATTTTTTAAGTAATACTAAATATTTACGAGACATTTTATCTTTATTAGATGTATATAATCTGCATCATACTATTTGTGAACCCACAAGAATAACAAGTACCAGTAGAAATACAAATAATGAAATTAAAAAATGTAAGAGAGAACTAGATGTTTTATATATAATTAAAAATAGAGAAAATAGGTATGATGACATTTACAAACTAAAGAAAAAAGAGTACAATATATTACTTCAAGACAATAATGGTCGTATTTATAGTCGAGACTTGAGCCCGAGCTCGAGTTTGAGAACGCCTTGAGACGAGAACGTATTTTATAGTCGAATCTCGAGACCCACAGCTTGAGAAAACCTGCAACTGCGCATGTGCGAGTGGAGTCTTGCTCAAGACAGCCTGCGACCTGTCTTGAGCTCGACTTGAGACGCGGTTTCTGACATTTGTCTTGTTATTTGTGGTTAGATTGTGTTTGTAATAGAATAAAAATTTTACTAGTGATTAGTGAAAATGAATTATAGAGGACACGAGGATTTTTTGGAATTTCTTAATTATGTGGAGGAAAATATGCCAAATGATAGGATTCCAAAAAGATACATACAAATTTAGAGAAGGGTTACCAATTCCGCCACTATTGCAATTATTAACATGTTTGCGATATTATGCTTTCAAGTAAGTTTTATTTTGAATAAGTATCTTGTGAAAATGATAAAAAAATTGTTTTAGCTGGTCAGTGAAGATCTACGGGGCGTAAGCCAGCCGACTGTTTCCTGCACAATAAAAAGGGTTTCAGAATGTATTGCTGAGCGGTTGCGAGAATTTATATATATACCCAATAGCCAGCAGCAAAAGAGACAAAATATCATAATGTTTTATGTAAATTTTGATATAATTATCGACATCAAGTAATAAATTTTTATTTAAATTAAGAATGTACTTAATTTTATATAATTACAATTTTAATTTATAAAAATAATTCTAATACGTCCAAAAAAGTCCGAAATTCACACACCAACAATAAAGAAAATACTCAAAATAGCGTGACGGCATCAAAATCCACGACAAATGGGATGAAAATGGGTCACAATTGTCATAAAATACACAAACAATTTTAAAGTAATTCTTCTTTTTTTAAATTTTTCATGTGGGCCAACATAGAAAACCTAATTACTTTTAAGTTTAGGCTTGAGATGCGTCTTGAGTCTTTGCTTCGCCGAGAATTCACGAAGATCGGACTATAATACGCATCCAATCTTGAGTTCTGAGTAGAGCTTGGCCAAGCACGACTCAAGTCGGAGATTGAGTTTCGACTATAAATACGGGCATAAAAAACATGACTACTCAGAAAGACTTAAGAACTCTGACAATAAGTCTAAAAGTGCGTGGGCAATAGTAAAAGAAATAAGAGGAACTAAAACAAACAAAAAAGAAATTAACATAGAAGGAGATGCTCTCACAAAATCCAACGAATTTAACACTTTTTTTGCAAAGGCAGCGTTAGAATTATTGTCGAAGTTAGAAAATAGACCCTATACATCAAATATCCCATATTCTGAAAAAACAATTGAACACACAACATTAAACAAAAAAGAACTACTAAAATGCGTAAGGGAACTGAAAAATAAACAAAGTGCAGGACATGATGAAGTATCAATGAGTCTCATTAAATATATTGTCGATGAAATAGCCACTCCACTAGTTTACATTATTAATAATTCAATTAATTCTGGTATTTTCCCTGATGATCTAAAAACTGCACTTGTAGTTCCAGTTTACAAAAAAGGTGATGAGTCCCAAATTGAGAACTACAGGCCTATAAGTATGTTGTCATCTTTCTCCAAAATATTTGAAAAAATCATTGTTTCGAGCATCTTAAAGTTTATGAATTCAACTAATCAATTGAATAACATTCAACATGGGTATCTTAAAAATAAATCAACCTTAACAGCGGTTTTCCAATTTACAAATGAAATATTATTAACATTGGGAGAAGGAGACATTCCTTTGGGTTTATTCCTGGACTTATCAAAAGCCTATGATTCAATAAACTATGACATATTGTTAAGTAAATTGGATTGTTATGGAATTAGAGGGTCAATATTAAAGTGGATAGAATCTTACTTATCAAATAGGCAACAAAAAATTAGACTCAAATGCCGTAATAACCAAGTAACTTCTGACAGTATTGAGATAGGCCTAGGAATTCCTCAGGGGAGTGTGTTGGGACCAATATTGTTCATTCTATATGTTAATAATATAACAGAAATTATTGAGAATCCATTTTGGTGCTCAATAACAACTTTTGCGGATGATACAAATATACTGGTGAAAGGTGATAACTTAAATAATTTACAGCTCAGATCGAATAAAGTGTTTAATAGTAGTATCGACTGGTTCACAAAAAATAAATTAATCATCAATAAAGAGAAAACTGGCTTGATAATATTTAAAACAAATAGATCTAAATTAGATATACCAAATTCATTTACAATAAATGACACTCAAATCAAACCACAAGATAATGTTAAATTTCTAGGAATGATATTGGATAGTACCCTGTCATGGTCTCAGCACATTGATTATATTCGTCAAAAGGTATCTAGGTCAACTTATACTTTAATTGTACTTAAAAAATATTTGGATTTCACGACTTTAAAAATGGTATACCATGCTGTCATTGAAAGTCATGTTAGATATGGCATCATATTATTTGGAAGCTGCACCGATGTCGGTAAATTATTTATTTGTCAAAAAAGAGCTTTGAGAATAATATTGGGATTGAAAGTGAGAGACTCTTGTAGGAATAAATTTAAACAGAACAAAATATTGACGACTACAGCAATCTTTATACAAGAATCAGTGTTATTTTTCTTCAAGAATCGATCACTTTTTGACAAAGATAAACCTCAAATTAACTACACAACCAGGTCAATAAATTATGTGTATCCATCCCACAGACTTTCAATGACAGAACATGGAGCATATTATACATGTATCCGCATTTATAATAGTCTTCCTTTAAACTTAAAAAATATCGTCAATATTACAGGATTAAAAAAGAAGTTATTTGAATTTCTAGTAGAATTAGAACCTTATACATTAAGTGAATTTTTTTAATAGATAGTATATTTCTGTAAATCAGATTACAAATATTTTTATCTTGTTGTTTAAATTGACCCTATTTCGTTTTGTGTTAGTTGAAACATACCTCTGAAATAAAGTTTTGTTTATTTATTATTTGGGGTTTTCGGTAGGTCTGCCCATGAGAACTTTTATTCACCATCTCAATATGTACAAGACACCAAACATTCATTCATTTTGACCGGGACAGGATTTACATTTAAAAAGTGCGGGGTCCTTTATTTTTTTGGTATAATTTTTCTTCTGATGGCCTCTACATGAACGTGCATTATCTGAATGAATATAATTAAACAGTGAGATGATCAAGTGACATTTCCTGCTATTTACCTTCTTTTCCAGTAAGTCTATATGTACCATCTTGTACAGGTACTCTTATGTGGTAGGTGACGATTTTAGGAAGAGGATTGTATATGGCAATCAATGATCTATTTTTCATGGTTTGTTCGCAAACGCTTATATTAGTTAAAAGACAAGAGGTTAATTGTAAAGTAACATCTTCAGTAATGTTATTAAACTTCATTATGTTCCTGTTATTAAAAAAAAATTGTTATTTATACAATTACTATATTGTACAAAAATTAGATAAAACAGTACTAGATAAATTTAATTGAACAATGATTATTAAAAATATGGCACAAAAATCATTACAGAACTAGAACCAATAGTTCTGGAGATATTGACCAATTTACGTTTTCTAGTATGAAGTCCGCGAGACATAACATAACAATACAAAAATACAGATTTAATTATTGTTTAGATGTAATACAAGTAATTTAAAAATATAATATTTAAGCTTATCTAATAACCCCCTTTAATATATTAAAAAATCGACCTAACTGTATTTCACTTACGATTAATAATAGTAATAATAATAATCTTTATTAATCCATTTAGACATACAAGAATGTATTATACTGGTCAGTCATGAGAGAAGAATTAAAAAAATACAATAAATACCTAACAAGTACAAAAACAAAATAAAAACAATTAAAATTACAGCCATAATAAGAATTTTTTAAAAAACAAACACTAGAAACAGTTAATTATAATAATTATAATAAAAATAACATTATTATGATAACAAGTTGTCTGGGAAATATTCATCAACACTGTAGTAGGCTTTACTTGTTAGGACATGTTTAATAGACTTTATAAATCCGATTAGATTAAGATAATCATATAATAATAATGGGTATATAGTTTTATACCCTGGTAGGTGGGAGAAGATTCATATTTCGATGTTTTATGAATTGGAATACAGAGAATGTTCGTTTGCCTTGTCATATATGTATGACAATCTGATAGCCTACTTAAATTTAGTTCATTATCTTTTAAGTTCTTTCAGTGAGTTGTATATATAAATACAAGGGACCGTCATGATTTTATTATCCAAAAAGATAAGTTTGCATGTATCATGTGATTTCAAACTGTAGATTAGACGAATGATTCTTTTTTGGGAGATAAAAAGTATATGATTCTTTTTTGGGAGATAAAAAGTATTTCTAGTTAGATGCATTACCCCATAGAACTATGTTAAAACTTAAATGGCTGTACACTAGACTGTAGTATACGTTCATCACTGCGTATACAGGCATATTTTTTATTTTGCTGATAGCAAAATTTGATTTATTCAGTTTCTTGCAAACTGAATCTATGTGGTAGTTCCACTTCAAATCATTGTCTAGATTAACACCTAGAAATTTTATGCATCTTTTTGATTTCAACTGTTTGCTCTGATAATTCAAAGTTAAATCGCGATTATTTGAGTTACTAAAATATATAAATTTTGTTTTATCTAAGTTGATCATTAATTCCTTAGCATAATATTATTAACATATTCGTATCAATAAATTGCGGTAGGTCGTTAATGAATAACAAAAATAGTAGAGGTCCTAGCACAAAACCCTGGGGGACACCTAAATCCATCGGAATGTTTGAATTACAGTCTCTCACCTTGACAAACCTATCGTTAATGAAACTGAAAGCCAGTTCAGATAGATACCTCCGATACCGAGATTATATAACTTTTTCTCATTAAATTCAAACTTAAGAGAATCAAAGGCCCTCGAAAGGTCAAAAAATTATCGGGCAACATGGAGACCAACATCAAAACTTTTATAAATGTAATCCGTGAAGTTACATGGGACTGTTTGTGTTGATCTGTTAGTTCTATATTATCAGCATTTTTTTTTAAAAACGGGAATGACCTTGGCCTTTTTAAAAGAGAAGGAAAAAAGAGATTGACAAATTTATAAGATTAGCAAAATGGTCCGCGACGTGTTCCGCAATACATTTCAAAATTTTTGATAGTATAAAGTCTACACCCGTACTATTTTTATTCTTTAAATTTCTAATAATATCGATTATTTCGTATTTGTCTACAGGATAAAAGAAAAAGGTGGGATTTATAATATTTGAAACAGTGCAAGATTGAGATCTATTGTCACCGTAGTACTTCGTTAGGCTTATTTCATTTATTGAAGAAAAGTAGTTGTCAAAGGCATCGGCCACAGATTTAGTATCTGACACTTACCTATTATTGCTGTCGATGTGAACTAGTACCAGGTAAAAATACGACTGTGTGTCCTTTTACACTTGCATATAGCCAATTTGAGATGACTCGCGATACAAATATTAAATTAAAATTAAGAGGTAATCCACGCAGCAACACCTACCAATTTACTAATTTACCAGATTCCAAATAGTTTTGCTTGCATTATTAGATTTTTCAAAAACAGATTTATTAAATTGCATTTTAGCATTTGTAAGTAATTTCTGATAATTTTTCTTAGCCACGATGTTCACGCGTTGGTCGGCAATAATAAGTACATAACCAGGTAACGTCATCAGGGCGATATTATCGGAATTGCACAAATGTTCAGCAATACTAACAACGTGAGGCTGTTCTTCTTGAAGTAGAATTTCCAGCATATTTAGTTTATTTGTTACGCTTTGGGCGTTTAGTTGTATAAGCCTTAAGTTATGTCTGGTCGAGATTAAGGTTTCAAACGTGTTTTCTAATTCTCTGGATGGAATTCGTGATTCGTCTTTCTGAGGTGGAAAAAATACCTTACATAGGCTTTATTTGGCCAGTTTGATGCAATTAAATCTGTTTTCTTATCACTGTTAGGAAGAGTAACCTTAAATGATGAATATTTATTTGGATGACGTGATTTTAGAACTTCACATGATATAATGGTAAAGTTTTTACCCAAAAATTGTTTCAAATTATCGGTGACAGTTTTGGACATTAAATTGTAAACGTGCAAAATAGTACCTTTATCAACACTCTCAACCTTAATCTCCAGAAAAGTTTACAACCAAAAGGGTACGTGGCTTTCTGCGTGGTTTTCTGCGACTAACATGCTTCCATTCAGATTCCTCATTTTCTACGGAATCAACTCGATTAGTGGGCATGTCATCATTGATATGAATAAATTTATTATCCAACCTATTTGTTTCTGCCTCTAGAACAGCTCTGTTTAGATTTTGTTGTGAAATAGGCTGGATAGTAGCAGAATTTGATTATGTACAGTTTGCTTGAGAGCAACCCGCCACTGGCTTAAGAATATTTCTATCGGGTTCTTTATCACTATGTTTAGGAATAGACAAGTTTTTGCACTTGAATTCTAATAAAATCCAATTGATTTTTCAGCATTTTAATTTATTCCCTTAATTCACTTATCAGAAGGTCGTTTTGTTTCACAACATATTTCAATTTTTTTTATTTCGATTTTATCAGTCGAATCTTTCAGATTATGGATAGTGTCAAAATAAGCTCTATCCACATCATCATCGGAATGAACTTATTCACAACATTTAATAAAGTTTTTATCAATATTAGAGAACTTCAACTGTTTAGCACAACTTGCATGATATCAACTATTGCAAGTACTAACTTCCACAATATGCACCAATCAGTAATCAATTTAATATATTGATCTCGTTTACTTTCATGTTACTCTTATTCTTTCATATACTTCAATAATGCGGAACACATAGCAAACACAAGATACAAGTTACTAATTATTAAAAATAAAACATGGTTTTGTGAAATTTTAAAATGGTAACTTTAAAAAAAAGCACAGGTCAGAAACATAAAAAGAAGACTGACAAAGATTGCATGAATAAACGAAATAAAAATTATTGATATCAATTGGATTCTGACTCTATTTTGTGTAAATTATAAATAATTTCCTTACCCTATAGTTTTTCCAATACTTTTCTCAGTATCTCTGATGGCTTTTGTTAAAATCCTGGAGTAATCATAGGCAACTCGTTCTTTTTCTGTTCCAGTTATGGCATCGTGATGTTGCATAGTACCAACAGCTTCTCTTAAACTTCTGATATTTTCCTCGCATTCTGTTCCATTAAAAATATTCCTCATCTTTCCAAAAGCGTTCAGCTGCTGAGACGCCTAGAAATAAATATTTTATTACTGTCAAAAATATGTTGACAAGAATTATATTTTACCTGTAAAATATTGTTTCCCGTTCGTTCGTATCTCTTTAAAGTTGACCTTGAACTGAAATATCCGGTCCAGTACAAATTAGCGTTTTCATTGTAAGGAAAAAAGTCACCTGTTTCTTTGGTAGAAAATTTAACATTTGCTGCATTTACTGCTTCTAGATAACAAGATGGTGTAGAATAAAAAACATTGTAGTTTTCGTTGGTTCTAAATGCTCTATAAAATCAAAAATATAGTAAAATACAATACCTGATACGTTTTAATTACTTACGCAATTAATTTATCCATATTTAAATAGTTAATTTCAGCAGCTTGGTATTGAAAATCACCGCCCATTGCATATAAAATATTATTTGTCTTAAAATATGATGAATAATTTCCTACTAGTTCTGAAAAGTCCGCTATCTAAAATAAACATTTTTTTTAAGTTTAAACCTAAGTTGAAAAACGTTCATTGGCTTACTTTTGTATCTAAATTATAATCAAAACTTTCTTGATCATCATTTATTGCATCAGAAGAACATTGCCGGTAGTCCCAACAAAAACCACTGGGACCATAATAACCGTCTATTATACTGGTAAATATTTCACTATTTTCTAAAAATGTGCATTAATTTATTAATAAAATATTAAAAGTGTTTATTCATCATTCAATAAATCTATTACATCTTCAACATCAGCGTTTCCGGCTGTAGTAGTTATGTAAGCTGCCGACCACTAAATTAGGATTGCTAGGGATGTTGTATTTTTTAAATTAGTTGGGCTCAAGATTGCAAGTTAATATATAAATTTATGTGGAATTTTATTTGTATTTATTTCAGAAATTTTACTTCGGTTTTTTGGGTTGTAACATTACTAACATTGTGCGATGATTTTATTCGTGAATAAAAAAATTGATGTTGTATCGATAAGAATTTGATAAAAAAAGGCGTTCCACCAAAATTCCTGAAATCCATTATCAGCATATTTTTTGGTTCGTGGTTTTATCTCTCTTTCCTTCCAGCCTGGTTTGCGCAAAAAGTTTGTGCAAACTGACTGAACACGCTACGGATGGCCACACGGTACAAGAAGTTTGTGCAAACTTCAGTTTAACAACATTGTCGTTAAGTGGCTGTTCGTGGGAATGTCGTCCAGGGATGAATTGTTTTTATTACGATCAATATTTTTTTGTTTATTGGTTAAAAACGTGGTAAACGTTATAGATCTAAGTGGTGTAAAAAGTGGTTACTAGAAAGAAATATTTATTCACATGAAAATTTAATTAATGAATTAAGGGAAGATCCAGATGACTGGCGCAGTTATTTAAAAATGGATGAAAGGGCTTATACCGAATTGCTACGTTTGCTAACACCTGCGTAAGTCAATATCTCCCCATGAGAGATTAAGCTGCACCTTAAGATTTTTAGCAACTGGAAGATCATATAGAGACCTTAGATTTACAACTACAATTTCTCATCAAGCTTTGTCTAAAATTAGTCCGGACACTTGTCGAGCCATTTATAATATATTAAGGAAAGAATACATGAAGGTAAGTCAAAATAAATCTTTTATTAAACACAAAAAGTAAAATTTTAACAAAATTCTTATGGTTTATAATTTAAAATAAAATCGTTATCTATTCTCGATGTAATTGTATGCGACGGTAAAAAAAATATGACATTTGTGATGAATTATTTCCCACAGAATTATATAGTGTATATGGGAATTTTATAAAATAAATAAAAAAAAATTTTCTGGTCAAATAGTTATTAGATGTTTATAATTGAGTTAAGATACAAGTTAGCAATTAATTTTATATATGATAGTGTTTGAAATGAGTTAAATATCATAAAGATTTATATTAATATTGATAAAGTTATGTTTGAAATTTAATTTATTAAAATATTATTCAAAGTTAAATGTTATGTTTATTAAATAAGATAGGAGAGTTGATATACAAGTAAAGAACAGGAAACTAAAGGTATTATAGATAAATTGGCAATAAATTTAAGAAAAGTGAAAGAATCTTAAAAGTCCATAAAATAATGAAAGATGTTATACTAAAATCGAAATTTTGGAATTGTCATACATGAAATTTAAAGCCATATTCGGGCGGTCTCTTTGGTTTAAAAACATGTTCAACAATTTTTAGAACCAGTTTTAAAATTACGTCATGGATTTTGGAAGCGCTCAAATATATGATTTTAAAACTGTGATGTCACTAGCAGTTGACAATAATGACAATTCGGTTTGTTAGATTCGTACCTGAAGTAAATTATTGTAAATAACAAAAAAGAGGAGCTTGTCGTCATTTGTGTTTTTAAATAAGTTATGGTTAAATGATTTACTGAATGGATCGATTAATCGAAATATTCAACGAAGATGTCGAATCATAGCAGATTATTGTACACAATTGGTTTTTGAGTCAAGAAGATGATTGTGTAGATATTATTTTTGTCAACGCAGACTGTTAAATCGTCTAGCTGAGCCCGAATCATGTTTGTATTTTTTTCGTATAACTATATAAATAAATGAATATTATTAATTATTATTACTCTTTCTTGCGTCTTTCACTTAAGCCCGTCGTCTGCCTTCTCTGTTTGACATTGATGACATTTCTGCCTCCTTGAACCGATCTCGAGAGGACGTTTCAAAAACAGATGCAGCTGGTTTAAAACTAATTCAACGTGACGTCATTGTTTGGTCACTCGAATGGGAATGGTTTAAACTGTTTGAAATATGTTTAAACCAGTCGACCGCCCGAATATGGCTTAAATCAGATAGTAAACAGGGAATATAGGGTTAATAACCTAAACTAAGGATGAGGTATTAAAAAAAAATCTAGTGGTAAAAAAAAATTTGAAAAAAAAGATAAAAACAACGGGTTGTCAAACAATTTTTGAGGATTGTCATTAATCTTTTTTTTTTAATATTTTACAATAATATTTAGAAATTTGTTGATATAAAAATAAGGTTGTAAAAGTAGAGAGTATAAGAAATAGGACTATTGTTAAAACAAAATATTTTCAAACCCAAGAGTACGATTTTTTTGAAAAGCAAGCAATTTGGGATACATTTTGAAGAAGGAAGATAGGATAAGGGTTGAGGAAGTAAATGAGCGAAGCTGGTCAGAGAAAGTATTTGAATTTTTCGGAAGAGTGTTAAGAAGAAAAAGTAGATAGGATACAGAATCGTAGAAAAGAAGAACCGAAGAAAGAATTTTTAAGAGGCCAAAATTATAATTATTTTTATTTTTTTTTTGTAATGTTTATTATTTTTTTTACTAGGACCCAGCCAAAATTCTGAGGTAGTTTGTAAATATCATTACAATAGAGTATGCATTGTCGCTGACGGATAATACCTATGGAAAAACAGTATTGTCATTACTATTACAACCAAATGCATCATGGCTATCCTCTTCCTTAGTTTCTTTTAACCGTTTTCCGATTAAAGTTATTGTATCGTCTATTTTTCTTTCTTGCTTGGTATTTTTAGGACCTCTGGGTGGTAATACTGGTTTATTTGTGATTTCTGGAGTGGATGGCAAGTCATCTACTTCCGATGGTGGGAAATCCGGTACAGAATTGGATGAAGATTGTGATGGCGGCCGAAGTTCGGGGAGGATATTAAGTGAATCTGTCTCACTTTCATCCTAAAAATAAATTTTTGTTTTAGATTCCAAAGTATACTGAAGAATGGAAACAAATAGCACAAGAATTTGAGCAAAAATGGAATTTTACTCATTGTTTGGGTGCCGTTGACGGCAAACATGTAAGACTTATAACACCGAAGGACAGTGGCTCATATTTTTATAATTATAAAGGGTACCACAGTATGGTTTTGATGGCAGTCGTCAATGCGAATTATGAATTTATTATATCGGAATTCGGTGTAAATGGAAGAATTTCAGATGGAGGCGTTATTGATCATACTACATTTTATAATAAGTAAAAAAATAAATCCTTTGGCATTCCTGATCCAGAACGTCTCAATGGTTCACATAAAATTCTTAACTACGTCTTTGTGGGTGACGAAGCGTTTGCTTTAAGTCCTAACGTCTTAAAACCTTTTAATCAAAGAGAGTTAACGGATGAGCGCAAAATATTGAATTACTGTCTGTCAAGAGCTAGGCGCATTGTAGAAAACGCATTTGGCATATTAGTTAATAGGTTTAGAATTTTCCATACAATTATTAATCTAGATTTAGAAAATGTAGACATTGTCGTTATGACATGTTGCGCTCTTCATAACTTTTTAAGGCGAAACTTTGGTCCTACATATACATCAATTGGGAGCTTGGACTTTTAAAACTACGTACAAGGGACATTATCATTAGTATTAAGAACAGACAATTCTAAATTTTCTGATATTCAGAGAGAACATTATAGAAGCATTTTAAATGATGCCAAGCAGACAAGGGAACAGTTTTTACACTATTTTAATAATGAGGAACTGTTTCATGGCAGAATAGACATAATTAACAAACATAGTACTTAATAAATTATGTCACACCTTTTATTAATATTATGTACTGTAGGATACATCATTAGTACTTTAAAGTAAGATGTTTTTTTTAATTATAGGATTATTATTTTACTTTTGTTACTTAATAAAATTTGATGTAATATCGCCGTTTATGTAATTTCTAACCTTTATCTAACAAAACTTAACTGACCTGAGAGAACGTTTAATCAAAATTTGATAATAGCGTTCGAGGAGTTTCCTGGTCATCTAGAAATGCCATTAATTCATAGTACCATGACACTGGTATATAAACCTCGTCTACAGCACCTGATTTCAGTGAATCCCTTACTTTTTTCTTTTCCTTGCGATGGGAACATCGCAACGTATTTGTTTTTTTTGTAACGAGGACTCTGTTTGCATTAGGTTCAACCTGTAAATATTAAGTTAAATTAAAGTTAACAATAAATACATTGCTGGTGTAAATAGAGTACCTCTATTAATCTCATGTCATCTATAAGTAACATTTTACTATCAAATTCTTTTTTGACTAAAAAAATCCGATAGTTGTATTTTAGGTTTTCATGCATAACTTATTATATGAAGAACTTACCTGTTTTAATTTGTTTATCAATTTTTTGTAACCAATATTCTTCTTATTCCTATCAGAATAATCTTTAGATTTTATTTTCCACAGTGCAGGTATAGATTTATAAACTTCAATAAACTCAGTAAGATATTCTTTCGAATAGTTCCGAACGTCACTCAATTTGTCAACAGAATCGCGGCGGCACGATTGATGTGTGTCTACACGTTCATGCAAAACCGTGCAAACTGGAGTTTGCACAAACTAAATCTTTAGCAAGCGACGATTCCGGAAGTCGGACTTTTTGGTTTGTACGATATACAGTTTTGCCGGCTACACGTACGTTATTACTTGTGCAAATTGTTTGCGCATACCAGGCTCGAAGGAAAGCATGAGCGTCTGGCCTCACGCTCACGCTTAACAGTTTGTGCAAACTGACTGAACACGTTACGGGTGGCCACACTGCAAAAGTAGTTTGCGCAAACGTCAGTTTAACAACATTGTCGTTAGTGGATGTTCGTAGGAATGTCGTCCAGGGATGAATTGTTTTTTACGATAAATGATTTTTTGTTTATTGGTTAAAAAAGGTGGTAAACGTTATAGATCTAAGTGCTGTAAAAAGTGGCTACTAGATAGAAATCTTTATTCACATGTAAATTTAATTATTGAACTAAGGGAAGATCCAGATGATTGGCGCAGTTATTTAAAAATGGATAAAAAGGCTTATATGTTGTTATAATTAACTAATTTGAAAAATTCTCATTTCTCTAATTACTACCATTCAAATTAAATTTCTCAACTTGGTTTCCTTCTTCTATAAATTTTCTATCAATTACTGCCTCTATGCAATTTTTACCATTCAGTCATCCAGTTAACTTCTTATGATTACCCCCTATACCATATATCTTCTTTTATTTTGAAAATTTTAATGGACTTAATTCGAAATAAAAAATTATGCTATTTCAATTGGTATATATTGTCATGATATAGTTTTACTTTATATATTGGTATATAAATGCTTGTAATTATTTGGTATACATTTTTTTTTAATTGTATACCTGACATTATACAAGTTTTATGATTACTCTTGTTTATTATTTTTTTTCAATTATTTTTTTTTAATTAAAAAATATTTCTTGATTAATCATGCAAAAAAATTCAAATCATGCCCATTACTATTACTTAAATTTTCTTTTAAAATCAATTCCAATTTTTTTTTTATTTTCATAATAATAATAATGATGATGTGCCAAAAATAAAAATAAGATTCTTCATATTAAACAATTGTTGGTTTTAAATAAATAATATACCAATCATAATCAATAAATTCCTTGAAATCAAACTTTTTTAACAATTAACTCTGTTTATAAAATTCAAACAACATACATTTATTTATGCTATCAAAAATTTTAACAATTAACTGTTTGCGCATACCAAGCTCGAAGGAAAGCTTTAAAACAACAATCTTTTCCTAGAAACCTAATATTACTGATTGCCTTCTGACGATCACAAGAAAAGAAGTCAAGCTAAGTTTTAAATAAAAAAAAATTATCTGATAATTTTTCTAAAAAGTGGATGTTGTAAATAAATTCAGTTCCATATTTACTTTAGTTTATTTTTTCCTTCAATCGAACAAAAAAGAAAGAAGATCGATTTTGAAAATATACCAAAGTTTTGTTGTCAATGGGGTGCTTGCATGGTTTTAGGTAAATGGGCCATTAGAAACCTGACCAATAAATATTTAACCCATATTTTTTTACTTTTTTAAAAATATGTATTCGCCCTATAATTCAAAAAAAAATATATATGTGACGACTTAAGGTAGATCAGTTAAAAAAATATGCGAAAGATGGCGCTACTCCGATTTATTTGAATTTAGGTTACATCCGACAGATTTCTCTGATGTGTTGGTAATAAACCATTAACTCCATCCCAATACTATAAATCACCGCAAGGGGGAATTAGCGTCAAGGTTACGTATTTATTCTAGTTTGCCAAAGACTATTAAAAATACTACTCTTGAACATTGTGAGACAATAATTATAAGGAATTTTGTACTAAAAAGTAAGAATATAGTTGAATTAATAACGTCGATTGTAGCGCCATCTTCACAGAAATAGAAAATTCATGGATTTAAAAGTAATTACAGGATACTGTTTTCTCTGTTTCCTTAAGACGTCACACGTATATTTAATATTCAAAATTAAGGACACTGAACACCAAAAAAAATACTAAATTCTGGTCTATGCTCGTCAGCAGGGACAATAAACATAATAAAGTAAAAAAAATCAGAAAAAAACAATTATGCAAGCACCCCATTATTTCTAATACCAACTAAAAAGGATAATTGACTGGCGCCCGTATTTTTTTTTCAATTTTACTTGCCTGGAGTATAGTGAATGAGCAAAAAAAAATTCGAGATATCGATGGAAATATCCATTTTGAGGTCCACGAAGAAGATTGAAACCATTTCCAGAGTATGGTCTGTCTGTGTGTCTGTGTGTAATCTTCCACTATAACTGTCAAACCGTTTGACCAATCAAGCTGAAATTTGGTACAAAGGGTTGCTGTGTGCTCCGAATGCGACCATTACTTTTTGGTTTAAATTGGTACAGTAGAAGGTCCTCAAGACCGACAGTGATTGAATTCACATGTAAGAATTTTTGATATTTTTTAAATTTTAAAGACAAACACTACACTTTAGTGCAAAATCTTGTAGTACAAACTTTTAGAGCATAAAATTGAGTACAACTTTTGTCTCAAACTTTTTCCAGAATTTTCAATAGTTGCGCCACTAGAAAGCGCGCAAAAAATGTGCATGTAGGTTTTCTATGGTTTTACTTGATTTTGAAGACAAACAGTGCATTTTATTGCAAAATGTTCTGATGCAAAGTTGTAAAGCATCAAATTTTCTTTAACTTTTGTACTAAACTTTTTTCGAATTCCTTATAGTTTCGCCGCTAGAGGGGGAAAAATACACACTTATGATTTTCACCTTTTTTTTTAATTTTGAAGACAAATTATGCACTTTAGTGTAAAATGTTTCAGCGCAAAGTTGTAGAGCATAAAATTTCCTACAACTTTTGTATCAAAATTTTTCCTGAATTCCCAATAGTTTTCAGAGATGATTTTAGCAGATCACAATTGTAGCAATGTGATATACAATGTGCGCATGAGCCCGCTTATGCTATTATCAACATTGAAATATCAATTCAGTAGATGTATTCATTATCGGCTCGCTGTTTTGTTTTATAAATTAATGTAATGCTTAGCATTTTATAATTAAAATAATCCTATTCTCTACAGTCGTGCTAGGAAAGTTCTGGGGTGACACAGCCGATTTTTTTTATAATATTCTACGATTTAGTATATTTCAAGATCTATTCGTGGTGACGAACCCAAAAATTATTTGAGCCAATTAACAGAAAGTATAGAAAGATAAAAATATCTTTACAAACCGAAGAAACTAAAAATTTTTGAAATACTTGCAAATTTCGACATGACTCTAATTTTATGCTCGACAGTGTATTTCATGGCGATAAACTTGAACAAAAATTCCACTTAAATTTATATTTTAACCTACAATCTTGCGGCCAACTAATTTAAAAATACAACATCCCAGCAATATCAGCAAATAAGTAAACTAATCTATATACGTAGTCAAATTACTCATATTTAAAATACAGAATCAAGAAATTAAGTTTGTTTATACGAAAACGCTATAATAATAGATTTTAACATCAGCATTTCCAAAAGTAAAGAAAATGCCACAACTTTCAAGCAGCGATTAAGACATGACGAATTCGTTTTCATTTGACACATAGATTTGAAAAACTATTAAGCAATATCAGCAAATATATAAAATATACCATTGTAATATTCTTGTATTTGGGTTCGGTAAACCTAAACACTCTGTATAATTAACTAATTTACTTACAGTAAAACACAATTCTTATATTTATATTAAACACAACTAACAACTGACAATATTAATTTATATTAGCGCGCGATGGTATTCTGTTCCGTTTGTCCGGCTCTTCCAAGTATACATACTCCACAGGGCCGGCCTCGTTACGCTATATAGTCATATTACTCAAATTTCAGAATCAAGAAATTAGGTTTATGTATTGCAAAACGCAATAATTATAGATTTAACATCAACAATTATAAAATTAAAGAAATTATCACTGAACTACTTAAAGAAAAAAAGATGATTAAAGTGTATTCACAAAATTTATTACACAACTTTTCAAAAATCCATCTCGTTAGAATCAAAATTACAAATGAATACCACCAAGTCAATCAAAAATTAGAGTTCCGGAGAAGAGAACTTCCGGTTACGGTATTCGTTCTTTTCCCGATTCCGGTATTCTTTTCAATCCCGGCTTAGATATATAATGAAGCAAATTATGGTAAGCTTCTAGCTTGATTTCTGTTTTGTTGAAATTAGTAATTTATTTTTCTTTATTCAAAAAATTTAGTTTTCTTTATTCAAATAATTTAGTTAAATAAAGTGTCAGTTTGCACTGAGAAGTCAAATTTGTTTTTTTTCTTCTACTTTACAAACTGAAAATTAATAGTTTTATTGTCTTTATGTAAGCTTCAGTATTGCCCACTAGAATCAGGATTTCACCTAGATTTCCAGGATTGGTCAAAAAATTATGATTGTATTTACTTTATTTTTCAGCCAGGACTGGTATGGATACTTAAACAGGGAGGCTAGTAACATCGTTTTTGTAATGCGCAAAAAACATTACTAAAGTTTAGTTTAATAAAAAAAAATCGGCTGTGTCACCCCACAACTTTCCCGCCTCGGCTGTAGAGAATATGATTATTTTAATTACAAAGTACTAAGCATTTATGAAACTCATTTAAAATACGAATTGATATTTGAAAGTTGATAACGGCATAAGCGGGCGCATTCGCGCATTGCATAATCACACTGCTACAAATTAAGAACAAAAAAAAAGAAAATTATGGGTGAAAACTATTGGGAATTCTGCAAAAAGCTTTATACAAAAGTTGTAAAGAATTTTATGCTCTATAACTTTGAACATGAACATTTTGCACTAGAGCTCAATGTTTTCATCAAAATTTTAAAAAAAGGCAATAAATCCTACATGTGTATTTTTTCGACCTCTAGCGGCGAAACAATGGAGAATTCAAAAAAAAAGTTAAAAATAACAATTAAAGGAAATTTGATGCTCTATAACTTTGCACTAAAACATTTTGCACTAAAGTTCATTCTTGTCCTCAAAATCAGGAAAAACTAGGGAAAACTTTCATGCACATTTTTTGCTCGCACTCTAGTGGCGCAACTATTGGTAATTCGGGAAAAACTTTGATACAAAAATTGTAGCTCATTTTATGATCTATAACTTTGCACTAAAACATTTGCACTTAAGTGTGTTATTTGTTCTTAAAGTTTAAAAAAAATGCAAAAATATTACATGGTATTCAATCAATCTTGTACTCTAGGACCTTCTACTGCACCAATTTAAACCAAAAAGTAACGGTCGCATTCAAATCCTACACCAACCGTTCATACCAATTTCAGCTTGATTGGTCAAACGGTTCGGCAGCTATCGTGAAAGATTACACACAGACACACAGACAGATACGCAGACTCGGGGGACTTCAAAATGAATATTTCCATCGATATCTCGAATTTTTTTGCTCGCTCACTATACTTTCTCTTCGATATGACCGGGAAAGTAATATACATGATTGAAAAGAGAAAAAAATGGGGATATCAAAGATGAAAGGAGTACAGTTCTGTTTAAAAAAAATAGTTGAAGAATGGTGCTTCAAAAACCAAACGTTGTTAAAAAAAATGGATACTCTATATTAAGCGATGTTTTGTATTTTAATAAGAAACTTTTATAATGTTTTTTGCCATCTCGAAAAGTTTAGGTGTTAATTAAATAAAATGAAAATGGTCAATTTCCAAATATTTCGAACACCGAACCTGATATTTTAGTTTTGGAAAAACTAATCAATTCGTCTTCAAAATATACATCTTTTTTTAATTTAATCATTTTTGTATCTATAACGGTTTACGAAATCCCATTAGTGTTCAATGAAATTTGCGCCACCCTGTATAACACCAAATAACATAAAAAATGTCATAAAAAAATGCAATAACTGGTTTCGATTTTCACCAAAAACGAACAAGTTCTTAATTAGAACTAAAATAACTTTTGGTAAACATTGGCTAAATATTTTAATAAAAATCCTTATCAAAAAATCAGGACACACACACACAAGAAAACATTCATGTTTCAGAAAACTGAGTTGCTCAACTCGGCAATTTTATAAACGTCAAAAAATTAAAAATATCCGAATCAGGTTTTAACCCAATTTCGATTTAGAAAAAATAAAAATAATTTGTAATATTTTAGTGAAACTTTAAAATAAATTATTTACCAAAATTATCGCTACTCTTCCACATAAATTCCAAATCCTTGGTAGATTTTCTTTGTAGCTTGTCGTCTTCGCTTAATCGCCAAAAGAAAATCGCCTCATAACCCATTTGCTTGAAAATTAAGGCCTGTTCTCTGCTGTGCCCGAACGGATCAATTTGCCAACCAATCCTGGGTCGGCCACATTGGCCCAAAGTGTCATTTAGGAGTCTGAAATGAGTCTGTTTTAATTATTTCTTGGATTAGAGTACATTTAAGTCGAATTCTTGCTAATTAAGAACCAAAAGTTTATGTAGCAGACAGTATTTATAATAATTGGCAGAGAAAGTCATAAAACTAGACGTCGTTAGGTTTTTGTTTTAAAGCCAAAAAAACAATTATATATCATAATATCGGAATTGGCAAAACAGTATATAATTCGGTAAAATTTTGCATTATATACAGCAACTAGGATAATTATTAATTAATAATAATAATAATAATAATAATAATTTATTTATTGAAATAGGTAACCCTAATATACAAACAATTTTACAAACTATGGAAAAAAAGAAAAATAAAACTACAATTTATGACTAAACAAAACAGAAAAACAATTTAAAGTTCAAAATATTAAAAAAAAGAAAAAAAATATACAGGGTCTGGCAAACCTCTGTCGTAGTTCTTCTTGTGTAAAACTTACAGAATTATGTGAAAGGTGTCTATAAATACTGGTTAAAAGCAAATATTTTAAAATTATTTTCATGTATACAGGGTGGTCCATTAGTTACCTAGACAAATGACTTAATTTGTTTCAAATGGATTGCCATATTTTTTTATGCATTTTTAGAACTGATATGGTTAGTACTACATATCCCCAAAAATTTTTTGTAAAACTCCCAGCCATCTTGGAGAAAACAACATTTGTACCAAAAATATTTGAATTGCACAACCCTTTTTAAAATATCACAACTTTTTCAGATTTAACGGTAAAGCTTTAAAATTATAAATGTACAAAGACAATAGCCTGAAGATCTTTTTACACTCAGTTTAAAATTTTTGTTTTGTACAGGGTGGTCTAGAATAAATTTTACATTCCAAAAACTTCCATTATAGTTTTTTTCAGTTTTTTCAAATGAGACACCCTGTATAATTATTGATCAATGGATGCCATACTTATTTTTCGTCGTTTAAATTTTATTAAGAAAAAACACATTTTTTGTTAAAAATCCAAATTTGGATTAAAAGTAGATAGTCAATCTAGTATTCTTATTATTTGTGTGATACCAATTTTACATTTTTCTTAATAAAAGAATAGTATAATTAACAATTTTAATTTATTTGAAGTTTCAGTTTCATTTTATATAAGTTGCTCAAAATGTCTGCCATTTTCTCTTATACATAAATTTACTGGTTGGTTAAATGATTCCGAAACGTCTCTTAGCATCTGAGGAGAAATAGATATGAATGCTTGTACTATTCTCTCCTTTATATCTTCAGGTGATGTAGCTGGCGTTTGATAAACAAGATTCTGCACATAACCCCACTTAAAAAAATCAGGTTTTGTTAAGTCCGGTGATCGTGCTGGCCATTTTTTTGTACCATGTCTGCCAATCCATATATTAGGAAACTGTTGATGTAACTAACTCATCTGCTACCTCGCGTAAATAATGCGCTCCCGCCCCATCATGTTAGTACCACATTAATTGTATTACAGCTAGGGAAACGTTTTCAAGTAAAAGAGGAAAATAATTAGCCAAAAAATCTAGATATATCAAGCCATTTAAATTGCCTTCGAAAAATAATACTTTTTTAAAAAATGCTGGATCTTGTCGAAGTTTTGATTTTGCCCAATTACAAAACCGCAATCGTTTCTCAAAATCCATGTCTTTCAGCTCTTGATGCATTTGTATTTTGTACGGATGGTAATTATGCTGTTTTAATATTCGTCCAACAGACCTTGCACTAATACCCACCAATTCAGAAATATTTTCTTGACTTGTATTTGGATTTTCTGTTACTGCCAAAATAACTGATAATTGATTGTCTTCATGGATAGCACATTTGCTCCGGTTATTGGTGGTTTATACACCACATTTCCAGTTTGGTTAAATAAATTATTTTTGCTAATACACAGTTTCTGCCAGATTCTCTTAAAACAAAAATCATATCAATGTAGTCATTTGTAGTAAAATTCATTGTTACTAAACACACAAAGCTTAAAACACACAATCAAAACAGTAAAATCTGAAATGTCACATTCTGACACTTCATTAAGCGAGAACAGCCTACTTAGATTTTTACCAAAAATACGTTTTTTTTTTAAATAACTTTTAAACGACGAACAATAGGTAAGGACATTAAATGGCAAAGTTGAAGGGCATACAATTTAGTATCCATTGGTCAATAATTATACAGGGTGAAAAAACTGAAAAAACATTAATTGAAGTTTTTGGAATGTAAACTTTATTTTAGACCACCCTGTACAAAATAAAATTTCAAACTGACTCTAAAAAAATCTTTAGTCTATTGTCCGTACATTGATAATTTTAAAGCTTTACCGTTAAATCTGAAAAAGTTGTGATATTTTAAAAAGGGTTGTGCAATTCAAATATTTTTGGTAAAAAGGTTGTTTTCTCCGAGATGATACAAAAATTTTTTGGGGGTGTGTAGTACTAACGATATCAGTTCTAAAAATGTAAAAAAAAGTATGGCATTCCATCTAAAAAAAATTAATTCATTTGCCTAGGTTACAAATGGACCACCCTGTATACATGAAAATAATTTTAAAATATTCGCTTTTAACGACCATTAATAGATATCTTTCACATAAATCTTTAAGTTTTACACAAGAAGAGTTATAGAACTACGACAGAGGTTTGCCGGACCCTGTATATATATAAATAAAAGTTCCAAATACAAAAGTCTAAAATACAAAATATACATATTGATACAATCCAATAAAAAATTTTAAAAGAAATTTGCACATTTAATCTACTTCATACTAATTTCATCAATCACGAACATGTTTTATCATTTTCTTTTTAAACACTGTTAGTGGCGAACTAGCTTTAATACCGAATGGCAGTTTGTTATAATGGTCAAAGCATTTAAAAATATAAGAAGTTCATT
Source organism: Neocrepidodera transversa (assembly GCA_963243735.1). NCBI lineage: Eukaryota > Metazoa > Arthropoda > Insecta > Coleoptera > Chrysomelidae > Neocrepidodera > Neocrepidodera transversa. The sequence goes on along the minus strand of OY725347.1, from coordinate 23,829,738 downwards.
GAAGTTCCTTTATTTGTTCTAACTATGTGCAAGTTACTGTTTTCTGGTAATCTAGTTATGAATATGATTGTTAAAATTTATATATTCTCGAAAATAAGGTGGTTCCAAACCATTTAATATTTTATATACAAACACCATAGTCAAATAGTATGATGTCTGATAAACTGTTTTTGTAACTGCGTCGTTTGGTTTAAGTTGAAAAGGAAGAAAACCGATGAAAAATAATCAAAATGTTGTTGACAATTCCACTCATATGTAAATAATGCCATATAGTAATACAAAAATGTCAGTTTGCTATCGGATAAATAGGAAGGAACAGAATTACAAGTGGATAAATCGGAAAGAACAGAATTGCAAGTTGATAAAAAATTTGGATAAATGTTCGTTTGAATATAATAATTGTAATTTTAACAATTATTCTTTCTAAACATTATTCTTCTACTTATTGTTCTTTTAGTTTGTTAAATAAACTTTAATTGAAATGAGTTTTCTATTCATGGAATTGTCTTAGCAAATACCACGCGAGCTCAGATTTTGGGCAGAATATTTTTTAAGTTTCTTTCTCGTATTTATTTTCATTGAAAATTTAACTCGATCTGTTTGACAAAATCACTCGACCTGCCAATGAAAATAAATACTCGAAATGAAACTTATAAAAAATATCCAGCCAAATCTGAGCTCTAGTGGTATTACTCCCGAATAATTGAGCGATAAACTGTAATTTTAGTTTCAGCTGATAGGTTTTTTGATATTCTTGCAAAGAAGTAAAGTTTCTTCGATATTTTTTTTTAAAATACAATTAAAATGTTCACTAAACAATAATAAATTATCACAGTGAATGTGTCAGCTCCTCAAAAATTGTAGTTTTTCTAGTAAACAGTGTCGTTTAAAAAAAAAAAAATATATTAATACAATAATATATAACAGTGTACTGTATAACAACTGTAAGTACGTTTTCGAGTCTACTTATATAAACTGGTATTTTATATTCTAAATCGGCTATACCTATACTTTTGGCTTGAAAGAATAAAAAAGGGTCAAATTTATATCCTTATCAGCTACGATATGATCGTCGGTGTTTGGAGAACAAGTTCGCATTTAGTTTTGAAATAGTGATTTTTACAAATAATGTTAAGCACTCCCACTGCTTAACAAAATATAAACACTTCCAAATCTTATTCAACTGCACTAACTCAACTGCAATATCCTGCTAAAGAACAAGCCATCATATTTCTTGCTGTGGATAATGTGAAGTTTTTCAAGATTACCTCATTCCTTTAGGAACGCTTATCGAGCCCAAAAATATTCTGTTTTCCTCAAGACTCTCAAACAACAGAATATGTATGTACCTTTCAAGCCAAAATGCTGTCAAAAAATTTATGAACGATCACGGAGGTGTCATCAAAATTAACAATGAAATAATTCAAGGGCGTAAATTCGTAACTCCATCAGAGAGGTTAGTACTGTCTAATGTATGCCCTACAATTCCCCATATTCTACTAATAGACGAACTGGAAAAACTGGGATTAAAGTTTTTTTCACCTATGACATTTCTTAGAATAAGCTCAACTCTTCCTGAATACAGTCACATTTTTAGTTTATAAGCCCACCAGTAAGCCAATTACCAGAGTCTATTTTAATAAACCACGAAAATACAAACTATCGTATATTTCTATCTCAAGATTCCCAAGTTTGTTTTTCATGTACAAAGCAGGGCATATGGCAGCGAACTGTAAAACATCTCCCTAGCAAACAACTCCACAACAACCAACAGCCTAACAATCAATCCCCCAATAATCAGCTCCCCAACAATGAACACCCCAACAATCAAATCTTCAACCAGCAACATCAAAACAATCAACATCCCTACAATCAAATCCTCAACCATTGACACCCCAGTTATCAACACCAGAACAATCAACGAACTGTAAAACAAGAAATTTATCACACCATCCACAGATGTCTACAGATATACCAACAGTGACTTACTCTCAACAAAACATATCTACGGAAACTGATAAAGAAAAACAGAACAGCGGAAGACGATGTTTTGAAGAAATAGCTACTCCTCCTTCCGAGTCTGTAGAAATTGAAGAGCATACAGATCCTTATATAAAACCAACCCAGATCAAACCTTCCAAAAAAATCAAAAAATAACCAAAGTAACGTACCAGCCAAAGTATTAACCTTCAAAAAAAAGATAATTTCTGAACAAAATCCCCCATTTGTGCTAGACTACGAACAAATTACTGACCTTTTTGACAATGTTTATGGATCACCGGAACCAGTAGATATCGTTCAAAATTACACAAATGACTTCACTGCATTAATAGATATGCTAACCAAGATCTATCCATTTTTAATGAATAGAGCTATCAAGACAAGGTGCACTAAAATAAAAAAGAAATTGCTCACCTATCTACAACAGACCGTCTCAGATAACGATATATCAGAAACAGAAAGTGACTGCTCGCAAGAATCGAGCCACTAAACAGTATGCATATCACTAACTTTTCCATTGCCTGTTTTCATGTCCTTTTCGTCAATATTACAGTGGAACCTAAACGGTTTCCACGATAAACTTCCAATGCTACAAACTATCCTAGAAAAATATAGGCCTGATATAATTTGCCTTCAGGAAACCAATCTCAATAAAGAAACCAAAGCTCTTCGACAATATAAATTTTTTTTTAAAAATCGATACGAGTGTGTCAGAGCTAGTGGAATGGTATTTGTAAAAAATTCGATAGAAGTGGTAGAAGTTCCAATCCAAAGTAACATCGAGGCAATTATAGTTAAAATAACCACAGCATACGAACCAAATCTAACTATCTGCAACATATATCTTCCTCCAGGAATGCCCATAAGCAAAAAAGAATTGTCAGAATTACTAGAACAAATACCTAAACCTAGAATCATAGTCGGCGATTTCAACGCACATAATTTTTTGTGGGGTTCACATTTTATAAATCCTAAAGGTCGTATAATAGAACAACTAATAGAATACCTGAAACTTTTTCTATTAAATGATGGTAGACCTACAAGATTTATCATTCAGACAGGGGAATCTTCATGTATTGATCTTACTGTTTGTGACCCAACGTTAACACCACTACTGACTTGGGACAGGCTAGACTACACATATAGTAGTGACCATTATCCAATTATTGTATCTAGCTAAAAAAAAGGATAGTAATAACTCTTCGTTTTGTCCAAAATGGAATTCATCCGCAGCAGATTGGAATCTCTTCTCTAAACTAAGGGAGGAAAATGTAGCATCCTGTATAATATCAACAGATATCGATGAATCACTAGAGAACTTTGCAAATATCATTTTACAGGAAGCAGATAACTCCATTGGTAAAACCTCCTATAATAAAAAATGTAATCCTGTTCCGTGGTGGACCGAGGAATGCAAATTGGCCATCGAAGCTAGCAAAAAAGCATTTAATAGATACAAGCGATATAAAACGATGGAAAATAAAATTGAATTTTCAAAATTGCGGGCTAAATCTAGATATGTAATTAAAAGTGCCAAACGCAGATCCTGGACTGAATATGTATCCGCGATAACCTCTGAAATACCAATGACAGAAGTTTGGCAGAAAGTACGCAGAATATCGGGACTAAACACCAATCACAACATACATAAGCTTGAACTAAATAGAAGAACAATAACCAATAACTATGATATAGAAGCAGCACAACATTAATCAAGAGTCTATCGTTTCCAGGGCACTAGAAGAACAAAATAAAATTACAATAGCAGTTCATGATGATGACCCATTAAATCTACCCCTCTCCTTCTCAGAGTATAACGAAGTACTAGGCAGTTTTCGAGAAATCTGTCAAGGACCTAATCAAATCCCAGTTGCTTTTCTAAAACACCTTCCTATGAATGCCCATGAAGATCTTCTTCGGCTGTACAACACAATTTGGTTAGAACACAAGTTCCCAAAAAACTGGCATGAATCTACTATAATTCCCATACTAAAAGCACAAACTACAAGAACGAATCCTGAATCTTATCGGCCTATCTCTCTTACTTGCGCTATGTGTAAGGTTATTGAAAAAATTGTTAACAAAAGGTTACTATGGACAATGGAAAAACAAAAATTAATAATACACGAACAAAGCGGATTCAGACAAGAAAGATCAACAACTGATAACATCGTTGACTTGGAGAGTGAAATAAATAAGGCATTTGCACTGAAAGCGGCATGTCTAGCCTTATTTTTTGATATTACTAGAGCATTTGATACTGCTTGGCGCGACCATATAATAAAAAAACTACATAGTTGGAACATACGGTCATTGTCTTTTCTTTGTTAAAATTTTTTTAAAATACAGAACTTTTATGGTAAAAGCAAATGGAATAATGTGAGATACAATGAGACTAGAAAATGGTATTCCTCAAGGATCTGTAATCAGCCCTACTTTATTTATTGTCGCAATAAATGACATTTTACAAGGTTTAAAATCTCCCCTAAAAGCCCGTCTATACGCAGATGACCTAGTTGTCTATTGCAAAAGCAAAAACATAAATAATCTTTTCTCACTTATGCAGAATTTTATTACACACCTAGAACATTGGTCAGACAAGACTGGTTTCATCTTCTCCACAAGTAAAACTCAATATATTCTTTTTTCCAAGTGACAAATTGCGAGAACGCCAAATTTAAAGCTGTACAACGAACATTTAAAGGCCGAAAACTCTGTCAAGTTTTTGAGCATGGTCTTTGATAAATCACTGAAATGGAATCTACACATACAAAACCTTCTTATGTCATGCAACAATAAACTCAATCTTCTGAAAACATTGGCTAACAACGACTGGGGTGCAGATCGTCAAACACTGCTTACGTTATATCGGACTTTAATTCGTTCAAAGTTGGATTACGGTTCCATTGCCTATACAACAGCAAGTAAATCACTGCTCAAGTCACTAAACACCATTCAGAATTCAGCATTGCGTATAATAACATGAGCTTTTCGTACTTCTCCAGTAGAGAGTTTACGTTGCGAAGTTGGTGAATCCTCTTTAGAAGATAGAAGAAATTACTTAAGCCTCACATATGCTGCCAAAACAAATTCCAATCATACTATTCCGACCCGTATAAACTGTATATCCCAAAAATTTTTCCATCTTTTTACACATTAGAACTCCCAAACCTTTTTATGCAAGAATCAATTCTTACCTAGACTACCTGAATTATACACTACCTGAAATACTTTCTTCTCAATCTACCTGTACTCCTCCCTGGAAAATAAAAAATCCAAAATATTTCACTGACCTTACCCATTTTGATAAACGTTCCGCTATCTCAGAAATTATAAAGTCATCTCTTAATGACATTTTACAGAAATATAATAACCATGTCCAAATTTTAACTGATGCATCAAAATCAACAGCTGGTTGTGGAGCTGCCATCGTAACGCCGTCTTCCTCCTATAAGTACAAACTTCCACCTTCATACTCTATTTTCTCAGCTGAATTATTCGCTATTTACAAGGCCTTACTTTATATTAACTCATCGCATAACGAAAACCACCTGATACTCACGGACTCACTCAGCTCATTACAAGCCACACAGACTATCTACACAAAAAACCCAATTATCATCAAAGTAAAATAATAAATTTCAAACTCTCAAGAAAAGGGCAAAAGCGTAGTACTTATATGGATACCATCACATATAGGGATACGTGGCAATGAAGAAGCAGATAGACTCGCCAAAGATGCTGCTAATACTGAGAATGCAGAGGCCACTCAACTGCTTGTAAGCAACGATGTCAAATCCTCAATAAAAACAACAGTGAATAGTGCGTGGGAAAATAGGTGGAACGCTACCTTATCTAAACTTAGTGAAGTGAAAAAATCAGTGATGCCTTAGACAGTGCTGCCAAAAAATCGCAGAGATCAAGTGTTACTAACGCGGTTACGTCTGGGTCACACGCGATTAACCTAATGCGATCTTTGTAATAACAGGCTAACTATTAAACACTTATTCGTCGAATGCACAGCATTAAGAGAAAAGCGTACCTCAGCAAAAGTCCCACACGGTTCATTATTTAATGTTTTGGGCCCTACGTTTAATTAGAACAGTATAAAAACTTTTCTAAAATCTATAAACACTCTTAATTGTATACTATAATTTTTTTTCTCTCCTTTATTATCTGGTTCAACTGTTTTCATTTTTCTACTGTAAGTTACAAAAGTTATGACTCGCTAATAACCCTTTTTGGCTTTTTGGTTGATGGAAAAAAAAAAAAAGAAAAAAAAAAAAAAAAAAAAAAAAAAAAAAAAAAAAAAAAAAAAAAAAGCCAAGGTATTTAGATGGTACAATATCAATTTTCTCATCGTTAATTGTTAAATTAATTGCGTTAATTGGTATATTTATATTTAGTTGTTATTGTCATAACTTTAGTTTTTAACACGTTGAGTTTAAGTGTATTATACATTAAATCATTATTGGCAGAGTTTAGAGCCCGATTCATTTTTTGTACCGCATTTTCCAAATTATTATCGCAACAAGCCATTAAAGAATCATCTGCAAATATATAAATATATTTATAAAATCACAATCAACAAAGAGGTTTAAATCATTTATATACATTTATATACAAGACAAGTAAAAGTGGCAGATACATATTATTTACTCTTTGCTTTCTTCCCAATAAGTAATTAGTAAACCAATTCAAAACACAACCATTAATGCCATATCCAGTAAGTTTCTTTAATATAATATTGCGATCTATTGTTTCAAATGCTCTATTTAAGTCTAGAAAAACTGCTACTAAATAATTTTTATTGTCTACCTCCGTTTTAAATTTACATAAGGAGAGTTGCAGAGCTGCTTCACAAGAGTGTTTTTTGGGAATCCAGATTGGTTAATAAATAAAATATAATTGTTTTCAATATATTGAAGAGTTTTTTCATATACAATTAATTCTAGCACTTCTTCTATAGGTGGCAAAGTATTTATGGGTCGGAATTCCGAAGCATTTATTGTATTACTTACTTTAGGAATTGGAAATATTGTACTTATTTTTAGTGAATCTGGTACTGTTGCAGTCTGAAGAGAAGTATTAATTAGATTTAAGATAACTTGACCACACGTTTCAAATATTTCTTTCAACATTTTGGAATTAAGGATTTCATAACCACTACATTTATTGTCCAACGACTTTACAATTACTCTTAATTTACAATGACAAGAACCGAAAATTTGAAAGTTGAAGATGTATATTATAGTTACAGAACTTTCCTGTTATTTCAGTAGAGATGCTATCAACTATTTGAGTGATACTATTTATAAAAAAGGTATTAAATTTACTTGCAATTTCAGTTACATTATATTCTATTTGGCGTTCATTGTTTAAATTAAATTCAATAAGATTTGAAAAATTTTATTAAAATAATATTGTCCTTTTTTTAGTTTTAGTAAATTTACAACTTCATTCCTCAATTCTTTAAATGCTCCCCATTTTTCATTTTTATCAGCACCAGAAGTGGTCTGAAATTCTTTATACATTTTATCCCTAGCCTTTATTTTATAATGAATGTCATTATCAAACCATGGAACATTACTTTTATACTGGCAAACTTGTATAGGCGCTACATTATTTATTACGGTTTGACAGTTCTTATAAAGTTCATCATATATAGTATTTACATCAATAGAATTTAAGTTCCAATTACATGATATTAAGTCGAGTTTAATTTTATCTAAGTTAGTTTTATTAAAGTTTCTATACATTTTAGTGGTTATATTTATGTCTTTGTTATTATTGCTAAGATTAACAGATATTATAGAATGGTCACTAATTTTCGGAGTATGGAGAACTATAGCATTAACAAAATCATTATTAACTAATACATAATCTATTAAAGTTTTACTTTTATTTGTCAATTCCATATTGTAAAAACATTGCTTTAATTTTATTACTATAAAAACAAGAGAAGTGGAGATGGGATAAAGAAATAAATAAATTAAAAAAGGCTGGAAAAATACCTCCAAAAAATTGAATAGCAAAACAAAACATACAAGGGATGGGAAAATCAAAATAGCAATGAAATGGACTACGAGTAAAATAATTAATAACAAAAAAACAACGGAAACATATAAAATTGGTACGTGGAATATTAGAAGTTCGGGAAAGAAAGAGAATTAGAAGAAGCATTTGAAAACACACATCTAAAACTGCTAGCCATAACAGAGACAAAAAAGAAGGGACAAGGGGTGATAAACATGGATAATGGACACATACTTGTGTACAGAGGAATCAAGAAAGAAGAAAGAGCAGCAGCGGGTGTTGCATGCATAATTTACAGAGACTTAAAAGAGAAAATCGGCAAATGGAAAGCATTGTCGGAACGATTACTAGTGTTGGAAATTAAAGATAAGGAAAAAAAACATAAAAACTATTATAGTTGTATATGGACCCAATGAAGACGATTTACTAGGTACTAAAGATAAATTTTGGGAAGATCTAACCATGGCTACAGAAAATGCAAAAGGAACAATAATCACACTTGGAGATTTTAACAGCAGAGTAGGAATAAAAGATAACACATATAATACAGTAATAGGAAAACATGGAGAAAATGTTAGGAATAATAATGGAGAAAGAATGCTGGATTTTTGTGTCCTAAATAATTTTATAATAACTAATACATTTTTCGAACATAAAGAGATACATAAATGTACAAGAAAGATGAAAAGCAGAAACGAAAAGTCGATAACAGATTATGTATTGGTGGAAAAGGATAATAGAAAGGCATTATTAGATACCAGGGTTAGAAGAGGACCGGAAATAGGTAGTGATCACTATTTACTTGTCACAAAAATTAGAGAGCGAGAAGAGAATACAAAACATGATAATCAAAAATTAGAAAAAGCAATAGAATATGAATCAATGAAATCATACAAACTAAAAAATAAAGAAACAGCAGAGAGGTATAAAAGAACATTAACAGAAAAGTTCTATAATGATACAGATATAAATGAAAATAGTAATATAGAAGAAAAATGTGATTATTTTAAGAAAACAGTTATGGAAACAGCTAAAGAAATATGTGGCACTAGTAAGAAGACTAATAAGAAAAAACAAACAGCATGGTCGACAGACGAAATGAAAAGACAAGTAAAATTTTAAAAAAAGGCATGGAAATTTTATATAAACAACACAACAACTCAAAATTATGAAAAGTACAAAGAGAGCAGAAAAACAGTAAAAGATATGGTAGCAGCAGCAAAAAGAAAACAGTGGGAAGAATTTGGTGAAAAAATAGAAAGAGATAGTAAATCAAATCAAAAACTATTCTACAAAACTTTAAGGTCGCTAAGAAAAGAGAAAGCACAATAAATAAGCTGGATAAAGAATAAAGAAGGAGATAAACTAACAAATGAAAATGAAATAATGAATGGATGGAAAGAATATTTCCAGAAGTTATTAGGAGCAGACATAATAATACAAAATGAAAACAAGGAAAATGATGCGATTCCAGAAAATCAAGAAAACACGGAAAATATAAATATAAGAGAGTTGCAGGAAATAATAAGGGAATTAAAGAATGGAAAATCACCAGGAAATGATAAATTAACAGCGGAGATGTTTAAGAATTTAGGAGATACAGGAATGGAAGTACTATTAAGAATTTATAATACAGCCTGGAAAGAAGAACAGATACCGGAAGATTGGAAAACAGCTCTGATAGTTCCAATATACAAAAAAAGGGGACAGGCATGATTGTAATAACTATCGCGGAATAAATCTACTTAGTACAGTAATGAAAATATATGAGAAAATTATTGACAATAAAATAAGACATACAATAGAGAATACCCTCGAGGAGTCGCAAACTGGGTTTAGAAAAGGTAGAAGCATAGAGGACCACATATTTACGGTAAAACAAATAAGTGAAAAGTTCTCACAGCAAGGGAAAGAAGAATATATGGGATTCATAGACCTTGAAAAGGCTTTTGATAAAGTACGAAGAGAGAAGCTATGGAAAATATTAGAAGAAAGGGGAGTTAACACTAAAATAATAAGAATAATTAAAAACATGTACGAATACAAACATACGAATACATAAATTGTGTAATATATAAAAATAAAATATCAGAATCATTTTCAACACAAGAAGGATTAAGGCAGGGAGGAGGATTAGCCCATTATTATTTACGATTTTTATTGATGCAATAATAAAAAAATCTTCAAACAGAATGACAAAACTACACGTAGGACACTGAAATCTAAAAAGAGTAGATTTATTAGAAGGAGCTTTTGCAGATGATGTAATAATTATGGCAGAAAAAGAAGAAGATTTACAAAAAAATATGGAAATTTGGAATGTAGTTTGTGAAGAATTTGGAATGAAAGTAAATAAAACCAAAACTAAAGTTATGGTTATAGGAGAGAAACAAACAAATATAAATGTACAAATAGATGGAGTAAAAATCGAACAAGTAAACACATTTAAGTATTTGGAAGTAGAAATAGAAGATAATGGCAGGCAAGAAATAGAAATTAACAATAGAGTAGAAAAAACAACAAAGCTTTACTACACGATGAACTCGGCATTTATAAATAAAAAGAAATTTCAAGGAAAACAAAGATAAATGTATTTAAAACAATATATCGACAAATCTTAACATTTGGATGTGAAACATGGGTGTTGACCAACAGCCAAAAAGTAAAATACAAGCAGTTGAAATGAAGTACCTCAGACGAGTTAAAGGTGTCACAAAGATAGATAAACTAAGAAACACACAAATAAGAAAAGACCTTGACATAGAATCAACACTCAAGTTCATTAAAAAGCGACAATTAAGCTGGTGGGGACATCTGCAAAGGATGAATGACACAAGAGTAGTCAGAAGAGTATGGCAAGCAAAGATAGAAAAAAGAAGGAAAAGAGGAAGACCAAGGCAAACATGGGATGGAGTTATCGGAAGCATATTGCAAGAAAAAGGAAAGTCATGGACGGAGGCAAAAAGAATGGCAAGAGATAAAAAACAATGGGCGAAATTTGTACATGAATAGTATAGGTATAGATAATTTCTGTTTAGATTAAGTAATAATTGTAAATAAAGTATTACCCCTACACCATATATAATGGTATTTGGGGATTTGATAATATATATACTATAAAAAACGTCATTTGTATAATCAAAGTTAAAATCGCCAATTATCAAACAGCGTTGATTATTAGCAAAAATAGAATCACATATATTTTCCAAACTGTACAAAAATACAGCATCAGAACTTGATGGTGAATGGTAGAATCAACCTATTAACCACTGATAACCACCAAGATCAAGTTTTATTACTTTGCACCAATAATTTGGCTCAAGCACAAAGGTTTTAGCAACAGAGAATTTTAAATTATCCTTCACGTAAATTATGACTCCCCTCCCCTGTGCTTCGGTTTGATGAGTTAGATCTGATCATATTATAGCCAACGATTTTAATTTCAGATTCTTCAATTTCCTTTTTAATTCTTGCTTCACTTATAAAGTAACACAATAAACTTATTTGAATTTCATCGATTTTGTTAAGTAAACTTTGGTCATTTAAGTAGAGTATATCAATATTAAGCGGAATATTAGGGTCCTTCGTTAGTTTTTTTGCCTTGGAGTTACATCTTTATTAACAATAGTGGGGGTATTATTAATAAACTTTATTGTTTTTGAATTATCACCCTGAATAATAAGATCATCTAGTGTAGACTTAATTTTCTTAAAATATTGCTGTTGCGCCTTAGTTTGGTCAGATGCAATTTTAATTCCTGGTATATTCACTAATTTATTTTTTAAAACAAGTTTGGCATCTTCGGGCGAGTTCAATATAACTTTTATTGGACGAATTTTATTAACAGTAAATTTACCCATAAATCATTTTTATTAATATTGTAATTTAGAAGAACGTTTGTACTGCTTGTTTATCTTCTGTATTACGATCTGTTTGAATTCTCTTAAGGGATTCCTTAACATTAAATATTATTATGTTATTAGCAGGATTTTGCCTATCTAATAATTCAGAAATGACAACTTCCATATTTGGTGTTTTAGATGATACAACAGGATTGATTGATATAGATTCATTTTCATTTTCCTTATTTAGTATTTTGTTAATAAGGGGAAAGAAAACAAGAAAGTGTAGAATAAAAATTTTCACTGAAAACGGCAACGTAGTGAAAATAGCGTGGGTAGAACCAAATTGTAAGAAAAAAATTAGAATAAATATGAAAAGCAGTAACAGGATATATGTTTTAATCAAAAAGGAAGAATATGAGAAGACGATAATACTCTTTATAAACGGTTTTCATCAGCTATGATGATTTAATTATTTATTTATATTTTGATTATTATTATGTTGTTACCATGACTTGTATTGTGCAATAACTTGCTTTAAATAAAATACTGTATCATTAAGAATTTCATTAAAGATTTTACATATTTTTTGGTCCTTCGAATCGGATTCCAATTGAACTTTATTTCGCAAGAATTAAGTAATCGTTTGCATTTACCTTCAGAACAAGTGGAACATTCCATTCGAGCTATCAATCTAAGCACTATTTTAAAAATCAAAGATACAATTCAGTCCAGATTTACTAGCTAAATCATTACAACAACATTTTGATTACCAAAAATAACAGATTCGCTCCCATCCAATTTCATAAACGTTTCAAACCTAAAATTTCCTGTTGGCTTTCAACTTGCTGACACTTTTTCCAAAAAAACAGGTAGTGTTCAGCACAGGTTAAATCAAATAAGCAATATTCTATTCTTCAAAAAACTCACTTAGGTTGTGTCTTAGCTGGTTTGATTCCTCAGCATAATAAAACTCATTACATGATCAGATTACATGATCAGATTGACAAGTTTTGAAAAACTAAAGAATGTTTATTAGAAGTACCTTCATATAAATATGAAGAGAAAATGCTTCAGTCTTAGGCGATTCCCGAGAGGCAGCACTTCATCGATTTTCCTCAATGGAGAGAAAATTTCACAAAAATTAATTAATTTAACAGTACTATTCATAATTCATACAAGAATATCTTAAATTAAATCATATGGAATTGGTTATAAAGGAGGAAATCACAACGAATAAATTAAGAAAATATAAACGCTCTTTGATTAGGTATTATTTAGCCCATAAATTTATTAAATAAATTTAAGAACTGTTTTCTATATTTTTATTTTTCTTACCTAAGTCCCCACGTAAACTGATTAATAGTTGATTGATAATTAACACAAGCTTCGTCATTCATAGACCATCCGCCACCTACTATTTCAATCCTTCCACTGTCAACAAAACTTTTAAAAAGGTCCCTTTTTTCCTGCGACTGTATCTGCCACCATTTCCAAAAGTAGGCAGTCTCAACTTGGATGTATCTACAAATTACAAATTTATGAAAAATGTTAATATAAAGATATGGAAAGACCCTGTATACCAATTTTTATACAGGAAATTTGCAAATCAATAATTATTAATTCCTATTAATATATAAATAGGTTATAAATTTCGACCATATGTACTACGTAGACGCGCCTTATGTATATTATATCTACACAATATACATTTTTATAAACCATGTGAGAACACTGTAATCATAAGTGATAAGTGTTAATATCACTTCGGAATTTATTTGGCATTTTCTGATTGATAATTTTTCCACAATCAGGAAAAAAGTGGGTTCGTGACGTTACGTTCATTAAAATTAAATTTGACATCGTTGTGTAAGTTACCATATAACCTCAATTTGGATTGTGACGTATGAAGTTTGTCATTTGATACTTAATAGACTCGTTCATTTGCATCACTTAAGACTTTTCATTCTTCCCCACCCCACGCTATGGTCGGATCGAAAAAAGTTTCAAGCGAATTATTTTTATAATAAATAATAACCACCCCTGTAGGTTGGATCAATAACAGACACAGACACAGAGCGGACCAAATGGCTTGCCCAATATTTAGGAAGGAAATTAATAGTCCAAAGTAATTGAAGAACTAAAAAAGGCAAAACGGAGGCCTACCCGAAGGACGACTTTAAGGATCTTAAGGATGAAGTGTTCTCAAGTTAAACGGTCAAAATCCTCCAAGTTAATATAGATAGAGCCAGGATAGCATACGACCTGGTCTACTCAAAAGCAAATAAAGAAGGGTACGACCTGGTGGTTAGATCTGAGCCAAGCAACAAACTGGCAAGTAAGTCAAAGTGTATACTGGATACCAGGGAGATGTAGGGGTACAAATAATAAATAAAGGGGTGGGAGTCAAGAAGCACGTCACGGGCAAGGGATATATAATAATTGACCTAGGAGAGTGGGACCTGTATGGATTCTACATATCGCCTAACATCGCGCTGATTGAGTACATAGAAATCATCGATAGTGTACTAACAAAAGGAAAAACGTCGGGAAAGGACTATCTGATAGCGGCGGACCTAAATTCTAAGTCACCTCTGTGGGGATCTCCAAAGGAGGATAAAAGAGGCGAATACCTTGCGGAATGGATAGCCGAAAATAACCTAGTCGTGATAAACAACGGGAGAGCCACCTTTCAGAGAGGGACCTCTATTTCCGATATAGAAGTTATCATAGCCACACAAAATGTGGTAAAGAAGATAAAGGGATGGACAACTCTAGTCGAGCACGTATACACTCTCCACAAATACATCATCTAGGAAGTAAAGACTCTCATGCAGGTACTTAAAGGCGCTGTCAGAGAAAGTACGAGGTACGTAAAATATGGTGAGGATAGCGCACCGTACTGTTGGAGTCAAACCAGACACAAAGGAGATCAAGAGCATCAGCGCCAGGAGGAAAAAGATAAGACCTCGGGTAGGTGGGAAGCAGAAGGTCAAAGGTCGGAGGCAGCAAAGAGTGAGTGGGAAGTAAAAAGAAAGGAATTAAAGGACGATATAAACAAGGCAAAAAGGGAAAACTGAAAACAGTTGTGCCATGAGTTTCATCAGGATACCATAGGAAAAAGGGGGAGGACAGCACCATATTACATGGCACCGGAAGAGAGAGAGGGGGCTGATGTAAAAAACTTTCCAATACACTATGGGCCCATACAGGAAGATCGAAATGAGCAAAACGAGCCAGGCATGTGAACGATCACCCACGAGGAGCTAGAAAACGCGAGACAGAGAATTAAAAACGGAAAAGCAGGGGGACCAGATGGGATACCACCAGAGGCACTAAAAATCCTTCTAGTGGAATACCCGGAAGACCTACTAAAGGTCTTAAACACGCTGATACAGACAAAATGCTTTCCGGAGGTATGGAAAGAAGCCGGGATAGTCCTTATTCCAAATGCTGGCATAGTAACAGGTTTTTGACCAATCAGCCTACTGTGCGTTCTTGGGAAACTCTTTGAAACTATTATAAAAAATAGGCTAGAAAACAAGCTTGAGGATAAAGAGCATATATCACCAGACCAATATGGTTTTAAAAACGTACGCTCTAAAATAATGGCGGGGGAGAAGATAGTGAATATGGTCCGACAAAGTGAAGACAAGTGGATCGTAATTGTGTCTATAGATGTAAAAAACGCCTTTAATACGGCCCTCTGGGGTAAAATAGTAGAGAAACTAAGAAATAAAAATAACTCCAGTCCATAATAGGTAGAATCATCATCATCGTGAGGGGTAATAAATGTGAAATAAATATTGGAGTGCCGCAAGGATCCGTCCTAGGCCCTACATTATGGAATATAATGTACGATGGTATCTTAAGGGAAGACCTAGTAACAGGGGTAGAGGCCATAGCTTTTGCAGACAACTTACTCCTAATCGTGAAGGCGAATGACAAAGAGGACCTAACTCGCAGAACCGATATCGCCCTAGAAAAAACAAGGAGGTTGATGAGAAAACAGGGATTAGAAATAGCTACGGACAAAACTGAATCGCTAATCCTAAAAGGACCCAGAAACAAAACGGACGTGAATTTCCAGCTAGGAGATCAGAAACTGGAACATGATGAAATATCTGGGCATCATAGTCGATAATAGACTTCAGTTTTAACAGCACATAGGATATGCCGTGGGAAAGGCCGACAGATCTTTGGCGGCCCTGTCTAGGGTGATGCCGAATATAGGTGGTCCCGGTTTCTGGAAGCCCAAAGCACTGTATGGGGTGTTCTAGTCTATATTAATATATGGAGTCCCAGTCTGGGGGGAAGCCCTCAGAATGAGGAAATATAAGAAACAAATGACGCGAGTCCAAAGTAATTCACTGCTCAGAGTAATTAGTAGATATCGTACCATTTCAGAGCGGGCAGCCCAGGTCATAGCGGGGATACCACCAATAATGTTGTTGGCACAAGGAAGGTGCACATTACATAAAAGAGAAGATGCGAAAACAAACTTTGCAAAACAGGAAGAAAGGGAAACAACTAGGTTGGAGTGGGAGCAGGAATTGAGAGCTATGGAAGGAACCGCAGGGTGGACGAGTTTAATCAGGGGTCTGAGGCAGTGGGTAAAATGCAGGCACCGAAAGGTGAACTATTTTTTGACACAGGCACTGACGGGATATGGGGTATTCGCAACATACACGAACAAAATCGGAAAAAGGAAACGAATACATGCATGAATTGAGATGAAGTGGATGACCCAAGGCATACTTTGTTCGAATGTCAGAAATAGAAAAGCCTGAAGAAGCGAACTGCGAGGAGGCTTGAATACACAATTGATAAGGGAAATATTATAGCGGTGATATTAGACAGCGAGGACAAATGGAACGAGGTGCATCGATATGTAAGGGAGGTAATGAGTGAGAAGGAAAAGGACGAAAGACGAATTCACCAGTTGGATGAAAATTAAAAGCCATCTAGACATTGACGTAGGCCTATAAAGCGATACCGATGTCTATGGTTTTTTGGCTAGAACATGATGAGGGGGAGGAGGGGTTTTTAGTGGGTAGTAGACAATTTTACCCCCACACTACTCCCCAGAGGATGGTGGAGAGTTTGAGAGTGTGTGTAAAAGCATTTTCCCCTCCTCTCCGAAAAAAAAAATATGAACTCTTTCAATATTTTCAAAAATGACGGAGATGAAGCTTTTCAAATTTTAACCCCCTCCAGTTCCAAAAATGACGGGGATGAAGTATTTGAAATTTCATCCCCCATGAAGGTCAGATCAAAAAAAAATTAAGCTAATTAATTTTACTATATTAGAGCATGAAAAAAGTCTCATGACTAGTTTCAATATTTTCAAAAATGGCTGCTATATGAATATTTTCATATATCAACTCCATCCATTTCCACCCATAAAGGTCAGATAGAAAAGTTTGAAGCGAATTAAGTTTATTATAATTATAACATGAAAACAGTCTCATGACCTGGTTCAATATTTTCAAAAATGACTGAAATAATTTTTTTGAGATTCGGTTCTGTTTAGGTAAATACATATTCTTTGATTTGATATTCTTGATGCAAAACTTATATTTTTTGAACCGATGACATCACCTACTGCTTTAACATAATCAATTAATTTTAAGTTATCTGCTGAGTGTAATAAAATTGCCTGTTCTTTTTTTGGAAATGTCGGTTTTGGAGTGGATTTGGCAGCTGCTACATAAGATGAGGACGTAGTAGGAGTAATAACTTGATTTACAGATGTAGTAGAATTATTTACTGTAGGAGAATTATTTTTGCTACCCATGTAGTCAAAGGTAGCCCCTTCCGGTGCGCTCATGGTGTCAGGCTAACCGTGTGTGTTGACAACCAACCATACAGTGTCGCGTAAGGCTGGTTGCCCACGCGAATACCGAGCCAGCGTAGGTGTGTATGCTCGTTTGTTTATTGTCTTATCACTAATTACTTGGAAGCAAAAAAGGATAATATGTCTGTAGTGCACTACTTAGATACTTCTAAAATCACATCAGGACAAAGTACGTGCCCAAATTAAATATCGTAAATCAATGCACAGCACTTTAAATTTCCAACAGTCCGAAAATTAACTTTTAACGTTTGTTATTTCCATAGAAAAACTTGAAAAAACCTCGCACAAAACTCGAAACGAATTTAACTCGTTCAGGCCCAGTGGCGGCATTCTCATGACTAGTTTCAATATTTTCAAAAATGGCTGCGATATGAATATTTTCATATATCAACTCCATCCATTTCCACCCATAAAGGTCAGATAGAAAAGTTTGAAGCGAATTAAGTTTATTATAATTATAACATGAAAACAGTCTCATGACCTGGTTCAATATTTTCAAAAATGACTGAAATAATTTTTTTGAGATTTTAACCCCCTCCATTTTCATACATAGGTCGGATGAAAAAAGTTTCAAGTAAATTAATTTTATAATAATTGGGAACTGAAAAAAGCCTCATGACATGTTTCAATATTTTCAAAACTGGTGGAGGTATGAATTTTTTGAAATTTTAATCTCTTCCAGTTTTCACCCCCTTAGAGGCAGAATGTTCATTTACAATATGCAACGAATAACTCCCCCAAAGAATTTTTGTAAAAATTCTATCGTGCCGGAGCGGAATGTCTACACATATACCGGGTGGCTCAGGGGGTCGGGCCAAGTTCATATCTTCAGAACGAATGAACGAATTATTTTAAAATTTGGGGTTTTTCTAAACCTAATGTTAAATTAACTGTCAGTAAATAGAACGTCCTTTAACTTTAAAGATTCAGTAACTAAAGGCGATGACGTTTAGAATAAAACTTTACAATTGTCACAATCTAAATGTCATTGTCGTTAGTTACAGAACCGTTAAAGTTAAAGGACGTTCTATCTACTGACAGTAAGTGATATAAAAGTCCAAAATGGCGGCTTGAAATTGGTGTAAAAACTGAATTTTCGCGTGGAACACTAAGAATATTTTGACATATTTAACGAAAATAGTTACATTCAGTCGTTTATCCATTTATGTTTGAATTTTTTTTTTTTTAAATTTCACAATGTTTTTAAAAAACCATTCCGACATTATGCATATGATTTGATTTCTAATTAAACCGAAAATTTAATGACCAAATGGCCCACAATGTTTCCCATTTAAAAAAATTGAGTTTTTCATAAAAAATGGCTGTTGAGTAATTAAAATACTAATAAAATAAAAAATATTTTTTATGCAAAAATAATATTTTTTAGTAACATCTGGTCACCTTTTGAAAGGTTTATACCAAGTTGCAACCTCCTCGATTAAAAATAATTTTTATTTTTGGCAGTCAAAATCATTTTTTTTTTTTTTTTTTTTTTTATTATAATTAACGTGTCTCGACAGCGAAGGCCATTGACACAGATACAGAACATACACAATATGTTACACTATACATTTTAAGTAGAATAATTTAAGTGTATTCGTTAATATGATGTCTGACAATTATGATGATGTATAAACAAAAAAATAAGTAGGAAATTTATATTTTAAAGTATAACTTGATGTCTCTGAGGTAGTTAATAACCCGTGACTGTTGCTCTGGGAGTCCCAGAATATCCTGCAGGTTGTCCCTAATTTGGTGGTATCGACGCTTGTTCCGATAGTAAACACAATCTACTAGAATATGCTTCACTGTAGCTGGGCTGTTACAGTGCTCACACACGGAAGGATTTTCGGAGGCCATTAAGTAACCATGTGAGTACTTGGTGTGTCCAATCCGTAGCCTTCGGAGGATAATTCGGTCTCTTCTTTTTTTACTGTGGATAACTACTGGTTCGATGTCTGGGTGGATTTCGTGTAGTTTTGACCGACTTCTACTCCAGTGAACTTTCCAGGCTACCCGTGTTCTCTGTTTGAAAAAAGTCTTTAAGTCTTCTGGTAATTGGGTGTTTTCGTGACTTAGGTTGGATAAGCGTGAGGCTTGTTTTGCTGCTTGGTCCGCTTTTTCGTTACCTGGAATGCCCACGTGTGATGGAATCCAGATCAACGTAGCAGTAACCCCTTGAGAGGCAAGTCGATTAAAATTATTATGTATTGACTGAACAAGCGGATGTTGTGTGTATAGGGATCTGATGGAATGAATAGACGCTAGTGAGTCCGTACAGATGGCTGGATATTTGAATTCGGCTGTTAGGGAATTAAGTGCTTGGAGTATACTAAAGAGTTCACCTGTGTGTACACTGGAGAAAGGTGGTAAGATGCTCATTTTGATTGTTTGGTTTGAGGTAGTAACCGAGCAGCCTACTCCGTTATCACATTTGGAAGCATCTGTATATAGGATTTTGTCGTATTTTGAGATTATCTCTAAAAAGGATTGTTTTAAGAGTTCATTAGGTGTTTCATTTTTTGAAAATTTAGTTAGAGAGAGATTGAATTTGGGAGTGTGATTGTTCCACGGGGCTGTACTAGCAAACGGAATGTGAGTTGTTCTGGACAAATCTGTGTTACACAGCAGTGGAGTAAGAATTTCAGGTAAAGACTTAAGTCTAGTTGAGGGGTAGAGGCTAGTATGTTTGGATATTAATAACGAATGAACTGGGTTTTGAGGGTTGGCAGATACTCTAGAAGAATAAGTTAACAGGAGTTGTTGGCGTCTTAACCAGAGGGGAGGTTCGTTGGCTTCATAACATAAGCTTTCAGCCGGACTGGACTTGAATGCTCCTAGGGAGATTCTAAGACTGGTATTCTGGATGGAGTTTAAGGTTTTTAAATCTGATTGAGTAGCTGACATATAGATAAAGCAGCAGTAGTCTAACCTGGATCTGATGAGCGAGCGGTAAATTCGAAGTAGGATTTCTTCTTCAGCACCCCAATCATGGTTAGAGAGGCATTTTAGAAGATTAATTCTACTTAAACAATTTTTTTTGATGTCTTGAATATGCTGTTTCCAGTTAAGCCTGCTGTCGAACGTAAGTCCCAGTATTTTGTGTTGGTCCGCCACAGGAATGACCTCCGCATTTAAAATTATTCTTGGGTTCTGCGTGATAGTTGGTCTTCTGCTGAATTTAATTACTTTAGACTTCGCCGCTGAGAATAGAAGGCCAGTTTTAGCAGACCACGCTTGTAGTTTATTTACTTCTTCTTGGAATAGTCTGACGGTAGTTTCTGTGTTTTTGCCGTGACAAAATAGGATCAGGTCGTCAGCGTAGAGAGCCATTTTGACAGGAAGTTGGATGTTTAAGCAGATATCATTTATTGCTAATATGAAGAGAGTTGGGCTTAGAACTGAGCCCTGAGGTACGCCATTATATTGTGAGAATGTATCAGATATAGCTCCGTTGGCTCGAACTATAAACGTTCGATTTTCTAGAAAATTTTCAATAAAAGAATATATGTTTCCTGATAAGTGGCATCCGCTAATTTTATTGAGAATTACTGGACGAAGTATGGTGTCGAAGGCACTTTGAATGTCAAAGACAGCGGCTAAAACTTCTTGGCGCTTGTTGAGTGCATTGGCCACATGTATCTGCAGTTGTGCTAAATTGTCGCTAGTGCTACGGTGGGCTCTGAAACCTGACTGAGCCGAAGACAGGATGTTATGTTTTTCAAGATACCACAGTAATCTCTTATTTATCATTTTCTCTAGTAGTTTGCACATTGTACATGTTAGCGAGATAGGACGATAAGAATTTGGATCTGTCGGAGATTTGTTTGGCTTCAAACTCGGTAAAATAATTGATTCTCGCCATTGTTTTGGAAATTCTCTGTTAATCCAGATATTGTTGTAAAGTTGCAGAAGTTTTGAAAGTGCATTAGAGGATAGTTTTTTTAGGAAAACAAACGGGATATTGTCAGGACCAGCAGCAGAGTTCTTACTCAGCGAAAGGACATACAGTACTTCGTGTAGGGTAAATGGAAGGTTCAAGGAATTTATATCTTGCTTAACATGGTTTGTGAATGTTCTATCACCTTTCATTTGTCTTATTTTTGACCAAATTTGGCTTGGGGGAGTGTCACTGGTGATGGAGGAGGTGTAGTTGTTCCAGGAATCTTTTTTAGATTGTTTTACTACTCGTTTGGCTGTAGCTCTTAATTTTTTAAAATTTGTAAGATTTTCTATGGTACGCACTCTACGATATTTGTTTAAGGCCGCCTTACATTTTTCAACTGCACTTGCGCACTTTTCATTCCACCATGGGTTTAGTTTTTGTGTGGGGGTCAAAACAATTTTTCCGACATATACATCAGCCGCAGTTAAGATGAAGTTGTTAATGAGATTGACTGCTTCGTCGACATTTACAGGAAGTTGCAGGTTTACAGATTGACTCTCAGTATAAGCCACATAACCATCCCAGTCTGCATTAGCAATTTTCCACTTTGTAATGGCGTTCGGCGGTTTAGCTTGATTGTTGGAGATAACTATGGGGAAATGGTTGCTATCGAATAAAGAGTCTAACGTATTCCACGTAAGGGAGGTAGCTGTTCTAGGGTCGCTAATACTGAGGTCAATTGACGAAAAGGAACCAGTAGATATGTTGAAATGAGTGTTACTTCCTGTATTTAGCAGACATGCACTGGTGTTATTTAAGGCATTTTCCACAGTCTTACCTCTTCCAAATGTTTTTTCTGAACCCCACATGGAATTATGGGCATTAAAATCACCCACTATAATATAAGGAGCAGGTAATTGTTGTATTAGGTTTACTAGCTCAGCTTCCGGTAAGTCATAGTTTGGTGGTATATAAACGCTACAGATAGTAATTTTATTGGGACACCATATTGTTGATGCGACTGCTTCTAAGGCTGTATTTAATGTGACACTGATTGAGAATAAATCGTTTGAAACATATATTGATGTCCCACCACTAGCTCTGTAACATGCAGTTCTTATATGGTGATACCCTTCAAAATCTTTCAGATGGCGCTTGTGGTCTACTTTAAAATTAGTTTCTTATAGACATAGTATATCTACTTTAGTAAAGGAAATCAACTGTTGCATCCGTTCTAGCCGCGGATAAAATCCGTCGCAGTTCCACTGAATAAGCTTGAATGATTATAATTAGAAAGACGATTTTTGTGAGGCGCGGGAACTGTCACTATCGCTGTCCTCCCATGTATCTAGGGACGTTTGAGAGGTTACACTTTCATTCTCTATACCATCCAAATTCATTTGCTTTTGAATTTTCTTTCTAATTCTTGTAAATCTATTTTTAATAGTCCGTTCTGTTAGGGATGAGTATATTGTATACATATCTTCTAAAAGAGATTTTACATCCTCCGTGAACTGTTGCGCTTCGCTTAATGGGTCACTGCTGCCAGTTGAGTTTTCTAAAAATGCTAAGAAGTTATCAATTGGCATGGAGAAAGGTTCCAGTGCATTTTTATATGCTTCTATAATATTTTTCTTAGATTCTTCTGTTATTTTTTGCTTATTATCTATTTGTCCTTTCTTTAGCTTTTTTTTAGGAGGCTTATGGGGAACTTCCGGAGCCGTGAAAACCAAATCTTTGTTTACTACGTTGGATAGTGGTGTCTCTTCAGTTGGAGAGGGTGGGTCGTTAGAGTCATCTGAACTGGGTAGTGGTCTTTTTTCTGCGGTTGTCTGGAATGGTGGTACCGAAGTAGAAAGCTTTACGTAAATTTCGAACAACTCAATCTCCAGAACACTGGCAATACTATAAGCAACTAAGAAATTATACTAACACAGCCATTAAAGCCGAAAAAAAGGCATATTTAAATAATAAATTTCAAACTTGCACCTCAAAAGAAATGTGGTCGGAATTGAAAAAAATAAATATTGGACATCGTAAGCTAATTGAAATTCCCAATTTTCTTAAATCGGTTGAAACCATTAATAACTATTTTATTAATAGCTCAAGTCAGATTCCAGTAAACAATGAAACTTTAAATTTTTATAGGAACAATAAAAAAGAAAATATTATCAATGTATTCAACTTCAGTCTAATCACCAACGATGACGTAATTAAAATAATAAATTCCATTAAATCTAAGGCCTATGGCAATGATGCATTGAATATAACTATAGTCCGTCTTTGTTGTCCAACTATTATTCCGGTTATTACTCATATTATTAATGAATGCGTTCGTACCGGATATTTTCCTTGTGACTGGAAATTTGCCAAAGTTTTACCACTACCTAAAGTTGCTGCTCCAAAAGAATTTAAAGATTTAAGATCCATCAGCATTCTTCCTGTTTTCTCTAAAATTTTCGAGCGTGTTATGGAACGTCAAATCAGGGATTTTGTTGATAGCAATCAAATTTTACCTATTAAACAATCTGGTTTCAGAGAAAAATATAGCTGTGCTACAGCCCTTGCAGATGTCATTGACGATCTGATCAAAGAAAAAGATAACAATAAATGTTCGATTTTAGTACTTCTTGACTTTACAAAAGCTTTTGACTTGATCAATCATGATATACTTTTGGCGATATTGCAATATTACAATTTTAGTCATGTATCTATTTCTCTTTTAAAATCTTATTTGCATAAACGTTCACAAGTAGTCGAAATAGATGGAATAAAATCTTCTCCTTTGGGAGTAATTTCTGGTGTACCTCAAGGGAGTATTCTAGGACCACTTCTATTTACTTTATATAGTGCAAGCTTTCCAGATTTTATTAAGTTCTGCAACTATCATCTTTACGCTGATGATACACAGATCTATATCTCATTTAAGTCTGACAATATACTGGAAGTAGCTGAGAAATTGAACTCGGATCTTGAAAAAATTTATCAGTTAGCAACATCACATTCTTTGAAAATAAACCCTATCAAATCATCAGCTTTAATATTTCATAGTAACAACAATTATAGAAACAACAATCAATATTTCGAGAATATTTCATTGAAACTAAATAATACCGAAATTCCTTTTAAATCTAATTGTAAAAACTTAGGTCTCGTGGTTGACACAAAATTACGTTTTAAGGAACATGTCACGGCTAAATTAAAAATAGCATATTTTAATTTAAAATTGATTTACTCTCAGAGGCAATTTTTATCAACAGATATTAAAAAAATGTTATGTGACTCCTTGGTCTTGTCGCATTTTAATCATTGTGATGTTGTATATGGCCCATGCCTTGATAATGAAGACTCCTGTCGAATTCAAAAATTACAAAATTCCTGCATACGTCTCATTTATGGTATAAGAAAGTATGAACATTTCTCACATAAATTTTCTGAACTTAAATGGTTAAAAATGGAAAACCGGAGGCTTTTACATATGTATTGTTTGGCTCATAAAATTTTAAAATATAAAACACCGCCGTATCTGCATTGTAAATTGACCTTTAGAACAGATATTCATAATGTGAATATTCGGCAAAAGACTTTAATTCGTATACCTAAATTTAACAAAATTTTTTTTAAACGAAGTTTTACTTACAACGTTGCTGTCTGCATCAATGATATTCATACCATAAATCCTGACTTTTCCGACCTGTCTCCGATTACATTTAAAAATAAATTCAAAAAATTTTTGTTGGCAAAACAGTGAACTAACCCTTTTTTTTCCATTTCTACATTATTCTTCCTGTTTTCATTCTCTATTTCATTATATTTTCTCTTCTCTCTCTTTCTTCTATTTTACTGATCTTTACTTTTAAATTTTTGTAGATGTATAGATATAAAGGCACTGGTGGTAGAACAGGAGTGGAGTCCCCACAACTGAACCAGTTATAGCCTTTTATCTGTTTTGAAATGTATTCTTTGTAACTTTATTTATATAAAAAAACAGATAATAAATGATTTATTATTATTATTATTATTATTATTTGTTGGAGTTGGTTCAGTATGGATTTGATTACTATTTACTGACTGTGGTGTTGGAGGAGTAGAATTCTGCGGGAGAGTGACTGGGTTTGAGGTTGGGCATTTACCAGCAATGTGGCCAGTTTGCTTGCAGATAAAGCACTCCATCCTGTCGGTAGACAAAAATATGCGATATGTATTGTTTTCAAAGGGCACAACTAAAGAAGTTTGTATTTCATAATTATCTGTGGGAGGTATAATGTAAACTTGTCTTCTAAAGGAAAGGATATGACTGTATTCGTCCCCCGGGATTCCTGCCCTAAGAAAAGTGACTGGGGAGGCTAACTGTAGCCCGAATTGTTTTAGTAAGGTTTCTAAGAGAGAATGTGGGATAGATGGACAGACGTTCGAAAGTGTCACCCGTTTAGCTGGTGTAACAAACCTTCTGATAGTATGTTGGGAGCCTCCAATATCTATAGTGGGATTATTTTTAATGAGATCATCTACAAGTTCGGTTCTGTTTAGGTAAATACATATTCTTTGATTTGATATTCTTGATGCAAAACTTATATTTTTTGAACCGATGACATCACCTACTGCTTTAACATAATCAATTAATTTTAAGTTATCTGCTGAGTGTAATAAAATTGCCTGTTCTTTTTTTGGAAATGTCGGTTTTGGAGTGGATTTGGCAGCTGCTACATAAGATGAGGACGTAGTAGGAGTAATAACTTGATTTACAGATGTAGTAGAATTATTTACTGTAGGAGAATTATTTTTGCTACCCATGTAGTCAAAGGTAGCCCCTTCCGGTGCGCTCATGGTGTCAGGCTAACCGTGTGTGTTGACAACCAACCATACAGTGTCGCGTAAGGCTGGTTGCCCACGCGAATACCGAGCCAGCGTAGGTGTGTATGCTCGTTTGTTTATTGTCTTATCACTAATTACTTGGAAGCAAAAAAGGATAATATGTCTGTAGTGCACTACTTAGATACTTCTAAAATCACATCAGGACAAAGTACGTGCCCAAATTAAATATCGTAAATCAATGCACAGCACTTTAAATTTCCAACAGTCCGAAAATTAACTTTTAACGTTTGTTATTTCCATAGAAAAACTTGAAAAAACCTCGCACAAAACTCGAAACGAATTTAACTCGTTCAGGCCCAGTGGCGGCATTCTCATGACTAGTTTCAATATTTTCAAAAATGGCTGCGATATGAATATTTTCATATATCAACTCCATCCATTTCCACCCATAAAGGTCAGATAGAAAAGTTTGAAGCGAATTAAGTTTATTATAATTATAACATGAAAACAGTCTCATGACCTGGTTCAATATTTTCAAAAATGACTGAAATAATTTTTTTGAGATTTTAACCCCCTCCATTTTCATACATAGGTCGGATGAAAAAAGTTTCAAGTAAATTAATTTTATAATAATTGGGAACTGAAAAAAGCCTCATGACATGTTTCAATATTTTCAAAACTGGTGGAGGTATGAATTTTTTGAAATTTTAATCTCTTCCAGTTTTCACCCCCTTAGAGGCAGAATGTTCATTTACAATATGCAACGAATAACTCCCCCAAAGAATTTTTGTAAAAATTCTATCGTGCCGGAGCGGAATGTCTACACATATACCGGGTGGCTCAGGGGGTCGGGCCAAGTTCATATCTTCAGAACGAATGAACGAATTATTTTAAAATTTGGGGTTTTTCTAAACCTAATGTTAAATTAACTGTCAGTAAATAGAACGTCCTTTAACTTTAAAGATTCAGTAACTAAAGGCGATGACGTTTAGAATAAAACTTTACAATTGTCACAATCTAAATGTCATTGTCGTTAGTTACAGAACCGTTAAAGTTAAAGGACGTTCTATCTACTGACAGTAAGTGATATAAAAGTCCAAAATGGCGGCTTGAAATTGGTGTAAAAACTGAATTTTCGCGTGGAACACTAAGAATATTTTGACATATTTAACGAAAATAGTTACATTCAGTCGTTTATCCATTTATGTTTGAATTTTTTTTTTTTAAAATTTCACAATGTTTTTAAAAAACCATTCCGACATTATGCATATGATTTGATTTCTAATTAAACCGAAAATTTAATGACCAAATGGCCCACAATGTTTCCCATTTAAAAAAATTGAGTTTTTCATAAAAAATGGCTGTTGAGTAATTAAAATACTAATAAAATAAAAAATATTTTTTATGCAAAAATAATATTTTTTAGTAACATCTGGTCACCTTTTGAAAGGTTTATACCAAGTTGCAACCTCCTCGATTAAAAATAATTTTTATTTTTGGCAGTCAAAATCATTTTTGACACACGAATTATATCAAATTTGACTTGAAGAATACAAACATGTAAAAATATACCAAAGGTGAAGTGTGGGCGAGCCGTAGTAAAAAGTACTACAGACTCACTCTAAAGAATTAACTGCAGAATCGATTGGTGAAAACCGCAGCTTCCTATCTGTAATATTAATGGACCGTCTGCCCAAAAACGATGTTAGACAAGATAACATATGGTACTGGCGTCTCTTAATCTAAAAAATCCTTATTTTTTAGGGCAAGTTGTACTAATGATATTTATTATTATTGCTAAAAACATACACTAACCTTCGGTTTTGGTCCTGCTGAAGTGCTTGAAGTATAGAGTCCAATATATATTCTACTCCTACATTCGCTATATCATTATGTACTAAAAAAAAATATAAACAGTGTGTCTCAAAAAGTTTGCAACATATAGAAAACTTTTTTATTATGAATTTTTGAGAAAAAAACTGTATTTGATAAATAAAAAAATGGTCCATTGTTTTTTACCAACAGTAAAAAAAAACAAGAACTTTTTTTATCAGATGAATTTCTCTTTGTAACGAAAAATTTTGCCAATCAGTAATTTTACGAGAAAAACTGACAGGGAAAATCGGGAGACCGAAAGTCGAGCGATTTTGCCAAATGTCAATTTTTCACGTAAAATTACTGATTGGCAAAATTTTGAGTTTAAAAGAAAGTTATCCTTAGAAGAAAAGCTTGAGTGTTTTTTGTCAAGATAAATTAACGACAGAATATAGAATGAACAACAGCAATTAAATTATTTGATTATTACTGTTATTACTATTTTTTAATAATCTTTATTATTTTATTATTCATCTGCCATATTTCAATATCAACAAAACAAATAATTTTAACTGACAGAACTAAAGTTAAAGAGACGTGATGACGCGATTCACAGCTACTAGTTATAGTCTAATTATGAGGAACAGGCATTTTTATCGCTGTCAAACTGACAAAACTATGATCATTAAATGACACATTTTCTATAGGAGTTAATTTATCATTGGTAATATTACGAGTCCTCAAAATTTTATCGATAAATTGTTAGTTTCCACGAAAACTTTTTATTTAGAAAAAACACGAAAACAAACCAAATTGTGATCGGCAGGACGAGTGATTTTATCTTTGTTCAGTTTGTTTAAGTGGTGTTTATTGGATATACCCTATATAATATATCAATATTTATTAGTAAACAAAAATGAGAAACTCTAGAACTATATGTTACATTCACAGAATGCGTTCGTTGAACTACGAACTGCTGATATAAGCATAAATAAAATAATCTAAATATCTACACCCAAATTCTTAGTTAGTCTTATGATGCTCTTTGTAAAGTAAGCAATATAAACTCTACTGAAATTATAAAGTATTCTGTTGTTTTATTTGTGTGAATGCCCTTTTCCTATTGCGAACTCTAATAGTGTTCTAAATAAAAATGTTTGGGAAACTAAAAATTTTAAAGGTGGTATTTGAAAAGATTAATTTTGAACCATTTTTTGAATTTTTTTTATTCTGAAGTAAGGATTTATTTAATAAATTTTCAATATCATGATGATTGTTCTCACGAAATTTATTGTTAACCGCCAATTCCATTTTTAAATTACAAAAATCGAAACTTAACATTTTAAATTTACGAGCTCACCGCTTACTTTGATGTATTAAGTGTTGCCTATTTCCAAATGGTTATTTTAATACAACTGATAGCAACACATTGTTACAGAAATCAAAATTTACATATGAAAATTAATGAATGTGGGAAATTATTGGTTTCACTATTTAGAAAATTTGCATAGAAAGTTTATAGTTTAGTTTATGTATGTTGTAACAAAGTTACTTTTTCCGTATTATTTAAAATATATAAATTAAATCGCGCACGGCACTGGAGTAAAATTAACTTAAAATTGTGAATAAAAGGCCAGTCGTACCAGTTGAAACGTCGCCAGGCAGATGGAGCCACTCTTGTCTCTGCTTCTTAGACGCCGAAGTTCGTATCGAGTAGGGCAATTCAAACCGTTGTCGGCAGCTGCAGAGACAGCCAGAAGTTTGACTTGCTGTGGCCATCCCAATTGGAGCAGCAGTGCAGTCCGTCGACCTTTAGAGATAGGTCAAGCTGAAGCCAACTTCAATTGTATCCGGAGTCCAGAACCGTCAGTCCGACTACACCACGCCGCCAAGCCAATCCTCCGTTACACACCTTTTCTCCGCCGGGTTTTATTGGTAATAATACAAGTTTTGTTTAATAATATTTGTTTTGAGATCTAACATCCCAGCAGCTAATACCCAGGTTACTCAACCAAGTAGGGCAAGTAAAGACCGCCCTTCTGGCCGCCAGTGAATTTGGTCGATACCATAACGACCCCTGGAGTATTTCTTTCTCCACTGACGCTGCCCGTGCAGTGGCCTTCACACTCTAAACGGAAGGTGGCGCCCGAGGCAATCCGAAACCTGGACCAAGGCGCCAAAGTGACCCGTAACGACCGAAGTGTCGTTGCAATGTCTACTACAGAAAACAATGACTTTTAAGAAACCTTAAATATTTTAGTTTATTTGACTTTTGATATTTCTGTCATCACTAAACGTTAGATAAATTGGGTTATTTTAAAAATGTAATGTAAATATAAATGTACAGTGCAAGAAAAGTAGAAAATCAAATTGATTAAAGAAAGTGATAAAGAAAACCTTGGACAGTTAGTTGAGCTATTAAGAAAATGATCTTTGAAGCTAAATATCACGATATGATATGCAAACCACAAAAGCGCTGGCAACATAAATTCTTCAAATTTAAATAGTATTAGGTATAACCTTTCCATTAGCAACATTCATTAGTTATTTTGGTAATGCATAATACCTCAGATAAAGGAACTACTAGGTATATCTAATGTCAAAATAACACAAATCACTTCAGAAACTCTAAACTATTAATGTTTATAATTTTAAATTATCCTGCTAGAAAGTACGTTTATGAAAATTACGATGTCAACAAAAACAAACTAGATGTTGGCTTAAAACAAAGGATAGAATCAGGGACGCGCCGTCCATATGAGCAAGGTCGTGCGGTGCACGACGGCGCCAAGGCCTTAAAAGCACATTTACATAAAACCAAAAAATAATCTACCAATACCGGCGGTGTAATTTTTATTATATAAAAATTAGGAACGATATCATGAAACCCGTATTTTAAATCATTTTGAAAAATAGACAAGAACAAGGTCAAAAAATGTCGGTTCCACTGTGAATATATGCGTTTGCATTTTCGTGTGAATTATCAGTGCTCAAAATAATCTTAAATTGTCCAAAATCTTCTAAAAATTGTCTTAATTAATAATAAAACGGTTTAAAGTTACTTAAATTGTTCAAAATAATTTAAAATGGTCTAAAATTGTTCTAAATCGTCTAAAATATTAGTAAAACGTTCTAAAGTTACCTAAAATGGATCTGATCTAATCTAAAATTGTTCAAAATCTTCTACAAATTGTCTAAAACAGTCTGAAGTTATTTAAACTCAAATTGATCAATTGTATTGTTCAAAATAATCTGAAATGCTCTAAAATTTTCTAAATTAATAATAAAAGCTTCCAAAGTTATTTAACTTGATTAAAGAATTTTTCAAAATAATTTAGAATGCTCTAAAATTATCCAACATCTTATAAAAATTGTTTAAAATAATAAAAAACTGTCTAAATTTACGTAAATTGATCGGAGAATTTTTCAAAATAATCTAAAATGGTCTAAAATTGTCCAAAATCTAAAAATTGTCGAAATTGATAATAAAACGATATAAAGTTACCTAAAATGGATCAGAGAATTGTTCAAAATAATCTAAGATTGTCCAAAATCTTCTAAAAATTGTCTAAAACGGTCTGAAGTTACTTAAATTGATCAGATAATTGTTCAAAACTATCTATAATGGTCTAAAATTGTCCAAAATGGTCTAAAAAGTATCTAAAATAGTAATAAAATGGCTTAGTTGCCGAAATTGAACAAAGAATAGTTCAAAATAATCTAAAATGGTCTAAAGTTGTCCAAAAACAGACTTAAATAATAATAAAACGGTCTAAAATTACTTATATTGATAAAAGAAATATTATTAAAAATTACCTAATTTGTGAAAAATAGTCTAAAATTGTCCTAAATGGTCTAAAATTGTCCAACAATGATTTAAAATGGTAATAAAATGGTCTAAAGTTACCTAAATTGATCAAATAATTGTTCAAAATAGTCTAAAATCACTTAAGATTGTCCAAAATAATCTAAAATGGCCTAAAATTGTCCAAAATGGTCCAGAAAACTGAACCAAAGTTACCTAATTTGTTCAGGGATTTTTTTAAAATAATCTGTAATTATCCAAAATGGTCTAGAATTGTCTTAAAATGGATTAAAATAAGAATAAAATGGACTAAGTTTACATAAATTGATCAGAAAATTGTTCAGTATAATCTAAAATGGTCTAAAATTGTCAAAATAGTCTCAAATTATCCAAACACGGTCTAAAGTTACCTAAATTGATTAGAGAATTGTTCAAAATATATGGCCTAAAATTGTCCAATTATCCAGCGGTATGCATTTAGACGAATATGTCACCTTTCTCCTCATATTTGTTACGCCACTGACATTTGAAGCTATTTTAATTTCTTTTGTATTGCTCAATGATTTTCACGTAAAATCCGCACAAATTGAACTGTGTGAGATTTTGTGGTAATTTTGGCTCAATACATATAGAGGCGACTATCATTATTTGGCACGACAGCGCTGACGAATACTTGGCGCATCTCTGGATACAATGCCCTCTCTATATATATTTACTCTGAGCTTAATACAAAGTAGGAAATGATAAATGACAGTTCTATGTAAACAACTTTTTATCAGGGATCATGAATTTTTATCAAGGAGGAAACGTTTATATCGAAATACTGCTTAATGATTGGTCAGCATTTTGAATTCTTATTGGTCCAAATCGTGACATTGACAGGTGAAAAAATAATCTAGCCAAAAACACTGGATCTTTTCTTATAAGAATAATTTCGTGTCAACTTAAAATTTTGAAATTTGTAATATTGCACGAAAA
Source organism: Neocrepidodera transversa (assembly GCA_963243735.1). NCBI lineage: Eukaryota > Metazoa > Arthropoda > Insecta > Coleoptera > Chrysomelidae > Neocrepidodera > Neocrepidodera transversa. Next base: position 23,796,703 of record OY725347.1, on the reverse strand, counting down.
AATTATTTGTCAAAGTTTTTCGTTACAAAGAGAAAAAATAACATTGTACTGGGGAAGTCAGATAATATGAATTCATTTCAATTTTAAAGTAGGTACTCTTTTTTTATTAAATATTAGTCCAGTCTGTAGGGAGAAATATGGGTCTTTTACGACGTAAATTTGCTACAGGATGAAAAGTATACTAACTTGTAGGCAGAGATAAAACTAGCATGCCTATATACTTTTACACACGATAAAAACTTGCATAAACAAATTAGGAAGGTCCAAAGTTAGTGAAAACATGTTTTTCGCTTCTACAAGCAACAATACTAATTTTAGCGAAATAAGTATTCAATACTTTTTTTTCGGCATTAACAATACCTTCACGGCACTTCGCCGATTTAAATTCTCGAGATCAGTTTTTGACTACCGCGCGAGAAAATCGACGAATTTACACAATGTTTTTAGTAATTAAAAACAATTTTTTTAAATTTTAAATACACACTTCCAAAAATATAAGTACTTGACTATCGAATTGCGTAAAATTTATTTCTTAATAGTTATAAACAATGTAACTGTGATTTTTTTTAAAAAAATTGTTAATTCGGTCCCTATTGGTCGTGGGGTATTCTTTTTATTTTCAAATTTTGCGTTTTGAAATCAGCTTTTGGTATTTGTAAGTTAAAAAATGATACGATGTACAGGGCGCGCACCAGCTCTAATTGTTTATAACAAAAAAAGTATCCTCTTTTTAAAGCAATAAAGAAAGGGTTAAATGTTACTTTTTTTATTTGGTTCAAAAAAATCTTAAAAATATAAGTGTCAGTGAGGAGAATGAGCCCTTATAGAAGTTAAAATGTTCATAGAAAAAAAAGTTAGAGCAATAAACATTTACGGTGTTGGGATAAACAATATCAAATATCTCAGCAATAAATTAACCAATTCAGTCTTGCAATGGCTTGTTTGATTCAGAATCAAAAAACCTTGCTTTTAAAGCAATAATAATATGAAAAAAACTTTTTTTGTAATAATTATTATCATTGCAAAAAAACGACATTTTTGACGGTTTTTCGCTATTTTTTAATAAACTAACGGACGAAATAAATCGCGGAATGGATCAAATTAAAGGTATTGTTAATGCCGAAAAAAAAGTATTGAACACTTATTTCGTTAAAATCAGTATTGTTGCTTGTAGAAGCGAAAAACATGTTTTCACTAACTTTGGACCTTCCTAATTTGTTTATGCAAGTTTTTTTCGTGTGTAAAAGTATATAGGCATGCTAGTTTTATCTCTACCTACAACTTAGTATACTTTTCATCCTGTAGCAAATTTACGTCATGAAATTTCCCTACATCCTGGACTATATATAGAAAAATTCTATTTCGACGTCGATCGTACCTTAATGAATTTTCTGATATGACTGTATGACTACTTACATCCATAAAAATAATCATCTACAGTTTTTAACCAGCCTACATCATCGTGAGAATGTGGAATCAAATGTACGTTTATTTTGTTTTGATCAAGTTTAGCACATGCCTAAAAAAATTAATAATTAGATATTTTTTTACAAATAGACACCTATAATAGTACATTACATACCGAGGCGGAAAATGCATCATTACTATCGAGGGCAAATATAGATCACCGAGTAGCTCGCGTCGAGGAGATCTATTACCCGAGATAGGAATAATAAATTCCGCCATGGTTTGTATATTATTTTATTCACAATCATTTTATTTCAATCCATAATTTAAAAAGAATATATAGTTCTTATGTGATATGTTTATTCAAATATTCTAGTCAAATGTATAGATAAAAAGTAGCCCATTTATCTAAACTTTTTTTTTAATAATTTTTATGACTATATTTAACTTACTTGCAGAGCACACGATCCAGTTTCAGAAAGTTTATGATTTTTATCGACTGAAATGCTTTTAATAGAACCGACTAAGGCCAATATTATAACTATTTTCTTCATACTAGATATAATAGAAATTCATTAAATACTAATAACTGTTACTATAGAAAAATCTAATCGATTATAAGCACTTGAACAAAATTGTTTGTGAAATGATAATAGTACTTCATGTTTTATCAAATATTTAGAAATAACAATTTGTATTTACTTAATATTAAAGTATGTAGTCTTGTATAGTTAAATTTAAATATTTTAATTCCTTCGATTCTATTCTTTTACTTTCCCGACTCACCTCCGAGAAATGAAAATATTGTGAACGAGCTAAAAAAATATTCGAGATAAAGATGGAAATATCCATTTTGAGGTCACCTGAAATGATTAAGCTCATTTCCAGATGGAAGTCTGTCTATCTGTATGTGTGTATTCTTCCACGATAGAGGCCACACGTTTAATCCGATTGAGCTGAAATTTGGTATATGGGTTTGGGTTATCCATCGGAAGAATACAAGTGTTTTTGTACGACATTTGTCAAACGGAAGTGCCACTATTAAAAAATGACAAGTAATATGTAACGGAATTTGACTTGCAATATGTCAGTTGAAAGCCCTTGAAAAACTCTATTTAGAACAGTCAAAATTTTTTCTTTAACTGTCATCTGTCTAAAATAAAAAAATATAATTTTTTTTATTGACATTTGTATATTTACATCTACATTATAAGTAAGTATTAAGTAAATGTGATGGGGCTTGAAAGGGAAGCATCCATTGATGCTATTCCTTATTGATAAATTTTTCAATGTTGTATTAGATCATCTGGGCAGGTTCTATATATTCTTCTCGTATTTGGACCGGTGGTAAGTAGTTCTGCTATTAGTTCATTGTCGTGATTTTCTACTTGCTGGCTGTATGATTCTGTCAAGGTTAGAATCTCGCTTCTAACATAAGGTATGTTGACATCAGTGTGGAGGGTGTGATTGCTGACAAACCAGGGGAGGAGGCATCTGCTATGGCTCTTAGTTTGTTGGATTGGAAATTTCGGAATTATGTTAATTGATGTTGATTTCGCACATCCCCAGAGTTGGATACCGTACAGCCATATAGGTTTCAGAATAGCTTTATGGACGAGTATTTTGTTGGCTGCTGAGAGTTTCGACTTTCGTCCCATGAGCCAATACATTTGACGAAACTTGATGTCTAGTTATCTTCTTTTCGTCTCGTTATGTTTTTTTCAGGTGAGTCTCTGGTCGAGATGGATGCCAAGGTATTTCGTTTCTGTAGCCACGGGTATTCCTGTATTGTTCATTATTACTGGTGGGCAAAAATTATGCCGCATCGTGAAGGTGACTTGAACTGATTTGTTGTTGTTGATCTTAGTTCGCCACTTGGTATACCATTTTTTAAGTAAGTGTAAATGATTTTGTATGTTTTCAGAGGCTACTACTGGATTGTTACTTGTGGCTAGGATGGCTACGTCATCAGCGAGTGAGGCTATTTTAGTGTTGTTGGTTTCTGGTATATCTGATGAGTATATCAAGAAAAGCAGAGGCCCCAGAACACAAGTATAAATCAAGGGTTTTATGACAAGTCGTTCAACAGTCACCAACTTTTTGACCATTGCATTGCTGAATCTATTGACAACAAAGCCCAAACTGATGTGATTTACACAGACTTTGGGGAACTGTCAAAATAACTGTCAGAATTTTTAGACTAATGCAGAAACATATTAGTAAAAATGAGTAATTTCAGTGATGACTTAATGAATGGTACGTACTTCACCAGATATTTATTTAGCCGCAAAGATGTAATAATAATAGGTTTATATGATTTTATAACAAATTCGTTTCAGCACGTGATACGGCGTCGTGCTCAAACTTCGTCTGAAGCGATATGGCCATCACATCCATACTTGTTGCATAAACTACCATTTTTTGTTAAGGGTATAATAGCACCTCAGTTAAATTTGAAATCGAAAATCCTTTTGTAAAATGGCTGAAATTTTAAATGTATATATTGGAGGAAATTATCGATTACTTCCGATTTTTTTTTTCTTAAAAGTACTTTTTGTTAAAGAGAAAAAAATTCGCTTTCCTCAAGAAATTGGAATTTTGAAAAATAGATATGACCTGACCTAGATAATGTCACAATGAATATGCTGTAAAAAATTTGTTTCTTATTATCAAACCGTTGTCTTTCTCCCGAGTGTACAGAGTGAAGTTGTTGCTATGATATAATACATATAAATAAAAAATTTTGAAAAATGTTATTTCGACAACGGTTTGATATTAAGAAACAAAATTTTTACAGCCTATTCATTGTGACATTATCTCGGTCAGGTCATATCTATTTTTCAAAATTCCAATTTTTTGAGGAAACCGAATTTTTTTCTCTTTAACAAAAAGTACTTTTAAGAAAAAAAAAATCGGAAGCAATCGATAACTTCCTCCAATATATACATTTAAAATTTCAGCTATATTAGAAAAGGATTTTCGATTTCAAATTTTACTGAGGTGCTATTATACCCTTAACGTCTAAATTTTTTATTCAAAAATGGCGAGAGGTCATGAGCTGGCCACATCAGATTTTGTTACATCTTCTTTTATGGCGGGAGACTTAAAATTACGCGGTGAGTTTATAATAAAAAAAAACAGCATTCAGACGTTTTTAAAACCCAAGATAAGAAACTTGTAGTTTCTTAATATCATGTCTAAATATTTTTGAGCCGTTTTTAATATCACTAGTAAAATTATTTAAAACTAGTTTTTTTGGGGTCCACAAAAGGGTTTTCAAAAAAGTCAGAAAGTGACGTTTTCTCAACGTTTGTGTAAGATTTTTAGAACCACTCTAAAAAGCATTTTTATGACGACTGTCAAAAAACTTTCAAAAGAGGTTTTGTTTAGGCCCTAAGATAAACGGCGTTGCTATCTATCATTTTCGACCATTTTTTTTAAATCTGATGTAGCCAACACATGACCTCTTGCCATCTTTGAATCAAAAATTTACACATTAACACAAAAAAGTACGAAAAAAATTGGCTTTTTAGCAAATGAGTGAGATATCTTATCGAGCCATATAACATATGATTGGGATCAGAAATTAGGCACACTTGAGTTTTTGTCAGTTGGGATAAGATAAATTGTTAATGTCACGCAGAGTATCTCTAAAATTAGGGAAATATAAGGGTTGCTTCTCTGAAATTGATCGGGCCGTAACTCAATGGAGTCGTAGATAAAAAATAGTTATTTGTGTATAATTGTTGCAATTTCAAATTTTATTCAAGAGTATTTTACATTACAAAAAATATTTTTAACGTTATTTTCATAAAACTATTTATTTTTTTGATGAAAGAAAAGGCCAATTTGTATGTTCAAATTTTTACGCACTTGAGCATATACAAATTTGCCTAATAAGTGTGTAGGCACCAACACGTAACCTTCTGTTACCTGTCAATTTATTTATTTTTTTGATCTAATTTAAATTTTAATATCGCAGTTAGAGCAATTAACTACGGTAACTGAAGAACAGACAAACTTGATTTCCAGTTATTTTTTGAATTTTGTACTTTTTGTTGCACTAGTCAAGAAATGTGAGAAGTGAAATGAAATAATCTAACCTATAAAGCGCACATTAAGCTCTTTTAATATAAACATTGTCTTCAAATTAACTCATATCAACTTTAATTGCAAATTACTTTCTAATTTTAACTTGAAAAATGCTTATTTACCTTAATTATTAAGACCTAATATTAACTTAATGTTGAGTTGTGGCCGTTAAATGATTTACTTCGTAATTACACGTTAGACGCGGTTAATAAGATGTTCGGAATATTCTATATGCTCTTTTGGACCTTTCTGTTAAATTTCGGATCGTTCCTAATAAGAAAAAAAATTGTTTCACAATATTGTATATAATAAGCATATTATATTTGTATGAGTTAAAGAAGTTAATTTATTATTGTTACTAGTATAGTATTTAAAATAATTCTGGTATAGTCTACAAATTTAGATATTGAGGGAAGATTTTATAAAATGTTAATAGAAATAAATTTTTTTTTATAATTAGAAAATTATTTAAAATTTAACTTTGAAAATTAAAAATCATTCCGTTTAAAAAAAAATTTGGGATAAATTTTTAGAATCAAGTAAGGGTTAAAAAAAAGAGCGGTGAGATTGATTAGATCGAAAAAGTCATAATAAAATAGATTTTTGAAAAACGATGGAATTTTAAATGTAAAAAGAACAAAAAAGCTGAATTTAGATGAATTTATATAAATTTATATTCCAATGAAAAATAAAACAACCTTTACAAGTTAAAAAAAATTTTATTTATAATAAATAAAAAAAATACTTATCATATAAGATATAGAACAGAAATTGGTTAAGAAGAAATATAGAAAAGAAATTGGTTAAGAAGAAATATAGTTTGGGAAATAATGGTTACAAAGAATATATGAAGAAGAGGAACAACAATTAAGAACAAAAAAAAAATTAAGAATTTAGAAGAGGTAGGAATATTGCTAAAAATGGTCAAAAAAGTTTGGATAAGAGGAAGAAGAGGAAATTAAGAAAACACATAAAATTTATTAAGTATTTATAATTTTTCTAAAATTTTATCATTTTTTTTATTTAAATCTGGACCCACTCCTAAAGTCTCAAAAGTTTTGATTCTTGATTATAATGCAGTCTTTTGGACCTTTCTGTTAAATTTCGGATCCTTCCTAATAAGAAGAAAAATTGTTTCACAATATTGTATATATAAGCATTGGCTAGACAACGAATTCCATCACACATATTTACCATTAAGAAGAGAAATTCTAAAAGAATTTGAGCATTTAAAAATTGGGAAAATAAATAATAATTCATGTAGTTAATTTAAAAATGCATATTTTGAATTATTAAATAATTCCTAAATTTGTATATTTGAATATTTTATGTTTTATATTTTTTCTAAAATCAAAACAACACATTGCAGTACCTGATACTGTAATGTTCGATGTACGTGCCACAAATGAATACGGGGTAAGTAGATTTACTGGACAGGATGAAATAATAGCTATTTATGCAACCAGTTACGAAAAGCCTAGTTCCGCAAAAACTCACAAGTTACACAAAATTGCATTTCGTAACGTATTGCATACAAGATTTTTTCTAATTTTGAAGTAATCAAAAAACAATAATAAAATATAATTGATAAAAATTGTGAAAACATAAATCTAGTCTATTTGCTGCCGTCACTTCATTTCAGTTGTCAGTTTGACATTTTGTAAATAAGCCTGAAATATTTGGTGAAACATCTAATGCAATTCGTGCCGTCTCCCAAATAACAGCAATAAAACAAGTATGTCGTCGGAAATTAATTTAAATAATTGCAATAATTCTGTTATCAATATTTATAATAATTAATTAATTTATATGTAATGTCCTTATCTTGTGCTGTAACAGTTAAATAAATAAAATATTCTTTTTGTCACTAATTTTGAAATCCATTTTTCGTTACCAGTTACATAATATTTTACTTTATGTAATTAGTTACATAAAGTAAGACGTCACTTTATATGTCAAAATCAGAAAAAGTACGTTTACAGGGCTTGAAACTTAAATATCTATTTTTATGTTAGTATTATTATTACTAAGACTACTAACGACAACGTGGGTTCTAACTACTTAAGGCTACGATTATATGGGATGCGTGCGTACTCTGACGACAACCGAGTCGGACGTCCTGGTACGTAGTCGGGCGACTGAAACTAACACCAGCCAGGAGATGGATCCGGTTATATTCAATGAGGAATAGTCTTCAGAGTATGCGCGTGTACGCAGAACCGATTTTTAAATTAAAACCTGTTTTTTTCCGACCTCGTGTGACTAAATACATATTATTTATTTTGTTTTCTCTAAAAATGGATATAAAAAATTAATTTTGGGAGTTTTTGAAAGAAAGGCATTATGGGGTCAAACAAATAATGATTATCGCAATCGAGATATACGTCACCTGCTAAACCATGCATTTCCGAAAATCTGATTGGACTATCACGTCCAATCAGATTGAATGAAATCGACTATAACTCTGGAGGGAAAAATTCACCTACAATAGTCACTATGCGTAACTTCAGGGCAGTCTCTACTGTCAAACTATTAAACATCAAGTTTGACATATAAATTAAAAATGAATCGGTTCGGGAATATTTCCTCCGAATACCACTCTAACTGAATAAATTAGCGGATGTTTATTGTTTAAATTTTCCTCATGTGCTTAACAATTTGATTCGACTAAATTTTGCAATTAATAATCAGAGATAGAATCACTTGAGCCTCAGATTATTAATTGCTTTTTTCTCGTCAAATTGACAAAACGCAGACTCGAAAAATTGACAACAATAAATAGCCACTCTTGTGGTATTACCTTTGTCTATTTTTCAAGTCTTTTAGAAATTTGAGACAGAATATAATTAAATGTTTCGGGTAATATACGAAAATATTCTAAATATTTCTGTAATTGGTTTATAACAACTCATTGTAGGTATATATCGTTTGTAGTGTGCGTTTTCACTTCTCTACATTTTCCTTAGGTTAGGTTGTATAATGAGAGTTGGTCGGTTTTTATTTTATAACCTCTTTGATGAATTACTGGCACGGAACCAACAGAAGAAAGAAATCGTTCCGGAGTTTCAAGTTTCTGGATTTCTCGGCCAACTAAGAAAAAAACAGAAACCAAGAAGAAAGAAAAACATCTGAGATATTATTGATTTTGGGCTAGCAATCAAATTATGTACAACTAAAAATATGATTATACACTTATTTTGAATATTAACATTTATTGATATTACTGGAACAATAATGTATTCCTCTAGACCTTCACGTAGATATTCGGCCTTGGTCTCGATTTTTTGCCGAATTCTACTTCGTTTACCCAGGTTTCTTTTATATTTTCTATCAAGAGAGGTAAAAAATTGCTTTCCGTTAAATATTATTGAGGGTTTTTTTTTTGTTTTATTTTTATTGCAACTATTGTCCTAAGTTGTGAAGCCGGAAAGACACCTTACGCTTGGTTCTATACGTGAGGTAGTGTTGGCCTCTCCCCTGATCCCCCTGCAAGCAGAGTCAGGGTATAGCAACTAAACCCTCCTCGGTACTTTATTCAGTTTTGTGTTGTTTCCTTGTATCCTCCTGTAGGAGAGAGGTTCTCCATTTCAGGGATACGTGGGGGCTGTTGATCTGAAATAGAATGTGTTAATTAGCTTAAGATATTTCATGGGTATGGTATGTGGGATTAATACTTACGAGCCTCCCAGGCTCAGAGCGGCGAGCGGTGGTGGATCTTCGGCGTCGGTGGTGGTCGGTCGAGCTCATCTTATGCTAAGAGGGGCATCCTCCAGTAGACCTAGGAGCTCGTCCGGGAGATCTATGTCTTCTCTTGCTTCGCTAAGGATCCTGAGATTGGGTTGGGTGAATTTCTTCTTTGGTTTCCTGGGGATTGTTCGTCTGTTCCTGTCAACTCTCCATTTGGTCCTTAGAGTTTCTTGTGCGTGGATATTGGTGCTTTATATCTCCAGTCTTCTCACGACGTACCCTTTTTGGAGCTTCTTGAATCTGGAAATGATTTTAGGGATATTAGTAGTAAATTTGGTTGGATCGAAAGCGCCAGGGAAGGTAGGCCATCTTCCTGAGGATCCTCCTCTTTGTTACTGTGACGGCGTGCAAGACGTGAGGAGGGGTAGTGGAGAAGTTTAGTGCTCTATATCCCAAAACGGGGCGGAGATAGGATTTGTAGGTATGTAGCAATGTCCTTGGGTTACACCTGCCAAATCATCCAACAAGGGCACCGAGGAGAGAGGTCCGTCTCCTAACTCTGTCTAGAGTTCTTTGGACTTCAGATTCACAATTGAGCATACACGTAAAGCATACACCCAAGTAGGTAACTTCATCCGAAGGTACGAGTGTCTCTCCCCAGAGTCTAAGGTCGATGACATTGAGGTTTTGATTGGATTTTCGTGAGTAGATGAGATGTTTGAATATGATGAGTTGAGTTTTTTGGGGATCCAGGGTAACCCTCCATTTGCTACACCATCGTGCGAATGGATTAAGGAGTTGTTGTGTTTTGATGTTTAGAGCCCTGGTAGAATGAGCGGAAGCTGAGATTTGAGTGTCGTCAGCGTAGAGTTGGATGTCTTGGCTAGGAGAAGGAGGTTGGGAATGTCATTGGTGTATATGACATAGAGGACAGGACCTAGGACGGAGCCCTGAGGGACTCCAGCTTGGGGAATGAAGGGATCTGAGAGGGAGTTTCCCATTTTGACTCTGATGGATCTGTTTTGTAGGTAGGAGTAGATTAGTTTGATGAATGGTGTGGGGCGATTAATGTCGGAATCCTTGCGAATAAGTCCGGCATGCCAGACTTTGTCGAAAGCCTTCTGAACATCAAACAGGACTGCCGATGCACAGTGACCAAGATTCAGAGATTTGGCTAGGATGAGGAGTCTCACTAGTGCATCTTGGGTGGAGTGATCAAACCCGAATCCATGTTGGAATTGGGGGATCGTTTCCCTTTCACCCAGATACGCTCCTTGAGTAGTGTTTCAAAGAGCTTACCCAGAACATTCGTCAAGGATATAGACCTCTAGGAGTTGGAGGATGTTGGGTCTTTTTGAGGTTTGGGGATAAGGATAGTATGGGCCAGATTTCCAGTAGGTTCGAAAGTGGGAGTGCTGACGGCAGGAGTTCATGAGGATGGTGAGGTTAGGGAGAATGGTTGTGGGAATGTTTTTCAGGACTTGTCTCTTGATATTGTCAGGGCCAGGAGCGGAGTTTTTCCCTTGGAGACATGCCGAGGCAATATCTTCAGAAGTGAATGAATTTAGAATTGGGTTATGGATAGGGTGATGTCCTCTAGTAGGAGGTCTGTGTCCCCCTGGAAGAAGGGGTAGAAGTTGGGATTTGTAGGATTGATTAAGTTGTTCTGGAGGTGGTCCTTGAAGGCTGAGGACTTTTGGACCGAGGTGTGAAGGATTTGTCCGTCGACAAGATGGTGGGAGTGGGACTTGGATTTTTGGCCAGTGAGTACCGTCAGTTTGTTCCAGAATTTTGACCCATCCCTATGATCGAGGTCTGAAGTGACCTCAACCCACGTATCTTGACGATAAGTGTTAATCTGAAGCTTTATGAGGGCATTCAGCCGGTTCTACTTCGGTAATATTTATAAATCCAAATTGAAGAATAGAGTATTTTTTTACCTTTCCCCCTCTAATTATCTAATGGCAGTTAGTTACATTTTTTTTTTAAATTACTAAAAAAAAATCTAGACTGTTTTCTGATAGACAATTATTGTTCTCTTCAAATAATGTGTATTTTCTACGTTAAATCATTAAAAAAAGGGAAATCCCATTTAGACACACCTTTATTATTTAAGTGATAACAAAACCGACATATACTTCCGTTGAACTGATACTAAATTTATAGCAAACACATCTGATATAATTTTTTTAGAATTATGTTTATCAATTTACAAAAGTATTAGTTTTTTTATTTTGCTGGCATTCTGTTTGTTAAAATGTGTCAAATATACTGGATAAAATTAGGTAAGTATAAGAACACTTCTAATTTCCAAATTTTATTTATTGCTTTTTAGGTTACAGACAGTCTATATTGTTTATGATCATCGCAATCTCTGAAGCAAATCTTGAGTTAGCAAATTCTACATATAGTTTTAATCAATCCTTTAATACATTAAAATGCGTTCAGTGTAAAATTTTTAATTTAACAGCTGATATTTTCACTTCTCCAGATATTATAAAAAGTAGCATCAGAGTGTTAGATTTAAGTGATAGTAAAATTGAAAAAATTAAAACTTATGCATTTTTAGATTTTATTTTTTGTAGAACATTAGATATGTCTAAAAATAATATCAGAATTTTAAAAAATGATAGTTTTCAAGGTCTTGAATTTTTGATGGTATTAAATTTAGGAAATAATTGTATTACAGAAATAGAAGTAAATAGTTTTTCTGGATTAAGAGACGTTGAGGAAATATATTTAAATGGAAATAATCTATCAGTTATTAACAATATATTTAATAATTTAACCTCATTAAAAGTATTAAATTTAGAAAGTAATAAAATAGAATTTATAGACAATATAGAGTTTGATAAATTTTATTTTCTAAATGATCTAAATCTTGCAAATAATTATATTAAATTATTTTTTATTAATATAAGTTCTTTCAATAATATAAAGAATCTAAGACTGAGCCATAATAATATAAGTTTTATAAAAAAAGATAATTTTGCAAATCTTAAATATGTGGAAAATTTAGATTTAAGTTATAATAATATTACAAAAATAGCTTTAAAATCATTTTCCGGCTGTAATTATTTAAAAAATTTAAATATATCTTTTAATAATTTAAAAACATTGCATTCTAATATGATATATACTCGTTCTTTTATAAATGTAGTAAATATTTCAAATAATGTAATAGAAAAAGTTAATATCACTAATGATGTCTCTATACAACAACTGGACTTATCTAATAATAATATATGCAATCTCGAATATCCTTTTCCGCGATTTATTAAATTAAACCTTCAAAACAATTTTTTTAATTGTGAAAATAAAAATAAATCCAGTACTAGCAGTATTGTACAAACTGTTTTAATAGTTGTGATTTCTTCGATAGTAGTTTGTACAACGGTATATTTTGCTTTCGTTAAAAAGATTACATTTTGCGACGCTCCAAATTATAACGATTTGGAACCTGACACTGGGACGAATTCGTTACTTTCTGCCATTGATGGTTTTTTGTCTGCTATAGCATCAGGAATTAGTAGTAACGATGATAATATTGATCAAGGAGGAGGAGGAGATGTAGGAGATTCTGGTAATGGAGAATAAAGTAAGCATAAAAATTTTATACTCTAAAATATTGTTCTAGATATATCATTTAGTAGCAACTAAAATATTGCTTTCGGTTATAACGCTGTGATTTTATATTTTGATGTAAATATTATTTTCCTACGATCACTACCCAAAGTAGGCTTTTGCACACTCAAATCTAACCGCAAAGTTGACGTTTTCCGTGATCTGTAATAATTTGACATTATTGTCGCTCTAGCGCGTACTTTTCCGCTCGCCTGTTTTCATTTACAATAAACTAATGAAAGGTAGTAAATAATAGGTATATTAAAACAAAATGTAGGGCAGTCTGAATATTTTAGTTGAAATATTAATATTTGAAGATATTTCGAACGAAATTAAACTTTATTTTATAAAATTTATCTAGTAAAAATATAACAGTCAGAAGGTACACCTAGATACACCTAGGTACACCTATATTCAAAAGTGATTGCATATTTCAGTACCTACTTACTATTTTGTGCAAATAGTAGACTATGAAATTAATGAAACGTCATTATTTCATTTTTAGGTTATGAAGTGTATTTTCATGTTTTTTTTAATTATTTGTCTAAAAATAATGTGATCGTAGAAAAAATCTTGTGTGCAATTCGAGCAGAAAGTGCTTTGCCGCTTTCGGCAGATTGCCCGCGCTCCGCTACGCGTCGCGCGGGCAACTCTCTGCCTCAAGCAGCAAAGTATCACTTTCCGCTCTTAATACACAAATAGCTATTCTTAACTTGTATTATTATTAACGGAAAGAAAATTTCACAGCTAAAAAATTTAAAAACAATTAATTTTTCATTATTTGATTATTTAACGACATTGAGTAGGAAAGGCTAATGCAAAATAATAATCTACCACTGGCAGTGCAGAATAATAACCTAGAAATGTAATTTGTGGCATTATTAAAAAAAATTTGATAAATGCAATTAATATCAAAAAAGTTCAATTGCCACTGTGAGGAACAAAGTGTATCACCCAAATTTAAATATTTGTTGTACCTCATTAATAAATGTAGTTTGCAGGGCAGTTTACAAAATCCAAAGAAAAATCTGTTTTTTACAATATAGAAGAATTTACTGAATGTGTTTAACAACTTTTCTCGTATTTGAAAAGTTAAGTTTAACCGAATTGTTTTAAAATATCACAATTATTTACATAAGCATAGTTAATACGAGTGTCCTTTCTTACTCGCAACTGAAGAGAAGATTTTTTAATAAATTTTTAAAAATATTTAATAGATGTGTAATTATTAATAATAAAGAAACAGAAAAAAAAACAGAATAAAAAATGTTCTAATTACTTAATTTTTATTTACATAAAAAGGAACCAAAAATGTTATTAGAGAGCGAGCGAAGTGAGCTCGTCTTATAGGATTGAATTGTGTGTCCGCCTGTCCGTCTGTAGTTGTCGCGACATCTTAAAAACGGGTTTACTGATTGCTTTCGAGTATTTGCTATAACAAGCTTTAGCGATGTGTAAATGTTGGTACGTCTAGGTTGAAAGGGGAAGAGTCGACGCCTAAAAAACAGTAAAAAACACAATACAGAATCGGTTCGCTTTCAGTCTCAAGGGGCGTAGCTTCTCTCCCTTTATCTCAGGATCACCAAAAACATATCCAGCCGATGCTCAAATGTTTCAGGATGTCAAAAAAACACAGATGGAAGTAGGTCAGACAGTTTGGCTGATACTGGAAAACCAAATAGAAAACAAGGAAAACGAAGGACAAATATCGATCACAATGCAATGAATTTGATCGCTACGTTTGATGAAAAAATGGGAAAAAAAAGGAAAAAATAGGAGAAAATAAGCAAAACTAGGAGCAATCGGAAAAAATAGGAAAAGTTTAAAAAAAATAAAAACGAATCTGATGTGTCCAGTACTGACCTCTCGCTATCTTTGAATCAAAAATTAACACGTTAACACAAAAAAATATATGACAAAAATTGTAAATTGTAAATTAGTAAATCTGTCAACAATGGCAAAACTTTTGAACATTTTAATGAGACGGAAATAAATCTATTGTTATCTTGTTTAGTAATGGCGCCATCACTTTTATGATTAACATCAAAATCTAATAAGATCTAATCTATGGTATCAGAATGTTGTGTGCAAAATTTAAAATTTTTTAATAGGCAGGTTCGACATTTTTGTTATTTTCTAATTTAACTTAAATCGAGAGGTTTTGTTATTTAAAAACGATCAAAAATAATTTGAGCGCAGAATATTAATATTTACGTCCGCTGTAAGCATTTTAAAATCAAGGATCGGCGACAGGCTGGAAAACGTACCTGTGCGCGAGACTAGACCGTATGACGTTAGTAGCCATGAACGCTTCGCCCCTTGCCCGCTGCTGCGCTGTATTCACGATACAAACACATTTTACAGGGTTACCGTTTTTAGTAAATTTCCTACTAAATTAGTAGATTTTAAGAAAAATGAGGGTGTTTACTAGAATTTTAATAGAATTGATAATAGGCAGGTTCGATATTTGTTTTAATTGAAATCGATATATTTTTTTATTAAAAAACGATCAAAAAAAAATTGAGCGCAAAATATTAATATTTACGTTCGCTGTAAAATTCAGTAGATTTTTCAGATTTGAATTTAAAACTATCTTTTATGGCTATCTATCTATGGTATATTTAAGACGAGTGTCTCATCGCAGAAAAAATATTTTTTATCATCCAAACGTGACACGTGATTTGCTTAAATAATAAGTTTGAACAAACGTAAGTATGAGCTCTAGTAGCAGCGTGGAATAGTGCTGATTAGTGGTGCGATAGGTTGGGGATCGAAACGTTATTAAATATTTTTTTTTATTTTTTTTAATACACAGGCTAGTTTAGGTAGTCAAGAATTATTTTAATAAATAAATACATATCCCCCGGGCAGGTAAAATTCTTTTTGATCGTTTTATAATAAAAAATATATCGATTTCAGTTTAAAAAAAATGTCGAACCTGTCTATTATCAATTCTACTAAAATTCTACCAAACACCCTCATTTTTCTTAAAAATCTACTAATTTAGTAGGAAGTTTACCCTGTAAAATGTGTGTGAATACAGCGCAGCAGCGGGCCAGGGGCGAACCGTTCATGGCTACTGACGTCACCAGTCTAGTCTCGCGCACAAGTACTTTTTTCCAGCCTCTCGCCGATCGTTGATTTTAAAATGCTTATATCGAACATAAATATTAATATTTTGCGCTCAAATTTTTTTTGATCGTTTTAAAATCACAAAATCTCTCGATTTCTAACACACACATAGATATCGTCAGGAAAATATCAAAATCGTATTCTAGGGACCTGAAAAGGTGCTTATCCATTGAAACTCACTACCCAATTTTTTACATGGTTACTATAGCTCTCTTCTTCGAAGGTCGAAAGAGGTAGAATTAGGGGAAAATAAGAAGAAATGAGAAAAAATAGAGAAAATAGGGAAAAATGAGAAAAAATTAGAAAAAATAAGAAAAAAGAGGAAAAATATAAAAAATAGGAAAAATAGGAAAAAACGGAAAAAAACCTGGCAAAATAAGAAAAATAGGAAAAATAGGTAAAATAGGAAATGAAAAAATGAAAAATAAAAAAAAATGGTCAAAATGGAATAAAAATAGGAAAAATAGGGAAAATATGGTTTTTCTCAATTTTCAGTAATTTTTCCCCATTTCCCATTTTTCTGTTATTTTTCTATTTCTCTCTTTTGTTTTCTAATTTTTCTCATTTTTTCTTATTCCTCTGCTTTTTTGCAATGTTATTTATAATTTTTTGGAATTTTGTTGGGATTTATTAGCGATTTTTACTAATTTATATCAGTTCTATCAAATTTTTTTATGTTTTATGATTGCAATTGTTACCGGTTTTTTGATTGTCATTTGTGTTTTTGTGTTTTTTTCGGTTCATTTACAATTGTTTTTTGTTTTTGTGGTATTTTAGTTTTATTTTTTAATTTTTTTCCAATATTTTCGTTTTTTTCAATCAATTTTTTCCATTGTTTTCTGATTTTTTGCGATTATTTTTTAATTTTTCGATTTTTCAAATTTTTTCCTGTTTTCTCTAATTTTTCTGGTTCTATTCGATTTTTTTTTCTGTTTTTACCTCTCGACCTTCAGATAAGAGAGGTATAGGAATCATGCTAAAAATTGGGTAGTGAGTTTTCAATGGATAAACACGTTTTAGGGTCTCTAGAATACGATTTTAATATTTTCGCGATGATGTCTGTGTGTGTGTGTGTTAGTGTGTGTGTGTGTGTGTGTGTGTGTGTGTTAGTGTGTGTGTGTGTGTTAGTGTGTGTGTGTGTGTGTGTTTGGATGGATGTTGTAGTAACGATAACTCAAAAACTACTGAATAAAAAAATTTGAAATTTTGCACACAGGATTCTGATACCCTAGATTAGATCTGATTAGATTTTGGTGCCAATCGCACAACCGGAAGTGGCAGTTGCTATGAGTGATGACGCCATTATTATACAAAACGGCAATAAAGTTTTACATATATATTTTGTATACCCTACAGTTTATTTTCATCTCATTAAAATTTTCTAAACTTTTGCCATTGTTGCCAGATTTACAAAAATATAATTTTTTTTCATACTTTTTTGTGTCAACCTGTAAATTTTTGATTCAAAAATGGCGAGAGGTCATGTGCTGGCCACATCAGATTTTTTCTCTTTGTTCTGTTTTTTTTTTCTAATTCTTTCTTTTGTTTTCTAATTTTTTTCTCATTTTTTTCTTTTCTCTGCTTCTTTGATATTTTATTGAAAATTTTTTGGAATTTTGTTGCGATTTTTTAGCAACTTTTACCGATTTATATCAATTCTGTCAAATTTTTTATTCTATTAATTTTTTCATGATTACAATTGTTTCCGCTTTTTGATTGTGATTTCTGTTTTTGCGATTTTGTGGAGTTTTTTGCGATATTTTTCGATTTCTTGCGTTTTTTTTGTAATGTTTAGCGTTTTTTTTTCGCTTCTTTTGCAGTTCCTTTTTTGTTTTTGCCATATTTTACAGTTTTATTTTTTTATTTTTTTCCATTATTTTCGTTTTTTTTCATTCAATTTTTTCCAATGTTTTCTGATCTTTTGCGATTATTTTTTAATTTTTCGATTTTTCAAATTTTTTCCTGTTTCTCTAATTTTTCTGGTTTAATTCGATTTTTCTTTGTTCTGTTTTTTTTCCATTTCTTTTTTTGTTTTCCAATTCTTTTTTTTTAATGTTAATAACCTTAAAAAAATTATAACCTTTACAACGGACTTTTTTTTAGGTTTTCTGGATCAAAATATATTATTGAAATTACGACAAAAATATTGCCGTTTTTCACTTGTTTTATTCTTCTGATTTCTTTCAATTTTTTTCGGTTTTTTCGATGTTTTTTCTCATTTTATAATTTTAAAAAATGAAAAGATAACATAAGCAACTTTGTTCCTGACGGGGTACAATCTTTTTTTTCTCCAAATAAATAGCCTAGGTTTGATTTGTATAGGAATGAATTTTATTTTTATTTTGCTAAATATAACCAATCATTTTACAATAATTTTATTTAAACTGTATCTAGGAATAACCCAAAACTGAAGAGATTACAAAATTATATTTTAATATTTATATATTCGTATTTAACTTTCTTGGAACCCTTAATCCAGCTTTCGCGACCAAGTGGGCTATACTTTTCGAAGCGATAAAGGATTAAATTCGGGTACAACTGACCGCTCCGACCAAGTAACCTGCACCCAAAAAACAATATTTTTTGTGGTTAGAAAAAACTTGAGGGTAAAGGCATAGTTTCGTCCATGGATTCGGAGTTGGCTACCCAAAATATACCCTAATTTTTTTTGTGGGGCTGAGTAATTACAGGACTAATTTGGCACGAGCTTAGCTGCAGGGCCTTAATTCCAGACCATATTCTTATAGAAAAATTGAACTGTGATATACAAAAATTAAGGTTATAAGAGTGTACAGAAAGGTTAAAAAAATTGAAAATTATTAACCACATTGATGTAGTTGATTTCACTATTATGAACAATTATCATATTTTCCTATATATTTTCGGACACCCTATATTTGCAGGGTATAACATGTCTCCAGGAAGCTGTCCAGAAGCACACAAATGGGAACATTCATGCGCTTTACGGGGAGACAATTCGTGGCGCCATGGCGCCAATGAAAGAGAATTTGAGAGAATGAAATACGTCTGATTTAAGATTATAAAGTTAAAATCTATAATATAGTGAATGTTTAAATAATTTTTTGAGATAACTTTATACATAAATGTGTAGTTT
The DNA here is from genome assembly GCA_963243735.1 of Neocrepidodera transversa. NCBI lineage: Eukaryota > Metazoa > Arthropoda > Insecta > Coleoptera > Chrysomelidae > Neocrepidodera > Neocrepidodera transversa. Next base: position 23,777,646 of record OY725347.1, on the reverse strand, counting down.
ACAAGTTAGTGAGTAGTTACTTGCATATTTGTTAATATTCGGTGAGTATTTTTTAAATTATAAAATTTTGTATATTTTAACCTCAAAAGGATACCACAAACAATAAATAAATTGCTATAAACATAAAAAATCCATAAAACTCGTTAAGGGTCAAAATTAATTTAAGTTAACTTGTAGCTTTTATAAGTATATCAATACATGTTGCTGGAGTTACGTTCCTAAGTTTGTTAAATGTTATGTTAAAGTATAATTTGTATTCACGAGACAAAAAAATGTCTGGCTGAAATGAATACTGCAACATCTCATTTACAGGTTTTTTTATTATATTTACTGAAAAAATACCTCATACTGTGTGATTCAGGAATTTTTGTCACTATTGTATCTATCTATGTATTTCTTATAAATAACACTAAATTTAGATTGTTAAATAGGCTCTATATATTTTTACATATCGAAAAAAAAAAAAATATTTAGAACAGCAGTATATCATTCTTATTTATAAATGGTCCGTGCAATTACAAAAGTAAAAACTCGCATAAATGTACATTCTTTTTGAAAGAAAAAAAAAATATAAAAAACAAAAGATTATCTATTCTCAAATGTGGTAAAATTATTCAAAGAATAATAATAAACTCGAAGTCATACCACTTAAAATTTATTGTAAATTAGTTAAACAATTGGGCATGGGCAACATGTTTCGGTCAAACAATGGCCATCATCAGGCCTACAATACAAATTTTAAAACATGTTAAATTACAATGATCACAAAAATTGAGTTACTTCCGCTCGTACAAATGATTTATAAATGGTATGATATTAAATGAACATAATCAAGAATTGAAAAGCCGAAAAAACTTGTAATTTGGAAGAAAAAAATTTTTTTTTTAATATATAAAAACATTTGATACTGGAGGATTCAAATTTCTACAGGTTTACATCGAAGTGCATTGTACGATTCAATTAAAGTTAAAAATAAGTTTTGAAATTAAATTACGTCTTATTTGACCATGCGGCAACTAAATTTAAAAGAGAAAATTGACAATTGACAGCTCAAAGACAGTTGAATTTGTCTTGATAGATAATAAACAGGAAAGGAAAAGAGTAACGGACCACAATCAAAATTAAAAACGAAGAAGAAATAACCTTCAAAATGTATCAAATTGAAGTAAATGAAATAGAAAATGAAAAAAATAGAAACGTAAATTTAGAAATAAATAATTATGAGTAGGATGAAGTTGTTCATTAAGACAAATTATATCAGTATTGGAAAAAGCTTTTTTGATCTCAAACATCTCTAATAAATTCAATTTTGTACTTACGTACAATGATGTATTGGCAGGAAGCGCGACGGAAACGCCATCTGACGGTTGCATAAAATCATGCTCGACAATTGTGAGAAGTATGTAAGTTGTGTATAAAAAATAAAAATTCGTTATAAAGAAATCTCATTAGAATTTATTAGGCATGTAATTAAATAATGTGATTATATTTTTGAAAGAAAAAATTCAGTAAAACGTGTTGTGATGAACAAAGTCAGTATAAAACATGTAAATAAATATCAAAAATTATGATTCCTAGGTTATTTTAATCAGTGACATCCACACAAATAATACATGATAAAAATGTATGAATATCTGCTAGATTTTCAGTCGCAATAATTTATCATACTTTTTTTTAAAATAATTTTTAGGCGATGATGAATGTAATTATTCAATCAAACCGGGTTTTAGTCTATTTAATCAAACCGGATTAGAGTCAATTACTCATCAAATATCATTTCAACCCCAAACGATGGACAAAGGGAAGCAACTTATCGCGGCTAATCTCACTTTAGTACCAGTTTTAATTTTATATCAAAACGTACACGTCACTGGTTTCTAGTATCCTTTTCTATATAGAAGGGAGGCGTTTTCGATGCATTAAATATGACGTAATGGGTTCTTCTCTAAACTATTGTTAAAGATGGCTAACCCAAAGTAACGGTTCCTCTGAGTGTTCTTGTAACTTTTATAATTAAATTAAAATAACTCCTAAATTTATACCGTTACTTTTATGATTTTAATTTAGAAACTATAAATAAAAATTGTAATAATATCAAAAAACAAGGAAAAATAATACAACAGCCTTAATGCGAATTATTCCTTTTTTTATATGAAATTAAATTATAAAACAACACAATACAATTTCAAAATATATAAAGAATAAAACTTTCTTCTATAAAAAAATATCTTTTGACAATGGCTCTTGGTCAAAAATTTAATTATAATGCCACATGTAACATAAATAATGACGATCCCATATACAGGGTGGCTACTTTTTAATAGGGACCAGTATGCTATCTCGTAAACGGTTAATTGGGGAAAAATGTGCGAAATATAAAAATGGAAAAAACGATTTTTTGAAATCTAAAATATTGATATTGGTTCCGGAGTTAAACGACAAAATCCGAATTTGTGGAAAATCGTTTTTTGTTGTATTCTAACATCGTTATAAACTGCTATGGTTAAATTTTAAATCTGCCGTTTTGTCTCTTCGGGGCCACCATCAACTTTATGTTTTTAAATACGGACCGGTCTATTTTATTTCATATTATTAAATCGCTTCGAATACTAAATTCAAAGATATATCACACTTTATCATTCCGTGACATTTTGTCTCTTTGGGGCCAGTATCAACTTTATCTTTTTAAATACGGACCTGTCCATTTTATTTAATATTACTAAATTACTTCGAATACCAAATTCAATGATGATACTTAGTTATTCGGTGACGTTTTGTCTCTTTGGAGCCATAATCAACTTTTATTTATTTACAGACAGACAGACAAACAGACTTCCATCTGGAAATGGTCTTAATCATCTCAGGTGACTCAAAATGGATATTTCTCCACGACCATTACTGAATGTATGAATTCTGAAATCATTTTTAATAATAGAATGTAAACATTCACACTCTAGAGTCTGAATATTTATTCTATAATACTTGCCTCTTATGCATTTTGCATGTATTTTCATTCTTTATCAAGGTAAAGAATGGATTTTCTGTAATCGAAATAAACAATATGGATTGCCCTGGATTACAAAAGTGTCACTGTTAGATATAAAATGGCGACGGTAATAATTATTTTCAAACAAGTTTTAATTTAAATAAAATAATGAGTGAAAAATCAAGTGAAGTAGTTATAGAATTTAATAATATCTGAAATTGCAAATTATGAAAAAACACCAATGCACCAGATTTTAATATCGGTAAGTGTACCACAGCAATATAAATATTAATACAATGTAATACAAATATGTCAACAAATAACTTGTGTTCAGATTTAATTTAATTTTGATTTATACTTTTTGATCGTGGAGAAAATATAGTCTGTTACTCGGTCAAAATGAAAAAAATCGACACTCGTGGTTCCTCACACTCGCTTTCGCTCGCGTTCGGAATTTTCCACTCGTGTCGAAGTTTTCATTCTAACCTTGTTACAGAATCTACTATTCCATCTTTATGTCGAAAAATTTTTAGCTCGTTCACAATACTTTCCCTTCTCGGAGGTGGGTCGGGAAAGTAAACAGCCAAAAAATGTTTAAAGAAATGCTTAAGAAAGTGCTAAAATATTGATAGAAAATGTTAATAAAGCACTAAAAAATATTCAAAAAAAAACTGTCGAAAAATTCAAAAAATAATACAAAAATGTTAATAAGATGCTGGAAAAATGCTACAGAGTTAAGAAATTCCAAAAATTCCGTAAAAATGGTAAAAAAAGTGCTACAATAATGCTACAAAATGTTAATAAAATTACTAAAAAATTCTAAAAAAAAAGACTTAAAAAATGCTACCAATTTAGTAAAAAGACGGTAAAAAAAATGTCAAAAAATTGTAAAAAAAGCCATAAATTGTTAAAAAAAATGTTAAAAAATAACTATGAAAAACGTTAAAAATTACTAAAAAATTGTAAAAAAAGCCAAAAAATGATAAAAAAAAATGCTGAAATAATGCAGATATTTAATGTTAAAGTTTCAAATTTTGACTTTTTTTATTTTTGACAAGTGATAGTTGGAGAAATAATTTTGGCGGTTCTGAATAGAATTTTTCAAGGGCTTTCAAATGACATACTACATGTTCAATTCCGGGACATATTGCATCTGTCATTTTTTGATAGTGACACTTCCGTTTGACAGATGTCGTAAAAATACTAATGGGTTCATTCCACGGTTAACTCAAAGCCACGAACCAATTTCTAGCTCAATCGGATTAATACTTTTTCAGATATTGAATGTTAAAATTTAAGATTTTGACATTATTTTATTTTTGACAGGTGACAGTTGAAGAAATAATTTTTGCTGTTCTGAATAGAGTTTCTCAAGTGCTTTCAAATGACATATTGCAAGTTAAACTCCGTGACATATTGCTTGTGTCACTTTTTGCCAGTGACACTTCTGTTTGACAGATGTCGGACAAGAACTAAAGAATTTTTCCGACGGGCAACCCAAACCCATATCCCAAATTTCAGCTCATTCGGATTCAACGTGTGACCTCTATCGTGGAAGAATACAGACAGACAGACAGACAGAAATTTTTTCTTAACCCGGAAGTGGGTCGGGAAAGTAAAATGTAAATTTGTAAAACAGGAAAATATAATTATGTTCATGTCAGAGTCATTGACCAACAAGGAATTGTCATTTTTTATCGTTTTACTTTCCACGCTATTTACTGCATCATGCACATCTTTAATATTTTTTGGTAGCGGTGGTAAAACTGAGCAACTAGCTGAATAAATATTATTTGAACAATCCTGTACGGCAATTGCGATTTCCTGGTGTATTAATTTTGCTGGCCTCTAGCAGATATCTTCCTGTGCTTTTCTTTTCACATTGTTGTTAATTTGTTGTTTTAATAATAAAGTTTGATCAACGTTATGCATATATACTAAATCCGTGTTAACCACTTTGTTTTCTGCAATATAATAAAGATATGTGGTTATAATCTGTGTTTTCTGTCTTATAAAAAAGTAAATTGAGCAAAAGATAAAACTATCATTAATAATAATAATATAAATAATATTAATTTAAAACATTTACCTTTAAAGTGTATATTTTTGCTGTTCAAAACTTTTGCACACATCTCCAACGTATTCGGTTGTCACCTAATTTTCTGGCGAGGCAACATGTCGCACCATTCCCTACGAAAAGTTGTTTACCTTTTTCGCTCAATATATTTTTCACTTCCGTACTATATGAAGAAACAATTAAAACTGATAAGAATTATATTTAAATTCTAAATTATCCTAATTACCCACTATAATCCTCCACCACTGACTACCTGATATACCGGGCGCATCCTAGTTCGCTCCCGCGGTCAGTTGAGCTTGTTAATCGTATACGAGTTCACTCCAAATTAGTATACTAATTCGCTGGAGTTTACCTACCGCCTCCAGGTAGATTATGAGTATATTTTGAGCTATTACTAGAAATACACTTATTTTAAAACTATTTTTCTAGCCGCTTATACCTATGAGACATTATTTTCACAAAATCAAATATAGTATATGCGTTGTCATTTTGGTTTAATAGAGAAATTTGTTTCTCTACAAATTCTTTCCTCAAACGAGCTTCTCTGCGATATACTTTTTGTTGGTAAACTTAGGCTTTCTATCTTTATATAAATGTCTATTTGAATATTTTTTAAAACCTTTAAAAACTGAATAATATTAGGATGTGTAGCAAAACAATCCCCAACCATTTCTGGGCTCAAAAATTGTAGCCCAAAAATATATGTTAGGTAATTTCCAATATCAGAATTTTTGGAATACTCTGAGGCCAATCCAAGACTGTAATTTCGCCACCTGACTTTTTAACGCTTCTAGGTGAATCCAATCACCCCTCATAAAATTTAGCGGCGGTGGTAAACTGGGCGCGAAAGTTTACCTGGTCTATAATCCGGACACGTAAACTGGGCGCGAGGATTTTAGGGTCCGTTTAATCCCATAGGTAAATTGGGCGCAAGCTTAAATTGTTCTTATACGGGTGTTTCATAATTGAAATCTTTAAAATTTTGGATCAAAACTCTTGAAATTTTGGAAAAATAATGTAAATTGTTAAAATTTTGGATCAAAATTCTTAAAATATTTGAAAGTTTGGACCAAAAGTCTTATAATTTTGAAACAAAATTTTTGAAATGTTTGAAATTTTTAAAATTATTAACCAAAATTCTTGAATGTTTTGAAATTTTAGATCAAAAATTTCTGGAAATTTTTGAAATTTTGGACAATCCTTAAAATTTCTGAAATTTAATTTTTGATCAATATTCTGAAATTTTTGAAAGTTTGGGTAAAAATTATTGAAATTTTTTATATTTTGAATCAAATTTCTTCAAATTTTTGAAATTTTGGATCAAATTTCTGGAATTTTTTTATTTTTGGATAAAAATTCTTGAAATTTTTTATATTTTGAATCAAATTTCTTCAAATTTTTGAAATTTTGGATCAAATTTCTGGAAATTTTTGGATACAAATTCGTGAAATTTTTTATATTTGGATCTGGAAATTTTTGGATACAAATTCGTGAAATTTTTTATATTTGGATCAAAATTCCTGATTTTTTTAAATTTTGGATAAAAAATCTGAAATTTTGGATAATTTTGATTTGTTTGAAATTTTTTATCAAAATTCTTGAAAAGTTTTAAATTTTGGATTAAAATTCTGGAAATTTTGATAAAAATTATTGAATATTAAAATTACCTACCTATATTTATTCGAACATACTATGCCAATTTCAAAAAAAGAATTTTTTAATGTAATAAGAATTCAAATTTCAAAAATCAAGAAACATCAATCTGGCCTTTTTAATTTTTCATTTTACGCCAAAGTTTTCATATTTTTATTCATTATCCTTTAAGCCGCTTAAGAAAGGTCCCGCGGCCGAATCCGGGACAGATTCTCCCTCGTACATTTGCTCCCCTGATACATTCGCTCCCCTGTCTTAATTTTTCGAATAATGATAAAATTTAAGTGAGACAGTTGCTCCCCTACCTCATTTAATGGGTTACCTACCTGCTATTGCCTACTTAATAATGCATAACCATAGACGTCGAATAATAAAAAAATTCAAAGATTTTTTGGTTTACTGACATAAATACCTATAACTTTCCTTCACACTTTTTACAGTTATATCTAGTAGATATCGTCATGTATTTTTAATATTAAAAGGAAGATCATTTTTTATTTTTTATATTATTTTATATATGAAATACTGTGTGCTTTGAATTTAATTTAAAAAAAAATGATAAGAGGGTTGCCACCAAAATTTATGATGTTTATTGTAGAAATGTATAAACAATTAAAATGCAACAGAAAATAAATAAGTAAATACGATTCTTCTCCAAATAAAAATAAATTGTTTAAGGAGTAATTTTCATCCTTAAAATTTAATAATTTTAAATACGTATTTTTATTTTGTAAAAATCTGTTACTTTAGTGAAACATTTTCTTAGTAATGAGTTAATGAAATAATGAAATTTTTGAAAAAATGTAAATATTTATATGGTAATAAAAAACAAAAAAAAATAAAATTTCCAAATTATTTCACCATTCTATATACTCGATATAATCATTTACTCATTACTATGAAAATGTTTCAAAAAAGTATATAACAGATTTTTACAAAATGAAAAGACGTATTTAAAATTATTAAATTTTAAGGGTGAAAACTACTCCTAAACAATTTTTTTGTAATATTTAGACGAAGATTATATTTACATTTTTATTTAAATTAAACTCAAAGCACACAGTAATTTGCGTAGCGCGTTTTAAACAAACATACAAATTTTTGATATTTTGTGTAGAATTGTATAAACAATTAAAATGTAAAATAAAATAAAAAATGGATTATTAGTGGGCAATAGAAGGTAGGTAACCCATTAATTAAGGTAGGGGAGCAACTGTCTCACTTAAATTTTATCATTATTCGAAAAATTAAGACAGGGGAGCAAATGTATCGAGGGAGCAAATGTAGGGGGGAGCATCTGTCCCGAGACCCCGCGGCCAGTTTACATTTTAGGATCAAAAATAATTTTACAACTTTAGGTAAAGGGATTATTTTCGCGCCCAGTTTACATCCGTCCAAATTTAGTGCTGGAGCGAACTTACCTGTCATGTTTTCGGGTGGAAGATTAAAATCTGACCGCTGGAGCGAACTAATGTATACCGGATATACCATATCCAAATTTTTGACCGCCGGGAGGAACTCGTCTGCGCCCGATGCACGAGCCGAGTCCGGAATATAAACGAGTACCGTAATAACACCTAACCGACGTGTATCGTATATTTTATTTCATCCTGTGTTTATATGTTGAATAAAATTTAAAAAAAATAGTTCCTTATTTGACATCACACTTTGACTGGGTTTATTATAAGATTTTAAAAAAAGGTTGTTTCCTAGGGCAGGTCCTGGCAGCACTAACCAGCCAACTAGGAAGAGTACCTACTTGGGGGGCGAATCATGAAGGACCATCAGCTCATCACAAATTCGAAACTAGTTGCCCAATACAATTAAATTTTTGTGTTATCTTAGTTTGTGCTTTATTTTTTTTTTTAATATTTTTTTTTATTTTCAGATTACAAAATCGATGACCGCTCCAAATATTCTAAATTATTTTACCAACTTCTCAACACAAAATGAACCCCACAGCACTAATATTCTACGTAATGATGGCAATGACGATTTTTTGTATTATCCTGGTACTATTCATTAAATGGATAATCTGGTGCTTAGATACCAGCACCTTTTTCAGGACACATAAGTGGAAATCCTACGAAAACGAAACCTACGAAACTGACAATGTCAGCCTCCAATCCATTAGCCTTCAACATGTAGCCTCGGCCTTACCGCTCGTTTATACAGAAGCGACAATAATACCTTGTTATCCTCAGTATCAAAATGAGAATCAGAACCAAGAGTGTAATGCTAAAGTAGCAGGAGTTGCTGAAGCTGTTGCTGATATAGTAACTAATTATAGTTCCGATGGAGATTGTGATTCTATAGATGTAGGCTGCTTTGATTTGGATTGATTTAAAAATCGAAGACTGAAATCTTTGTAACTTTTGTCACAATGAAATCTTTGTAACTTTTGTCACAATGAAGACTATATTATTTTACCACTAAGCAAACTATATTGTATAGTTTATAAATGTGTTTTGATAACCCTATTTGCATGAAAGAAAAATTGATATTATTTTCGAAACATTAGCACTCTATAACCTACTGGGATTAAGATATGTTCCTGGTATTTTGTTGCAAATGCTACATTGATTAAAGAAATACGAGTATCTATGGTGTAGTAAAAACTAAGTTTTATTAATGGTCAAACAAAACGTATTGAGCAGTGTCATGAAAATACCAAATGTATGTCTTTATCAAACATAAAAATAAATAATAATCACAATTTGTTTTTTTAGTCCATGCTACAAACATCTCATTAAGTTGGTGTTAACATATTGTCTATAAATTATTCTTTCTGGTCTATAATATTTAATCCTTCTTAATAGAAGATATATCATTAGTGTTTAGTTGACAAATAAAAGAATTGGGGTAAAAAGTAGAAAAATAGTGGGAAAAAAAGTTATAATAAAAAGTAAAAAAATCGCTGGTGTCGCCTCAAAACTTTCCCGACGAGTAACTATCCAGAGACGAATACTTTTTCAGATATTTAATGTTATTTTTTATATTTCTGACAGGTGAGATTTAGAGAAATAGTTTTTACTGTTCTGAATAGAAATTTTCAAGGGCTTTCAAATGACATATTACAAGTCAAATTCCGTGACATAATGCATCTCTCATTTTTTGACAGTAACACTTCCGTTTTACAGATGTCGTACAAAAAGCAAAGAATTCCTCCAATGTATAACCGAAACCCATATACCAAATTTCAGCTTAATCGGATTAAGCGTGTTCGTTCTATGATGGAAGAATACACACAGACAGACCGACACACAGACCGACACACAGACAGACATGTAAACAGACACACAGGCAGATAGATAGACAGACTTCTACCTGGAAATGGTCTTAATTGTCTCAGGGAATCTCAAAGTTTAAGATGGATATTTCCATCTTTATCTCGAAAATTTTTTAGCTCGTTCACAATACTTTCCCTTCTCGAATGATGAGTCGTAAAAAAAGTCAGAAAATCAGAAAAAATCAGACAAAAAAAAATCAGAAAAAATAAGAGAAAAACAGAAAACATTTGAATAAATTGAAAGAATCGGAAAATATTAAAAAAAAATGAAAAATAAAATTGTGAAATACGGAAAAAATAAAAAAAAATCTGATGTGGCCAGCACATGACCTCTCGCCATTTTTGAATCAAAAATTTACAGGTTGACACAAAAAAGTATGAAAAAAAATTATATTTTTGTAAATCTGGCAACAATGGCAAAAGTTTAGAAAATTTTAATGAGATGAAAATAAACTATAGGGTATACAAAATATATGTGTAAAACTTAATTGCCGTTTTGTATAATAATGGCGTCATCACCCATAGCAACTGCCACTTCCGGTTGTGCGATTGGCACCAAAATCTAATCAGATCTAAGTTAGGGTATCAGAATCCCGTATGCAAAATTTCAATTTTTTTTATTCAGTAGTTTTTGAGTTATCGTTACTACAACATCCATCCAAACACACACACACACACACACTAACACACTAACACACACACACACACACACACACACACACACACACACACACACACACACACACTAACACACTAACACACTAACACACACACACACACACACACACACACACACACACACACACACACACACACACACACACACACACACACACACACACACACACACACACACACACACACACACACACACACACACACACACACACACACACACACACACACACACACACACACACACACACACACACACACACACACACACACACACACACACACACACACACACACACACACACACACACACACACACACACACACACACACACACACACACACACACACACACACACACACACACACACACACACACACACACACACACACACACACACACACACACACACACACACACACACACACACACACACACACACACACACACACACACACACACACACACACACACACACACACACACACACACACACACACACACACACACACACACACACACACACACACACACACACACACACACACACACACACACACACACACACACACACACACACACACACACACACACACACACACACACACACACACACACACACACACACACACACACACACACACACACACACACACACACACACACACACACACACACACACACACACACACACACACACACACACACACACACACACACACACACACACACACACACACACACACACACACACACACACACACACACACACACACACACACACACACACACACACACACACACACACACACACACACACACACACACACACACACACACACACACACACACACACACACACACACACACACACACACACACACACACACACACACACACACACACACACACACACACACACACACACACTAACACACACACACACACACACACACACTAACACACACACACACACACAGACATCATCGCGAAAATATTAAAATCGTATTCTAGGGACCCCAAAACGTGTTCATCAATTGAAAACTCACTACCCAATTTTTAGCATGATTCCTATACCTCTCTTATCTGAAGGGCGAGAGGTAAAAAACGAAAAAAACTCTAAAAAACGAAAGAAATCAAAATATAGCAAAAAAACCGCAAAAACAAAAACAACCAAAACAACAGAAACAATTGTTACCATAAAAAAATATTAACAGGAAAAGAAAAATTTCAAAAGATTTGAAATAAATCGCAAAAAGTCTTAAAAAATATCGCAGCAAAATCCCAAAAAAAAAATTGCTAACAAAATGCAAATAATTGCAAAAAAATCAGAGGAATAAGAAAAAATTAGAAAACAAATAAAAGAATTAAAAAAAAAACAAAATAATATAAGAAAAAAATGAAGAAAAACTTTTAAAAAATCGAAAAAACCAGAAAAAAACAAAAAATCAGAAAAAATCGGAAAATCAGAAAAAATCAGAAAACCAGAAAAAATCGAAAAAAATATCTTCTCCAGGATTATTAGGATTCAAAAATACTTATTTTTACAGGTTATATATGACGTAAATCATATCAGAGAATCAGAAAAAAATACAAAAAATAATATATAAGAAAAAGTAAAAAGAAAAACAATAAAATGAAAATGAAAAATCAAAAAATCAGAAAAAAAAATCATAAAAATGTTTGAAAATAAATTGAAAAAAAATTAAAAAAAAAATTGAAAAAATTTAAAAATAATAATTAAAAATTAGCAAAAAATTAAAAAAAAAATCAAAAGAAAATCAGAAAATATAAAAATAAGAAAAAAAAATTTCAGATATTTAATATTAAAGTTTCAAATTTTGACAATTTTTTATTCTTGACAGGTAACAGTTGGAGAAATAATTTTGACTGTTCTGAATAGAGTTTTTCAGGGGCTTTCAAATGACACACTGCATCTTTCACTTTTTTATAGTGACACTTTCGTTCGACAGATGTCGTACAAAAACTAATAGGTTCTTCCGACGGAAAACCCAAGCCCTTATACCAAATTTCAGCTCAATCGGATTAAACGTGTGGCCTCTATCGTGGAAGAATACACACAGACAGACAGACTTCCATCTGGAAATGGTCTTACTCATCTTAGGTGACCTCAAAATGGATATTTCCATTTTTATCTTGAAATTTTTTTTTAAGCTCGTTTACAATACTTGCCCTTCTCGGAGGTGGGTCTGGAAAGTAAAAAAAAAGAAATTAGTACAACAGTAGGGGGAAAATAGTGGAGACAAAAAAAGTAGAATAAAGTACAAAACAAAAGTTGGAACAACAATATAGTAAAAATTACAACTTTCAAAACCTTTAAAATAATGTTATTAAGAGAATAAAGAACCTTCTTTGTTGTTTATCTATACCACAACCGTCCACGCAAAGACATTACATGCAACTTATACAGACAATCGACCACTATAAACAACCTACAGAATCAGAATCAAATATAGTAGGAGAGCTAGTGACGCACGTTTCATGAAGTATTTTATGCACCTTGAAATTTTCTGTAATAGTATCTACTGGATAGATGAGCAGGTATACATGTGTTGGCCAGACCTACGTGGGACACCAGCCAGTGTTGTCAGAGTGGTAGTATAGTACCACATGTGGTACTCTTGATCGTCACAAAGTATGGTGGTACTCCTTTGATAAATGTGGTAGAATCCGTTTCAATAGTAAAGAAGCCATTTGCGTCACGGTTAGATGCGCGAACGTGACGTCATAACAACAGCCATAATGAAAATTGCAAGTTGCAGTGGCGTGGCGATTTTAATATTATTACTACGAATTAAGATAAATACATACCTACTAAAAAGAATAAGATTGTCTAAATTATTGTTTAATTATCAAAAATGGTAATATAGATAAGATGATTTTACTTCTTTACCTACGATTATTGTGTGAATGTGTGATGTAAAATATTTTACGAATTGTTTCTTTATTTCTGATTTTCTAGTAAGGTAATCACAAAAAATACTAGGTACTTTTTTTATTTGAAATAGGTACTACATATGATTTTTGAGTATATATAAGTAATTTTAATTCATGTATTAAAAAAGCCTTGAATATTAAATATTTTATAAATAGCAACTTAATATTTTTCGTTTTACGTAATTTATGAAACTAGTTAAATCATTCATAAATATTTACCTATCTATCAACATCAGAGTCACTGAGCAATTCGATTCCACTTACAGTTCCACTGCTGCAGTCATCCTCTGTAATAGATTCATCGGAAGAGCCTGTATTCACAGTGAAAACTAGAGTGTCTATAGCAGAATCAAAAATATGCTCTTTTTGGATCCACTCAGACTCGTGTTTTTTTACATGGGCACAAATAGAATACCATTCTTCGACAGAAACTTCACCAAATTTTTGTCTGGCTAATGCTTCCACATCAGCTAATTTGAATGTGGTATTATGGGCCGCTACCCAGTTCTTCACCAAAGCCCATACTTTTTCTATTGGGTTAAATTTTGGATGGTATGGTGGTAATCGTAGGACTTCATGACCATGTAATTTCAATAAACTGTCCAATTTATATGAAACAGGTATGCCTAACCGAAATTTTTTTATCAGTTCATATAATTCTGGTTTTGTTTGATTGGCATCATGAGCAACATTATGGGCTAAAAGCCATTCTACCATTTCAGCCTTCCGAGATGCTGAAGTAATATTTTTTTCTTTTTTTACGTTGTGATAAGAAGCGTTATCCACTACCAGAACTGTTTTCGGGGACATATTGGGCAGTAATTGTTCTTGAACCCATTTCATAAAATTTGTATGGTTCATATCGTCATGGTAGTCACCACTTTTAGAACCTAAAATAAAAAATTACTTGAAATAAAATATGGTTATATTGTATTTTTTAAGCAATTGAATCATTGTCAAATTTTTTAAGAAAGCTTTTCCCAATATAATTTTTTGTTTTAAGTATAGAAATATAGATAGGTACCTGAAGTGAAAATTAATAAGCCATTGGGAATAAATCCTTTTTCTCCACCTGCATGTACAATTATAAGTCTCCTTCCTTTTGATATTGGTTTTTTCAAGCCTTTCCCTGTTTCATCATACCATGACTTGGATTGTACATGTGAGCTGTGGATGTAAGTCTCGTCAGTATATATAATATTCCAGCCTTCAGACCTATATTTTACAATTTGTTTTAAAAAGTTAATTCTTTTTAGACGAATATCATGCGACTCTATAAGTACTTTTCTGCTGTCTTGAGTACGTTGCCATCTACAATTAATTATAATAAGTTTTCATTTTGTCAATTCCTATTTCGTTGTAATGTTTTATTTAATCAAACCTAGTGACATACCTAAAACCCATATGCTTTAACAGCCGCCATAAGGAACTTTTACTTGCATTAAAGTCAGGCAGGACAATTTTCACTTTTTGAAAAACACCTGCAAATATTAAACTATTTTTGTTAATATATTCATCACAACATACACATTTTCCTCTTTCTATTAAAACTTACATTTTAAGGTAGGTGCCCTTTTTTCCAGAACATAAAAATCGTAAATGATCCCTCGGATCCTTTCTAGTTCTCCAAATTTTAAAGTATCTAAAACTCGTTTTTTACGGGGTCGAGTTTTGCGAGGGGACTCAAACGATGTTGATGCTCCTGGTGTTTCAAAATGTGAGGCTTTTTTAATTTTTAAATATGTACTTTTTGACACACCAGTTGCTTTCAAAGTTCGTTGTCTACAATATAAAAATAGTTATTTGTATAAAAATACTCAACTACATAAATTATACTCATACCGGTGATTTTTTAAAGGAATTCCAATCCCACTTTCTGCTTCATCTTCCATAAATTTTGACACATTATAAACAATTTGTCTGCCTTGACTATGAATAACTTATCCTTTAATACCGATTAGTTTTTTAGGAGGCATTGTTATTGGAAAATATATATAAAACACTATACTAAAAATGTATACTCACAAACTCGAATAAATGATATCAAATCATATACTTTAATACTAAAATATAGTTCATATAATATATAAATAACGTAAAACGATACAAATCTGACTCGAACGAGAATTCGTCTTAAACTATCTTTTCTATCAGAATAATATCCAACCCATCGTGCGAGATATTATTTCAACCACTTATGATCGACCCATGTCCGTCATCGGCTCCAAATATCAGGGTGTTGTATCGTCTAGCATTCGTCTTACAAAAACTAATCCACAATAAAATTAAACAAAAACAATCGTACAATGAAAAAAAAAAAAAATTAACGTACTTAAATCACAAATCCGATCTATAAAAAAAATCAACCCGTCGATTATTAGTCCTAAACTAAAAATCGTAAGGGATTTGCCGATCTATTGTTTTTATTATCAGAAACTGCAAGGTGGTCATAAAATTTAGAATAACAATTCATTAATACCTAAATTAGGACATAAAAAAATATTAAATTAAAAAATTAAAATATATATTAATTGCAGCTAATTATCCGCGCGCCACTGACATCAACGTTGCTAAGCGACGAAAGTAAACAAGTTAAAATTGTGTTTCTGCTCATCCAGTTATCTATGACGCAAATGGCTTCTTTACTATTGAAACGGATTCTACCTAAATTTGTTTCTGCGTAGAATGAAAAATATCAACTTTTTTATCGATTTTTTTCAAAAAAGAAATTAAAATGTCCATCGCAGATGACTATGAAAGGAGAGAGAAGCATAATTCCAAAAATTGGTACTAGAAGTGCCATTTCCGGTTAGATTCTCTATGGTTTCGAATATGATGCGTATATAGTGTCAGTTGATCTTGAAACTAAATGAAATGAAAGTTCTCTGTCTGTTTTTAGCTATTTTACCCAATATTTTTCTTGAAATTTCTATTTTATTTCTTATACACTGTTCAACATATCCTTCTGCTACTGAGTCAGAACGCCATCCTCCATGTCAGAGGCAGAGGATCGTCTAAAACTATGTCCAGTATAGTCTCCCGCATTTTCTAAGCCAAGAAACTCTGCTATCTTCTGAGGCATTTTGGAAAATTTGTTGAAACCTACAGACTGTACCGTGCATTTTTCATTTTTATAGTTTAGGAATAGTCGTGTACATGGTACATTTTGCTATTATTGCTCCCATTGACCACAGTGAATATTCTTTCTTTGTAAGTTTTAGTGTCGGGAATTTTCGCAAATTCTGCAGCCTCCTGAAACTCCCATTATCAAAGCTGTGAATAGCTTTAGTAACCAAACAAATAAAAATACATAGTCTCTCTCTCTCTCTTTGTAACAGTACTTCTTTTTCCCAAATTTGAAGCGTTTTGATAAAAAATTACGACCTGCAGCGTATTTCCTGTGAAAGTATAAAAAAGTGGGAAAAACCCGGAAAACCCCGTTTATTCATTTTCCGATTTTACTAATTTTCTACTAAAATATAGTACTCATGGGTCTTAAAAAATGGTGAAAATTTCAAGTCGATACATTAAAGCATTCAAAAGTTATGGCATTTTTAAGCTTTGCGGATGACAACCAGACATACAGACAGACATACAGACCACAGAAAAAAATGAAGTTGTTCAGAATTTGATGGGGATCATTTCTCCCGAAGAAAATATAGCCCGTTTTTGCGTATATACGAAGATAGCGATTTCATATGGGTCGTAGTAAGCAACTCCCTGTGGGGTCGTCGCTAACAATAGGGAATTTACATTCTTTTAGTAACTTTGAGTTTGTTAGCGAATAGGGAGTTGCTTACTACGACCCATATGAAATCACTATCTTCGTATATAAGCAAAAACGGGCCATATTATCTTCGGGAGAAATGATCCCCATCAAATTTTGAGCAACTTGATTTTTTTCTGTGGTCTGTAACTCTGCCTGTCTGTCTGTCGGTGTATATGTCTGGTTGAGGTTCGCAAATCTTAAAAATGCCATAAATTTTAAACGCTTCAATATATCAAAATGAAATTTTTACCATTTTTTAAGACCCATGAGTACTACAGTTTAGTAGAAAATTTGAGGAATCGGAAAATGAATAAACGGGGTTTTCCGGGTTTTTCTCACTTTTTTCTATTTTCACAGGAAACACGCTGCAAGTCGTTGTTTTTGAAAACATCTATTCAAATTTCGTCAAAAGATACCTCAGAGTACTATTACGAAGCCTATTGAAAATCAGAATAATCGGAAAATTCCTTGCGAGTTTTCCCGGGTTGTTTTTAAGAAAATGACATGATTTTAAAAAATCGATATCTACGAAACCGTGAAAGGTATTCAAAAAAGAAAAATACTTAAAAGTAAGAATTAAATAGGTCAACAAGTCCCGTTTGAAGCATTTTCCAGAAAATGTTGACAAAGTTGTGAAAAAAAAATAAAATACGAAAAAAAAAATTTTTCGTAATTAAATTTCGAAAATCTCGGAAACGAGGGGGAATATCGTTTTTGCTGTACTTCAACAGTTCGTGTGAAATAAAAAAAAATTATGAAAAGTAGGGAAAACAATATTGGAAAATAGTGAAAAAAATAATGAAAAATAAGGAAATAATATTAGAAAATAGGAAAAAAATAATGAAAATTAGGAAAAAAAATTGATAAAAAATGGGGAAAAAAATAATGAAGATTATAAAAAAAAATAATGAAAAATAGAGAAAAAAATATGGAAAAAATAATGAAAAAGAGGGGGAAAAGTAATGAAAAATAGGAAAAAAATATGAAAAAAAATAATTAAAAAAAAAATGGACAAAAATATTGAAAAATATGAAAAAAATAATGAAAAATACGGAAAAAAATTATGAAAAATATGAAAAAAAATAATAAAAAATAGGGGAAAAATAATGAAAAATATGGAAAAAATTATGAAATATAGGGAAAAAATAATGAAAAATACTGAAAAAAATAGTAAAAAATAGGGAAAATATGTTGGAAAATAGGACCAAAACGAGGACCAAAATAATGAAAAAAAGGGAAAAAATGAATGAAAAATATGGAAAAAAAATAATGAAAAATAGGAGACAAATAATGAAAAATAGGGGAAAAATATGGAAAAAATTATGAAATATAGGGAAAAAATAATGAAAAATATTGAAAAAAATAATGAAAAATAGGGAAAATATGTTGTAAAATAGGACAAAAATAATGAAAAATAGGGAAAAAATGAATGAAAAATATGAAAAAAAAATTATGAAAAATAGGAGAAAAATAGTGAAAAATTTGAAAACAAAATAAGGAAATAATTTTGAAAAATATAGAAAAAAATCATGAAAAAAATAATGAAATATAGGGAAAATATGTTGGAAAATAGGACCAAAATAATGAAAGAAGGGAAAAAATGAATGAAAAAATAATGTAAAATAGGAGAAAAATATTGAAAAATAGGGGAAAAATATGGAAAAAATTATGAAATATATTGAAAAAATAATGAAAAATATTGAAAATATAATAAAAATTAGGGAAAAAATCAATGAAAAATATGAAAAATAGGAGAAAAATAATGAAAAATTTGAAAACAAAATAAGGAAATAATTTTGAAAAATATAGAAAAAAATAATGAAAAATCATGAAAAAAATAATGAAATATAGGAAAAAAAATAATGAAAAATACTGAAAAAAATAATGAAAAATATGGAAAATATGTTGGAAAATAGGACCAAAATAATGAAAAAAGGGAATAAATTAATGAAAAATATGGAAAAAAATAATGTAAAATAGGAGAAAAATAATGAAAAATAGGGGAAAAATATGGAAAAAATTATGAAATATAGGGAAAAAATAATGAAAAATAATGAAAAATAGGGAAAATATGTTGGAAAATAGGACAAAAATAATGAAAAATAGGGAAAAAATGAATGAAAAATATGAAAAAAAAAATTATGAAAAATAGGAGAAAAATAATGAAAAATTTGGAAAAAAAATAAGGAAATAATTATGAAAAATATAGAAAAAAATTATGAAAAATCATGAAAAAAATAATGAAATATAGGGAAAAAAATAATGAAAAATACTGAAAAAATAATGAAAAATAGGGAAAATATGTTGGAAAATAGGACCAAAATAATGAAAAAAGGGAATAAATTAATGAAAAATATGGAAAAAAAAATAATGTAAAATAGGAGAAAAATAATGAAAAATAGGGGAAAAATATGGAAAAAATTATGAAATATAGGCAAAAAAATAATGAAACATATTGAAAAAATAATGACAAATAGGGAAAATATGTTGGAAAATATTACAGAAATAATGAAAAATGGGAAAAAAATGAATGAAAAATATGAAAAAAAATTATGAAAAATAGGAGAAAAATAATGAAAAATTTAAAAAAAAAATGAGGAAATAATTATGAAAAATATAGAAAAAAATAATGAAAAATTTAAAAAAAAATATGACCATTGTACTTTTTCCACTCAACGAAGTTTCAACATGTGTGGTTATGTAAAATTATATTTTTGTTGTTTGGAAGTTTAATTATTAAGGCGGCGCCCACATTTTAACTCTAATTTTTCAATATATTAAAAAGAATGACTTTACTGTTATTTAAACATTGTTTATCATTGTTCAACCATTGGAATTATTAAATATTTCAAGGTTTTAATTAATTTTTAAAATTTTAGTTTGTTTATTTTATGTGACACTGATGTCGTCTCCATTTGTGTTTTTTATTATTTGTGACGAAGACTCTAAAGATGGTCGTTGACGCAAAGGGCCAAGCCGATTCATACTAAAAGAAATTTTACTAAATTGTCTTTATTTTTACACATAGTGAAACTCTCCCTTTCCAAGTTTATTTATTATACATATTTCCCATATAAGTTTATTTGCTGGTTTATAGTAATTCATAAAATTCAAATGATTTCAGAAAAAAATGACATTGATATTTCTTTAAGTAACTTAATTTCAATGCCACTCGTATTTTAATCCCACGATAAACGAACAAAATTGTGAAATTCCTGATATTGGCGGATATGTTCACGCATGCCTATATCGAACGTTATTTCGGACAATAATGACTAGCCTATAGCCAGCGCGGCGAACGATCCGTCGTAACTAAAACTAACTAAACATGTGTCTGTGTCTGGTATCAAGATTAGGTTTGTCTGCAACAGTATATGAAACAAAATTTATATTAAACAAATTTAAAATTCTGTTTAAATAATATCGATAACAATGATTTAAAAAAAATCGTAATGTGTGAGATCATTCTGTGCCTTTTTTGTGAAATTTACGTGAAGTTTATTAAAAAAGGCAAGTATATAATAATTATTCATGGTTATTTTTAGTTTCCTAACGTATCGGTTTAACAAAGGACCAGTTTTGGTTGATTAATTAAAATTCAGACTGGTAATAGTAGGTAATAATTTATTCATTTAGTCAGTGAAGGTAAAGTTATGGAAAACATAACCATTAATAATTGTAGTATCTTGTACATAATCTTTTCAAATGAAAATATGGCAGTTAACAATATAAACAATAGGAATAATACATACTTGGGATAATAAAAATATTCTGGGCAAAGAAATAAGAATATTAAACCTTATTTTATTAAGTTATCTTATCTCCGCTTGCTTTTATACTTAAATATTCGAAACAAATATATTTGTAAATTTCTTAATAATAACATATATTTATTTTCAACCAATCAGAAGGCTCCTTTTTGTTTACGTTGCTTATAGCAACGAGAGACTATCGCGATAATTTTGTTAGTTTCTATTAACTTAATGGAATTAATAAGTGATAATTTTTCTGTCAAAAATGAAGCGCCTTATATTTAATGGCAAAAGTCACTCAGAATAAAATCAAAATATATTTTGTTAAACTTTAATTACTAACAAGTAAAATCAACTTCTTTTGTAAAAATACAGTGCGTCATATTGAACTAAACTCATTGGAAATAGCAACTCTAATTTATGAAATTTTCTTACCGAATCTTCCATGCAGCAGAATTAATTCGCGATATTTTTTTTCTCGGTTTCACTCATGTTTTTGTTAATAGAAGATTTAACGAGTCGAAGACGAGGGAAATTTTCTATCAACAAAACGTTCTTGACCGTGCAAAAATTATCGGTAATAATTCTGCTACTAGGGAGATTATAAGTGAATATAATACCGATGCCAATTTTAATTTATTTTTTGTTCTTTTAAGAAATACTGATTGATTCTTCTTAGTTTATTATCTCGATGTCAACGAACAGGTCAGACAATTTTATCGTGTGTTATTATGTTGTAGATATTTGTGTTTGAAAATTTAAAACATGGTTCTTAAAACGTATGATCATTTGTAATTTTTATCAAATTTACATAAAATTTTACTCCAAAAAATCTGTGTACGAAATTAAAGGCCATTTTATAATAGCTTTGCAACTATCCCAAGCAGCAAGCTGTCGTCATTTTGACGACATTTTTTCGTCATTTTTTTAGGATTAGGACGTCATTTGTATGACATATTAAAGACGTCAGTGTATGACGTAAAAAGGACGTCATTGCATGACGTAAACTGACGTCATTGTATGACGCAAAAAATCACGTCTATTTATGCCGTAAAAGGGTCTCATTTTATACCACACAAATACGTGATTTTCTGACGTAAAAATGTCATTTACCAAAGAAAAATGAGGATACAATTAACTTGATACATACGTCAACTTGGCTATTTTTTCATTTTGTACATCCAAGAAGATTTGTTCTGGAATCCGGAATGTTATTTATTTGACCAGCTTTTTAAACTTGTCTGGTCATCTGCATGTCAAAATTCAATATTCTATGGTAAAATGCAACATATACAAAACAACATTTTCTGTCAATTAAAAAAGGTGAATATTTCATTTTAAAGTATTTATATTAGCATAAAACAACTGATTTAACAAAAAAGTTTGACACTTTTATTATAAAAGGTGGGTTTTGGGACTTTTTTTAGTAATAACAATTTTTTCCAAAACTAAAATGCGTTTATTAAAAACAAAAAAAATAAATATTCTAAACATGCACATTTTTTTATCCTAAATATGTAATTCACAAACATCCCAGTAGATGAAGCAATATACTTAAGTTGGTACCATATGGGAAACTTTTTTATTATTAGTTTTATAAAAAAAGTTTTTCTTCATAAAAACTTCTGCATGGTATGAAACCTAAAATACAACCATCCAGATATCAAATTTTTCAGTCGTATACGAGGTGTGCCAAAAAATGTAAATCTTGTACAATACTAAATTACCTATACTTTTAACAATATCAAAAACTGGTAGAAAAATAATTATTTACAATTTTAAAAATCAATATCAATACGAATTTTTACTAAAGAGACATTGAAAAATCTTCTAAGTTAAATATGTCGATAAACTGTCGTAAAAATGACGTTGGCTAAAAAATGTACTAAAAATATAGGTAGACTTAAAAAAAATATAAACTTATTGAAAACGGTTTTTACAGAATGCAGAACATTTAAATTTTTCTAAGTCACAAATGACACACAAAAACCAACCATCCCAATCGGGAATGACGTGATCTCTATGACGTCTACTATACGTTCAAAAATCAACGTCATAAAACACGTCATTTATTGGGAAAATGACGTCGCCGACCAAAAATGACGAAAAATCAACGTCAAATTGACGACAGCTTGCTGCTTGGGATACAGTGTGAACATTTAGAATGGATACCCTAATTATTAAACGCCCTGTATAGTCTACGTAAAATCGCTCGAAGACGTAAACTTTTAAATTTTAATGAGATCTTTCTATGATAGTTTTTATTATGACTTATTAGCTCGTTGCTATGACGTCATTACAACTTTTTCTTAAATGGCAACATTCGATTTTTTTATTATATAGGTAGTATAATGATATATAGGGTGTTCCGTTATTCAACCAACAACACTTTATAGTTGATAGCCCTTGACAAATGATGAAAAATGAGTTAGGTACACGGAGAAAAAAATTCACTAAATGTAAGTGAAAATTCGCTTACTCCAAGTAAAAATCTGTATTAAATACGTGACACATGATGAACAGTATACCTAAATCAAGAAAAAAAAAGTTCCTGAAACTGGTAACTTGCTGTAAGTGAAAACATATAGATCACTTAAAGTAAGTAAATGTTTTTGCTAAAACAGGTAACCATTTAACTTATAGCAGGAAATATCGCAACTAATGGTAGCAACAAAATTAACTTAGAACACCTTAATTTTTATTAATTTTCGCTTAAAGTAAGCGAAAGTTTTGACGAGACTAAGTCAACAATTCAGTTGTTTTAAGAAAAATCAAAACTTAAAGAGAGCAAAAAAATTAATTTACTATAGCTAAAAAATATTATTGTTCTAGGTAACACTTTAACAACCATAAAAAACACTTTTTCTACTTTAGCAGTTTTGTTTAACCTGAATCAGGTGATTATTTTAGCTGTTCTTTTGAAAAAAAAAAGAAACAAAAATTATTTTGAATTAAAGGATGGACAGGGCATTAAATACACAACAGGTGTTCAATACAAAAATTTATTCAGTGAAATATTAATTGCATTTTTACAGGTATTCAACATACAATAGTTAAAAGTGAAAAACCTTTTGAAAATTACCTGGTAATTATTATTTCCTCAGCTATCACTTCTGTATTCCCAATACTTGTTTTTAAATATGAGTTTGGGTCCAGTTTTTATAATCAGGCTGTGAATGGTCTCATTATCGAGGAGTTTAAAACTATCTTCAGTGATTCCCTGGTCTAAAAAAAATTACTGTGGTTAATACTGCAAATGCAACTATTACTGAGTATTTTTGTTAACAAAAACGTCTTTAAAAACCGCCATTTTATTTTTCAGTAAGCAGGAAGCGATAATAGTTTTGATTGAGTGAATTAAAACTTGAAATAATTTAAAGCATTTCGATAAAAACTGCATGTTTTCATGTAGGTACATTCGTTTAAAAGTTGTACAATACTGGAAAATATAAATAATGGACACCCGGTATACCTATTAAATACTCAGAAATTCTGCAAATAACCTATAAGAATCTAGCTGATAGCTTTTAATATTTTTAGTTTTAGTTCTTCTGAAATCCTGATTAAAAACAGCTGATGTAATACTTTTGTTCATTTACCACCGATAATATTAAATTTTCTTATTTTATTAACTTACCTTCAAATTGAACAATTAAATCCGGTAAACTCCAATGTACTAGTAAAATTTTGTAATCTTCCATCTCACAGCACCTGTTTGCCCAATGCCCACTTTCACTCACAAAACGAACACAAAAATCGTTTTTCCCTATTTAAATATTCTAAGAAACTGGACGGACAAACGAGCCTGAAATATCTGTTTGCCTATTTCGGTTATCGTTCGATAATTTTCGTTAGAACAAGAGTAACGACTATTAATGACAATTGGCAATGTTTTTTATATGCAAATCAGTCATTATTTTTTTCATACGTCTGACGACCGTTGAATTTAAACGTCTGTAAAAATATTAACTTAAAACAAGTGAACTGTTTAGTTAGAATAAGTAAAAATATTACAAGAGAGTCAAAAATAAGTGTAGGAAGTTTGTTTACTTGTTTTAGCTATCTGAGGTATATTTTTTTATTGAAATTAGCTTTTAGGGCTTAAGTTAGCTTACAATAGTTTAATGGAGTACCTATTCTAGAATGTTATGATTAGGAAAATTATTGTTTTTACTACAGCATGAAAATTATGCTGATGTAAGATAAAAAGTAGTTGGTATAATTAGATAAATGTCAGAAAAAAAATGTTCTTGGCCCCGTTTTCTCTGTGTACATAAACCCCTAAAATTCTTAGTTTACGAGATACGGCTGGTTACAGCTGAAAATTTAAAATCTTTTGTTTTGTGATAGTTTATCTACCATTTTAAATTGTTTGTTCAAACTTTACAGTCAATTTACTTTTTAGAAGCTTAAAAATTTAACAAAAAATCTGCTTGGCGTACTTCATCCAGGTGGCGCTTAATAATGGGTAGTGGCACCTTCGGCCCCCCATTTTCTACGACACTGCATAAATCGATTTTTTTTTTCATTTTATTTAAATCTTTGGTTATTTATGTTACAAAAAGTTCTGAACTTTTATTGCCCTAAAATCAACAATTTTGGAGATACTTGACTTTGAAGAGAAGTCTACAATTCGTCTTTTCTATCGTCGAAGTTAAATCTGGATTTTTTCATTTACAATAAACAGATTGTCTGGACCTAATATACACAATAGAAATATTTAGAAAATAGTTCATTATTGAGCAGAATTTTTGACAATATCATATTCTAAATATACAGGACCGTATTCTATTATTTGATAGGAAATTTCAGGACCTGTTTTTTGACTGGCATAAATACATATTTTAATGAAAGGAAATTTTATTATAATTAGTGAGGAATAATAATGCAAAAAACTGTTACATATTTAATTTACAGTAACTGTTCAAAATGTTGACCGTTCACTTCACAACGTTTTCTCATGTCAAAATACATTCTTTGAAAATCTATTGGGTCATACTATAGTTGCCTATATTCTTCCTAATAATTTTTCTTCCGTTTTAACTATTGTTTCATATACCAAGGATTTCATGTAACCCCATAAAAAAAGGCGATTGGGTTTAATTAATTTAAATAAGCTCTGGCACTTCTACTAAAATGTACCGATGCTCCGTCATGTATGAAACCAGAAGTTGTCTCTAATTTTTAATACTACGTCTTCTAGAAGATCATCTAAGAATTCTTCTAAAAAGCGAGTGTAAATGCGCCATTTACTTTATGTGACAAAATGTATGGGCCGATTAAACAGACTCCTACAATACCTGCCCAAACGTTTATTGAAAATTTGCTTTGAAATCCTCTTTGGCGGTTACAACGGTAGTTTTCCTCATCCCAAACGTGGTTATTTGGGGAATTAAAAATTCCCTCCCACGTAAATTTTGCTTTAGCGGTATACAATATAAATTTTGAAAAATAACGATTCTCACGACATTATTCATTAAACCAGTTAGAAAATTCTACTCATTTTGGATAATAGTGTGGTTCTGATGCTTGTACTTTATTATATTTATATAGGCCGTTGCAGTTGTTATTCTTCATATTCAATGTTTTACCTATGGTTCCAGTATTAATGAGGGGTTAATATAGCTTCTTCGATGCGAACAGTACTTGTTGTTCTCTGCCAGGAAATTTTTGTTCGTACAACCTCATTGCCATTCTTTCTTTTTTCTGCCTCTCTCCATATAATAATAACATATCGGTGGTCATTTCTTCAAAAGAAAAGCTCATTGTTTCGAAAATAAAAATAAAAAACTTCGAGAATAGAATGTTGGATCAGTGACAAGTAATTTTGTAAAAATATAGTAGACGTATCCAATGTCCTTGAAGTTTTTTTTAATTTTTTTGACCTTTTCCTTTGAAAAAATGATCGACATGTTATTATTATATGAAAAAAGTTAGTACGGTTGTTTGAACACAAATTTCCTAAATCGTCAAATATCTTATTATTTAACTTACGCTGGCATTGAGAAAAGGCCGACGAAAAATTAAAATTTAATATTTAAAATGAAGGACGCTATAAAGTAAAAAATAACAATTAATGCAGAAAAAGTCTGGATATTTTCTGCAGCCCTTATACAGTATGACTCAACAGTTTTTCAAAGGGTACGTTTTGACATGAGAAAACGTTGTAGGAAGTGCTGTGGAGTGAACGGTCAACATTTTGAACAGTTACTATAAATTTAATATGTAACAGTTTTTTGTATTCTTAATCCTCACTAATTATAAAAAAATTTCCTTTAATTAAAATATGTATTTATGCTAGTCAAAAAACAGGTACTGAAATTTCCTATCACATAATAGAATACAGTCCTGTATATTTTGAATATGATATTCTCAAAAAATTCTGCTCAATGATGAACTGTTTTCTAAATATTTTTATTGTGTATATTAGGTCCAGACAAGCTGTTTATTAAAAATGAAAAAATCCAGATTTAACATCGACGATAGAAAAGACGAATTGTAGACTTGTCTTCAAAGTCAAATATCTCCAAAATTGTTGATTTTAGGGTAATAAAAGTTAATAACTTTTTGCAATGTAAATAACCACAGATTTAAATAAAATGAAAAAAAATCGATTTATACAGTATCGTAAAAAATAGGGGGGTCGAAGTTGCCACTACCAATTTTTGTGCGCCACTTTTGTTGAATTTTCAAACTTCAAAAAAGTAAATTGGCTGCCAAATTTAAACAAAAAATTTAAAATGGTACGTGAACTATCACAAAAAAATTATTTTAATTTTTCAACTTATCCAGCTGTATCTTGTAAACTAAAAATCTTAAGGTCTTATGTACGTAACTTTTTTATCATTTGCAAGGGCTATCACCTGTAAAGCGTTGTCGCTCGAATATCGGAATACCCTGTATATAAGGATAGGCAAGATTTAAAAAAACAAAAATAATATAATAAGAAAATGATTTTAAATTATTCAAAAATTAGTTAATGTCAGATAAAAAAAAAACATCATATATTAGTTTTTTTATTTGAAATGTCATCAAAGTAAATGTCAATTGACAGAGTAAAAAGATATAATGAGTTTTTATAAATGAAGTAAAAAAGTAAATTGGTACTTACTTATTAAGAAAGATAAATTTTCCAGGTATAGTTATATCCAAAAATCAATATAAAATAATTTACAAATAAAATTTGATGGTAGTTTTTACAAAATCCAAAAACTTCTAATCCGGATGTCATAAAATGTAGAAATTTGTAAATTCTTATTGGTTGTTGGATATGTTCGGTATTTTGTACTAATTTACTTATAGAGGTCAGTAAAGTTGGTACCCACTTTTGCGAATTTTCCAAAAATTTTTTGTGCATTCGTTTGTCCATCGATTGTCCATTTCTGTCCACTAATTATTTTCGTTTGTCCGCTTTTCGTTTCAAAATGTCGGCCCAAAACTTTTTTTTGCAAAAAATTTCAACTGCATATATTGTTTGTTCTTTGTTTGTCCACGTTTGTGCACCAATTAGTTTTTTTTGTCTATCCACCAGTTTATTATAATTAATTATATTAATTTGAAAAAATTGTGATATTGTTAATTTTACTTTCCCGGACCCATCAAAAGGAATGTAAGGTGAATGAGCAAAAAAAATCGAGATATCGATGGAAATATCCATTTTGAGGTCCCCCAAGAAGATTGAAACCATTTCCAGCGTATTGTCTGTCTATGGAGTATGGTCTGTCTGTGCGTCTGTGTGTAATCTTCCACGATAACTGCCGAACCGTTTGACCAATTAAGCTGAAATTTGGTATGGAAGGTCGATGTGTGTCTAGAATGTGACCATTAGATTTTGGTTTAAATTGGTACAGTAGAAGGTCCTCAAGACCGACGTTTATTAAATACACATGTAACAATTTTTTACTTTTTTTAAATTTTAATTACAAACAATACACTTTAGTGCAAAATGTTTCAGTGCAAAGTTGTAAAGCATAAAATTCCCTACAACTATTGTATGAAAATTTTTTCCCAATAGTTTTCACACATGATTTTAGGAGATCCTAATTGTAGCAGTGTGATAAACGTGCGCATGCGCAGCCTATGTCTTTATCAACATTGAAATATCAATTCGATAGACGTATTCACCATCGGCTCGCTATTTTTAATGTGTTCCATAAATTAATGTAATGCGTATTTTGTAATTAAAATAATAATAATGATAAATAACATATTCTCTACGGTCGAGCCGGGAAAGTTCTGGGGTGACACAGCCGATTTTTTTATAAGGTTTTGACCATGAACTAAACTTAAAGAATTTTTCTGTATATGGTCCTGCTCATTATATGTCCCGCAAAATGCACTTTATGTCCCGCGCGGACATAAAGACAAAGAACAGATTTTTTTAAATATTTAAATTTTGAATGCAATAACGAACTTATACGACATAAAATAACTATTATTTTTTGATTATAGTTATTTAAAAAAAATTAAATTAAAATATTTCATAGAAATTAAGTTCAAAGTAGACTTAATTTTTAATTAATTTTATTTAAAATGGTTTATAAATATTTTCAGTGAAAATGGAACATGACCGTTCTTAGAAAAATTCCCAAAGTACATACAAAAATTAAATATTCTACATGATTGGACAAAGAAAAATGGGCTACTTTTGTATAACGAAATCTTATATATATGATGATATGTAGTTATTACTTATTAAATGACTAATATGATGTCTTAAATAACTTTGCACAAATTTACTTTTTCTTTAAGAAAAAGCAGATTAAAATAAATAATGACACACTACCTGAGATTTGATTTAATTGGCTCTTTATAAATATTTATATAATGTCACTTTCAAAATGGGTCTGTCTATGAAACCAAAATTTATTTACGTCTTTATCTTTATGTAATATCGATTGCGATTTTTTATTTGTGATTGTGGGAGTGTTCTGAAAAATGGAGAATGAATATATAAAAGCTACATCAAATAATCTGCGTAATGTGGATTATTTTATGATACACGATTATAAAAGTCGATGAAATTTAAATTTAATTAAGTCTGCAGTTGTATGTTAAAAGTGTGTTGCTAACTCACAATCACATTAAACCAAATTCTTCTGCTTTTGGATCATATTTCTTATTAACTATTAACGAATATAATATGCGGCCGAGTAGACACTTTCAAACGAAATCTGCAAAAGGGGAGGAGTTACAGGTAGTACGTCATAACCCGCGAAATTTGAAAATAGAAATCAGTAGGGCCCAAAAGCGTAAAGATTTAAAATTATTAATCAGTGTAGATAATACATTTTGACCTTATGTATTTAAAAATAATTTTTAAAAAAATCACAAAAGTAGCCCATTGGGATTTCAAAAATGGAATAAAAAGTACAGGTCAGTATTTAAAAAAAATAGTTGAGGGTGGCCCTTCAAAGCCGAAACGTTATTTAAAAAAATTGGATAGGCTATATTAAGCGGTATTTAACCTTTAATAAAAAAACCTTATAAAGTTTTTTTCTATCTTTAAAAATTAAGGTGTTTATTAAATAAAACCAAAATTGGTGATTTCGGTTTTTCACAAATATCTCGGAAACTGGATCTGATATTTTAATTTTGAAAAAACCAAATAAGTCGTCTTGAAAATATACATCTTTTCTCCATTTAACCGATATTGCATCTATTGCGGTTTACGATATCTCTGTATATGAAAATGAAATCCGGTCCACTCTGTAGAATAATGATACCTCACCGCAAACTCAATTAAGATTTATGAATAAAATACTATAATCCCATCAGGTTTCATAGTAAAAAGGTTTTATTGATTTATTCTTTTAAAATATTACATAATAAATATAAAAATTTATTTTTTATTGAAAAACTTATAATTTCACTTCCACAACAATGTTACATCTCAAGGATATTTTCCGCGAGCGGAGCATCGCCACTCATTACTGAGGATTTAAGTAAATTGGTTTTCACTATTATTTTATAAAAGAACATATTAATAAAAGTTCAAATTTAACGGTGGCTGGAATGCTCCGCTCCGCATCGGGCCCTAATGAAAATATCCTTGCAGATAGAACCAAACAATGAAAAACAAGAAACAAAGTGGTATCGAAATAAAAATTCTCATATAACTCAATAAATTTTTTTCATGTATGATAGTTTACTTAAAAAAAGAATTCGGTTTTGCACTTCATTTTGAAATGGTGCTTGGACTAACAAAAATCTTATGTGGACAATCTTGGACTAACGATGAACAAACGAATGCACGAAAAAAAATTTCAAAATTCAAAAAAGAGTGTGCCAACTTCATAATATCACAATTATTTTAAATTTATATAATTAAAACAGTAGATTATCTATAACTCAAATGTGCAAAATTATTCAACGAATAATTTAAACTCCAAGTCATACCACAAAATTCATTTCAGGTTTAAGATAAGATTAAAATGGCGACATATTTCGGCCAAAATATGGCCATCATCAGGCCTACAATACAAATTAAAAATTGGAATACATACTCCAAAAAAGGTTACTTACAAAAATAATGACGAAATTATACATGGTGGTATTTGGTATGAAAATTGAACACTAACATAGTAAAATTTTTTATAAAAATAATGTTGAAAACTTTTTTACACCATTAACCAATACAAAACGCCCCTACTTTGCACTTTGATGTTATAATACATTATTTGTGACCTTTTCTGATTGGTGGACAAACTTTGACAAACAAAGAACAATCGACCTATGCCGTTGAAATTTATTTTTTGCAATTTGTGGATGCCGAGAGTAAAATTTGCAAAAAAAAGTTTTTGGGCCCCCACTCGTTTTTTTCTTAATTTTCTCATTTTTTAACTATTTTTTTCCTCTTTTCAATCAAAAATTACCTCCACTTTTAATTATTTATTTTTTCGCTACACTTAGGTTTCCTGGAAATCTGTTATGGAAAAAAAGAACATCCTGATTTTGAGCCTTCAGTCGATGCAAATGGTAATTTTTTTCTGCGGAAATGTCCTGTTGCCAAATTGGTCACTTTGAATTACTGGAAATCTGATATTGAGATGGACATTATTCTTGATAAGTCTTGGTATAACATTCGAAATTTGTGGAAATGCGTTGCTCCTAAGTTATAGCCGATGGTTATTATCCAGAGAAAATTAATATAAGTCTACATCTTAATCAATTGGTATGTGGTTTTCATTATTGGCCGACATTTCGCAAATCCGCGCGCCAAGTTTTTTTTTATATTTTCATGTTCCTTGACCCCAAATTGGACACTGTTATGCATAAACGATCCAATTCACAAAATCCTAAAATATAAATTAACTGGTCCAAACTGTCTCACATAGAACTATTTTTGTTTTGCAAAAATTGTCCAGTCCATTTTAGTATGAGATCCTGTTAATTTACGCATAACAGCATCCAATTAGTCTATAAAAAAAATTGTCAAAATCTGAAGAGTTGCCTTAAACTAGACTTTTATCAAAAAAAATAAAGTGGTATACTTACCAAAGTACTCAATGAACCACAACATCTACTTGTGGGAATTTATCATTCCACGTATATAATTTATTCTTATTCTAGTTCATACGTTTAATTTAAGGTTAAATATTAAACCGAAGTACGTACTTCTCGAAAGTAATAATAATAGACAGACATAATACGGCGTTTTTTTGCCTTGAGTTTTAAATGTTTGATTCGTAAATATGTTTTGCAAGATATACAGGTGACACAATATATACGTCTTATTTATTCTGATCTTATACTTTAAAATTAATATTTTTTTTTTAATGGAACGTTAAATTTTATTTCTATATTTAATATATTGATATATAAAAGGTCATTCTAAATTTTTACTTAATTTGAGAAAAACAAAACTAAATTAATATTTACCTGACAGAATCCGCTTCTGAGATAAGAGCAACAATTATTTTTTTTTTATTTTTATTAAAATAAATTCAATTGGTGCTCCACAATATTAAATTAATTTACCAACAAATTCTAAAAATGTAAACAATAAACATTAAAAATTTGATTTCAAACATTACAGTAGATAATGTATTTTTAAAAACCGCAGTATGTCATACTATGACCTTAACATTAATAGTTTTCGAAATAAATTACTTTAAAAGTGGGAAAATAAGATTTTATCAATTTAATTTAATGAAAACCTATTTAAATAATAAATAAATAAAAATAATTAAATAAGGTGTTCAAATTGGAATCATTTCACGTGTTGATAAATGGCCAGTCCATTCCTAAATTCCTCTCAGGCTTTTTCAAGAGTATCTTTCTAAATATATCTAATTAAACTTAAAATAACCCCATAAGAAAAGGTCAAGCAGAGTAAGATCTGGGGACCGAGCTGGCCATTCAATAAAACACTTCCTCCTGGTTAGGAGATATTTTATTTAAATAGTTACGAACATTAACATCGTAATGTGGATGTACATCGTTTTCATGATACCTCAAAGATTCATTTAGTATATTCAGCTCATTATCATTGGGGAATATTTCAACCAATTCAGGAATTATTGATATTTCTAGATATTTTGGATCACATACCTAACTCTTCTTCTGGGACTGCTGGCTAATCTTTGTAACGATTTGGTACATTCTCAAATTGTTCTTTTTAGTAACGCCCCACCTTTACCCTGAACAAAGCTAACCTAAAACGAGCAAAGTCATTCTACCCCAAGCATGGAGTGTTTTTTACTCTGTTACACAGGTCAGTATACTTTAACTTCTCCAATTGTTTCAAAATTTTAATTTTATAACTTTTTCGGTAATTTTTTATATGTTAACTATGTTTCGGAATCATTTTTCCTTTATTATTAGTACTACGTTTTCTATTTGCTACTACCCCCCACATTTAAACGTATAGAGTGTACTTTTTCCTTTCTTTTTGCTATCAATTATCATACGTCATGTCACTTTCTCCTGTCGCCGATGAAAATGTCGTTGAGCACGTACTTTCTCTCAAATTCAAAAATTAGTAATAATAGTAATAGGGTGGCAATTTTTGAATTTCTTTTTTATCTGTCGGGATGTTGGTCCCCCTACAGATGTTGTCCCTATGTTGCCTCCTAGGGAGCAACCTGCCTTAGTTTTAATTAGTTTAATAATTTTTTAAAATTTCCGTTTTCAAGTACCTCAAACTTAATGTATTCTCTTTATCTTCTATCCTTAAATGGGTTTTTCACTTGTGTGATTAATTTATTTCCTCGTTAGTACTTAATATTGGTAAGTTTGGTTTTATATTTTAGGTTTTAATTTCTGGACTAATTAAGAACGTTTGTATCTCTAGGCCTGATGATGGTCAGTGACCGAAACTAGTTGCCTGCTAGTACCTGTTTGTACAATTAAATTTTTGTGGTACCTGACTTTGTGCTTTATTACCTTATTCTATTTGTTTTACAATTTATTTAAATCTTTAACAACGTTGCAATTGCCCTTAACATTTTTTGGTGACCAATAAAAACTAATAAATAATTAATTCCAAGTTACATCAAAAGTAATTTTTGGTGAAAATTTTGTACAAAAAATCATCGGACACATACATACATAAATTTTCCAAAAACAGGTTTTTTCAACTTAGAGGTCCTAAAAACGTAAATAGTCACAATCTCCAGATACTGAATGTATATTAATCAACAATTTTCAATACATTTTCTATATTTTCAGCACTTTAATCGTTTGAATAATGTCGAGGAAAATAATTTAAATTACTACAATTAGAAATATAAATATCATTAAGAGGTTTTAGATTAAGTTACAACCTCGAAAGTGTTGGATGTAGCTTAACGCATTTTATTAATTTTAATGATTCATAAATAATTTCTGGTACATTTTTATGACGTAAGAATACTCTTTTGTAGAAACTGTCTGCATACTGTTTGTCGTATAATTTATCTGACATTTTTATCATATGTTGCTTTGAAATAATAGGAATCATACATTTTTATACATTCAAAAAACTTATTGTTACTAAAAATACCTAATATATTATTTTAATTTTAGGTCATATTCTACACTAAAAAACAACCCAAAAAGAAAACTTTTCAATTAATTAAAAATAATGGAATCAGAATCAATGATAATTATTTTGATCATTGGATTAATAGCCTTTGTTGCATTTTTGATAATGTGTTTATGTAACCAATCTAAAAATAAATCAGGACTATCAATAACCCACTGGAACACATACGAAGATAACCAATACATTTCCGATGAGCCAGTGAATATTTTCAATGAAAGAACCTTTACTCAAGAAACAACCTTTACTAAAGAAAATCCTGGGGATAGTGACTTTCATGTGACTCACATTTTCTCTAATGACACTCAAGATAATGGTACAAGCTGTACTTATGATACTGGTACTAGTACTGGATTGGCTAGTGATATTTGTTCCGCCTTTACTGAAACATTTTCCTCAGGATTTGATTCTGGAGGTGGATTTGATTCTGGGGGTGGAGGTGATTCTGGTGGTGGAGGTGACTCTGGAGGTGGCACAACATATGATTAATATTTCAATATTTTGTAATTAATTTTACTTTTTTATATTCAAAGTAAACTATATCATTACAAACCAGAATCTTGATAACAGGCAAGGTTCAGTTTTATTTCCATTTTGCAAAAAAGTAATAGACATGAGTCATTTTAAGTGCCATTTTTATAAACATAGTAACGGTTGGGATTCAGTTTTGGGCTCATTTTTGGAAACAAGGAACAGACATGGGTGATTTTAAGTACTATTTTAAAGACAGTAACAGATGCGGTTCAAGTTTAGGACCATTTTCTTTCACTGCCAACTACAAGTATAATGCATCTTAAAACTTGTTCCTCTATATACTATGTAGTATGTATGCAGTATGTATGCAGTATGTATGCAGTATGTATGCAGTATGTATGTAGTATGTATGCGGTATGTATGTAGTATGTATGTACTATGTATGTACTATGTATGTACTATGTTTGTATTATGTATGTACTATCTTTGTACTATATATACTATGTATATACTATATATTAAGCTTAGTTTTTGATATTATAATTTTTGAGCCCTGTATGGCTGTTTCACCATTTTTTTATGGATATTTACGATACTTACATATAAGTATAATATTTTGTAATAACTTTTTTATGAATAATTTATGTATTTATTTAAAAAAAATAAATTTAATCTAGAAAATATCAAATTTATTTATTAATATTTTTCATGACGAAGCGACGGTATAATTTAATTGTCAAGGAATGTATGACTTAATTAATGAATTGAAAACTCTTTCTGTTTTATATATAGGGTATTCCGGCTACGAGAACAATATGCAGATATGTGTTACAAATAAAAAAATTGATCGTTCTTAATTTATCTGTCTCGATACCATCTTGGTAAAATACATATTTTCTAAGGTTACTTTAAATTTTATGTTACCTCTTTTTCTTTGGGTCATTTCCAGTCCATTGGATAACTTTTCTCCATTCTAGAATCCACAGATTTAATTTTCGGTTCTATTGTTTTAATAACTGTATCTTGATAGTAATTTTGATCATATAATATCGACAATAAGATGGTTTTCTAGATTGTGGATAGATACAACCATTTTTTTCTGTCACTTTTGGTTTCCCATTATATTTTTTACAATTCTAAAATAGCTGTTTAACGGTGCAAAGTATTTTAAAGTCGATTTAAAAATCACGAATTAAATCATTTTTAAAAAGAATCCTGCAAAATCATCAAAAGACAAATTAATTTTCTTTCTAATTTTAAACATAGTTCTAACAAAAACAATGTTTCTTTACATATTATGCATTATAAATAAATTTATAATTAAATTTGCTTTAGGCCGAGCAAGGCATATGTGAGTTCTGATAAAATGATGATTATGGACATAATTAATTATCTAGAAAATGTACCTACCTTTGATCTCGAATTTAATCATACACCTAGTCGTCGTTAATTGGGATTCAAGCACCTTTTCACTGATTATTAATTACTGAAATTAATTATTATCAA
The DNA here is from genome assembly GCA_963243735.1 of Neocrepidodera transversa. Lineage (NCBI taxonomy): Eukaryota > Metazoa > Arthropoda > Insecta > Coleoptera > Chrysomelidae > Neocrepidodera > Neocrepidodera transversa. Next base: position 23,740,480 of record OY725347.1, on the reverse strand, counting down.
TGAAGAACACTAGACTTTATCTTAATTTATTGACGAGCATTAAATATTATAAAAATGAAAACAAAGAATGATTTACAATGAAATTAAAACCGAATAATTACACGAGGAGAAAATTCTTCAGTGTGCGACTCGTGCTGCTGTCAAGAAACAAAAAAGGAAGATTCAGAAAAAATCTGTCAATCGTATCGGCGTGTGGCAGGTTTTTTTAAAGATAAAAAGTTTCGGTTAGATTCTGAAGAACCAGAATGTATTTAAATTAAGAGTGCATTTTTAAAGCCGCACCGCTAAGGGACTACGTTAGAGATTGTCGCGTGATAAGTCATCTAAATTGTCCATTTATTTACTATACAGGTATATGTTTATCAGTACAGACAGATTTTTTTTATAAATAATAAAGGGAAAAGTTTCTAGTTTCTTTGCCGTAAAGTGCAATAAGAAAGATTTTTTTTTTTTTTTGATGAATTATAGGGCTTATTTTAAACCGGATATGTGTGAGACTTTAATCTTTTGGATGCCATTATGAAAATGTATATTTTATAACTAAAATTAAAATTTCGGTGGTTTAAAGAAATCGTCAACTTTGTGGCTATTTTATAAGTTGAGAATTGTCACATCAAGTTTACTGACCTTTGTTGTCAATTTCCTTTCTGCTCAAATAAAATGTCTTATTAAGGCCGTATTCATAGTGCATCCTTAGGTCGTCCTTAATCCTTAAAAGTTCACCTTATGTACAGTTTGTATTTCATAGTTAAATAAGGACACCTTCAAGAATCCTTAAGTGTAAGGTACCCTGGTAGGTGACTTGAGCACTCCTTACCATCATTCTTAGGTTATGATTATGAATAATTGCATCATTGACATTGACATTGACAGTGACAGTGTTTGTTAAAAGTGTTTTTATAATTTTTATATACTATGGATTATAATGATTTTATTGATCTCTTGGAGGAAAATGTAGTAGAGAAGATTCCAAAAAGATATATGATTTTTATGCTGAACATTTAAAAAAAGATACAGATTTTCAAAGGAAACTGTCTACTAAATGAATTAATAATTTTTTCCCTATCAGGACGTTACCAATTAGTCTTCTTATTTAAGGATTTCTTTGTGAAGGTAACCTAGAATATTGATTATGAATAGGAGGAGACCTTAAGTAGTCCTTACATAACATATCCTTAAGATTACTTTCAAGTATTAACTATGAATACGCCCTTTAATATCCTTTCCTTGTTTTTACATAGTTTAGTAGGCGTCAAAATTTGAATGTCAATCAGTTTTTTATTACTAATTAGTCATAGCCAACTCCTCTAATTTTATTTTTTTTGTTAAATTGTTAATTTTTTCCGTCTAATATTTTATTTTTTTTTAATTAAATCACGGTTAAAATTTCATTAGCGTATTTTAATTTCTTCCACCCAAGGGGATTTTTAACAGATTGTTCAAGGTCTTGTGAAGAATTTTCCCACGATTGTTCCGGATCTTTCAAAAGAAATTTTCATGGATTTTTTAAGACTTTTTTAAGGATTTTCCAGGATTTTTTAGAATTTTTACGTATTTTAGCAAATCTTAGTTGTCTATGTTTAGAAAAATTTTAATAAGAAGAAATTTTGAAGGATTTTTACGATTTTTTCTATGATTTTTCATCCATGAATTTTTCAAAAAAGTTTTGTGGATTTTTCAAGGGGTTTAAAAAGATTTTCAACAAATTTCAACTTTGTAATGAGTTTTAAAGATTTTTTTAAGAAACTTTTAAGGTTTAGTATTATTCCAAGAATTTTTCAATGATGTTTTAACGATTTTCAAGGAATTTTCAACGTCTTCATAACGATTTTATTAAGGATTAGTAATATTCTAAGTATTGTTTTACTATATTTTTAAGACTTTTAGTACGAATTCTTCAAAGAATTTTCAAGTATTATTCAATGATAGGTGAAGGCTTTTACAAGATTTTATTCAAGAATTTTGTCAAGAATTTTTCCTCAATTGTTCTATGATTTTCCAAGTACTTTTAAAAGGAATTTTCAACGATTTTTAAAGAATTTTTTAATGCTTTTTCAAAGTATTTTATGCGTTTTTTAAGATATAATTCAAGGATTTTTCATTCACGACATTTTCAAGGAAGTTTTGTGGATATTTCAAGAGTTATACACAGAATTTTCAACAAATAGGGTTTTAACCATTTTCAATTTTTTTTAGCGAATTTGGTTTTTTAGGGATTTTTTAAGTATTTTTCAGTTTAGTATTATTTTAAATCTTTTTAAATTTTTTAATAAGAATTTTTCCACGAATTTTCACGTATTTTTACAACCATTTTTCAACGATTTTACAAGTTTTTCAAAGAATTTTCTCTCTACTGTTCTATAATTTTCCCAGGGCTTTCAAGGAATTTTCAAAGATTTTACAAGGATTTTTCAAGGTTTAGTATTAATTCAAATAATGTTATTTTTTTCAAAACATATAATAAGAAATTTTCTAGAAGGATTTTTACGATTTTTTAAGAATCATTCAATGATAATTAACTGCTTTTTCAACTATTTCGCAAGATTTTTTTTAAGAATTTTCTCAAGAATTTTCTCTCGATTGTTCTAGGATTTTCCAAGGACTTTTAAAAGGAATTTTCGAAGATTTTTAAGAATTTTTAAGATTTTTTAAGGATTCTTCATTCACGAGTTTTTCAAGAAAGTTTTAAGGATAGGATTTTCCAAGGACTCCTAAAAGGAATTTTCAAGTATTTTTCATTTACGATTTTTGAAGAAAGTTTTAAGGATTTTTTAATGATTTTTAAGGAATTTACTAGGATTTTTCAAGGTTTAATATTACTTCAAATGATTTTTGTTTGTTTTCAAAACTTTTAATAAGAAATTTTCTAAAAATGTTCAAGAATTTTTACGATTTTTTAAGAATTATTCAATGTTACTTAATTTTTTAACGATTTTACAAGATTTTTCAAGAATTTTGTCAAGAATTTTCTATCGATTGTTCAGGGATTTTCCAAGGACTTTTGAAGGAATTTTTTAAAGATTTTTTAATGATTATTCAAAGATTTATTTCAAGGATTTTTCATTCGCGAGATTCTCAAGGAAGTTTTGTGGAATTTTTAAGAATTACGCAAAGATTTTTCAACAAATTTCTAGGTTTTTAACGATTTTTCAATTTTTTTTAAGAATTTTTAAGTATTTTTCAAAGTTTAATATTATTTCAAATCTTTGTGTTTTTAAAATTTGGAAAAAGAATTTTTCCAAAAATTTTCAAGGATTTTACAACCATTTTTTAACGATTTTACAAGTTTTTTAAAGCATTTTTTCAAGAATTTTCCCTCGATTGTTCTATTTCCAAGTACTTAAGGACTTTTCAAGTAAATTTTAATGCCTTTTCAAAGTAGTTTTAGGGTTTTTTTTTTAATTTTTAAGGATTTTTCATTCACGAGATTTTCAAGGAAGTTTTGTAGATTTTTCAAGAGTTATGCAAAGATTTAAAAAAACATAATAATAAAATTTGTTCGACTAATTGTCAGTAGATAGAACGTTCGTTAACTTTAACGGTTCTGTAACTAATGCCAACAAATTTGTGGGGTGGCAAGGAGTTCTAAAGGGAGTTGAGTTTGTTCTTTTTTAATAACTTGTTTGGATAACGTCCTAGCCTAATATGATTAATAGAAAAGTTGTTGAGAATAAAATTACGTACAAAATTCCGTTTAGAGTGTGAAGGCCACTGCACGGGCAGCGTCAGTGGAGAAAGAAATACTCCAGGGGTCGTTATGGTATCGACCAAAATCACTGACGGCCAGAAGGGCGGTCTTTACTTGCCCTACTTGGTTGAATAACCTGGGTATTAGCTGCTAGGATGTTAAAACAGAAACAAATAATAATAAATATTACCCAAAATCCGGCGGAGAAAAGGTGTGTAACGGACGATTGGCTTGGCGGCGTGGTGTAGTCGGACTGACGGTTCTGGACTCCGGTACAACTTGAAGTTGGCTTCAGCTTGACCTGTCTCTAAAGGTCGACGGACTGCACTGATGTTCCAATTGGGACGGCCACAGCAAGTCTGGCTTCTCGCTGCCTCTGCAGCTGCCGACAACGGTTTGAATTTGCCCTACTCGATACGAACTTCGACATCTAAGAAGCAGAGACGAGAGTGTCTCCACCTGCCTGGCGACGGTTCAACTGGTACGACTGGCCTTTTATTCATAATTTTAATTTAATTTTACTCCAGTGCCGTGCGCGATTTAATTTCTATTAATACGGATAAAAGTAACTTTGTTACAGGGTTGAATGTCATTTTTGGCGATTAAGTACTTAAATTTTATTTTTCTACAACCACTATGCAAAACACGCTTTTCTACACAAATTTGTTTACGCAAAGTAGGCCTTTTCTTAATTTCTTTGATATCCATTGGAAAAGTAATAATTTAGAGTGCGAAAAGTTCACGCTATGGCGCTATTCCATACGGAAATGTCAAACACAGCTATGACCTATCAACTTTTTTTGACAAGTTACTCTTTCATTAATGAATGTGGTTGTAGAAAAAATGTTGTGTACAACTTGCACGCAAAGCACTTTTCCCACTCGATAGATTTGCGGCACTCACCTTACGGCTCGAGCTACAAACTTTTTGTATAAACTATATTTGCCGTGTTTATCGAATCAATAGTTTGCGAGCACTCCAATGCCAAAGTTTGCGCTGCATGAGCCTACACCTTCAGTTTTTTTTAATTGTTTCTTTTACGGCTGTTCATATTTTGCAAGGCGACAAAGACCTTTTATGCGAAGCTCTGAATTATCTTTATTTTGAAATATGTAATAACTTTGAAAGTTGATTGTAATCGAAAACAATAGCTAGAAATTGCATAATACTGATACCGAAAGAGGAATATGGCTTTAGAGAGGGTCACAGCATCGCGACGCAGATAATTAACCTAATTCACAAAACAAGACAAAACTATTGATTCTAGACCTGAATAAAGTATTTGACACTGTTTAGTATGATCGACTCACATACAAAATGCTTGAGAATCATATCTGTGTAAATAGTAAAAAATGTACAGTCATCTTTGAATAACAGAAAATTTTATGCCAAACTAAATAAATTTGTTTAAGACCCCTACAATATTCAAGCGACATATTGCAAGCGTCTGCTAATGACATATACTTATGGAATTTACCCAGCGGTGAGAATTGTGCTATTTCGAAAGAAAGAGATGAAACGATGCTTCGATCAATCTCAATCTCTCTCAAAACAGTAGCGTATAGTTAGGACGTTAGAGACCACAACATACTCCCACATAGCAGTGCAACTGGTATAGGGAGAATGAGCATAGTGTTACGCCCCGGCCGATTGCCTGTGCAGCTGGCATCGAATCACAGTTGGTATTGATTCGTTGATAATAGTTGGCTAAGCTGCTTGAGACAATTTTTGTCCCACTACTAAACCGACCGCAAAATTAAAAATTAGAGAAGTGGGGAACGAAAGAACAAATGGAAAATTAGAGAAGTGGGGATGCTGAAGGCGTCTGTTTAGTTTTCGGAGAGTATATACTTGAGGAGAGAAGGATGGGAGACGTAATTTTTAATGCTTTTGTTTGTATGTTGTATTAAATTTATCTAAGCGTGCTTAAAGCTTTTTTTGATTCGATTCCACATAATTTTAATGTTTCTGTTGGTTAGTTAGTTAGAGGAAACCCCAACATTAGCTGGCCGAGGATTTTGTGCACGGTGTGATAGCAATAAGAATAATTCACTCATACGATAAGATGAAATTGATCAAAATTATTATTATATTCATTATTTTTTTTTCTGATTTGGTCTATTAATCAGCTATTATTTTCCTTATTATTTTGTAGATATTGTATTGTTCTGTCAAATTTTGTATTATTCTATTATGATTATAATTGCTGCTGAAATGCTTAATCATTTCTATTCTTTTCAAATAATTATTTAATTGTTCAATAGATTTAATATTCTGTATAGCAATTATTTCTGGTATTTCTATTTTATGTCTAACTTTACTTTCTCTGTTTCTTCTACTTTCTGTAAATTATATTCTTTTCATTGAAGTATATTAAATTTTTCACCTTCTAATTTCTCAACTTCTACTGTTCTTCCTATTGTTGTTTTGTTTTATTTCTTTTATTTTTCATAAATTCTTGTCCATATTTGTATCTATTTTCTTACTAATGTTTTGCATTTCTTTCCTTCTTTCTTCGTTATCTTCCTTTCTATTACCTCATTTTCATCCTCTTTATTATTTTAATTTAATTGTTATTTATTGTTAAAGTTATTGTCAATTCTGTAATTACTTTTTTTCTAGTTTTGTTATTTTATTCTATAAATTTTATTCTATGACCCCTGTTATATTTTTTTTTAATTTATTTTATCAATCAAAATTAACTGTTTCTCCTTTATAAGTATTATACATATTAGCAAAATTCATTTTTAGGCTATTTTTAATATCATCTACTACATTTTTTTATATTCACATTTCTCATATTACAAATAATGATGCTAATTTTAATTACTTTCCCGACCCACCTCCTAGAAGGGAAAGTATTGTGAACGAGCTAAAAAAAAATTCGAGATAAAAACGGAAATATCCATTTTTGGGTCCCCTGAGACGGTTAAGACCATTTCCAGATGGAAGTCTGTCTGTCGGTGTGTGTGTGTGTGTGTGTGTGTGTGTGTGTGTGTGTGTGTGTGTGTGTGTGTGTGTGTGTGTGTGTGTGTGTGTGTGTGTGTGTGTGTGTGTGTGTGTGTGTGTGTGTGTGTGTGTGTGTGTGTGTGTGTGTGTGTGTGTGTGTGTGTGTGTGTGTGTGTGTGTGTGTGTGTGTGTGTGTGTGTGTGTGTGTGTGTGTGTGTGTGTGTGTGTGTGTGTGTGTGTGTGTGTGTGTGTGTGTGTGTGTGTGTGTGTGTGTGTGTGTGTGTGTGTGTGTGTGTGTGTGTGTGTGTGTGTGTGTGTGTGTGTGTGTGTGTGTGTGTGTGTGTGTGTGTGTGTGTGTGTGTGTGTGTGTGTGTGTGTGTGTGTGTGTGTGTGTGTGTGTGTGTGTGTGTGTGTGTGTGTGTGTGTGTGTGTGTGTGTGTGTGTGTGTGTGTGTGTGTGTGTGTGTGTGTGTGTGTGTGTGTGTGTGTGTGTGTGTGTGTGTGTGTGTGTGTGTGTGTGTGTGTGTGTGTGTGTGTGTGTGTGTGTGTGTGTGTGTGTGTGTGTGTGTGTGTGTGTGTGTGTGTGTGTGTGTGTGTGTGTGTGTGTGTGTGTGTGTGTGTGTGTGTGTGTGTGTGTGTGTGTGTGTGTGTGTGTGTGTGTGTGTGTGTGTGTGTGTGTGTGTGTGTGTGTGTGTGTGTGTGTGTGTGTGTGTGTGTGTGTGTGTGTGTGTGTGTGTGTGTGTGTGTGTGTGTGTGTGTGTGTGTGTGTGTGTGTGTGTGTGTGTGTGTGTGTGTGTGTGTGTGTGTGTGTGTGTGTGTGTGTGTGTGTGTGTGTGTGTGTGTGTGTGTGTGTGTGTGTGTGTGTGTGTGTGTGTGTGTGTGTGTGTGTGTGTGTGTGTGTGTGTGTGTGTGTGTGTGTGTGTGTGTGTGTGTGTGTGTGTGTGTGTGTGTGTGTGTGTGTGTGTGTGTGTGTGTGTGTGTGTGTGTGTGTGTGTGTGTGTGTGTGTGTGTGTGTGTGTGTGTGTGTGTGTGTGTGTGTGTGTGTGTGTGTGTGTGTGTGTGTGTGTGTGTGTGTGTGTGTGTGTGTGTGTGTGTGTGTGTGTGTGTGTGTGTGTGTGTGTGTGTGTGTGTGTGTGTGTGTGTGTGTGTGTGTGTGTGTGTGTGTGTGTGTGTGTGTGTGTGTGTGTGTGTGTGTGTGTGTGTGTGTGTTCTTCCACGATAGCGACCACACGTTTAATCCGATTAAGCTGAAATTTGGAATAGGGGTTTGGGTTACCCGTCGGAAGTACCCATTAGTTTTTGTACGACATCTGTCAAACGGAAGTACCAGTATCAAAAAATGACAGATGCAATATGTCACGGAATTGGACATGCAATATGTCATTGGTAAGCCCTAGAAAAACTCTATTCCGAACACTCAAAATTATTTCTCCAACTGTCACCTGTCAAAAATAAAAAAATGTCAAAATTTGAAACTTCAGCATTAAATATCTAAAGAAGTAATAATCCGATTGAGCTGAAATTTGGTATATTTCTTTGGGTTATTTGTCGGAAGTACCCATTAGTTTTTGTAAGACATCTGTTAAACGGAAGTACCACTGTCAAAAAATGACAGATGCAATATGTCACGGAATTGGACATGCAATATGTCATTGGAAAGCCCTAGAAAAACTCTATTCAGAACACTCAAAATTATTTCTCCAACTGTCACCTGTCAAAAATAAAAAATGTCAAAACTTGAAACTTTAACATTAAATATCTGAAAAATCTGATGTGGCCAGCACATGACCTCTCGCCATTTTTTAATCAAAAATTTACAGGTTGACACAAAAAAGTATGAAAAAAAATTATTTTTTGTAAATCTGGCAACAATGGCAAAAGTTTCGAAAATTTTAATGAGATGAAAATAAACTATAGGGTATACAAAATATATGTGTAAAACTTTATTGCCGTTTTGTATAATAATGGCGTCATCACCCATAGCAACTGCCACTTCCGGTTGTGCGATTGGCACCAAAATCTAATCAGATCTAATCTAGGGTATCAGAATCCTGTGTGCAAAATTTCAATTTTTTTTATTCAGTAGTTTTTGAGTTATCGTTACTACAACATCCATCCAAACACACACACTAACACACACACACACACACACACACACACTAACACACACACACACACACTAACACACTAACACACACACACTAACACACACACACACACACACACACACACAGACATCATCGCGAAAATATTAAAATCGTATTCTAGGGACCCTAAAACGTGTTTATCAATTGAAAACTCACTACCCAATTTTTAGCATGATTTCTATACCTCTCTTATCTGAAGGGCGAGAGGTAAAAAGTATTCGTGGATACTCGTCGGGAAAGTTTTGGGGCGACACAACCGATTTTTTTAGGTTATGTTCGCCTCTTAGGCTCAATTTTAAACATAGAGCAACGCACCTTTATTTTTAATTTCCTACACGCTCATATTGTTAGCGTTAAAACTTTCGAATTCATTTTTATATTTTATTTATTAATCCAACCCTTACTCACTATTTATTATATTAAGAAAAAATAATATATACATTAACAACTACTATTTACTATAAACTATTTTAACTATTATTCCCGTTTTGATATTGTCTCTTATTAATTATTTACTTGTGTTTGAATTTGTTTTTTTGTAAATGTAATTTTCTTTGTTGAATAAAGCATTATTATTTATTTATATATTGTTTTCCTAAATATATATTAAAAAAAGGACATAATTGTTAACTGGAACACTAATTTTATTTAGATACCTAAACATATGCAAATTAAATGTATTAAGATTAATTGGACCTTGTTTAGTTTTCAAAATGAAATTAGCGTTCCAGTTAATAAATAAAAAAAGTATTTTTAAAATACAAATATTTGAAATTACCGCCACTCTGGGGCGGCCGATCGCCCGTGGCGGTAAAGATTGTATCGAGAGAAATTTAAAAATACATAATCAGGAGATCATTCCAAAAAAGACAGTTACTATCTTGGTCATCATCTGGATACTGGTGTTTGGACTTACGAAAATTATTTGGCATTAAAATGAATGTAAAAAACAAGTAACTGCTCTATAAAAACATTGTTAGTCTTGTACTGACATTGTTGAAGAATATGGTCACCACTAACTAAAACTACACTTTTTTGTTAGCAGCATCAGGAGTTGATTATAAACTAAATACTAAACTAAAAATCTGATGTGGCCAGCACATGACCTCTCGCCATTTTTGAATCAAAAATTTACAGGTTGATACAAAAAAGTATGAAAAAAATTATATTTTTGTAAATCTGGCAACAATGGCAAAAGTTTCGAAAATTTTAATGAGATGAAATAAACTATAGGGTATACAAAATATATGTGTAAAACTTTATTGCCATTTTGTATAATAATGGCGTCATCACCCATGGCAACTGCCACTTCCCGTTGTGCGATTGGCACCAAAATCTAATCAGATCTAATCTAGGGTATCAGAATTCTGTGTGCAAAATTTCAAATTTTTTTATTGAGTAGTTTTTGAATTATCGTTACTACAACATCCATCCAAACACACACACTAACACACACACACTAACACACACACACACTAACACACACACACACACTAACACACACACACACACTAATACACACACACACACAGACATCATCGCGAAAATATTAAAATCGTATTCTAGAGACCCTAAAACGTGTTTATCCATTGAAAACTCACTACCCAATTTTTAGCATGATTCCTATACCTCTCTTATCTGAAGGGCGAGAGGTAAAAATCTAGCTATTTATGCCTACCACCTTCACCCATGTATGCATTTTGACGCTAAGCGTGAATGCTTTATTCAATCAATCAGTTGGAAATAACCTGCCAACATTATCGAATTAAGCTGTAAAGTGGAATATATGGAATAGGTCCTTTATCTGTATTTAAACTATTTTTACATTTAATTATTTCTATACTTTCAAATGCATCCAACAATCTCTTGTTGGGTAAATTTTTAAGTAATTTTATCTTAGCTACACTAAATTTATGATTATGCTGAAAAGCCTGTTCAGCAACAGAAGATTTCTCTGTACGACCATATTTAAAATGAGCAATGTGCTCTTTAAACCTAGTTTGTACAGATCTTCTAGTTTGTCCAACATACTTTTTGTCATAATCAGGACACTTTATTTCGTAGATTCCACTTTTTTCCAAATGACTTGTTTTATTTTTTGGTTTGTTTAATATACTTTTCAAAGTATTGTTTGATTGAAAAACTACTCTCAAGCCTGATTTGTGGAAAATCGTTTGCAACCCATTAGTTTGTTTCTCTGCCACATAACTCATACCGAGTTATATTGCAGAGAAACAAACTTTTCAGCTTGTCTTCATGTTGGAAAAAAGTTTTTCTTAAATGTATGGCGATTAATTAACTTCTACTAAATGTCTCTCATAACTGTTAATAGCAGCTATATCTTCGATCAGATTCTTTTATTTCGTATATATTTCTTTAGTGAGAAGGAAATTTATTAAACGATGTACATGAAAATGTAAACTAGCCATCCTGCGTTGACCAAAATGAAAATAATCTGAAGGGCTATATATCTGTTACTAGCATTGTCTTTCCTAAATATATCAAATTCTAAAATATTATTTCTAATGACTAAAGTATCTAAAACTGGTAGTTGTCCATTATTTTCCTTTTCATATATAAATGTTATTGATGGAAATTTAAAATTTAATTTGGTATGAAATTATCCAAAAATAAATTTTTATTACCAAAAAATAGCGAAAATCTCATCCACGTACCTGTACCATATTTTCGGAAAATACTCAAACTCCTAACTAATCTTAGTTTTGAAACTACTCGTGAAAAGGTTAGTAAAGAACAGCGATAGACAATTGCCCATGGCAGTTCCTTGGTGTTGTTTATAATATTGATTTTTATGTTGAAAATAATTTGGCTCCATACATTTAGTCAAATAGTTTCGTCGTCCACGATGTTTGACTGACATATGGATATCAACCCTAGTACTCTGTCTCACAAGCCAAAACAAGGGTCTACACACTATTTCTGAATGATTCACTTGAGAAGTAGAATAATGGAGCTTCATAAAAGAAAATCTACATATACCTCTAATAAGAAATTTTTTAATTGAAAACTCAAATAACTACAAAAATGGCTCACACCAATATTAACGGATGGGATCCTAGGGCAGTTCCTATTATTCTATGCCTATACGGACGAACAAGACAAAATAATAATGCATTAATTTATTAATTCTAAATAAATGTTCAAAATAAATTCCAGTTTACATGACAATTCAGTAACATGCCTTAATGAACAATTAAGACCCAAAGATAACCACATTTTCTTACCAGACAGTTTCATAAACCTTATTTAACTTCTTCGCCTTTTGTCCTTTTTTCCGTCCATACTATATAATTTCCTTGGCTCCCTTTTCCTTTTCTTCAGTCATACAGATTGCTCACTCTATTTATCACCCCCTTTTTATTTCTTTATTTCCCTTTTCTCCCAACCCTAGTTCTGCCATTTGTCAAATGTCAATTGTCTTTCACTTTCTTCTTTGCCACTAATTTGACACATAACTCTTCTTCTTTTTCTCCTGTATTCTTTCTCTTCTTTTTACCATACGGCCATTGCCTATTCTTAATATTCATCCATAAAATAACCACAACGTGTTCATCAAACTTTATTATATGGAGAGTACATTACATTGGAGAGTACAAAAACGAACAGAGATTGAAGGTATAACCACCAACCTCTTCCCTTTCCTCTTGTCAATTGTCAGAGAGTGTTCCGTAATTGTGTCCTATTACTGTTGTAGTAATTGGTTACATCAACACTCCCTCTCAATTCTACAAAAATTTCTTAGATATATTCACATAGTCCAATACATTTTCTAAAAATATCAAATTTTACATATGATAGTGACTTTGTCATCAAATCAGCATATTGATGATCAGTGGGTACATAGATAAGTTTCACAATATTATTTGAAATTAATTCCCTAATAAAATGGCGTCTAACATTGATATGCTTAGATCTTTTCGTTTCAAGAGTTTAGCTATTTTAATGCATGACTGATAGTCTTCATAAATCATTATCTGATTAGTCGCTTTATGAATCAAGTCTTCTAAAATTTGCTTGAGAAAAAGACATTCAGTTATACAATTAGCTAGTGCTACATATTCAGCTTCTGAGCTTGACAACGCAAAAACAGTTTGCTTCTTTGATTTCCAAAAAATAACATTATTATTGAATCTTAAAATAAATCGACTAATACTTTTCCTATCATTAATGTTATGAGCGAAATCAGAATCAACAAAAGCATTAATATTTACATCTGCACTATCGGTTTTAGTTATCTTTAAAACATTAAACAATTTTGAAACTGGCTGAGCAAAGGTCAGGTCTCGTACCCAACATAACATACATAAGTGAACCTATAAGTTGTTTATATGGGACATTTTTTCTTCCAAAAGTGTGGTTATTCTAAACTTCCACGTGTGATAGTTCTTACCATTCAATACTTCGATATTAAAATTATTTTTACTACTTTGCATCGTGTCTGTTTAAACATTCAATTTCCTTTTTTATTATTTTTTTTTATATTCTCACTGGGACCATAACCTGTTAATATTCATCCATAAAATAACCACAACGTGTTCATCAAACTTTATTATATGGAGAGTACATTACATTGGAGAGTACAAAAACGAACAGAGAGTGACAGAGAGAGTGAAGGTACAACCACCAACCTCTTCCCTTTCCTCTTATCAATTGTGAGAGAGTGTTCCGTAATTGTGTCCTATTACTGTTGTAGTAATCGGTTACATCAACAACTATATCCACACTTTGATTTCTTGATCTCTTATTATTATTTACACAAATTTGTTAATCTAGTCTTAAGTTTAAAATTCAAAACAATATTAATTGTTAATTTTTAATTTTATAATTTCGCCCTGCAGGCTTTTAATACATATATTCAACTTTATGTTGCTATTCCTAGTTATTTACGCAATTGATTTGTTAACATTTTTGATGTTACTTAAAATACGTTATGATCGGCCCCATAAAGGCCTAATACTGCTATTTGGCATTTTTAGCCAATGCTCAAACTATAATCTAATTCCGTCTCCAGACCTGCTAAATATTGGTTTGGATCTCGTAGTACCGGCGGCACTTCCCTAGGACCTTTCTATTCCCGATTGGCATTTGTTTTCACCAATTACCCGTCAACCATATTTGCCATCCTCACATTACTCAGAAGGCAATATAGACTTCCAGATTTTTGAATTTAAATTTTAATTATTTTTACCTTACCCTTTCACTTCCTGTACCACAACTATCCTTCCTTTTCACTCCCTTATTTTTAGTGCGCACACATCTTAATTAATTAAATACATTATTTAAGTAACGTCAAAAATTCACCTTTCATTGTTAAGTTGTAGTTAGTTTGTTTTGTTCTTCTCTCAGCAATTAGAACTTTGTATTATAGGCCTGATGATGGCAGTCTGTCGAAACTAGTTGCCAACCTTTTTAAATCTTCTTCAATATATTTTATGTAGTACTCGACTTAGAGTTTTATTACCTACTTACATAATTATTGTTTATCACCAATCACCAACAAATGCCTAATAATGCCATTTATAACAAAGAGTATGCGTGACTAGGAGTACCAATAGCAAGCCATGTACCGGAGTCAAAAGATTTGTCATCTGTCCTCAACTGTTACGAAATACCTAAAGAAAATAAAATAATTTTCAAATTAAATAAATAAATCGATCAGCAGTATGGTCGAACCCTTGAACATACTAGAGGGAGAAGTTGTATAGAGACAAAACTATTCTTTAAAGTGTTGGAACCCATAAATCGCGTTCAAAACTAGTATACAAATAATAAATAGATGATCTCCGTTTGTTTTTCAATACCTGTCTATCTATACAACTCTCTTTTCGATCAAGACTTCTTGAATAGGGAATTTGGATAATGTTGAAGAATATTAAAAAATATCGTCACCACTAACAAAACCTAGACTTTTTCAAAAAAAAACGACGTACGTTTCGCTATGTTAGGTTAGGAGCCAATAATTTAAACCTCGCTTCGCTCGCTTTCCGCCACTCCATATCAACTTGCTATTTTTTTTTTAATTAAAAAAAAGTTTGGGAAAAGACAGTAACATGGATTTATAAGGCAAATATTGACTCAACTTTCACTTGCTACAGAGAGAAGAGTCGAGATTTGCCTTATAAGTATATCTTGAATCAAACAATAACTTGCAAAAACTAAAACCAAATTTCGAAAATTTTCTGATTATTGTAGAACTACGAATATAAATTGGTAGTGACATTGGATTTATGAATGTTGGTTTACGTTGTTATTATATCAAAATTTTACTAAAATCTACTACGAGGAAATTGATAAGTTAAAATGATCAAAACAATCTATAGTCAAAAGCAAAATTACGTTTCAGGTCTTTGAAGTAGCAAGGAAATATAAATCTAAATTCAAAAAGTACATAGTTGATAAATTGGTAAAAACAATACAATCACAAGTATTTTATCAAAAATAAACCAAGACTTCTACATAAATTTTAAGCCGTTTCGTTTTATTATTCATCTACTTCAAATCCGCATTTTTTTACCTCTTTCAAGTTTATAGAGACATACCACAAATTGATACTGCTTTCAAAAAAAAATTTCAAAGAAGCCTTTTCCTAAATTTCGGATTAGTTCTTTTTAAACATTTTCCTTTGTGCCTTCGATTTAGTTTGCGGCAGCGGCACAAGGAGGCGGTGGCGGATCAATATGGATGAGGTCCGTCGGCTACAACTATCCGCCACCTGCTGCCTACTTCCCGTCTCTCTCGATGATGCCACGTTACCGCTTCCCCAAAACATTTTAGAATATCGGTCAAGGCCGTTGAAGTTCTATATCTTACTCGGTTTTCCTTTCAGCCAGTCTTTCAAATAAAATAATTTTATTAATTGTCTTTTTTGCTCGTGAGAATTTTTTTGTAATTTTTATTTATTCATGCTGTAAGCACCTAATTTGTAAAAATAAGGTGGTTTTTATTTTATAAATGTACACTTATTTACTTGATATTAAACTTTTCAAATTATTAAGAGGAGGATTTACCTGCGATAGAATAGTATGTGCAAGGGTTTCGCCCTCCAGTTAAGAGAGGTATAGGAATCATGCTAAAAATTGGGTAGTGAGTTTTCAATGGATAAACACGTTTTGGGGTCCCTAGAATACGATTTTGATATTTTCCCGATGATATCTGTGTGTGTGTGTGTGTGTTAGTGTGTGTGTGTGTGTGTTTGGATGGATGTTGTAGTAACGATAACTCAAAAACTACTGAATAAAAAAATTTGAAATTTTGCATACAGGATTCTGATACCCCAGATTAGATCTGATTAGATTTTGGTGCCAATCGCACAACCAGAAGTGGCAGTTGCTATGAGTGATGACGCCATTACTAAACAAAATGGCAATAAGGTTTTACACATATATTTTGTATACACCATAGTTTATTTTCGTATCATTGAAATTTTCAAAAATTTTGCCATTGTTGCCAGATTTTAAAAAAAGTAAATTTTTTTCAATCTTTTTTGTGCCAACGTGTAAATTTTTGATTCAAAAATGGCGAGAGGTCATGTGCTGGCCACATCAGATTTTTATTTTTAGTGAAAGAAAAAAATATATTTGAATTGGAGAAGATCTAATCTGTGCTCCTGTGCAGCTACTTTTTGAAAATTGTCCATTCTGGTCATTTTTCTAATTTTTTTTTTTCAAAAAACAAAGTAAAATTTGTAAAAAGTAGCTGCAGAGGAGCACAGATTAGATCTTCTCCAATACACATATATTTTTTCCATTCATTAAAAATAAAAAACAAACGTATAGGACGAGTAAAGCGAAACCCTTGCAACTGAAGATTTTGCTCCAAGGAAGTGGCGCCACCGTTAGAATTTAGGGAACACAGCTTGTAAATAGAAATAAAATAAATTCTCTTGTTAGCAGAGTTTTACGAGGGTAAACAGTATGAAATAAATTTAAACTTAATTATAGAGTTTATAATTTTTCGGACAATATTTTTTTTTTAATTAATCAAAATAATTTTATTATTTGGATGACAATTTTTGTTTTTATGAACTACAATTTTTAACATGAAAATTACAATAAAACTAAATTTACTCGTCATTTTTAAAATTTTACAGGAGCTTAACAACATATAATAAGTATTCAATTAATTTATTTAGTAAGTTAAAATTGAGATTTAATTTACAAATGCATTTTTTTTTAATTTAAAATTTAACTAAAAAATTAATTTAATAACATAAAAGTTATTTAAAAATTAAAATAAAAACTAGCGGCGAAATTCGAAAAAGTAAAAACAAAGTTTGTAGGAAATTTTATGTTCTACAATTTTGATTTCTTGTAATTTTTCAGAAAAATCCATAATTTTGGATCAAAATCTAAAAAAGACGCAAAAGTCTATACCTATATATATATATATTTCTTTCACGCCCTCTAGCGGCAAAACTATGCAGAACAGAAAAAATAGTAAGTACAAAATATGTAGAAAATTTTAGTAATTTTTCATAAAAATTCAT
The DNA here is from genome assembly GCA_963243735.1 of Neocrepidodera transversa. Classification (NCBI taxonomy): domain Eukaryota; kingdom Metazoa; phylum Arthropoda; class Insecta; order Coleoptera; family Chrysomelidae; genus Neocrepidodera; species Neocrepidodera transversa. The sequence continues at coordinate 23,723,191 of OY725347.1, read as the reverse complement.
TTTAAAATAAATTCAAACTACATCCTAATTCACTTGTGCATTTTAAACAGACCCCAATTTCTATTCGAAGCTTATGTTTCATTTTTAAATTCCTTTCACATTTTAATTGTTTATAAACAAAAACGGAAATACCTATAATACCATTATATAACGGAAGATTTTATGATCCCATTTTTTGTTACTATGCAGAAATATGAATTTTCACAAGAAAATTTTACTTTGACGTTATGTAACACATTTTTGTTACTAAAATGTGACAGACATTAATTGTACAAATGAGGAGAAATTGATAATACGTTTTTTGTGTCTTCTTAGCCCGGTGTTCGATATGTAAAGCAAATTGGTTCGTATCAATAAAAATTATAAGTTAGTAACAAAATGTTTATTCTGAGTGACTTTTGCAAATAGATATAAGGTGCTTCATTTTTCACAGAAAAATTATCACTTATTAATTCCATTAAGTTAATAGGAACTAACAAAATTATCGCGATAGTCTCCCGTTGCTATAAGCAACGTAAACAAAAAGGAGCCTTCTAATTGGTTGAAAATAAATTTATGAAATTCTCAGTGTAATGTTGACATGATTGGGTGAAATTGTTTCATATGACACAAAATGACAAAATTTGATTAGTTGTTAGAACTGCCAAAAAATTTTCATAAAAATTAACTGATTAATTTTTGTTTTTTGTAATTATGGTCAATAATAGTGAAAATATTATAAGACTTAATACCTGCTTGATGAACTGGAGATAACCAAAGAAAAAGAATTAACAATTATTAAACGGAATTTTTTCAAATTTCATCAATATTAAAGAAAATACTAATTCACTAAATATTTTTAATAACTTTAAAAATATTTTAAATGAGACAAAAATACAAAATTAGATAATATTATTATAAGTAACTACATAAAACTGTTATATTCGGAACTCAATTTTACAACGTGCAATAAACGTATTTCATTATTATCTAATTGCCTAATTTTTTTATTAAATAATTTGCCCGTTTTGGGTTTTAGAATTCGAGATTTTTTGTTTACAAATACTCTGAATTTGTATATATGTCTCGCATTGATAATTTTCTAAATTCTTGTTATTAAAAAACAGAAAGTACGTACGTAATACAATTTTAAATAAAATAATTATATTTTCTGGAAAACACGTTTTGACCTAAAGATAAATGTAATATCGAGCCCTCCGGACGACCCAATTATTTATTAGGTAAACAATCATTACTACCTTTATTTTATAAGGGGTTTACCGGACCAAACGATATGTACCCTAATAGAGGATCCGAAAGAGTAAAAAGTACTATGCGTTTGAATTATTTCCTAATTTTAAAATAATATTTGTAGAAGTTATAGCCAAACATGTAATTAATTATGGCTCAAAATCTTGTAAAGATTATCATTCATAATTAATTTATTGTATAAATTTATTTTTATAAATAAATATTTTATTCACAATTCCACCAACTTTTATAGCTACCCAGGTAGAGACCGAGAAACGTGGTCAAAAGGGATAAGACACGCCCCCTATCATAAAATAAGCTTCTTCCGACCACACCGTTGCCCCTCAGGTGTATCTGTTCGTCAAGTAAATCATGCTCTTAAGGATTTTAACACAACAGTTTCTAAAAAAGTGGAACAACTCTTGTGATCAAAAATCTAGATATTTTAGTTATATGATTTGGCTTTCACCAGATGACTAAAGCTATGCCGTAGAATGATATTAATTGGGTCATTGGACAATTTTAGCATTTTTTTTTAATTAATATTTGGATATATAAGGTCGAAAGGTACTGTTTATACCACTTTGTTATTTTTTTAATACAACCCTTAAAGCTAAAAACATCCGCTTATTTAAATTACCATACGTCACATACTTTATCCATAGGAGTGTCTACTCAATCACTCGTTAAAATCATTCGATTTGTCATTGATAATCGAATTATTATATTATGAATAGGTTATTTGCAATTTTTATTAATAATACAAAACAAAGTTTAGAAATCAGAAAATTAATAATAGTTTAAAGGTCCGAAATCAGAGATCGAGCGGTACTGATCTGAAAAAAATGTGAAATCATAAAAGATATGAATGTTGTATTCGATTTTGATCGATTTTTCTGGTGTCCGATATGTCATATGTTATCGATTCTCTCATTTGTTGTCAGTTGTCTCATTTCTCTCGTGTTTTTCTCCGCTGCGTTGTGTATTTTATGTTTTATTTTTGATTTAATTTTGTTATACTGGCTATATTATTTGCAGTTTTTATTATTCCTAAAATATTAAGTTTTAATATACATGTATCTCTATTGCAGGCAACAAAAGTTAAATGGTGCTTTGTTCCTTCATGCATTAATAATTCGAGGAACTCTAATAAATTATTTGTTCATTTACCAAGTCATAAGAAATTGGCAGATAAATGGTTTTTATCTGTCGGTCGACCTATTCAAAAAAATATTATTGGTATATATTGCTGTGAAGATCATTGTGTCGCAAGTTTTAATGTGCTATTTTGGTTATAGCTTTTTATTAAAAAAAATCATATTTTAGATGGAAGAAGACTGTAAAAATTGGATGGCATTCAAATTAATGAAGAGTAGAATACAGATGAAAAACAATGTAGTACCTCATAAAAGTCTAAATAAAAATCAAATTGATAGACAATATTCCCAATTATCAGATTGTGCAAAAAAGAGAAAGAGAGAAATATTTGATAGATATACTGCTGCTTCTAATCAAGGTACATCATCAACAGTGCCGATTCGTGAATCAATTGTAAGTGATCTATGTATTGAAACAAGAGAAAAGAGTATACAAGTTGCACCATCTACGAAAACGGTAGCTACTAATACAATAAGGCCACGAACAGGCCATTGTATTTTATTTAGTGAAATGAAAGTCCAAAGTGTATCTCCTTCTAGTACAGGATCTACTTTAGGTAAAAAAAATGAGATTTTCAAACCAAAAAGAATGGAAATGAATATGTCCTTATATAAAAGTGATTCCAGATTTTATTTAGGATTGCCAGAAAAAACTTTTGGTAATATTGTTAGAAAAGAAAACTAATTTAGAACAGCGAGATATATTGTTGGTCTTAAAAGGTTAGCACATGATTTTGATATAACGGTTAGTTCAGTTTCAATAATTTTTAACAAAACTTTACCGATATTAGCCAGTGTTTTAAAATCTTTTATCGCTTGGCCTGCAAGAGACTTGATTCAGAGGAATCTTCCAATCCCGTTCAGAAAAAGATATAGTGAAATTCAATCTATTATTGACTGCTTTGAAGTACAAATTGAGAAGCCCACAAATTCTCTTCATCAATCCTTAACCTGGTCAAATTACAAAAAATGTAATACAATTAAATATCTCATATCATCATTACCAGATGATTTAATAAATTTTATCTCACCAGGTTTTGGAGGAAGAATAACTGATGAGGAAATTATAAAAGAATCAGATTATATACATGTTTTGCCAAGCGAATATGAAACTTTACTACGGTCAAAAAAGTGCAAATTAGTAAGGCCTCCTAGTGTGGAACAAGGTACTAAAAGTACCCGAGAAGAGGTAAAATTAGCAAAAAGAATTCCAAGTTTACAGATCCATACAGAGAGGGTTATTGGCAGGATTCGAGAATTTGATATTTTAAAACCACATGCTTGTATAAATAATAAGTTACTTTGTAATATAGATGATATTGTTGTAGTTTGTGGAATTATAAATGTACAAGATTCATTAATTAAAACTTAATGATTGTATTAAGCAACTGACTTTTTTTTGGGAGTCTCCTGTAATTTATTTCAAATTAAAAACGAAACCATGCTGTAAAAAAATGGTATTACGGATGGTAACTGACAAGGGTAATTAACTATACAAAGTTCAATCAATAAAAATAAAATTTGTATAACTTCTTGTATTAATAAAACAAAATAAGATTAAATTAATTTAATTATTTTATTAACTCTACAAATATATTGTTTTTCCAAAATTCTAAGCTTTCCTTAAGAATTACATTCAGGAATTTTATATTTAATTTAACTTCTACTATTTTAACGTCTTTATTTTTTTCAAATTCTGGCGATGCCACACAAAAAAGTCCCTTTTGTTTATCACAAAACAACATTTGTAAATATATTTGGCATAAAAATTTTGGTGATAAGGATAAGGAACCATTTGGTTTGAAATAATTTGTTATTGTTGTTTTTTTACTTGGACATTTAATTTCGACTACAAAAATTTTGCTGATTGCATCGGGTGATGCTCCAAATATAAGGTATTCTTTATTTAAAATAATCCCAATGTTTTAAAATTTTTCATTTGGGTACTTTTGTTGTATAATTTTAATTATAGCATCTTCTAATTCTTTTCCTCTCTTCATGGGTTCCGTTTCAGGTAAGGAATAAGCACCAAATAAACTTTCCACCAAAGACCCATTAGATGTTGTGCAGGAAGCATCCTCATAGAGCTTGGAAGCGGTTATTCTTGCATATCGCATCTCGTACCAGAGAGGTGATTTAGATTGCAAAACTATATCTTTGCTAGCCCTTATGCATAATTCTTCGGGCATTATTTTTTTACAAAAAAGAATGAAATTTTCACAGTTTAAATCTGTTTCTGTCTTTTTAAAATCAATAATTAAAAAATGTAATGATAAATATTTTTTTGCATCTGGAGGTTCTATAAAATAATTGATGATTTGGGATGAACTTTTATTTTCGATGGCTTGTAAAATAAAATCATCTAACAATCCTTCTGATATGTTAACATCGTTTGAAGGATATTTTAATGATTTTTTTGCTAGTTTTGACTGTTCTTGTATAAGGTCACTTGCTTTTATGAATTTTACTGAAGATCCTACTTTCGATAATCTAGGTTTGTTCCAGTAACACTCTACCGATGTAGGACTCTTTTCCTCATTTCTCCTATGTAGCCAATACAAAAATGCTACTGCATGTTTACATCCACCTAAAATAAAAACAATCTTTATTTAAATAACTGACAAAAAGTTTATATGGAAAAACCATTAAATATAATCAGTATTGTGACAAATACTTACCAAGAGAAGCCATACAGTCTGCACATGTAGATTTTAAAATCTTTTCTTTGGCAGTATCTATTTTGGCCGAAACTTCATATAGTTTAACTCGTACTCTATGCTCAGGAGTAATGCGTCCCTTCACGACAACAACATTATTTTCCCTTTTTAATTGTATATAACCAATAGCTTCGTCACCATAAGAAGATCTAGCAGCCCTATAATGTATTAATACTTTTAAATATATCTAACTAGAACATTTGCATAAAAATAACTAACCTCAAAGTTTTTACATTACGGTACTCTGCACTTATATAGTCTATATTTTCCATATAATCTTCATGGATCATAAAATAATCTACTCGGGGTAGATTATTTGAATCACCTTTCACAAAACCTTCATCCATTTTTCACAAAAATAAAATTAATACAAATCACAACAAATAAAACACAAACGACACGACGCTACAAAACCGTGTAAACAAATGGTTGGTTTCGTATACATTCAAGCTAGTGATAGTAACTTGTACCAACATAAACTAAATCACTGAATAAAAACCCCAGATCAGTAAATACGTCACGTATTTTAAAAAAATTATCGTTTTTAAAAAAAGGAAATGTATTTGGGGTGGGTTTTATTTTGTAACCGAATCCAGTTGATTAAGATTAAGTGTCAGTATATTAAAAATCCCAAAAATCTTACTTACTAAAATCGTCAATTGTAAATTTTTAATCAAAATTAGTTGCAATATATTATATTCCTAATACAGATAAAAATTAAAAACTGTTAAATAAATATAATAGTAAATCATAGAAATAATAAAAAATACTTAATACAATACTTTTTGGATTAATCGGAGTATTAATTCTATTAATTTTCTTGTCAGTCGGATTATTATTCAGAAAGAGGATTTATTCAATAATTCTGAGGTATTATATTTAACCTTAGAATTAATTTTATTGTAAGATACCAGATCTCTTCCAATAGAAAAACATCAAGATTATTATTATTTTTATAGTCAGTTTACTACCACTTTTTTTCCATCTTAAAATTATAATTTTTTATTGATATCGTATACTTCTAATATTCAAATTTGCTATCTGATATGTAATATTGGATCTTAGTTAAGATTAAGTATTTTGTAATGAAAAACAATGTTGGTCAAATTGGAAAATTGTAGATTTTTTAAATATGGTGGCAACATTGCTAAGATCCTATCTCAAGGCTTGTCAATTCTAACGAGTTATTGAACACACTCGGTAAATTCGTTTGATCTTATAATAATATACGCGTCTCAATTTTTGTTGCTATGTATTTTGTCTCTGTTCTAATAGCTTTTTCACATTAAGAGTAACTAGATCAGATATATTTCATCTCTTTCACCCTTGATCATATCACAAATCATTTTTAGCGCCAAAATTTATTCACGCTTCTCGTAGAGATGAGTCGAATACAACATGTAAAATGTATTCGTTAAAATGCCGGCTAATATCGCGTCCTTCTTAACAAATTGTAACGAAGTTACTAAAGCTCCGCTATTATTTATTATCTCGTCCTGTTCCTTTTATTATTATTTCATTTACCACCCTGTTATAAATAATTCGAGGAATCCGTTTTCTTTATTTTTGTTATTATTTAAATAAATATTGAAACCGTGCCGTTTACCTGTGAACGAATCACCTAGCCGGCCGCGCTTACCTCCCACCTCTCGAACCGCGGAGAGATGGTACCGATGAGGTCCAGACGGCATTGATTCATTGATTCGAGAAATGAATTTCAGTTCACATCGATCAACCAGGAGCAGCAGTCGACCTACCTACAGTGAGCACCGACAACACCGGCCGAACCGTAAGATTTCAATAAGTATAAGTATAATTTTGGTAGGATTTTTCCAAATCTAAATTAAAGTAGAAAATATTCAAAGGCCGTAAAATCAGTCGGCGCACGCCTGCCTCCCTCCAAATCCGATTAAGAGTAAAAGTAGGGTAATTTTAGTTATTTATATTTGATTTAATATTTTAGTTGCAGTTGAAACCGAAGGCAGCATGCCGAGAAAACCGTCTGAAGGAGTATTGGTGAGACATTCTAATTTTAAGGTCTTGATTTGATTAGTTGCATCATCAAAGTTCTATTTCACCGCTAGGAATTTTTTGTCGACTCGTTCTTCTGATTAATTCTTTTTCCCTTTGAAAATATTTTTTACTTTAGATACCGAAAGGGAAATCAATCGACAGAACGTACCTGCGCTAAGTTTCCATAGGACACTGTCTGTCGCCGCGTTATTAAAATATTTGTCATTTACCGTCAGCACATTTTTTTTGTTTTGTTTCCGAATTGAAGAAAATTGCCAGAACATACCCACACTGAGTTTTCATGGGGTACTCTCTGCCTACGTGTTAATAGGGGAAACTAGAGCAGTGCGATTATTGAAGTAGAACTTTGACCGCCGTCGTAGAAATTTTTGTGTCCACGTTGCTTATGAATTGCACTACTTGTTCATGGCCGCCGTTCCCTTCCGCTTTGTTTTGATTCGCACGCACCACGCTTAGTTTGCTTAATTTATCCGTTTCACATTCCCCTGTAGATATTGCAAAACCAATTAAAATCATTGATAGTTACATAGCCCCCATTATTTTTTTTTCGATTTTTTTTTCTACGAGATTATTCTAATTAAAACCATCCGGAGCTAGTCCCCCATTATTTTTTTTCGATTTTTTTTGTACTACATTGTTCTAGTTGTTCTTAGCATTGTTCCAAATTTTTATGTCTTAGCATTTTTCCAGATTTTCATGTCTTAAGAAAATTATTTCAAGCTCAAAGTCAATTAAGAGCATTTAGATCTAGCCCCATTATTTTTTAGTCGTATTTTTTTTGTTGTACTAAATTGTTCTAATTGTTCTTAGCATTGTTCCAAATTTTCATCTCTTAAAAAAATATTTTATATCCAAATTCAAGAAAATCCATTTAGACCCAGCCACGATTTTTTTTAAAGTTTTTTTGTTGTATTGGATTGTTCTTGATACAGAAACTGGTGATTAAGTCTGTGAATTTAAAGATTGCGATGTATATTTCAAAGAGTATAAACCATGTAATTCTACTTATAAGAAGCATAGGTTAAATTTGTAAAGATAAGGTGTAAATAAGAAAAATATTTTATTGTAAAGCGACTTTAGCTTTAAGTGTAATATTAATTTTAGTTATGAATTATTGTATTTAAAGAACAGAGACCGTAACAATTTATTTAAGCGTAATTTCATACCTTAAAATAAATTCTCCTAATTATTAATATATTGATATGGTTTTTACTTTCCCGGACCCATCAAAGGGAAAGTAAGGTGAACGAGCAAAAAAAAATCGAGATATCGATGGAAATATCCATTTTGAGGTCCCCCAAGAAGATTGAAACCATTTCCAGCGTATGGTCTGTCTGTGTGTAATCTTCCACGATAACTGCCGAACCGTTTGATGAATCAAGCTGAAATTTGGTATGGAGGGTCGGTGTGTGCCTAGAATACGATCATTAGTTTTTGGTTTAGATTGGTACAGTGGAGGGTCCTCAAGACCGACATTGGTTAAATATACATGTAACAATTTTTTGCTTTATTTAAATTTTAAGGATAAACAATACATTTTAGTACAAAGTACAAAGTTTTAGAGCATAAAATTACCTACAATTTTTGTCTTAAGCCTTTTCCAAAATATCCAATAATTGCGCCCCTAGAGGGCGCGTAAAAAATGTGCATGTATGTTTTCTATAGTTTTTCTTGATTTTGAGGATAAACAATACATTTTAGTGCAAAATTTTGTAGTACTAAGTTTTAGAGCATAAAATACTCTATAACTTTTGTTTCAAACTTTTTCCAGAATTTTCAATAGTTGCGCCACTAGAGGGCGCGTAAAAAATGTGCATGTATGTTTTCTCTAGTTTTTCTTGATTTTGAGGACAAACAATGTATTTAGTGCAAAATTTTATTGTGCAAAGTTGTAAAGCATCAAATTTTCTTTAACTTTTATGTTTAACTTTTATCGAATTCCTCAAAGTTTCGCCGCTAGATGGCGAGAAAAATACACATTTAAAATTCCCTACAACTATTGTTTGATAAATTTTCCCGAATTCCCAATAGTTTTCACGCATGGTTTTAGGAGATCCTAATTATAGCAGTGTGATATACAACGTACGCATGCGCAGCTTATGTCATTATCAACATTGAAATATTAATTCACCATCACGTAATGTGTTCCATAAATCAATGTAATGCTTAGTATTTTGTAATTAAAATAATAATCATAAATAACATATTCTCTACGGTCGAGCCGGGAAAGTCCAGGGGTGCATTCGATAAATTACTCTCAGAGTAAATTGTCTGTTCGAGAATCATAGAGTCGAGTAAAAAAGACCTAGCACGTATCGTTCGAAAACACGTAGTCTACTCTTAATAGTTAACTCTTCTAACTCTACTAAAAAGGTAGGTAAAATTTACTCGTCATGCGCTGTCTGCCAATAAATGTTAAAAGTTGGGAATTTTAGGAGGTGAGGTCAGATTGTTTTCGTTTTTAGATTGGTGACGGTGACTTCTCTTGAAATTTTGAAAATGCAAGTCAAATTTTTAGTAAATAACAAAGATGTTTTATTAATGGAACAACATGCATACGAACAAATGTAATTCGTGGGGCCCTTATTGTTGACATACATGTATATTGTAATTCCTCTTCAGAATCCGAACATTCATCCTTCAAACAAATCATGTTGATTATATTATACATGTAGTCTAAAAAAAGTTTATTTACTTCATACATCCGAATTGTTGCAGAAAACATATTTCTAGCTAGGTTGTCGGCGGCTAACAATAACTTTATTTTTAACTGTGAATCCATTTCTATTTCTATCATTTAAAATAAAAATAATCAAACATAAACCCTACTTTTTCTCACTCTTTGTTTGTTCGATAGGTATTGTCACTCCGAGTTAACTCACCTCATATTTGATATATGGTTAACTCCAACTCTCGGAGTAATTTATCGAATGCACCCCTGGGGTGACACCGCCGATTTTTTTTATATGTGTAGTTTTAGTTCTGTTTTATATGTATTGCGGTTGACGGAGATTGAAAGGTAGAAAATGATTGTCAAATGTAAGCGTGACAGTGGAAAAAAGGTTAGAATATTAAATTTAAGGTGCGTATGGATGTGATGAGTTGTTTTATAATATTGGAACAAATTAAAAAAAAAATCTTAATATTTGAATTCATTAAATTAAAAAAAAAATCTAGTGAGATAAAAAAACAAAAGGTTGAAAGAAATAGTAAACAATAGGAGGTTTTCAAACAATTTTTTAAAAATTGTCATTAGATGATAATTAAAAAAAATGTATTGAGAATAAGCTTTGTTAATGAAAATATAAAAATAAAAGTTAATTAAAAATAAATAAACAGCACCAAGTGAAGGAAATTTTATTTTACCAATATTAAAAGAATAGAAAGAGACCGACAGGAAATAGGCGAGACCAAGAACCAAAACATAAACTAAAAGCGTCATAAAAAGTAAGACAAGACAGAAAACGTGCCAGAGCGAATAGCCAAAGAAAAACAGGCTTTACTAATATCAGAAAAGGAGTTTGCAGCCCATAGGATAAAGATTTAAGAGATAAATAGACGAAGCTGGTTAGAAGAAGGAATAGTTTTGCAAGGTTTGAAGTTGGATTTGTTGGAGGGGTGAAGAAAAAGTAGACAGGATATAGAGTAGAAAAGAAAAAGGAAGAACCGAAAAAAAGAATTTTGTTAGGCGCCCAAAAATTATAATTTTTTTTAAAAAGTTTTTTTGTTTGTAATGTTTATTATTTTTTCTATAAAAGGAACCCAGCCCACAGATAAGAGAGATAGTTTAAACAACAAGGTATTCCAATATAATATATTAAAATAAAAGGTATGTATCAATTATTCAATAGACCTGCTGTCAGCATTGTATAAAGAGTAATATTACTCTTTATACAATGCTTTCGGTATGTGAATTTTTCCTTTAGACGGTAAAGAAAGAACGTTATAACCAAGAAGAGATATGCGATTATTTTTCGCATACACGCAGAATCCTCGAAGTCGGATAGATTATAAAACACAAAACAGTCACCCTCTCGTAGGCGAGTTTTGGTCGGTGGAGGGGTTGGCAGGGATCGGACGTGATATCCAACACCGTGTGTGTGAAGTTAGGCCCCCATTTTTTGAATTTTGATATTTTGAAAGTTGTTAGAAATTATTCTGGGTTTGTACCAAATTATGTCAGAAAAATATTCCTTAAACTTAAATACAAAGGACAAAAAACTCAAAAAACCATTTCTAGAGCTGGCCTCCAATTTTTTTTTCTAATTCATTTTGTTGCACCAGATTATTCTAGTTGTTCTAAACATTGTTCCAAATTTTCATGTCTTAAAAAACATTATTTTAAGGCCAAAATCAATAAAAACTATTTGGGTCCAGCCTCCCATTATTTTTTTTCGACATTTTTTTATTGTCCTATATTGTTCTAGTTGTTTTTAGCATTGATCTGAATTTTTATGTCTAATCAATTAAAACCATTTATAGCTAGCCCATCAGTAATTTCTGTGTTGTACTTTAGGGTAAACCGTAGTATTGAAATCGTGCAAAAATCTTAAATTTTTTTTGCTCCAAATGATATAAAATGCCATGAAACGTGGAAAAAAATGATTTTCCGCTAAAAAAAGTCTGAATGTGTGGATGTCTGTGCGCACGATAACTCGAGAATGATACGGCCTATCCGGAAAATTCTTTCGGCTATCGGTTTTTATTCGAAAAATGAAGGCTGTATCAGAAGATGAGCTATTCCGGGTCCGAGAATCCAGGGCCAGCCTACTAAGTGAAACTTCTATTCGATATTTCTCGAAAAGGAAAGCACATTTGTCGATACTGATTTATTTTAAGGCGTTGTGCAAGTCAATACGCACCGATCGATATACATATCGCATGGGCTCGTTGAAAAAAAAAATTGAAAAATTTGAAAAAAATTGTTGATAAAAACTGGGATCTAGCTCTAAAAGGTTTTAATTAATTTCGTTGCTAGTCGACGTCAAAGAAATATATAAAGACTTTTGCGCCTTATTTTTAGATTTTGACTCAAAATTATGGATTTGTATGAAAAATTACAAGAAATCAAAATTGTACAACAGAAAATGTCTTGCAAATTTTGTATTAACGTTTTTTTTTCGAAATCCGCATAGTTTCGCCACTAGTTTTTATTTTAATTTTTAAATAATTTTTATCTTATTAAATTAATTTTTTTTTAGATAAATTTTAATATTAATAAGTAAAAAAAAATCTGTTAAATTTGTAATAAAAAACTATATTTGCGATGTTTTTCAAAATTTTATTAAAAAAATTGTGGAATTTTAAAAAAATGGATCAAAATAATTTGAAATTTTATTACGATTTTAAAAAACTTTAAAAGTATTAAAGATATTAAAATGTGATTTTCACCATTCGAAAGATAATATAAGTCTAAATTTACAATGTATTTTCGTTCCTTTAAATTTGGAATTGTAATTATTATATCCAAAATAAAAAAAAATTTTAAATTTTTTATAATATTGTTGTATCAAAAGTATAAAACAAATGAAAAAAGTAAATAGTATATCCGAAACGGATCCAAAAGTACTATGTATGTAAATTATTTCATAATTTTAAAATAATATTTGTAACTTCTTTTAAATAAAATTGAATGAGATATTAATTATTTATTGATTTTAAAATTATTAAAAAAAAAGTTTGATTTTTTTTTAAGGTTAACATTAATACATTAATATTAAAAAATAAAAAACTAGAAAACAAAAGAAATAATTAGAGAAAAATAAACGGAACATTGAGAAAAAACTGAAAAACGGCATTATTTTTTAGTAAATTTCAAGTTTTCGATAATTTAAAGTTACAAAAATAAATTTCTATATAGGTATATACTTTATATATGGTATAAGTAGCGCAAAAGTAAAAATAGGTCAAAGATTAATATCATTGTTAGGGTTTTTAACGACGCTGAATCGATTGCCTTTGTCCGTTTGTCTCTATCTCTCTCCCTTCTCGAGTTGAATCGGGCTAACAGACGGACGGACAGACAATACCGTTTTATAAGATTTTTTTTTCTTCGAAAACTCTAAAATTTAAAAAAGTAACATTAAATTTTTAGTAAAAAACTCTATAGTCGCGATTTTTTTAAAAATTTTATTCAAAACATTGTTGAATTCGTAAAAAAAATTGCGAATGTTTTTAAATATCAATTAAAAAAATTGAATAACTTCTAAACATTTAAAGATAATAAAATAAGATTTGTACCAATTTAAAAAAAATATAAAACTTTAAATTTAAAATATATTTTAGTTAAATTAATTAAACAATTACTTTACTAGGAGAGTTCAGAATGTTGGGTGGGATTACCCCTCATTTTTTTAAATAATTATTAAAACGATTTTTTTAATTTTGTTTTTATTTATCCCATGTATTTCTGTCAAGATATCACATGGAATAAGTGTGATTGGAAAGAATTTAAAAATCGCGAGATCTTGTTGATTTAATTATTTACAAAAAATTGAAACCTTTGATATTAGTTAGTTTTGTAACGCGTTTTATTTTTATCAATAAAGTATGAAAGGTTAAAAATATATTTTTATTTGTTTTTCTTTGTTTGCATTCTTAAATTGGCTATAAATAATATTGTTTTTGCAGGTCCGAATTTAAAATATATTTCCTTCAAACCTTTAAATATTTTTTTATGACATGAAAATTTGGAACAATGCTAAGAATAACTAGAACAATCTAGTAAAACTAAACAAATCGAAATAAAAATAATGGAGGGCTGGCTATAAATGGTCTTAATTGATTTTGAGCTTGAAATTATTTTTTAAGGCATTAAAAGGAGCAATGCTAGGACCAACTAGAACAATTAAGTTCAATAAAAAAAAATTGAAAAAATAAATGGGGGGCTAGCTATAAATGGTCTTAATTGATTTTGAGCTTGAAATTATTTTTTTAAGATATTAAAATTTGGAACAATGCTAGGACCAACTAGAACAATCTAGTACAACAAAAAAAATTGAAAAAAAATAATGGGGGGGCTAGCTATAAATGGTTTTAATTTATTATGAGCTTGAAATTATTTTTTCATACATGAAAATTTGGAACAATGCTAAGACGATCTAGAACAATCTAGTACAACAAAAAAATCACTAAAAAAAATAATGGCGGGCAAGCTAAAAGGTTTTAATTGACTTTGACTTGAAATATTTTTTTTAATTTGGAAAAATGCAAAGACCAACTAGAACAATCTTGTGCAACAAAAGAAATGCGAATAAAAGATAATGGGGTCTGGCTATAAATGGTTTTAATTGAATTTTAGCTTGAAATAATATGGTAATGCATAGTTTTATTGACGGTTGTCATAAAACTATATAAGTCAACAAGTATTTTCTTTCAAATAGACTGTCGGAGATCTTTTTATTCGATCAAGGAGCGTATATAGTGGTCATTTTCTCTGTTGGGTCCATGATGACAGCCTGCATGCATCTACGCGCTTCTAAGCGTTATGATAATCGAGTTAGTGTAGATCCTACTAGGTGTAAGGATCTTTTGAGATTTGAAAGTGAAAGTATCGATTTTCTTAATGATTATGTTTTATCTGAGCGGAATAAAACTCGTGGCGGAGCTTTGACTGCAAGAATGAAATATTTTTATGATACTTGTTTGATCCTGGATTTCAAACCGGAGTTGGCTATGACATAATTATTGACCAATCGACTATATCAAAAACCTTTTCTGAAGTTTCGGATAAAATAGTCGAGAAAGATGAATGGATTACATTCCCCCGACTACATCAGAGGAAATATATACAGCGGAAGAAGAGTGGAACAGAAGATTTCATATAGCAACGATTGATGGTTCTTCTAGATTGTACCCATGTCGTGATTATGAAACCAACCATACATTAACTGACAGAAAATGTAAAGCTTCAATAGCTGTACAGGCAACATGTGGTTCTTTTGAAAAAATTACAAGTATTCAGTGATAATGGCCTGGAAATGTACATGACGGTCGTATTTGGCTCAATAGCAATGTGCAACAGGTCATGCGCTTGTTTGATGGTGGTGCTTATCTTTTGAGAGACAAATGGTATGGAATATCTCCTTGGATTCTGACTCCATTTCCAGCTCATGCAAATGAGGCGGAAAGATTATATAAGCTTACACATTCACAAGAGAGGGTTATTATAGAAAGAGTTTTTGGACAAATCAAACAACGTTTTCTATTCTAATTAATCGGGTTCGGATAGAATTGGAAAAAGTGGTGAAAGTGTAAGCTGTGCGGTTCTCCATAACATCTCAAAACATTTGAATGATGATTGGGACTTTGAATACCCAGAGAATGAAGAAGTTAACGTGAAAGAAAATTATAAATTTGATAACAATAAAAACCGAATTCGACGACAAGGAGAGGCAAAACGAAGACAAATAATGCGTTTTTTAATACTCCAGCAAATCTGTCACGGCCCAATGTTAAGTTTACAGAAATCGCTACCCAAAAAAAATATGAGCGTGTAGGAAATTAAAAATAAAGGTGCGTTGCTGTGTGTTTAAAATTGAGCCTAAGAGGCGAACATAACCTAAAAAATGGCAAAGTTGAAAAAACGCTGTGACCCCAGGCATGCTAACGTGCCGTGATATATTAAATTAGTGGCACGTGAATTGCGTCATTATACGTTTTATTACGTTATGGTTTTGCGTGCTACTAATTCTATTTTAAAGGAACGTGAAAATCAAAGTACTTTAAGCTAAATACTTTGTAGGTATGTGGAATACAATTATTATATTTCTCGAAACGAGACAGAAGGGTATTTCTCTTCTGCATGGGGCAATGGCAAATCGGTAACCTTTAAATTAGTTTTTGTAATATTTTTTCTTTTTCAGTTTTTACCCCAATTAAAAATGAACTGAATAATTATGTGAAATATTTATTAATTGAATAATAATCAGATTATTAATTGTCTTTTATTACTAGTTATTTATATATTAAAAAAGCAAATAATTAACTCTTACATTATAACTCGAGAATGCTTGGGTTCGGAAGCAGTAATATCTAATATCACTTATTATTCATAATACATCTTTAATCACTGTTACTATTTTTCATGACTTAAGTTTTTTGTCAGAATGAGGAAATCGTCAAATTTAACAGAAGCAAGTAGAACATAACGCGTTCTTTACCATAAAATTCCAGAGATAATTTTAGCTCTCTCTAAAGGTTCTTTTAGCTGTTTAAATTCTTCGACTTCTTTTTTTGTAAAATTTTTGTTTATTTGTGCTCTCGTAATTTTTTAAAAATCGAGTTAGCTCATCATAAGAGGCGAATTTGCGACTTACAAATATATTATATTGGTTCTCATCTAAAATTTTTTCTGCACCTTTGCTACCTTTACTACCTAGGGGTACAAATAAATCTAAAATTTTTCGATGTCTGCCAATAAATACTCTTAATAATGTATAAGATAATATAGAAGCTATATAACAGTTTCCCTACATATACCTGTATTACTAGTTACAATGACATTCATTATTTATTTGTTCTATACCAAACCAAATCATATAAAAAATAAAACCGAGGTAAATAAAAAATAAGGTTAACAACATTCTTCTTTTATTTTTTAGTAGGCATATGAATTAGAAAATATTTTGTGACTCAATTCACCTGCTCCTAATTTAATAAATCGTGGCACGTTAGCGTGAATGCAGTCACAGCGTTGAAATAAACGGTTTTTCGCATATAACCTAAAAACTATAACTACGATTGGAAAAAGTTAAGGCAAAAAGTTGTAGGTATGAAAAGGATCTCTCGATTCGTTTCTGTATAATTTTTCGATAGATATATTAGTTTTCGAGATATACTCGGGTTCTCTAGATCTCGTCAACAGTGCGGTCAATATGCTTGATTTTTTTGAAAAACTAAAAATATTGATTGTTTACCAAGATATATGGCTTTCTAGACAAAAAGGTGCTCTTGTTGCTCAGCAACGATTCCGGCCTCATTCTCTTCCTAAAAAGTTGTACTATCATCGTATTTAAGAATTATAACGATTTTTTAAATATTTTGCACTATTTTTTTTCTTTTTTTTTGTAATAAAGTTTTCATTTTATGGAAAATGACTCTTGAAAAAAGGATATTCTGGCACATTTTCGCGTGTTTAAAAAAAATCGTTAACCTACGACTATCTTGCAACACTTTTTTATATGATGTTAATTACCATGAAAAAGTTGATTGTGTTGACATAATGCGAACGGCTGCTGTTCACCGGTAGAGCGGTCGTGAATTCTTTTTGATATTATTGAAAAATTAAAGTCAAATTGTCACCGAAAAGTAGAGTATTACAAAAAGATCTTACATAAATAGTTTGAATGTTTTAGTAAATATATGCATAAGAAATCAAACACAAACCTAAAAAGTGTAAATGTTTAATAAAATATAAAATAGAAATGTACAATATGAGTGTATAAGTGAATCAATCCTATAGTTGTATACCATCAACACATTTAAATAATCTTACACCTTATATAACATTTGGTATAATACAAGCGGCATATTCGTCTAACGAATGTATATTTTTGACAATACAAATTATGTCAAACTATATTAAAATTATTAAATTTATATTTTCACCAATGTGGTGACCCAACCATAGCTATGTTTAGTTTACAGTAGGTAATTTAAAGAATGTTGTACACATACATATTGTAAAATTTAGAAAAATTAAATTCTTAATAAAAAAATTGAAATAAATATTAAATTTATTATTAAATCACATGAAAGTTGTCAAAACTAAGTGACATTAAACCCAAAATAAATTGAAATAAAATAAATGTTAAATTTAAAGTAAAAACACCTTACTTTGTACACTGTAGTGGTAATTACACTGAAAATGTTCCACAATCTTCAGCACCAAAAAGGAATGTTGGAAAGGTCTTGCTGATCAATATAACGAATACGATGGGCGATGATTCAAGTTCTTGAATTCAAAAATGAAGTTCACAATGATGGTTTCAACAGGCATAACCCATGGTTACAACTAACAGTTGTACAGAAGAATGAAAAGTGGTAAAACGTCATGAAACGATCCCAAAGGAACTGCAATCCTGCTACCAGTGATTGTCGGTAAGACAAAGGGGTTTCATAGGTGGAAAATTATCCAAAAAAATATTAGAATATTACAAAATGTCCAGAACGTAGATTGTTCATTTCCAGAACGTATAAATATCCTTCATGAAACGATCCCGCACGGCACTGCTATCCTGCCACCAGTGATATTGGTGCACAAGGGGGTTTCATAACATCAAAAAAAAACCAAAAGCCGGTATCGACAAGATGGCTGACGACATCAAAAAATCGGAGGTCCAGAAACGTCCCTAATAAGAACAAATAAAACTGGTAAAACATCACGAAAATATTTCTACCAACAGCTACTACTAAGCGAAAGTAAATTAACATACCTTTTTTTAAAAGGGAATCATCAAAACAATGGACACAACGAAAAAAAAGTCGCGAAGACTTCTTTGACTTGCACTATTGCGGATCCAACGCCAAAAGGAACGTTTGTCGTTCAAAGACAGAAAATCTGACCTAAATGGCCTTGTACATCAAAGGTAGTGAGGTAATTTAAGTGGATTACCACTAAGAAAAAGACCAAACTTTCATTAATGGGAAAGAAGAATGTAAACAAACTTACGGATTCGACCTTCGACAACAATTTGGCATTAATCATAACCTAAGTTATTAAAAATCAAAACAAACATATTTATACTTGGAAATCTAAGGACTTAAAATATTGAGATGGTTTGGATAATAAGAATTATATTATATTACAAGTACAAAGACTTATCAATCGATATTAAGGTCTGAATGGTATAATTAAATCATTTTCATACGATACCAACAGGTGTTTATTACAAAAAAATAAGTAACGATTCTAATAAATGTTTACCAAAGTTGAAATTAAGGGAAGATAGTGTAACAGGTTAGTACTATATTATACTATTGAGTATAAATATTCCTGTTTACATGGACTGCTAATTTTTAAATGCTACAATCTAGAGCCGAGTTAACTTTTTTTTTCAAAAAAATCTCCAGGACGTTATTAACATTTTACAGCGATGCTTTTGATGGGGGTTAATATTGAATACCTTCATTTTCAAGGAAAGCGTTCGGAATTTTCCACTCGTGTCGAATTTTTCATTCTAACCTTGTTACAGAATCTACTATTATGTGATAAATACATCTACATCTACTTAAACAATTGTTGGTTGCTCCAATAAATCCGAAAAAATAATTCTGTTCTATAATATGTTCTATAATATGTTGTAATATAATTATCCCAATTTTTAAAACTACCATTAAAATTATCAAAAATGTTAAGTCTTTTCACCCGGTATATTTAAATATGAAAAAAAAAGAATTAGTGAAATTTTCAAGAAATATTTGGTTGCAACGTTATTTATTTTGATAAGGGACATTAATAACAAGTAAACAACCAGATACGGTATTAGCCCATTAACCGATTTATGCTGCATAATATTTTGATATTCATACTTTCCAGCTGCTTATACCTAATATAAAGTATATAAGATTTTTATAAAAATTCGATCTCGATATTTAAGGTTATTTAGCTTAGCCGTATCTTTGATCTAATATTAGGTCTTATTCAAAATGTCACCAAAGAAGAGGATAAGCTGTAATGTCTAGTGACTATCAGATTATGTACATGCTCAGGTTGCATGATAACATTCCAGTCGTATATCATAGTGCAGGTTTCATATTGGTTCAGGGTTCAGATGAGGTTCTTTTCGTATTTGGCAAATAATTCACTTTTACTGTTTTGTTTTACGCTTGCTCCCTATGGACGTGTCCCATTGCTTGTGTAAGTAAATTGTTGTATAGAAAAGGTTAAAACTAACAAATTTGCATTTTTATATCTGAAATAAATCAAAAATTGTATGTCAGTTAGGTAACTGGTTTAATAAAATTTTAGTTGCATAAAAAAATATCAAAAAGAATATTGTTGAAAAAAACGTGTAATAAAATCGAAAAAGTAAAACGCTCGATATTTGTTTGGTATTTTCGCGGATCTAATCCCGAACTTGTTCAGACTTACTAAGCATGCGAATTGTAAAATTTGGTGTTCGCGGTGCTAAAATTATTAGTCCGGAACAAAACAAACTGCGTTCGCGGTGAAGATTGAATACATTCAGGATACGTTCAGAACACGCCCGATGGATCTCAGGACATAAGTAGGGATATAAAATCCTACGCACGGTACGCATGCGTAAATGTAAATTGTTTTCATAATTGCTTTGTTCGCAGGTTAGATTCTGAACCGATCCGAACTAATTCATAACTGACGTAGAGCGCATGCCTAGTTATGAACCGAATCTGGATTTTATTTTACCCCGTACGATTTCGGAACCACCGAAAACTTCGAATTGCCGAATATCAAACGACAGATGTTATTGTCGTTTCTTATTCTTATTTTTAATTTTTTTATAACCTAGATATGTATAATTTGCTATAATTTATTAGGTTATTAAAACAAAGTGGTGTTTGCTACACTTTACACCCTGCATTTCCCTACCCCACACAACACAACAAAAACCGTTTTATTGTATATCGTATTATATTTTATAATTATATCTCTATGCACAAAAATTAATAAACAACAACAGCTGAAAACTAAAGATCGATATTGCGCATAAGCAGTGGAACCGAACTTTCAGTACTAACAAAAATTCAATGACCCTAGAACCGATTCTGAATCAATAATGAACCAGTTCGATGTGATCCGCGAACGAAAACTGTTATTAAAAATTCAGAATTTTTTAACCGCTAACGCTGTTTGTTAGACTGCGCTTTCGAATAGTCGCTGAACTGGTTCGGAATTGCACCTGCGAACAAAGCTAGTATGTTTTGTAATAGCTGCTTACTCTCTGCCACCGATCTGACCTATCTTTCAGATTTTGATCTAAGTTAAACGTTCTTTGCATCATCTACTTCTTACAGTTAGTTAGAAATCTTACTTTCCCCACATCGCTGGCAAGGTACCCGAATTTTAGTCTAATCATTAGATTTCTGTCTGAGTTTATCGACTTTGTGTTTTATGTACACAAAACTAAAAGTTTGTTTACAAGTCTGTCAGTATACAAGTGTACATATCCTAATTGAATTTTTTAATTACTCGTGAATTATTTAAAATTATTGTCCAGCTAATAGATGTGATTACAAATTATGTATACGAAGTGGAGGTGACTATCTAAAAAATAATAGTTAAATAATTAATAATTTTAAGATGTCAGACCATTTAGACTCCAGTGATGAGGATACGGAAGAGTTTTTGGGTTTAGTTGAGATCCTAAAGGCTGAACATTATTTTGAAATAATTGTGCCCCAATTAGATGACCATCAATATATAGAACATTTTATGGTTAGCACAACAAATTGCTGAACAATTCGAATTGTCCCAATACTTTAACTACCAAGAATGGGATCTCGAAAAATGTCTACCCTTCTGTTGTTTGCCGGCAATGAGAGTGCTTCATACAGAGATGTGGCTGACAGATTCAACATAAGTAAAAGTTCTCTTTATAAAATTGTGAGACGAGTGACATACAGAATTTATAAATGGGCCAACAGAGAAAGAAAAAGAAGAAATTGAAATGTTTTTCGATGAAGGAGGATTTCCTGGTGTGATAGGGGTAATATATGGCAGCCATGTCAGAATAAATGAACGTGCCGATGACCCTGATTGATACCTAAACAGAAAAAAATTTTATTCTATTCGGGTAATTATTTGCTTTTAAACATTTCTTAATAAAATAATATTTAATATATTTTTAGGCCCAAGTAGTGTGTGGCCACAAAAAACGGATCAGAGATATTTTTGTCGGGTACCCAGGTTCGGTTCATGACAACAGAGAACCCTCCAAAAAAAAAATGGGGATATCGTTATATACTAGGTGACAGTGCCTACCCCTGTGTAACACACTCGTTAACACCCAGTTAAATAGACGTCAGAGTAATTTCAATTATATATTATCACGGAATAGATATATAATTGAACATTGTTTTGGACTTTTAAAACAAAAGTTCAGACAACTGTATCACTTGAATTCAAGAAAAATTCCTGACACTTTTCATTTTATTAGAGCATGTGCTTTTCTACACAATTTAGCCATAGAAGACGAATCTGAATTCGAAGAAAATAATGACATACTCCATCAATACTTTGAATTCCATGATGATCAGCAAGATTTTGAAGATGATAGAAATGGAGTTATGAGGACGAATGAAATTATGAATAATTTACATTTAGAAAAACTTCATTAATAAAACAAATATGTAATTTTTAAATTTAATAAATATGTAGTTAATAATTATGAACACGTTTTTATTGTTTTTAATCATAAGAAACAAGAAACTAAATCAGTAAAAACATAAACATAAAAAGATCAAAATAATGTATGTTCTGTATCACAAAAAAATCAGTAAAACTAAAAAATTTTTCTTATAGGAATAAAAAAAAATATATTATAAACCAGCAACTAAATCAGTAAAAGCATATCTATATAGATAAAATTGTCGTGTCGCTGACTGACTGACAATCAACTCACAGCCTAAACCAGAGGTGATAGAGACGTAAAATTTTTAGGTTAGTTTCCTTTGGTAGTGTAGGGGAGCACTAAGAAAGGAACTTTGAAAATTTGCACTTTAAGGGGTTCAAAATTGGGGTTAAACAAATATTGACCCGCTCCAGTAAGTGCGTCAACCAAAAACATACAGGGTGATTCTTTTAGAGGGAAGTGGCTCTCCTCCCTGAGGGAGTGCAAATATTTTACTTTCCCGACCCACCTCCGAGAAGGTAAAGTATTGTGAACAAGCTAAAAAGAATTTTCGAGATAAAGATGGACATATCCATTTTGAGGTCATCTGAGATGATTAAGACCATTTCCAGATGAAAGTATGTCTGTCTGTCTGTGTATTATTCCACGATAGAAACTACACGTTTAATTCGATTGAGCTGAAATTTAGTATATGGGTTTGGGTTACCAGTCGGAAGAACCCATTAGTTTTTTTGAATTTGACATGCAATAAATCATTTGAAAACCCTTGAAAAAACCTATTCAGAACAGTCAAAATTACTTCTCCAATTGTCACCTGTCAAAAATAAAAAAATGTGAAAATTTTAAACTTTAACATTAAATATCTGAAAGAGTATTAATCCGATTGAGCTAAAATTTGGTATGTAGGTTTGGGTTAGCCGTCGGAAGAACCCATGTATCAAACGGAAGTGTCACTATCAACAAATGACAGATAAAATATGTCACCGAATTCGACTTGCAGTATATCATTTGAAAGCCCTTGAAAAACTCTATTCAGAATAGTTAAAATTATTTATCCAACTGTCATCTGTCAAAAACAAATAATCGGTTGTGTCGCCCCAAAACTTTCCCGTCGAGTATCCACAAATACTTTTTCTGAAATTTTTAACAATTTCTTTTTAACACTTTTTAAATTTTTATTTGCTTTTTTTTAGAATCTTTATCATTTTTTAGCTCATTTTGCTTTTCATGAATTTTTGTGCATTTCTTTGCATAAGTTTGTATTTTTTCATTTTTTTGCTTTTTTTTGTATTTTTTTACTTTTTGGGATTTTTTTGCATTTGCAATTTTAACCTTTTTAATTTTAATTTTTTCAGCATTTTTTGACATTTTTTTAGATTTTTTGGCATCTTTTGGCATTTTTTTTTAAATTTTAGCATTTTAACATTATTTTACTTTTTTTGACTTTTTTCTAGATTTTTTGGCATTTTTTTGCATTTATTTTTCATTTTTAGCATTTTTTAACATTATTTTACTTTTTTTGACTTTTTTTAGATTTCTTGGCATTTTTTGCATTTTTTTTTAAATTTTAGCATTTTAACATTATTTTACTTTTTTTGACTTTTTTCTAGATTTTTTGGCATTTTTTTGCATTTATTTTTCATTTTTAGCATTTTTTAACATTATTTTACTTTTTTTGACTTTTTTTAGATTTCTTGGCATTTTTTGCATTTTTTTTTTAAATTTTAGCATTTTAACATTATTTTACTTTTTTTGACTTTTTTCTAGATTTTTTGGCATTTTTTTGCATTTATTTTTCATTTTTAGCATTTTTTAACATTATTTTACTTTTTTTGACTTTTTTTAGATTTCTTGGCATTTTTTGCATTTTTTTTTAAATTTTAGCATTTTAACATTATTTTACTTTTTTTGACTTTTTTCTAGATTTTTTGGCATTTTTTTGCATTTATTTTTCATTTTTAGCATTTTTTAACATTATTTTACTTTTTTTGACTTTTTTTAGATTTCTTGGCATTTTTTGCATTTATTTTTAATTTTTAGCATTTTTTAGCATTATTTTACTTTTTTTCTGTATTTTTTAAACTTTTTTTTAGATTTTTTTTTGGCATTTTTTAACATTCTTTACAATTTCCTTTATCACTTTTTTTTAACTTTTCAGTTTTTTTAGAACTTTTAACATTTTGAGCTGATTTTCTGCTTTTAATGTATTATTGTGCATTTCTTTGTATGCTTGTATTTTTTTTTGCCTATTTTCCATTTTTTTTTGTTCGTTTTTTTTTGTATTTTTTTTTCCTTTTTGGGATTTTTTTGTATTTTTAACGTATTTTAGAATTATTTTAATTTTTTCAGCATTTTTTGACTTTTTTTTAGATTTTTTGGCTTCTTTTTGCATTTTTTTTTAAATTTTTTGGCCTTCTAGCATTTTTAACATCATTTTACTTTTTTTGAGTTTTTTAGCTTTTTTGGCATTTTTTTGCATTTATTTTTCATTTTTAGCATTTTTTAGCATTATTTTACTTTTTTTCAATATTTTTGAAATTTTTTTTAGATTTTTTTGGCATTTTTTAACATTCTTTACAATTTCCTTTATCACCTTTTTTTAACTTTTCAGTTTTTTAGAACATTTTTTGCTTCTCATGTATAATTATGCATTTCTTTGTATGTTTGTATTTTTTTTGTTCGTTTTTTTTGCATTTTTTGCATTTTTAGCATTATTTTACTTTTTTCATCATTTTTTTACTTTTTTTTAGGTTTTTTTGGCATTTTTTAAACATTTAACGCATTTTATACTTTTTTTGCTTTTTTTAGTATCTTTATCATTTTTTAGTTTATTTTTTGCTTTTCATATATTATTGTGCATTTCATTGTATATGTTTGTATTTTTTTTGCATTTTTCCACTTTTTTTTATTCGTTATTTCGCATTTTTTTTCATTTTTTGGGATTTTCTTGCATATTTAGCGTTTTTAGCATTATTTTACTTTTTTCAGCATTTTTAACTTTTTTTTTTATTTTCCCGACCCACCTCCGAAAAGGCAAAAAAAAAATTTCCAGATAAAGAGGGTAATATCCATTTTGAGGTCACCTGAGATGATTAAGACCATTTCCAAATGGAAGTCTATCTGTCTGTCTATCTGTCTGTCTCTCTGTCCGTCTGTGTGTACTCTTCCACGATAGAGGCCACACGTTAAATCCGATTGAGCTGAAATTTTACATATGGGTTTGGGTTACCAGTCGCAAGAACCCATTAGTTTTTGTACGACATCTATCAAATGGAAGTGTCACTATCAAAAAATTACAAACGCAATATATCACAGAATTTAACTTGCAATTTGTCATTTGAAAGCCCTTGAAAAACTCTATTCATAACAGTTAAAATTATTTCTCCAACTGACGCTTGTCAAAAATAAAAAATGTACAAATTTGAAACTTTAACATTAAAAATCTAAAAAAATCGGTTGTGTCGCCCCAAAACTTTCCCGACGAGTATCCACGAATACTTTTTCAGATATTTAATGTTAAAGTTTCAAGTTTTGACATTTTTATTTTTGACAGGTGACAGTTGAAGAAATAATTTTGACTGTTCTAAATAGAGTTTTTCAAGGGCTTTCAAACGACATATTGCATGTCCAATTCCGTGACATATTGCACCTGTCATTTTTTGATAGTGGTACTTTTGTTTGACAGCTCTCGTACAAAAACTAATGGGTCCTTCCGACAGATAACCCAAACACATATGCCAAATTTGAGCTCAATCGGATTAATACTTCTTCAGATATTTAATGCTAAAGTTTCAAATTTTGACATTTTTTTCTTTTTGACAGGTGATAGTTGGAGAAATAATTTTGACTGTTCTGAATAGAGTTTTTCTAGGGCTTTCCAATGACATATTGCATGTCCAATTCCGTGACATATTGCATCTGTCATTTTTTGATAGTGGTACTTCCGTTTGACAGATGTCGTACAAAATCTAATGGGTTCTTCCGACGGGTAACCCAAACCCCTATACCAAATTTCAGCTTAATCGGATTAAACGTGTGGCCGCTATCGTGGAAGAATATACACACAGACACACACACAGACCGACAGACAGACTTCCATCTGGAAATGGTCTTAATCGTCTCAGGGGACAAAAAAATGGATATTTCCGTTTTTATCTCTTTTTTTTTTTTTAGCTCGTTCACAATACTTTCCCTTCTAGGAGGTGGGTCGGGAAAGTAAAAGTATTCGTGGTTACTCGTCGGGAAAGTTTTGGGGCGACACAGCCGCTTTTTTATAATTTGTCTCCAAGTAATTTAATTAAAAATAGGAGAGAAAGTATAAATTATTTATCTCAAATCTATTTTATTAAAAACTGCAGTACATGTTTGTTTATTTATCAATACATACCAATTTTTAAGCGCATATTATTTGTGTGATTTTGTTGGACCTCTCCTCTTCATTTTTAAAAAAATACATATCTTTAGGAGAATCTACGTACCAATTTTCAATACAATATTCATCACAGAGTTTAAAATGTAGGGGAAGGAAACAGATATAAGAAGGAAACTTTTATTTATTCCAACCTTAACGCTAGTATAAAATAAAAAAATAAGCTAGGCTAAGTAATCAGACAAAAACTCTTATTAATCTCTAATATTTTCAAATTCATTAATATTTTGTCCCATTTCTTCTGCTAGTATTCGATTTTTTATGTTCTAAAATTTCTTCTTTAATTTTTTTTTTGCGCTCCATCTCTAATCTTGTAATATAATATGCTTATTTTGGCCTATATTGTATTGGTTGATTTTCCTTTTCTTTTGAAGTTGATGCCTTTGGTTCAACATGCTCATTACCAGTAGTTGGTTGTTCGGCTAGTGGATGAATATCTATATTATCAGATGAACGAAGAAATAAAGGATTCATGGATCTTTTTGGTCAAGAAGTTCAGCCATCTGATTGGAATATTCAAAATCATTTTTACCACGGCCAGTTTTTTTATTGTTATCACAACGCTTCTTGTATCTTCTTTCTAAATGCTTCAGTCTATTTTCACAATTACTGGTAGTTACGTTACACACAGTAACCAACCAATACGATAGATGGCGTGACTATCTATCATTTTGAATTTTAAATTTATTGAAATTAATTCGAACATTTTTTCTAAATTTTTAAACACCCTACCTTTGTCCTATATTTCTTATACAGGTACAAAAATATTAATGTTGTATATGAGTCCATTTAAAATAACCATCAGCTGTTATTTGGAAAATTGTATCATCTGAAAATAAATAAATCAATGCATAAATACTGTTTAAGTACTTAAGCCACTTATTACCGGGTTTTAAAGAGTAGGAAGAGCCTGTTCACTTGATATTTTAGGCTTCAAAAGGAAATATCTAAGGCTATAACCTCTAACCTTACAAATTTAGAAATAAACACGTATTACAAAAAATTTATGAGTTCGCGGTACATAAAAATTCTGAATTAATTCCGAATAAGACATGCGCAAATAACTTCTCCCTTTTTAATCCTGAATGTGTTCTGAACTAGTTCGGGATTAGCTCCGCGAAAATACCTATTGTAAATATAAACACAAATAGAGGCAGGTCGATGGAAAAATAATTAAAAAGAAAAGCACTAACCCACTATTTGTAAATATAACTGTAATAAATGACCCAATTTTTCAATACAATTGTATCATATATGATAATTGCAGCTTGGATTATGGTCAAATTGAAACTTTATAGAGTATTTGAAAAACAGTAAGTCGATAAATGTTTGTCAAAAAATCCTAGATGAAATTCGTAGTAAAGTTGAAAGATTTTAAAAGTTTCACTTTAACAAGTTTATTTTAAATAATATAAACGACACTATTTAGTAAAATAATAGAAAAATAAAATGATCAGCGTATTGAACTATATTTCGTAGGAGGTCAACAACTCGACTCTCGCCCTCTTAACCTTCAGCTGCCGCGACACTATTAGTGGTCCCTTGGGCCATATGTTTTGATTTGCCATATTCAGGTCCGTAGTTAACACATCTCCCATTTATTGGATGCGGAAGTGAAAAATTTCAAAAATTAACCAAATTTCAAGACTCAATACTAGTTTATACCCGATAAATTAACTCCAATATAAAATGTGTCATTTAATGATGACAGTTTTGTCAGTTTGTCAGCGATAAAAAAGGTGCATCCCTTTTTATCGCGATAAAAATGCCTGTTCCTCGCGATAAAAATGCATGTTCCTAAAAATCAGACTATATCTAGTAGCTGTGAATCGCGTCGGCACGTCACTTTAACCTTAGTTCTGTCAGTTAAAATTATTTGTTTGGTTGATATTCAAATATGGAAGATGAATAATGGAATAATAATAAATAGTAATAATGAAATAATTTAATTGTATCAATATAGATAATTATTGTTGTTGTTCATTCTATATTTTGTCGTTAATTTATCTTGCCAAAAAACACTCAACCTTTTTTTTAAGGATAAATTTCTTTTAAACTCAAAATTTTTCCATCAGTAATTTTCATCGAAAAACTAACATTTGGCAAAATCGCTCGACCTCCGGTCTCGCGATTTTTCCATGTCAGTTTTTCTCGTAAAATTGCTGATTGGCAAAATTTTTCGTTATAAAGAGAAATTTCTCCGATAAAAAAAGCTCTTGTGTTTTTACTGTTGATAAATTAATCTCGAGAACGAAATTTTTGTTTGTAGAAATATTTATATATAAGAAGATGTCCTAAATCAGGTATACAATTAATTTCCAAAAATATTAAATCTCAAAAATTTATAATTCACGAGATTTGTAGTCCAAAAAAAAAGTTATGCAACTTGGACTACACTTGTGTTACCTCCCACCCCCTGTCCTGTTTATCTCATGAAAAAGGCGGGAACAAAGTAACAAACCGATGGCCATTTCGGTAAGAAACTTCGGCACTCAAATTTATCATAAAATATACCTGATCGTCTAGTGTTGTGTTTAATAATCGTAGTAATAATAATAGCATTATTAATGATAATAGCATTATTAATAATAATAGCATTATTAATAATAATAGCATTATTAATAATAATAGCATTATTATTAATAATTGTAATAGCCCCAGAAATTCTTTTAAAGTTTGGTGACAAGTGAACATAAATCAAAACACAAAAATGTCAAGAAATTATTTATTCATTAAGGAAATTTACTGATGAATGGTGGCGCCATTTGGCATAAAAGATATAGGGAAAACCGGACAACCGGAAAACCTAACCACCATCATAATGAATGTTTAATTATAAATTATATGTGTTGACAATAAATAAATTGTAAATAGCCTTTTTGGAGCTTATAAAACTCCAACCAATGGATACCCACTACTGGGACATTTATGTACAGAAAGTTCTTAGTAACTTTAAATACTGTAAATGTCATCAGATGTGCACTGTCTCTCTCTTCATTTTTGGCAATTATTGCTCTTTTGGGGTATCAGAAATACCTCTTTTTATTATTATATTGTTTGTATGGACAACCCTATTGAGTTACGGCCAGATCAGTACCAGCGATGTAAGCCATATTTCAGGCTGAATACTCGTTTAACCATAATGTAGAAATATGTAATGCGATTGACACAGTACGCCTCTGCGTAACATTGACAATATATTTTAGAAAAATATATGATAGAAGTTGTTATTTAGGGATGGTATAAATGTCACCCCCTCGTTAACAACGAAAGATGGAAATTCTTAAGCTGTTTCAGTGGATACGTATTTAACCTTTATCTCAGGGACTATAAGAAGTTGGCGAATTAAAATGTAAAAATACTTATTCTGATTTATTGTTGAGGAGTCAAAATAAATCTAACGTAGAGAAGAGTTTGTCGTTTACGATAAGCGATGTAAAAATGGACGCCGAAATATTTAGCGTCGGGACGTAGAGCGTAGCGTTGTGGAATGGCGTCGAATATTGTAACTTCTGCTAATGGCGTTCGTAGTTTTAATTTGTGCGAATGGACTGAGTTTTGAAGAAGTAAAACCCAACTGTTTGTCGAAACTATTGGCGTCGGCGTCGCGACGCCAGACACAAGACCTTCGGTGATGATGTTGGTAGTTTGAAATTTGATTTTTGACTGGTCTTTTCTCCCGCTTTCACCAACGTTTTTATGCCGAGTTTGACTAAACATTCCTCGTCATAAAGTTCTGTGGTACCGTCGTATACTATTTGTTTTTCTGTAAACACAGACATCTAAAGTATCGTGGGGAAAATTCAAATGAAGACAAAATAAAAATAATGAGTTTTGACAATCTACACTCAGACAGATCAAGTGGCTTGAGAAATCATCGAATATCTTAAAAAAATCAACAAAGTCGAAGGGAAACCAAAACACATTAAATATAATGGGTTTTGGCTATCTCTCTAAAATTTCTTAAAATAATAATTCAATAAGACGAAACAAATAACATTAAATGTCTGAAAAAATAATAATATGATATACCGGGGGTTGGTTGGCTACACTAGTTCAGACGTTTTCCGTTTGGATATGGCGCTTTTCGGTTAACATTTTCAACAATTTATACAATTACCATTACAATGAAAGTTGTGGAACTGTCACAATAGAGGAAATAACGAAGACTATGTTTTGTGAAGCTCTGTAATCTTTTTTTTAGTTTTGCAACATATTTTAAACTATTTAAACAAAACAACTTAGAATTATCTAAAACCAGTTCTTCAGCTTCAAGCATTTTTATTAAGTTGAATCGGGGGGATTTTCAGGGACTGCAGTCTTAGGTTAAATAAAAGAGTACTCTTTTTTCTTATTTCGAGCTTTCGAGGCTTTATTGTTTCTTCATCAGGAAAACTACAATGGTTACATGATGTTATAAAATTAATTAATTAAATTAAATTTACAAAGTACTTACATGAAATTTGAGAATTAATTAAGTGAAACTTTGGAACAGTTAAGTTATTTAAAATTAAGGACATTAAAACATTATGAAATATTTCACACATATCCAAAAATCCCAAATAGTTCTGTTATAATAGCCCAAAATTTGGTATAAATCTATTAACCCGTTTAAAAGTTATGACCCATTTAAACCCGGAATTTTATAAAAAAAATTCGAACATTTTGTGAATAATTTTAGCATCAATTCTAGAGACGCTCAAACGGTGGCTCACCGTTTCGTGACTTCGGCCCATCGAGCGAACACTTTTATGCTGTGAAGCATTGGCGCAAAATACATGTATTATATTAAACATGATCTGACGTAATTTTTTTTCATTTTGCACTGTAAAAACGTTTATCTCTTGTGAGAACTTGATTTTTATGGATGGTTGTGCGATACTGGCATGTAAGGGAATATTATACTTGATGTGAAGTGGAAAAAGTTCTAAAAATTTGAATAGGAAAAGAGTTTTCCCATGCAAACCACTAATTTGTATGGGGGGTACCGGAAGGGCCGGTCCGATCCTGCTAAAATTCCATAGGGTTCTTCCTTGGAGAAAACTAGTTATTTAGTGAAAACCAGAACTCAATTGTAACTTTTGTTCACAAGTTACGGTGTTTATATCCAGATAGACAGACAGACAGACATCCAGACGTTCGGATTTAATTTATCTTCCATTTTCGAACTTTGGGGAGGTCGGAAATATAGAGAAAAGTGATAAAAAGTGGGGGTAAGAAATTTTTTTCGCCATCATGAAATTAAGACTGAGGCTTTTGGGCCTCAGTAATAAATAATATATTTGATTCAATTGTATTCGAAATGAGAAGTAGACCTATTTTTTAGGTTTTCTGTTGGCTTAAAAAACTAAAAAAATCGAATTTTTTGTCAAAATTCATAGGATTTGAATTTTTTTAACTTTTTACATTTTTGGCTATAACTTCTACAAATATTATTTTAAAATTATGAAATAATTCACACACATATTACTTTTTGATCTCTTTCGGATGTACGGTTTACTTTTTTTATTTGTTTTATACTTTTTGTAAAACAAAATGGCAAATTTTAAAAAACAATTCTTTATTTTTGCTATAATAATTACAATTTTAAATTCGAAGAAACTAAAATACATTGTAAATGAGTTTCGAATGGAGTAAATCTCATTTTAATATATTCAATATTTTAAATTATTCAATTTAGTTTAAAATCTCAATAGAATTTAAAAATTTTTTGGGCCATTTTTTTAAAAATTCTAAAAAAATCGCAATTATAAAATTTATTATTCCAAGTTTAATAGTATATTTTCCAAATTTTAATATTAAAATTTACCTAATAAAAATTAATTTAATAAGATAAAATTATTTAAAAATTTGACACAGACACAATTGTATAAATTAATAGAAATTTGTTAAAAACATTAGGTATTTACATAACAAAAAACAGTTAAGTTGACTGTCATAAACTACCCTTAACCACATTTAATAATAGTTTATGAGAACGGTCATAAATTCAACCTCGGGCCAAAGCACGTCTATGTAGCTGGAATACCCCCTACGGCAGAATTTAATGGAACATGCGCAGGATTTATGTCCTATTTATGTGATAATTTCGGAAGCCAATAAAAAATTTTGTGCTTTTTTCTTTTAAAAATTACACTTGGTTCTGCTGGCTTCAGACCAAGCTGGAATACCCAGGTCAAATATATTGGAAAATAAAAATTGAAAAACATTTTTGTTATCTCCTATTTATGTGCTAATTTAGGACGCCAATAAAAAATTTTGTGCTCTTCTTTTTTAAAAAATACAAGGGGTTCTGCTTGCTTCAGGCCAAGCTGGAATACCCCAGGTCAAATATACTGGAAAATAAAAATTCAAAAACATTTTTATTATTTATGTGCTAATTTCGGATACCAATAAAAAAATTTGTGCTCTTCTTTTTTTAAAAAATACAAGGGGTTCTGGTGGCTTCAGACCAAACTGGAATACCCCAGGTCAAATATATTGGAAAGTAAAAATTGAAAAACATTTTTGTTATCTCCTATTTATGTGCTATTTTCGGATGCAAATAAAAAATGTTGTGCTCTTCTTTTTTAAATTCCTGAACATATTTGCTACAACACAAAATTTTAGATTGGCGTCCAAAATTAGCACATAAATAGGAGAAAACAAAAATGTTTTTCAATTTTTATTTTCTAAAATATTTGACCTGGGCTATTCCAGCTTGGTCTGAAGCAAGCAGAACCACTTGTAATTTTTAAAAAAGAAGAGCACAAAATTTTTTATTGTCGTCCGAAATTAGCACATAAATGGGAGATAACAAAAATGTTTTTCAATTTTTATTTTCCAATATATTTGACCTGGGGTATTCCAGCTTGGTCTGAAGCCAGCAGAACCACTTGTAATTTTTAAAAGAAAAGAGCTCCCTGCGTCATAATATAACCTAATTTTAAAAAATTGGGGGTCTGTCGAATATAAATTCAGTCCATTTGACATTTTGTAATTTACGTATACAATGGCGGACGAGATTTATGATCATGGACAGATTCCATTCAAAATTGGTATATGGGAATTTTTCGGGTCGGAGAAAATGACAAAATGAGATGACAAAATGGCATTATTTAGATTTTTAAAATCCACATCTTTTTATATCCCATTTGCCTTAATTCTATTAACCGTTGAGGAAGAAAGTCCTAGAGCATCAGTAACTAACTAAAACAGATAGTAGATATATACTATTTTCATATACTATTTACGATTTAATTAATACGTATTTTTCTACTTACCCCATAAACTGCACTCAAGGGCAAAAAAGTCGTTCCAGCATCTTTTTTCCGTTGGAAATAATCAATTAATTTCAATATTAACTGTTTCAACATATCGCGACATTTTTTTTAAATTGCGTAAATGTCAAATTATGTCAAAATCAAAACTGACAAACTTTACCTGTGATTATCCCCCGTTTTAAGCATATATGTAATACTCCTATATAGCCAGCTTGAGAGAGAAGTGTGTCGGCGATAGTAGAGTGTAGACGATCGTTTCTCTCTCACGCAGCCTCGGATAGTCATAGGCGTCACAGTTCTAAAATCGCCTACGTTTGCTTAAAGGCTCTTGCACGTACAATTACATAAGAATTAAGCAGTAAAAATAAGAAATAAAAATTAGGCAGTTAAAAATTTATTTTTCGTCAACCTACATTGGTTTGAAATAGGCATGCGTGCAAACATAAATCAACTGTCAGATACCTTTATTAATATAATTATACATAGTAATAACCTAATATTTTTGTAATTCTATTTGTACATATCAAAATCAAGTCATAAAAAGGACCTTTATGGTATTTTCACGGTGCGAGGATTTTTATTATTAAGTGAAAAAAGAAAAATAAAAGATGGAAAAATTGTAGATGGTTAGTTTTACTTAAATTTATTTCGGTCTTAGCAGATGGTTCCGAGACATTTTCAGTTTCAGTTTGATAATTTTATTTTCATTGAAGACTGTCATTGTATTTTCGTCGTTTAAATAATAACTATAGTTATAGTATAACTGATCTTCACTCATATTTATCTTTATTCTACAACTAAAAACAAACTATAAGCCCACAAAAATAGATACCAGCACCTTTTTTCGATTTTTTTCATAATCCTCGTAAGTTTTGAAATAAAAGGCAGCTATGAAAATGGAATACGAAAGAATTATTTATTTTTATATGCTTTTTCGATATCCAAAATAAAAATTAATAATTTTCAAAATTTTGTCCAGCACATTTTTTCGATTTTTTTCAAAATCCTCGTAAGTTTTGAAATAAAAGGCAGCTATGAAAATGGAATACGAAAGAATTATTTCTTTTTATATGCTTTTTCGATATCCAAGATAAAAATTAATAATTTTCAAAATTTTGTCCAGCACCTTTTTCGATTTTTTTCATAATCCTCGTAAGTTTTGAAATAAAAGGCAGCTATGAAAATGGAATACGAAAGAATTATTTCTTTTTATATGCTTTTTCGATATCCAAGATAAAAATTAATAATTTTCAAAATTTTGTCCAGCACCTTTTTTCTATTTTTTTCATAATCCTCGTAAGTTTTGAAATAAAAGGCAGCTATGAAAATGGAATACGAAAGAATTATTTGTTTTTATATGCTTTTTTGATATTCGAAATAAAAAATTAAAAAATTCCAAAACGAGAGAAAAAAAAATTAATTATTTTACAAATACAACCGGTGGCGCATCGGCTGTCGCCGCGTTTAGGTGCTAGTTAGCTAGGTGCTAACATGACTCGGGTATAAATATCTTAGCAGCTAACTGCCAAATGGTCAAAGTTATCAACAAGGACTGTTTTTCATTGGTCAGAAATAAAATTATCATCCTTACGGAAACAAATTATTTCATATATATTATTTCTTAATTTTTATATTTTAACGTGCTTTGCTAGATAACTAATCGTGGAGTGATAACCATCTGTCAAATTTTATTTTTTTTTTTTAACTGCTTATTTCTTGTGTAAATGTACATGCAAGGGCCTTAACATTCCTTTTCTCTACGTTCCTTTTTCACCACGGGGCACGACGCCAATGCAATTTATGTATATGGGCATGCGCGTTGGCACCCAATTCCGATCTTGCATCTCCTTCTGTCGGAGCGCTTTGTTTCTACAGGCAAAGATAGGACGTTGGCGATATAGGAGTATTACATATATGGTTTTAAGATGATTCTCATCCACCATCTTAAATTTGATATTATTTAACCGATTCAGATTTTGTTACAAAAAAAAATTGAATTTTTGGCTGGATACATATTTAAAAGAAATATTTTTTCACTTGTACCACGAAAATTTAATATATTGTAATGTAATTTGTTATACCCTGTATAGGATAAAATAATTTTTTAAAAAATATAATAGTAAGTAGGAGTTGGTTGAATTAAAAGAAAATGAATAGGATTTGGAAGTAAAATTAACAGTTTTCCTTGTTTGTAACATAAAAAAAGAAAAATTTAAATTAAAAGGAAAAGTTCAGGAAATGATATTAAGGGCAGGTTGTACAAAACTAAGTTCAAGGATGAACGAGGTTCACCAAAAAATTTGCATTGTACCAACCTCGTTCATTGTTGATCTTGAGATCACTGCCCAGTTAAACTGAACGTCGACTCACTGCCGTTCAGGAGCTTGAACTTGGAAATTTGACAATTGACAGACTGAAAATTGTGATTATTTATTGTAGTTTTTGATTTGTTTTAACCTTTGTTTTCTTTACCACGTTTTTATTAATTTTCTGAAGAATCTATTTTTATGGTTTTATTTTGTGTTTGTTAAATATTTTGTCCTACGGCTGCTTAGAAAATACACATAAACGCACTGTCAACTTGCCTCGGAAAACGTCAATTTCAAACAGCGTTTGTAAACGTTTACACACGCAGTGTGCAAAGAAAAATGACAATACAACTACTCATAATAACATAACATATATCAATGAATCGAGATTAAATCTAGCATGCGGACACTGTCACTACTGACAGTTCTCATTTCTCATTAAAATAAATTCAAATTTATTGCAACTTTAGAAAATAAAGTGGAGCCGTAGGAAAAGTATAGTGTGTAACTCGTGTGACTTTTCACACTTTGTGACTTGTATGTAAATAAATATATGTAGAAAATAATATGTTTTATTTCCTCGATTATTTTTTTGATATGTCAAAATCCGATTAAAATTATTCTATTTATGTTTAAATAATTAATTTTTCCTCTTGTTCAATACGTTTTTATTAAAATAGTAATAAAGAAAATAGTTTTTTTCAAACTCATGAAAAAAAATATATAGATAGATATATTTTTTATTTTCATCAATTTGCTTATTTTGGACAAAAACATTCAAACAAACCGAATTTATCAATCGGGTTGTTTTCAGATTTTTGTGAAATAAGTTAGTTTTCGTGGAAAAAAAATATAGATAAAATTTGAAAGACTCCTGGTAATACCTTTGTTAATCCGTTTTAAGTAATTAAATATTCCAAATATTCCATTTTACAATATTATTTACGAGAATATTATAGATAAAAAGATAACCTTATTTAATGATTATATAACTTTACTATTCGATAAACATGCACCCTATGTTCAATCAAAAATTACAAAACCATTTGCACCATGGTTAACACCGACTATACGCGATATGATGTTAATCCGAGACAAAGCCATATCCAAGTACAAAACATCTAAAAACGTTCACGATTATATTTATTATAAAGATCTTCGAAATTGTGTGACTAGTGCGATTAGAAGAGAAAAAACTGCTTATCTAACGCACCGTCTTGCTACCTGAAATTCAAAATAGTTATGGAAAACTGTCAAGTCACTAAATATTAAAAATAATTCCGATTTCCACCTACCAACTCATTTGAACGATCCTATTGAAATAAATAAGTATTTTTTATCTGTTTATACCACCAGAAATTCGTGTCCAGAAACTTCAGGTTTTTATAACTTAAATAAATTTAATGACAACATTTCCTTTTCTTTTAAACTTGCAACGACGGAAGAAATTGTACATACTGTGATGAATTTGAAATCGAATGCACTTGGAAATGATAATATCTGCTAAAACTGTGTTTAAACGTAGCTGCGCCTTGTATGACGCACATTATAAATTGTTGTTTGTAGAACAGATATTTCCCAGATATTTGAAAATTTTCACTAGTAAAACCGCTGCCAAAAAACACAAATCCACAGGTGTTTAGTGATCTCCGCCCGATAAGCATACTCCCTTGTTTATCAAAAGTTATTTATGATTATATCTTTGTGAATGAAATTATTGATACAAGCCAATCTGGGTTTCGGAAAAAATTTAGCACTACTACACTTCTATTGAACATAACCGATTACAGCATCAGATCACTTGACGCGGGATTGGCTACATCTGTTGTTCAGTTAGATTTTTCTAAAGCGTTTGACACTCTCGATCATAAACTTTAATGTGCCAAACTTAACTACTACAATTTCGATGACATGTCCTTAAGATTTTTTAAATACTACCTTAGTTAACGTTATCAAAAAGTCTTTTCAGAAAACAGTTCATCTAGTTTTTCGTGTGTTTCTTCTGGAGTGCCACAGGGATCAGTTCTAGGACCCTTGTTGTTTCTAATCTATATATCTGATATTCACAAATATGTAAGACATGTTAAATTGCAATCATTTGCCGACGATACAGAGGTATATTTGTCATTTGTTCCAAATTTGGAGAATGTAGCTAGTACTCTTATAAATAGTGATCTACAAGAGCTAGCAAAATATTCAGAAGCCCATAATCTTAAATTAAATACTGGTAAATAAAGCGCCATGTTCTTTAGTTCAAATTAGAATAATATATATAACTTCAATGGTTTTCTTTTAATTATAAATAATGAGCCATTAAGAATAACTAAAAGTTCTAAAAATCTTGGAATAATGTTCGATTGCAAACTTCGTTTTCGAGAATATGTGTCGTTGTTGGTCAAGAAGTCTTACCTTATTGTGCGACAGTTATATAGACATCGTCGCATCCTTAATCTATCGTTGAGGAAAACTGTGTGAATCCTTAGTTTAATCAATTTTAAAATATGGGTTAGTATTATATTATCCTTGTTTAGAACAAATTACTAAATACAGATTACAAAAGATTGAAAATTTTTGTTGTAGATTCGTTTACGGTCTAAGACGATATGACAGGGTGTCCTTCAATGCTCACAATTTGCCCATAAGATACGCGAATACTTTAATGCTGCCCGTATACAATCTAACCTTGTTTCGGCGTTCATTCTTTTACAATGCGGTTAATATTTTTAATAATATACCAAATGATTTCAAAACTAAATCTGAAAGATCTTTAAAAAAACATTTTAAACTTCTGTTGCTGTCCACCCAGTAATTTATTTTGCATATTTAATATCATTTAATATTTTTTAATTTTACAGTATATTTTTATTTTTATCTTTTTTACACTTTATAAAGGCACTAGTATAGTATAGTATACAGTGAGGACCAAAAGTGTTACCCCCCCACTGTAACTCGTCTACGAATGAATTTTCGAAAAATCGCCCGAACACGTCAATTTTAATTCATATCGAAGTAAGTTTATGAAGAAAAATTTCACCCTTAACTTAATCCCCTAGAGTAGGGAAGCTACCTCCATGAAAAGTTTAAATAGCAAGGGGGGTCAAGTGGCAGCTCTTCAGAAAGAGGATTCAATTCTCTATTTGGCAGTGTAAAAAAAATAAAATTTTCTTCATTAGTACAAGAGAAAAGTATCTTTAAAGATAAAATAAATTAAATAAATCAAAAAACCACGGCACTGCTTTACTGTTCTTTTTGTCTACTAAAAGGAATAAAAACTGTATCTTATCATTAAGAAAAAGTAGATTTTTTTCTTTTCAATCTAAAATCAATTGTGAACCTTCATCCATTTAAAGTAAAATAATTTAAAATTTTAACTCGCATCTGTTGCCTACTAGGAATTTAAACCGAAATTCATCCATTATTTTAATTTTCAAAATGGTTTTACCGCGGAACGTAAATGAAAAGTGTGAGGCAATTATTATTTATGGTGAGGCTAATCGCAACTATCATGAGTCGGTAAGAATTTTTAACGAACGTTTTCCGGATCATCCCATTGATAGACATTTTAAAT
The DNA here is from genome assembly GCA_963243735.1 of Neocrepidodera transversa. Taxonomy (NCBI): domain Eukaryota; kingdom Metazoa; phylum Arthropoda; class Insecta; order Coleoptera; family Chrysomelidae; genus Neocrepidodera; species Neocrepidodera transversa. The sequence goes on along the minus strand of OY725347.1, from coordinate 23,683,153 downwards.
TACTGGTAGCAAATTTTTTTGACACTGGCAGAATTTTAAACAAAAAACGTACTGGTCGTTCCCAATTAACCGAAGAAAAGCAAATTCACATTTTAGGATTTTAGGTGAAGTTGTAAATAACCCGTCCTCATCTAGCAGAGCCGTTGCTGTGAATTGCGAAGTAGGAAAGAGCACCGTAATAAGAGTTCTAAAAAAGTATAAATTTCACCCGTATAAATTAAGGATGGTACACCAATTGACTGAAGACGACCCGGACCGACGCCTAGAATATTGTGAAATAATAGCCAACAATACCTTAAGGAATCCCAACTACTTACACCACATCTGCTTTAGTGATGAATCTACTTTTTTTGAATGGTAACGTACACAGAAACAATGTTAGATATTGGGTAACCATATCGTCGGTCCATTATTTATTGAACAAAACCTTAATGGTGTTCTTTACTTGGAATTGCTGGAGACATTAATAAATCCATTGATATTAGAAATAGTTGAAAATAACCCCGAAGAATTTAATATGGATATAATTTTCTAGCAAGATGGTGCTTCCCCTCGTTACGCAGTAGTTGTCAGAAATTATTTAAATGCAGTTTATCAGGGAAGATGGATAGGGCGAAGGGGACCTGTGGAATGGCCCCCAAGGTCACCAGATTTAACTCCATTGGATTTTTTACTTTGGGGTTATCTAAAAAATAAAGTTTACGAAACTGAGTGTGAATCCATTCAAGAGATACGTCAACGGATAACAGAAATTTGTTCAACAATCACACCAGAAACTTTACAAAACGTAAGAGAAGCCACTAAACATAGACTTTTTTTCTGCCAAGAAGTAAATGGAGAACATTTCGAACAGTTGCTCTAATACCTAATAATAATTAGTTTAGTTAATTGTGAGAAAAGAACAGTAAAGCAGTTTCGTGGCCGTTTGATTTATTTAATTTATTTTATTTTTAAAGATACTTTTCTCTTGTACTAATAAAGCAAATTTTATTTTTTTTACACTGCCAAATAGAGAATTGAATCCTCTTTCTGAAGAGCTGCCACTTGACCCCCTTGCTATTTAACATTTTCATGGGGGTAGCTTCCCTACTCTAGGGGATTAAGTTAAGGGTGAAATTTTTCTTCATAAACTTAATTCGATATGAATTAAAATTGACGTGTTCGAGTGATTTTTCGAAAATTCATTCGTAGACGAGTTAAAGTGGGGGGGGGGGTAACTCTTGGTCCTCACTGTAGTATACCAGGGAACCGATTTACACATAAAGATCAGGTAAACGAAAAATGATGGGAACCGATTTCCATATTATTTTTAACCCTCTTTAATTTGGGAACCATTTTACATGTACCCAAATTTTGAAAGTGAGTCAAAGTCACCCGACTTTACGGCATATGGTATATTTTTGAAACCTGGAAAAAAAGATCATTTCAAAAATTGAATAATATAGAAGATATCCCATTTTAAAAAATATTATTTTTTGTTGAATCCCGTGAAATATGCACGCCATTGTATTTTTGATGGCATTTTAACAAAATTCAATCATACCCACACAACTTTTATTTAAAACACTTTTTTGTATATGCGAGAAGGATGATAAAGGGTGGTTAATTTATAGTGGATAACCCTGGACATTGACCGACCGATCTGCAGCTTATCCGTTTTACCTGTAACGCATGAAAAAGACAGGGTAGATTTTTCAAAACGGCCGAAGTAGGAACGAAGTCAATAGATTCCTCTTTAACTAATTTCTAATTATGAAAGTAAATATTTTTAAAAATTAGTTTTTTTTTTAAATTTGCTAATTAAAATCGGTAATTAATTACGTGTACGAAATTTTTGCCCTCTTACAATTTCAAAATAATTATTAATTTCTTTGTTATATATTAACTGGTTATCATGTTTACCACTACAATATAGGCACCCAACGTGTTAAATTTTAATAATTAAAGAATAGTAGGATATCCTGTTACATAATATTAGATAGTGAAATGTAAGCGAATACGCCCAATTTTTGTCAAAATATACAATTTTCCTAAAACCTATCCTGTTATTACAAGCTTAACCACTATCGAGGGTTCAAATGTCAAAGTCAGCTGCTGCAAATATTATTTAATCAGGGAATTTCTAGCGATAAGGGATAGTTCAAAATTAGTCGTAGAAACGACTGTACTGACTGAAGTCATCATTTCTCTTATCAACACAAAGTGCGTTCTTCCTCTATTGATAAGTAACATTGTTGATGTTGGTGCTTTATAGAAAACTGAAGTCATATTTAGGCTAACAAGATGAAATTTAATGTAAGTATCTAAAAATATATTAACATTGATACATAGTGATACTTTTAGACGCTTTAAGAATAGGTAGAATAAAAATACGAAAATTTAGAATTTTAAATATTTAAAATAATAAGTTACTTCTAGTTATACTTTATTTTAAATATGACACTATATCTATAATATAGCCGGCAGAGTCCTGACTAATTGACTGACTGACTGACTAGAATTAACGCACAGCAAAATATACTAAACCCAGAGACTTGAAATTTTGAGAGTATATTCTGCTCATAATGTAGACACCCAATAAGAAAGGGTTTTGCGAAATTTTGATAAAGAAGTAGAAAATTGTGAAAAACGGTGGCTTATATAGAATAAGTAGGAAAAAATTCCTGTCGGTAGGGTCGACAGGGAGAAGTAGATTTCTATTATCTAAATTTGCGACTTTCATGCTTCCCCACTCCACGATATGGTCAGATCGAAAAAAGTTTTTATACAAATATATTTTATAATAATTAGGAAATGAAAAAAGTTTAATAACCAGTTTCAATATTTTCAAAAATAGCGGAGATATGAATTTTTTGAAATTTCAAACCCCTCCAGTTCCATTCCCTTAGGTCCGATTAAAAAAAAGTTGTAGACAAATTAAATTTATAATAATTAGAGCATAAAGTCCCATGGTCTTTTTTAATATTTTTAAAAATGGCGGAGATTTTTTGAGATTTCAATCTCCTCCAATTCTCACCCTCTTAGAGTCAGAATCACTGCCCCAAAGAATTTTGTACCAAATTTGGTGTCGATTGGAAAAAAATTGCGACCTCTATCGTGCCGGAACGGAATGTCTACACATAGATACATTGTTTTTTACTGAATCTTATTCTCCAGGTCATAAACGGCGTGGCGCCCCTATTCCCGGTTCTGGGTCCTGTCATTGAATCGATTACAATAGGTAGATTCCATATATGGAAATCTACCTAAAATAGTGTTAAAAATAGGGACAATAGGAGAAAACAGGGACGGTAGGGAAAATTTAGGAAAAATAGGGAAAATTGAGGAAAATAGTCAAAAATAAGGAAAAAGTAGAGAAAATAAAATGGTGAATAATATAGGAAAAAGAGAAAAATAGGGGAAAATAGTGAAAAATTGGTGAAAACATTGAAAAATATGAACAAACAGGACAAAATAGTGAAACAGGGAAACAATAGAGAAAAATAGGGAACAATTGGGAAATATTGAAAACAGTTAGAAAAAATATGGAAAAATAGGGAAATTAAAGAATAAATATGGAAACATATGGGAAATGGAAAAAATATGGAAATATTGGAGAAAATAAGGAAAAACCGAAAAAAAAATGAAATAATAGAAAATTATAGGGATAAAACCAATAATGAAAAACAGGAAAAATATAAAGAAATAGAAAAAGGAGAGAAAAATAGGGAAAATTTGGGAAAAAATCAGAACAAATAGGATAAAATAATGGAAAATAGGAGAAAATAGGAACAAATAGGAAAATGGATAAAATGAGGATAAATAGTGAAAAACAGAGAAAATAAAAAAATTTGGAAAAAGTAGTGAAAATAGGAAAAAAACGTCAAAAAATAGTGAAAAATTCGGAATAACAGGAAAACATTATAAAAATGGGACAATTCCAGATAAATGTAAAAAAATAGGGAAATATATGGGAAAATAGTGAAAATTGGGATAATAAAGAAAAATAGTAAAAATAGGAAAAAATAGATAATAATAGGTCAAATAAGGAAAAACAGGAAAAGTAATGAATAACACAAAAAATTGGAAGAAATAGAAAAAATAGGGCAATTAGAGAAATGATAAATCAAAAACAGAAAAAATATGAATAAATAGGAAAACTATGAAAAATTGGGAAAAAAGAGGGAAAATAGGGATAAAATATTGGAAAAAAACAGTGAAAAATAGCAAAAAATAGGGAAATTTGGGAGAAATATTAAAAAATATGGAAAAATAAGTAAATTAGAGAATAAATAGGCAAACATATTGGAAATGTAGGGGAACAAGGAAAAACAGAACAAAATGGGGACAAATAGGGAAAACCAGGAAAAAGTAATGAAAAACAAAAAAAATAGAAAGAAATACGAAAAAACAAGCAAATTTTGGTCATCCAGGTTCTCCGTAGCAAATTCTTGAAATATACACTTTTACTTTCCCGGTCCTATCAAAGGGAAAGTATAGTAAACGAGCAAAAAAAATCGAGATATCGATGAAAATATCCATTTTGAGGTCCCCCAAGAAGATTGAAACCATTTTCAGCGTATGGTTTGTCTGTGTGTCTGTGTGTAATCTATAAAGGGTTGGTGTGTGCCTCGAATGCAACCATTAGTTTTTGGTTTAAATTGGTCCAGTAGAAGGTTCTGAAGACCTACATTGATTGAAAAAAAATGAAAGATTTTTTGAATTTTTTTAATTTTAAGGACAAACAATACACTTTAGTGCAAAATGTTCTTGTACAATGTTTTAGAGCATAAAATTTCCTATAATTTTTGTATTAACCTTTTTCCAGAATTTACAATAGTTGCTCCACTAGAGGGCGCGCAAAAACTGTTCATGCAGGTTTTCCGCAGTTTTTTCAAATTTTAAGGACAAACAATGTGTTTTAGTGCAAAATCTTTTAATGCAAAGTTGTAGAGCACCAAATTTTCATTAACTTTTATATTTAACTTTTTTTTGAATTCCCCATAGTTTCGCCGCTAGAGGCCGAAAAATATACACATTTGGGCTTTTCCATTTTCTTTTTCATTTTGAAGGCAAACAATTGTCTTTAGTGCAAAATGTTCTAGTACAAAGTTGTAGAACATCAAATTCCCTACAACTTTGATTTTAAACTTTTTCCATAATTCCCAATAGTTTTCACCCCATGATTTTAGGAGATCCTAATTGTAGCAGTGTGCTATATAATATGCGCATGTGCCCGCTATATCATTATCAACATTGAAATATTCACCGTCGCATTGCTTTTTAAAATTTGTTTTATAAATTAGTGTAATGCTTAGTATTTTGTAATTTAAATAAGCCTATTCTCTATAGCCGAGCCGGGGAAGTCCTGAGGTGACACAGCCGATTTTTTTTTAACTTGTTGGTTGTATTGAAATTTTTTGAAGTCGATAAATAATTCAGTTATTCAACTTCATTAACCCAGCTGAATTTTATTGGCACAATTTGCAAAATTCGATTCTTCCAGTAATTCTGATTAAAATGTCTTACCTAAATGTAATCATTTTGAAACGTTTCGCATTTAAATTAAATGTTTCCATTCCATATCGTATCTTGGAAAATTCAGAATGGAAATTAACTTTTTATGTTAAACAAGCATTTTCGTTTCCTGAAAATAAAACCAGTGCAATAAAATTTTTGGCCATCTAAGACTATGTACATGTGAAACAATTAATAATAATTTCGGAGTTTATTTTTTAAAATATCGTATTATGTGTTTTTATATATTTTGGAATTTAAAAATTAAAACTAAGTAGACTCATAAAACTATAAAATAACAAACATTATTAAATTTATTAAAATAAGGCATTCATGTATTTATAAGTACTTTCATTTTTCCATACATTACACCGCGTGATTTTGTTCCATTTCTTTCTTCTAATAAATAGAGAAATTAGATAGGTCAGGAATTATGTTTAATTTTATTTATTGACCTACCTGTACGATTTAACTAGATTTTACGATATTTTTAAAGTTTTCTCTACATTGATATTTAAAACGATTTGACCCTCTTTAAAACATTTATCAATTTTTTTGGGTATATAAAACAATAGATATTTGAAGTTATATATTTTTTTAACCATAGATATATTGACTTTAACTTTTTTTTAATATTTAAAAAAGTAATTGAGTCAATAATACAGAATTGATCTCTGTGTGTGAAATACAAAAAGTTAGTATTTTTTTTTTTACTGAAAATCGAAAATATATCGGAAAACAAATTAAATTTTTGGGGTAGTTACGATATTAAAATTATTATTCGCTTGGCAGTTCAATTACCTTTTGATAACATACAAATAATTAAAAGTTAATTCAATTGGATGATAAATTAAATTGAATTTGGATTACAAATAAAACAACGATTTTATTTCAATTAGCAACAGTATCATGAGATAATAAACAGAGCAACTAAACTAATCAACATTTCCAAGTTAGCAAGAGCAGAAATTATTCAAAATGATAAAAATATCCTACTTAATTGATGCAAAATATAAAAACAAAGATAAATGTGCAATACCAAAAGTATAAAAAAATATATCAGCCAAATTTTCAACTATATATGAACTTACGTTATAGGAAAAATATAATATAATATAATTATTTCTGTATACAAATCACTCTCTACAATAAAAATTAAATAAGAAAAAAATGATAATACTCTTATCGACAGAGTAAAATAAAGTTTACCAACGTTCATGAAACTATTAACATTTTACATCAAAACAACTTACTTTCAATATGGAAATGATTTTTATCAATATCTTGAATTGATTTTTTCCCATCTTCTATTTTTGTAAATATTTTTATGGAAAATTTCAATAAACAGCTTATTTCTAAACAAAATTTAAAACCGATTAGTATAGTCTAAGAGCCAGCGCCATAAAATGCTCTGAATTTACTAAAGCTGATTATTTGTCAGTTGATTACAATGGTTGTGTACACAAACAAGTAAATTGTAGAACAGGTGTCGCTGATTAGCTATCAAACATGTCATGATTATGACTAAAAATTCTTATACAGATTATATATAACATACAAATAACAGTTTTATTAGTCATCAGTCATTTAAATGTGGGGATAGAGCTGGTCAGTCAGCCCCAATACACGTGCAGTAAATAAATAATCTGCAATTAATTTACTAAACTTTAAATTATGTGTAAGGGTACTAAATGATATATTAACCATAAATAAAATTGTCGAAATGAAAGTTTAGTTTAAGTTTAAATTAGAGAAAAAATCCCTTAATTTTAATAACGTGGTTTTGAGGTCATTTAACGTTATTAAAATTCAAGGATTTTTTCTCTAATTTAAACTTAAACCCCTCCTTTTTCACACTTAAAAATCCATACATACCACGTATGTACGGTTTGCCTAAGATACTCAAAATTGACTTTCCTATGAGACCCGTAGTTAGTTTTTTAATTCTCGTGCATCCTCTTTAGCTAAATTTCTTAACAACTTCCTGAATCAACCTCTAAATTATAAGCCTAAATATACAGTCATTAATTCTACACATTTTATTAATAAAATTAAAGAGTTCACCCTTCCTAATAATGTTAAATTAATCTCTTTTGATGTCTCCAATCTCTTTTATTAAAAAATAACATAAACACTTATACTATTAATATTGTTTTACAACTTCTTACTATTTGCCTGGATCAGGTTTTTTTCTCTTTTAATTACAAGATTTATCAGCAACCCAATGGTCTAAGTATGGGCAACCCTCTTAGCTGCAGGCCGATCTCTTCCTCGATCACCACGAACAAAAAAGATTTTAACTTCTTCAAATCAAAATTTCATCTTACAGTGGCATCGATATGTAGATGACATCTTTGTCATATTTAATGGTAATCTTTCCGATATCGACTCTTTTCTGCTAAATCTTAACAACTTACATCGAAATATTTCTTTTACTGTTGAAATTGAAGTTGATAAGAGTCTCAATTTTCTTGATCTAATAGTCAGTAGTCATAACATCATCGATAAAGTTATTAACAAGCTAACGTTAAAGCGTAACATTCTATTAGCCTACAATGCTAACTCTTCTCTTTCAGTAAATTCTAAATATTTCTCCTTACCTTACTTAGGTCAGATCTCCATATATATTTCCAAAGTCTTCCGTAATTTCGACAATATAACAATTTCTTTCAAAAATAATTCCGCAATCAAATCTTTCCTTAGCCATACTAAAGATCAGCTACCTACCCTAGAAAAAAGTGGTATTTACAAATTATCTTGTGTATAATATGTATATAGTATGTGTGGTTGCCTACACAGTAGGACCCATATGTATCGGGTATCCTCCTGATGTGCGCAGTCACGACATACAAGATGGCGCGTCAGGCATTGTAAGACGCAACTAGTAGTTAGACCTTTTAATCTTGTTCTTGTAACTTGTATCCTTCGGGACAATTATGTTTAACAGAATACAATCATAAGTTACCTCTTGTCTGTGCTTATTATTTTATCCAAACATAATACATCTTGTGCTGACTGCAATTCTACTTACGCTGGAAAAACTATTACAAAACTCAATACTCGTATCAAGGAACATATCAGATATCCTGACAAGTCCACTTTTGGACACCATTTAAAATTCAATAATCATAATTTCACACCTTCAGATAATGTAAAAATTTTGCGTAACATTTTTGATTGTAACTTCAAACTTGATCTCCTTGAAGATCTTGAGATCTCTCGAGAGTTATACAATCCGTCCTCTAATTGTGTAAACACTCAAATTAATTTAAATAACAAATTTAAACCTTTATTTAAGAGTCTCGGGAGCTTGCGATATTTAGGAACTTTAATTTTAAGTACAATCACTTATTTTGCCATCCCTTCACCCCGCCGGGTTTTATGCCTCGTTTCGACCCGTCCACAATCAGCTACCTGCTAGATTGGCTTGTTTCACCCCGAGGGCATGGCCTAATTAATGAGATTTAGTTTTAATATTCAATATTTCAAAAATATATAAATATAAAAATAAAATAAGAAGATGAATTTATTTTCTATAAATATTATTTTACATAAACTTAACAAATATCTGTTTAGGAACCCTTATTCAGTATTATTTTCTAATTTACTAATTTTGGGATTCCCAAGGACTGGTGCAACGTAAAAGTCGTGAAGACATTGTCATTGCAGAAAAAATGTCCAATGAATTTCTGTTGTTTGATGATGATGTAAGCGATAGAATCATGGGACTTGCTTCTACAAGTGCACGCCAAGTAATTAACGATGGCGATTGAACTTTTAAAAGCTGCCATCCCATTTCAAACAGCTTTATTCTATTCATGCCGATATTGGAAGCTCAAAATACGAGACCAATATTATACCAGTAATATGTGCATTATTACCAGATAAATCTGAAAAAGTTACATAAGGCTGTTTACATTAATCCAAAAAACATTTACCAGCTTGGAAACCTGCTAAATTTAAAATTGACTTTTAAATTGCAACCATCCAAGCAATAAGGAAATATTTTCCAAATTGTAAAGTTAAAGGGTGCAACTTTCACTTCAAACGGTGCATATGGCGGAAAGTTCAAGAACTGGGACTTACAAATGGGTCCAAAGAAAATGAAAAAATTCGAATGCACATTCGAAGATGTGCTGCTTTATCACATCTGCTACAAATGATGATAGATGATGCATGCACTACATAATGGAAAACTGCACCAACCAAGAGTCGATAGAAAAATTTAACAATTACTTCGTTGAACAATGGCTTGAAAATGATGTCATCCAAGATATGTGGATTTGCAGTGGTGAAAGGCAACGTACCACCAATGCTTTGGAAGGATGGCATCATAGGCGCAACAATACTTTACATAAAGTACATCCAAATCTTTTGTTGGTTTTGGATATTCTAAAAAAAGATGCAGCTTATTACTCAACATTAAAACAAAAGATTGAGCTGCATATGACACTAAAAAAAGAAAAAGAAAATACATCGAGTTGGGTAAAATAATTGAAAAAAATTCGTCCGACCTAAATAACTACCCATCTAAAATTAACGTCTGCTTAGACAAATTAACTTACATTTTAAAATTATAAATATGTTACATATAGGTTTTAATTTTTTGTTTTTGTCTTTACTTTTATTTAGCCCTTTGTAATTTTTTTATGTACATAACCAATTGACTATATTTTTACATATAATTTTTTTTTATCAGTCGTTTTTATTTTAAATCTTATTATATTTAGCCCCTTTATTAATTTTTTATGTACTTACACACCTATGTTTTTTTAAATATATAAAATTGAAATATTGTTAATTTTTTTTTCTGTAACATATAACATTCTATTTACTTAAAATGAATGCTTTTTATTCAAAAAACCTTGTATTATTATTCGATAACACAGCCCCACAAAAAAAAGTTCATACACAAGACAATGACATATGTATTCCCATGTATTTTTCTACGCTGAATCTGATCCCGAGCTCAGAATTGGGCCTACACGTCTGGAATTGGCCCCAGGTGCCGAAAATGGCCTGAAATGCGGTTCCCGGGATAAGGCGAAGTCGACGCTGAATTTTGGAGCTAAAGCCGGATTTGTGGTCGAAAAGCTTATGGCCAACTGAAATTCCGGGTTTGGGTCCGGGAAAATGACCCTTTGAGGCGGGAAAATCCTGTTTTGGACGTCTCGGTCGCGACTGTGGTATTTTCATGGACTTTCCAATTCTGGAGCTGAGACTGGGTGTGAAAAGTGTTTGGTCAGCTGAAATTCCCAGTTTGGGTCCGTGAAAATGGCCCCGTATTTGTTTTTTTAAAAAACGCATTTTTCGCCTTATAATTCTTTTCTATCTTTGTCGGTTACACTGATATTAACAAATTTGTTTGTTACATTTCAAAATTTGTTATTATTTCCAAGTATATAGGAATGCGGATTGTGATATTTGATATTTTATTATTTTTACCTGTGCTATTATCAGTTTTGTTAAAAAACGCATTTTTCCCCTCCTAATTTTTTTCTTCATCGAACACACATCCGCCAGGTTATTTTTCTTTTCGGTTCTTTAAATTTATTTACCAAGTATTTTTGAGTTTTTAGTTTGATTAAAATTTTAAAGTCCTCCTTTAATAACCCTGCCTATTCACAGCTGGCTTATATTCTACATTTTGTACGGAACCCTAAATGTGCGAAGTCCGACACGCACTTGACCAACTTTTTGTTGCTGTCGTTGGTACTAAGTAGATCACCTAAACCATTACTACTACCACTATAGGGAATTCAATGTGTTAGAGAGAGAGGTATAGGAAATTCAGCGTGTCAGAAAGAGACGCAGATAAAAATGGCGGCACGTGGCATACTTTAAATATTAGGATAAAAAATGGCTGCGGACTAAAAATATAGTACTCTACATAATTCTAAGATGTAGTAATGCCGCTAACAAACAGATGGCGCTACTAGCCATCTTTTTGTAGCCATTTTTAATCCACACTATAATATATCTTCGTAATTAATGGACCGATTTGGGTGGGTCAAACGGCATTATATTTGAAATATAACGTAAAATAATTACATGTCAAAAAATACTGTGTAGAAGAAACGTCAAAAGGGCCTTAGCTTATATTTCCGTTACTATTGGTCCGATTTAAACGCGGGAAACGGCAGTGTATTTTAAATGTGCCGTATAATAAATTCGTAAAGAAAAAACATGCGCAGTACGAAAGCCAAAAGGACCGTAGTGAATATCTCCGTTACTATTGGTCCGATTTAAACGCGGGAAACGGAAGTGTATTTTAAATGTGCCGTATAATAAATTCGTAAAAGAAAAACATGCGCAATACAAAAGCCAAAAGGACCTTAGTGAATATCTCCGTTACTATTGGGCTAATTTTTATGGGGAAAACGGTCCTGTATTCGCAATGTGTCGTATAATTAATACGTAGAGAAAAACATGCGCAGTAGCAAAGTCATAAAGTCCTTAGCGTCTAACTTTGTTATAAATAACCCATTTTGAATGTGGAAAAACGCCCCGATATTATAAATGCGACGAATAATAGATGTGTAAAGTTACTTCGCGCGATCAATGACAAAAAAAGCGTTAAATTTTAATTTTCATTATTATTCATTTAATATTGAAATATTTATAATATTTAATTTTTCCAATTTTTACCTAGTTTCGCGATAAGAATGTTCGCTGTTATTTGCGATAAGAATGTTTTGTCATTGATCAAATCCTTTATATATAGACATGGTAAAAACAAATGCATCCAATTAATATTATCAGGTTAATAATTATTAAAATATTTATATCTCATTTTATATTTTATAACGTTCGTTGCTATTGAAACAGGAAGTGATAAGAATGTTTAATCAGGGAAATTTTTAACCAAAACTGGTGATAATATTTTTAATACAATCTTTTGTGGCGAAGCAAAAAAAACCTCAACGGATGTAAAGTAGGAAACTGATTAATAAATGTATAACCAAAACGGATGATAATATTTTTTAAAACAAGCGTTTGCGGTTAACAAAAAACCCAACGGTTTTCTGGACTTCGCATAGCAGAATATAATCTTATAGTGCACAGAATTCATCAGTTAATCATTTGACTTCAGCCAGTTCAGTTCAGCTCTCTAGTAAAATATAAAGGTAATTTTTTTTTAATTTTTATTTATAAAATAGTTCTAGTTTTTATTTTAAACATGATTTAAATTTTTTTACTTCCAGAAATAATTTAAAATTTTTTATTCTTCAAAAACAATGGTTTATTTTTAAATAGTAGGAGAGGTACTTGAATTTTTTTTCAAATTTAACTATAATAGGGAGTTTTTAAATAGTAGGAGTGATACTTAAAAATCATTTTTTATTCTTTTAAATTTAATAATTATAATTCGTATTTATTCTAGAATCATCGCAGCACCTCCCTGTCTAGTCGCTAACATCCAGCTCAGTAATTTTTGTGCAAAATATAAAAGTAAGTTTTTTATTTTTAAATTAAATTCATGCTTCAATTGATAAAATATTCAAAATTAGAAATATCCCTGTAGTTTGTTAAATGCATGTAATTTATTTTAGATGGATCTCAGTGAACTAAACAACTGTTCCCTTCTAGCAAAAGAAAACAAGCCAGCAGTTAAGCTAAGCAGTCTGCCTGAGAATAAACCGTTCAAAATCATTGAGGCAAAAATTGTAAAGACCAAATTTGGAGAAAGCATATTGGTGGAATTGGAGAAAAAAGTACTGTTTCTACCTCAGAGGGTAACGGAAACATACCGAAAACATTTGCAACAATTATCCTCAGGAGGATATTCGATAATTTTTAGAGGGATCGTCGACGTGGGAAAACCACACCCTGCCACAAAATTTGAAATTGTAGAAAATTAAGTGGTAAGTTTTACTTTTTTAAACTAAGTGATACAGTGAATTACAATTATGGATGTAAAAAAAGTAATAACCAAGTCTGATAACGTGCTTCTGGCAATAAAAAAACTTCAGAAAATATTATTTGACAATTTTTCGACTAGAGACGCTGAAATTTGGTTAAGACGTTTAGACGGACAAATTAGAATTTGCAGTAAAGAAATTCGTGCTGGAAAACAGAACAAATTATCTATTGGGACTTTGAAAAAACTTCAGACTAACGTTGGACATTTTAAACATTTTAGAAAATTAATTTTACATAGACATGTTGGGGCGGGACTTAATAATACAAAATTGGGGCAGCGGGTTAAATGGGAAAATGTTGCATCATCTTTTTCTAGCCGAATTCAAACGGGGGTTATAGTTAATTTACGCCATAAGGACTTGATATATTTTCTGAGTGATTGTATTATTATATTTAAAAATAAAATTTGCAAAATTTTAAAATCATTTCCAGTCATTAAAGTAAACGTTACGTTTTGTGGAGAATTTGTAAAAAAATCTGGTGACACAGAAATTTTAGATTTGAAATATTTTAATACTAAAAATGCTATGATTGATGTGACAACCGATATACATCGTTGGTTTGTCGAAAATGCTCAAGACAAAATTTTAACTAAACTGGGTGAATTCCAGGAACGCGAATCAGGCTATGCACTTAATAGGGTTATATCTTTGGAAGTTAATATTAATAAATTTGAAATGGGAAACGGCTCATCTTTTATTAAACTCCCAAAAGAAATCTCGGACAAAAAGGCTTGCATTAATATTAAAAATACCGATAACGCGTGTTTTTATTGGTCAGTAGTTAGTGCTCTTTATCCTTCAAGAACGCATCCAGAACTTACGCGTTCATATCCATTTTATAGTACTGTATTAAATACGGAAGATTTAGAAGCACCAATGCCGTTACATCAAATCAATAAATTTGAAAAATTAAATAATATTTCCATAAATGTTTATGCATTAGAATTGAATTCGGTCAACGAAAAAACATTTTACACGGTAGTTCCAGCCAGACTAACTAAAAAGAAACTAGAACAACATGTAAATTTACTTTTGATTCAAAACATTTATTTTCCAAAATTAAACGACTATGAGGCGCCACCTGTTGACGAAGACGACACGGAAATAAAGTATCATTATTGTCATATAAAAAATATGTCTAGATTATTTAATAGTCAAATTAGTAAAGACAAGCATAAAAAATTTATTTGCGCTAGATGTATAAATTATTTTTCTACTCAACAAAAATTAGACGATCATGAAACTTTATGTTCTGAAATAAACGAGTATAAAATGACTTTTCCAAAGTACGAGAGTGTTAGCTTTCGAAATTTTACATACAAACAGGAAACACCCTTTGTTATTTATGCAGATTTTGAGTGCATATTGAAAAATTTTAACGACAGAAATGAAAACAATTGCAAATCGAAAAAATACCAAAAACATATTGCTTACAGTGCTGGTTACTACGTAAAATGTGGTTTCGATGACAGTCTATCTTTTTTCAAAAGTTATCGTGGCGAGGACTGCATGGATTGGTTCGCCAATGAAATGACGAACGTGGCTAAAACTATTCAATCGAAAATTAAAAACATTGTTCCTATGGTTGAAAGACCTGATCGATGTGGGGCAACTAGTTGTCACATATGCGAAAAAAGCTTTCAACCAAAGGACATTATTGTGCGTGATCATAATCATTTTACTGGAGAATTTCGTGGATTTGCTCATCAAGCTTGTAATTTGAATTTTAAAAAGTTGTTTGTCGTTCCCGTCGTTTTTCACAATTTGAGCGGCTATGATAGTCATTTCATGATAACCAATTTGTGTAAAAAGGGAAGGTTGAGCATACTTCCAATTAATAAAGAAAAATATATTTCTTTTACATTGTTTGACGAAGAAACTGATATCAAATTTAGATTTATAGATTCATTTAGATTTATGGGTACATCCCTAGACGAATTATCGTCTTATATGGATCTAAATGATTTTAAAATCGTCAAACAGGAATTTAATCAAGTAGTAGACGAAGAAAAATTTAAATTATTAACTAAAAAGGGAGTTTTTTGTTACGACTATATAGATTGTTGGGAAAAATTAAATGACGCTTCATTGCCGCCTATTCAAAATTTCTACAATAAACTAAACAATCAAAACATTGATGAAGAAAAGTATGCTCACGCTCTCTCAGTTTGGTCCACGTTTAACATAAAATCTCTAGGCGAATATTCCGATTTGTATCTGAAAACAGACGTATTAATTCTAGCTGATGTCTTTGAACAGTTTAGACAAAAATGTCATGCAACCTATGGTTTGGATCCGGCATGGTACTATACTATGCCTGGCTACACCTGGGATGCTATGCTTAAAATGACTAAATGTAAGCTAGAATTATTACGTGATGTTGACATGATAATGTTTATCGAGAAGGCTATTCGCGGAGGGATATCGGTATGTAGTAGTAGATTTTCGGAGGCTAATAACAAATACATGACTGACTATGATCCGAAAAAACCATCAAAATATTTAATGTACTTGGACGTTAACAATCTGTATGGTTGGGCCATGTGTGAACCTCTCCCATACGGAGGATTCAAATGGGTTGAAGACTGTACAAATTTCGACGTAACGACAATAGCAGGCGATTCTCCGGTAGGATACATTTTGCAGGTGGATTTGGAATATCCTCAAACACTTCACGATGCGCACAAAGATTTTCCATTTGCTGCCGAACAACGTATACCTCCTGGCGCAAAATTACCAAAGTTAATGACGACATTACATAATAAAGAAAAATATACTGTACATTATCGAAATTTAAAACAAATGCTGGCTAATGGTTTGGTAATTACAAGGATTCATAAAATTTTACAATTCAATCAGTCGACGTGGCTGCGGCCCTACATTGAGAAAAATACTCAATTGAGGACTGCAGCCCGCAATACTTTTGAAAAAAATTTATACAAGCTAATGAACAATGCCGTGTTCGGTAAGACGATGGAAAATATTCGTAAACATCGTGTGGTAAAATTGGTAAAATCATGGAATGGCCGCTACGGAGCTAAAAATTTGATTTCAAGTTTTCGGTTTCACAGTCGGACAATTTTTGACGATGACATCGTAGCCATTGAATTACGAAAAACTGAACTTATTTTCAATAAACCGCTGTATATTGGCATGGCCATTTTAGATTTGTCGAAAATTTGCATGTACGATTTTCATTATAGTCATATGATGACCAAATTGGGCCCCGCAAAATGTAAACTAATGTACATGGACACAGACAGTTTCATTTACGAAATACAATGCGACGACGCGTATAATGACGTTATAAAAGCAGACTTGGCGAAATTTGATACATCTGACTATGCTTCCGATAATCCCTACAACATGCCTCAAGTAAATAAAAAAGTGTTGGGTTTAATGAAAGATGAAGCCTGTGGGAAAATTGTTTCAAAATTTGTTGGGTTACGTTCAAAAATGTACACATATAAATTAGATATATCACTGGAGGAGAGGGAAAAAGAAAGAAAACGATTAGAACGGAAAAATTTAAGTAGGGAAAGGATAGATAATCAATTAAACAATTTTGGAGTAACTAAAAAATCAAAAGGGGTTAAATATGGAGTCGTTAAAAATAATATTACATATGAGGATTATGAAAATTGCTTAAAAGAATTCAAAACAAAAACGGCAACCCAACGTTGCATAAGATCATTTGCACATCAAGTTTTTAGTGTGGAACAGACGAAAATCAGTCTAAGTCCTCATGACGATAAACGCCATTTATTGCCAGGCACGTTTGATACTTTGCCCTGGGGGCATTACAGCATATGAGTTTTTCGCTGTATCACTTATTATGTAAAAAAAAAGTAAAACAAAAATTGTCTATCTCTTGGCATTTTATGTGTTGTAAAAATGTATAATTTTTAAGTATTATTATTAAGTAAAACTAAATTTAATATAAGATGATGGTTCTGACTTTTATTTGTAATTTTTTGGCTTCATTTAACAATTGTCTTATTTTATATTGTAAATAATTTTTAATACCATTTTATTGTTTAATATATTTAATAAATGAATTATCTTTATCTCTGTGTTTTTTTTTCAATTAAACAAGCTGAAACACGTCAAAAACTTTTATTACTTATAACACTTTTTTTCGAATCAAAAAAGTAAACGATAAAAAACGTTAAAAACGTCGTAAAATGTGGCGTTTTCGACGTTTTTTAACGTTTAGAATTTTGAATCGAAAAAACAACGTCATATTTCATTAATTTTAATGTGTTATTTTCACCTGGTTCCTTATGGGAAATACGTGTATTTGAGGCAAACAAGTTAAGTTTTTTCACTTAAAAAAAAAATAAAATAACGATAAAAATCGATGAAAGCGTTGAAAAATGTGACATTTCAAACGCTTTTTAACGCTTCAAAATACTAAACGTTAAAAAAAAAACGTTGAAAACGCTGTAAAATGTGACGTTTTTAGCATTTTTTTTTTGAGTAAAAAAGGTATAAATAAAAAAGAAAAACCTATAAATTTTTTTTATTTTATTTAACTATTTATACAAATTATTCAACTAAATCATTAATTACTTTTGGTTTATAATAATAAATGAATTCCCTAAGTGCACAGCATAATAAAGTGTTATCTGAACAATCACAAAATCCATACAATAAATCTAACTTACTTAACGAAAAATAATGTCCTTGTTGGAACCAAGACTTGATTCTATTTATGACTGCGTGATAATATGCACAAAAATTTAAATTTTGCAATAGATCCACCTTATTTCTAACAAGTCCAAAATCAGCTTCCACAATTTGAATTGCATCCTCTTCAGTGATGTAGAATTCAATTCCATGTTTTGATATTAGAATAAACTTTGCTTCATCGTAGACCAATTGAGTGATTGTCGCATAGTTTCCACATGGAAGGACATCTGGGCCATCTTTATTCGAGAAAAAGCCGGTAATTTTATTTTGTAATATTTCTATAAATATAGACCATTCATAAACGCCAAAAGACATTTTATTCTGCTTTAATGGTTGACATAACACTACTGCTGGGCTGAATGTCCTAACTGGAGAGAGGCCCACTCTAATGTCAAAGTTTTTAAGTGGAAACGCTGTATTAAGCAAATAGTAATTTTCAAATTTGGCGGCATTTTCATACATCTCCAAAACTCGGTCGATTTCTCTATCATAATTACTCTCATAACCGCTATCATCACCATCATCCGGTGCAATACGTTTGCCAGGTTCATCAGAAGCACCAGTAGCTACAGCCTCGATAATTGCATCCAGGTTCATATTACGTTGGTCAACACTAGCGAAAGCCATACTTTTTTCAACGATACTTTCAAAATTACTAAACAGGAATGAGGCGTAAATTGTCTGAGAGGTGGTATTTATAGATGTAGTCCCCTTCCACCATACATTTTTTAGTTGTACCGCCGGAAACGAACAGTTTAGAGTCACAAAAGGCCCCTCAATTGCAGAAATTTGTTCGTGTTTTACATTGATTTCTATACTAAATCAGCATTTTCGATCCAACTGTTATGTTTTTTATCGAGTCCAAGCCATTTCACGTACATTTTCTTTCCTTTTCGGCGCAAGACCTTTTCCACCAGGTATATGTCGGGATTCGTGGTTTTTTGTAACTCCTCTTCGTAGAACGCCCCTTTGATTGGTGATCCATGCATATCTTCCAGGAGATAGGTAATGGGGTTAGTGATGTTAACTTTGCTAATCTTAAATAATTCCGTAGTCCAATTTGGCGTATAGCCTTTTTCGAAAACATGTTTGGCTTTACTTATGCGTACAATATCACTGACTTTTAATTTCCTCGGCCCGGCAATTTTCAAATGGCTGTAGCATTTACTTAAAATTTTCTGTTCGTTGGATTTGTTGACGTCGATCGGTTTAAATCTTGTTTTGCTATGTTTAGTCTCGTTGTATTGTGTTGTAGTTATCGGAAATTCATCCAGCCATTTGTAGCTACCGTTTAAACTGAAATATTTGTATAGTTTGGATTTCAACGTCCTGATTGCCCGCTCTGCCATTGAAGCCTTTACAACAGACCATGTATTATAGTGATTAATATGATGTTTTTTCATTAAATTTTGAAATTTTGCGTTGAAAAATTCCGTACCTTGATCAGTCTGCAGATTTTTCGGACATCGTTTAGTGTGTGCTAAAATATCACTAAATGTTTTGGTAATTTCTTCACCAGTTTTCGTTTTCAACGGTCGAGTCCATATGAATTTCGAAAAGCAATCTATAACAACCATGATTAATTTATATCCTTTGTTTTGATGCGAGTAATTTCTCATTTCCATGAGGTCCATTTGCCATAAATCATCCAAACCTTTAATGATGGTTCGTCGTCTAGGGTAATTTTTTCGAGCAGGTTTATGCAGTTCATTAACAAGTTGAATCTTTTCCTTTGACGACATGTTGACGATTGAAAGGAGATTGCTGGTGCCTATACAGTTATTTTACTTAATTTTGCCTCTACTCCATGAAGACGTGCAGTCATTGTTTCAACATTTTTGACAATACCCTCAACATTGCCGCTAATTGTAGTTATGCCTGTTTCATTATTTTCAATTGTCTCCTTAAAATGATCGATTTTGGTATAAATATCGCCAATGCTATTTTTAACATCATCATTTAATGCATTTATATAAGTTCTCAAATCATGATAAGACTTCGAAACGGTTATATTTAGCGTTTCAAAACTTGTAATTATTTGAACTGTTACATTTTTCAACTCTTCCAAATGTTTGGAAAAATCCACTAATTTGGGTTCAATTAATGTCGTACGATTCGATTCAATTCCAAGCTGTTTCCTTAAATCATCAATGTCGGAAAGTAATCTGGTCGTCGTTTGCTGCGATGAATTTGATAACTCTGTTTTCAATGCATTAACGTCTGAAATTTGGGCTTTTTCACGTAAACTCTGCTCAGTATTTAATAATGCTGTAGTAACCGGATCGTAACTTTGTTTAAATTCCCTTCTTAAAAACTCTTTAGCTCGTACTATGGAGTCGTCTACGTATATTTTTGTTGTTAGGTCTTTACTTGTTGTAGGAGGATCTTTCAGTCTCTGCGATATTTGCTCCATTTTTCCCGATACATCTTCAATGCGACGTTTCATTTTATTGTTAATGTCGGTTTCGGTCAAGACTTTCAATTTGTCAACGTAATTTTTCGTTGCAGCATCTGAATCAATTGTCGGTTCCTTTATGTTGCACAACTTTACATTTTCAAAGTCAACATTTCCATCGGAAGTATGAGGAAGTGCTAATTTTGGAGGTACACGATTATACGGAACTGTTTTGTGTTTCCCGAAACGACGTCCGAATTTATCGAGACTCATCTTGCAAATGACATTTCTGGAACCAAGTTACTCTATTATATTGGCTTCCCGGAGCTCATTAATAATAGCTGTAATTTCATTATCTTGTGAAGTATTTCCAGCATGTTTCGAAGCAACTAACAACTTTAAACGATCGATCAACTCATTGGGATCGTCCCAATACACGTATTCTATAGGTTTTTCATTATAAATCAAATCGCATCGTGTTGCTGGTTTCGATAATCCTGCTCCTTCTCGAGGCTGAAACAGGGGACGGATAATGTCCATATATTTGGGTTTTTTTGTACCTTTCAAATGTCCTTTAGAATTTCGATGAACTCCTGTTGCTTCTAGAATGGCTTTATAAGCGTTTAAGTCATCTGCAACATAAGCAGGGTCATCATAAAAAATTAATTGATACAATCCTGGAGTTCCAGTCACTCCGTTCCACTGATTGTCATAAAGTACGTTTATACTTTCAGTTTTAGCATCAAACTCTATACGTTTGTTACCCAAAAACCACCAATCATTTTCTGATTCGTACACTGGACCATACACTCGATCGATTCTCTCGTTATTCTGCCAGTAGTCTTGAACTACTTGTCGACTCATTGGAGGATACTGATCTAGATAGTCATTAATAGCTTCTACAGCTACCGGTTTTTGAGAAACAGAGGCTTCATCAATTTCACTAAACTGTTCGGTGTTGTCGTTGTTTCCTTCAGCTACATCTTCCAATGAAATAAAATCGGTTTTTTTGGGTGATGAAGCTTTTTGAGGCTTAAAATTCGACGTAATGGATGACATTTCGTAGCCTTCAACTTTGGGCTCATTTTTTACTTTTTTGACGGAGTAATTTGGCGAAGTTTTTACTATTTCTTGAAGAGGTTCAGATATTGGCTTGAACAGTTTCCTAATAGATTCATCTTGTTCCGTTTTGTTCAATTTTAATGCCAGATACTTTTTACGTATAGACCGGGCAAGTTCAGCGATTTTTCTCTTATGAGTAGCTACAGCTACTTGATTCTTTGCCAGCATGATGTCGAATGACGATATGCTCTACAATTTTATGTATTTATCGAAGCCTACTCTGTATCGCCCATGACCAAGTGGAAAGTCTTTAACAATAACTAACGTACCATAGCGTTCGGCCCAACACTCTGCACACATTTTCTTGAATTCTTCAAAGGTAACATCTGGAGACACATGTTCATCAAATATATGTTTTAGGTTAATTTCATCCTGTTTAAATAGGACTATGATGTTGCAGTTGTCTCGTATTAGCTGTTTTGGTACTTTTGAGTAAGTTTGACAGAGATATGCTGCATCAATATCTTTATGCCGGCACATTGAGTAATATTCTCGAATTTTCTGCTGACCATCGCAGGCAACATCATCAAATATGAATATAGAGTTATTTTTAGCTTTATTGGGACTTACAATTTCTTCGTTGTCTTTAAAGGGATAGTACCCAACACCTTTAGCACTGGAAATCACTTCTTGAAGTAGTTGATATTTTGGCTGGTACAGAGACTTTGAATAAACGTACACATTTTTAAATTTAGCGCCGTTGGGATCGAAGAGCAGCGACAGCATAACGTTTGTTTTTCCGCATCCAGAAGGTCCACATATAATGGCGCGAAACGAATCCGGTAGCAATTTACCATGTTTACTATGTTTACTTGGTGTAAAGTCCAAGTTGACGATGGGTAGCGTCTGTTCTTGTTGAACGACCTTCATCTTGTGTCGTTCGAGGAAGAAATGTCAGATAATAAATATAGATGACGCTACATCTCATCATCAGTCTTCATGTTGGTATATCAGGGTGAAGGTGTCTTGAATTCCATCATCAATAAACTGCCAGTCGAGTTACATATTCCTGGCTATCAATATTGTGGACCAGGTACAAAACTACATAAGCGACTTGCACGCGGAGATCCCGGCATTAATCCGTTAGACGCTGCTTGTAAACAACACGACATTGCTTATTCCCATACCAAATCTTTAGTGGAACGTCATAAAGCCGATCAGATACTTGAAAACGCTGCTTGGGAACGAGTAAAGTCCAAAGACGCTTCTGTTGGTGAAAAAACTGCTGCCTGGTTCGTTACCACTGGAATGAAGGGTAAACGCAAACTTGGAATGGGTGTCAAAAAGCCTTCTATTTCTTTTCAACGTGGGATCCTTCAGAAAATTGCAAAGTCCTATAAACCATCATCAACTGTAACAAAGTCTGCTTCGAACGCATTGAAGGTAGCAAGACTTGCTGTGAAAAAGGTTGGTGGCCGTCGCCGTGTTAAAGTTCCGAGAATTATTCCGATTGCCAAATCTGGTGGAATTCTGCCTCTAATACCGATTTTTGCTGCGCTTGGAGCACTCGGCAGTCTTGCAGGCGGAGCAAGTGCAATTGCGAAAACAGCTATTGATGCTAAGAACGCTCAAAAGAAACTCGAAGAAGATCAACGTCATAACAAAGCAATGGAAGCCGTTGGTAAAGGACTTTACTTGCGAAAAAACGCTAAAGGAGGCTTCGGCCTATTTCTGAAAAAGCAAAAAAACTGATAACGCTGCCCAATAGGCCATTGTACGATTTCGAACTAACACGTTATGCTAAAAAACTTGAAATACCGCATTTTCGAGGTGTTTTTATGAGAGACACTTTACCTTCGAGTCCCCGTAAACGTGAATGTGGTATTGTAAATTTGGATACCTCCGACAATAATGGTACTCATTGGGTGGCCTACAAGAAGATAAACGATCACGTGGACTACTTTGATTCATTTGGTAACTTGAAACCGCCGAGAGAACTTGTATGCTATTTGGGGAATGTGAAAATTTTCTACAACAACGATCCGTATCAAACGTACAATCAAGCTAATTGTGGAAAATTGTGTTTGAAATTTCTATACACTAATGGCAGATAATATGGGCGTTCAAGTCATAATGGCACATCTGACTGATAATAAAACATTTTCGGAATTTACATCAGAAGAGTTGAAGCATATCCCGCTGGAATATTTAATAAAAAATGTGAGACCTGGAGAACTATTGAGTATATGGCACAAACTACCGGCAGAATACACGTCAAAGTTTAATCTTCAAATACGGCTTCCATGTTATGTTCACTACAATAGACCTGATTGGATAACACACTGGGACGGACCTGCTGATGCTCAAGAAGATTGTTGTTTTTGTAAATTAGCTTTAAAAAAAATAATTCAATAAATGATTGTACTCCGCTATACTTGTTTCATTCATCATGTCGCACTTGTTGAGAGTAAACAGTAATACTCACGTCTTCACTTTTCGTCCTTCTACGCCAATATTGTTGGACCCGAAAAAAGATTATGAATTAGCACTTAGATCTTTTCATTCGTACAATTCCATACCGAACATTGAAAAAGGCGATAAATTTTACTATTTCGATAAAACTAACAAATTGAAAGTTATCGAGTTTCCTACAGGATGCTACGAAATTACCGATATAGAAGCATTTATACGAACGAAGATGGGGCTTGAAAATGAAGTTAATCCTGAACTGTTTTTCTCGTTAAAACCCAACAATAATACACTGCAATGCGAAATCTTTAGCAAATATTATAAAATAACGTTTAAAAAGCCAAATAATATTGGGCATGTATTGGGATTCTCGGAAAAAATTCTTAATCCTGGTCTAATACATTCATCGGACTTGCCTGTAAACATTATAAAAGTTTCAACCATACACTTTGATGCCAACATTACGTCGGGAGCCTTTGATGGAGACAGACCTGCACATACGATCTACGAATTTGCTGTAAAAGTCGATCCTGGCTACGCTATCGACGAAACACCTTCAAATTTGCTATATTTACCAGTTATACCACAACGAGAAATAACCAACATTACAGTCTTGGCTTTGGATCAAGACGGCCATCCCGTAAACTTTCGAGGTGAAACTAGTACTCTTGTGTTGGAATTGAGAGCAAGGAGCCGATGGGATTAGTTATAAGATATAGAGGCGCTTCCAAATCTTTATTGTCGCCGCAAGCGTCTAAGCGTCAACATCTAACTGCAGCAAATATATTGTTTCTCCGTTCACTTGGATATCATGTCAACGGTGACTATGTACAAACGAAGAAAAATTGACGAAGCACATACTTCTCCGATGTTTGATCTATATCGATCCCCAACATTTGATGAGTCTATTCGTAAGGCAGAGTATAGGTCCTATACACCGTTCGTAAAGTCATTCAATTGCAACGATGTTGTGGAATTTAGCATCAACCAAGTCGACTCGTTCTTTGCTATGAACCAATCGCTGCTGGCTATTAGAGGAAAATTGGAAATAACCGGCGGAGGAGACGTATCTTTAGCATCCAATTTTGGAGCTTTCCTTTTCGACTCTTGCACGTACAGCGAATCCGCTAGAGAAGTTGAAGCAGTACGCGATCCTGGAATTATAAGTGCTGTTCGAGCTTACAGTTGTTACGCCAAAGAAGACTCAAATCATATGGCTATCGCCGGCTGGAATTATCCTTCAGCACCTATTCTCGCCGCTCATGACAAGTCTTTCAGCTTGTTGATACCACTTAAACATATTTTCAACATTTTCAACGACTATCCTATGATTACGTGCGGCAGACAAACACTTAGATTTGTAAGAGCTAGAAACGATAACGATTGCATAATTGTAAAGGAGAAAAATGTTGGTACTGCTACAGTAACGACTACCACCGTAAAAATCGTAATTCAAAGTATCGAGCTGAAAATCAAACACATTTATCCGAATGATGATGTGAAAGAACAACTTTTGAAAGCTATTCAAACTGACAAACCGATACTAATTCCGTTTAGAAAATGGGAACTGAATGAATTGCCTGCAATTACAGCGGGTGCGAGAAGAGAAATCTGGGCAGTTAAAACTAGCACCGCAATCGAACGGCCACGTTTCATTATCGTATGTTTCCAAACTAATAAACGTGATGCTGCTGGGGAAGATCCGACTTTGTTTGATCACGTGAGTACTGCTAGCATTCGAGTATCATTGAATGGTGAATACTATCCCAACGAACGTATGCAGTTGGACTTTGCAAACAATCACTTTGCAGAAGCCCATTTCAACTATAGCAACTTTCAAACTAGTTATTCAAATTCTGCTTTGAAGAGTTGCCTTTTGGACTATGTTGCATTTAAAAACCGTTCTTTGTTCATCATTGATTGTTCCAAGCAAGAAGAAACCATGAAATCATCTACTATTGATGTGAGATTGGATATCGAAGCCGATTCTGGATTTCCCGCTAATACTAAAGCTTACTGTATTATAATTCACGACTGTTTAATGGAGTACTTCCCCCTCTCTGAAGTACTGAAAAGTTTAAATTAGATATCACTTAGTAAATGCCAGTAGTTGAACGTTTGCCACGATGAGAATAGCACTCTGTGATATCCAAGGGTTCGATATTGAGGGCAGTTTCCATCCAAAGGAGATGTCAATTCAAATCGGATCCCATGTTTCTAATTTTCTATTCAAGCCTGCAATACCCTACGTTAATTTAAGTGCACGTGATAAGAAAACAGTTAGACATGTAGAGAAATATATTCATGGAATAAACTACAGCTCTGGTAACATCGAGTATACGGAAATTAACGATATATTGGAAAAATATTTGCTATATGCTGCAGACTGTATTTACGTTAGAGGAAATCAAAAGGAGGATTTTTTACTGCAGAAATGCCAACAGTTATTGGGTACCCCGCATCCCGCCGTTTATGATGTCGCAAAATATGATGGATTGCTCTGTCAAACAAGGAGATTTGAATCTTGTCATACGCCGTGTCTAAACCATGCATCTGGAAAATTTCTGTGTGCTGAACGCAACGTTAATATGTTACATAATTGGTTGTATTATATTATATTACCTAGATAATGTACTTTTTCAAATAAAAAATGTTTATTTATATATGAGTTTTATTGAAACACCCTGTATATTTTTATTCATTTATTTTGTTAAAGAATATCGATTTCTTACATTTTTTATGACAATTTTTATCAATAGAACAGAAAGTGCCGATAATATCGCACATAACATTGAAAATATTTTGTACAGTTCATTTTGAATGACTTTATTATTATTCCATAATGATAACGGGGCTGCTTCAATACCAATACTTCTTAAATCGACTTCAGCTGTTGGGATGTGTTGCCACGTCTCAGCGTCACCTTCGGTCCCATCTTGAAATACGAGCTTCAACTTGTATGTCGTCTGATTAGCTGGTACATTAATCGAAAACACTGGCAATTTTCCATCATTAACTTTATTTAAAGACATCATCTGCCATTCTGAACGCTGGCACTCAAATCCCTCGTTAAAACATACGGCTATATGTTTTACTCCAATAGGGACGTTTGTGTAAAGCATATTGTTCAACACTGCTGTTAGAATTATGAAAGACATTTTCAATGCGGCCATTTTGTAGGCTGAATTCGTCTTAGTGGATATTGAGTCTGCGGTAATTGCCGATTTTCAAATACTTTATCCCACGCAGAACTTATAGACAGACGGCCAAATTGCTTAATCGTTTTACTTTTATCTTCGTAAAGTATTACGTCTTGATATAATTTTCGAATTTTCTCACCAAATTCCTCCAATTTACGTGCGTGTTCTGCCGATGCCATCATACAACTGACAGATTCTACCAAATCTATATTACTTATAAGCCCCCAATGCAATAAATATTATTTTGTATATACCTCTCCGCCTATGTTATAATTTCATTCATTTTTATCTGTTTGCAACGGATGTCGTTTCCTGTTCTTATCGCAAATAACAGCGAACATTCTTATCGCGAAACTAGGTAAAAATTGGAAAAATTAAATATTATAAATATTTCAATATTAAATGAATAATAATGAAAATTAAAATTTAACGCTTTTTTTGTCATTGATCGCGCGAAGTAACTTTACACATCTATTATTCGTCGCATTTATAATATCGGGGCGTTTTTCCACATTCAAAATGGGTTATTTATAACAAAGTTAGACGCCAAGGACTTTATGACTTTGCTACTGCGCATGTTTTTCTCTACGTATTAATTATACGACACATTGCGAATACAGGACCGTTTTCCCCATAAAAATTAGCCCAATAGTAACGGAGATATTCACTAAGGTCCTTTTGGCTTTCGTATTGCGCATGTTTTTCCTTTACGTATTTATTATACGTCACATTTAAAATACACTTCCGTTTCCCGAGTTTAAATCGGACCAATAGTAACGGAGATATTCACTACGGTCCTTTTGGCTTTCGTACTGCGCATGTTTTTTCTTTACGAATTTATTATACGGCACATTTAAAATACACTGCCGTTTCCCGCGTTTAAATCGGACCAATAGTAACGGAGATATAAGCTAAGGCCCTTTTGACGTTTCTTCTACACAGTATATTTTGACATGTAATTATTTTACGTTATATTTCAAATATAATGCCGTTTGACCCACCCAAATCGGTCCATTAATTACGAAGATATATTATAGTGTGGATTAAAAATGGCTACAAAAAGATGGCTAGTAGCGCCATCTGTTTGTTAGCGGCATTACTACATCTTAGAATTATGTAGAGTACTATATTTTTAGTCCGCAGCCATTTTTTATCCTAATATTTAAAGTATGCCACGTGCCGCCATTTTTATCTGCGTCTCTTTCTGACACGCTGAATTTCCTATACCTCTCTCTCTAACACATTGAATTCCCTATAGTGGTAGTAGTAATGGTTTAGGTGATCTACTGTACTATTTAATATGAGATAATGTTTTTATTATTTTTTGAACCCCGTCGATTTTGTGCGCCTCTGTGCTTTGGATAGCATTTAAAAAATTCAATTTTAACCATACAACTTTTATTTAAAAGACTTTTTTGTATGTGGAATAAGAAAGAGGGAATAATTGCAAAATTGGAAATATATAAATCTATATTATTTTGTACTGAGAATAAGCATGGATTGGAAATTTGGAAACTTTGGATTTGAACAATGTTGACGAATATCGTCACCACTAACCAAAACTACACTTTTTTTAACACTCTAAGTACGTTTTGCTCTTGATGATGCTAACATAATTAACGAAACGTACATAGAGTGATAGAAACCTGTAGTTTTGGTTATTTTTCAATATTGAGAAAAAGCAAATTAATATACATAGTACCTCTTTATACCTACTTATTTCATGTTGCTTTTTTTTGTCTCACTGACGGAGGTTGTCCCAGCCCAGAATATGGTTGAGTGGCAATTTTATTTATGGTTAATATATCATTTAGTACCCTTCCACAAAATATCAAGTTTAGTAAATTAATTGCAGGTTATTTATTTACTGCACATGTATTGGGGCTGACTGACCAGCCTTGTCCCCACATTTAAATGACTGACTAATAAAACTGTTAGTTGTATTAGGAAAGTGACATACGTTAACTGCAGATAGGGGACACCTAGGCGATCTTAAAAACCCCATCCTTAATGGGTCTTACTACTTTAATAACCAAGATACAGGGTGTTTTATCTATTTTGCCAATTTCTTACATGGTTAATAACTTTCTAGGCACACTGTATATTTTCATGATATTTGGCGGGAATATTTTGTTGAAAGTGTCCAATCGATCAATAAATTTACAACAAAAGAAATCCAGGTCTGCATTAAAAAATATTATAAAATATTCCGATTCAAAAACAACACCCTGCATATCAGATTTTTCTAAAATGGATTTTGTATTAGCAAAGAGCACGAAAAAATTAATTTAGTGATATATTTTGCATTTTCGGCAAAAAGGTTTTTCTAGTAAAATTTTGATTTCGAATTCTGAAATGGTGTGATTTGTGAAAGCCCAAAATGAATACTCATTTATTTTTTTTTAAATTTACAAAAAAACGAATAATACCAATAACTCAGGCAATTGTTCAAAATGACCACCACTTTCTTGAAAGCAAAATCTTGATCGTCTTGTAATATGCCTGACTGACTTCCTAATTTCTTCTGGGTTATTTTTAATTTCTTGAAATGCTCTTTGAATCCATTCTTGAAATTCTTCTGTATTGTTTATTTCCTCGTCGTAAACTTTGGGTTTTAAAAATCTCCACACATAACAATTGATAGGATTAAAATCATATGAGCTTGAAGGCCAGACATGTGGACCACTTCTACGAATCCATCTATTAGGAAAATTGTCGGATAAAAATTTCTGACTATGCGCCTGTGATGTGGTAGCACCATCATATTGAAAGTATATTTCACCTGTATCGATATTGTTATCATCAAGCAGTGTTAAAATCATTTTTAACTTTTGAAATTCTGCTATGGCACTGTTTAGTTTCCTTTTTTCTTAACAACGGCTCCCATGTGTGGTGGGGACATCTCCTGCGGTTTGATGTCCCCTCCCGCCAAGGTGATCACCGTGACAACCTTCTCTTCCACTTCAACGGTTGTGCCGTTAACATGTAAATTAATATAGTTCTTCATAATCTACCTGTATTGTTTTAAACCTAAATTGAAATGTCTAATGTGTGGAATTTACGGTAACAGATCTTTTCCATTTCATCACAATTATGCCAAGACCGCGGGTCTATCTTATAATTAATCAATCATATGGATCATCGGCATGACAGCGGTGTTGCCAAAACTAGTAGAACAATTTAGAATTCCTTAGGACACAGGATATACTCAAGGAGAGCTTCTGATCTGAACACCCTTTTTTGTAATTATATCTTTTTTATATGAGCTGTTAAATGTATTGTGCTATATTCGGAACTATTTATGTCTTGTACTTCCTTTGATTTAAACGCACTGTATCAAACATTACCTATTTAATTGTTATTTACTATTAGATAAACTTTGTTTAATTATTATAAATGTATGTGTTTAACCTTTCACGTTTAAAGCTTGCTGATTAAATCTTATCAGAAAGCAGGACGATATGTTTTATTGACCCACGTCCCCTAAACGTGTAATAATTATAGGGTGGTCCTTAGCATTCTCTTATTCGACCACGCGATAGCTTATGTGTGATTTTTGAACGAAACTTCTATAACAACAAGTCCACAAATCTACTAAATGCATTCACTCTGATTCACACAAGCAGTACTGGTAAAATATTTTCCAGAAAATCTAAATATACTTTACCGGTTAGGGTAGGAGGTAAAGTATGGGGCCTATTAACTTATTATCCACTATGCCACACCACACATTAACACAAAACTTATACTGCGAGTGAACCTGTCTTGTGGCAAATAGATTTTGCTCTGTCCAAACGTGTGAATTCCTCAGGTTGTATACTCCGTCTCTCGTGAATTGTGCTTCAGAGCTATTGCCCCAGTGGGTCGGCTGGAAATACCGAAAAACGTATTTTTAATATAAGATTAACAATTTTCAAAACAGGTTTTTGAATTTTTTTATACTAAAAGTGCGTTTTAAGGATTACCTGACAACATTAAAATGTAAACAAAAAACTCAATATGATCCAGAAAAATAATTAATTTGCATGTGACCATGGCCGGCGTTTTAAGCATTGTGAGTTTACAGTCTAATTTAAAAAAAAGTTAAGCAGTATGCAGATAATTGATATCAATTGAATTTGTGTTGAAAAAAAATCATTTTTTTAATTAGTTCCCAATATATATCAAGAATTTAAAAAAAAATAGAAAAATTGGAGAACCCGAATTTTACATAATTTACTTTCATTTTTGGTAAATGTTTATAGTACAAATTGTAGAATTATGTATTATTTATAAAATAAAAAAAGAAAATTTTAAAGTCATCCAACAATAAGTGCCTAGCATTTAAAATTAGAATCGCGAAATCTTCATGTTTAAAACCAAATAATTTTTTTTCTGGATCATGTTGAGGTTACTTGTTTATATTTTAATATTGTCAGGTAGTACTTAAAACACATTTTCAATATAAAAAATTAAAGTGCCCATTTTGAAAATTGTGAATTTTATTTTAAAAAATATCGAAGCTTACATTTTTCGGTATTTTTACTTGACTCACCGGGGCAATAGGTCTTCATCCGAGAATAAACATCTGTTTACAATCCTTGGATTCATGATGATCCATCTTCTACTAAAATGTATTCTGGGTATTTCGTCTTCTGCTACTAACCTTTGTATTTCCTGTACATCGTAAGGGGCGATTCTTTTTAAGAGACAGTGACATAGTAGTATGCGGAATTTGCAAAGCATGAATAATTCGTCGGGTACTCACTTTTCATTATTATTTATTCGTCAATTAAAGATGAATGTTTTTTGTCAATTATTTATCGCAAATAATGAAAAAATACTTAAAATATTAAAATTTTACCAATTTATGTTAACTAATCATCATTAAAACTAAATCATATTACAAAAATTTGTTTCAATTTGGGGCTCTCACAATTCACAATATCAGATTTCGAACTCAAAATTTTACAAGAAAAAACATTTTGCCGAAAATGCAAAGTATATCACTAAATTTATTTTTTCGTGCTCCCTGCAAGTACAGAATACATTTTAGAAAAATCTGATATACAGGGTGTTGTTTTTGGGTCGGAATATTTTATAATATTTTTTTTTAATTTGGACGTCGAAAACTGCAAGGTTCTATTACTTCTTAATTAAGAAAAATATAAAATAACTTTATAAAAACTTTTGATAGATAAAATATTGAAGAGTTCAGTGGCACACAAGAATTTTTTTTAGGGATCTCACTAAGGAAATATAATGCAAACTTATATTTTTTTAAATGGGACACCCTGTATATTTCGACGTTTTTTGTTTCGTTTTTTAATTCTCATCCGCCTGATATGACATATTATATATTTATTTTCAGTGGTTGGAGCTACAGTGCAAATAAACCATTTATCAATGTTATCAGGTGAAAGACCCTTAAAAAATTGAACACTCACTAACGGAATTTAACATTTTATTATAAGGATAGTGAAAATTAAAGCCAATGCACATTCTCAATTTTGTAAGATCAGCAAAAAAAGGTGCCAATTATTATTACATCAAAATGGAGGGCATTTTTAACATTTAATGTAATTTTCAAATTCTACTAAAATAAGTTAGGGGTAGATTATAGTGATTACAAGGTTTATTGTTATTTCATAAATTTATTGTTTTAATTTTTTTAATCTGTTTTTTTTTTATTAATTATAATTATGATAATAAAATGTTAAATTTCGTTACTGGTGTTCAATTCTTTAAGGATCTATCTCCTGATAACATTGATATATGGTTTATTTGCACTGTAGCTCCAACCACTGAAAATAAATAACCTAACCACCTAAAATTTAACAATCATAATTTCATTCCTTATGAAAATGTTAAAATCTTACAAAACATCTTTAATTGCAATTTTAAACTTGACCTTCTAGAAGACTTAGAAATTCTTCGCGAATTGAATAGTCCTTCCTCTTCTTGTGTAAATACCCAAATTAACTTAAATATCAATAAACACAAACCTCTGTTCAAGAGCCTATGAGTGTGTGATACTTAGTCACTTCTCTGCTAGTTTCATGTTACCGCTCCCTAAGTCACTCAGTCACCTGTCAACGTCACTCTTCTTTTCCAAATTTACCTTCTTCCTCACGGCACTCTCCGTCATTTTCTTCTTTTCTTTTATCCTGCCTTTTCTAAATTTTACCATTTCTCTCAACCTAACCTCACTCATTATTTGTAAAACTTGCATGGTCACAAGTTGGTGTTAAAAAAAAAATTTCTACAACAATTTTCTGTTCATTAATGCTGCTTAAGCAGTTGTTGTCTTTTATTAAGACAACCTTCATGGTTGAGCTCCTCTCATGATTTTTCCTATTTAATGTTTTTATATTATAAAAAATCTTTGTTCTACCTTTAAATCAACATGTACATTTAATATCACTTTTTTGGCTTTGTTCACGTGGGTTAAATTTGTACGTACTTAGTTATATTAATTCTTTTTTTTCTCTTCTAATTTGTTAAAATCTCAATTACAGTTGTCCTGAAGATGCATTGTGTGCCGAAAGCACTCGACAGTTTATATGACCTAGAGATATATATATATATATTTCTCAAATAAAAACTTTTACACACTTGAAAATACAAATTGGCTTTCTTTCTTCAAAAATAAGTCTGTACGCACCAAGACGTAACCTTCAGTTACCCATTAATTACTTTTTCTTTAATAATATATCTATCAAAAGTTTTTATAAAGTTATTTTATATTTTTCTTGATTAAGAAGTTATAGAACCTTGCAGTTTTCGACAGTTTCCGATAATCGGCCTGTATCTTCCAAATGCAGGGAGCTACTAAAGATTTAATTAGGCTATCGTTACTTAAATAAAAAAAGAAGTCATGACATCTTAACTGCTTTTTTTCGATCTCTTCTAGTTTACGAGATACCCTGTAAAACACACCAATTTGGGACACCCTGTACAACAATTTTTAGCCTTTTTTCATTACTGCCATAATCATGACATGTTTTATAGCTTATCAGCGACACTTGTTCTACAATTTACTTGACTGACCGAAGTATGTTTGTGTACACAACTACTGGGATCAACTGACAAAAAATCAGCTTAAGTAAAATCAGATAATTTTTTTGCCCTGGTTCTCCGTAGTAGAAGAGATAAGTAAATGGTGTTTTTTACAATTATTAAAGGCCGAAGTCTGTAAAGACGGCTCCAAGTGATGCGTTGTGATCAAGGGCGTAGATATGGTGTGGGTAAAGGGGGTAAGTACCCTCCAGGATACCACAAAATTGCACGAAAAGAAGAAATAAAATATATGAAATGTAGAAACGGATAAACATATTTGTCTAAAAGTATGATTACTCCCCTAGGAAAAAAGTACCCTCCCCAGGAAAAAAGTTATCTACGTCCTTGTTAGTACTAGAAAATGTGAGTATTTGGAGTATGAATTTTTGTCAATACCTGGATGGGTAGATCAAGGACGAGTGAAAAGAGTAACCAAGTCGAACTCACTTTATGAATACCTGATTGATTTGTACCATGATACGAGATATATTAATAAAAAAGATTAATTAAGCGTGAGCGAAACGAACGCCTTAATTGTTAGTTAAAACCATGTGTATTTTTTAAATATTTACAGTTTACATGGTGGTGAAAAATAATAAATTATTAGAAACAAAAAGATCATGTTTTTAACATTTCTTTATTAAAAACAGAGTTGTTATTTTTTCTTAGTAAATTAATATTTTCACCATTTTTCAAAGAGAAATAAAAACTTTTAAAATGGGTTCTTATAACTCGTTATACGTTTAAAAAAATAGTGGTGACGTCACTATATTTTGACAGTTACAGAAATTTGACAAATATGTCAATGTCAAATTTGGATTAAAAATTTTTAAAAAATTAAAATCAAATAGGTGTGTACACACTGTATAATTGTGAAGGAAAAATCTTACCAAAATGTAAAGCCAACTTCATATTTGAATAGAAGATATAATGTTTACAATTTAAAACAAAATTGTTTCTAAAAGGGTCAAAATACTATTCCAAATATTTTAAAAGATGAATGCAAGAGACAGAAAAAATCGAAAAAAAAACCCCGAAAACCGAAAAAATAGGAAAAACCAGTACAAAACTGGGAAAAAAATCGTAAAAAATCAGACCAAAATTGGAAAAAATATTAAAATACATAAAAATCCATTTTGAACTTTTGTTAACTCAGCAAGGGCGTAGATATGGGAGGTAAAGGCCTTAATTACCCACCCCCCAGGATACCAAAAAATAGCAAGAAGAAATATATAAAATGTAGAAACGGACAAACATATTTGTCTAAAAGTTTCATTCCCCCACCCCAAGAAAAAATTTACCCCCTCTAGTGACGTGAGTATATTTTGACAGTTACAGTTACAGAAATTTGACAATTATGTCAATGTCAAATTTGGATTAAATATTTAAAAAAAATCTTACCGAAGTTTAAAGCCAACTTCATATTTGAATATAATATTTACAATTTAAAACAAAATTGTTTCTAAAAAGGTCAAAATAATATTTCAAATATTTTTAAAAATGAATGCAAAAGACCGAAAAAACCCGAAAAAGGTAGGAAAAAATCAGTACAAAATTGGGAAAAAAATCAGAACGAAATTGAAAAAAATATTAAAATATATAAAAATCCATTTTCAACTTTTGTTCACTCAGCAATGGCGTAGATATGGGGGTAAAGGGGGTACTTACCCCCCTCCCCAGGATACCAAAAAATAGCACGAAAAGAAGAAATAAAATATATGAAATATAGAAACGGACAAACATATTTGTCTAAAAGTTTGATTACCCCTACCCCAAGTAAAAATTTACCCCCTCTCGTGACGTGAGTATACTTTGACAGTTATAGTTACAGAAATTATGTCAATGTCAAATTTGGATTCAATATTTAAAAAAAATCTTACCGAAATTTAAAGCCAACTTTATATTTGAATGGGAGATATAATATTTCCAATTTAAAACAAAATTGTTTCTAAAAGGGTCAAAATAGTATTTCAAATATTTTAAAAAATGAATGCTAAAGATCGAAAAAATAGTAAAAAATCAGTACAAAATTGGGAAAAAAATCGTAAGAAGTCAGAACAAAATTGGAAAAAATATTCAAAATATATAAAAATCCATTTTCAACTTCCAAAATATTTTTTTTTGATCTACGGCAGGGGTTTAGCAATTTCTAAAACATACTTTATCTGATGATTGTACATTAACAAGGCTAATTTACTGTTACCCTAATAAAATTGGATGGATTCAAAATATTAAAGAATAAACTATACAGGGTGTTTAGTTGGGAAAAGGTAAATATTTTAACTGTCGATAAAGGTCGCTGAGATAATTCTAAATAGCCCATACTTAATATATAGTTATTTTCCTCACAAGTGCGGAAAGTTATACTTTTCCGCACGCAATTGCAGTTGCCCGACCGACGCGAAGCGGAGTTCGGGCATGCAATTAAGTGGGGAAAAGATACTTTACGCAAGTGTTAAGAACAATATTTTTTCTACAAGCGCCTAGAATTAAAAAAAAAAATATTTTTTTGTCATTAAACAAAAATTTTCTTACTGCTTCTTAATAAATAAAACATTAGGCTGAAAGTAATCATAGTAACCAAGCAAGAATTAATTTTTTAATCATTTTAGCATTTATAAAATCAGTGCGAAAAGTAACTTTTCCGTACTAGTGCGGAAAAGTATACTTTTCCGCACGCTTGTAGAAAAAATTAATATTAATCGATCTTATAATTTTATTCGTTTCTTTATTACCTCATAACGTTTAAGCCACCTCGTATATTTTTTGATATTTGGTACACGTACTCACTTTGTATTGGCAAATTAAAAAATATAGAAAATCCAGATCCGGCTTCAGTAAAAATTTACAATTATTTCTGCTCTAAAACAACACCCTCTATAATTGAATTTGTACAAATGCTTGCTATACATAAAAAAACCTAATTTAACGACGCACTTTTCATTTTACAGAGACGATTGTACTACTCATAAATTAAATTCAAAAGGTTATCCATATCTCAAATGTGGTCCAAGTTTACAAGAAATAAGGCACAAAGTCAGGTACCACAATAGTTTGCTCTACCTGACTTTGTGCTTTATTCTTATTCAATTTATAGGTTATTTTTCTTCTGTTATTTAATCTTCTTCTTTTTATTTATTCTTCAACATGGCCTCTTACGTTACGCTTTTCAACTTATGGTCTGTTACCCATTTCCTTTTGGGTTTCTTTTTTTCTTTACGTCAAAAAATTTTCAATTTTTTCTTTCTGTCAATTGTCATCCACCATTAGCTGCCGCATGGTATTATTCAGCATCGTAGGATGCCCTTTGATGTGATATTACATAACTCCGATCCTCCAGTAGAGGTTCATATTGGTTTTCAACTATTTGTTGTATTTTATCAATAATTTTTTGGAATTTTTTAACATGTTACTGTTTAATTTTCATACCAAATTTTAAGGCCATGTACAAGTTCTTCATTAATTTTGTAAGTAACCATTTTGAGTATATTTATATTGTTAATCCAATGTTCATATTTTGTATTATATCCCTGATGATGCCCATAATTGGCCGAAACATGTCGCCAAGTTAATCAAGTTTCAATATCTCAATATTTCTTCGCATTACAGGCTAATTGTGAGAGAATTTTTCCAATAGGTGACTAGGCAGAGATGGTCCTATCCATTGGCCTTTAATATCACAGGACTTTAATCCTATCCTAGTCCAAAATTTACTCTATTTCAATAAATAGTAGAGATGAACTACTTGAATGAATAGAAAACAGCTGTAAAGAGATGAGGAATAACTCGAATATTGTTATAAAATCTGTGAACCACATTTCGACAAAAAAATGCATCATAATTCCCCCTCAAAAAGGTATAGGTATATTTATCGCTTATAAAGCTGTTAATTTAATTTCCTGTACTTTTATACTTCAAAATAAAATAATGGCAATTTAAAAAAAAATCAATTTAGTGAGTGTTATAAAGGTAAATCAAATGTGATACTTAGTTCTAAAAACAGATTTGCAATTTTATTTTCTATTGATATAGGTGAGAAATTATAAAACTTAGCTTTTAAACATAATACTTAGGCGAAATAATCTTAATTAGATTAAACAAAATTAATTAAAACTTATCTGAGTTGGTATTCTCAAAAATAACACTTTATAAAATCGTCTGTACAAAAATAAAAAGTACATCATTAAATTCAATTATTTATTCTTTTTTATGTATGGTAAAAATTTTAGAAATTCAAATATGCAGGGTATTATTTTCTATTTTTTTAATACCTCGATTTGTTAGTACGTATAACAAATATCAAAAAATATACAGGGTGGTATCTCTGTTATAAGGGGCCAAATCTCCATTACATATGGATTATTTAGAAAAACGACAGTGACCCCTATCCACAGTTAAACTATTTATATTTCCCAATTTAAACACTGTATAGTAGCTATTGAAGAATATGATCACCACTTACCAAAAGTATACTTTTTTAAAAACACTCGACGCACGTTTCGCTAAGTATGTTAGCATCTTCAGGAATTGATGACGAAAAAGTATAGTTTTGGTTAGTTTAAAATCAAATATTCTCGAATGAGATACGTCAAAAAATATGAGCATTTTTATCGTTTCTACCATTATATAAATATAGCATTTTCCATTTCAGTTTCATTTATAGCTAGCAGCGAGAAAGTAAAAAAAGATCTAACTTTGATTTAAATAAAATATTTTTTTATTAACCATCACACCTTTTTTTATAATTATCTATCATTATCGTCGTATTTTTAATTTTAGATACAATTCTCTTCGAACCTCGTATTAAGATAAACTTGAACAAATAACGTGTCAAAGGTTACTTGTTACACTTAGTAACTGGTACAGAAAATCTGATTATTATAAATATACCGGGTGACAACGATGTTAGGGCAATAACTTCGTTAATTTTAAAGGTAATCAATTAAAATTTGGGATAATTATATTAGATTTAATTATCTACATTTCTACTATCTTAGATCGAAAATTTTACTTTATAGTTTTATTATTAAAAAGTACTGTTAGTGACGGCATTTATGGAGATATAAAACATTGACTTTTTTAAAAAAGTTTTTTTTCCTGTTACATTATTTTCAATATGTTCAATTAATGGACAAAAATAAAAAATGAATAGTTTAATTGAGAAAAAATCAAAATGAATTAAGGCAAAAATTATAAAAATTTAAAATTGTTTAGATTTTAAATAAAACTTAAATTTATAAAATTATTTTGTGAGTAATGCTATATACGCCCTAACTGCATTTAATTTAAGGACTATTTTATTTTTTTATTTTTGATTAATAATGTCATTTCAATGTTATAGAAAAATCAGTTTTTCTTTCATTTCAGCGCTATTTTTCAACAAATATGGCCGTGTGAAACATAGTTGAAACGAGATTGACAAGCAAAATGGCGTAGTTGACAAAATTATACAGGGTAACCTAGAAAAGTAGAAAGTTGTTACCACTTCCTAAGATGGTAGAAATGTCGCTAATTTAAAATGAACAAAGTTAGTAAGTGTACCCTAACATCGTTGTCACCCGGTATACTATATAGAGGCTTTTGAAAATTTCAATGTATACTATTGGGATTTCGTTAACCGTTCCGTTATAGATACAAAGTTGGTTAACTGGGAAAAAAGTTGCATATTATCAAGACAAATTTTAATATCAGGTCCAGTTTCAGAGATATTTGCTTAAAACCAAAATTGACGATTTACGTTTTATTTAATTATCACCTTTATTTTTAAAGATAAAAGACAACGTTTTTAATCTTTTTTGTTAAAGACCAAATACCGTTTAACATTGAGTAGCCTATTTCGTCTTTAAAGAGCATTCCTTAATTTTATTTTTTTAAATACGGACCGGTACTTTTCATTTACTACGGCCCTTTGGTGAAGTAGGTCAAACCGTAGTATTGAAATCGTGCAAAAAATTTTTCTGCTCTAAATGACTTAAAACGTCATGAAACGTGGAAAAAATTGATTTTTCGCGAAAAAGAAAGTCTTATCCGGAAAATTCTTTCGGCTATCGGTTTTTATTCAAAAAAGAAAGTCTCTATCAGAAGATGAGCAATTTCGGGTCCGAGGATCCCGGTCCCGCCTACTAAGTGAAACTTTAAAACTTCTATTCAAAATATCTCGATAAGGAAAGCAAATTTGTCGATACTGATTTCTTTTATGGTGTTGTGCAAGTCAAGACGCGTCGATTGATA
This sequence comes from Neocrepidodera transversa, assembly GCA_963243735.1. Lineage (NCBI taxonomy): Eukaryota > Metazoa > Arthropoda > Insecta > Coleoptera > Chrysomelidae > Neocrepidodera > Neocrepidodera transversa. Next base: position 23,642,645 of record OY725347.1, on the reverse strand, counting down.
TCCATATCGCATCCTGGTCGTTGAAAACAAAATTGCAAAATTTGAAAAAAAAAATTATTGGAAAATTCCTATTTTTTCGAATCGGACTTAGTCGAAAAATCGCGTAGAGATTATTCCTTTTACTAGTTGCTTGCGGTAGGAGTTAATTGGCAGAAAGCTTTACGTTAGAAAAAAGCGTCACGCCCCTCCAGGCGACCTTCCCTGTCTTTCTCTTTCTACAATATAAATTTTTTCTAATTTCTTTTTATATCATTTATAATTATTTTATAGAGAGACAGAGAGATTTCTTCTCATTTTTCTGTTTTTTTTTCTGGTTTTTTTTCTAATTTTTTCTCATTTTTTCTCATTGTTCTATTTTTTTCCATTTCTTTCTTTTGTTTTCTTATTCTTCTGATTTTATGCGACTATTTGCGAATTTTTTTTTCAATTTTGTTGCGATTTATTTCAATTTCCATTCCATTTTTTCTCATTTAAAATTTGTTTTTTTATGGTTACATTTGTTTCCGGTTTTTGGCTGTTCTTCTTTACCGATTTTTTGCAATTTTTTATGATTTTTTCAAGATTTTTTTCGATTTCCTGCGACTTCTTTTTCGTTGTTTTTTTTGCGTTTTTCCGTGTTTTTTTTTCAATTTTTTTTATTTTGTGTTTTTTCCGTATTTTATAATTTCATTTTTCATTTTTTACCTCTCGCCCTTCAGGTAAGAGAATTATAGTAATCATGCTCAAAATTGGGTAGTGAGTTTTCAATGGATAAACACGTTTTAAGGTCCCTAGAATACGATTTTGATATTTTCGCGATGATGTCTGTGTGTGTTAGTGTGTGTGTTAGTGCTTGCGTGTGTGTGTGTGTGTGTGTGTGTGTGTGTGTGTGTGTGTGTGTGTGTGTGTGTGTATGTGTGTGTGTGTGTGTGTGTGTGTGTGTGTGTGTGTGAGTGTGTGTGTGTGTGTGTGTGTGGGTGTGTGTGTGTGTGTGTTTGGATGGATGTTGTAGTAACGATAGCTCAAAAACTACCAAATAAAAAAATTAGAAATTTTTCATACAGGATTCTGATACCCTAGATTAGATCTGATTAGATTTTGGTGCCAATCGCACAACCGGAAGTGGCAGTTGCTATGGGTGATGACGCCATCATTATACAGAACGGCAATAAAGTTTTACACATATATTTTGCATACCCCATAGTTTATTTTCATCTCATTAAAATTTTCGAAACTTTTGCCATTGTTGCCAGATTTTTTTTATACTTTTTTGTGTCAACCTGTAAATTTTTGATTCAAAAATGGGGAGAGGTCATGTGCTGGCCACATCAGATTTTTTTTCAATATTTTCAGATTTTTTCAATTTTTTCCACTGTTTTCTGTTTTTGTATTTCAGATTTTTTATGATTTTACGATTCTGCTATTTTTTTCTCATTGTTCTGTTTTTTCTCAATTTCTTTCTTTGGTTTTCTAATTTTTTATTATTCCTCTTATTTTGTTTCGATTTTTTGTGATTTATGTCAATTTCAAATTTTTTCATTTTAAAATTTTTTGTATGGTTACAATTGTTTCCGGTTTTTGGCTGCTCTTCGTTTTTTAGCGATTTTTTTGATTTTTTTCGTTTTTTCGGTTTTTTTTTAAATTTTTTCGTTTTTTCCGTATTTTACAATTACATTCTTCATTTTGTTCTTTCAATGTTTTGGCAGTTTAATATTATTTTTGAGACGCCTTGTATACATAACTTTCATACCAAAACTCAAAAGAAAATTATCAATTATATCAATTATTTTCGTAATACCTAATACTTTCAGATGTTATTCATAGTGTCTAAATAAAATATCAAAAAATCATCAACTTTAACCGGGACCACTTTTCCCATGATACCGGTACGTTGTCCTTTCGACAATAAACTGTACTTTAGGAAATTTTGTAAGCCTGATTGAATTCGAGAACGGTGAGAGATAGAAATAAACGGTCAACGGCAATGGATTCAGCATCATTAAAAAGTCCTAAAATGATATTAATCTTTCACCTATTTTTAGTTTCCCGCTACTTATACCATATATACTGTAGTATACAGGGTGTTTCGTAGCTAAACCGACATACGTTAACTCCAAATAGAGAGCAGTTGGGTGATTCCAAAAAACTAATATTTGATGGGTCTAACCCGCCTCATAAATGAGTTAGAGGGTGTTTTGTCAAAATTGCTGATTTCTTCTAACCCTCCGTTTCTTCGGAACCACCCTGAATATTTATTTCATATTTAGCAAGTTTGTTTGAGTCTATTAGGACATAAAACTGACATAGTGAGCAAAATGAAAAACCAGGTCCGGCTTCAAAAAAAATTACCAAAATTTTTTTCACGATGAACAACATCCTGTATATCAGAATTAAGCATGTTTTTTGAAACTGCACCTTTAATTTTGCTACTAAAACTTTTAACTCAAACTGAAAAATTGTTCATTTTCGTCGAATGGACTCATCCAGTGATTTTTTTTTATATTTTTATTTTATAATTTCGGCCTACCTTAATACATTGAACCAGGTCCAGCCCTTCTGAGGCCGATTCCGCGGCTGTAATTAATTCTTAAAATTTGAATATCGGGGTTATAGTGGCTTGTGACGTGGCCCAATTGAAACAGATTATATTTGGCTATGTTTTCATATCGATAAAACTTGAAACTCTCGTTCTCATTTGTTATGATTAAAAGAAGTTAAGAAGTATGTCAAATTTTTCTACAAACGAATAAAGCTAGAATCTTGACAATGCTGTAGAAAGTAAAACGTTAATTATTGGTCAAGAAGCAGCACCACTTTCAAAATATATTAATTACTTTTTATTGATTAATATAAAACTAATAAATTCGTTCCTACTGGATAAGTCTATTCGTGCGATTTTGCTTAATATGGGAAATTGGTTTTAGTAACGGTGCTCCTAGTTTTGAACAGAAATAAATAATATTTTTTTATGTAACATTTATGGTTTACTTAAAAAAGAACAGATTGTTTCAATAATAGTAATATTATAAACTTATTGCTATTTTGCTTAGGCAAATACATACAGTAAGTAAAGACCGCACCATATGGAATAAAATATTTATTTTTTATTATTAAATTAGTATTATGGCTTAGCACTACTTAATGGCTACATACTTATTAATATTTACGACTAAAACAAAGGGAAAATTTTAAAAGTAATAACAAAAAATATGTATGAACTTGGCAAATCTATGAGTGAAATGAATGTAATTGAATATGAATGACATACAATACCAGAATTCTATACCTACTCGTATACATTTCCAAATTTATTTATGTGACGTTTTAAAAATCTGCTTAGGTATTAGAAAACAACTTTAAGTAAGTCAATTTTATTAATATGTTTAATAAATGTAATAGTTATTCGATTGACATAGAATCATAACACATTGCAAAAAAAAATACTACTTACTATGAGAAAATCTTTGGATATCATAACAAGAAGTTCTTTAAAACCGAAACTCACTTTAGTAGATGTTCAAAATGCCCACCATTTTGTTTAGTACATTTACGAGCTCTTTCAATATATTCTGAGTATCTTGTCTGATTACTAGTGGGTTAGCTCTGATTTCCTCACAAGCATTATTAATTCTGTTAAGAAATTCTTCTCTGCTATTGATCTCTAAGGCCTTCAGATTTCCCCAAAGCTAATAATCCACTGGCTCAAAATCTGGTGACCGATTAGGCCAGGCATAGAATTCAGCCCTACCTATCCACATATTTCGGAAATTCTCGTTAAGAAAATTTCGCACCAATACTCTGTAATGGGGAGATGCACCATCGTTCTGGAAATATGTTCCTCTAATATCTGTAAATTGTAAAAGAACCGATAAAGTAAAATATTTTGTAAAAAATCTAAATATTCCTCCCCAATTAACGTATTGGGGAAGACATGTGGCCCAATAAGACAATTATCTAAAACACCGTACCATACGTTAATGGAAAATTTATACTGTGAATTAGTTTTCTTATAGCAAAAGGATTTTCGTCAGACCAAACATGACAATTATATATATATTTAGCTCTGCAGGCCTAAGAGGCCCATGGCTTGGTTTGTCATTTCTTTCCATTTCTTCCTATTTTTACATTTATTCTTCCAGTTTTGTACCCCTAGGCTTTCCAAATCCAATTCCACTTCTCTCTTCCATCTTTTCTTTAGTCTTCCTCTTCTCTTTTTTCCTCCTATACTTCTACTGATGATCATTTTTTGGATTCTATTTGGCGCCATCCTTTCTAAGTGCCCCAGCCATCTTAGTCTTTATGCTCTCACAAATCCCGTTATGCTTGGTTCATTATATATGTCCCTAAGCTCTTGGTTTGTTCTTCTTTCCCATATTTCATTGTTTCGTTTCCCTCCAAAAATTTTCCTTAGTACCTTTCTTTCCCAGACCTCCAAGGTTTTTATATCTGCTTTTCTCAAAATCCGTGTTTCGCAGGCAAAGATAACTATGGGCCTTATTACAGTTTTGTACAGTTTAATTTTTAGCTTCCTTGTTATTAGCTTACTTTTTAGGCTATATAAACATTGTTGTCCACGACTGTTTTATAATGAAGCCATTTTTGAAGAATTTTCTAACTTAAAATGGTATATATTATGCACTAATAGCAGTGAATAATCATTATTCACTACTTTTTATCACTGCTCTTCCTATGCTTAGCTATTTTGATATAACGATTATAAATTTTATCCATTTTATTAGTAAGCCGCGACTGTCATCTAAATGTCAAATTAATAATTTAAATTGAAATGTCAAACTTTTGACTGCAGAATATTTTATTAAAATGTTTACTAGATTGTAATAAACTAATGGATTCAGAAAGTGAAAATGAAATGTGCTTAACACAACAAAAATTTCAACAAATAATCAGAATATTAATGTTAACGTTAATCCATTAATGTTTTAATCAATAAAAGTTTGTTAATACATTTCTAACAGTCGCGGACAAAGTACAGTATTCAACTCGCATATAATGGCTATTATTCATACGAGTGATTTACGAAACTCGCCTGCGGCTCGTGTCGTAAACTACACCCTTGTGAATAATAGCCATCATTATATGCTTGTTGAATAATATACTAATTTCCCTTCCCCAGTCTTGTTATTATTTCTTCCTTCGTATCCGGTTTTCTTGTGAATGTTGATCCCAAATAGACAAACAGCTCGACCTCTTCAAACTTCCCTTTTTAAAACCGTCATCCGTCCATCTCATGACCATTACGAATATTTAAAATCCTATCCCTTGTAAATTGGGCTTCATCAGTGAATAAACACCTAGTAATTATTCTTCTACTTCTAAATATCCACCGACTAAAAATTAACCTTCGTTCAAAATCACATGGTTCTAATCTCTGCTCATGTTGAATATGGTATGGGTAAAAACTAAATTTTTTCAACCTCCTCCAAACGCTAGTATGGGGTACATTTAATGCATAACTAATGCGTCTTGTACTAATTGCTGGATTGTTTTCAACCAAATCTAAAATAAACTTTATTTATTTCTTTATTTAATTTTGTATCTAATTTGTGAGCCACCCGACACGATAGTGTAATAAATGCCAAGAAATGGAGAACAAAAACAAGTTTTCATCATTGACTAGAATTACATTTAAACGTAATCTTCAATTTATCTAATATGTCATCTTCAACATCCAAATGTTGTCTTTCATGGCTGCTGCTGTAGGAAATCTACTATGTTGTTAAAGGTAACGAAAAAGTTGTCCAAATGTCTCATGATGAGGTGTTCCACGATTAGGAAACCGCCTTTCATACTCCCATACTATGTCTGCATATTCTTCTCCGGAAAATTTATGTGGCATGATTATTCTTTACAATAATTCTTTACAATTATTGATAATTATTTGAAATGCAATAAACTTACAACTGCAGAAAGTTTGGTACAGGGGTTTGGGTTACCCGCCGGAAGAACTCATTAGTTTTTATGTGACATGTGTCAAACGGAAGTGTCAGTATCAAAAAACGACAGATGCAATATGTCACGGAATTCAACTTGCAATATATCATTTGAAAGCCCTTGAAAAATACTATAAAAAACAGTCAAAATTATTTCTCCAATTGTCACCTGTCAAAAATAAAAAAATATCAAAATTGAACTTTAACTTAAATATCTGAAAAACTATTCGTGGATACTCGTCGGGAAAGTTTTGGGGCGATTTTTTTTGTTATTATATATTTAATTTTCCCTTTGTTTTAGTCGTAAATATTCATAAGTATGTAGCCATTAATTGTTGCTAAGCCATAATAATAATTTAATGAAAAAAAAAAAAACGTTTTTTTCCACATGGTGCGGACTTTACTTACTTAATATTTGCCTTCGCAAAATACCAATAAGTTTATAACATTACTATTATTGAAACAACGAGTTAACGTATGTCGGTTTACCCATGAAACACCCTGTATAAGGTATATCCCTATATAGAAATGTATTTTCGTAACTTTAAATTTTCGAAAACTCGAAATTACGGCAGAAATATTGTCGTTTTTCACTTGTCCACAAAATGAGTTTCCTTGATTCTGCCAAAATTTCAAATTTATTTCCCATTCTGATTTTAAACCTTTACATGATTTACCGGTCCTTTTCTTTCATTGGCTTACTTTTTCTTTTTTATGAGGATAATATAATACTAATTTTTAATTATATGTATTTTTTTATCTCATTAAACTTATAGTCTTTATCATACTTTTATTATTCGTTGAGTATCCACAGTAGGTTATCTTATTAATTACATTCAAAATTTTCTTCTCACAAATAAATATAATAAATAAATATAATTAAACATTGACAATTGTCAAATCTTATAACTTTTTCTATTTTTTCCATCTCTAATTCATTCTGACGCTCCTTTTTTATCAAAAACAAAAAATACTTACTTGATTTTTAAATCTTATCCCAAAATTTGTAATACTGAATGATTTTTAATTTTGTTTTTATTAAAATTTCATAAAGCTTTCTTTAGATATTCAAAATTAGTACTTAAAAAAAATTGTTTCCTTATATTCCCATTTATTTTAAATTAACTCAACTATAAAAACATTTCGAATATAATTTTTAGAACATAACATTTATTTATAATAATAACAATAATAAATTAACTTTTATCAATTATACAAAATGATTTCATTATAATATATATTTTTTGGATTCTAGATAAAATAATTTTAGGAGATAAAATTTAGAAGCAATTAAAAAAATAAATAAACAGATATTTTCTTAATAAAATAAATAATTAGTTTTTAATTTTATAATTCCCAGTATTCCAGTAAAATAATGAGATAGTTACTGGAACCATATTGTGCTACTAAAAATATGAGGAAACACAGTGGTTATATCATTTTAGGAATATCTCAAGAATTTTATTAAAAAAAAAAAAATGTGACCAACAATACCCTAAGAAAAAGCTTCCACTAAAAGATTTCCTTTGTTTTCAGATGAACAAGGAAATATGGATAATATTGTTACTGTCGTCGCTACAAGCAGCCTATGCAGCCTTTGTAACCTCTATGGATGTAATGAAATGTTCCTACGGAGATAGAGGCTCCTTAACAGCCACCTGTTTCAACGCTAATCCATCATACTTTCGAAGCACCCCATACAGATTCGATCAATTAGATGAAACAGTCAAATGCCTCAATTGTAGTTTGGCTACCATCGATAGTGGTACTTTTGATATATCAGGAAATCAAATTAAGAACTTATTATTAAATAATAGCAGCATAGAAAAGATTAATCCAAAAGGGTTTGTTGGTCTCATTTTCTTGGAGAAGCTAATTTTAAGCTTCAACAGTATTAGATCTATTTACCCGGGAACTTTCTTAGGAGTTAAAAAAATCAAAACCATAGATTTATCCCACAACCAGTTAAATATACTATCAGATGATGGTTTTGCAGAATTATTAAACCTAGAGGAATTATTTATGGATTCTAATTCAATACAAACAATAGCTGTAAAAGCATTCAATGGTTTAAAAAACATACAAATTCTTAGTCTCAAAGACAACAAGATATCTAATATTAAAGGAGTGTTTAGTAACATAAGTTCTTTAAGTATCCTAAACTTGGAAGGAAACCTCATATCTAACTTAGAAGGCAACGAATTTACTAATCTAACTGGACTTCTAGAACTAAATCTAGCTAGCAACAAACTCAAAAGTCCAGTAATCGAACTAAATCCTCTAAATCTACTAAAAAATCTTTACCTACAAAATAACGATATAGATACGATAGGAGCAAGATTTCTCAAAGGTCTCCACAATTTGGAAAACCTAGATCTAAGTAACAACGAAATACAAAACATAAATACTAAAACCTGGGAAAACCTATTTCAATTACGCCATTTAAACATGTCTTTCAACAAAATACTTTCGATACAAACTGGTACTTTTTCAGGATTGCCCCAATTGGAGTTACTTAATGTTTCTCATAATGATATTTCGGAAATTAAAATAACTGGAGTATTTTCTTTACACAGTCTTCACGCTTTGGACTTGTCTTTTAACAGCCTGGTAGATTTGGATTATGTAGGCTTGATTTCTAGGCTACCAAGACTATCTTACCTAGAATTACGTGAAAATTTTTTACCTTGCAGCATAGAAGATGAAATGGAAACCTATTTTGAAGAAGATAATTTTAAATACGTCTTGTACACGAACGGTGTAGGTTCTTTTAAGTGCAGTGATGAACCTACAAAAAATTCTATCAAAATCGCCGATAGCCTTGTTGGAAAATCACAGAGTGAACCTGCGAGGGTCACAGGAGCTGAAGTTACTATTATAGTATTGTTATGCATAGTTTTTATGTGTATAGGGTTTCTGTTTTATATGCAGTACCGTACTTATCAAGATATTGTCCACTCCAAAGGAGCAACTAGATCAATTTCTTCTGCTAATTTAGTATCTTCTGAAATTGTTGATGGCGGAGATAATTATTTGCAAGAATAAAACTTGTAAATTTTTTGAAAGGAGATATTTAATATTATAACTTGCAACAGTATGTGATATACATTTTTGTAAAAACGATCAATAAATATTTTGTTACAAAATTATTTTAATTTATTGTGTTCTAAAAGTATACAAAAACTAACTTTTCTGAATAGAAACAAATATTAAGAATCTTTTTGCCGTAGTTTCGAATTTTCGAAAATTTAAAGTTATGAAAATAAATTTCTATATAGGTATATACCTTATATACTACAGTATACAGGCTGTACCAATAAAAACTCCCAGGCTGGATATTTTGGAAATGAATAGAGACTTTTTAATTCTGTAAAAGCCAGTTTGTAGAGTAAAGTAAAGTAAAGTAAAGTTCTTTATTTTCCTTGTGGACAATTACAAATTGTATAGGAGTCGTCAATTACAGTTTACTAGGTTAATTTACTATGACTATGGCTCAGTTAAAAATTACAAATATAATAGAACACTAAAAATAAAAACGATCAAATTCAAGAAGGTAAAAATTCACACACACTGTACAAATATTTATCAATAAAATATTTTTTTAAGGCAGTTTTAAAACTATTTAATTTATTTATATTTCTAATCTCTTCAGGCAAATTATTAAATAGTTTTAAACCCAAAACACATGGAGATTTTTTCCCAATATCATAATTGCAGAAAGGTATATGAAAATCAAATCTTTGTCGTGTTTCTCTTTCATGATATGTACAATTAAGATAAAATTTATTTTTATTTTGAAAAACAAAAACACATAATTCGTAAATATAGAGGCCGGGTAAAGTTAAAATTTGATATTTTCTAAAAATGTCTCGACAACTATATGTTCTCGAAACACCTGCCATACATCTGATTACTTTTTTTTGTGCAATAAATACATCGGAGAAAGAAGGTGAAGTTCCCCAGAAACACAAACCATATCTAAGCTTACTTTCGATTAAACCATGATATAATTGAAGTAATTGACTTTCTGTGAGGACCATTCTTAAATTTTTAAATTTGTAGCATTCTGAATTTAGTGACGCAATAATTTTATTACATTGCATTTTAAAATTTAAGTGTTCATCTAGAATTATACCCAAAAATTTTGTATGCTGAGAAAAGGGAATGATAACATCATTTACAATCAAATCAAATTCATTTACAGATTTTTGAAAATTATGAAATCTCATACAATTAGTTTTTCCTAAATTAAGACATAAGTGATTTGTTTTAAACCAATTTTCAACATTTTGTTTTGTTAAATTACTTTCCTGGCTTAGACTAATCTCCTCTTTATTTGATATTATTATAGACGTGTCATCCGCATACAAAGTAAACATCGCATCATTGGAAACCTTTTCAATTCCATTTATATAACAGGCAAAAAGAACTGGGCCTAAAATAGATCCCTGTGGGATCCCTTGATCTATATTAAGCTTATCGGATTTAAAATGTGATATGGTACCATGGTTGTTATTTATTATTTCAACGTATTGACTTCTATTATGTAAAAACGATTTAATCCAATTTAGTGATGCGTTATTTACTCCGTACCCAGACAAACATTTCAATAAAATATTGTAGTCTACGCAGTCAAATGCCTTGGTGAGATCACAGAAAATTCCGACAGGGCAATCGCCTGCTTCAATATAAGATAGAGATTGATTATTGGATATAAATTGATTTTACATATGTCAAAATATAGATAGCGCTCCATTCAAAATTTTTTTTTCGATGGTAGGATTTTTCAAATGTAAAAAATGCATTTTAAACATATTTTATTTTAGAACTTATTCGATAAATCTAACCAATGTTCGAAATTATTAAGTCCAAATATTACCTTTTCCAAATAATTAAAATCGTACTAACCCAAATTCTTGTATTTTATTGGAAACAATACTGCTCTTACAATGATATCTAACTCTACTATTATAACAACCTGTATTTTTTTTGAAAATTAAAACAAAATTACATGACTGCGCTTGAAAATAATACGAAAGTAGTTTTAACAACGTTTTAAATAAAACGACAATTGAAGAACAATTTATTAAGGTTTCATTGTAAAAGCAGTATTGTTTCCAATAAATTATAAAAATATGGGTTTTTTTCCTGAATCGGGCGTGGGAGGTCCCACTTGCACTGAGGCTCTAGGCCTATTTTGCCCCGCCAGTTTTCACATCAGTCCAGTACTTTTCGCAAAGTCAAGAATAGTCCTGATGTTAGCTTTCGCTATCTCTTCAGGTTCAGAATACTGTACGGCAAAGTGCCATTCCCTTTCCCTGTTCAGGTCCCGGCAATAGCATAATACATGAAGAGGAGTTTCGTCCACTTCCTCACATTTCCTACATAGGGAATCTTCCGATATACCTATGAGGTTCAGATGTCTTCTTTGCCCGCAGTGTCCTGTTAGAACACCTAGTGCGGTTTTGAGTCCCCGTCTTTTTAGGCATAGAAGCAGATTATCTCTGCTTGCGGGTGGACCTTCTATAAGTGTTGTGGACTGTCTTAGTTCCGAAAGTTCCAACCAGTATTCCCTGTGTTTGTCGCTTAATTGTTTTTCCAGCATACCCTTTACATGTTGGTAGGAAATACTACATTCTACTACATTCAAGAGTTATCTTGTTATGTTCTGCCAGGGCAGTTACGTTTTTATGGCAGTCTAATAATAGTTTGGACTGTTTGTCCACCCTTTGTATTGCTTTAAGGAATGCTTGACTACCTACGAGTATACGGATTCTCTTATTTCTAAGATTGTCGCGCAACATCACGTTTAAACAAGCATTTATCGCAGTCATTTCCGCTTGAAAGACCGTTGCCATAGATCTTAGGTTTAGAGTGCAAGTTCTCCCTGAGTTCACATGATAAAATTCAGCACTTGTGCTGTCTTCTGTTTTAGACCCGTCCGTATACCAGACTGATTGATTTTTCTGAGTCCTGACCTCACTCTTTCTGTCCCTCTCATATATGTTTACTATGAAAGGTTTCACAAAGTTAAGACTGACAGGCATTCTGTCCGATGGCATAGTTAGCACCGGATTTGCTCTGAGTTTTTCTGTGATCATGGAATGATACCCTTTCCTTGAAAGTTCCCATCCCATGCCGTTTATACTCAGCCTGTACGATGCTGCCAGTATTTCTTTTTCCATTACTAGATGTAGCGGAGGAATCCCCAGCAGAACTTACATAGCCGCAGTTGGCGTTGTTCTAAACGACCCTGTAATCAGAAGGCATGCTACTCTCTGTAGCTTGCCCAGCTGCCTAGCTGCTTTAGCGCTGTTCGCTTTGTGCCACCATATTACGGAGGCCTAAGTCACGGCAGGTCTCATAGGGGGGTATAGAGTCAATGCGCCATTCCGGGATTAAGTCTCCACTTGGACCCCACCATCCTCTTACAGGCCCAAAGGGCTCTTAGAGCTTTATCCGTTGCCCTATCTATATGGCTAGAGAACGTTAATTTTTTATCCAGGATAACTCCCAAATATTTAACTTCTTTTGTTAGATTTAGTTGTTTTCCCCACATAGTTCCTTTATGTTCAGGTTTCTTCTCTTTGTAAAGGCAACAACTGTTGTTTTCTCCGGATTCGTGGATAATCTCTCTCTCCGGCACCATATTTCTACAATGTTGAGTGACCATTGCATCCTATCAGATACAACTGCATCAAATTTCCATTTATAATGATATCTACGTCGTCTGAAAATACTTGTGCGTAGTAAAATATGGGTTAGTACGATTTTAATTATTTGGAAAAGGCAATATTTGGACTTAAATATCTCGAAAATGGCAAATTTATGGAATAAATTCTAAGAATAAAATCTGCTTCAAAATGCATTTTCTGTAAGATATGCTATATTGGAAAGATCGTCCCATCGAAAAAACTATACTTTACTTTGTTGATAATAAATAATTAATGTGAGTAAGCTCAAACCTTTTTATTATGGGTTCATTCCACGAATAGAATTTGAAATATATCAGAAGTAGAATATTAAATAAAAAAAGTTTTGGACGCCAGTCAAATTGATTTTTTTAAGTAATTAGAAACAATTGACATAAAAACTATGATATATTTCAAAATTCGTCCTTTCTTTTTTTTTGGGTTAAGGAAATTAAACTTAAATTAAACGTTATATTTATTTATTTCACGAAAAAAAGTTCCAGATATTTTTTCCTTTTCTTAAAAAAAACTTAGCTTATCTTGGGGTTCCTTTAATCTTCCTTCTCCAAAAAAAACTGTGGTCCAAGAAACTTGGTCCAAAGGAAAAACTGAAGAAACTGTAGTCCAGTAAACTTGGTCGAAAGGAAAAACGAAGTCCAAAGGACTAACTGAAGTCCAGAGGAAAAAAAGTAATTCCCAGGAAAAAACCCTAAAAGTTCAAATAAAGTAAATATAAGATAAAAATTTTATAAATTACCACATTTTGTGGTCTCTGTTTTTGAAAAAGAATATAAAACAATGATAACATTAAAATGAAATACATGAATTTTAGATCAAAATATGAAATATGAAAATAATTAAAATGAATTCAATTCTAAGACAATTTGTAAAAACAAATTGAAAAATAGATTATCTTTCTGTAAAACGAGACTCAGAAAGCAGATAATTTATAATATTATAATAAAAAAAATAAGATATGAACTTTTCAGTAAATGTAACAAAAAAATAAATACGGCCATTAAAAGAATTAAAAATAACAGTAAATAAAAGTTAAAAGCGTCGAAATAATTAATAATGATATTAAAGAACTTTAGTGAAAATATAATATAATATAATATAATATAATAAAAACTTACCCTTTAAGATGAGGGGAAAAAAGAAATCTTCAGTAAGCGAGACGAACGACTGAGTAGGCTAAGAGAACAACATTATTAACATGGGAAAGACATTTTATAGGAATACCAAGAGAAGAGAGGGACATGACGCGAGGAAATAAGAAGGGGATATCAAGCGAGTATGAAACTAAAATATATTGAGTAGAGGAATAATGAAAATATAGGGTGGCACAAAAAACCGTAACAGATCTACATTTTGACATATGTTAAATCAATTTGTATCCAAAACTGAAGCGCTTTCAGTGGTCTGCAAACTGGCGTTTACAGAATTCTCCAGTTTGGGAGTTTTTATTCGTACACCCTGTATAAGGTAAAAGCAGCAGGAAAGTAAAAATAGGTCAAGGATTAATATCATTTTTGGGGATTTTAACGATGCTGAATCGATTGCTGTTGTCCGTTAGTCTATCTCTAACCGTTCTCGAATTGAATCAGGCTGGCAGACGGACCAATTAAAATAAAGAGAAATTCAATTTTAGCCGTAAGATCAATTTTTAATCCACTACTTCAGTTTTAACTGAACGCCATTACGCAGAAACAGTCCAAATCACAAAAGTGAATATTAGAGAAATTAACTTTCTTTAACAAATTATGTTTCATTCCTATGTTTATTAATATCGGGCTAAAACCCTGTTTTTTTAAATATGGGATGGTCCATTTCTGCAAAACGCAAACGCAAACGCAAACAAATCAGAAAAAAAGTCCACAACGACGCAAATTACATTTTTTATTAGAAAAATACAAGTTTTTCGTATTCAAAGTAATAATAGAACATAAAAACAAATAATTATGTTATAATCATGGATCCTGCTTCAACTTCATAATCTACAGCATCAAAACCTTCTAAATCATCAACAGAATTTTCATTTCCTAGCAGATGATTGTAAAAGTTATCAATAAAATGTGGAATAAAAAGGTATAAAGATTTTATGTGAACCAATTTATTTGCATTTATTTCTTTTCCAATAGGCCACAGAAGAGTCAGAAGCCGAGAAGTAAAGACATTAGCTGTTTCCGGACCACGCTGATTTCTTTTTTTATTTTTAATTCCTTCCAAGATTCTGGTTCTAAACAGTCATTCATATAAATTGAAAATGGTTTGTTTCGTTCCAAAAGAATTTCTCTTGTCTATAATCAATTCAGTCAGTTTTCTATTAGTTATTTTATCTTCCAGAGGTTTAATGGAAAAGAAATCATCTATTTTCATTGCCATTACAGTTAATGGTCTTTTCACTCTAGCGCTTTCCATAATGCCAACATAGTCTTCGACTGTATATGGTCGCTCCTGCTTTTTCAGTTTCATTTTTCTTTTTCCAAAATCATCATCATTTGGCATAAGAAAATACAAAAAAATACGCTTCAGATTATTCATTTCAGCGAATAGAGTTTTCAATATCATTACTACTTTTATGTTGCCGTTTTGACCACAGCATTAATCACTCTATAAAATCAACTCTTCAACATTGTTTGAAACTCTCTCTACTATGTGTTTTTTTAAACAGGATCCTACTTCTTATGATCCTCTGCCAGCTGTACCCTTCACCCATAAATAGCAATATCCTTTGTTTTGTTTCCCGGAATAAATTCCACAGTAGTATGTCCACAACTGTCTTTTATAGAACACCAAATTTGTAGGAATCCTGGGAAGAGGAATGGTTTTTTGTAAGTCAAAAGTTAATATTTCGATATTGTCTACATTCGAAGCTTTCTCAATATCACTTTCTAGCTTCATTAGCATCCTCTTTTTGCTTTCTGAACATGTCTGTAGTAATAGTTTTTTCGTCTTCATTTACTACCAATTTCGATTTATTAACAAAAAAATCACAACTGTTGCACGTGTTTTTCCTTGGTTTATGAAATTTTATATTAAAATTTTCATAAACAGTTTTTGTGTATTTTCTTAAAGAAACTGATTTTTCATATTTTTCTTGCATTTCTTTGGAATACAGAGAGTACATTTGACATAAACTCATTTCAGAGGAAAAATATTTGCACTCACTGTCAACTCTACCGTAATGGGACATATAAGTTGGAATTTGTTTAATATGGTCTACTACTTCTGTTACCTTTTTGTCACTTCATTTATAAGCTCCGCCTTGCTTCACACCCCTCTGATCTGTAACAGTTGCAGTGGACCTGAGTTTCGTCAAAATTGTATTTACCCGATTAGGAGAAATTCCATATATTTTAACAAACATATCTCTATATACTTGTATACTATTGAGTTTGTATATTCTGGAAAATTCTTTTTTTTTAATTTTTTTCTGTTCCTGCTGTAGTATACGATCTTTTTATTTTTTGGGAATTCCGATATAGTTCCTTTTAAACGCTAAAAATTTAAGTCTCTCTTGTTGCCTTGCTTCAAATGGAATTCTTTCCCTGCACTTTAACGTGCACGTACAATGAAAATCTGTAATTGCTTTAGCTGGAATAACACTTTTCTTTTAATCAACATATTCTTCATGTAAATATTTTTTAAATCTTTCCTTACGTAACATTCAACCATATTTTCGTTTTCTTCCTCTTCCTCTTTCTTCATTTGTGCCGTTTTGTTGACTGCAATGAGGAGAGGTTACATATGTAGAATTATATTGGTTCAACCCATTTTAGTTTTTCGTCTGTATTTCAACATTTCAAGCTTCAGATTGAGATTCGCTGCAAAAATCTGCCTCTATAACTGTCGGATCTCTGGAATCGTCAGAGTCAAAATCTCTAACAAATAAAACAGACTTTACATCCGTTAGCAATAACTTTAGACATAATGTATTAACTTGACGTCAGTATATTCAACGACATCCAAACTTCTAATACTTTACAAATTAGATATTAATAACGTGAATGACCTAGGTTAGGTTCAATGTGATTGGAGCGTTTGCCCCTCCACTGCGGCCAGCAGAGGTCTATTCCCAGGTATCAATGAATCTTGGTCAGGCATTGGCAAAATATTGGCTCAAAATTTTAATATAGGGCAAATATTTTCCATCTGAAACCAAGATAAGTAAAATGTTGTTTAAAAATATTTTTCGCCTACCTTATATGAAAATGAGTCATATCAACCCTAGAAATAAGGATGAAAGTAATGTTTGTCGCAAGGGCAGAAAATGGCCTTTAGCAGCCCGCGGCTATTAGATGCATGAGCGAGCGAAGCGAAGCGTAGCGAAGTGAGGGCAGCTAATAGCTAAGGGCTGCTAAAGCCTTTTCTGCTTGTGTGACACACAACTGTTTTTCGTCTACCAAAAAAAGAAAACAAAAAACAGGGAAATATAATAAAAATTCAGACAATAGTGTACTTGCATATACAGTTTTTGATCTTTCCGATATATAAGCAAGTAATACATTTTCTTTTACATTTTTTGCTTTTTTGCTCTTTTTCCAGTTGTTAAACATTTCATAGTACTTTTCTTACCGGTGTCTTGACTTTATAGGTAACAATTTTAGAGAAACATTGCTAGCTTCTTCTTGTAGGTCTGGTGGAGTATTCGTAAATATTTCATCACTGTCTGAATTACTATTCATTTTCACTAATTCACACAATCACAATTATTCACAATCAGAACGTATTGGTATTTTAATATATACTGACGTTTAATGAAACTTTATGTGAAATGTCAAAGTACGTGAGTGACAGTTAAAGGTGTCTAGATATAGTGAAAAATTAAAAAATCGTGATGATCGTGACTTTTTATCGAATTCCGCATAGTTTAGCCGCCAGATGGCGAGAAAAATACACATTTGGGATTTTCCATTTTTTTTGCAATTGGAGGTAAATTATGCTCTTTAGTTGAAAATGTTTTAGTGCAAAGTTGTAAAGCATAAAATTCCCTACAACTATTGTATGAAAATTTTTCCCGAATTCCCAATAGTTTTCACACATGATTTTAGGAGATCCTAATTGTAGCAGTGTGATATACAACGTGCGCATGCGCAGCTTATGTCATTATCAACATTGAAATATCAATTCGGTAGACGTATTTACCATCGGCTCACTATTTTTAACGTGTTCCATAAATTATTGTAATGCTTGATATTTTGTAATTAAAATAATAATACTAAATAACATATTTTCTACGGTGGAGCCAGGAAAGTTCTGGGGTGACACAGCCGATTTTTTTTATATTTGTCCATTAGGGATTGGACCTCTCTTCGTATTTGTTATTAAAGTGAAGTGTTATCAGCTTACATATGTTCCTTTTATAATCGTAAAAGATTGTGAAGAAATAAATCACTGGCAAGATACTTAATAGGAAAGTCAATATTGGACGACCAACATTACTATTAAATATGGTAATGATATATTTTTTAATATAAATGTAATGGTAATTTTCAATATCAAGATGTGCATAATAAATATTCTACTTATATGTAAGATATATTTTGCCAATATTCTGCCAATATGTAAGACCAATTTACTACAAAACATCAATATCAGTTTCTGATAACCACAATATTATTGTGGTAAATAAATAGTTGCCCAATATTTGGAGATATTTTAAATCAATATTTGGCCAATTTTACAAAATGGTAACACTTCGACTTCTAGCCAATATTAGCATTCAATATTCAGATAATATTTTCAACCCAAAAAAATATTATAAAACAATGTTTTGCCAATATTTTTTGATATCTGGGTTGTGGCTCACCCCTATGGGCTATAATTTACCATATAATCCAGACCGAAGTCTATGGTTAATTTAGGTGAAGCTTCCTTGAAGTTGGTAGGCTCCAGCTGTACAAAACCAAACATACGAAGCCTATTCATTTTCAGGGCAGGGCAGGAGCATAAAATATGCTCTGCTGTTTCGTCTTCCACACTGCAGAAGCGACAGTTTGATGTTTGACTCAGACCTAGCTTCTTCAGATGGCACCGCAGATGACAGTGCCCTGTAAGCAGTCCAATTAGAATGCGTATATCACTTCTACTTCATTCTAGGATCTGCGATAGGGTGCTACCTGAGGGTTTGACTATAAACGCCTTAGACTGAGCTAACCCAGGAATATCTTTTCAGTGCTGGAGAGTTTTCCTCTCGGCCCATTTACAGATAGTGTCTTTGGCACTGCTTTTGGCTATGCCAAAGAATGGTTCCGGTCCATTGAACTCGGATTCTGCACCTCTTCTCGCAATATCGGCTTTCATTACACTCCACCCCTTCATGCCCAGGTACCCGGAGTAGGGTTACTCTGTTACTAGTAGCAATGCAATCCAAGGAGTCGATGCAGTTCCACACCAGCTTCGAGTCCAGCCGGTTGGAGCTCAGAGCTTTTAAATCTGCCTGGCTGTCCGATAAAATGTAAATACTTTTGTTGACAAGATGATGGTTTTCCAACTCTCTTACACACAATTCTCTAGCGAAAACATCCGCCTGAAATATGGTCGCATACTTGCCGAGGTTTACTGTGATGTCAACTCTCGGTTTTTTGCTGTACACTCCGGCTCCAACACCACTTGGGGTCTTTGAACCATCTGTGTACAGTACATAAGCCGTCCCTGGAAAGAGAATCTCCCCCTTTTCCCATTCGTCTCTTCTCAGAAGAAGGACGTTGAAGGACGTCTGTATGTGAGTTCTGGGCAAGAGCACATCCGAAACCATTCCGAGAGTGTGGTAAGTACACATCTCTCGCAGCAGTCCAGAGTGATCCCATAGTCTCTCCTGCTCAATTGGACTAGCCACCGACATGGCTCTATAGGAGGTCATTCTGGCCTCCTGCTCCAGTAATATATGGAGAGGAGTAAGTCCCAGAGATATTTCCATTGCCGCTGTCGGGGTAGATGATATGGCGCCTATAATAGCCACACAAGCTAATCTCTGTAGTCCATGTAATTTAGCCGCCGCAATAGACTGAAGCATCTTCGTCCACCAGGCTATTGCGTCATATGTGACCATCGTTTTTATCACCTTTTGATAAATCCAGTAAATCTGTTTAGGGTTCATTTCCACGACTTGCCACATACCCTTCTGATATTGAAGAGGGATGTACTGGCTTTATTGATCGTTCTTTCCAGATGGGAGTTCCAGGTAAGTTTTCTATTTAGGATAATACCCAGATAGTTTACCTCCTCCGCAAACGGAATGGTTACGCCTTCCAAATTGGATGACGTGGATTATCAAGCTTTCTCCTTTTTGTAAAAGGAACTACTGCCGTTTTGTGGGGTTCACAGACATCTGTTCCTCCTCACACCATCTGTTTACGATGTTAAGGGCTTCCTGAAGGATATTGGAAATAATCTCTTCACCTAGCAGCTAAAACCGGCTTAGCTTATCGCTAAAATAAATAAAGAGTCACTAAATAACGTTAGGATTAGGTATAAAATATAGAATAGATTTCTATTTGTATCATACCTACCCAATGTTTAATATACATTTCTTTTCTCTTGTTCACTAAGAAGTCTGTTTACAAGTGTTTTCTCGTCTTTTTCACGACCATCATCAATTTTCTTTAACAGTTCTAAAATGTTTGCCCCTCTCTCTAATACTATAACACACCATACAATACAACGTAAAACTGTGTGAAACCCACAAACACGTGAAAGATGAAAGCTGACAGGGAATCTGAACTTGTAGCAGTAGCAGTGTCTAAGGTCACAATGAACGGACGTTTTGTTCATATCCCAATAATAATACCATATGTGGTTTGTAGTGACCAACTCACATATTTTATATACAATAAAATTTAATTTTTTATAGTTCCATTTATACAGAATGCGATCAAGTAGGTTGAACCTTTTCTGCAAAAACAATATTAATAAATATTTCATAATTCAGAAACGACTCATGCTACTTGAACGCTTTCTGCAAAATACGGTTAAAAAAAATTTCGAATGTGGGTTGATCTTGTGTCATTTAACAATGTGTCGAGGGTGTTATGTGGTTTGGATTCATTCTGCAAATTTAAATTCGATAATATTCTATACGGTGGTATGATCAGCTCAGTTTTTATGAAATTGTTGGTTGGTCCGTTTCTGCGTAAAGGCGTCCAACTTATGGTAGGAAAGCTAGTAAGCAATTTTGAGTAGATATTTGAGGCAGCATCAAAATTTATGTAAATTATCCTTAGCAATGTCTAAACACAAAATGGAAGACCCAGCTAAAAGGTTGGGGTTTTGTCTACCTTTGAGTTTTTTAAGTTGCAAAGTGTGATATAATATTTCAGTACATGTGTGATATAAGCTACAAATGAGTGTGCGAATTATCAATTTCATATGTGATCGTCAAAAAGTGTATTATTATAATTTAATATTTACTTTAGTGTAATGTTATTTTATATTTGTTGTCATCCATGAGAAGACAAATTAATAATTTTTAAGATGGTTTCGTAAAAAATATAAATAAAAAATAAATAATCCACAATCACCATGTAATTGAAGTTTTATTCACACTTATGAACCGTATAAAGTACCTCTTTATCTACTAGTAGAATAATGAAATTACTTTATTCTACCAATGGAATAACGAAAAACAAATAGCTACCATTCAACACCTCCCGATATTTGTGAACGTAATTCCAATGATTTTTCAGGAGGTGACAACCGCTGTCAGAGCAAAATAATAAATCATATTTTGATGAAAAATTTCTGATTCTAACTCAAGGTGATTATGGTTAAAACGTTGTACTGCATGTGTGTTTTAGATACATTTTATTCGCTTACTAATATGAACAGAAATAAAGAATTAAACACTTGCACTAATAAAATGCAAAACACTCATACAATAAATAACTTTTATTGCATTTTTTTTCTTTATAATTTTAATTTGAAATTTAATTCATTTGCAGATACTCATTGAAGTCTGGACTCTATTTCTGCTAATGCCACACATTTTATCGACTTTGACATCACAAATGTCCTGCAGCTATGGACCTAGAGGATCTCTAACAGCTATCTGCGTAAACGCTACTTCTTATTACTTCAAACTGACCAACTACAGATTCGACTACCTAGATGAAACCTTACAATGCGTAAATTGTTACTTGAAATCCTTAGATTCGGGCACTTTTGATATACCCGGGAATGAAATTAAAACTCTCGATATAAGGAACAGTTCTGTGGACAAAATCTGGCCTAGAGCTTTCGTTGGAATGATTTATATGGAGAAACTTCTCTTATCCAATAATCCTATAGAGGCCATTTTACCGGAAGCATTTTTAGGTGTAAGAAAAGTTAAGTATCTCGATATGGAAAATACTACAAACCGTCTAGAACCACACGTATTTCAAGAGCTGATCGTTTTAGAAGTATTAATTTTAAGAAATAACAAATTAGAAGAAATCAAACCAGAAACTTTCTATGGCTTACACAATTTAAGAATTCTAGATTTGAGCTATAACGAATTAACACATGTTAAGAACATTTTTGATCCTTTAGTAAATCTTAAAGTACTAAAATTGAGCCATAATTCTATAAGAAATGTATATGGAGATGAATTCAATTCACTTAAGACATTATTGTTGCTTAATTTAGAACATAATATGATGTTTAATTTTATAATAAATATTCCATCTGGTAATACTTTGAGACATCTTAACTTGGCTCATAATTCTTTAAATGCTTTAAGTTTTAAATCTGGTAATTTTGAGAATTTAAATAATTTGGAAGAGTTAGATTTAAGCGACAACCAGTTTAACAATATCACTGTAAAGTTATTCCAAGGTTTATATAAATTAAGGACATTAGTTTTAGTAAAAAATGATATTACACAAATCAACACAGGGAGCTTTGTGGGTTTACCTCATTTAAGAACTTTAAATTTTTCTTCTAATAAAGTTCAGAACTTTAAAGTAACAGGACGGTTTAGTTTACCTAGTTTAACGATTTTGGACTTGTCCAATAATCAAATTAAAGAATTTGATTACATGAGTTTAATTTTAAGAACGCCTAAACTTAGATACATCAATCTAACAAACAACAGGCTTACCTGCAATCTGGCAAATAAATTAGAAGTTCTTTTTCAGAACGATTCAATTTACTTTGATATCACAAGCATCGGAGAATTGAATTCTTGTCCAAAAATGGACAAAGAATCTGCTGCTCAATTGATTCGAGAAGTTGATGAAAAAATCGAATATCATTTAGTTAATAGCTCGTTTTTGATTTGGATGTTTATTTTAATTACAATTGTGATATTGTTAATAGGAGTTTTGTTTTACATTCAATTTTTTATTGTAATTAAGATGGGATCGGGGAATCACGGGAATATTAGAATTTTGGCTAATCTTAGATTAAAAAGAACTGATCAAAATGTGTAAAATTAATAAATGTTGTATTCTTTTATGTTATATGTATGTTTCTGAATTACAAAAATAAACTTTTACTGTAAATATTGAATTATTCCCTCTACAGGGTGTTTCCAATTTCGCGCAGTACAGATCAAACTCATATTTTTTTATAAAAATACTTAAAACTAAAATATACTTCAAATATGAGTTGTAGTCAATACGTTTGTGCTATCTATGTCTAATATTTTGTTTTCTTTTAAGAAAGATTTATTAACTATCGATCCCGTATCTGTATCTAGATTTTTAGCCCTCACGCCCTAGAGGACTAGTGATAGGGGAGTCAATGTTCTCCATGCACACATTTTCTTGAAAACTACTGGACTGATTGACACCAAACATGGAATGCCGACATCTTAGGTCAAGATGAGTGGAGGTGGGGTAAAAGGGAGCTCAAAGTTCAGATTATAGAATCGATTAAAACAATTTAATTTTTAATCGATTTTTAGTCGATTTATTCATCGATTTTTGTAATAAAAATTTTTCCACTCAAATTGCGTTATAATAGTTATTTATGCAACAAGTATGTAAAGTGCGACAATCACATGAGTGAAAAAGGCACCTTACACAATAGTTGCATATATATTTTTTCTTTTACCAAAAAATATGTAGGTATTAAGTAAAAAAAAGTGTTTCATTTTACGCACGACAAAGTACGTGTAAAGTTAGTAATTTACACACGATAGTAGAAAAAATATTTATTTTCGAATCTTATTGTAGAAAACGATCGGTAGTTGTTTAAAACCTCTCGTTGTAGTTAACTTTTAACTCCTCCCAGATAGCACACATTGATACTATGGATGTCCAATGGATGTACTTTCATGGACGTCTCTACTTCCATTGGACGTCCATTTTGTTTCCAATGGACCTCCCATGGACGTCCGTTTAAAGTCCAGATGTCACAAGTATGGACATCCTTCGAGTGTCCATTAGATTGTCCATTTATGGATTTCCATAGATTGTCCATTGATGGACATCCATAGATCGTCCATTATTGGACATTCATAAGTCGTCCATATAATGAACTGTTTTCACCACCCTGAAAATTTATATAGTACCTGCAAATTTGGAATAAATACAAGTTATGATAAATAAACATTTATTTATTATTTAAAAAAACAAATAGGAACATTTTATTTGTTTATTATTGGTTTTTTTCGTTCTTGGCCCTCTCGCTACATTTCCTTAGCCATTTCGAAATGGACAGTTCTGCCTCCTTTTCTGTACAACCAAAAGTTTTTACAGCTGAGTCTAAAAATATAAATAAATCTATCGATGTCTTTTATTTTCTGACTAAATAAGTTATGTTGTACAGTGTTATTCATTATAGACAGGCGTAGCCCAACAACAACGAATTCACTGCGCTGGTTTTAGGTACTTAATGAAGCATATATATGAAAAAGAATCCTCAAAAACAAAATCGGTTTGTCTGAGCGGTTTTAAGAATACTAAATATACGATAATTTCTAACCAATGGTTTTGTGAGTAACCATGGTCGAACGCCAAAATAAAAATGAGTTTTTGTTTTTATGCAATAACAGACATGTTGGTTTAATAGTGTCACTTACCTGGGAGGTTCTTATATTAAACTTTAACTTTTGTGAGGATCTTCTTCTTAAAATAGATGTACCTATACATAGTTTGAGTACTTTGAAATGGTAAATCCAACTGATTAACAAACAGAAATGAAATATTTATTATGAGCACACGAAAACGAAACACTAGAATGAGAGACGGTCACTGACGCTGCCATGCATGCTTAAGCGCTGTTGCCGGAACGAAATATTTTTTGGATAACCGTTAACTAGCTGTGCCTTACATATTACTTACCTTATCTTACAGTTATCCTTTTATAAAAAAATTACCGTTCCGTACATTAATTATAACTTTATATGCAATTTTACTCTGCCGCCGTGCAGAAATTAAATATTAAATTCTCTACAAATTGCAAAAGTTGGGTACTTTTGGCAACACCGCTGCCATTTATGGTATTTTGTTTAGTTCGCTTTGTTTCTGCCGAAAATTGAAGCGGGAAGCGGGCTATTCGCTCATCACGCGGATGAAGTTATAAAACTCGATTGATAATATCCATATATCTAACGGTAAAATGAGTCGTAACCAGGACGTTCCATGTAACAATGCATTATTTACACACATAATGGCACCTTTTCTCCGAAGTTGTTTAAAAAATGTATATGTGCTTAAAATGGACACTAAAAGTCGTACAATGGATGTTCTTACATGGACGTACATCTATAATTAATCCATCTATAATTAGTCCATGAACCAACCCAGGTAGCACAGTGACGTGTTAAAGACGTTGAAAATTGGTGTATTCTCGTCAACTGACGTAATTTGGGCCAAAACATGACGTGAAAAAAACGTTGTTATGTGGACGTTTTTAAGACGTCATAAAAAAACGTAATATATTCGTCGAATTTTGGTATTAGTTTTCGAATAAATATATAAAATCGTATTTTTTAGAAATTTGTTTATACCTAGTCGGTGCACACCGACATTACCAATAAAATTAAAACAGAAAGTTATTTTTACTCGGCAAGATTTCGCGCGAAATCATAGCCTTAACCACGTATTGAATACTATATTAGAAAATAAACTAAAATATAACCAACAATTATTATTACATATAGACAATAACGAAAACAGAACTTTATAAATTCCTAATCAAATTTATTTTAGAAATCACTGTTTTTGCGGTGGCCCAGTGTTGCCAGTGGCCTGATAATTATCGATATCCAACATAATTTTTCTTAATCTTGTTTACGAACTGATAAATCGATAATGATAACCTATAATGTAGCTAATTAGATAGAGATAAAAATTTCAAATAAATCAATATATCAATTTTTTTCTGATAGTTTATCCTGGAATCTTATAATTTTATGGTCATATTCCAATAATTTTAGACTAGACGTTTGACGTCTGGCAACCCTGCGTCCGCCTTTGCTTTTTATCGAAGCTTCGGCGCAATACAACCCATTTTGTTTTGTTGTTTTTTGTGGTTACAGTTATTATTTAATTCAATTACGATTTTCATTTAAATAAAAAAATAATCAAACTACTTTTTATCCACGGCTGCTGGAGTTCTCCAGGTTAGAAAATATTGTTCTTTCAAATTTATATGATGAAATATTTTAAAATGGGATGCACGTGTGCGAGTGAAATATTTATTACAAATATGCTTTGCCAATTCGTTCTAATCGTTCACAGGTAAATTTATTATTACTATTTAATATAATATACAAATTAATTAAGTTATAAATCGTTCTCAGAATCCTAACCCTACTTTTAGGTTAAACAGGAGTCTCGTGCTCTTGTTTTACAATAATTTATTTGATACCAAGTTACGATCTATAATGAATATGAGCTGTTTATCAAATATACTAAACACTATCGACAATTTAGCTTCTTTTATTTTCAGTATACTTGAAGACAGTTCAGTAAATGGAAAGATCTTACTTGTTAGTTAGTAGACTCTAGAACTAGTATGATGTCCTCTACGCCCCTATCACTGATCAATAGTTTACCGGATCAAAAATGGAAGGAAGGCGACTTTGAATGGATTATATAGCCAAAAAGCAGTGGTAAAGCAGAAAAGCATAGAACGAGCAAACATAAAACCGATGAGACAGCAAGATGGTAGCGCTTAGGAACGCTCAAAGCATTAAATTCTTGTTGTGCCCCCTTCTTGATGTAAGGGTAACAAAAGATATATACAACATTGGAGAGAAGAGTTAGACATAAAAACTTACCCAGGATGTTGGATGACCTTACAAGTGATTTCCTACAGGTTAGTGTTTCATATATCCACCTTAAGAGATATGCAGTATTCTACCATACAATTTAAGAAACACTTTAATTATTTATTTCTTTTTTAGGCATTTAAATCCGTTACCGGTTGATTTCATTAGCACATGCTACAATCAGGTTAGCACCAAAAAAGGAAGAGAAAAGAAAGGAAGGAATTCAATCCATGAAATGTCACATTCAAGAAAAATTAATTAAAAGAAGAATTAATGATTTAACTGTGATGACAAAGGAAATGTCAATAAAATATAAAGTAAACAATAGTGAGATTATTATTAAAACAAGGTTTGTAGTATTCTTTTTATAAATAAATTGGGAATACATTACTCTATTAGGAGACTTAAAATTTGGCCTAAGATGTTAATGCCTAAAAAATTTTAGCCCGTAACACGATCTCTTAACAGGACTAATAATAATGTAAAAAGTGATAGACTTTGGCGAAGAAGATGGAGGAGGACTAGTGGTGGTTCATTCTTAGTGGCTTCTAGCTTCTCAGTAAAACTCAACATGTTACTATATTTTTAGTTTAATAAATTATACAGGTGTCTTGCAATATTGTGAAGATTTTTGAACTGAAATACCTTCGAAAGAGTGCCGTTTTGACTACCTAATCGTCTTTAATAATCTAAAAATGAATTTAAGTAAGTTGTCCATCCAGTTAAACAGCGGAAATCACTGCGAATTTTTATTTTTAAATGGGATACTCCGTGTGCATGTGTTTAATGAAAAATTTAGTGGGAATGGGAAAAAATGCATTCAGACAAAACCGCTCTTTTATCGTATCTGATTCGAAGTTATTTTAGTTTAAAAATCGTCAAACTACTGTTGGACATCCTGTATTTGAATATAATTTGTGTAATTATTTCTTTTATGAATTCCGAGGATATTATGTTTTTTACAGTAAAAAAATACAATTTTTAAATCTAAAATAACCTCAAAATGTATGTTTAATTATACGTCAAAAAAAACGTAATTTTTACGTAAAAAAAGACGTCATTGGTCTGTGACTTATGACCCTGTTTATCACGTGTTTTTCACGTCATTCATATACGTAAATAATGACCAATATTCAACGTCTTTAACACGTCACTCTGCTACCTGGGAATGTACCAAAATTGGATCTAAATGGAGATTGCATAGACGTCCACTAACAGCCGTACAATGAATGTCAATACAAGGACGTACATAGTACATCCCAAATTAATCCATGGACCAATGTACCAAAAATGTACTAAAAATGGACATCCCTAGGATGTCTGGTGCTATCTGGGTTTATGCAAAATTGTTTACAATAAATAAAACATAAGAGATGTGTAGTACTCTTATATGAGTTTATAAACAAATTCTTTTAATAATAGTTCATTCTATCGATATACACTATACCGTTTTCAACGTTATTCAACACAACCCTGATCAAAGTTTGACAATATTTGAAATTCCTTATAAACGGCCAAAAGAACTATAAATATCGATTGTAGGTTATTGCAATGTTGAGCATAGTTACTCGTGTTGATACAGAGAACATGGTTTGTGAGTTATAGTCGAAAATGTGAAAAAATGGCATTTTTTCTGGCTTTCTACACTAAAAAGAGTGATAATCTCGCCTCTACACTTTCACAAAAGTTGTGTATTTTCTTGTGAAAACATTGCATTGGAAATTGCTAAGAATGTAGGAGAAAAAATTGATTAAGGCTAACAAAATTTTGAACTAAACTCTCAAAACCCAAAGAGGATTTTGCTAGTTTGGGTGGGCACTTTCAGAAACTGAAGTCAAAATGAAGTTTATATTTGATATGTTGCATCACCTTACATTCTGAAATACCTTACTAGGGTAGTCTTATATATCGGTAACGACCGCCAATGTTGCAATTGTTGTTCAGATCTATCAAAAATCTGTGGAGAAACTCAAGTTTCAATTGCAGTTTGTTGTTTTTCGCTATTTTTAGTGGATGCTTAGTTTTATGTTAACTTATCTTTTACATTCTGAATTTTGAAAATGGGAGATCTCGAAATTCCCAAGAAGTCAAAGTAAAAACGAGCAGCAAAGTATACAAGTAGTGAAATTGAATTTCTGCCAAATTGTATACTAGATTATAAAAATATAATAGAAAACAAAAAAACTCATGGGGTATCTGTTTAAAAAAAATGCGACTTGGGAGAAAAATACTGACATGTTCAATGCTGCATTATCCAATATGAGTCAGATTTTCTCAAAAAGTATTATGAACACATAAAAGAAGATATTAGGAGAGAGTAGGCGATGCCAAAAACATCTTGTATAATATAACCTATCGATCATATGGAAATTCTAATGAATCCTCAATGTCATGCAATATTGCTAATACTGTAAGTCTTGACAGACAAAATCTCTTAAAAAATAACAGGTAAAGTAAGAAATAGAGTAAGATAACCAATTTGTTACATAATAGTATGTACGTAACAACAAAAAAAAGGTTTAAATAATTAAAGAACTATGCTAAATTGGCTTACATAAACCAAAAAACACTAATAAATTATAAATATGCCAGTAAACTTCTAAAATAAAGCAGCGACATCTTGTAGTTACATGCAGATGTAAAAAACTGCAATCGTTTGTTCGACAGACGTGAATTTATTGCCAATTTTAGTTCATACATAATGTGTCTCCTATACTATCTCGCGCCAAACGTATTAATTTTGTGTTTAAAATAACCTTTAAGATTGAATTAGCACTCCATGATTTTCATGACAAAAACTATTAGTTAACTAAATGTTCGATAGATGGCGATTAGATGTACTTTCTGCGTAAAAATTTAAATGTTTATTTTCCTCCAATAATACTTGTTTAGTTGCCAGATGTTACGACCGCCGGGTTTTAATTTTGAGTCGATATGCGATTTTAGTGACATCAGGTACCTAAATAAAAGATTTTTATGACACCCTTGTCTGGCCAAAAACTACTTGCCCTGAATGTTAAGTATCTTTTAATTTTTTTTTCAATATTTTTATGTAAATCTATACCTGATTTGTATAGAAAACAATTTTTTTTAAATTTTTTTCTTCAAATAAATAACCTCGGTTTGATTTATAATTCTTTCAGTACCAAAAAGGGTTAAAATGTAAAGATCCAAAAAATAAAATTAAAATTTTGTTTTAAAATAAAATAAAAAGATGAGATATTTCGGGTCCGAGGATCCTGATCCCGCCTACTAAGTGAAACTTCTATTCGAGATATCTCGATAAGGAAAGCAAATTTGTCGATACTGATTTCTGATACTGATTTCTTTGATAAAAAATTGAAAAAAAGAAATTATTGGAAAAATTCCGATTTTTTCCAATCGGACTTTCTTCCGCTGACGGAACCGGGCCGTAGTCTTGAAAAATCGCGTAGAGATTATTCCTTTTACTGGTTTTTTATTTTTTTCGTTTTATACTTTTTTCTTATGCGGCTTTTTGCGTTTTTTGTGATATTTTTAGATGTCTTGCGCTTTTCCGGTATTTTACAACTTTATTTTTCATTTTTTGCCAATATTTTCTAATTTCTCTCTCAGTTTTTTATTTTATTTTTTTATTTTTTTATTTTGTTTTTCGATTTTTTCGATTCTTCTAATTTTTGTAAAAAAGTTTCAAAGACAGCGTCCATAATTAATTTCGAACTTTGAAATCTAGTCACCATAATTTTAATTCTAAAAGAAACTTAGTTTTCATTAGGCATTATACTAAAATAGTATTTTTAGCAACATTTTAAAAATATTGGTACAAAGACATAAATTTTCTATTAAAATATCCAATTTCCTTTTTTCTGCTACTTAAAAATATGACGGCAACATTGTGTTACGTACCTCAAAATAATTATTTTGCAGGTGGCGCCATCTATAAAAAAGGACGTGAACTGTAAAATTGGAAGAATAACAGGTCTCTGATGTATTTTTGGTGATGTTATGGTTCAAATTATAAATTTTTGAACATATAAGAAAAATGAAAGCAAACAATGAATGATCTCTTTGGTATCATCTCTAATGGGAATATAATCTAGTTGCTGAAATAGTTTTTATAGCGATTTTTGATGCCATTTTTTTTAAGTTAAATTTTCACAATTCTACTGTTTTTTTTCCATTTTCTTAACTTTTTTCACAATTAGAAAATTATAAAAGAAAATCCGCATATATTTATTGCCTGGATAGTCATTCTTATATGTTCAGAAAATTCCCTATGCTTGTCCATTTGCTAATATAAAAAAAAAACAGTAATGAATTTGTACTAATAGTTAGACCACTAACATTTCATGTATGTGTTCGTTCACCATCAACTGTATGCGCCCACAACTTATACAACCGTAAAGACAACTAAGGTAACCTCAGTAAAAGAATATCCAACAGAACCGGATTTTATTAGGATAAATAAAGCGAATTTAAATATGATCGAGGATTTATTTGATTTGAAATGATTTCTGGAAAAATGTGCGAAGTTACACACCCACGCAGTTTTAAAAGTTATAAACAAATTGAAATTAAAAAAAAAGTGTCTAGTAATTATGCAAATATCTCAGAACTAAAAGCGTTAGGAAAAAGTTAAAAAAAAAATACTTCAAAAAGAATTGTACATTTACTGATTACAATAAGGATTTTCTACAGACGCTTAAAACTTGGTCAAGAAAAATTCACTTGTGATGTTTAACATGAATTGTTTTAACTGAATTAGTTAGGAAAATGGTTTAATTAATATTATAATATTTTAGATACGATAGTTTTATTATAAGTTGATTTAAGTTTTTCCACAAATACTGTTTTAGCAAAAATGAGACTATATGTAGTGTCATAGTAATCTAAATATTACCATCTGTATTTTGCTTTCGGGACATCTAATTAGACTCCACCAAGAAATGAGAATGTGTAAAATATATTTTTAAGGACCATGTTACAACGTAAAGTCGTATAAGTAGTTAAAGCTCCTCGATTATTCGTTTATAATCGTATTTGATCGGTGATTTGAGATCACTTTCATGAAAGATTCTCAAACTGATCACTGTGTTTTTCTTTAAATCTTTCATCCTTTATCTTGTCTAATTTGAGGACACAAATATACCCTAATTTTGGCGTCACTGATTTTTGGATTTTCTTATTAAAATCCAACACCATTCCGGTCCATCACTTTCTCGAAATTGTTCATAAGGCATATTTTGATATGTATAGGTGGTAAAACGACATCACGTTGTACTAATGGTGCACATTTTCCTGTCCTGGATTAAGAGCTTCACTTTTCCTGTTACTGCCCTATTCACAAATAAAACAGCAAAATTTTGTATATCCAGGGGCAACAACTTTTAAATCTTTACAAATTTTTCATTTTTATCTGTCATACTGAATTTTTTCCAATAGAAATTTCATGTTTTTGTAAGACTCTTTTTACTAAATTATATTTTAATAGTATAATATTCAACAAGCGTATAATGATGGCTATTACCCATGAAGATGAAAGCTGCTACACTAGGTGCAGACGCGTGTTGTAATCATCTGAGTGGGTAATAGTCAAATACTATACTTTATCTACAACTATTTAGTTAATAAAAAGCGCTTTGTATGTTGACAGAATTCAAAAAGTTAACGTTTATTAATATAACAATTATTAGTTAGTTATTCTTAATAATAGACCGTGTGGTTGAGCTATCCATCGGGTGCGTCCCCAGGTGGCGGATAGGGGAATGGCCAAGAGCGTCACTTTGTGTGAAAGAATTGGTTAGTTGGTGAATAGGATGGTGTGAGGAGAATAAAACCTTTAACACTGCCCCCCAATAGCCAACCGCAGACCAGCTCAGATCAATCCGTAAACTGCTCGGTGGCGCAACGACTTCTTCACGAGGTGAAGCATACCCTCCATCGAGGAGCAAGGGGGTCTCGGCTTAACACCCCGGGCCGCGTGGACGAGGACTACCATAAAAACCTACCAAATCTCAAGGTACACTGCGCACCGAGGGGTTGGAGGGGGTCTAGGTGAGGGACTCAGAGAGAAGCACGTCTTTTGATTACATGGGCGTTTATGTAGAACAACGTCAACTGTGGCTGTGGAAGTTCTGCTGTGGCTCCCTTCGCTACACCTAGTAATGGAAAAAGAGGCACAGGTAGCAACATATAGGCTGGGTATAAACGGCACGGGATGGGAACTTTCAAGGAAAGGATATCATTCCATGATCGCTGAAAAATTAAGATAAAATCTAGTGCTAACTATGCCATCGGACAGAATGCCTGTCAACCATAAATTTGTCAAACCTTTCAGGGTAAACATACCTGAAAGGTACAGAAAGAGTTAGTCTGGTATATGGACGGGTCAAAATAGAAGACAGCACAGGTGCTGGATTCTATCATATGAGTTTAGATAGAACTTGCATTCTAAACCTGGGATCTATGGCAACGGTCTTTCAACCGGAAATGACTGCGATGAATGCTTGTATAAATGTGATGTTGCGCAAGGATCCTAGAATTAAGAGAATCCGTATACTCACAGATAGCCAAGCATCCCTTAAAGCAATACAAAGTGTGGAAATACAGTCGAAACTAGTATTAGACTGCCATAAAAACCTAAATGCACTGGCAGAGTACAATGAGATAACTCTTGAATGGGTACCTGGGCATGGCTGCGTAGAAGGAAATGAAGAGGCAGATCGCCTGGCTGTTAAAGGAGCCGAAAAACCTTTAATTGGACCGCTTCACACATGTGGTATTTCCTACCAACATGTAAATGGTATGCTGGAAAAACGATTAAGGGACAAACTGTGGGAATACTGAATGGAACTTCAATGACTAAGACCGTCCGAAGCACTTATAGAAGGTCTACCCCTTGCTGTTTTGTCTAAAAAGAATTTAATTATAGTAGATGAAAACTTTAATACGTTTAGGACTCAATAAATGTTTAGTTATGACAAAAATGGGCTTTAACTGTAATCATTAGGGCTGGTTAACTTTAAGGTAATTAAAAACAAATAGAAAACAGTAACCGTTAGTAAATACAAATTAATTACAAGTTGTATAGTTACTGGTAACAAGTTTTATTAGTTTTATGTTACAAAAGCGTGGCTTAAAAATGGAATTTGAAGTACTTCTCACAGAATTGTTGTGTTTTAACAAAACTAATTAGGTGTTCTTGGTTAACATGAGTTACCGTTTTTGTTGTTTCTTATTTTTTTTATTTTTTAATTATTTTCACCTTAAAGTAGTTATTTTCTTTTTGGATCCCAGGTTTAATTTTATTTTCGGTACCACGTGAAACGGTGTTAAAAGTTAAAGTTTTTCAAAACGCATGTAACAAGATGTTTTTAAAAAGTTTATAACTCATTGGTTAATTAAATTTTTCACATTATTCGAACATTGATGGTAGCCTAAGAGCCGAAACATGTTGCAATAAATTTGGCACATTATCAAGTTGTATTAAAATTGCCAAACAAATATTTTTTTATATTAAATTCATGTGGTATCGATTTCGAGTTTATTTCTCCTTCAAATAATTGTAGTTAATATATTTTGCTTATGTCAGGTATCTGTTATACTTATTATAAATAAAATAATTTCTGAAAAAAAGAATTAAATGCTCGAATTAGACTGCTAGCTTACGATAGATATATTTCATAAAGAGAGCTTCGGAAAACAAAATATTTTTGGAATAACCCAGGCAGCAAGGTGACGTCAGATGACGTCATAGTCACGTAGGATTGTGGTGAGTACTGGTCGAAGTTACTTATCGACCAAAAGTACCACGTCATTTTCACGTGTCTTTTTAACAAGATTTTTGACGAAAGCAGTTAACATGATGGATTTTTTTATAGTTTACGAAACAATAACATGTTATTAGTCAGCGCAATTTTTGATATATTTTCAAATATTTTATGGATTTTATTTTATAACTGAGTAAAGTTACAGGTCGAATTGTAACGTTATTTTGACATGATAATTTGACGAAATAATCACAGGCAAACTTTCATGTGACATAACCTCAAAAAGGTAGAAGAAGGGATGAAGAAAAGAAGAAGAGAAGAGAACAGCTTTTTTATTGCACCCAAGGTTGTACGATTTTTAGGAATTAACGGTAAGTACAGTGAGAGAACGAAGGTCAAAAATTAATTTTCAGATGTTTATAGAGGTCCAATTCGACGAAATTGGCTTTCATCTAGAAAGTCCGATTGGAGGTGGCCTCCTTATAATAAAAAATACAGTTTTTAAGACCTTTTGGTGTCGCATGTACCATATATACAAAAATAAAATTGGACTTTTGATCAACAAGTTCCGCTATTTATCATGCCATATTTTACCTAGATCAAAATTTCCCAAATGACGTAATTTTACGTTGCAATTGACGTCATTAAACGTCGTAATTTAACGGCCTAATTGACGTAATTTATCGTCGTAATTGACGTAATGTTACGTCAAAATTGACGTCGATTTGATGTATTATACTATTGTCGAGACCTAAACAGGGACAGGGAATGGCACTTTGGGGTACGGTACCCTGAACCCGAAGAGATAGCGAAAGCTAACATCATAACTATTCTTGACTTTGTCAAGAGTACTGGGCGGATGTGAAAACTGGCGAGGTGCAAAAGGCCTATAGCCTCAGTTCAATAGACTTATTGTAAATCTAATGTAAAGTCCGCTTGTATTAAAGAATTTTTTAATAAAGTATATAAATGATTGAACTTATATCATGCAGAGCAAGTATATAACCATAATTTCAAATAGTTTTACTTTTTGATTTTTGTTTGGTCAATAGATTAGTTCCTACACGGTAGGCAACCAGTATGGCTTTTAGTTTAAATATTGTTGACTCACGGGTATATTATTTAATTTGTCGACAACGAATGGCTTATCTTTCTTCATACAAAGTTGTATAATGATAAATTATGTCAGTGACATATACCCATTTTCACAAAATCTTTATCCCTTTTATTATTTTGACGTTTTAGCTGAATTTGACAGATTGATTGGGTAATAAATATTACTCAATCAAACTGTCATTATTATTCAATGGGGGAGTTCCCTCAATGTTGCCAACCTAGAAAAAGGTCTACCAACGGGGAAGGATTATTTTTGGTCAAAATCTACTTCATTGTTTTCGCAATGATAAAATATGTGTACAAAATTTTATTGAGCTTTCCAGAATATATCGTTCGCAAAATATAATGATTTTAATAAAATCTTACTTCTGATTGGTTGAAATTTCGTTGTCAAATGTCATTCGTCATAGAGTAAGTATAACAGAGCGACATGTTTCATTTTCAGATTATAGAATATTCAAACTACTCGCCAAATTCAGTTTAGTTCCACTAATCTTCCAAGGCTGTAAGTCAGTCGCTAAAAATAAAACATGTCGCTCTGTTATACTTACTCTATGCCGAATGACATTTGACAACGAAATTTCAACCAATCAGAAGTAAGATTTTATTAAAATCATTATATTTCGCTAACGATATATTCTGGAAACCTCCATAGAATTTTGTACACATATTTTGTCATTGCGAAAATAATGAAGTCGATTTTGACCAAAAAAAATCCATCCCCGTTGGTAGACCTTTTTCTAGGTTGGCAACATTGAGGGAACTCCCCCATTGTACATAGTAAAGCATGATATTACCTGTCAAAAAAAATCGTATATGTAATGGATATAATATACAATAGTTGTAGATAAAAGTAATTTCACCACAAATGTAACAAAACTTGTCAGGGTCATTTTTACATAATCTGGATATTATTCAAGATTCGCCTAACTCCCCAAACATAAAACATAACAACTTTACTGAAGAAAAGGGAAGTCGAAACGGTAGATATTCAATTTTACTGGTAGTAGCTGTTGCTCAAAAACTAGAAACAAATCAAAAATAAACATAGTTTTTTATTGAGCTTTTTATTAATAAGCTGGTATTATAAAATTTTGTTGTGCTATTATTTGAAAGATATGACACATTGAAGGAATTTTTGTGTGATAAATTTTAGATAATGTTTTATTTTATACTTTTTTATGTAGGTTAGTTTTATGTTTAATTGATCGATGAGATTCTAAGAATTTATTGTAAAATAAAACAATTTTTGATTTTTACAATCGAAAATATAACTAAGGATTTTGAAATAAAAAAAGATGCTTAATTATGACAGACGAAACGTGTCAAAAAAAAACAAATACATTAATGGTTCTTTAGGAAATATTGACAGCTACCAATACACAAAAAACAACATTATCCACAGATGTACAAAAGAAAATATTAATAAAATCAGTAAAACTTAACGAAAACAATAATCTAAAATAAATAAAATGGTGTACACTTACCTTATTTGTTTTTTAATTAGATAAATAATTTCATATAAATAAATCGACTATCCTTTACTAATTTATATTAAATCCAAACACAAATTCATGTCTAAATCACCGTGATTATCAGGTTAACGTTAGTTATTCTAAAAAATAATTTGGATCATGGATATTCAATCAAAAATGATGTTATCCTTAATATAATCCCAATTTATTATACAAAGATTGTCTGGTTTTTCGTCCATGATACAATTCATCGTCGTCTATATTTAGTATCCTTATAACCCGTTCGGGAAAACTGTAAAATTGATCGTCAAAATCATTAGTCAAGTATTTTAAAACATGTTTTCCATAATTTCTGTAATCAAGAGAATCGTCAAAAATTCCATAATCATCTATGGGCTGATAAAATGAATCCCATAATCCATAATAATCTCTAGAATGTGGATAATCTAAAATATAATCGAAAGGTTGGTAGATGTCTAATTCATCAAGATAGTGAGATAAATGGCGATGGTGTTTATTTCTTCCATAATTATCATCAATAATAACAATATCATCTAAAGGTTGATGCAGGTATAAATCATCAAGATGGTGATGATTATAATATCTATCTCCATAATAATCATCTAGATAATTTGATAAATGATGACGATGATATTTACTTCTTCCATTATTATTTCTTTCATAAGGGTCTTCTATAATACCATAATCATCTAAAGTTTTATATGGATAGACCTTTTCAAGATTGTGATGATGATAGTAATGATATCTGTCTCTTCTAGAATAATCATGGTGATGTTTATGTCGATGGTGAAATCCCAAAGCACTGGTGGCGAAGACAATTAACACAAGAAAAACTAACATGCTTGAGATGTGTTGCCAACAAAATGAACCTTTAAGAAAACTATTTCCTTTTTTAATTGAACTGACGAAAAATAATTATTTGTAAACTATATATAAATAAATTAAGTTTAATTAAAAAATAATTTAAGTACTTTTACAGGGTTAAGCGATTGTTGGAAGTAATTGAGATCAGTAAATTATATTTAAATACTATAAAAACTTTTGGTATATGGATTACTTTACCAGATGAAAATTACTATTTTTAAAAATTGTCTGATTAACGTGAACCGGCCGAGCAAAAAATAATAAATCAAAATGAAATTTAAATTACCATAAAAAATATTAATTAATTTATTCAGTAAAGCAAATTTCCTTCCTCCCAGTAGTGAATACTGTTAGGAAGTATTTACTTTGGATTTATGAATTTTTTTAAAAGAAAACTTGAATGATTTTTTAACCACAATAAGTGCAATTTATTAAACAAAATAAAATATTTAACAAATAACCTTCTACAATTTTTAACAAAATCAGTTCAATATTATTAATTATAAACATATATTAGGTTTGTTTCCGAAGCGAGTTCCTAACTTGTTATGAACATACTGAGTTGGCAGTATAAAAATAACTCTTCCATTATTTTGTACTACGCATACTCCTGATCCATTATTTAATATAGCGCAACTCGCTTCAGGAACAAGCCTATTATGTCATAACAACCAACTAGCATTTCCTTTTATAATGGGCTTAATATAGTAGAGGATACAAGTACCAAATTTGGTATAAAGGTACCTTAGAGTAAACTAATAAATTTTAGCCTAGAAGCCCTTGTAACACAGCCATATTCGGGGAGGGGGCTTAGTAAATTCTAATTCGATCGAATTTAATATCATTCTCAAGTAGTTTCAAACCTTCACCAGGAAATATGAATCAAATGACAAAGGACTACCCTTCTGAGAAAGAACCTAATAGTAGAGTAGAATGCCAAATTACTAACACATATTAACACAAAAATAACGTTTTTCTAACAAGAAATTAAATCATATGTTCAAGAATACAAAACAATGTACTGAGTTTAGTATATTAGTAAGAATCATTGGAAGACAGGGCATGGCTTTGGTGGATGATAGTTTTTTGGCTGGTTTTTCCATCCCTGTAAAGTCCAAAGTTCATGATTGTAATCCGACCTGAACATGTTCTCGAGAGATTAGATTAAGAATTATATGTCTCAGATTCTAACCACATAGCTAGTCATTGATATATCGTATAATCAAATTTAAGTAAATTCTCTTAAATTTTACTAAAGGACAGCAGTTACTCGAGGTCAGAATTGTAATAAAAAAGGGATACGCCTTCCGTGGTTCACTGAGTAAAACACTCTCATTTCCTATTTGTTAAGAGTCTAGTAAGAGTAAGGGTGGTACCGGGAAGTTTATGGGGGTTGAACCAATCAGGAAGCATCTTGATGGTTGACAATAATTCCGACTCTAACTTTGAAAATCATTTTCCAAATGTTAATGTCCAACTTCTCTAGAGATAAGTTCCTCGGTTACGGGGTTGTTTGGTCAAGTAATATTTTTATTAATGACAGTTCGCTTATTAATCAATTAACGTCATTTTTGAATAACTTGAAAACTTCTGTTTTTAATTGTTCCTTTAATGTTTGTGACCAACTTAGGGTCATATATATAAATATTTCGGAAAAAGTTGAGCACTTACGAAAAACGCCGTTTTTCACAAAAATTTTCACAAATCATCTAGAACATATAAATATCACTTTCCAAAAAAAATAAATTGCCGCAACCAACATTTAACAACTTTTTTCTTAATTTTAAATTTCGATTTTTTTGAAGTTTGGATTAAAATTATGACACATTTGACGCTTCGAATTGATTTAAGAGTAAAACTATGACACATTTGTTGTTTCGAATTGATTCTGTGTTAACCATTCAAACATAAAATTGTCATTTACACATGCGTTGTTAACTTCACATCATTGTCATACCAGAACCAAGAAAGCGATGTTGCCATATATAAATAATGAAAATGATGTATTTAAAAAAAGACTTAACTATAACTCAAAGCTGAACAGTTACTGTACTAATTTAACTACCTAAGACCTATCCAATTTTTAATATGCCCAACAAGGATTAAGGATGTAAATACAACAATTTTTCTAAAGACAGCATTTGTAGCACTGTATTCTAGATTTGTCTAAAGACAGCGAATCAAACACTTTTATTACATATTTTTGTGTTCTTTTTTCACCAACTGCCCCAATGAACCTATTTTTTTCTCAATTTAATTCAAAAATTACCTCTGCTTCCCGACCAACTGACACAGATCAAAGAATATTATTGCGTTCTTATCAGCTTAATATCAATATCGCTGAATAATGAAAATGAGTTGCTATATTTTGTATCGCACCATTTTTATATTTTGAAAAAAAAATTAAATATATTGTCCAATAAAAACCAGTCAATATAAATAAAAAAAAAGCTGATTTAGGATATTTACACTATGTAGATGATTTATACCAATTTTTATGAAAATCAGAGAGTTTCGTAAATGCTCAACATTTACCAAGGTGGGTAAAAGATCTCGTATACTAGATATAGAAATTCGCTGTGCCCACGACGTGGAATTATCAAGAATTTTATACTAAAGAATAAATAGGGATAAATAATAATATAAACACGACTTTTAACACCCTCTAGAACCTCTAAAAATTATCGCTAAAGTCGAAAATGTGTGACAAATACGACAAAATATTACTTTGACCAATCAGTGACTGAGTACTCTAGACCCCCCTCCCTAGACCTACCAAATAAGTAACCTACATGTCCCATCTAACGTAGCGTAAATGATCTAAGCTTTTAACACAATCTATTTTAGGCCACTACTATGGTTCCGTTTTCGTAGCGGCGACTTAACCATTGCGATTAAGTCGCAGGAGAATCATATTGCTGGTGGATGATGATAAACTATTATTAGCAGTTGATATGTCCTGCTACTTCAAGAAAAAGAAGAAAATACGAAGGAAATATTGTGTTCATCCAATTAGTACCACAAGATTTATATTCCTGCAGTTTATCACGATTTAAACGCCCAAAAAATGAAAGGGGGTACTAAACTTTTTTGAAACAAGTAATATGGATAAAACCCTTTGTAATGAATTCCTTAGATGGCCCTGACATTGTTTATTAAAAAAAAACTCGATCCATGTGGGCTTTCAATTGTTATAAACATTTTTCACTAAGAAAAAAACTTTTTTAGCTAAAATCGGCCCAAATAAACACTTTTTTTATCCATATCACTTCTTTTTTTAAAAAAATTAGTCACCTAATGAACGCAAAATTGCGAAGAACCGCATGTGGAGAATTTGACAATTTGAATGCTTGTATGGCGTAAAGTTTGTACAATGTTTCTCTCGCTTCGTTCCAAAAACACTTTTCCGAGCGTTTTTCCAATTAGTCACTGTCGCAAGTCGCTAATATGGCCACTTTAATAAACTATCAATGTTAACATTATTGGGACAAAGTCGCATCGATTAAGTCGCTGCGACTAAATCGCAAGCATGGCCGTAGCTTAACTGATAATTTTTAATTACAACTTTAAACCAACTAAGTACACCAAAAACCTAATTTGAAGTAGTCTAACAATAAAATACAATAAATAAGTACATATATAACCCTAATAAGTTATTATAAGAGTTATCAACGAAAAAAATAGCTATTCATTCAATGGAATTTAGTAAGCAACAGTTAAAAATTACAATTCCAAATTAACACTTGCACTTGGATAATGGTGAGCAGTCCATATTTTGCTTTCCCACTGCAGACTCCTTTGCTGGAATATTTAATCAATTCCCTGCAAGATCGGGAAACCACTGAAATTGCCATCCAAATTGGTAATCATGACTTCGAAATCTTATTCCATGCTGAATCTTGCGGAGAAGAAATGACTTGCTATGTTTGTACAAATATCTGCTTGATAAACTGTCCTTCGGATAGTTTGTAGATTACCTTCCCCAATAGGTGAAAGTTTGTCCATTTCTCGATTCTTCTGACACAATATCTCCTTCCTTGTCCTACTAAAAGGAGTAGTATCATATAGGACAACAGTCAGTCGTTCGAGCTTCTTAATGTGTTCAGAGTCATACAAATACTCAAACGTACTTGCCATAAATACTCTTACCTTAGAAGACCGAGATAGTATCGCAACCAAAGAATGGAGGAAATACAGGTAATGCTTGTGATTTTGCTTCCCCAGGCTTGTACAGATGACGTAGATGTGGTAAAACCTGTAGTACTTACCTATGCCAAAAGCCACCTAGATATAATATGTTTCTGACTATTACTGCCACTTTAGTCAGGACAATAGTATCTTTTGAGAAGTCTCGAATATTCCATCCTATCAAACTCCTCTTGGGCTTTTGGGAAATGGTGCAGTAATTAATTCTTAAGTATTGTCTTGTTGACTTGTTTCTTGATGCCCAATTTCTCAAGATGATTTATATACATAGAGTGGCCTCAGAAACTTTGAAAAGGAGAATATCAGACTTTACTGATGTATCAATGTAACTGGTAAGTCCTACGAATGGCCGACTCTCATTCATTTTCTCATGTGTTTGCTTGCCTTTACGAATGAGTTTTCTGTAGCGATTTCTAAGCTGGACCAAACATGCAAGATGGTATTTTGCCATCATTGCTGTAAGATCTCCTCCAATTATTCTTGTTATGAGGTGTGTATATTTAAGTTTGCGTGATTATGTATTGAATAATGCTGTCGGTATCAAATGTTGTAACTTCATGGAGTGGACCTTAATCTTTGCCCTTTTCTTTGAACAACACCAGTTTATTTCCCTTGGTTGCCTTTACCAGATTCGAAGTTTTAATTTTCAGATGACAAGATTTGTTCTATGAAGCTGAATGAGAAGCAAAGTTTGTAGCACTATCTGAAAGACCGTTCAACTAGGAGATCATCAATGCTCTGGATCTTTTCTACATTCTTCAGGAATATTCTGCAGGCTTCTGTTTCTTCGCCACTTGTCTCTCAGGTCAGTAAAGGACATTTTAATCTTCCACCAGCTTCATGCTGGAAAATTACGCATCGATCCCAGTTCACATCCATGTTAAAGTATTTTGGAAAAAAATGGTAAGGTAAATACAATTTAGTCTGTGAGAAACACAAGATAAACAGCAACGAAATCTATGATGAACCGGCCCTGATATTTTAATTTTCCAAAAAACCAATCCATTCGTGCTAAAATAAACATCTATTTTCCCCATTTAAACAACTTTGTATCTATTATGGTTTTACGAAATCCCAATAGTGTTCAATTAAATTTATTTGCGCCACCCTGTGTTGTTATTTCTAATTGATTTCGGTTGTTTCATTCCTAAAAATCTTATTTTTTTTGTTTTCATTTTTTCTTAAAAAACCTCTTTTTCAATTCAGGAAATTGAGTCCTTTGTTGATAAAATCGAATGTTCATTAATTTTACCAATGAAAAATTTTTACTATTTCTATTATTTGGAAATCTGAATTATAATTGGATAGTAGAAATTATCTCCAATTACTGATTTTACAGAAAATATCATCAACATTTACACGTGAATAATTTTAAATTGAATACTGAAAATTTATTTTTCTGGACTGTTGGTCTTTTTAATAATTTTTTATAAATAATTTTTACCTCAAAAATACCGTTCCATTTTTTTATTCCGCTACTGTCCTTTGTTTTAATCCAATTAATTGAAACTTTAATATATGTTTTATTTACATGTATTATTTTTCTAAATTTTATTTTTGAGGAACTAAGAAACATTTGTCATTTTGCAGAAAAGAATTTTTATTTTAACTTTTTATTTTTATTTTGATCGTATTCTTTTAATAATCTAGCAATCATATTGCTTTAATTTTATGATAAGTGTTTTTCAAATTTATATTTATTCGTAAATGTATACGAAATTAAAAAATATAACTGTTACATTACTGTTGACATGTTTACTCTTCCAGATGTATCACAGGAAGATGTTTAAGTTAAAAAAAGTATTTTACTACGTTTTTGAAGAATAAAACGTCTCAACGTTAAACAGCTATTAAAAATCCAAGAATAAGTGTTTATGTGACCCTCACGAGAGTTAAATGTCTTAAATGGTGCCAGCGCAAACAAGTATAAACAATCTGTGTTGGGATTATTATCGGGTTATTGAAATTTAACACTTAGTATTCAGAATAAGATCAAAAACTTAGTAAAATTAAAATAAAAAATTATCCTCACACAATGGTAACTGACACAATATTAAAATTATTATTGAAGGAAATTAAAATGTACTTTTAAGGGAGCATGCGCAAGAACATGTCAGTTGTCTCCTCAAAGATCAAATATCTGTACCGACTTTCAGAGATAAAGGATACAGATATTTTACTTCTGATGTTCCAATAATTTAATTTTAATGAATCTCTTATGTTATTAAGAAAAACTTATATTTTAAATATATATTCGCTGGGAACAACCGAAACGATCCCAGCGCTCGTAGTGGTCAAAATTTCTTGAAATCTGGCTCTTGTCATAAATAAACACGTCAAAATTAAATATAAAAATGGTTCATAATAGTTGTTGTGTTGTAATTACAAAAATACAGGGAGAAATAGCAAGTGCAGATTTTACACATTTTCAACAGCTAGTTGGAAATTAGAGAAAAGAAAGATCTGGATAAATGCAGTTAGGAGAAAAAAGTAAGTAATGTGTAACCTACTTCTGTAGCATGCTTACGTAGATAATCACTTATGTGCCACAGCAAGTTGACAAAGTTCTTGTAAATCTTCTATTTACCAGCACATCCAT
This sequence comes from Neocrepidodera transversa, assembly GCA_963243735.1. NCBI lineage: Eukaryota > Metazoa > Arthropoda > Insecta > Coleoptera > Chrysomelidae > Neocrepidodera > Neocrepidodera transversa. The sequence goes on along the minus strand of OY725347.1, from coordinate 23,597,791 downwards.
CTGATACGTAATACATCTTAAGGTTTGCCTTGTTGAGTTTGATATATCCAATCACTTTATTAATATAGCAAGCAACAGAGTTGATACCATGTGATAAGAAATCACTAATGATTTCATATGAATCTGACTGTAGATTATCCGCATTTTGTGAATAATCAGTTATGTAGAATGGATGCAGTGGGCATTACACGTTGGTTCATCTGTATCCTTTGACTGCGTCTTGTATAACAAGAATAATTCTATGAGAAGTAAAGATTGATAATACACGAAGCTTGTCCATTGGTTGGATTTTATTTTAGATTCTTAATATAGCTCTCTTGCATTTTGTATATGAAGTGGTGTACATTCACAATAGCTATTGTTGTTTCTAATCCTTCGCGGAAGATATCTCCGGATTCACACATTGTAACGAGGTCACATCGTTCTCCCGTTGTCCAGCACTTGAACTGCACCTGGTCTAAGGGATCCATGTCTATAGCAATATTTACAATAGAATCCTCAATTGGGCATATGGAGCAAAAGCCCAACATGCAATCAGAATTCTCTTTTGAGCAGGCAAGAGATTTCAATGTGTCGGTTGATGCTGCTGTTATGTAACAGGCAAAAAGTGGTAGCTTATAATTTTCGTGTATAATGCAAGTGCACGAAATATGATGACCTCTTGCTCCAGCCTTTGGGTCATGAAGAAAGAAAACGAAATCTTGGCTAATAGTCAGGCTTGCTTGAACGCATTGTACAACTCTTATTCGGTCATCATTATGTCACTTATAGCGTCCCTCTTGTAGCGATCATCCTTCCCAGTAACAATAGTAGTGTCCATGTAAAAGTTGAAAACATCTTGTTTAACTGAATCCAGTATATAATGACATGTTTGAATCATTGGAAATGAAAACGCTCCATTCGTTTCTCTCAATTTCCTGGCCTGAAGAGCAACGTAGCTAGTACAACCAATGGAACCAAAAAGGTTTTCTTCTGTAAGACTTTTTGGAAGGCATGTTAACATCTTGAGATAAAGCTCTTCAGAAAGCTCAAAAAACACATTTTAACATTCGTAAATGTGGACGCCTCAACAGCAAATAAACTTCAAAATTAGGGACACCACCAGAACAGCCGTCAAAGCATCAATGCAAAGATTTTAAAAATCTTCAACGAAACTGCATACAAGTTCTGAGAACATTTCAGTAAGAAGGAGAAGTAACAGATATTAACATGCCTTCCAAATACGCGATTTGAATACAGCTAAAATTAACGAAGTTCGAAGAAAGATACAGAGCAGGAAGAACAGTTCAGGGAACACGGAGCAACCATTCCTTCATTCCTCTTAGCAATAATGTCATTCAAATGAGACGATATTCGTCATCTGTTCAGTTTACAGAGAAAGGACTGATGATGCTGATGATGTGGATGACTACCCTGATAACCGAAACTTAGAATATCCATCATCGAGACGGTACATTATAGCCAGAATTGGCTTGATATATCAACTGGGGTACATCAAATCAATCAATGACGATGGAGCCGAATACGAAATCAGCTTACTCAAGCCGGGAGAAAGGAAAATGTTTTTCCTGGTCTGAAATCGAAGTTTTACATCTACTAACAGATTCAGATATCATGTTCACTGTCGATGCACCAACAACTTCAACTGGAAGGACTTGCACTCTCTCCTCTAGTGATTGGCACTGTTTCATAATTCTCCAACTATGACTTCAGTTCAATAAGATTTTAAGTTTATTTTGTTACTATTACTTCTAATTTAGTATTTCTACTACTGCGAATTATATATTCTAATTAATTGAAATTAATTATTTGATTGTATATTGATCCCAAATAATATGAATTTGTCGGCAATGCAATCTTTTACTTCTAGCTTACTCATCAACGTATACCAACGATATCTCACTTTACCCATTTTTCTAACATTCTTTTTTATTTTATCATAATTTCATGATTTTTTCTACCGATTCTAGCATTTTTCAAACAATAACCTATATATACTAAATATCCATTATTTTGGCTTTGAAACTATATCACACATGCTTAATAGATATTTATGACATAAGTGTTAAAAGTACATTTTTAAGGCATGCATGTGGGAATTTACAGAACGAGCGAAGCGAGTTCTCTAATCCACATGAGTGCCTTAAAAATACTTTTAACACAAAAATCATATAATATTTTTTCTACAAACAGCAATAAAAAGCATACAATAATTGAAAATTAAATGTTTATAATCTCTTACATCCAGATTTAAAATTTGAAAGGTCGTGTCAGTTTTATTAAATCGCTAGTGCTGGTTGTTGTGATTTGTCAAAAATGCAAGACATTTTACTTGACATTTTACTTTTAACTCTAGTGCTTTAAACTAGGTAATTTAAAGCACTAAGTGCCTTAAAGTAACATTTTTAATGTTAGTGAACAGTGTTAAAAGTTCCATTTTTTACGTTTGTAGAAAAATATGTTTAAACGCAATTATTGACCTTTTTTGACGTTTCATCGGACATCATTGACCTTAAAGGTCGCAGCATACGAATATTTGATATCAGTATTTTCGTAGCTTTTCAAAAATGCCCCATATTTTCAATGTTACGATAATTAATTTTTTGTATTTTTTCAAAATTTCAAGTATTTTTTAAAAATCGAATTTTGTTAATTTTGAAAAAAGGAGAAAGCTCTTACGCGGAATAGATCTGAGATCATTTGTAGAAAGTTCGAGCCAAATCCATTCATAAATAACTTCAGAAAAAATGGTTATGTAACACGCACTTTCTTATGGCATTTTAGCACGGACCCCACTTCTTTCTATCGAGCGTCCGATTTTGATATATAATATCGAGCATATATAATTTAAACTAATATTGGCCATGGAACACACTATATTATAAATTCATCGATTTGGATTGACCAACATTTATTACCTCAGATAGATACATCCATACCGATATTATATTTAGTGATGAACACTTAGTTTAGATATAAATTCAGTCGAATTCAAAGGAAATCAATGTTAACCTCGTCGTGAAAATCTTCATTAGACTGGTTGTGCAAACCAAAAAAATAATTAATTGGTGCCATCTATAGTCAAATATCTACTCATACGATATAGTTGGACCAATAGAGACATACTTGGAATGGCCTAAAAGAGAATAATTGAAATATAAAGCAATTTTGTCTTCCATATGAATTTTTGGCTATAGCTATTACGGAACCGAGGACTATAAGCCATGATTAAGCCTCTATAATGATAGTTTAATTATTTGGAACACTCTATATCTACAATTATATTATATTTTCATCAAATCACATTCATTCTACTGGACTAAATAAATCAACTCAGTATCATGATCATGCATTCGTATTCTTGAAAAATAAATATTATGTTTACCAAACTGTCAAAAACACTAATGCATTTTTTCTGTAATCTACAATTATTATATTCTCATCGATCAACGTTCGGGTCGATCGTCATTAATTTACTTAATAAATCAACTTAGCTTCGTATTCGCATACCTACTCTGAAAACAAATATAATGATCATTCTGTACAAATAATATTTCATGTATTCGGTGTTATTGAAACATATTTTTCTCAATGGACTCTCATATTCTTTATTGAGCTGAGAAATCTCAAAAATACACAAATTTCTCCAGCTACAACATATCAAAAATTCAGCCATTTTCACCGAAAGAATTTTGTCCATGACATGTGTGCATTGTCCTTTGTGAAATTATTGTCATATCAATTTTAAATTTTGATTACAGATTTTAATTCAGCATAAAAAAATAAACTAAAAATTGTATTACGAAAAGTTTGTCTAAGACAAAAAAAATTATAGGGGTTTAAAATTTGTAAAATTGTTTTCTTGTGTAAAATTTAAAATTCTGATTTTAGATTTTGATTCAGTATAACAATTATAACAATTTAAACAAAATATTGTAATTTGAAAACTTTGTGCCTTTTAAAACAAAAAAGTTATCATCATAAGCAAAAAACATTGCTAATTCTGAAAGTGTAGAAAATTATTGCAAAGCGCATATGAGAAAAAAAACTGAAATTCAAAAAATTTTAATCTCTTTACAGCAGAAAATATTAAATAGAATTTGAATTAATATTTTTTGGGAGGAATGAAGGTGATTAGTGACGTGAGAGAAATTATTTCCACTACGAGTTTAGAATCACTCTGTAAGCTGAGTTTCAAATATAATATATCATACAATTCAGCGAAAAATAGGAAGAAAATGACACGTTGACTGCGCAAAACCAATCAATCATGTTATCAGAGAAAACTCAAAAAAAACATAGATAATAAGTGTTTTCAATTTCATACAATTGTTTGGAGGAGTATTTTATGTCACTTTTCGAAATAATAAAATTCGCGTTTTTAATTAATTTTATTTTTTTCAATTACTTTAACGATTTTATTTATTTGTTTTTTTTATTATTTCAATTTAAAATTAAAATTTAATAAGCTGACAGATTTCTTTTTATTCAATCTATCTAATCTTAAAGTCATGTTAATATTTACATTGTTACTATGTATTTTAAGCACCGTTTTAGGCTACCATAATTACTATAATCGGTATCGTGATTACGAGTATATTAATGATGGAGTTCGACCTGATTATGTTTATAGAGACTATTTAGATACGAATTTACCAGGATATAACAGCGGTTATACGTATATATCTCCTGGTGTAAATAAAATTAAAGAAGTCCATGGAAAAATATATAAATCTATACAACATCCTCTTCACAATATGGCTAAAAGTATGGAATCAGTGTTTAATATTCCAGAAATTGTACAAAAGAAGATTCAAGACCAAAGCAACAATATATTAAGCATATTAAGAAATGTAGCTCCAAGGGATTATGAAGTAGTACTTATTAAAGGAAAATTACCTAGAAAAACGAAAAACAAATACACACATCGTAGATTCAATCATAGAAAAAATGAATTTAAATTAAGAAATTATCACGATTTTTATGACAATAATCATTTATTATTTAAAGATTTTGATAAAAGAAGCAGAGTTATTCAAGAATTATTTGGTCGAAAAATTATTTCTAGACAAGAAAATTATAAAAATATTTTTGGCCCTCAAACTGATGAATCTTTCTCAGAGTCTAGTGAATCCGCAGAATCTAGTGAATTTCCAGAGTCTAAGAAGTCATTGGAGTCTAGTGAATCCTCAGAGTCTAGTGAATCCTCAAAGTCTAGTGAATCCTCAGAGTCTAGTGAATCCTCAAAGTCTAGTGAATCATCAGAGTCTAGTCAATCCTTAGAGTCTAGTGAATCATCAGAGTCTAGTGAATCATCAGAGTCTAGTTCGAGCTCAAGTGAAGAAAATGAAGATATGATATTAGGAAGCATAGATGAAGACGTAGAAGGTACGTTACACATTGTTCCTCGTAAAAAGAAACATAATAAAAAAATAAAAGACCGTCAACTGATTACTGAAAGAACAAATTTTGAAACGGCTTCCGTTGAGGGCAACCAATTTTTAGAGGGAGTTGACAAAGCAGTTAAAATCGTTATACCTGTTTCTGGTCATAAAAAGACGGAACATAATCCTGAAGTACTCTGAAAGATCATAATTAAGACAAACAAAAAAGATTAATTAATATGAATAAATGATTTATTTGTATTGGCATTATTATTTATATTATTTTTTACAATACTCATCATTTCTCAGTGATCAGTTGTAAATGAACTTGTTTGAGCATTTCAAATTATCATATTTAATAAATTTAGATTTCTTAACACAAAATGTGTTAGTCGACTAGATACTCTTAAAACATCAAGTAGTATTAATTGTTAAAGGTGGATAAATTTAATATAAATTTGCGTAAAATTCTTATTAAACCCATATTTTCAATTTCATATTGAAATCATATTTGTGATAACGCCAATAATAAAATCGGCTGTGTCACCCCAGAACTTTCCCGGGTCAGCTATACAGAATAGGATTATTTTAATTACAAAATACTAAGCATTACATTAATTTATGGAACAAATTTTAAATAGCAAGCCAATGGTGAATACGTCTACCGAATTGATATTTCAATGTTCAAATGACATAAGCAGGCGCATACGCACAATATATTGCTACAATTAGGATCTCCTAAAATCATGGTTGAAAACTATTGGAAATTCTGGTAAAAGTTTAATACAAAAGTTGTAGAGAATTTAATACTCTACAACTTTGCACTAGAACATTTTGAATTAAAGCCTATTGATTGTCTTCAAAATAAAAAAAGGCAAAAAGCCTAAATGTGCATTGCGGCAAAAACTATGGGAAATTCGAAAAAATAAAAAATAAAACTTAAAGGAAATTTGGTTCGCTACAACTTTGTATAAGAAAATTTTGCACTAAAGAACATTGTTTGCCCTCAAAATTTGAAAAACTACGGAAAACTTACATAAACATTTTTTGCCCTCCCCCTAGTTGCGCAACTATTGGAAATTCCGGAAAAAGTGTGATATATAAATTGTAGCAAATTTTATCCTCTAAAACTTTGCCCTACAACATTTTGCACTGAAGTATATTATTTGTCTTTAAAATTTAAAAAATGTCAAAAATTCTTACATGTGAATTCAATCAATGACGGTCTTGAGGACCTTCTACTTGATTGTTCAAATGGTTCGGCAGCTATCGTAGAAGATTACACACAGAAACACAGACAGGCCATACTCTGGAAATGGTTTCAATCGTCTCGGGGGACCCCAAAATGGATATTTCCATCGATATCTCAAATTTTTTTTTGCTCGTTTACTATACTTTCTCTTTGATGAGTCCGGGAAAGTAAAATAATGCGAATCTTCATCCCAATGTGTCTTGACTTGTAAATTGCCACGTCATTGTAAAATTTATAGAAATATCATTCCAACGATTACGCAATTTTATCTCAATTTTACCTCAACCATCCAGCAAATTATCGAGGTTACACCGTGCATAAACAACTTCAGCAGAAGCTCTATCCATCCCTGAGCGAAAGAAATATGGCTCGTCCATCTGATATAGTTAACCAATAAATATGCACAAACCTTTAACAATACCACAAGTAAAATGCTAAATCATAATGAAACAACATTAATTGCAAACCAACAGACTATAAAAATAAGTAAATTGGAAGACATGTTATCCAAGATCATGGATCAAATGGGGACAATGTTGAACTTGCTCAAAATTAGCCTAATGAGTAAGTCTCCCAAATAAAAAATAGCGATATGGAACTCTAATGAGCTACAACATGCCCAATATACCTAAATATAAACTATACTACACCAACCATCCCAGTAATGCGGCGCATGGCGAAACCGCTCTAATTGTCATAATAGGTGTAGTGGACGTTTCTCTGCTTATGTGTTTTTTTGACTATTTAATCACAAATGTAAATAATATTTTTTTATTTTATAAGAAAACTTAAGACAGTTATATGTTTTACAGTCAAACAAGTTTTTTTTATTTGATTATTTTATTTCTATGGTGTCTGGAAATACGTCTCCAACTTCTAACCATCTTCAAACCTCCACCAATCAATTGCTATTTCAGCATTACGTAGCTTAAATATCAAATGCACCACAATAGGTTTAAGTTAAATTGGCAACACTGCCACTGTCAAATGTTGACTAACGACAAGTAACATGGCACTAGATGTCACAAAATAAAAAGGTAAAATTGCGACAATAAAATAACTCTTTTAATACAATACTAATTGATGTTTTATTGATAATCAACATAATATACATTATCACATGGCGCAGTCAGGAAAGAACTAAAAATAAAACTACAAGGAATAAAGTAAATATAGTAAATTAGAAAATATTTAACATAAAAGATTCATTCAACATGTAAATATATATATATGATGGCGACTGGGAAAATTAAGGAGCCGGATGAGGTCAAAGTGGCAATTTTGTTGAATGTAATGGGCTCAGGAGGTATTGAAATATATGATACCTTTCTGATAACGGAAGAGGAAGCTAAAGTATTTGATACTGTAGTTCAGAAGTTTGAGGAATACTGTATACCTGGAAGAAATTAAATATATGAAAGATCTGCGTTTAACAATCGATACCAGAAAGAGGCTGAACCATTTAATCATCTTTTTAGTGATTTAAAAAAATTAGTAACTTAATGTGAATACAGTGACCAAGAAAACTCAATTTTAACACATAAAATTGTATCAGGAATATCCGATAGAAAGGTACAAGAAAGTTTGTTGAACATACCTGACTTGAAACTGGAGAAAGCTGCAGAACTTTGTAGAAATGCTGAAATAACGAAAATGCATATTGGAAGCGTTCGAAACCCTAATAACACAAAGTAGTCCTACAGATATCCATAGGACGTCTTCTTCGGACATTCCGGACATCCTTAGGACATCCTTTTCTGGTACACTGGACGTTCTATGTACGTCCGAGGGACGCACTAATGTCACAACTTTGAACTGAATTCGAACGTCCGCCGCGGACATCCATTGGATCTCCCCCTGGGACCATAACTATATATCACTATGGACATTCACAGAACGTCCTATTTTGGTACAGTGGACTTCAGAGAAAGTGATTTTTTTGTTATATTATTGACACCAGTTCAATTGTAATTGTGAAATTTTTATTTCAACACCTGCTCGTGTCGGAAACTTCATCTACGTGAATAATAGCCACCGTTTACGCTCGTTGAACGAGCTCGGAGCAGACTGAATAGGATGTTTTAAATCGCGATATACCATACTATTCGTGGTGTCTAAGAAGCATCAGCGCAAGTGTCTCCATCTTTCAGGCGGAGCTTTACTTTTGGTCCATATTATGTCGAGTGAGGACCACTCTTAGGTGTCTGTCCCGGACATGTTTTTGACATTGCCTGTATTAAGTCGGCGAGGGACTGTTTTAAGACTATGGTATGGATATGTTATATAGTCCGTATTATATCCATCACGGACAACTACTGGATATCCGGTATGGACATTGTACATAAATTGTACAAACAATGGATATATATCGTGGACGTCTTAATACTGTCCAAAAACAAACATCCACAGGACATACATATTAAGTCCATGGACGTTCCGACAGTAAATGGACATAAATTGTACGTCCCAAGGACGTTGTGTGCTATTAGGGAAAGAAGTAAACGTGGACGTAGTAAAGAAAAAAATGATAACAAAGACAACTAGCGAGGTAAAAATAACATAGAAAAGGAGAGAGTATGTGGTAAATGTTTAACATCACGTGGATATAAAAGTTGCCCAGCTTATGGAAAGAAATGCTACAAATGTGAGAAGTTAAACCATTATGTTAGGTAAATGCATACAGATTTAAACAAGTTACAGAATTAGAACAGCTAGAAGACATAGAAGAAGAGATGTTTTTGGACTATATAAAGCTGATAAATTCAATGGATAATGTGGTTGGAAGTTATAGAAATAGATGGAGAGCAAATTCAGGCCAAGCTAGATATAGGTTCAGAGGTAAATATATTACCCAAGTATATATACGACAAGTGGAAAATATAAAATTCAGAAGACAACAATGATACTACAAGCTTTTGCAGGTGAGAAAATACAGCCTGCAGGGAAAGTAAGGTTGGTCTGTTAAGTTAAGTTATTTTATTTTTGTAAATAAGTTTGTTAGGCCTATTTTAGGATTAGTTGATTGTGAAAGAACAGGACTGATTACAAAAGTAGAATCAATAGAAGTTGAAGAGAAGGAATCTTTCATTGAAAAAAATTTAAACATATTTGAGGGCACATGGCTCTACTCAGAAACTTGTAAAATTATTTTAAAAGAAAATAGCACACCAGTTTGTAAACCATCTCGGATAGTACCATTTATTATTAAAAATAAACTAGAGAAAAAATTAGAGACATTAATAAGTAAAGATATAATAGAGAAAAGTGAAGGTGCCTCCGAGTGGGTAAATATTTTGGTCATTATAGAAAAAACAGATGGATCTTTAAGACTGTGTCTTAATCCTAGGGAACTTAATAAGTGCATAAGTAGGGAATATTATGAAATACCTAGTTTAGAGGAGATTAGCTCCAGGTTAGTAGGAAAATTTTATTTTTATGTTCTAGATTTTAAGGATGACTTTTATCATTTAAAGTTAGACTCTGAATCAAGTAAATTATGTACATTTTCAACACCATTTGGGTGTTACAGATTTAAAAGACTACCTTTCGGGCTGAGGATAGCACCTGAAATATTTCAGAAAATGAATGCAAAACATTTTGGAGATATTCCAAATGTAATTATTGTGCATTGATAGAAAAGGCAATGTTAGGAATTTTATTTTCACTTATAATTATACGAGAGCTTTTTTTTGTCGAAGTAAACTTGACATGTATCAATAAGAATTTTATTGCCTTTCAATTTAACGAAGAAAACTGTTTCTTGTCAATTTTTTTTTTGATTTCTTACTGTTCTTGATAATGTCATTTTTATATAGTAAAGAAATCTTAAATTGCTAATTTACAACCGTTGATTTTTAATAATGTCGTCACCACTAGCCAAAACTGCACTTTTGAACACTCTAGAAAAGTCTCTTACTGTTACCACAGCAGCTTTCCTTCCCCAGTTAAAGACTTTCCTCTTTTTTCTGGAACTAGACTTATGTCATCAGGAGATACCAAACCAAGTCTGCTATGATCAAGTCAGGAAGTTGAAGATTTAAGTAAATGTTTTGTTTCATGTTCATGTTTCAACATCATTTAAAGTAAAATTGTTACCCGGTTATCTAGGATTGATGGTAGATGGCCCTTCTGCAGGCAAATAGTTTAATTTTATCATAGTGGTATTTACTGTACTTTTACAGCACCTTTGTTGCATAGCAATAAAGTCAACATCGATAAAATGTTTCTTTTTAATTGGAAGAGTCGTGTAATACGAAATCAATTTGCTACAAACTCGCTTATTTGTACTTTTAAATAAGCATTACTAAAAGACTTCATGGTCTGTTATTATTTCTAATTCTTCACTTAACTTTTGTTTATCCAATTGCTGGAGATTGTAGTACGCAAAGGTATGTATACAATTTTGTACCGAAGTTACTTAATTACCGTGATAATTAAAATATTTAAATTATATCGCACACGGCACTAGAAAAAAATTATCTTAAAATTATGGGCAAAGCTACCTTACTTCGATATGGTCAGACTATTAGAAACACTCGCGTCCGTACTTCTTAGACTCTGATATCCTTACGGTATAGGACGATTCAATCCGTTGTCATCAGTTGCAGTGACAGTCCGAGCTGAGTTTCAGTGGCTGTCCTAGTTCCAGTCCTAGATCGAGTTGAAGCTCGAGCCGAAAACCAGATCCAGTACCTGTTCTGTGACCTTTAGAGATAGGTCAAGCTGAAGGGAGCGTGCGAAGCCAAGTTCAGTTATACCGAATCCGTCAGTCTGACCATCACACCAGCCTGACCATCTATAACCAACGGTATTAAATAAAGCTAGTTTGTCACTTGGACAATCTAGAAAGCCAGTTGGCCGATATGAGACTTATTATTGGGAGTTACTACGTACAACGCGAGAGACTTTACCAACCTCCTTCTGAGGGATTCCCTTATGGTGTGGGCCACCTCTCACTATTCAACAGTGGGGTTCTCAGATCAAAGCAGTGACGCCTGGTTCGCTGCCGCTTCATGGTGGGCTCTTGCTGAGACCGCGGTTTGTATACACCAACGATCTTTCACATTCTGTGGAGTTCTCCTTAGAGACCTGCATAGACGCCTAGTTATGCAACTCTTCCTCACCAAGGAGGGTTCTCTAAGCGAGACCTGTCTGAGGTATGGTATTTCCTCTGCTCTCGGTGGAAAAGAGTCGCTCCCTTACTTCTTTTACGTCATCAGTCTCTGTTTCGGCAATTTGGACAATATGGTAATACCGGTTTTGTTAAGAACTGTGACGGCGCCTGGTCCACTCACCTCCTACTCTTACAGTGGGAGTGTTGCAAATAATGAGCTGTAGGGATATCGACCGCATTCGTATCGGTTTTCACTGGTATATGTTGACACCCGACGTCCATAGTAATGAACATAATAAGTTTCGTATTAGTAAATCCAAATATTAAAACTATATTACATAACGTGAGGGCCACTATATATAGTACTAGACGATCAAAACGTGACAAAATTAAACAGTTCAAAATCAGGAATTGCTTCCTTCTTCTAAAGATGACTCGGCCGGGGTTATAACGTTACACAATTTCTACATTATTTTCTCTAGCATGGTATATTACATCGATGTTAGGTATATGGCTGAAAACCTGGAAGTTCATATTTTTTTTTGGAAATAAATAATGAAAGGTGGGGGTTTTGGCAATTTTGGGCATATTTCATTACACATTTGTAACGCCACCTTTATAAAAGTTAATGCGATTTGGTCGAAAATTACCTTTATACCTCTTTATAGAAGTTTAAAAATCCAAACTCTCTTGCAAAAGATGTACTAGTGGTTCATCTTATCGAGAGCTGTGATTTATGACGATTCAAAAATAACTTCAACCATTTTTTCTCAGCCATGCTTGATTTGCCAATTGAATTTTGGCCAACATTAAGGTGTCTAAAATTCATGGTGTTTCCACTTATACCTGTAAAAGTTTGGCTCAAAACTGGGAGATCTCTATCTACTTGATTTGGCTGATTTTTGAGAGATTACAAAAGTTTCAGATTAAAAATTTTAGATGGCGCATACATCGCTCATAGTAAACTATAATCAGAGATCGCATAGGGTGCATTTATAATCTGGTACTGAATACAGAGGAATGCTCGAATATGCAGCTTTACACTGTCCACACAAAATGTGACAACAATTCTAAACAGCGCTATCTTACAGAATTCTGCGAAAAGTTCGAAACAAAATCGAATCAGTGGATACACCAGGATTTTTAGACATCTTAGCCAACATATATGTCATTCTGCCAACATGTGTTCTTGTCAAGACATGAAATTTGTATTCCACTAAAAATCTTTCAAAATGAACGCTTAACACAATTTTTCTACCTCAGTTGATGGCTACTAATTTACCTGGAGACTGATAATTTTTCTAACATAGTCAGGACAAGTAGTTGAAAATATTTTTCTCCACGACAATTATTGAATGTATGAATTCCGAGATCATTTTCAATAATAGAATGTAAACATTCACCCTCTAGAGTATGAATATTTATTCTAAAACACTTGCTTCTTATGTATTTTGCATGTATTTTCATTCTTTATCAAGGTAGAATGGATTTTCTGTAATCGAAATAAACGATATGGGATTGCCATGGATTTCAAAAGTGTCACTGTCAGATACAAAATGGCGACGATAATAATTATTTTCAAACAAGTTTTAATTTAAACAAGATAATTAGTGAAAAATCAAGTGAAGTAGATATAGAATTTAATAATATCTAAAATTACAAATTATGAAAAAATATCAATACACCAGATTTAGTTTCGGTAAGTGTACCATAACACTATAAATATTACTACAATGTAATACAAATATGTCAACAAATAACTTGTGTTCAGATTTAGTTTAATTTTGATTCATACTTTTTGATCGTGGAGAAAATATAGTCTATTACTCGGTTCGAATGAAAAAATTCAACACTCGTGGTTCCTCACACTCTCTGACGCTCGCGTTCGGAATTTTCCACTCGTGTCGAATTTTTCATTCTAACCTTGTTACAGAATCTACTATTCCGCTTTTAAATAAACCATTTTATTTTCTCAAACCCTTAACTTTAGCTATCTTGTCCTTAGTCTTCTCGTTTTTTTTTTAAGTGAACTGCGTTTAAAAAAAATTGATGTAACACGTTATAGAAAGATATATTTAACCACTAAATTATGGGAGCTCAATATTCCAGAGGCATGTTAAATATGTATGGGTATTTTTACAAACTAATTAATTAAAAACACTAATTTCTAACATACCTTGAAACGTTTTTTGGCACTGACAAAACAAAACACTCCTGCCGTCTTAACGGCACTCGGTGCCGAAATAAAATGAGTGCGAAACTAATTTGAATAAGTGAGAAAGAAGGTGGTCACATATTTTATCTTAAATTGTTTGTTTAAGAGAGACAATGATATTCCATATTTGGTCACTTTCCTCTAAACTAGAATACTACAATTTTTGTTGTATTTAGGGCAAATGATAACTGCGGATTACCGACAACTCAGTAAAGCAATAGTTAATTAAATACTCAGAAAGCTTTGAACTTCTTTTCATATTCAGGCAAAAATATTCTTCCGCCTCCAGTACCCTGTCTCATTGAAAACAACATATTGTAAGTGTTATGTCTGATATATTTTTTTGAAATTTTTGTCAGTATATTTTGTGAATTTTTGGAAAAATTTTAATTATTTTAGTTACATGTTTAGATGGAAAATTTTTTTTTATTTTGGTTGTATTTTTAGATTTTAAAAGACCATCAGTATATTGTTATTATTACAACTTTTTCCCCATTACAAATCACCAGGAGAAGATGGTATTTTTCCTGTCTTATTACTAAACGGGGCAGAGGAGCTACTGCCTCTTCTCGTGAAACTATTTTGGGCAAGCTTGGTATGGAGCTACATACCACAGGATTGGTCGATTGCTAGGGTCGTATATATGGGGAAGGTAAACAATCCTTTAGACCGATCAGCCTTACCTTGTTGGTACTAAAAACGCAGGAGAGAATTCTAGATATGCACATTAAGGACGGGAACTGCCTACCAAGTTGGCAAATCCACAGACATGGCTTTAAATAACCTCATAGGAAAGATAGGCCACTCTCTATAGCATAAAGAGATTACGCTGGCAGCTTTCCTCGACATTAAAGGGGCGCTGAACTATTGAAGCAGGAGGCTTGAATGACCTCCTATAGAGCCGTGTCGGTTGCTAATTAGGTAACACCCTATCGCATATTCTAGAATGGAGTAGATGTGATCTATGCTTCTTAATTAAACTGCTTACAGGGCACTGCCATCCGCGTTACCATCTGAAGAAGCTAGGTCTAAGTTAAACATCGGACTGTCGCTTCTGCAATGTAGAAAACGAAACGGTGGATCATATTCTATGCTAGAAATGCCCTAGAAATGAATAGGCTTCGTACGCGTACAGCTGGAGCCTACCTACTTCAAGGAAGCTTCATTTAAATCAACCATACACTTTGGGATATCACCTATCTTTATTACAGCAGGTTCTGTCGTGATTGGGTACTGGTATTCAAATTTCCATCTTCATCTGTTTTTTAGATTTTTTCTGCTCTAGGGGAGAGTGCCCAACAGTGGGACAAGTCCTAAAGTGATACATTTAACTTCCCTCTCTTATCACGTGACGGATTGATGTCGACACTGGCCAGCAAACTTACGTTTGATAAGCGGATCTTTTAAGCTTGTACACGCAAAGCTGTGACGAGAGGTAAACGTGAGTTCGAATCGTATGTGTTTTTTCGTTTCAAAAGTAAATTTTTGCCACTCTCTTAGTTTTTTATTCACAGACAATTGTGAAGGTGTTTTCAAAATCGGATTGCGTCAGAGGTATGCTTAGTTACTTAGTTTTTATGTAAGCGTATATTTGTTTGATTATGTTTTTATTTAAAAAAGCCATTGGAAGAAATGGTGGACAGCATCAGTGTCCAACAGTGAGACCAAATGTGTTGCCCAACAGTGAGACATGTCTCACTGTTGGATATATACTTTTATTATGTATTTTATAGGGTTGTGTTTTAATATTTCAGATTGCAATGAATTCAAGCAAACGAAAAATTGGTAATTGCTCAGACCAGACTATGAGAGAAGCCTAAGAAAAGTAGCTGCTTAAAAAGACATTGCACATCAAACTTTAGCTATGTATGTTAAAAGGGCTAAACTGGCTGAAGAGGGTAGTGAAATTAGAATGGCTCCAAATTATCAGGTGAATAAAATATTTACAGATGAAGAGGAAAAATCTCTGGTAGATTATATAATACAGTGTTCAGGAATGTTTAATGGTCTCACAATTATTGATTGTAGAAAACTTAGCTATGAAGTGGCTATTGAAAACAAAAAGACAATTCCTGACAATTGGCGTAACAATCGAATGGCAGGACTAAAATGGTTTCGCAATTTTCGTAAAAGGCATACACGACTATTACTGAGGACAACAGAAGGTTGCAGCTTGTCTCGTGTAACGTCTTTTAATCGGCACAATGTATCAGTGTTTTATAAAAATTTACAAACTATTTACTCCAGAATTTCTAGTTTTGCTAATGGTAGAAGAGTTTTTAACTTAGATGAGACGGGAACCGTGACCGTTCAAAAATTTCAGAAAGTGTTAGCTGTTAAAGGTGTTAAGCAGGTAAACAAAGTAACAAGTGGAGAGAGAGGCACCCTTGTTACCACTTGTGGCCCATAGGGGTGAGTCACAATAGGCCTCTATTGGCTGCAGTGGAGGGGCGAGCAAACGGTCCACTCACATTGAACCTACCTACCTACCTACCTACCTACCTACCTACCACTTGTTGCATGATCAATGCTACAGGCCAATACTTACCTCCGGTAATGGTGTTCCCAAGAACTCACTTTAAAGACCACATGATTCGAGTGGTCCCGTCTGGTACATTAGGGCTTGCTACTCCTAGTGGATGGATGAATGCCGATTTATTCGTACAGGTTATAAATCATTTCATTAAATACTCTAACAGCTCCAAAGAAAATCCATCACTTCTTATTTATGATAATCATGAGAGCCACATAAGTATTGCTGCACTCAACTTCCAAAGCTAATTCCACCATATTCCTCAAATAAAATTCAGCCATTGGATGTTGGTGTTTTTATAGCCTTTTCAACAGCATATAATGCAGCTGATGATGCAGCATCCAGGCAAGCCGTTTTCTATATATGAAGGAAAGGATTTACCCCAAGTAATATTATAAATGCCTTTAAGAAATGTGGAATATACCCCTTCGATGCAGAGGTATTTACTGACATTGATTTTATGCCAAGCTCTGTTACGGATCGCCCTCCTCCGATTCAAGCGGAAAATATTGATACTGAAATCAATATTCCCAACACCTCTGTCTCAGACGACGTTGATACTCGGTCAAAGGAAACAAAAAATAATGAAACTGAAAATAATTCCAGTAAACTCATTCCAAGCACAGAATTGTCAGAGGATTTCGATACCCGAAAAAATACAGTAGTTATAGAAGAGGAGGTGAAAAATAATTTTAAAATTCCTGAGCAGTTTAGAGGTTACCCCAAAGCAGAAGCTCGTAAGACTAGTAATACACGAAAAAAGGGGAGAAGCCTCATAGCTACGGATACTCCTGAAATTGAAGCAATCGAAGAAAAGAGCTTAGCATGAGCGAATAAAAAGAGTAAGAAAGATAAAGTAAAAAGATTACAGATTAAAGAAGTGTTTGGCGATAAATCTAATAAGTTGAAAGATAAAATTAAGTGTATAAGGACTAAACAATTGGAAAAATACGTATCTTCTGATGAATCTGAAATTTCGGAAGAAGAACCAATATTAGATTCATCATCAGGAGATGAGCTTTTTAAAGGAATCAACCCAGATGATTTTCATGATCTACACAGAATTCCGAAAAAAAAATGATTTTGTTCTAGTGGAATTTGCCGTAAAACCGGAGACAAGAAAGATATATTTTATTGGAAAGGTTCTTAAAACAATTAAGTCCAACCAAGTAGCATTCTTAAGGAATCAACAAACAGAAGGGAGCCAATAAGTTCATTTTTCCTGATGTTGCTGATGAGTCTGTGGTTAATATAACAGATATTAAATGTATTATGCCACCACCAACTCCCTGTGGACAAACCAGTTGTCAGAACGCTTCTTTTACCTTTGAAATTGATTTTAGATTGGTATATATAAGATAGAACTTTAGTTTTTTTGTTCTTTTGTTAAGAGCAATTGCTTCGTGCACCGTATCTCAGATAAAGGGGAAATTTCTCCTGTGAGACCCCCACCGCAAATTTTTAAGCGACCGAGGCGATTCACGTAAACATTTTATTTAACAGCGCTTCAACCCCGGTATTTTGTGTCGACTTTTAAATTACGGACTCAAGAAATTTTCAAGCCCATTATTGTTGAGATTAATTTTAGTGCCGTTAGTTTCGCGGTGTTATTTGTGGGTTTTTTAAAATTTTTCTTTTTATTGGAAAGTATGGGGCTAAGGAATAAACCATATTTTCTTAAGAAAAGAACGAAGAATATAAATGACGAATAAAAATCGAATTATTTTTAAGTTTTTGTGGCATATTATATACAACTTGCAAGAATTTTCATTTTTGAGACAAACTGTATACATTTGACAATAATTTTTTATTGGGACGTACTGTATGTAAAAACATCAAAAGATTTTTGACAAAGAAAAATCTTTTAACAACAAATAATATATACCTACTATTTAGAAAATGTATTCCTAAAAAACTCAACTTCAGACACACTGTATAGATCTTACAAGACTTTTTATTTTTAGGACATACTGTATATAAGAATTTTCATTTTTGGGACATACTGTATATATCTCACAAGAATTTTTATTTTTGGGACATGATGTTATAAGAATTTTCATTTTTGTGGCATACTGGATACAACTTACAATAATTTTCATTTTTGGGACATACTGTATACATCATACAAGAATTTTTATTTTTGTGACATGCTGTTATAAGAATTTTCATTTTTGGGACATACTCTATATATCTTACAAGAATTTTTTTTTGGGACATTTACTGGTATAAACTAAGAGATTTTCTGAATAGGAAAAATCTTTTAAAGACAAATATTATATACCAACTATTTAAAAAATGTATTCCTAAAAAACCCAGCTTGAGACATACCGTATACATCTTACAAGAATTTTATTTTTGGGACACACTGTATGCATTTCAAAAACTACAACTAATTCTAAAAATTACTTCGTTTGGTTTGAATTAAAAATTGCTATTTCATTTAACTCTTGGAGTCCGACTCGGTTCTTTAAATAGCGTCCTCGACAAACCGATCGAAACCGAGACTCTACGAACCTCGGCTAACGAAAGAATTGCAGTTTAACTAGTAGGGATAATATTTGTCTCATTTATAATTATTTTAGGAACAGAATGATATCTAGTATTTTAGTGATTATAAGCTCATGTCGAATTGAATATTTAATTTGTTTTTTGCATTATATTAAGGAAAGATGAATCTGCAGATTGCTCGAATTCTTTTTTTTTAATAATACATTTTTAATATAGTAATTGTAAGGTAAAGTTTTATTATTTTTAATAATTTCACCAAACCTTACATTTTTCCAGGCGAAATGGTTGGTTTTTTTAAAAAAAAATTCGACGAAATTGGAGATTAATCCTTTTTCTTTGTTACAAAACAAAAAGTAGTGAAATGTTTTCAACAATTGTATTCTCTATCACTAAAACCAAATGCATGAAATTTAAACGTTTTGACGGTGTTGAAGCGCTAAGCAAATGCTCTTAATGCCAAATTATTATTATTATTTTCCAATCGTACAATGTTTTCTTTGAGTATAGTGCAAAATAATCACTGTTGGAGCTGTCTCACTGATGGGCACTGTGGACCAACAGTGAGACAGATACAGCTGTCAACATTTATGAAAATGAAAAATTAGCCTGTTCTGTATAATTGAAAATTAAGTCAAAAACGTGTAAATAAAACATACAGCTATGTGTTCGTTTTAAAAACATTATTTGTTCGCAATTAATAAGGATGCTACATCAATTATAAAAAAAGTTGTCCCACTATTGGGAACTCTCCCCTATTCTCACGCATATCGAAAGTTTGATTGATTCAACTATATTTAATAAAAATATGTTTTTAGTACAGTAGCAGTCATTTAGCAATTTTAAATAGCAGTGTTAATTATTTAAATAAAACATCTTTTATTAATTATTATTTATTTTATTATGTTTAAAAAAAATATTGAATGATAGTGAGAAATAGAAAGTTTTGTATTAAAAAAAATAGCATGGATATAGGCCATTCATCTTTTATTTCTCACCGGCGACGACGCTGGAGCCGACAATGCACAATTTACGGGATCTGGACCGAAATTGGAATCAGATTTTCAAAGTGAAATGCACAGCTGCATTGAAATTGCTAGTCTATAAAAAATTGCCAGTAAAATTGACTTCAATTTTGATATATTTACGACTGTATTGGATTTCTACTCTAAAAATGAAAATATTCCATGCAATATATCATTCCAAAGAAAATCACGATTATAATTTTAAAATTAGAAATTAAATTATCATTAGCTTACCAAATGTATAAAATTTGAAAAATAAGATTGATCCATCCTGTACACAATTATGCACCTAAAGCATAAAAACAAACCAAATTTACTACCTCCTTTCCTTCCATTACCAAATCCTTCCATTCACCGACGGCTAGAGTACAGAAAGACAAAAGAAGAATAAAAGTCACGTGACGGCGCACAGCCTCCTGAGACCCATCGAAGACGGAAGGCGAAAGTGCTCACGTGCACGCGGTTCAAGCAGCACGACGCGATGCGTTCTCTAGCCTACTTGATCGTAATTTTCTTCGCGATTCACGTAACGGCTAGGAATTTCCCCCATTGGCCGGGAACCGATGGTCAAAAGCACCCTCAGCAAAGAAATTTAAGTACTCGGGATGATAATAAGGGTGGGACTGATATGGAAACACAAAGTGAAAGTTATAGTCCTGTTATTTACCCTAATAAACATAACCCAAGAACTACTAAAGCAAATAGTATAAATAGGGGTGGAAGTGAAAATTTAAGAAAATCTACTCATGGTGCGAATAATTCAAGTTCTGCTCATCGTCATGGTGGTGTACATAGAGGGGCTGGTAATGAAGGTGTCAAAGGGGTGAAAAATGGTGAAGTGGAGCAAATAATGGTAATAGATTCAGCTACTGGAATACAATATAACCCTTATAGCAAACGTCAGTCAGGGTAAGATATATTTTTATCAAATAAATTTTCCACAAATCATAAATATCTTGATAGAATCTTTTGTGTCTTGTAATAGAATAATTGTTCCTCTTCTTTCTTAAGTGGAATTTAGTTTGCTGTTGGCAATAAAATGATAATTACATTCATGAATATTTTTATAAAATCGTTTTAGACAAATAAAATTAGTAAAAGCCATATTCGTAAATGAAATATACCCTCGTCGATTTTTTATATGTGCTACTAGGGAAGCTTCAATCCTGATTTTCAAAGGACCAAAAATGTAAATAATCAAATTATATTTTATATTTAGTTACACTTTCATTTTGTGGGGGCATTAGGTTTGAAGGTTATGTGAATATGAAAATTTTTTCCTGCCAAAAAAAGATTAAGAAAAACGAGTAATTTTTCCCCGTTAACTTTAGGGACAGAAACCATCCATAAAACCATATATAAACTCAATATTTTTATCTAAATCTATACCTAATTTGTATAGTAAACAATTTTTTTTAAAATTCTTTTCTCCAAATATATAACCTCTGTTTGATTTATATTATAATGATTTTTTTCAGTAACAGAAGTCTTTACTTTTGTGGAAATTATTTGTTAGTTATACAAAAAATTTATCAGGAAATAATTATTTAAGAAGTAAACACCAAAAAGGGATAAAATGTAAATATCCAAAAAATAAAATTAAAATTTTCTTTTAAAATTAATTACTTACTTTCCCAATTTTTCAATTTTTTCTGATTTTAATTAGGTGACCAGATTTTAAAGTTCGAAATTCGGGACGCTATTTTTAATATTTTTTTTTGCAAAAATTTTTAGTGCAAAGACAATTTTAAATTATTATGATTTATACCGGTTGCCTCAATAAAAAGATCTGCACCATAGTTATATTATTTTAAATGGAATACTCTGTATTTTTTCATCCCTGTCTTTCTCTTACTCTCTGTCTTTTTTTACAGTATGATTTTTTTCTTATTTAGATTTTTTTGTATATATCATTTGTAATTATTTTATAGAGGTGTTTTTTTATTTTTTCCAGTTTTTTCTCATTTTTATGATTTTTTTGACTTTGTCTGGTTTTTTAGATTTTTTCTACTTTTTTGTTTTTTCTGTTTTTCTTATAGTTTTTCTAATTTTTCATCATTGTTCTGGTTTTTTTTCCCTATTTTTTTTCTTTTGTTTTTTCTCATCTTTTCTTATTTTTCTGATTTTACGCAATTATTTGCGTTTCTTTGCAATTTATTTCTCAATTTTTCATTTTTTATGGTTACAGTTGTTTCAGATTTTTTGGTTGTCAATGGTTTTTGAGATGATTTTCGATTTTTCTCGCTTTTTTCTCATTTTTCCGATTTTTTTTTGATTTTTTTCGATTTTTTCTAATTCTTCCTCATTTTTTTTTCATTGTTCTATTTTTATGGTCTTTTTTTTTGTTTCTAATTTTTGTGATTTTGTTGCGGTTTTTTTGCGATGTTTTGTGATATATTTCTATAGCGTTTTTTTGTTTTTTTTTTTCGGTTTTTTTGCGATTTTTAGCGTTTTTTTTTCGTTTTTATTTTTCATTTTTTTCCCAATATTTTCCAATTTCTCTCATTTTTTTTTTAATTTTGTTTTCAGACTTCCTGTTTTTTTTTCAATTTTTTTCGATTCTTCAATTTTTTTCTCGTTTTTTCTTCTTTTTTATGATTTTTTGTTTTTTTTTTCTGTTTTGTTTCTTTTCTGTAAAAAATATATTAAAATAGCCTCCCGAATTTCGTACTTTGAAATCTAGTCATCATAATTTTAATTCTAAAAGAAACCTAGTTTTCATTAGGTAGGTATTATACTAAAATAGTAATTTTAGCAGCATTTTAAAAATATTGTAACAAAGACATAAATTTTCTATTAAAATATAAAATTTCCTTTTTTCTGCTACTTAAAAATATAACGGCAACATTGCGTTACGAATCATATACCCCAAAATAAATAATTTTGCACGTGGCACCATCCATTGTACGTGAACGGTAAATTTGACAAAATAACAGGTTTCTGATGTATTTTTGGTAATGTTCTATGGTTCAAATTATAAATTTTTGAACATGTAAGACATAGGTAATAAGCATAATCTAGTTCCTGAATAAGTTTTTATAGCGATTGAACGATTTATGAATATTAGTATTTATAACTTGAAAGAACACTAGACTGCGAGCGTTATTTTTAAATTCTTAGATTTTCTCGAAGGACCAAACTTTTTAGGTAGAAGTTAAACCAATATGTTAAATAAAAACAGTATTTGAAATAATAATGTAATTTTTATTCAATTTTTTGTACGAACATGAACAGAAAAATCATAAAGCGGCACATTAATTTAAATTATGAAACCGAAACATAAATATTTAAATAGTACTTATCACTTCACTCACTGTAAAAACTATTTACATTTTTTTTCTGTTATGAAAACTCAGAAAACTTTTTGGGTGCGGTTAATTACGCACCATGTTACTAAGTTGAAGAAACTTTTTTGCTCTATTAAATGCGACTGCATCTGTTTACAGTTGGGATACGAGAGAGTGATTGTGCTCTGAATTTTAACGGAGAGTAGTGTTGGTGGTTTTTTATTGGTAGGAGACATGTGACGTGGTATGTAAATAGCCCTGAATTAAGCATCGTAGCGGGAAGAAAATATATCTATATTTTTTGTCTCTTATAATGATGGGATAATATGAGAGAAAGATAAGCTTGCATAGCAACAGTCGCTTATGTATTTTGTTTTTGTTAACTGTATTTTGCAAGTAGACAGAAAAAGTCTGAGAGACAGACGGAATTGTGTTGATTTTAAATCTGTTTTTAGATTATAAAATATTAAAATATGTAATAATAGACATTAGTATGAACTAAAAGATTAATATTATTAATTTTAAAAGAAATATAAATTATTTTATATTTTCTGGATAATATTCCAGTGAAATTGTTTTTTCCATTTTCCTAATTTTTTTTCATTTTTCAATATATTCAGGAACTAATTTAATACCATTAGAACATTATAAAAGCAAATCGGCAATTATTTATTGCCTGGATAGTCCGTCTCCATTTGCTAACGCCGCCTTAAGAGCAAATGAAAAAAAAGTTGTTAACTTTAGTGTTACCTACAATATTATATAATATGTAAAAATTAGAGATGTTTTTTTATATGTATGTGAATTTTTTTTAGAGTTTGTCTCAAAAATTTTCGAATGCGCATAACTCCAAAAGTAATGCCCGCACAAAATAAAAATGTAACTAAAAATGAAGATAATTTTATTGTCTACATTTTTAGCCCTTTGAACGTTTCCACAAAAATTAATAGTTTCGGATATATGGAGACATTTGCGTTTTCCAATATGGCGACCGGAAGTCACCACATAGCAATGCGAAAATCCGGATTTAAACTTAGCCCCCTATTACATATAAAAAAATCGGTGAGGGTATATTTCACTTATCCAAAAAACCTAATTTTATTGTACTATTTGTTGTATTAGAAGATTGCAAGCATGGCGTTGTTTCAATTTTTTTTACTCAAATTTAAATTTCATAGACCTCAATTTTTCGTGAAAGAATTATTTGAGGGATAGCGAAAATTTTTGCTACTAAATTGATTTTTTCTTTGTTCAATATTTTATTTAATTTCCAATTTCTACTTATAACAATTTTTTCAATATGTTTTGTTTAAATGCAAATAATGGTAATTTATAGCCCAATTTCATATCGACACAACATGCCATATTTTTCCATTTCTATTATATGACCAATAATAATCAGAATAATCCTCGAGTTTATTTTTATTTATTGTTTATATTTTTGAATAACTATCAGCAGTTTTGTCAAGGTAATTGTGATTTATTTGCTCGAGTATAATTTATTTGTATTTTGCATACGTATTTTTCAGTCCTAAACAATATGGTACATGTTGTCTACAGGTGTTTTCTACAAATATTTAATATTTACCATTCATAAAAAAAAATTTGTTTGCTTACTTCCGAACAAATTTATGATCTAGTTTTTAATTATATATCACAGAATGTCATAAAATGTTTTTCTAACAGTTTTGGGAATAGAAACATGCGGTTTTTGCCACTTTTATTCAAGTTTTTTCTGAATAATGGAATCTTTTATCGTAATTCCGGTTTGACCCGAAAATAGAGCAATTTTGTTATTTTAAATAGAATATTCCCTAAAATTGAATTTTTAGGCCAGGTTAGGTTCGTATTATAAATGGCAATAAAATTAACAAAAACTTAATTAGAAGATGGAGAATGTATATAATCGTCCAAGGACACCATTTCAATTTTTTTTATAGTAATATTTTTGTTAAATGTTTTAACGTACAGAATTGGTAATTTTATCATAAATTGCGTTACAAAATGATTAACGTTGTATAAATTAAATTTTAGGGAATATTTTCCCGAGATATTGGCACAATCTATATATATTTAGAAAGCTTAAAGAGTAAGCTTTAAGTTATGCTAAAAATATATAGGGTGTTCCATTTAAAATAACAAAATTGTGTTATCCCTAAAAATTGCAGTGTAAATTTCCGATCAAACCGGAACTACGATAAAAAATTTCATTACCGTGAAAAAAGTTTTATAAATTTTAATAAAACTCTCGAAAACCGCATGTTTCTATTCCCAAAAATATGTGAATAATAAGCGATCAAAACCCCGAAAAGATAAGTGGGTGCTGTTTACCGGAATATATTAAAAGAATATAAAATATGTTAAAATATATGAATTTATTTTATTACAATTACGAAATATTCAATGGAATTGAAATTTACGTATTTGAGATTGTATCTCACAGTTGTATTAAACTTGATTATAAACATTTTTATCGTCTTAGTTAAAATCACTATTATAAAATGTATAAAAAAATGTGGTTTAATTTCAATTAACTTTGCAGCGGCATAATTGAATGAGGGGGCGTGAGCAGTTGAAAAAATAAATCAATTTCGGTTTTTTATTTACAAACAAAAATTAAATCATTTTCCGAATAAAACAGTATATTACAATAAATAATATTATGAAGTAATAAAACTATATGTCGAGTACCACAAAATATTAAAGATGAAATAAAGAGGGTTGGCAACTAGTTTCGGCAAACTGCCATCATCAAGCCTAGAATATAACTTACCCAAATTGAAATAGGAGCTTAATATTACTTAATGTAATTATTATAATATTAAATTACTTAGAAAATGTGCGCACACTAGAGAAAAGGGGGAAGTGAAATGAAGGGAAGTTGTAATACAAGGTGTTAAAAAATGTGTTAAAAAAATGGGGTACATCTTACCAGCTGAATATTGCTGTATGGGTGCATCAAAGGCAAGGAAAGTATTAGCTGGATGCGTATACCGCTCTGGAATATACGCATTCAGGTAATACCTCCCTTACCGTTGATCCACCCCATAGATAGATAAAAATAGAGATATCATTGTTTACAAAATTCTGGACGTCAACAACATCTCACAGGTATAAAGTCACGATGATCGTTCATTGTTGCCAAACTTATATTTAATTTTCAGTATTTACTAAAGTATAGTTCAATAAAGGATCAGAAAGACACTTTAAGTTGCTTAAATGATTGTTTTAAATTTATAAAAGTTTAATTTTTTAATTGACGCTACCAGTGACAAATTTAATAATTCATAACAGTAAATACATCACTATATTTAGTTTAGTTTGTCAATTCATATATAATTTAATTTGCCATTTGGCAACTGTGTGCACTAGGATTTCATTCAATATGACGGATTTGTAAATTTAATAGTAAAATATTAACTGTCAGTAGATAGAACGTCCTTTAACTTTAAAGACTCAATAAGTAAAGGCAATGACGTTTAGAATAAAACTTTACAAGTTGATTTTTGGAGTTCATTAGTGCATGATTTATGGATTTTACGTTAGATGAATATGGTTATACAGGTCAAGTGAGAAAAAAATTGGACTATTTAAATCAATTTTTATCGTTTCACAAGTAAATTTATTTAAGGTTACATTTCTGAACCATGGTTCGTACATGTCTTTGAGAAAAAAAAGTATTTTGTTATTTATTTCTCACTTAAAATATCCCTTCAATTAATATTTTATGGAAAGATTGAAAGAGCAAAGATAATGTTAAGTTAAACTTAAAGATAACTTGATAAAAAATAGAGGAATATTAGGTATTCATGTATAATGTACTTTCAGATTTCCCCTAAATATTGATGTTAGAAATGTGTGATTATTCCCTTTTATGCAAGCGCCAATTAGGTCATCTCTTTGTCGGAAATCATTTGGAGGCGAATCTGATTCTCTTTCGACATAACTGGCACATTCCCGGGTTACCATCAGCTCTTACCCCTCTCATTTTGTTTCCTTATTGACAACAAGGTTATTCGTTCATCAAACAAACCAACAACAACTTACATCGTCACTTCATCTACTTTACAACAAAAACAGTAAACACCTTAGATCATATACGCTACGCTAGATGCGGCATGTAGGTTACTTGTTTGGTAGGTCCGGGGGGGTCCTAGCGTACTCAGTCAGTGATTGGTCGCTTTCAAATTTCGACATAGTTTGACCAATGATAAATCAGTATCGAGGTAGTTTGACCAATGACAAATCAGTACCCGACTCAGAGTACGATATCAACATTACACCACTCTTCTACCAACAAAATACTAAATGAATCAATATCTAGAGCGCAGCATATATGATTTAAGTTAAACACCACCACCATCAAGCATAACCTTGCGATCTTGCCAATGGCGTTTTGACAGTGATTAAAACAGTGCGCATAGGAGGCCCGCGAGCACTGCGTAGTGGCAGTCCATTCCCATGATCTAGAGTAAGTTGTCACTTATTCAGATGAATACTTTTGTAGCATGATGCATGCCTCACTCAAAAAAACACAACGTATTTTATTATTACTTTCTATGTAATTTGGTTTTATTCTCTAACAAGAGATTAATTTTAAATTAAATTTAACCTCAAAAAAAAGGCATCAAAAATCGCTATAAAAACTAGTTCAGGAACTTGATTATGTTTCCATTAGAGATGGTACATAAGAGATATTTCATTTTTTGCTTTCATTTATAAGTCTTATATGTTCAAAAATTTATAATTTGAACCATAGAACATCACCAAAAAATACATCAGAAATCTGTTATTCTGTCAATTTTACAGTTCACGTACTTTTCTATAGATGGCGCCACCTGCAAAATAATTATTTTGGAGTATATAATTCATGTCTTCATAACACAACGTTGCTGTCATATTTTTAAGTAGCAGAAAAAAGGAAATTTTTGTATTTTAATAGAAAATTTATGTGTTTGTTCCAATATTTTTAAAATGCTGCTAAAATTACTATTTTAGTATAATACCTACCTAATGAAAACTAGGTTTCTCTTAGAATTAAAATTATGGTGACTAGATTTCCAAGTTCAAAATTGGGGAGGCTATTTTTAATATAATTTTTACAAGAAACAAAACCGAAAAAAAAAACAAAAAATCGTAAAAATGAGAAAAAAAACGAGAAAAAATAGAAGAAAAGAAAAACAGAAAAAGTCGGAAAATAAAATAAAAGAATGAAACAAAAAAATTTGGAAAAAACTGAGAGAAATTAGAAAATATTGGGAAAAAAATGAAAAATAAAATTGTAAATTACGTAAAAAATGAAGAAATATAAAACCGAAAAAAAAAACGCTAAACATCACAAAAAAAACCAAAAAAAAAGAATCAAAAAAACGCAAGAAATCGAAAAATTTCACAAAAATCGCAACAAAATCACAAAAAAAAAATGAAAAAAATCGCAACAAAATCACAAAAAAAAATAACAAAAAAATCGCAAATTGTCATAAAAATTAAAGAAAAAAAATGAGAAAAAATTTGAACACAAAACAGAATTAAAATAGAACAATGAGAAAAAAATGAGGAAAAATGAGAAAAAAGCTAGAAAAAATAGAAAAATCGAAAAGAAAATAAACAAAAAATCAGAAATATCGGAAAATAAAATAAAAGAAAGAAACAGAAAAACTTGGAAAAAATTGAGAGAAATTAGAAAATTTTGGGAAAAAAATGAAAAATAAAATTGTAAATTACGGCTAAAATGAAGAAATAAAAAACCGAAAAAAAACGCTAAAAATCACAAAAAAAGAAAAAAAAAAGAATCAAAAAAACGCAAGAAATCGAAAAATATCACAAAAATCGCAAAAAAACCGCAACAAACTCACAAAAAAATCGCAAATTATCATAAAAATTAAAAGAAATAAATTGCAAAAAATCGCAAGTAATTGCGTAAAATCAGAAGAATAAGAAAAAATGAGAACAAATTCAAAAACAAAAGAAAAAAAATAGAAAAAGAAAACCAGAACAATGATGAAAAATTATAAGAAAAACAGAAAAAATAAAAAAGTGAAAAAAATCTAAAAAACCACCAAAAACAAACC
This sequence comes from Neocrepidodera transversa, assembly GCA_963243735.1. Classification (NCBI taxonomy): domain Eukaryota; kingdom Metazoa; phylum Arthropoda; class Insecta; order Coleoptera; family Chrysomelidae; genus Neocrepidodera; species Neocrepidodera transversa. The sequence goes on along the minus strand of OY725347.1, from coordinate 23,568,406 downwards.
AGAAAAAAATCAAAAAAATATCATAAAAATGAGAAAAAACTAAAAAAAATAAAAAAACACCTCTATAAAATAATTACAAATGATATATACAAAAAATCTAAATAAGATAAAATTCATACTGTAAAAAAAGAGAAAGAGAGGGATGAAAAAATACAGAGTGTTCCATTTAAAATCGTATAACTATGGTGCAAATCTTTTTATTGAGGCAACCTGTATAAATCAAAATAATTTAAAATTGTATCTACACTAAACATTTTTTACACCATCTTACCGTTTTCCATATAAAGACCAACGTGACACGTTTATGGTGCTCTGCCCTGTATATTTCATTATAGGGTTGTAAATAGAGATTAACAAAATATAATTATTTTTTAAACATTTTTCTAATTTTGGTTGGTGTATTTAGTAAATCGATATTGAAGCTCAAAAGTAATCTGTTCTTTCCACATAAATGAGACATCCTGTATAATAGTAGTAATCTGTTTTTATTAATTGCACTTATTTTCTATATTGGGTTTATTCATTTTTTTTTAGTTCGTTTTTCTTGGTTCAGCTCAGAAATACAAATAAATTAAACTTAGTATCATTGGAGTCATTAAAACAGTATTAATTTTAACACTCTGTAGAGGCTAAATCCGTCTTAGCACAAATTAAAACTTGACATTTTTTTTACTTTTATTAATACAACCAACATATAAATATTTCATTAACTTCCACCGATGGTCAATTACTTAACATCGCGTGCGAGGTTCTATCTATGTAACCCATGAACCATTTATACTCGCTATACAACCGTAATAACAATGGTGTCATAAAAATCTTCCATTTAGGTATACCTGATGGTCACTAAAATTCCAAATTCACTCAAAATTAAAACCCTTCGGCGGTTGTTACATCTGGCAACTAGTAAGTATTGCTGGAGGATAATAATCATTTAAATTTTTACGCAGAAAGTACATCTAATCGCCATCTATCGAATATTTAGTTAATTAATAGTTTTTGTTATGAAAACCGTGGGGTGCTAATTCCGTCTTAAAGGTAAAAATTCTTTAAAATCGAAATATCGAAAAAATCTTGATTACAATACCTTCCTTTCTATATAACTTCGTTGTGTTTGGAAAGTAAGAATATGACCCTGAAGATGCAAATTTAAATAGCGAAACACGTGTAGCATGTTTGCCATTTATAGAGTAATTAACCTAAATAACTAAATATTATTTTATTATACTAGAACTATATTTAAATCTATGAAATTCATATACAGAAACCGACTTTTAAGATATATTTACCACTTAGAAATAAATTCATCTGGTTAAACTTCAATCTATTTAAAAACTTCCTGTAAGGTAAGTTGATACGGCTTTTCCAGTGAATTTCTATTTCATCTTAGATTATTTTCCTACATATACATAAACTTAGGATAAAAAGTGCATGATACTCATATCAGTTTACTACAGTTATTTTTTCTCATTTTGCATCCACAGCGTTTCTAAGAAAGTTATGATTATTTTGTAGGTTTATATATACAGAGTGTTTTAACTTTAATTGAAAATTTGTTGAAAAATATCGTCAGCACTAAACAAAACTACACTTTTTTATCACGCTTCGTACGTTTCGCTAACTATCTTAGCATCATCAGTAGATGATGATAACCCATCAACAGTTTATTAACTCCTGATGTTGCTAATATAAGGAATTATGATGACGAGGCATATACCACTTAAATGGCGTCGTAAATAAAGGGTATTGATAGTTTTAGGCATCTGAGACGCCATTGAGAAATTAGGCTTTCAGATATAGAATCAGTGCCAATGGGCACATAGGTTAAATATTGTTCGAATAAAGTTTAAGTTAATTAACCGAGTATTTTTAGTAAGTGATCCTTACACTAACATAGTTAGTGAAATCTACGTTGATTGTTTTGTAAAAAGTATATTTTTGGTTAAAATCATGAAAGTCTGTCCACATATTCGAAAAATTAAAGATAAATCTCTCACAATTAACCTAAAGTGAGGTAAAATTTAGTGTTTCACTTTCCCAGACCCATCAAAGGGAAAGTAAGGTGAACGAGCAAAAAAAAATCGAGATATCGATAGAAATATCCATTTTGAGGTCCACCAAGAAGATTGAAACCATTTTCGGCGTATGGTCTGTCTGTGTGTCTGTGTGTAATCTTCCACGATAACTGCCGAACCGTTTGACCAATCAAGCTGAAATTTGGTATGGAGGGTCGGTGTGTGCCTTGAATACGACCATTAGATTTTGGTTTAAATTGGTACAGTAGAAGGTTCTCAAGACCGACATTGATTAAATACACATGTAACAATTTTTTACTTTTTTTAAATTTTAAGGACAAACAATAAATTTTAGTGCAAAATGTTGTAGTACAAGGTTTTAGAGCATAAAATTCCCTACAACTTTTGTTTGAAGCTTTTTCCAGAATATCCAATAGTTACGCCACTAGAGGGCGCGTAAAAAATGTGCATGTAGGTTTTCTCTAGTTTTTCTTGATTTTGAGGACAAGTAATAGAGTTTGGTGCAAAATCTTGTAGTACAGAGTTTTAGAGCATAAAATTTGCTACAACTCTTGTCCTAAACTTTTTCTAGAATTTCCTATAGTTGCGCCACTAGAGGGCGCGTAAAAAATGTGTATGTAGGTTATTCTCTAGTTTTTCTTGATTTTGAGGACAAACAATACCCTTTAGTGCAAAATGTTGTAGTACAAAGTTTTAAAGCATAAAATTCCGTACAACTTTTGTCTAAAACTTGTTCTAGAATTTCCAATAGTTGCGCCACTAGAGGGCTCGTAAAAATCGTGCATGTAGGTTTTCTCAAGTTTTTCTTTAAGTTTTATGTTTAACTTTTTATCGAATTCGAGTAAAATTGGAAGTAAATTATGCTCTTTAGTGCAAAATATTTCAGTGCAAAGTTGTAAAGCATAAAATTCCCTACAACTATGGCGAGTAAAATTGGAAGTAAATTATGCTCTTTAGTGCAAAATATTTCAGTGCAAAGTTGTAAAGCATAAAATTCCCTACAACTATTATATGAAAATTTTTCCGCAATTCCCAATAGTTTTCACACATGATTTTAGGAGATCCTAATTGTAGCAGTGTGATATACAACGTGCGCATGCGCAGCTTATGTCATTATCAACATTGAAATATCAATTCGGTAGACGTATTTACCATCGGCTCGCTATTTTTAATGTATACCATAAATTAATGTAATGCTTAGTATTTTTTAATTAAAATAATAATAATAAATAACATATTCTCTACGGTCGAGCCGGGAAAGTTCTGGGGTAACACACAGTGTTGCCAGAGTGGTACTATAGTACCACATGTGGTACTCTTGATCATCAAAAAGTACGGTGGTACTAGTTTAATAAATGTGGTACCTAAATTAGTTTATTGGTACAATGAAACATATCAACTTTTTTATCGATTATTCCATCCATTCATTACACAATAATAAGCTCGGGAATTCATCAGTGATTTTGATAAAAAATCCCTCACTCTCTTGCCACCTCCCACCGGTTACCTCCCCGACATGCTCTCGCTATAGTGAGCGCTGTCAGAGAGATATGAACACCGGTCTACAGACTGGTGTTTCCCGCTCCTCTTTATCTCCTCTCTCCTTTGTTACTGTATTTCACCCTAAAGAGCATGTCGTGTCTTCTTGGTAGTAATTTTGTAGACGACCGAAGCCTCTATCCCTTGGTGTCAAGTGTGTGGTCCTATTTTGAATGGAAGGGTTGTCTGTCATGTGTCGATTATTTCAAACAAGAAATCTTCAGCTGATGACTATGAAAAGAGAGAGAAACATGCTTCCAAAAATTTGTCACTCATTGTAGTTTCTCCATGGTGAACACGAAGTACATGCATCACATGTGCCTCTAGCAGTTGATCTTGAAACTGAATCATTTAAAAGTTCCCTGTCTCCCTCTAGCGATTTGACTTTTGCACCTAATCCGCCAAAGAACTGAAACATGATATTTGTGATTCGACTATTCTTTTCTAATTGACTAATGAATGAAAGTTCTCAATAAATAAGCGATCAGTCTTCTGTATCTTGGGCTATATTTATATCGAAATCATGTGTTTTTTCTTTCGTATGGAATGGAATATTAATAAGTGGTAGGCTGAGGCAAAATTTAGTACATTTTCATCGAGTTTGTGGTACTGAAAAATTTTCCCGTCTTTCAACACTGGTGACACAGCCGATTTTTTTGATATGTTTCTATTATTTACCGATCAATAAAAACTGGAATTAATGTTTTAATATGAACATAAAAATTTGTCGACCAGTTACACGTTTCTATATGGTTAAATCTTCCTACCAAATGCCTACTGTTTATTAAAATAATATTTGTTTAACGGTTTAGATAATAAAAAAAAAGTATAAACCAGTTACATCCTTTATGGAGTGCAACAGTAAGCACCTACCTTTAATGTTCTTTGACTAGTGTTTGGTATACAGGGTGAACTAAAGGTTATAGATCATGGGATTCGTAAATTAAAAATATTTAAATTTACTTCACAAAAAACATGTACATACCTTTTTAAAACTAAAATAAACAATCAATTGATTTATAAATATACAGAACATTTATTTTGTAAAGAAAGAATTTTAATATGTAAAGTTCGTGCCTAGTCAGACAAAAATAATTATTGGGTCTGAGTTTTTAAAATTTGTATATTGTCTTATGTAAAATTTTAAATTAAGAAAAAAGTTATATAGGCATCTGAAGATTTAAAATTTTCTTATTTTTACATATTTTTTCTGATTTTTTCCAAATTTCCCTATAAAATTTGAAATAAAGTTAAATACAAAAATTAATGGAAATTTGGTACTCTACAACTTTGCACTAGAAAATTTTGCACTAAAGTGTATTGTTTGTCCTTAAAATTTGGAAAAACTACGAAAAACCTTCATGGACATTTTTTGCGCGCCATCTAGTGGCTCAACCATTAGAAATTCTGGAAAAACTTTAATACAGAAATTGCAGAAAATTTTATACTCTAAAATTTTGCACCACTACAGCATTTTGCTCTAAAGTATATTAATTGTCCTCTAAATCGAAAAAAGGCAAAATCTTACATGTTTATTCAATAAATGTCGGTCTTGAGGACTTTCTACTGTACCATTTTAAACCAAAAACTAATAGTCGCATTCGAGGCACACAATAACCCTTCATACAAAATTTCAGCCTGATTGGTCAAACGGTTCGGCAGTTATCGTGGAAAATTACACAGACGCACAGACAGACCTTACTCTGGAAATGGTTTCAATCTTCTTGGGGACCTCAAATAGATATTTCCATTAATATCTCGATTTTTTTTGGTCGTTCACTATACTTTCCTTTTGATCGGACCGGGAAAGGAAAATAGGGTAAAATAGAGAAAATAGGAAAAAATAGGGAAAGTAGGAAAAAATGTGGAAAAATGACAAAAAATAGAAAAAAATAAAGAAAACGGAGAAAAATGAAGGAAAAAGAGAAAAACAAGGAACAATGGGAAATAGGGGAAAAAAGGAAAAATTATGTGTGATGAGTGTTTTTGCGTCGTGTCTTCAGTAGACACAAATCGGTGTCTAATGATGTCATAACAAATGTTTTGTTAACATTTTAATAAAATTAAAATGATGTTTTATTTTCAGTTGTAATTAAATGGATAGTTGTTTCTTATTTATAAAATAGAATAAAAAAGAAATAATATTAAACATATTAAACAAATTTGATAAAAAAAAAATGTAAAGAAAAATCAGAATATTCAAAATTTTATAGGATGCTCCATTTAAAAAAACATAACTTGTTTGCAGCCCCTGTATATTTCAAAATATTTTTAAAATGTAGTCCTTTAACTTACAAAATACCACTTCAATAAAAGTTAACGAATATATGCCATTTCGCCATAAAACTCCGTGGCGTCGGTCGTGAATCACCCTCTATACCTTACATACTACAGTATATATGGTATAAGTAGCGGAAAAGTAAAAATAGATCAATAATTAATATCATTTTGGGGGTTTTTAACGATGCTGAATCGATTGCCGTTGTCCGTTTGTCTCCATCTCTCATCGTTCTCGAGTTGAATCGGGCTAACAGACGGACGGACAAAACCGTTTTAAAAGAGTTTTTTTTCTTCGAAAACCCTAACAGTAAATACTGACAGCTTTTTGAGGCTGTTTCATAAAATGCCTGTGTTAAATATAATATCATTTTACGAAATATCCTCACTAAGTTGTAAGTACTTACTTTTTATAGGAGAAGAGCCGCACTACTTAGCACAATTAGAGAAAAAGCAAAATAAATTTCTTAGATATCTGTATTTCAAAAATTAGCATTTCTGGCCGGATTATATAACAATAAGATCTTCTGGATTTTATGAAGAATTTGAACTATGCTCATTAACATCTAGACGTATAGTAACAATGATAATATTTTTGTACGAAATAATGAATAACATTTCAACTTCTAGCAGTCTTTTACACACAATACCATTGAAACTTAGTTCAAGATTTACTTGGTATCCACTGTTATTCGGAAATTTAAGACCAACAGTTTGGATTTCTCTTGTAGCCATGTTGAAACTAGCAAACACTACCAATAGCACTGATGAAATGGATTGGTGATTATCACTTGTACAATATAGAACAACTATCTACGATTACATAAGACATTTCAGTGTATCCACTTTGATCCATTTTAGTGTGACCACATTGAAGATGGATGCTTCAACTAATGCTTGGTGACATTCTAGTACTAACCCTGAGCAGGGTGAGTGGTGTTTGTCTGCTATCTGTATAGATGAGCATATTTCTACCAATGATGTTATTTCTGCTGATTTCTTTTGCTGCTATTAGGATGCCAGTAGGCTCCGTTTGAGCTACGCGGGTTCTTTTTCTTATAGCCCATTTTATGTTTAGGTTTAAGGATCTGGAGTATATCCCGCATCCCGAACCTTGTTTTGTTTTCGAGCCATCAATGTAAATATGAATAATACCTACCACATCCGGCTCTTCTGTATATTTTGTGATTACATTATAGGGCCTGTGAAAAGTATATCGCGGTGACATAGAGTCCATGTTCGCTTGTAGCAGTGGAAGTGTGTCAAGTGTCTCCCGCCAGAAGCGACGTCTCACCTCTTCGGATCCTACATCAGGTTCTATTCCAAGCGGAGGCTTATCATAGTCGTCATCGGGACCTCCCTGATATAAATATCAAGGGGGTGAGACTGAGGATGACTTCCATTGCTTTCATTGGTGTTGTTTTCATGGATCCAGTTATGTTGAGACATGTAGTTCTTTGAATTTGTTCTAGTTTGCGGGCAGTTGTCCGTTGTTGGGTTTTTGGTCTCCAGACGACCGCACCATATGTTGGCATGGTCTTTTGATGGCCTTGTACGTCCATGAGACGACTCTCGGGAAAGAACCCCAGGTGCGCCCCACAGTTTGACCGTTGAAAAAGGTGAGACTTAGGTACATCACTTCTGGAAGTTTTAATTCCATTATCTTCCTTTTTCTTGTGAATAGAACCATTTCTGCCTTTTTGTGATTGATAGACAGTGAGTGGTCTTCGCACCACTGTTCTATTATTCTGAGAGCTACTTGCATTCTTTCGCAGAGTGTGTTCTCGAATTTTCCTGTTGACAGGGTGACTAAGTCATCCGAGTATGCTATTGTGTAGTAATGGTCGTTGTTGAGGCGGCTGATGAGAGTGTCCAAGTTGATTAGGTATCCATAAAAGAAACAATTGAAGTAAGAGGTACAAAGTTAAATTGATTTTCCGTAAAAGGAACAATTTCCTTAAGAAGAACATTAGTGGAATATTTTTCATGCAGACGAACAATTTTTGTAAGAGGAAAAATAATTATATAATTTTTAAATAATTTAACTAAAAAAGTTGAGATTTGTGATAATTTTCTGACAATCATATACTTCATGAAGTGGAAAATTTAATAACCTTGTAGAAACTCAAAAAAGAAAATAATTTATTCAGTATTTAAAAAACTGTATAGAATTTCTTGCCTTCATTTATTTTCATTGGTGGTGTACTGCCTGTATATATTATTAAACAGTATGTTTTGAATTCAAGTCAAACGAATAATTGCGATTTAATCTTCTCACTTTATTATCGTGCATAAACAACTGGTTGGATATAGTTCAAATTGTTTGTTGCGAATTTTGGAAATAAGCCAGAATAAGTGACTTTTTAAAGGACAATATGTCTACATCCGGGATAATTAAAATAATTTATTACTATGCGGCAAGTATTTAAAATCATCGCTTTTGGATATCAATAAAGATGTTTTTATGTAGTCCCGTTTTACTGATACTACCTCCACTTTTTTCTGCGTACTTTTGATCAGACTATAAACATTTTGTTCTTATGCCATCAAGTAGAACTCAAAAACTTAAGATAGGGACATGTAAGCCGTTTTATCCGATTTTATGTCGTTTGGCCGGAGCAATTACTTAAACTTGAAAAAATCCGATTTTCAATTGTCTATAACTTCAAAACTATTTATGTTATAATATAAGTGTAATATTTTTTTGAAATCAGCTTCTCGGGACGAGTCTAAAAATGTAAAAAAATATAGGGTGTTCTATTTAAAAAAATATATGACCTTCATATGTTTCACTTTCCTGGAGCATCCTATATAATTTAAAATATTTTTGGATTGTTGTCTTTTCTGATATAAATCTTATTGTGAAAATAAATTTTAAAACAAGTGTTTAGTTTTTGGTCTACAGACCGAGGTGTTACCGGTGGACCACCCTGTATATATGGTATACAGGGTGTTTTATTGGGAAACATATGTTAACTGAAGATAGGGGGCACCTAGGTAATTCTAAATATCTCCCATATGATGGGTCTAGCGGTATTTATAACCGAGATACAAGGTGTTTTATATATTTTATCCATTTCTTTAATGGACCATAACTTACAATCCACTCTGTATATGTTTTGTATATTTGAGCTACACATTCGTCATAAGTTGCCAAATCTATTGAGACATTCATAAAAAACAAAATCCATGTCCGACTTCACAAAAAATGTATAAATTTAGTCATCACCAAAACAAGACCCTGTATTCCTGAATTTAAAATGTTTGTTTCAATATCCAAAAGGAGCACAAAAAACTGAATTATTAGAATTTTGCAAGTCAAAATAGCAAACATTGTGAAATCAATATTAATTCATGATTATTTTAGCTTACTACAAATTGCAATCGATTAAAGGTTACAAATATGTAATAATATCTCAAACACCCTGTATAAAATAGTCCGTAACCTATTAACATGACAGTTACATGAAATTTAACGCTTAACCTATATGCGACGTGGAAAAAACAAGTGAAACACGAAAGAAACTACAAAAACTGTTCAAAAAGACCCACATTATGTTAAATACATTTCTCCGCTCATTTTATAACATTCCTGATAGGCCTTCTAATAACTTTTGGGTTATTCCTAAATTCGTCATATGTATGTATACGTCTTACAGTCTGATATTATTTTGATAGTTTCAACGATTTATGTGAATGTAAATTTAACTTCAAGAATATTAACCCTTTCGGTCACGTCTTTTTGTTCGTTAAGAAAAAAAGTTCAAAGTAAAAATACGTAATATATATTTATTTAAAGATTTTTAGAATAATCTGGAACTTTCTGACGTCACTGTGTTTTTAAGAAAAAAATGTTTGTATTTAACGAACATGGTGACTCAATGGAACAAACTACAAGAGTGAACTAAAAACTTTTATATGAAAAAAGTACATTTATTTATGGCGAAAGTCCCAAAAACAGTTTCTATCCCGATTAATTAATTATACATTTTTCACACTGAAAGTAAGTTTCCTTTTTGTACGTTCCATTTTTATATCTTGACCCAACTTTAGTTTGTTCAAATAAAGCAAAATGATCAATCTGATCAAGGCGAATCTTTGACAATTGACAAGAATGAGAAACTCAGCAATGTGCATTCTAAAATGTATTAAATCTAGTATTTTGGTCTTTGGGATGCTAAGTCTTTTGCAGTCCTCTTTATATTGCAACTAACTGTTTGCACATGCAATATCAATTGCATGCCTAAACATACGTAAAGTCCATTTCCTTGACTTGATAAAAGTACGATAAATACTAATAAGAAAATCTAACTTGTCCACTCCACCCATTCTCTCATTATACAATTTTATTACTGCTGAAAATTAGATGGTAACGATTTTATTGTCATACCACTGGGTCAGGATGACCTCACCGTCGTTGCTTATTACTTGTTGACAAAATCCTCTACCTTGTTTTTTCATCTGTTTTTCTGGAATAAATGGAGGCTCTTGAAATCTATTTATCCGTGCTGTACCAGCGGAAAAAATCTGGTTTTGTCGGAGCCATTGTAACAAATTATAGCTTGAAAAATAATTGTCAAAGTACAATTGAACACGTGGTTCTGTTATTCTTTCCGACAATTTCATTACTAGGACAGAACCTTGTCCCAGTGGTGGACCCTTGATAAAGTATGAAATCGTTAAGTATTCCAGTTATTCCACATAAGGCGAAGAGTTTTATGCCCCAATGACAAGGCTTACCTTTGACATATTGTTTAATATTCAGCTGTCATTTGAACGGGATAATTTGTTCATCAATGGACAGATTGGGTTCAAGAGACAAATCCTGACATCTGGACCTAATTGCGTTATACAACGGTCTTACTTTCCAGAAACGATTTGTATTATCATTATCATGTTGTGTATTGTCCACAAAATGTGTTTTGAGAAATATTTGGAATTCCTAATTTAGCAGCCCAGTATAGGTTAAGTCTTGGATAACGTAAATTACCCATTATAATGTGAATGCCGATTAGCTTTTTGATTTCAGTATAATTTGTGGAAGGAAAATTTTGAAGGTTATTTTGAACGGCAAACAGATTCGTCATTTTTACCATTTTGTTTATAAGCGTATCGGGAAAATATTGTAAAGAAATATTTTGCAGGACTTAAGGCTTCTGGATCTGCCGAGTATTTCATCTGATACCAATCTTTCTTGTAAGTTAGATCATGAGTAGCACAATAATTTTTCAAAAGTTGTGCTTTGGTAGGTTGGTTGTTTCTTTATTTTCAGAATATATTTCTTTGTGATTTGTCAATTCATGTTGTTCTTCGTTATCCTTATTTTCTTTATCTTTACTCTTAGCAGCATCGCCTTCTTCACTGATACCAGCATCATCTTCTGCGCTGATAAACTGGACTTGACTCCTCGAAAAAATCTGATTCATCATCACTGAGTGCCGCGATGTCTGACAAATTATCTATAATATCTAATAATTCAGCTTCTGCCAAACCGCGCCTGGCAGTCATTTTATCAAAATACTTGGAACAGTTCTGAAAAAAAAATTGTTGAATTCAGTCACGATGTTCGTTGAAACGAATATATAATCAAACCAGAAAATAATATCAGACAAAGCAAAAATGAGGAAATTTTATAAACTAAATATAAAGTTACACTTAAAAAACGTACAAAAAAATATTTTTTTAAAAACAAAACCAATTTATCACTAACAAAAACTAATAATGCCTGACGTTATAACCTCAACAACTGCTGTGTAGGTATGTTACTATTATGATTTGCAAACTTCCGCAGCGCTCGAGAGGTGGGGGTTTATCCTGAAATTTAAGGCGTTTGTTCGTCTAACCGATCGCAGTGATTCAACGATGTAAAGTAATATTCAGCATCATTTCAGACGATATAAATTTCATGTTCGTTTAAACGACCGCCGAGAACGAAATGGTTAAGGCAAGTATAAATTTTACCGATTTTAAATAGATCTTCACTTCTTTTGTGTATAAAAATATTTATTTAAAGTACGGTATGATATAGTGACAGGACATATTTGTTGCATAGAGACCACAGTCAAATAATTTATAGTCAAAATTAGTTTGTGAGACACCCAATATAAATTTTCTTATAATATGTGGTGTGGGGTTTTCGACAATAAGTTAATAGGACCACACATTTTACCTATTACACTGACTGGTGAAAGCTACTTAGAGTTTCTGGAAAATGATTTACCAGTGTTGCTAAATGATGAAGAAGTTAATACCGGTGGATAATTTTTGCAGCACGACATTATATGCGAATGGTTAGGGATTTTTTAAATAATACTTTCCCGATAAGTGGGTAGGTAAAGGAGGTCCACATGCTTAGCCTCCAAGGTCACCTGATTTTAACCCTGTTGATTAACACGTTTGCAGTAGAAATAAACAGCAGAGAAGAACTGTATGAAAGACTTCAAGAAGCATGTGACGAACTTCAGAATAACATACATATTAGTAGAAAGTCTACCATGCAAATTATAAAAAGAGCGGAGAAGTGCATTGAACAAAATGGGGGTCATTTTGGACATTTATTTTCTTCCGAGTTCGATTGTTTTGGTGCTATTTAAAGTAGGTTGTGTTAACTTTCATTTTACCATTATGTTAATAGGTTACGGATTTTTTTATACAGGGTGTTTGAAATATTATTACATGTTTGTAACATTAACTGTCAGTAGATAGAACGTTCTTTAACTTTAACGGTTCTATAACTAATGACAATGACGTTTAGATTGTGACAATTGTATAAGAAATCAACTTGTAAAGTTTTATTCTAAACGTCATTGCCTTTACTTATTGAGTCTTTAAAGTTAAAGGACGTTCTATCTACTGACAGTTAATCCATTGCAATTTGTAGTAAGCTAAAATATTAATGTCATTAAAATGTAACAATCCGATGGATTTCATTTTGACTTAAATTCAGAAATACAGGGTGTTGTTTTGGAGATGACCAAATTTGTACATTTTCTGCGAAGTCAGACCTGGATTTTGTTTTTATGAATGTCTCAATGGATTTGGCAACTTGAACATGACGATTGTGTAGCCCAAATATAAAAAATATACAGACTGGATCGTAATTTATAGGTCATTAAAGAAATGGACAAAATAGATAAAACACCCTGTATCTACCGCTAGACCCATCATATGGGAGTTATTTAGAATCCCTATCTGCAGTTAACGTATGCCCGTTTTCCAATGAAACACCCTATATATGTGTAGAGATTCCGTTCCGGCAAATTTGGTACAACAATTCTTTGGGGTAGTAATTCATTGCGTATTACAAATAGACATTCTACCTATTAGGGGGTATGAATTGGAAGGGGTTTAAATCTCAAAAAATTCAGATCTCCGCCATTTTTAAAATATTAAAAAAAGTCATTAGACTTTTTTATGCTCTGAATATTATAAAATTAATTTGTCTAAAACTATTTTTCATCCGACCCACGGGGGTGGAACTGGAGGGAGTTGAAATTTCAAAAAAATTATATCTCCGAAATTTTCAAAAATATTGAAACGAACCACAGAACTTTTTTTATGTTCTAATTATTATAAAATTAATTTGTCTGAAACTTTTTTTAATCGGACCTAAGAGGATGGAACTGGAGGGGTTGAAATTACAAAAAATTCATATATCCGCTATTTTTGAAAATATTGAAGCAGGTCATATACTTTTTCGATGTCTCAATTATTATAAAATTTATTCGTTTCAAACTTTTTTCGATCTCAAATTTAGATAACAGAAATCTACCTCCCCTTGTCGACCCTACCGACAGGAATTTTTTACCTCTTACTTTTAATTTCATGTACCTCACTGTGTCTCTTATTCTTCCCTCTTGTATTATTACAAATTGTTCCGTAATACTTTAATTGTTACTCTCGGATTGTTAACTATATTTGGCCAAAAGCCTTGTTAAGACCGCAGTATCGACGAAAATGTAACCCATGTGAAAGACCGTTTAAGTGTTTAGTTAATGGCGAGACATTACTTATTCCGAGACTTATTCGAAAAATAACGTTCACGAAATTGTGACGAATAATTTGGAGATGTAGATAATGCAGGACTTCTTTTTGTTTCCGCGCTTGAAAACTTCCTTGAAGAGTTACCATGTTGGGACAGCCGGCAACATCAGCTTGTATTAGACTTTAAAAGATATTTCGGAGAAGGACTGGCGTGACGCTTTCATCGCAGGAGGATAATATTTTAAATCCTTATAATGGTTTGTACTGATCTGATGAATATTTTTTTCTCGGATCATTGATAGTATACTTTTCGTACAAATCCTTTAGTAACGAACGTGTGTTAGCGAAGACATAATACACACCCTGTATCTGGCTGAGAAATAATGGTCGAAGGGCTGTGTAAAAGACACTTGACATGAGAAGATAAACATAGATACTTGTTCTTAAGCTTTCGTTTGTGAAAGATTATAATCTAGGTATTAAGTATAATATAATATTCTAAATGGGAAATATAATAAATTGTAAATAATAAAGTAATGAAACTCAATGTCATGTACCACAGTAATTTAATATAAACAGCTATAAACGGCAACTAGTTTCGGCTTATAAGCCATCATCAGGCCTAAAAATGTTACATTACGACAATAAAATTATTTTTCTTATCTAATTTACAAACAAACTTACCATGTAAGTAACAAGGAGTAATTGAAATTAAAATAGCACAAATTGCATAAAGGTGATGCGCATCAGAGTAAGGTGAAGTTTATAAGGATAAAATATGGAAAAGGAACAAATTTTTTAGGGTACATGAGTTAACACGAAAGGTTCAGAAAAGGGGGAAATTATAAAAAAAGGATTATAAACGGTGTTTAAAACAAAATTAACTGAGTCTGAAACTCGACATGTTGCAGGTGGGGCCTGAGCCGGGTCCCATTTTCGGCATGTGTTGACGCACTGCCCACTCGACACACTCGGATGGTCTCCGGAATGTAAAATTTAAGTGTATAACAATAATAATAGTCCCCCCTCTGACAAAATCGCAAATGGGTCATAAAAAGAAAGTTAAATTAACTTAAAAGTAAAACGACGAAAAACTTGACACCGTCAAAGCTAAATGACAGTTGACGTGTCACAAAATGGTGGCACTTGGACGACGAAATGACAGGTAAGGCGTAGGAGGAATGGGAAGGGGATTAGCATAGGAAATGGAACGAAGGAAATGGAATGATCAAGTGAAATCGGTTACATAATCGGATCAACTATCCGAAATAATTGCCTAAATTATAAAATAAGGAGGTTAACAAACTTTAAACATTGGCCATAAGGTGCTGATCATGAAATGTGGGTGCAGGCCACAAGACGTAAGCTAAGAAAAAAGAACAAGACGAAGAATTGACAATGACATGTTTTAATAATGACAGTAAGGGAAAATAGGGTTAGGTCGAACTTAAAGAACAAACCAAAACAAGAGTATAGTAAATATGGGTAGTGGAATTAATTAACGGGAGCAAATCAAAAGGACAGACAAAAGGAGAAAGACAGTAAAAAGAACCGGGAAGGTGACGGAGAGGAGCAGTAAAACTAAAGACTGAAAAAATTTATTTGATGTTAACAGAGGAATTGGTTAAACTAATCAAAAAGAAAGATATGGTTCTCCTTCGGTCTTAATTGTTCATTGAGACACGATGTACTTGTGTTCTTAAAAAAGGAGTTATCTACAACATTTTACTGTCGTAATGTAACATTTTTAGGCCTGATGATGGCTTATTAGCCGAAACTAGTTACCGTTTATAGCTGTTTATATTAAATTACTGTGGTACATGACATTGTGTTTCATTACTTTATTGAACACTTGGCCACATTTGGGATATGGATAACCTTTTAAATTTAATAAATTGTAAATTATTGAAGAATATTGCTTTAAATACCGATACCTAACACGTGTATCTAAGTTAACAACACCGTTTAAGTCACACCCTCTTTTTTATGATGGTAGTTCTGGTTACAGAAAATTTTGACTAAAATTTGTTGTTTTTTAGAGTTTTTGAAAAAAAATGTAGTAGATAGTGACAAATAGACATTCGAGAAATTACGGCAAAAAGTGCTAAACCATTTAAGAACTCCAAAGGAGTAGGTAAGGAGATTTGACTCGATTTGCATACTGCAATCTGATTTTGGTTTTTCCCTACTTCGCATCCAGTATTCTAACTTATTGGAAATGTGACATATCGGGAGATTCTATTTTATTCGCTATTCGTTATGAAGCATATATTGATTTTAGAGTGATTTGGTAAAACACCGCTAATTGACTATAGGCCGAGCGCGGCACATGTGGATTCTGTAAGATGAGATTGCGAGACAGAAGTAATTCAACGTCGCGAGCACAGAGAATTTCTATATTTAATATAAAAGATCTTGCACCTACTTTCTGACGAATAATCTTCAACTCGTAGTCATGGTGAAGGAGGTCGTAGCCACAATTTTTCTATGAGGATAAGTTGGTCCAAATTACTAAAGAAACAATTAAGAGAGAATTAGTTTACAACTGAAAAATGACGTTAATTAATCGTTAAAGAGCAACAGCTACCCAGTTCACTATCAAGCTTACTCTCATTAATAGCTGGGCGCGTAAGAAACTAATATTTGCTTAAACAACCCAGTAACCGTGAAACCCGAATTTCAGTTGAGAAACTTACTCTGGTAGTTGGAAATTAATAATTTTCAAACTTACAAACGAAATTAGTGTTACATATCGAAAGGCTACCGGATTGGTTCGACTCCGTAAGCTTCCCGGTACCACCCTTAATCTTACTGGAATCTAGCAAATCAGAAATGAGAGCATTTTACTAAGCGACCTAAGAAGGGCGTATCCCTTTTTATTACAAATTTGACTTCTAGTAAGTGCTGCCCTCTGGGCAAATTTGAAATAGTTTACTTGAATTTAATAACGATATATCAGCGACTAGCTATGTAATTAGAATTCGCGCCCTTTAATATTAAGTCTGATCTCACGAGACAGGTAAAGGTCGGGTTACAAATCATGAACTTTGGACTTTACAGGGATGGAAAAACCCGCCAAAAAACCATCATCCAAAGCCATGTCCTGTCTTAGAATTTCTTATCTAATAACATAATTTAACTAAACTAAATACGTTGTTTTATATTTTTGAACGGGTAATTTAATTTCGTATCAGAAGGTTTTATGTACTATGCCCATTGGCGTTTTCTTTGCAGGCCCTACTGAGAAGGACAGTCTTTGTCCTATTGATTTATATATCCTGGTAATATTTCTACAGTGAATATTTACAATGTATTAAATTCTAATGAAATAGTCTATTTTTCTGAAGTGCTTGGCAATTTATTACTTAATTTATGTCGAATATAAGTTACCCTGATATAAGGTACTGTTACATTGTTGAGAAAAAAGTACAATTATACACTTTAAGAAACCAAATTTGATGAGGATATTGGATAAAAAATGCATAGCAATTTCAGCTTAATTGATCACATTTTAGATCTGGTGTTTTTATGTTTTAAGTTTTATAAAGATGTTTCCATAAATACCATAATTGAATCTAAATTGTTTGAAGTGACACACAAAGAAAAAATATGTAAATAACATGTCTGTAAAAACTGCCTCTAGATCTGGACGGGATAACGCCGATATAAATACATTTATGTACTTAGTAATTATTTTTAAGGCTCAATGGTAACTGAAACAAGATGTTGATTTACTTTGTGAATAATAAAGTAATATGCAACTAAATATAAAAGACTTTTGTGTGCCAATAATACTCCCAAAATTAAAACTATTCTATCCTACACCATGTATAGATGACTAATATACTTAACTGACAAAGGTTATTATTTATTGCTCTATTCCTAAAGTACCTATTTCAAAGAAAATATAAATGATTTATTAATTAGCATTAATTTCTTAATGATCGTTTATACTATCTTCAACTAACAATCTTTGTCTTCCATGAAATCTAATAAAACACGAAATCGTGCAGATCCAAGTTGTTATCAACGGAAAATCGTGGCATCGGATCCGAAGTGGTACCGCATTACCGGTACCATTATTTGTGTTCGATAGTGGATACTGAATAATGCAATTATGCGAAACTGTCAATTGTCGTGCAAGAGTGTTTTGTCGCATGAGGCACTTTACTTGTCCGAGAAAAAAGTCGTGACGAATTCTTTGGTGGTGGCTAAATTTATAGCTACGTGAAATAAAATGAATGTATAAGATGATCTCGCCGATTGATAAACTCTTTTATTTAACGAATTACTATTCTAGTGTAATAAGTAATGAAAAATTGTGACAAATTGAACAAATCGTTATAATTCAATTCCATAAGAATATAGAACAACAGGTATTTGATATGACTTTCAAGGAAATAATAAATTACAAAATATCAAATATCAGTTTTTGACTTTCAAGTTTATTAATACGCCGGTTCTCGGCCACCAATCCAATAACTCTACTTCTCGGTCACATGCCTTATAAAAAACCATTAAATATATAACAAATCTGAGTCACGAAGTTGATCAAATTACCTAGACATTCTTATCAGTTAATAAATGTAGGATTGCGAAGTACTTTTTAAAAAACTTTATTTTTAAAAATACAAATTTGGATCGACAAAACAGAAAATAATTAAAAATATGACTGAATTCATGAAAGTTAGTTTAGAAGTGATTTCTAGAATAAAATTATAAAGCGAAATATATACCTCCGTGAAGTTAGCCCCCAAAGTGTCAAATTTGTTTTCGGATATTTCCCGTTTGTTAGTGCTTCTTAATGCTATAACTACTTTCGTTAGTGCTTTTTCCGATCTCTGCATATTAAGGATTTTCTAATTTCAAGATCAGCCCTGAAAATCTACCAAAATGGAAGAAATTTGTTACTTTGATTTAGTGCTTCCTTAGTGCTTCTTAGTGCTTCAAATAGTATCCAAAGTGCTTGTCTATTTTTTTAGATATTTTAGATTTTAACTACAACATCAACCCCAAAACATTTTCCCATTGACTCAATTTTGGTATCAGTTTTTAGTGCTTCGTTAGTGCTTCTTGCAATCACAATCCTTTCCTTTTCGAGATATTTAACCTTTAATTTTCAATGTCAGCCATCAAGTCATATGGGATTGACTTAAATCTAGAGTCATTTCTTGACGCATCGTTAGTGCTTTTTAGTGCTTTAGATAGTTTTCTAATGCTCTCTCCGTCTCCTGATTATTCTGTATTTTTCGTTTCCAAATTTATACCTAAATTCTTTTCAAATGCACTAAAAATATATTGAAGCAGAGAAGTGCTCCACAAAAAACATTTAGAAGTACGAGAAGAATCCAAAAAAAAAATTAAAAAGTGAACAAGATGTTTCATTAAAAATACAAATGGTCAGTGGCCACAGCAACATGACTCGCTTATATACTTAAAAATAAAATCTACAGCAGACCAATTACTTTTTGCTCTTTCTTTTTAGTTTCTGATATAAGGTAGTGTCTTTTATAAACGGGCCACCCTATTCAGAGTGTCCAAAATAAGATGCCACTTACCCTTATATTAACAACAAGAACAACAACAATAACAAAAGAATTTGAGTGCAAATTTGGAAATAGAAAATACTGAATAATCAAGAAATGGAAAAAGCATTAAGGAAACTATCTAGAGCACTAATAAGCACTAACGATGCGTCAAAAAACACACTCTAGATTTAAGTCAATCCCATATGATTTGAGGGCTGACCTTGAAAATTAACAAATTAAATATCTAGATAGGGAATGAATCATGATTGCAACTTTTTGAAGTACTAACGAAGCACTAAAAGTGATATCAAAATTGAGCCAATAGAAAAATGTTTTGGGGTTGACGTTGAAGTTAAAATCTAAAATATCTAAAAAAAAATAGACCAGCACTTTCGAAACTATTTGAAGTACTAAGAACCTCTAACGAGCACCAAATCAAAGTACCAAATATCGTCCATTTTGGTAGATTGTTGAAATTAAAAAATCCTTAATATGCAAAAAACTGAAAAAGAACTAACGAAAATAGTTAAAGCACTAACAAATGGGAAATTTCCGAAAAAAAATTGACACTTTGGGGGTTAACTTCACGGAGCTGAAACATATCTTCCGGTTCGATGAAATAGCTTTTAAAAAGAAAAAATGTTTATTTAAATTTAAAATTACAATTAGAGAGATTAGACTGTATAATGCTGAATTGACAAAGATAAGATTTCCTTGAAATAGTAAGTTAAATATATTCTTTGTTCCTTAAGGTGTTGGTTTCATATAACTTGATTAAAAACATTTTCTCAATAATAGAATTGTTAATAAGGGTGGAATATGAATCTGGCTAAGAAAATAATTTAAACGTCGAGTGTCAAATGTAGAAAAGAAAATTATTTTTTTAGTTCCTAAACAAACTGTTAAAAGTTTAGAATTTTGTGATTAAGAAACAGATGCCTGTAAGATATGCATAAATCTAAAAGTTCTTAAGGTGTCCCACAATTCAGTACCCTATTGCAGGGGAGATTCTATCAATTGCAAATACTTAGTTCTTGGTGAGTAGGAACTATTGGATATTTTATTTAAAGTATTAAATAAAGATCCAACTTCCAAAGTAAATGTGAATTTATTGAAATAAAGAAAAATAAATTTTTGGCAACAAAACAAAAAACTCAAACGATCTGAACCCTACAACAGTTACAGTCTTACTAAAGATAAAACTAGATTTTTGCCAGCTATTGACATCGACACTTGACTAAGAATCATTTCTAAAGAATATAAACGTATGGATCGAGACTAAAGAAAACAGAAACTTTCTAACAAGTGTGCCCTGTTTTTAGCTTTATAACGCAATTCAAAATTCTTGGAAGGTTCACTGGTTAGATACTTAAAAATGCAAAAACACACTTTTGTGCTTATTTAATTGTACAACAACTAAAATTCTAAATATAACTTCAACAGGAACCCACACAGTTTTATTGTATGGCTATTAAATGTGACTATTAATTATATTATTAAAATACAGAAGAAAGATAAACAGGCCTTGTACGGATTCCTTTGAGACACCAGACTCAATTAAAGCTTGCGACTAAAGCTCATTACCGAATAATACAATTTGTGGTCAAATGTACAGGTGAAACAATAGATAGAAAGATTGAAAAGAAGGAATTGTGGGTACCAATACTTCTTTCACCGCAACCTTACCTTATCTAGTTTTTTCCTAGTTATTAGACTCCATAATCTAGTAAGTTGTTCCCTGTGTAGCATTTCACTTTAGGCTTTTCTTCGCCAAATAGTAGAAGCCTACATAGGCCTTCACAGTTAGTATATATACTGTGGTTTCCTCCTCTTACTGACAAAACCCACAAATATCTTCCTATTTTATTCATATGTTTGTTGAGCCTACAGTGCCCTTTAAGAAGACCTACTATTTTAGTAATTCTTGAGTTATGACTTAATAGGTACTTTGTGAGTTTAGGTGATGGTCATATGATTAACTCTTCCATGTCTCATCCCTGATGTGTTCTTCCACCATTCTTAGTTTGTATCGATTGATGAATGTCCCGTCTTCGCAAGGCCACAGAATGATTCCAGTCCGATAAGAGATTGTGTTGCTCCTTTTCGTGCAAGTTTATCTGGTTCTTCATTGCCCCGATGCCCCTTATGTCCCGGTATCCAGCCTATTGTAAGTATATTTCAACTACCAACCTCTGAGAGCCTCCAAGCAGTATTATACAAGTTTTGATTTAACTTGCATGGAGCATAGTGCTTTAATGCTGCTTTGCTGTCAAAGTATTTGCCTATAGTTTTTGATTTAGCTTGTTATCTTAATATCTCTATTGTACAATATTGTATAGCAATTAATTCTGCCTGAAACACTGTTGCATGGTTGTCTAGGCTCCGTCAGACTTTTGTCTTTGTGTTAGCATTGTAAATACCAGCTCCAACTACTTTGTTGGTTTTGGGACCATCTGTATACCAGACCATTGTTGAAACCATTATAAAGCTGTTGATCGGAAGACACACCTATTATGCTTACGTAGCATTATAATGTTATCCTTATAATCAAAACCCTATCAGTTCAACGAGATATCCGATCTCACTCGGCCTGATTACCGGCGTGAATGAAACTGCGCATGGCACAGATACCTTTTTGCACTTGACTAAAGTCTTATCTGACTTTAATTCCACTTGAGATTCATGGGAATCGTACTCACGGCCCGAACAATGACCAAGTATAAACGGGGAACTTCGAGTTGTAATTTTTGTAGTAATTTGTATTATTAGTAATTATTATTGTTATGATTTACATTTTCATTATTGTTTATTTGAATCTAGACAGTTAAAAGATGTGAATTTATTGATCACACTAAATCTAATCTGACATATTTCAGATATCAGATGTATATTTAATCATTGTAATAACTAACTATTTAAATTATTATTTACATGATAAACGGACTTCTGCACTTAATTTCCCTTACCGAATGAAACAACAATCATAGCGGAGTCAATATATATTGCCTAACGTATGGGTTTTTGTAAAAAATCGATAATAAAGACCATGAAAAATGCTCTTGTATGCTCCCCGATCAGCTGTTTACAAATACGTCACTGACACTGTCCTATTATCGAATTTTCTGTATTTTCTTACCCAACGAATAAACAAAAAATTCGCTCAAATAGCCCAGGCACCTGAGGCCTTAAAATTAAGAAAAAAGAAGAAACAAAACATAAACTAAAAATGATTTTAAATCTTAGATCATATAGATGTAGCACGTATATTAGTTTGTTTGGAAATGAAGAGGGAATGTTATGGCCGACGATCTCTTATTGGTTGATTTAAATACACAAATAACATTTGACAGTTCTCTTTTTACATGTAAATATACATAGGCGTATCTCATAAATGGGTAGTAGGATATATAAACTATTTATTACTAGCCAATTAATATAATGACCAAATAGACAGAAATAGCTAAAAGAAAGGTAAGTACATATTATTAAAAGATGTAAGTTCGTCGAAAATTTTTAAACAAAAATTTGTCTACATTTAAACGATGACTAAACCAAAAAATTAATACTTTTTTAAACGGCACGCTACTGATTCAGTGGCACCTCTTAATGCGTTTCACCTCCACTTGTCCCCCATAACAAAAAAAAATGTACTACTTTAATGGTCTAAATTTGAAATCAGAAAGAAGAAGAATAGAATTTTCTAATTTATTTTTGTTTGGAATTTGGATAAAAAATAATTAAAAGATTTAAAGACAATACAAAGAAGGCTGCGCAACTTGTTGAGAGGCATAAATATAGATCAGAATGTAACAATAACCCTCTGTTGAAAAACTGGATAAGACCCAGTAAAAAGGCAAAATCATCTTTTTACTGCAACATCTGTGGTGTTGACTGTAAAAGGGGTAAATGTGCAGTTGATAGACATAATAAACGTATTAAACATACAAGGAATTTAAACAAACTGAAGGGAATCAGCTCACTTTTTAGTATGGCAAGTTTTACAAACAAGAGGATAACGACAAAGACAGAAAGAGGAATAACTGCGGATCTTGTTAAGCACAATGTCACTTTCAACTCTGCATACTACTTGAAGTTATGTATTTATGATCACAAATCATTACCCCACCTCTTCATGACTTTGTACTTATTGAAGATGAGCGATCCTGTCGATAAATGGTGTAGTTTGAGAGACCTAATTCACTATCCTCAATATTGGAATATAATCCTGACTCGGTAAGAACTATTATGTCATATTGAGAATTATACACACTAATCGTAAGATCGTTGAGTTTGGTTCTTAGTCCATTACATTCTGGTATTAAATTTTAAGATCACGTTTATTTTTAGTATTACCCGTTGTATTTAGTTTTTTTGGACTAAAACTATTTTCGGGATAACACGTACATATTTTATTGTTTTATTAGCATCGTTCATTTTACTAAGTTGCTGTCGAAGGGCATGTAGATGTTTTTGTGCATATGTAAGATCACTATTGACCCGAGAAGTAGGACGAATCAATCTTCTTGTGTTTTTTAAAATTTGCATCTCGGTTTCAGCACTATCCATTATAACTTTTATAGATCTAGGTTTATTTGATTTTTCCAATAGAAAATGCTTTTACAACTTTATCAGATGGTATTATTTTTGATAGAAGACATTTAGCTGCAACTAACTCATTATTTGATTGTTGTTTCATTTTTCCTGTGTATTAAATATAATCATATTGTTCTTCCTTAATTCTCTATTAGAAACTTCCATCAAGCATTGCATCAATTGCCACCACCAGCTGCAATAGGTGGGACATCACACGATGATGATTTTAATTACAAATCCTGAACTGTCTGTTGAAGCTTGGTTAAATCCCATTTATCATTTTCAAAGTCCTTAATACTACCTTTAAGCAAGTCAATTTCCGTAGCCATTGCTTTAACTTTGTTTTCTAAAATTGATATTTTCTTTAAAAGTGTGGGTGCTTGTTTGATCACACTTACAGTCATTACAAAAAAATATAACCGCTCTCTGCTTCTGGACAAGAACTGCTCGATATTCCCTAGTAGTCATTATGAAACATTGTTTGTTATTGTGAAAAGGCTTATCAGAACTATCACATTGAACAAAATCGTCTTCATCTTTAGCACAATTATTAGCCATCCTAAAAGTCTCCTATTGCTCTGAAAATTATATTTTTGTTGCAGTCTGGCAACGTCGGAATACAATTCGACGTGTTTTTATTTGCCTTGATTTAACCTTATCGCTTAGAAAAGAACTAAGGAAGATTTTTTCTTTTTTAATTTTATCACTAACCAGTTTTTATATTCTTTGATAAAAATTACACACGACCTATTCAAAATATAACAAAACTCACTTTGTAGGAACATCCATGTTAAAACGTCTTGCACAATTAATTAACACGTAAAATTTGTAACAATTTGACACCAAATTTCACTAGAAACAGTCGTTAAAAACTTATTAAAAACATTAAAAATACAGAGCGATGTTAAGCGTGTTAAATATATTCAATTTAACATTAAATATATTTAATTTAACGTGAATGGTAAGTAATAATTTACTGTCAAGAGTAAAATGCGAAATTGCTCCGAGATGAAACTAGAAACTTTAGCTGGCAAAGTTTGGGGAATTAATTATGTCTTCTTGAAAAGATGTTAAACCGTTTTAGAGATACAATAAAAATTCATTTATTTAAAAAATTTAGGTTTTTACATTAATACTTAATATTATTTAATGGTCTTTTGTTCTTGATACTTTTATGTAATTAACATATAAATGAGAAATATTAATATTTATATGGTTTTGTACTCCAAGGTAAATTATATAATGGTTAAACAAAGGTGACGTTGATCCAAAAATATCAAGATACTAGGTGATTTGTTTTTTATATTAAAATATTTTTTCCTTCAAATATTTAGAATCACTGGTTAAAATTTGGAATATATATCTTTTCCCAACGGTGCTTTTAAGAAGTGTTTATTCGTCCGAAGACGGCTTTATAAGCCGATGGAAGTCTCCGACTACTAATAAATAATTTAAGTTTTTTCTTTCTTAACTATAAGTAAAAAAATAAAACAAAAATAAAAGAATATCGCCATAACTTTTATTCTGGTATTATACAAACAGCCAAGTTATAAATATTACCTTTTTGTCACTTTTACTTTCAGTAAATTTGAATATATTTATTATTGGTTTAAGCTGTTATTTATAAAAGTTTTAAACGTTCTGCCCGCTGTGATTTTTTGTGCTCTCCGGTACGAGACTTTTTTTATTATGGACTCTTCATTACACGAACCTCTCATAAATAGTGACGACAAGAACAACCAGCAAACTGAGCAGACGACCGCAGCACGCGATTACGAAAAAATATAGATGTGTTTCTAAACACGCTAGCGTGTGCGTAATTAACTGAAAATATTTTGAAATGTTTTGATATTTATTGCAAAGAATAGCCTGTATACGACTTTGCTTATTTTTTTGAATATATTATTAAAATACACTATTTGACACAAGATTTGTCCATTTAATATAGAAATATTTTATGAAAATATATAACTCAACCGTGAAATTCTTAATTAGTTAGATCTTCAATGAGTTCTATAAAATGTTGCTAATATTAAATTAATAATTAAAAAAAAGATTAACGTTGTAGAACCTGTCACAATATGCGAGATCCCTGAAGAAAATACCACAACCTTCAGAATAATGAGGAAAGTGGATAGATTTAAAAAAAAAATTTTCGAAGTAGTTTTTCCAAAATAAATTTCCAATAAAACATTCCTTTTTGAACACTGCGAATTTCGCGAAAAAAAGTTACGTAACAAGTACTGACATATTGCTGGAGCGCTAGGAAATTGCTTTGTTAGTGAGCAAATGCTCTCAAGGTTATCGCCAGAAGAATTTTTTCAGCGTTAAGACAAGCGTTATTCATAATATTTATTTACAATGTCAGCAGGTCGGAAAAATAATGGCATAGTACTCGGTATACATAAATATTACTTAAGAATAACTAAATCGAGAACAGCCATCAAATACGAATTCTTCTTCTCAATTTAATTTATATTGACACAAGTTCTGTTTTATTCATAGATTGAAACTGAATATCATTTCTTTAGAAGTTCCGAAAAATAATGAAACTGTCAACTAAGGAATTGTCAATCAATACGACGTCAGAAGAAGCGGCAATAATGCTTTTGTTTGATTGTCTCACTAAATTGGAAGGTTTTAGAGTGACGTTTATTCAAATGTTTCATTATATCTTCTAGTAAAAATTGTGCATACATAATATTTTTTCGATATATTTCAACTACAAGCACATTTGAACCAAATTTTCGCGTTAGGAATTGTTACGTTTTTTTGTGCCACCCTGTATTTTCATTATTCTTCTATTCGATATATTTTAGTTTTAAACTCGCTTGATATCCCCTTCTTATTTCTTCGCGTCATGTCCCTCTCTTCTCTTGGTATTCCTATAAAATGTCTTTCCCATGTTAATAATCTTCTTCTCTTTACTTACCAGTCAAAATAACTGACTTCATACCGTTTGTGACGCTTACTGAAGATTTCTTTTTTCTCCCCCTCATCTTGTAGGGGTTTTGGTTTTTTCCTCTAGACAGTTTTTTCCTCTGGAAAGTTTTTTTCCTCTGGACAGTTAATTTTACCTGGGCCAAGAAGTTTTTTTCCTCAACCGGAAGAAAAGCAAAGTGTTTTTTTTTCTAACACTTTTTGAAATATATCATAGTTTTTTTGTCAATTGTTTCTAATTACATTACTACTTCTGATATATTTCAAATTCTATTCGTCAAACGAACCCATAATATAAAGATTTGAGCTTAATCACATTAATTATTTATTATCAACAAAATAAAGTAACGTTTCAGGAATCTCGCCTGTTATACCAGGACGCTCAATTCCATTAGCTTCATCGCTCAATTTGCTTGGTGTCAATTTGGGGGGAAATATGTCATGGCATAATCACCACGGTGCAACTGAATTGCGAGAAATTACATGAAAAAAATAGTCCACTACCTGAACTCCGCCAGGCGTTTTTCTTACCTGTACTTGATTTAATAGCTTTCCGAATTGCGTCAATATTTGTTTCAATTCTGGTTTTGTTGCAAGTTTTATATTTTGTAATATCTCGAAAAGTACGCATCGTACAGAAAAATACGCCCAATTGAAACTTTAATATCTCAGAGGAGAGCATCCGGTAGTACTAAATTAAGTTGACCACCTATGGGCGGCAAATTAGAAATCTTTAATAGGAACCCCTATTTTTTTAAGCAGATTCGGATTCTATATCGAAAGCTATGTACGATTTCTTTGAATAAATTGTTTCGATTCACGACAGATGGCGCTTTAATTGCAAGAAATGGAACAGAAATCAAAAGTATTAAAAAACAGAGAAGATGCGTATTTTTCGAGATATTACAGGTTAAGTGAATCACCCGGTATACAAAGGCAAAAGATAATTTTTTTCCTCCAAATAAATAACCTCAGTTTGATTATATATAGTCTAGTCAACAAGTGCTTTTTGGGTCAAACCTTTTTGTCCGCCTCCGAAAAATTAGAACGAGGTGTCATTCGTTTCGGAATAGCGTGTAGAATTTTGAAAAATTCAAGAGCCGCTTGCAAAAATTGCAAAAGTTATAAACAATTAACTGAAAAAGATGGGGTATTGTTTTTTTCAAATTTCAAAAAAGATTCAAATAGAGGAGGAAATTTACCAAAAAAAAACTTACCTCCCAGAACTGTAGGACCAATATCCCAGAGTGTTGAAAATATGACCGAAAACGGGGACCCTGGTTTGCGTAAGCGCTGCCCACTTTGGACATTTAATGAATAAATATTATTTAAATTTATTAAATATAAAAGTTAAAAAGTGAAAAAATTCAGGCATCTACTGGATAGATTTATGAACAATAATCCGCGGTCAAAAATTTTGATCGCGATTTTTCTATTAATTATGCATTAGTTAATTAATAATTTTTTCCTACTCGAACATGAACATTGTAAGTGCGATAAATTCCCGTTGGTCAAAATAAAAAATTGTTATTTTTCACTTTGTTATTAACAATTTACCTAGATTAAAAGTTAAAAAGCTTCATTAATCAATGAAAAAAAATTTTTTCCTTATTACTATTGATCCGTTTTTTTATGATCAGAAGTCACTGAAAATGATTTTTAAAAATTTTTATTTCTCATTTTTTACAAAATTGTTATAAACAAATGCGTTGTTTATAAGATAATTTAATAATTTTTTTGGAAACATAATCTTTGATGCATATTATGTTTTTTTTAAATCGTTCCTCAAAAATATTTTTTTTTACATAAAAACATATAAATAATTTTACAATTTTACAAATTGTTTATTAAATAAACAATGAAAATTTAAATAAAAGCAAAATTGTTTTTAGGTGTCAAACAACAAGATAAATTATTATTAAAAGAAATTGTTCCTTAATAATAATTACAGGTGATAGAAAAAAATTGTTAATTAACAAATACGTTTTTAAGCAAAAAAAATTTTTAAGGAACGATTTTTTTTTAAAATATCATTGTTTACATCAAAGATTATGTTTCCAAAAACAAATTTTAAATTATCTTATAAACAACGCATTTATTTATAATATTTTTTTGTAACCAATAAAAAATAAAAAACATTAAAAATCATTTTCATGTGACTTCTGATCATAAAAAAACGAATCTTTAGTAATATGAAAAACAAAATTTTGTTTTAATAAATAATCAAGTTTTTGAATTTTTAACGTAAGTAAATTGTTAATAACAAAGTAAAAAATAACACTTTTTTAATTTTTCCGACCGGAATATCTTCTGAGACCTTTCAAAAATAGGTCCAAAAAAGGAAAAAAAAAATCAGATTTGTTATTTAACAATTATCGCACTTACAATGTTGATCTTCAAGTAGGAAGAAAATGTTAATTAACTAATGCATAATTAATAGAAAAATCGCGATACAAATTTTTTAACCCCGGATTATTGTTCATAAATCTATCCAGTAGATGCCTGAATTTTTTCAATTTTTAATTTTCATATTTAATACGTTTAAATAATATTTATTCATTAAAGGTCCAAAGTGGGCAGCGCTTACGCAAGCCGGAGTCCCCGTTTTCAACACTTTTGGAAAATTATAAATATTGGTCTTACAGTTTCGGGTGGTATAGGTTTTTTTGGAAAAATTTCCTCCTCTTTTTGAATCTTTTTTTAAATTTGAAAAATGTCAAGTACTTTGTGAGATATTTGCAAAAAACCAAACCGTATTTTTATTTTTCATTTAATTGTTTATAACTTTTGCAATTTTTGTAAGCGGCTCTTGAATTTTTTCAAAAATCATCTCCATGCTATTCCGAATTAAATGACACTTCGATCATATTTTTCTGAGGCGAAGAAAAAGTTTGACCCAAAAAGCACTTGTTGACTAGATTAATAGGAAAGATTTGTTTTCATTTTTTAAAAGTACATCATATTAGAAATTTAATCCGGTTCAATTCGGACAGCAACTTAAATTTAATACATTCTAACCTGGGGATTAGTGCGACGCAGTTCGTTTGCGTCCGATTACTTTGCAAGCATGGCGAAAAAAGCTTCCCAAAAACTTGAAACACTGTTTCGCACAAGAACGCTTTACTCACCAACATTATTGCTCAAATTCGACCATCACTTAAATACTGCTTTCTCATCTAGAGCTGTACTCCTAAGCGGGTCGCTTGATTCTATCCAGAATAGAGTGGTTCGCCTTATTCAAAACCCAGAACTTTACTAGGGATGTCGAAAGTTTGGACTTCGAAAAAAGATGGGCATCTGACTCTTTTTTACAGATAGAAAGTGTTAGACGACATTGCCTGCTTGATTATTCGTAGAATCGTGACTCTTTTATCTGGAGAATGTCTTCACTCTGGAATAACCTTCCGGAAAGCGTATTTCTTTCCAGGGAGTACAATATTCAGCGATTCAAATCCAACGTGAATCGACATATTCGTGTACACCCCGTTCGTGAAGCGGCTTGAAAGGCACTTGCTGTATCCATGAAAAATGTTCCAAATTATAATATTCATTCCTTGTAAACTACAAAACATTATTGTTTGACATATTCAAATATAATAATATATTTATCTTATTTTTACTTATGTTATTCAATTTAACCCTTAACTTGGCAACGTATGATATAACATACATAATATTTAAAAAAAAAAAAAGGTAATCAGTAATATTCGAGACCCATTGCTTTGCAAGTGTATATTTGGGTATACACTATCCTATTAGTCCAGTCTGTAGGGAGAAATATGGGTCTTTTACGACGTAAATTTGCTACAGGATGAAAAGTATACTAACTTGTAGGCAGAGATAAAACTAGCATGCCTATATACTTTTACACATGAAAAAAACTTGCATAAACAAATTAGGAAGGTCCAAAGTTAGTGAAAACATGTTTTTCGCTTCTACAAGCAACAATACTAATTTTAGCGAAATAAGTCTTCAATACTTTTTTTTCGGCATTAACAATACCTTTAATTTGATCCATTCCGCGATTTATTTCGTCAGTTAGTTCATTAAAAAATAGCGAAAAACCGTCAAAAATGTCGTTTTTTTGCAATAATAATAATTATTACAAAAGAAGTTTTTTTCATATTACTATTGCTTTAAAAGCAAGGTTTTTTGATTCTGAATCAAACAAGCCATTGCAAGACTGAATTGGTTAATTTGTTGCTGAGATATTTGATATTGTTTATTCCAACACCGTAAATGTTTATTGCTCTAACTTTTTTTTCTATGAACATTTTAACTTCTATAAGGGCTCATTCTCTTCATTGAGACTTATATTTTTAGGATCTTTTTGAACCAAATAAAAAAAGTAACATTTAACCCTTTCTTTATTGCCTTAAAAAGAGGGTACTTTTTTTGTTATAAACAATTAGAGCTGGTGCGCGCCCTGTACATCGTGTCATTTTTTAACTTACAAATACCAAAAGCTGATTTCAAAACGAAAAATTTGAAAATAAAAAGAATACCCCACGACCAATAGGGACCGAGTTAACAATTTTTTTAAAAAAAATCACAGTTACATTGTTTATAACTATTAAGAAATAAATTTTACGGCATTCGATAGTCAAGTACTTATATTTTTGGAAGTGTATATTTAAAATTTAAAAAAATTGTTTTTAATTACTTAAAACATTGTGTAAATTCGTCGATTTTCTCTCGCGGTAGTCAAAAACTGATCTCGAGAATTTAAATCGGCGAAGTGCGGAGAAAATAGCTATATCTCGGAACTTTTATATCGGATTTAGGCCTTTTTTTAATTTGGGGTAACACGGAAAGTTATGAACAATGGTATTATGTTTGTAAATGATAATAAAAAGTCATAAGAATTATAAAAAAAAAATTAAGTGCGAATTTTACAATTTTTTATCTCAGTAAATAAGAATTTTAAGGGAAATTCGCAGGAGTACAAAAAGTTCTATTTTTTATCGAAAAATAACTGATTTTTTCAAATCGATCGAAAGAAATTTTTTTATAAAATACTATTTTATAATTTTATATGCATTTTGAAATTGCAGGTCAACCAATATTCTCCGTTGCGATTTTTTTCCTGTCGAATTAGTGCGCTTGCTTGACCAAAAATAACTCAATTTTTTCAAATCCATCGGAGAAATTTTTTTTCATTTTTTGGCCCGTTTTTATCTCTCTGCAGTTTTACTTAATGAACAATAACAAAATAAATCTTCAACGTTCGTTTGAAGAGCGGTAAAATGGCACAAAAAGA
Organism: Neocrepidodera transversa; assembly: GCA_963243735.1. Taxonomy (NCBI): domain Eukaryota; kingdom Metazoa; phylum Arthropoda; class Insecta; order Coleoptera; family Chrysomelidae; genus Neocrepidodera; species Neocrepidodera transversa. The sequence goes on along the minus strand of OY725347.1, from coordinate 23,536,250 downwards.
TTTTAGGCAAGCGCACTAATCAGATTGTGAAAAAAATCGCAACGGAGAATATTGGATAACTTGCAATTTCAAAATGCATATAAAATTAAAAGATGTTATTTTATCAAAAAAAATCGGTTCTGTCGCCCCAAAACTTTCCCGACGAGTATCCAGAGACGAATACTTTTCCATATATTTAATGTTAAAGTTTTAAATTTTGCTATTTTTTTATTTTTGGCAGGTGACAGTTGAAGAAAAAAATTTGACTGTTCTGAATAGAGTTTTTCAAAGGCTTTCGAATGACATATTGCAAGTTAAATTCCGTGACATATTGCTTCTGTCATTTTTTGCCAGTGACACTTCCGTTTGACAGATGTCGTACAAAAACTAATGGGTTCTTCCGATGGATAAAGGAAACCCATATTTTAGCTGAATTAAATTAAGCGTGTGGCTTCTATCGTGGAAGAATACACACAGACAGACAGACAGGCAGATAGACAGGCAGACCTGAAAATAAATATTTCCATTTTCATCTCGAAATTTTTTTTTGCACGTTCACTTTTCCCTACTCGGAGGTGGGTCGGGAAAGTAAAATGAAAGAATTTCTTCCGATCGATTTGAAAAAATTCACAGTTATTTTTCGACCAAAAGCAGGACTTTTTGTACTCTTGTCAATTTCCACTAAAATGCTTATTTACTGAGATAAAAAATAGTAAATTTCAAACTTAATAATTTTTTATATTTTTTATTATCATTAAAAAAAATAATGCCATTGTCGACAACTTTCCGTCTTACCCCAGATTAAAAAAAAAAGACCAAAATCCGATATTGAAATGGCCAGGGGGATGGGAGGTTACAATATAAAGGTTCCGAGATATAGCTATTTTCTCCGCACTTCGCCGATTTAAATTCTCGAGATCAGTTTTTGACTACCGCGCGAGAAAATCGACGAATTTACACAATGTTTTAAGTAATTAAAAACAATTTTTTTAAATTTTAAATATACACTTCCAAAAATATAAGTACTTGACTAACGAATTCCGTAAAATTTGTTTCTTACAATGTATAAACAATGTAACTGTGATTTTTTTTAAAAAAATTGTTAATTCGGCCCCTATTGGTCGTGGGGTATTCTTTCTGTTTTCAAATTTTTCATTTTGAAATCAGCTTTTGGTATTTGTAAGTTAAAAAATGATACGATGTACAGGGCGCGCACCAGCTCTAATTGTTTATAACAAAAAAAGTATCCTCTTTTTAAAGCAATAAAGAAAGGGTTAAATGTTACTTTTTTTATTAGGTTCAAAAAAATCTTAAAAATATAAGTGTCAGTGAGGAGAATGAGCCCTTATAGAAGTTAAAATGTTCATAGAAAAAAAAGTTAGAGCAATAAACATTTACGGTGTTGGGATAAACAATATCAAATATCTCAGCAATAAATTAACCAATTCAGTCTTGCAATGGCTTGTTTGATTCAAAATCAAAAAACCTTGCTTTTAAACCCTCAAGTGCTACCTTCGAAAATTGTAACACTTACACTACCTGCCGGTATCGGATACCGCTATGTAACTTGTTGTTTATTATACAAAGTTAAAGACTCAAAAATACATAGAATTGTTTTTTAAAGTTTTATTATTCATCTAAACATGTTTACAGTCAAAAACCTAATCTAAATTAACTAAAAAACAACCATTAAATCGAAAAGTTAATACTATTGCTTGCGTTTATCAACACACGTAGAACACATTTTCTTGGCATGTTCCAAACAAATTGGCTTTTCACATTCTCTACACATATAAAATGTTTTTCGTTTCAATCGGTACGGACATAAATAGCATGTTTTTTTTAACGACAGTCTTTCATCATTGTGCATTTGATGTTCTTGATTTAAGTTACTTATTTGTAAAATAGCAGCAATTCTACTTCTAACTTCTGTAGACAAATTTTGTGTATGGAATCTTTTTTGCATATATGGAGCTGTAAGACTTTTTGCCAATTTTTTTAGGAAATCTATACGGTGAAGATTTTGTGGTTTTCTTTGGCTTTGATGTAAAATATATGCATTGACTGAAGAAAAATTTACCATCATTAGAAATATAGCCATGGGCCATCTGCGAGTTCTTCGGGAAGGTGAATAGTTGGCGCATTTTCTGTCCAAGCTATCCACCCCACCTTTAGTTAGATTATAGTCTGCGATAATCTGTGGCTTTTCAGTTTCTGGATCATTTTCCTCGGAGTGGTGCATCGAGGATATCAGCACTACTCCTTTATTTTTTTTAACAGCATAGGAAAGAAGTGTGATATTCTTTTGATGAAAACCATAAAGGCTACTTTTTACTTCCTTGTTTTTGTTGGGTAAAAAACATTGAGGGACTTCCGGCTTATTTTTTCTGAGAGTTCCCAAAAATGTGAGACCCCTTTTTTGTAGTTCAAGCACGAGCTCGAGGCTTCCGAACCAATTGTCGGCCGTAACATTTCGATTGGTTTTTTCAATAGGTTTTACCAATTGTATTACCGATTGGGTGGGAATTTTTAACTGTTGCTCTTGTGCTGTTAAAGTTTTTCCATCACTGCCTTTGCCGGAGTAAATATACGCATTGTACAGGCAATTGTTTCTTGCGTCTGCAAGACACATTATTTTTCAACCATATTTCGCTGGTTTTTTTGGTAAGTACATTTTAAACTTACATCGTCCTCGAAAAGCCACTAAGGATTCATCTACACAAACGTAAGCACCAAGAGAAAAATTATTCTGCGAATTTTCAATGAACCTGTTAAATAGATGACTTATAGCTGCAGCAGGGTCTTCTTCCTGTCTCTCCCCTCTATCCAGAAAGTTATCGAATCTTCAAGCCGAAAGTAACGTTAAAAACCTTCTTTTTGACATAACACATCTGAATACGTCTCTTCCAGTTCCATCTGTCGCAAATAAACTATGAACACTTTCGTTCCCTGATTTGAAAACTTCTGTATAGATGAGCAGTCCCAAAAATGCCTTGAATTCTAACAAATCAACGTCGCTTAAACTGTAGTGTGTTTTGTTTTTATATTTTTGTCTACAGTGCGCTAGTTTCGTATTTGTCCAACGTATAATTTCTTCTAACAGGTCTTGAGTAAACAATAAGTTCCATAGTTCTTCTGCACTTGGGGCATCTCCCAAATTTTTTGCCGGTCCTCGTACACCAGGCACACTCATAACAATATTATGTTTTCTGGTCCTTATATTTAGTGGCGGTGTTTCTTTTGACCTATAACAAAAAAAAATAATAAATTTTCCAAATTGCACGCTGAAATAATGTTCTTACCATTTTGTTTTATCTTTTTGTAATTTCTGGCGTCCGTAGTAGAAATTTTCCTGTGTTTGTGCTCCACCTGGACCTGTATCCAAATTTTCATCGCCTTCCTCACCTGCAGACATTTCTGAATCACTATCATGTTCACTTTCTATTATAAAATCCGGATCTTCATCTTCATCACTAATCACACAATCTTCGTCTTCTAACAAATCTGTACACCATTCTTCAAATCCTGGATCGTCTGGATGCATTCTAGAAGGGCCTGGATTTCCAGACATATTTATTCTAGCAGAAAACTTCACAAAAAAGTAATGACACAATTTTATTTTCCAATACGTAAACGCTACCGCCCGGTACCACGTACCGCTTTTGTCGATCTAATGCTCAAAAATCAAAGATACGCCTACGATCGCAACGAAATTTATACTGAGGGTATACATCAATATGCCCGAGAGGTATGTAGACTGCCACGGCTTCAGGCGACAGATTTTTGAAATAATCAAATACGAACTGTTAGTAGCGGTATGTGATACCGCTAGGTAGCACTTGAGGGTTAAAGCAATAATAATATGAAAAAAACTTTTTTTGTAATAATTATTATCATTGCAAAAAAACGACATTTTTGACGGTTTTTCGCTATTTTTTAATAAACTAACTGACGAAATAAATCGCGGAATGGATCAAATTAAAGGTATTGTTAATGCCGAAAAAAAAGTATTGAAGACTTATTTCGCTAAAATTAGTATTGTTGCTTGTAGAAGCGAAAAACATGTTTTCACTAACTTTGGACCTTCCTAATTTGTTTATGCAAGTTTTTTTCGTGTGTAAAAGTATATAGGCATGCTAGTTTTATCTCTGCCTACAAGTTAGTATACTTTTCATCCTGTAGCAAATTTACGTCATGAAATTTCCCTATATCCTGGACTATATGTAGCCGACTGGGTATGGGCCGAAAAATTTTCAACTTAGCGCGTTTAGTTCCGCTAGCAAAGATTAGATATAAAATTACTAGTCTTTGCCACTGGTATGAAGATAATCTTAACAAAGTGGCTGAGCAAGCGTGTTGTTCCAACCAACAAGTGGTAAGTTTTTATGTCAGGTTATTGTTTTTTATTACAGCGCTTATTTTTTAGGAATTTACCGTTGAAGCATAATACTGTTTATGTATAAAAAAATTTTGTATATTATAAATATTTTTTACGCAAATTGGATCAAAGTTTTTGTATTGTATAGTATAGACCGCTCAGTATGGGTTACTTGATATTTATTTTTAGTTTCAGACTACAAAAAAGAGAATTGATATAATTGGCTCTTTTGCCTCCTGTTGGTGCTGAAAGCAATAGTGACGACGAACAAGAGATGTTATCTCGTAATTTACTTAAAGAATTCACTGAAGACACATATGATGAAGAAAATATCACTCCTGAATAAGATAGCGAAGAAGCTTTAGTTATTACCTATTTCATTCAGTAAACGAAGACTCGTAGTAGCAACCTCTACAATAAAAAGCAAAGGCAACAAAGATGAGCCTTAAATTCAAGTGGACAGCATGAATTTGAATATGAATTAATAAAAGTATATTGTTGAATTAATTGTAGAACAAACTAACCTGTATTCGACACATACATTTGACAAATGTGTTGACACAAGCATATATGAGATGCACGATTTCTTAGCTACCGAAATTTTAACGGGGATGGCTGACATGCCGGCGTATATGGATTACTCTAGATCGTGTACGAAGAAACTGTCTCACAATTGAGTCAAAGTCTAGATGTTCAGTGAATGAAATGATGATCCCATAGAAGGGGAAAGTGACAGGCATGAGGAACCAATATGTGAAGAATAAACGAAAAGAATGGGGTTTCAAAATGAAGGAAACGATACGTTTGGAAACCATTATTTTACAGATGTTGAAAATAACATGGGATTTGGTGCAAAATGTGTTATAACACTATGTTCGGCAATCCAAAATAAACCTGTATCGATGGTATATTTCGATAATTATTTTACAAGTTTAGTACTTATAACATATGCTCGATGTGAGTTTGAACTTCTATATTTGGGCACTCTTAGGAAAAACAGACTACAGTATTGCCCATTTGAGTCGGACAATAAATTGAACAAAGATGGAACAAGTACTTTTAACCAAATAGTCGACAATGACAGTCACATTGCTGTTGTAATGTGGTACTATAACTAGTCCATAACCCTATGTAGTTCTTATGTGGCCTTCATTCCAATTACAACTATCCAAAGATTCTCCTAAGAGGACAATAGGAAAATCCGCATTCTATGCCCACGTTAAATAAAACACTGTAACAGTCATACGAGTGGTGTTGATTTAGCAGATATGTTGATTGCTCTATCTAGGATACGCTTCAAAATGCATAAGAAGATTTTTTCTCCAATTATAGATATATCCATAAATAATGCTTGGCTGTTATATAAACGCGATTCAAGCATTTTACAAGAAAATCCAAGAACAACCATTCCTTTGAAACATTTTTGAATTAAACTTGCAAATGAACAGCTACCACTAACTTCCACAAAAATTAAAAATCTTAGACCCAAGATGATATCAACTTGGATCGTCTGCATCATTTTAGAATATATGATGCAATGCGCAGGTGTATAAATTGCAAGCAGAGATAAACCGCCATATTTTGTAACAAGTGTAATATTATAGACTATATGTTTAGTGCAGAACAGGAGTTCTTTTATGGATATTCATATTATTAAATAATATATGTTTTGATAGTTCTTATTAATATTATACTTGGCAATATGTGATATGCTATACATACCTGTTTTTCGTACTATCTGAGAGAAATAATAATTATACTCTGGTATGCAATCAAAATGTTTGACATATAAACGTCATATATTTTTTGGTGTGATAAAATATTTGTATGAACACCAAAAAGCACACATGCAAATTTTCTGATTTCCAGATTCAAAATTAACCTTAAAATGCTAAGAATAAAATGTCTAGCAACACGAAGCTAAATTCTACTCTGGTATCATTGTTTTGTAGATCTAGAGATTATAGTTACACTCTTATTACTTGCATAAAGATGATTTAAAAGATTTGTTTTTTTTCGTTATCAACTTTAACTGATTCCCAGTAGATGGAAAATGTACAGGCGGATTTTCTGTAACTAATTCTATTGGTCGACTTCGAATTAATTTGCGCCAATTTTGTTGCGGATACGTAAATAAATTGACTTTAGTTCAACTTTTTGCTGATTCATAACCTATAATATATTAATTGTGTTCATTTATAATAATATCAGTGAGAATCCTTCTTGACACCAATTTTACCATTAAATTCTAAAAGTTAAATATATATATCAATTTCTCCCTATTCCAAACATTATTCCACGCTTGATAATATTGGAGAATTTATACTTAAAAAGACACTTGTTACCTTTCGAAGCTAACTACCAAATAAATCGTAACTGGTAAACTTGTAAGTATCTGTCATATAGTGTTGCCAAACTGTGGTACGGGCACAACATTAAAACATTAAAATATTAAAAAATACAGTACAAAAAATTTAAAGGCAATAATAATTCTCTTTAATAAAAATAAATTTAATCAAGTTGTGATTATCTTACAAATACTATAATACTATTAGCTGTCTGCCTTAGTACAACATCCTTTTAACTCAGCCTTGTACAGGTGTATTTCGATTTGAGAATTTGCCACTGATGAGTTCTTAAGGGACTAAACAGCTGTTCGGTATACGGCCTGGATGCATAGAAATCAAATTCTCACAACTTATAAGTATTTTTATATATTTTCAAGCTTATAATCGAGATTATATTTAAAAGGGTCTAAAAAATATGGATTTTGTATGAAGGTATGTTGATATGGTGATCAAACAATGTATTTTAAATAAAATTTCAGTTAAGTCTATATGACAGTATATTTAACAACTCCAATTTCCAAAATGTTTTATAAACTACTAAACTATTACACAACTGTAACAGAATGAAAAAACACTCAGAAAGATATATTTTTTTCCGGTTACCAGAAGACATTTTTATAGGTTTATGATCAGCTTGTCTAAACAATGAAAAAAATCTGTTAAGTTAGGACATGACAATGGATTTTAGTAGTATTTATGAGTTTTTGATAGTTTTTCTCATATAAACAATGCTAAAATTCAAACGGTTAACTGCTGACCACGCCTTTATCGTAAGAGGATTTAAACTAATCGCCAGTACATAAAATTTCCTACAAATTTTACTATTTGGGTCGTCATCTACCCATCAGTAAGTAACATACTATACTGCGTCCATTAACTGGAGCGACTATCGAGAAACAAATATTCCATATTACACGTATGAAAATAACATTTTTTTATTTTTTTTTTGATGGAATAAATGCAGTTTTTATCACCGGTTAATCCCGGTTTGATTTGTATACTAAGAATTTTTTTCTAAATAATAGTTAAAACAGGCAGACCCGACATGAACGACGAATGAGCATAATATGGAATATTTGTCTCTCGATAAATTCACCTCTATTAACTATGAGTATCCTGAATGACATTTAATTCATAAATACAAGACGTTGGGACTGACCGAAGAATAGTTTATTATTATGCTGTCATTAAGTGACATCCTTCTAGTTTTAAGTTAAATATAATGTAAACTGCACAGTTTCTAGAACTTCACAGTCAGTTACTAATGATGGTGAAAACTCATCCTCACTGAAAATATTCTCAATCTATGGGAAACAGGATACTGATGATGATGCTACTGTAGTTAGAGAAACGTACGTAGAGTGGTAAATAAGTGTAATTTTTGGTTAGTGGTGACATTGTTGAAAGGTTCAAAGGTTCAAAATTCCCAATCCAAAAGAAAGTATCTGCCCATCACAAAGAATTTTGAGTATATTTAAAAAAAATCGTTAAAATCCGATCTATTAAACAGGTTAATGCTTGAAAACTACTTAAATTTGGGACAATCTTTACCATACGTTAATTATTTATAAATAAATGTACATTATGAGTCGTCGAGAACAAGCTATCTACTTGGAGGTCAACATTTCAATAAAATTTAATATCGTCTACGACCGGCACGGCGTTCTCTCATAGAAGTTTTAAATAAATCAATAAGGTATCTGACATACATCAACAAATCATTTTACCACAATGCAATAAGGGCGTACTTTATATATTTATTTATTCGTTATGGTTCACTGCACTTTCAAAATAAATAAACAAATATTGTGTGTGTAAGTTGTAACAGCATAAATTATTAGTTTATTTGATTATGTTGTATTAGCTATAAAGATAGCTTCTGCAAATTAAAAAAATCGGCTGTGTCACCCCAGGACTTTCCCGGCTCGACCGTAGAGAATATGTTATTTATTATTATTATTTTAATTACAAAATACTAAGCATTACATTGATTTATGGAACACATTAAAAATAGTGAGCTGATGGTGAATTAATATTTCAATGTTGGTAATGACATAAGCTGCGCATGCGCACGTTATATATCATACTGCTACAATTAGGATTTCCTAAAATCATGTGTGAAAACTATTGGGAATTCGGGAAAAATTTTCATACAATAGTTGTAGGGAATTTTAAATGTGTATTTTTCTCGCCATCTAGCGGCGAAACTATGAGGAATTCGATAAAAGTTAAACATAAAAGTTAAAGAAAATTTGATGCTTTACAACTTTGCACAAGAAAATTTTGCACTAAATACATTGTTTGTCCTCAAAATCAAGAAAAACTAGAGAAAACCTACATGCACATTTTTTACGCGCCCTCTAGTTGCGCAACTATTGGAGATTTTAGAAAAAGTTTGAGACAAAAGTTATAGAGAATTTTATGCTCTAAAATTTTGCACTAAAGTATATTGTTTGTCCTCAAAATCAAGAAAAACTATAGAAAACATACATGCACATTTTTTACGCGCCCTCTAGTGGCGCAACTATTGGAATTTTTGGAAAAGGCTTCAGACAAAAACTGTAGGTTATTTTATGCTCTAAAACTTTGTACTACAACATTTTGCACTAAAATGTATTGTTTGTCCTTAAAATTTAAATAAAGCAAAAAATTGTTACATGTATATTTAACCAATGTCGGTCTTGAGGACCCTCCACTGTACCAATTTAAATCAAAAACTAATGGTCGCATTCTAGGTACACACCGACCCTGCATACCAAATTTCAGCATGATTGGTCAAACGGTTCGGCAGTTATCGTGGAAGATTACACACAGACACACAGACAGACCATACGCTGGAAATGGTCTCAATCTTCTTGGGGGACCTCAAAATGGATATTTCCATTGATATCTCGATTTTTTTTTTTTGCTCGTTCACCTTACTTTCCCTTTGATGGGTCCGGGAAAGTAAAATGGAAGTGATTTTTAAAAAATAATAATTATATTTTTACTTAATATAACAGTTTAAAAACCAATAAATGTTGTGATCAAATATGAGTAAGAATTGATAGAAGTTTGGAAATTTTTTCCATGGCAGTCGACGTGTCAACATCTACTAATTATCGAAGGACCAAACAACTGCAACGCTGGTAAATTATTATAAAACTGCTTTTCAAACAGTTAAATTAATATAAAGAAAAATACATATTGAAGTGAACTTATTTTTACACCCATTTATTATATTATAAAACATAGGTACATTATTTTTAAATACACTTTTGTGAAATCTTGAAAAATGTTTGTAATGAAGGAACGTGAACAAATATGACTACAGCAGGAAAATGTTTGCTGAGTCAGTGATAAAAAATGCTCGGCCGTAGCCGGCTATCTTAACGAACGCGACTGCTCTCTCTGAGAGTTAATAAAACAGTGAAAATTCGGCGGGTTAGCTTTTTCAACCAGACAACCGAACCGTTGCATCAGATCAGCTGACTAATTTCATTGGATGAAAATTAGTGGTGTGCTTTTGTATAACGGTCGTTTAAGTCACCTTACAAATATGGAATAAAATATTAAGACAATATTTCTCAACTCGTATGAGAGAGACAGAGAAGGAATGTTGAATCTTTATAGGAATTTGAATGACGTATATATGCCAGCTATGACATAAAGAAAAGTATTAGCCGTTTAGAAAACGTTGTTGTAAAATAATAAAGAGTTTGGAAAAGGTATTAAATATTTAATACATTAATATAATTTTTAAGAACATATTTGGATAGGATTTTAAATTCTGGATAACTTTTCAATGAAATTTATCCATGTTAAAAATTGTTTTATTTAATCATCCACCCTGTATATTACGCCTTAACTGTTTCGAAATTTCCAAGTTTTGACTAATAGGATGTTCGCATTTTCTATGCATTGGATATTATTCATCTCGAGCACGGGGTTGTGAACTGTCTAAGTGTAGGTGTGATGTTACCTATATATTCACAGCTATACCAATCTTGTGATATATTGCAAATTGCATTTGAAAGGAGACTCCATACGTTTATCATGTCAAGAACAGAGACGTTCTAAAATTGATTTATTATATTACTATGAAATTAATAATTTTCATGCTTTTTATTTTATAACCATGTTTCATAAAAATTGGTAAACAAATGGTAAATATTTTTTTATAATATTGAATTGATTCAAAAGTTTATTCGTAGAAGACGTTATTTCAATAAAAAAATCCGTATGCAATTTTTCAAACAAATTAAACGGAACATTTATCGATTTTTTTTAAAGCAGCATTTACAATCTAGACCACTTTCAAATAATAACAACACCACATATGTTAAATAAAGGTTTAATATCTACGTTCTGACATACCAAAATTTTACTGTCAAATATTAACGGTACCGCACACAATATAAATAATTACTAATTTCTTAGTAGAATCACTGTGTATATTTCTACTAAACGATAATCGCCTAGGACATACCCCTGAAGAGAACAGAATTTAATACCAGCTTATGAATTAGTTAATTTAATGTAAGTAGGTAATTATCTAGATATGTATTACATTATTTATTATGAATCATGAATATGATTCAATAAATATCTGATTGCTTTTATTTCTTAATAGAGTTTGGCAACGTCTCATGAAAATCGCTGTATATTTGTTTCCAGACTGAAATTGGTTTTAATTTTAATATTTCGTTTGAGGTAGTAGTATGTAGTAAATACAACATTATATTTTTAATTTTTTTATTACGTTGTTGTTATGTTGTAAGTATTTATTATATTCTAAGCGTTTATTGTACTGCGCTCTTTTAAAAGAATTGATAACATAATATACCGCATAATATCCAAAATTTACTGTTTTGGGCACAAGCCGTCAACCTCGCTTATTAGGTAATTTAACACAGCAAATCTATATTCCAGTCATTTGGTGATTTTACCTGGAAAGTTTTCCGGGAGCTTTGCGAATTGGTATTTTTATAGATTTCGAGATGCTCTTTCCGAATTTCAACTAAAAACAGTTTTTTGATAATATCTCCTATCCGACTCATTTTACGATGAAAATAGTTATGTAATAAATTAAACTATAGAGAATTTCCAATAATTTATGTAATAACTTTTTTTTTGTAAAATGATTAGTTTTAGCGTACCAGCGGCGCAAATTCTACTCGAACACGAGTTTTGGCCAAAAAACTCATTTTCACACCACCATGAGGAAGAGTAAATTGGCGCGTTTTTTTATTTTGGTATCCCCAGTAGGCCTAATCCACAAGCAATGCACTATTGTAAAATTTAGCGAATTTTCCTTCGGTTCGATCTTCTTGATGGACCAGGTGTTGCGAGTTCATCGTCTTTAGTACCGGTCGAAACGTTACAGATAGAAATTTCTTCCACATTATCCGTGGTGGGATTATCAGTTTCGTAATCCTATTCTTCTTCTATTTCATCATGCGTTTGCTCGAGAAGAGTCTTCGTTTCATTCTCTTCATCGGTATCTTGTGCTGGAACTTGCGAATTATCACAGATACCACTGCAATTCGTGAATATAACAGAGCACTTTAATCCAACCTTTCTGCATCCACAGGCTCTCCCACATCCCTTTTTTCAAGAAATAAGTTTCAACAAGGTTTCCGGAGCTGGAGGTTCAAGTGTGGTAACAGGAATTAGCCAATTTTTGCTTCTTTTCCATCGCCGTTGTTCTGCATTTTGTTCAACTCCACATCACTGCTGAACTTGGTGATAGGTTCGGAACGAATGTTGTCGTATTGCTGCTTCTGTCGGTCGTGGCGATGCAATATTACATTTATTTTTATATACTGATTTTGTGAAGCATACTTATCTAGTTATTTAACGATGTACTTTTTACGCCACCATAACCGTACAATGCAAGAAGGAAACGTTATCTAGCTTTAGCAATGCTCTCTGGATCAGCATTTGGGTATTGAAAACCTGGTTAACCTAGTTTAATTCTGGTTTTTTTTTTGGAGTATATTAACATATTTTGTTTTCTCTTTATTAAAGAGTGCTGATGTTGTGTCACAGACACTAAAGAGGTGCAAGAATAATATGTGATCTTCGGCTATTTGATCTGTGATACTCTTTGTTAAATATATTCGTTGCGGAATTTTTCCTTTTCTTGGTTTGAGAATATATATGTTCGAACGCGTAGATAGAGCCGTCAAAAGATTAATAAAATCCTCATCTTCGCCTATTACGGAATCGAATGTGGTAGAAACGCTGATTGCGATATTAATTATTAGCGTATCCGCATCTTCCGTGGCTTGTTCGACCATGAAATTCGCAGCTTCAAATCTGGTTTTCAACATTCCAATAAGGCATTTCTAGTTTGCATCGTTGCCCAGGAATTTATCTTGTGACATAGTTGGGATCATTGTCTCGTCAAAAAGTAAGTCTACTGAAGCAGTTTTCCGTGACCGTCGCGATCGCTTCGCATATTTTTTACTACGGTTTGCTACATCTTCCGGATATCCGTCAAATACAATAATGGCATTGGATGTATAGTTTGATAGAATGAATGTGATGTAGTTATTGCAAATGGATGAAAACTATTCACCGCGATGCCAAACGACTTGATGCAATAAGTATCCTTCGTCGATGATATACATTGCTTCGCCAAACTTGATATCTCCAGAATATATAAAAGGGATAACGGAAACGGAGCAAGTTCATACGTTAAGAAGTTTTCAAAAGTTCTTTTGCAATGCACATCCATTGAAAAATCAATAAAGGGTTAATCGGCACAATGTCGTCGTCAATCCGGATTCCTGAATTCATAACGCCAAGTGCTGAAACTATTCAGTTTACAGAAAAAACGGTTACGACATAAATTATAGGAAATTTTCTCTACTTTAATTTATTGCAGATTTTAAGACCATCTTGAAAAGAGATAGGATATGGACTGAAATTGGGGTACTGATGAACAAAACAGTTAAGAGATAAGTTAATCATTTTAATGATTCATGTGAATAATGAAATGCTGCTATACAAATAGACTACAAAATACGTAATAATTAAAAAAGTAACTGCCCATTAGTCTAGCATTGTAAATCATGAAAAATATTGCTGAGCAGGTTGTAGTCCAAGTACAGTCTTAGCGTCTAGCTGCTTTATTAAGTACTCTACGAAACGGCTTCTAACTTTAAAGACCTCAGCTTTTGCGAAACCTTCTCTACCGGCAAGTGGTGTCATGTTGTATACTGGTTATTATAAATTATGTCCTGCGTATCTAAGGAATTGTTTTTAGATATGAACTCATCCCTTAGCAAATTGTGCTAGCAGCAACTGACAATAGTAATAAGGTCAACAGTTTCTGGTTTTGCATTGATGGGTGTAAAAAAAATGTAAAGAGTGTTACAATCTTAAGATCGCGGAAGAACGTTCGAGACTTTCTAGAACGTTCTAATGTCGTTTTCAGAACTTCCCATTCTTATAATACCTAACTGCAGCTCACGAAGCGAGACATGGCAGGTGGAAGCACTCATATCTGTGCAAAGTTTAGGTTACTGTATAACAAATACGAAGGAAAAATTCGGAAAAAAAGGTTTGTTTATAATATGACGGCAAGAATTTACCGCGCATCTTATAAAATGGGTTTTTCATCGGCCATGTGTCTTTTCGTGAGCTGTATAATCGGGTCAATTCTGTTTGCAAATAGCAATATGGTTACATAGAAGATATTGCTACCACAGCAAGATTTAAGAATTTGTCATGTCTTGTGTGGATATGTTAAAGAACCAATTTATACAAAAAAAAATCGATTTTTTTTTTATCCATCACACCAGAAGAACCTACACTTTTACAAGTCGAATTTTTAAATGATTATTACTGAAGATTATTATACAGGACATACCGAGAAATAATTGTGCTATTTGGTACTAAATATAGATTTGTAATTCCGTAGTATATAGCGGTCTAATGTCAGGCCATATATTTATATTGTTCCAACATATAAGTTCATACTATTATTTTTTAGAACACCCTTTATATTATAACATAATTTAAACTACACCAAACATAAATCATATTAAACATTTTTGTGAATTAAGTACTGCTTAAATATTTGACGATTTTGATGCAATTTAAAATTTATAGCCAGAAAATAAATTTCTATATCACCTTGTATTTAGTTGTGTAGGCAATAATCCTACACCTGCAATTTCCAATGGCTATACGGCTCATTTCGCATTCTGCACTTAATTTTTTTAATGAGATTTAGCCCCTAGTATCGTTTCTAACTCTGGTGAATATATCACAAAAAAAACTGCACAATACGCCAAAAGGGCCGCAAGGCGCTGCGTTTGTAGGATCACAGCTTTTATTAATATCTTCTGCTTGCGATTAGTCTTCTAAAAATGTATATAAATACACTCGGAAAAATAATTCATGGTACTACAAAAAAAATCGTTAATTTGAACTTGTAATTTTTAACCGTGTAACATATAAAATATGTTTGTAAATAAATTTAAAAATAAAATTTAAATAAATAATAAACTTATATTAAAAATTATTATAAAAGGGGTCCGGGAAAATAATGGGCTTATTAAAGGAATAGGTAAAAGACATTACTTGTAACAAAAAATTCTTTTGCGATTTTTCAAAAAAATCAAAAATAAATTTTTGGAAGTTGCGTTTAAAATCAACAAAGTTGGCAACACCCAATATGTGAAATAAAACTTTAATATCTACGTTTTGTGATATTTTCCAACAAATACTGAAATTTATATTAATAACCAAATGATAATACTAATAAGTATGTACTTAACACGCACCAGTATGCACAAACTTTTTGCAAAAAAATTGTGTTTTCGTTTTTAAAGATAACTAATAACAATTTCAAATCTATCTAACTTGTTGTTAATAATTGAACACGGAATATATACAAAATTGTTTAATTTTAAGTTCTCAGTTTAATTCATTTTTATGGTGCTTCCGAAAATGTCGATCTCCAATAGTAACGAATTTGCTGATTCGAATGAAACCCACGGAAAATCAAATTCCGAATTGGAATTTGATACGAAATTTGTAAAAGAACTTGTTATAATTATTGATAAGGGAAAAACACTGACCATCACCCAAAGGAAAAATGCTTGTTTGGAGTTATCGGTGGAAGAATTTCCAAGTAAATCAATCATAGTTCATTATATTTATTTTAATTTAAATACTTTATATCGGGTGCTCATTTGTCATGGGGAATTTCTTACTACAAATGTAAAAAAATATTAAAACAAAGCAATAACTTAAAGACTGCTGTAAAGAAAAAAACAGATACTAATGTAGTCGGTAATAAAAAGATGAAATTGTGCTTTTCAGAAAACACTATGTATGTACCAGCGATGCAAGGTGATAAGTCCATTTAAAATCCGCTGTTAATAAACTGGATGAAAAAATTTAAGAAGGTATCACAATTTTCTCCGCCTATGCCAAAGCGACCACCAGCACCACCAACGCTTCATTAAAAAAATTCAATAGTTTAAATAAATATGAAACCGAAGACACCAAAAATTGGCAAACTTAGTATTGTTAGAAGAGCTGTAACTAATCCGTCTAAAAAAGAAAAAGCTTCACTAAGAACTACAGTAGCAAGGAATCGTTCAGGAAAATGACAGATTATATATATATATGATTAGTTTTTATTTAAGAATGTAAAGTAAAAGTTTGGATAGTTCGATTAAAAAATTTGATAAATAATATCTGCAAGTTCATTACGCCTTCTTAGTCCGGCTGAACGTAGAGTAGCTCTTTTCGGCGCATCATTCTTCATCTACGTTTTCATTATCACCATCTTCTTCATAATTTCCATCCAAAACATCTTCATCTTTAAGATACCTTGCTACGTTATTTATAACAAAACAAGCAACGATGAGAGAAGGAATGAGGTTTAAATTCATCCTAACAGAATTTTGTACCAGCGGAAAACATTTCTTCAATTGTTCAAAGCAGCGATTAATTATAACGTGTTCTTGTTTCAATAGGCTGTTAAAAGCTACTTCTTGTTGAGTTGTCGGATTTCGATACGGGGTCATTAAACATGCTTCAATTCCGTGGCCTTGGTCTAAAAGAAGCATAGAATTCCTAGTATTTCTAATTACATGGCATACATCACTATTCCTCCTAAAACGGCTGTCATATTGGCACTGACACTTGTACATACGTTGCTTGGACATTGATTGTTGGCAATTCCGACCAACGCAGATTTCAGCCTCCTAGTTCTCGGTTTAATGAAATAACATTCTATTCCAATCATTTGAATCGATATTTTATACATATCAAACTTACTTGTGGGAAACGAATCCAGGTATTGGTTTTGTTTACAATTTGCTGAGTAACAAATTTTACCACGTCACTTCTACCTGAAAACCTGATTTATCATTTAATTCAATATTGAACCCAGATACCTCACCAAGATCGGATATGATTCTTAAAAATGTTTTCATTTTTGTTACGGAGTGCAAAGCACCACCACGGGTTTCTTCATTGTCCTCTATGAAATGACGTGCAATCCATTCAACATTTTCAGTTGTCAATCGATATAGCTCTATTACTTTACGTTTCAAAGGATTTTCGCGACGCGGTTTATACACCTTTGGTGCTCTAACTCGTGCAAACATATTTTTAAAGATTGCCAATAAATGGTACTATCAAATACAAGCAGATTACAATAAACTAAGTATAAGCGATAGTAAACTTATAATTGTACTTATGATTGTAAGCATATACTGATTGTTATTAATATTGTTTTAGCATATACTGAAGATATACCTTGAAGAGACCGTTAGCAGATGTTTATGCTAATCGGCAAATGCTAACAGCATAAGCAGCTACTTAAGTTTTACTAATACATTTCGAAGTATATGCTTTCGGAAATAGTAGTATAAGTAAATAATATAATCTTTAGGACAAATTGACGAAACTTTGTTCATTTGACTGTTGCCGTTCTAGACATCGTTCACTATAAAATCCCATAGCCCCTTTACTACTAGCACGAGTTTTACCATAAACCATTAACATATCAATAATTGCAATAAAATTTTACCGTGAAATTTTAGCGGTATCATACAGTGTATAAATAATGACTAGCTTCTTATCACTTTCTAAGAAAGTAACAGGTAAAGAGATAAGATGTTGCCGGTTGTTTTACCACAACATTTTATTTTTAATTATTTTATGTTTTTATTTTCATAACAACGGATAACTGTAGGAAAAAATTATATAAGAATGATTTGTTTAAAATAGTGCTTCTGCATATTCCTGTGCACTATTTTCGCGGTCACCCTGAATATATTATACAAATTTTATTTAATTAAATTTAAATTAATAAACACTGATACACTGTGCGCCATCTGTTTGTCAATATCTTAATTTCACATACGTTGTTAACAGAGATCAAAAAATAAAGATCTCTATTACTCTTAAATAAATAATTCATATCAGCGCCGTATTTAAAGCGATCTGGACAAGCTTTCTTTCTTGGTAACCGCAAAAAACAACGGTATGCTTTAATATTTAAATGATTTAAAGGAAATTTGTAAATACTGTAAAAACAGATAATTATTTTTGTGTTTTAAATTTTCTATTTAAATAGAGTCAGACAAGCTAGAAAAGAACCGCAAGACTTAACAAATAAAAGTAATGGGGGAGAAAGTCATTTATTTCTAAACTATCGTGCAGTTCAGTTGGTTGCTGTAAAGATCATAAATATGTAGTTAATTGTGCGGTATTAAGGTATTTTTTAAAATACTAGAATAATTGCCAAAGAAAAAGTGTTTTGTTTTTTTTTATCATAATAATGTTGTGTTTTTAATATGTATATTTACTATTTATACTGATATAAAGTAAATAATAGTTATTTATGATACAAGTATAGTAATGTTTTTGCGTACTAGTTATATTTTAAGGAACGAGCCGCAAGCGAGTGCCTTAAAATATAACGTATGGGCAAAAACGTGTTCACGCACATAAAAAATTTTATCTAACGACTTCTCCTTAAAATTAAATTAAAATTCAGTTATATATGGAACAGTTCTTCCTAATTTATTTTCTTATCTCTCTAACGGGGATTTGCACAAAGTTTTTTTGTCAATCGAACAGTCATATTTTGTTTATTCTTCGGGAATATCAAGAATAGAGTGGCGCCCATTTAAGCCTTATTTTTGGCATAACCTCAATAAGTATAATTAAAAGGAAATAATATATTAAGTTGTTATCTTTGTATAGTATACGTTTATTTTGTTAAATAAACCCATTTCCTTTTACTGTTTTTGAGTATTTCTACTGTACTTTTATGAAAAGATCTAATGTAAAGTTTCTTCAGTGACCCTAGACCCCTACGTTACCACTATCGCTTGTCATAGTAGCATATATTAACCAAATGAGACAGACAATTTACATCAACAATTAGATCAAATATGTCAGTTTTCATTTTGACACATTTGACATTTAAAAAAATGTCGCGATATTGTGAGAAAAGACATCAATTTATAATGAAATTAGTTGATTATTTCCAACGGGAAAAAGATGCAGGAAAGATTATTTTGCCCTTAAGTTCAGTTTGTGAAGTAAGTGCGTATCATTAAAATCGTAAATAGTAAAAGAAAATAGTTTATTATGTCTATTATCTCTTTTTATGAGCAGTCTTATGGACTACTTTATACCTTTTTGGATATTATGATTGTTCAATGTTATCTACAACTAAAAAAATACGATCTATTTTAGGGTACATGTTGTTTGGTCCAGTATTCCCCTTATAAAATAAAGGTACTAATGAGAGTTTACCTGATGAATTATGGGTTCGTCCGGAGAGCTCGATATTACATTTATCTTTAGGTCAAAATGTGTTATACTATATATAATTTTATATTTGTGTCTCATTTAAAATATTTAATGAATTAGTATTTTCTTTAATATTAATGAAATTTGAAAAAAGCCCGTTTAATAATTGTTAATTCTGCTTCTTTGGTTATTTCCGGTTAATCAAGCTGGTATTAAGTCTAATAATATTTCACTATTATTATCCATAATTACCAAAAACGAAAATTAATCAGTCAATTATTATAAGAATGATTTGGTCAGGAACCATATTGAATAAATGAAATAAAATAACATAAAGTAATCGAAACCATTATGTAATAATGATTTAAAAATATTTTAATATAAATGGAAAAGGTCATCTACCTGAAAAAAAGCCGGACCAAATGATATGTTTTCAATATTTAAAAATTTTGCCTATCGGTCAAAACGATGTACTTTAGTTACCTCTTATACTACTTTTTTATACTAAATTGTAACACATCTGTTTGTATATATCGTAGTTTTATTTTAATAAAAATGAACACCAATTAATGAAACAACTTTAAATTATACTAAAGTACGGTCCATATTTAAATTTTAAAAGACGTACCATTTCTTTAAAAGATTTATAACAGTTGCCCATAAAACAATAAAAACCCTAAGGAATCCAAATGAACCCTCATAAAATATGAATAAGTCAGTCTCAAATATCTCTGGGTCTTACTATAGGCGGATTCGTACGAAACGACAATCGACCCTATTTTTAGTGTGGTATCACATTTATTACAAACACAAATTTTACAATAAATAAATAACAATACTTTCTGATTATTATTATATTGATATACAGAATAATTTACTCATTAACCATTAGTATACATATTATACACCAAGGTAGAGAAGATATTTTTCTCAGCGGATTTATTTATTGCGAGGCTGAGAATAATCTTATCTACCGTGGTTTATATACTATTTTTGCACTACTAGAACATTTAATCATTTTCACAATGATTTGACAATTCGTTATATTGTATCATTTTTCTCTGCTACTGGTAGATAATGAAATAGTGTATTCTGTAACAAGGTTAGAATGAAAAAAATCGATACGAGTGGAAAATTCTGAACGCGAGCATTAGCGAGCGTGAGGAACCAAGAGTATCGATTTTTTTCATTCTAACCGATTAACAGACTATATTTGCTACACGACCAGAAAGTATGAATCAAAATTAAATTAAATCTGAATGCAACAAGTTATTTGTTGACATATTTATATTGCATTATATTTAATATTTATAGTGTTGGTACAGTTACTAAAATTAAAAACTGATGCATTGGTGTTTTTTCATAATTTACAATTTCAGGTAGAGTATCATTAAAATCCATATCTACTTCATTCGATTTTTGACTTATTATTTTCTGTCAATTAAAACTTGTTTGAACATATTTATTACCGCCGCCATTTATATCTCGCACTGACAGTTTTAAAATCCATTTCGTTTAGTTTGATTACGGAATATTCATTATATACCTTGATATATAATGAAAATATGTTCAAAACACATAAGAAGCAAATGTGTAAAATAAATATACTAACTCTAGAGTAAGAACGTCAACATTCTATTATTAAAAATATTACACGGGTTAAAAACACATGATGTTTTTAGTACTTCGGCCAGAGAAATCCACTTTAACATTAAACACAAGAACTATACGCACCACGAAATTTATAGAGAATGTTATGTTGACATTTTGGTCTATTAAACAAACATAATCAGAATGACACTGTTTATGGATTTCATAGGTGATTTGATATCTTTTTTCAAACCAGGGTGTGGTGAAACTACACAAAATAGTTTTGCTTTTTGTAATATTCCAAGAATGGGAGTACCAGAAATAATGCACAGACTCCAAAAATAATAAGGTTTCTCTCCTAGACACGAAAAGACGATTGGCGAAAACAATTTTGAAATCGGACGAATGGTTCTTGAGTTATTGCCTCCAAATACATCCAGGCCGACGTACATGAATTTTTTTTTCACTTTATCGTTTTGTGGGTGGCTTAAAATGTCGAGAAACGTCATTGTGAGCAAAACAAAATTTCTGTTTTTTATGATTGCAATACTTCTTACTGCACGGTGGACTGATACGTATATTTTTCAATATTTTGAAAAATAGCGGAAATATGATTTTTTTGAAATTTCAACCACCTCCAATTCTACCCATGAAGGACAAATCGAAAACAGTTTCAAGTGAATTAATTTTATAATAATTAAGACATAAAGGATAATGTCTTGTTGCAATATTTTTAAAAATGGTGGAGATATAAATTGTTTTGAGATTTCAACCCCCTCCAATTTCACCCCCGTAGGTCGGATAAAAAAGTTCCATACAAATTAATTTTATAATAATTAGTATATACAAAAGTGTGATGACCTGTTTCAAAAATTTTCAAAAATGGCAGAAGAATTTTTTGAAATTTCAACCCTCGTGAAGGTCAAATCAAAAAAAGCTTCAAGCAAATTTATTTTATAATAAATAGGATATGAAAAAAGTCTAATGACCTGTTTTAATAATGAAAAAATTTTTCACTTAATCGTGTTGTAGGTGGCTTGAAACGCCGAGAAAGTCATTTTAAGCAAAAAAAAATTCCATTTTTTTTCATGATTTTCATGCGGACCGAAGTAAATAATTTCTGAATTGCTATACATTCATTACTTAAAACACGCTTTTCTGCATAGTTTTATGTTCGCAAACTTGATCTTTTCTCACAATAAATGAAATATGACGTTAGTGTGCCGGAAAGTGACATTTCTGTGCGAAAAAGTTTCTTTCTGCACAGTACCATAAAAAATAAAAATCACAGACATCGCTATTGTCTCGAATACCCACTTTAAATTTTTTTTTGTTAATTTTTTTATCAGTAAATTCTATTAATTAGTATTATTAATTAAATAAACTTAAAAATATATAATTTGTTATTATATTTGTTTGGAAAAAAAATATAGGTGTAATATAGTTTAAATATATTATGAACTGAAGAATATAATATCTGAAACAGATCGAATTGACAAAGAACTCCGATTCCCCCTATCAATTTATTTATCATTTATTTTCATTAGACACTTAATATTTATCGCAGTACGTAAATTAGATTATTTAAATTATTGGGTACGAACTCATTAAGTGTGTTCATTTTAGAGATTCGATTCGAGATTTCGAGACAAATGGACAGCAGGAAAGGCACGTGGGTAGATATTGAGACCACCTGGACACCTGTCAAGATCGGGAGTTAAAAAAAAAGAAGTATAATACACGTTGTAGCGCGGATAAAAATGTCAATTTAAAAAATTTGGCGAATAATTAATTGGATAATCGCATCAATGGTTTTTAATTCGTTGCTCGGACAAAGTCAGTTTTGGTTAAAAAATACAAGTATTGAATATAATGTATTATATGAAGAAATTACACATAAGTTAGTAATAAATCAAACAATCAAAATACATTTATTTAATGTGAATACTTTAATATTTATTATTTTATGATCTGAATATTCGTTTTATTGCCAAACTCTAAAAGTTCTATATTATGTTATCAATTTTCTCCTTTTTTCTTTCCGAACAAAATAAAGTTGTATAGAAGGAAAATATTGCGATCATGATTTTTTGGCGGATCTTTACGTTTTGAGGTCACCTGAATCCATTTACACCATTTTTAGCATGATATCTGCCTGGTGCCAGATTTATCAAAAAGTTCATTTTTTTCATATAACTTAAATTGCAAATTGCCGTAAGGTTCTTTTTAAAAAAAATTTATTTTTCAAAAAAGACAAAAGTTCAAAAATTACAAGTATACTATATGAATGCAGAATCTAGACTAACTAAAATAAAATTATAATACAATGAACTGTGTTAGATAACATGCAACTAACGCATATTAGAAATGTGTGAAATGTCCACTCAGCGCTATCAAAGGTGAGCTGAGTTCAACACAGTGCTTATTAAGGGTTAATGGTACGGTAACTTCTCTCCCCTTAGAATGTTGCTTCCCCTGGAAGTTGGATTTTTCTTTCTTCTGGGTTATTTCCAATCTTCTGATTCTTCTGTTTTTGATTGTGAATTTTTTGATGACGTTTAAATATGAGGTATCCTAAAATTACAGCTATTCCAATATACAGAGTGATTGTCCATATACTTGGTATGTGATAATTGAATTTTTCCTCAATAATTGATGAAATTTGGTTCTGCGGGATTTCTTTCAAATTAAGTGTTTTTAAATTAATTTTCATTTTTGGTAGATTTATTTTTTCTAATGAAAAATGAGGTTTATTTATAACCAGTGGTTTTCCATATGTTTTCTCTTGAAATTCTAATTCTTGTTTCTTAAAAATTATTTTACAATTATTATTTTCAATTAGGAAGATTCCAATGAGTGTCTTCGTTTCCCTTTGATTCGGACACAGAATGGTTAATTCTTCTTCAGATGGAAAAACTAACATAAACTGATTTATTTCGGGTATAATTTCTATGTGACTCTCGAGAATTTCTAATTTTATATATTGGCAATTTTCTGAATTTTCGTTAATTAAAATGTCTTCTTCACAACTTGACTTTACATTGGTTTGAAGATGATTCGGACATTGGAAGATTTTACCAGGTGTACATATGTCATTAAGAGGTTTTAAAATATTTTCTTTAGATTTTAAAATGAATTTACTGTTCGGAATTATTGTTACAAATTCTGATTCGAATTTTGTGGGTATTGGCAATAAATAATATAATTCGAATTGTTTTTCAAAATTAATTGGGATTGACAAAAAATATTTAATATTATTTTTCTCTATTTTACAATTGACTTTAACTATAGATTCAAATTCTAAAATATTCTCGTATTTGAGTTCAAATGGCAGTTGTGTTTTATAATGGTTTGAAATTTTTGTAAGTTCTAAATATAAATCTTTGGATTTTATAATACTTGGGTGTAAGGTTTTTAGTTTACAAAAGGTGAGTGAATTTTCGACTTCTTGTATAATATTTAGCAATGAGTTATAAATAATTATCAGTTGGTTAAGCAAATCCTTTAAATATAAAACGTTTTCAAATTTTGCTTGAAAATCGACAATGTTTTTTATTTCCAAAATTTTTGTTTTTAGTGTTATTTCGTTTTGTTGAATATCTTGTATGGTTTTGTTAAAGTTATTAATTATTTCGTGACTTACAGAGTATTGCATTTTTAATTGATTTTGTAAATTATTTTGGTTTTCTTTAAGGTGTTCTAAAATTGAATTTATTCGGTCCCCGTCTTCAGCATCTAAATTTCCGGTAAGCGTCTTTAGGATTGTACCGAAACCATTTATTATACCTCTTTTATTCCTATTTAATTCTGTATGAATATTGAAATTTTCAAATTTTTCATTTATAGTTTTCTTAATAAACAAAATTATATTATTGTAATTTTCTACTTCATTTTGAAAAAATGTATTGTTATTAAAAGTTGACTTTAAATATTCATATTGCTTATTTAAATTATTATACTCGTTTAATAGTGGGTTTAAATCGTAAAAATGTAGAAACGTGTGAAAGCTTTTCTGTAATTTTGCTGGGCCTAAATTTATAGGTAGTATGCCTAAATTTTGAGTGACGTTCTTTATTTCTATTCCTTGTCCAACTGCGAGGAATCTGGAATAAAAACATAAGGTTTTTTTCTAGGTCGTTTAATGTTAGATAGGTGAATGTCTTCGGCGGTATTTCCGTGTCTAGTAACAATCTTAGCAGTTTTTTTATTTTTATTTACGTTTTTAATAATTTCTGCTTGATATTTATTTTTTGTTTTAGCCTGTTTTTGTTTATTGCGTACAAAAACTTTCGAAGGTATTTTTGGTAAAGTTTCACGATTTGAATTAGCCTTAGTGATAACTTTTTCTTTATTACTTTGAATCTTTTTATTTAACTCTGAATAAATAAGTTTTAATTTTTCTTTATGTTTTGATATATAGTCATTTAGTAATCGTTGTTCGATTTCTATGTCAAAAGGAGAATCATTGCCAATATGGCCTGTTATAATTTCAAATGGTTTTAGTTTTGTTACAGAGTGGATCGAGTTGTTGTATGCTAAGAGCGCATAGTTAACTTTTTGTTCTATAGCATCGTTTTTATATTCATTTTGATTATTTAATAATCGAAGATGTTCTATTATGGACGAGTGAAATCTTTCGGCTATGCCGTTAGATTCGGGGTGTTGAGAAGTAATAAAATGAATTTTAATTTTATGTAATTCTAAAAGTTCTTTAACTAAGGAATTTTTTAATTCTGTCCCGTTATCAGAAATAATTTCTTTTGGTATGCAATGATGAGTAAAATATTTTATTAAATTATTTACTGTCTCGATGCCTTGAGCAGAGTTCATTTTATACAATTGGCCATATTTAGAAAAGGAATCTATAATAGTTAAAAATTTTGTACCTTCTAACGTTATACTATCCATATGTAATATTTGAAATGGTTTTAGGGCAGTTGGCGTAATATTAAAAGTTGGTTTTATAGGATTTCTTTCATATTTTGTGAGCTGACAAATCTCGCATTCATTAATGTACGTTTGAATTGATTTTCTTTGGCTAGGCCAATAATAAAGATTTTTTATTCGAGCCTCAGTTTCGTCTAAGCCCCTATGGTTGGTTTTACCTTCGTGGTAATTTTGAATAGTTTCTTTAATTTCGTTGGTTTCAACGTCAATTAATTTTTTTGTGCATTTTATCATATTAATTTGAGAATTTTTAAAATATGTTTGAATAACGACACTTAGTTTCTCATACAATGGATCCTCGAAATATACATGGTATTTTACTTTTGGGACAACAAATTCTTTAAGAAATTTAATCGCATCTTCCTCAAAATTATTTTGAGAAAATTGAACAAGTATTCTTTGTTTATTTTCAAACAATTTTATGATTGTCGGTTGTGCTGGAGAAAAGTTAACTTCGGAAACAATAATTTGATTTTTTCCAAAGTTCACTGGACAGTCCGCGATTGGAATGCCGGCTATTGGATTTTCCAAATTGGAATGGGCCGTGTCGTCATCATCTGATAGATCATTTTCGGGATTTTCAAAATTACCTGATTCGACAATTAGTGAATCTGTTCTATCTTGCTTATATAAATTTGTATTAAAGTCTTTCATATAATCGAATATACCTGTCGATGTATTCGGTTGATTTTTATCAGTTTCATTTAAGTTTAATTCAATTCTTGAAAGTGCATCACAATTTTTATTCAGTGTGCCCTTCTTGTACACTATTTCGTAGTCATATTCAGAAAGTTTTAAACGCCACCTAACTAACTTAGAATTTGGTTCTTTCAATGAAAAGAGCCATTGGAGTGGTTTGTGGTCGGAACAAATCGTAAATTTTCTACCAAACAAATATGGTCGAAAGTACTTTACTGCCCATACAATGGCGAGCATTTCCTTTTCGATAGTAGAATATGAAGTTTCCGACGTATTTAATGTTCTGCTGGCATAAGCTACAGGTAAATCTGAGCCTATTTTTCCTTGGCTTAGAACAGCCCCTATAGCAAAGTTACTTGCGTCCGTGCTAAGAATAAACGGTTGCGTAAAATCGGGGTACTGCAGAATGGGTTCATTAGTTAGTAATGTTTTACATAATTCGAAACATTCTACATAGTCGGGATCTTTAATGTTTATTTCAACACCCTTTTTTAAACGTTTTGTTAAGGGTATCGTAATTTTGGAAAAGTTTTCTACAAACTTCCTATAGTAGCCCAAAAGGCCAAGAAAACCTTTAATTTGGGTTGTATTTTTTGGGATCGGGTAATTTTTAATTGCTTTTATTTTTTCGGGATTAGGTTTTACCCCTTCAGGAGTAACAACGTGACCAAGATATGTTACTTCCTTTCTTAGGAATTCGGACTTATCTAACTGCAATTTTAAATTTGCATTTCTAACTGTCAGTAGATAGAACGTCCTTTAACTTTAAAGATTCAATAACTAAAGGCGATGACGTTTAGAATAAAATTTAACAAGTTGATTTCTTGTACAATTGTCACAATCTAAACGTCATTGTCGTTAGTTAGAGAACCGTTAAAGTTAAAGGACGTTCTATCTACTGACAGTAAGCCTATCAAACACTTCCCTTAAACGGATAACGTGTTCTTGTAAGCTGGTAGAAAAAATTATTATGTCATCGAGGTATACAGCGCATATTTCGTTTTGTATACCACGTAAAATTTGGTCCATTATTCTCTGAAATGTTGCTGGCGCATTTCTGAGACCGAAGGGCATTCGTAAAAACTCATAGTGGCCATTTTCAGTATTAAATGCGGTTTTTGGAATGTCCTTTTCCGCTATTTGTATTTGGTGAAATCCTGACGCCAGGTCAAGTGTTGAAAAATATTGACAACGCCCTAATTTGTCAAGGAGGGTTGTAATATTTGGTAGAGGATATTTGTCCCCTATTGTTTTTTCGTTGAGCTTCCTGTAATCAACCACGATACGCCACTGTTTTTGCCCTACAGAATTAGGCTTCTTACTTACCACCCAAATACTTGAACAATATGGGGAGGTGGAAGGCCTTATTATTTTTTGGTCCAGCATACTCTGGATTTGAGTTTGGACTTCTTTACGATGAACTTCAGGATATCTGTACGATCTCGTATAGATCGGTAGTTCATCGGTGGTGTTTATTTCATGTTTAATTTTGCTGGTAAATGTCAGTTGATTACCGTCTACATGAAAAATATCGGAGTATTCTTTAATTAAATTAAGGATTGTCTCACGTTCTTCTGAGTTCATATGCTCAGTACGAACTTTCTTAATGTCAAATTTAATTTTTGACACATTAAAACTATTAAAGTTTGGCGAAGAATTTTGTTCGAATTCGTCGAACAATTCTCCTTCTATAGGCTTAGTTAAATCTACAGATTTTTCAATTTCTGATTTATTTAAAATGGTGCAAAGAGCTTCATTATTTTTTACCTTTGTTATACATTGTGGAATTTCTAATTCTGAAATCTTTGTATAGGGTATAAGAATCTCACCATTTTTTATAGTTTTCACATTTATTTTTATTATTTGTTCAGATCTCGGAGGTACTACTATACAATTCGTACACTGAGGAACCTTGTAATAATTAATTTCTATTTTACTAGTAGGAGTGATAAGCAAATTTTTATTTAGGTCAATAGTTATATTTAATTTCTTTAAATTATCCAGTCCCAATAGACACTGGAATTTATCATGAAATTTAAATAAACAATATTTCAATAAAACTGGTTTTTTAAAATTGAATATACGTGACGAGGGAATTACAGTACAGAAATTTTCCTGCGTAGTGCCATGTGCAGTAGAAATTTGAAAGGGTTCAAACTGAATTAAATTTTTAAAATATTTTTCTGCAATTTCTGGAAGTATAAATGATTTTGTACTCCCTGTATCAATTAGAACTTTTAAATTAAATTCGGGAAAAATTATGTAAGGCAACTCGCTCTCGTTATTTGTTAAATTAAGTAATTCGACCTTATTTATTCTGTTTTTTCCGAGGCCTCTTTCTCTAAAAAAGACTCTTCGGTATCTATGGGATGTTCAACTATTGGCTGCTCTCCCATATTATGTAATTCTTCAAAAACAAAATTTTGTTGATTTGAATTTTGATTTTGTTTAAAATAATTTTGATTTTGGTGATATTGATTAGGTCTGAATGTATTTCTTGTAGATATGCTCATTGGAGTTGGTTTTGAAAAATTTTGATTTTGGTTTGGCCTAAACACATTTGGTTTTTTTTCAAATTTAGAATTCGTTATTACTTTACTGGTACTTGGTTGAAATTGATTGTTAAAAAAGTTTTGTTTAGGTCTTGGCTGAAAATTATGAGCATAATTTGTAATAGCTAATGGTTTACTTGTATTTTTATTTTCATTAAAATTGTTTCTAGACACAAATCTACCCCTAGGAGCATTTAAAAATTCGACATTTGTCTGAAAGTCATTTGTTAACATATTTAACGCAGAATTTAAATCTGGAGGATTTTTTGTACGCATAAGCGAACCTAGCGGTTCCTTTAAACCACGCAGCAATACTCTGAGAGCCAAAATACGAAAATATGTTGATAAATTGATTTTTTCTTGTTCACTAGCATAAGAATTTAAATGAGAAATTTGTAGATTTAATAAGTGCTGTATTTTATTGTAAAAATCAAAGGGTGACTCGTTACCCTGTTTTAACTGTACTATTTCTATATTAAGTGTATAAATATCTCTTTTATCAGAGTATGTATTTAATAAAGCACTTTTCAAATCTGCCCAAACATTTATTACACAAGAGGAAATATTCACTGCAGCTTCGCCTTTTATTTTTGACAAAATGCTTGACATAAGATATTCGTTCTGAAAATCGCTAACATCTGTAGTATTATAAAATTTTTTGACTAATTTTTCGCAAATATCCAAAAATCTAGGTAATAATTGGGTATCTCCGTGGAAATCGGGTACCATATCTAAATATTCTTTCTTTAAAGCTGGTAGTGACATTTTTAACTTGTGATTATTTTGTAAAAGTTTTTGTATATTGATTTTTAATGAGTTTTGTGGAAATTCTGAGTCAGAATCTGAGTTATAGCTATTAGAACCTTCAGAACAATCTGAAAGGTAATTAACCGAACCTCTATATGACATAAAGTACTTACAGCAAAATCAACGTTAGTTCCATGTGAAAAATCCAACAGAAAGCTTCCAATATTCACTTGAAGTATTCTTTCTGCTTACTGAAGTCTCGAATGTCCTTTCGATGTCTTCTCGTTAGGCTACTCAGTTCACCTAACTGGAATTTTTCTAACACACGGTATATTATTCGAATAGTCAATAAATCGTTAAAACGAACCGGATTTTATATTCTTTAACGCCCGTTTGACTATCCTACTGACTGCGCCACTTAAATTGCAAATTGCCGTAAGGTTCTTTTTAAAAAAAATTTATTTTTCAAAAAAGACAAAAGTTCAAAAATTACAAGTTTACTATATGAATGCAGAATCTAGACTAACTAAAATAAAATTATAATACAATGAACTGTGTTAGATAACATGCAACTAACGCATATTAGAAATGTGTGAAATGTCCACTCAGCGCTATCAAAGGTGAGCTGAGTTCAACACAGTGCTTATTAAGGGTTAATGGTACGGTAACTTATATATTTTTAAATTGCCAAAATTATGTATTTTTATGAAAAATTACAGGATATCAAAGTGGTAGAACATAAAATTTTTTACACATTTTGTCGTTACTGTTTTTTCGAATTCCTCATAGTTTTGCCGTGAAAGAAATTTTGCGCCTTTTTTTAGATTTTGGGCAAAAATTATTGAGTTTTATGAAAAATTACAGTGAATCAAAATTGTCAGTTTTTAAAAAATATTCAGAAAAAAATTTAATGTAGTGTTTCGGTAAAAATACATTTTTGAAGATTTGATATTCAGAATATTTTTTATTATTGCCAAATTCTGTAAAAAAGAAGTTTAATCTAAATAAATTATAAAATTCATAAAAAAGTCGTATTATAGAAAGAATATTTCTAATACACATAAAATCAGAAAAATAGTATTTTGGTTCCAAGTCATTTTTTGAAATAAAATAGTGCTTTTATTCCTAATTAATAAAACTTTTATCCATAATTGGAATTCTGTTCTCAGATTTTTATTGTACGACCACTATTAAAAATATTCTTGTAGAATTCCTGCTTAATATTATTATAGTAAAGCATAACCTGGACATAAAATAATTTTTTTCTAATTAAATCCGTCGACTCTGTCTTGAATTTAAATGACCCTTACAGGAGTTTAAATCGTTGAAAAACGGGTTGGAATTCGTTAATTTTCCGAGCGCAAACTGCTCACGTTTTCTAGGACAGCTGTCACCAGCTTTCGCTATCCAAATTACTCACCGGGTTTTAAAAAAAATACAGAGTAATTTAGCGAAAAGCTGTCAAGTCGAAATGTTCACTTTCGCTTCAAGTTGACTCCTCTTTTAATTAATACCTGGTAACACGTTATAAGTGTTATAAGTAAAAATAAATTAGGATAGGTAACATATTATAACAGAGTTTGCCGAGAACATAAATAACATAAAAAAATCGGGTGTGTTACCCCAGAAAATACTAAGCATTACATTATTACCAAAATTCAGGTCCACATCTTTAATATTTAAAGAGTTATGCGAGAAAAAGAAGAATCAATGTCGTCTTGAGGATCTTCCTACTGCACTAATTTAAACCAAAAACTAATGGTCACATTTTAAGTACACATTAAGATGTCTAAAAACGGGCGAAGGAAATTTCGACACTAAGCAGGTAGCGACTAAAATTTAATGGCAATTTTCGACACCAGCCCCAATTCCCATTTTTATCTTACAAGTATATTCGACACCAAATAAATATAGCTGCGACATAAATAAAATACCATAATTAATTAATTTATTTTAATAAAAATAATGTACATTTTATTTCTTTATAACTGTAATAATATCTGAATATAATACTAGTAACTAATTTTTGTACATTTTACCGTTAATATACTTGTATACAATGATTTATTATAGTAATGATAAGATATAGCTTTTATAAAATCTAACCTACGTATTTGTTGGGATCATAGTTTATCCACCATTTTCTCCAAAAATGCCAATTTAGCCTTAACGGTGGTATCTTTGATTTTTGCTGGTATTTGTAAACTATTTGTTTTGACATACGTGTCTACTTGAAATTGTTTTAAATTTTCAATAAAAATAAAAATTGAAGGATGCGTTGAATAAAAAGAAGAATTAAATCTCGAATGAAAGGATTCACAGGCATTCGTGGTCCTCGCAATAGACGGATTCAGATTAGACCATATTGTAACCTCCCACCCCCCTGGCCATTTATCTCATGAAAAAGGCGAGTTCAAAGTAACAAACGGATGGCCATTTCGGTAAGAAACTTTTATACTCAAATTTATCATAAAATATACCTGATCGTCTAGTATTGTTAAAGGACCCAGTTGTGCTGTATTTTTATTCGTTATAGTAAAGTTTGCTGCAAGTAAAAAAAATAAAACACTGAAAAACCTTCAAATCGTATATTCCGTAATTTCAACCTTTTATGATAATTACAAAAATCAAAACCTTGAGACATTATTTACTCTTTACTCTATTTGTATGTGAGGACCCCTCACAGAGACCCGCCACTGGGTGGTCGAAAGAGAAGACATTTGTCACATTTTACCAATTTGTATTTTGTGTTTGTGTAATTATTTTTATATTTCTGTTTGTTTCTATTTTATAACCTTTTTAATTGAGTGATTTGAAATCACGTGTAATTACTATGGTCAATAATGTCCTAATCATTCAGGTAGGAAGATGGAATGCCCGCGGGTCTATTGCCGTCTGCGACATCCCTCATTGGGAAAATTTCATGGGGAGGGGAGATCACATTGCCTCCTACCGTCCCAAAATAATTAATTCTTTTTTTGTGTAAAAGGGATCGTACCTTAATAGACATAGTAACAATCTTGACCAACTCATAAAAACACAAGATTTTCTGTGTAATGTATTGTGTATTGTTGTAATTGGTAAATGAGACTCCTGACTTAACCCTTCCGAACACACAACGGCGCGCCGCTGTGAACGGTCAATTAAACAAATGGTTTACTTGTCCGTACGTAAATTAAATATGAATTTTCTTCCCCGGATTTTGAATTGGGGGTGTTTTTGAGACATTTTATTTAGATAGATATTTTTATTTTGTAACGAATTTTGGATTATTTTTCTTTACTTATTTTTTCTTTGGTTTTATGGGCAGTTGTTTTCTATATATAGGCAAAGGCCTACAAATAATTATTACGGGGTCGAAGTTGGCGGTAGACACAGGTCTACAAAATAATTGTTGTTTTCGTCGATGGGTATTTTTAAAGGAACTGTTTTTTTTCTCTCTGGCTGGTTTTTTATTTATTCTTTCTCGAAGCGAAGCGTAGGTACTGTTAGATAGTTTATGCGATGGTAAAAATTTTTAGACTGATTTTATTTCTCATTTTATGCCCTTTTATACCCAGAAATTATCTCATTTCGTGACGTAGGCATTGTAACTGCGTAGTGAGAATCTACCCTATTGCGACTCGTTATCGCCAATTTGTTTATGTTATCGTAGATAACTGCATTCCTGAGGACAACTTTTTAGCTATTTTGAGTCTTTTACGAATTTTAAGAGAAATATTTGAAGCGTAAATTTTATACAGGGAAAAATAAAATTAGAATTTATAGAAAAATATAGGAAAATAGTAATTAAAAATGGAAATTAATAAGAGATTAAGTGACCTAGGGTAGGAACGTTTCACTATGTGTGGTGGAAATAGAGCGCTATCGATTATGTAATTTTCCAGTAAATAATCTGCATATATATCAAGTGATGCGTTTTTAGGTTTATATGATATTAAATCATAAACAAAGCATTCTTCAACTTCTACTGGATTTAAATAAGTTAAACCAAACATATGCCTTAACCATTTTAAAATTTCTGAATTTATATCCTTATATTCTTGTACCAAACCACTAATTTTTACATTTGGCCACATATACAATAAAGCACAGTGAATTGCTTTTTCAAAGTCCACAAATATTTCAGTTGGCTCTAATGATAATTGAAATGTTTCAAAAATCTTAGACTTTAATAAAGAAAATAAATTTTTGTATGTCATTGACAATTTGTCCTTTAACAAACAGTATGCTAAAGAAACATAATGTCCATTTTCCAAGCCATGTATAGTAAATAATTGGAGAAAAAATTTGGTACTGTATAAAAATGTACCATCCATATACAAAGTTTTTAATTTACACAACAAACGAATATTTGTTGAGCATGAAAATACAATTACATTAAATTCAGGATGATTTAAAAACAAAAAACTTTCATTGCGGCAGGTTTTAGGAGAATAATTAATAACCGCGTTATGGACTTCTGATATGCTTCTTGGTAACGGACCTGGTAACAGTTTACGACGACAGTTGTAAATGTTCTTTCTTATGCTAGCTATGTCAGGAACCGTCAGCAAATTGGCATCACACTCAACAACAGCAGTTCTTGTAATTTTGGCAGGCTTTTCTGATATGTCATCTTCGGCTTTTCTTTTACATGCATTGGTTACCATCTTTACTTCATGCTTTTTTGGATCGGCTTCATGATTATGTACCAAATCACTTCTTGTGATGATGAGGTCATCACAGACTATTGTAAACACTTTTGCGGAACACTTAGTGCTTCTTTGGATGCAGCGCCAAAATATCTCGCCGCTTTTTAACACTTTCTGTTTCGAGAACGAATGATGCTCCACCACTAATAAATCTCGACCACGGGACCTTTTTATCAAACTCATTTTTAATATATCCGTATACGTGCACAAGTCAACGTCAAACAAGAAATAAATTACAACTGAATAATTTTCGTATAAATTTAGTCACAAGTACACAAGTGACAATAAATATTGGGACAACCCAACTATTTACCTACCTACCTGCTTTATGGCGCGGTGTCGAAATTTCCTATAATAAAATTTGACCCTTCCGATTACCTCAGGTACAAACACAATTTGGTGTCGAAAGTTCGCCCGCCGCTAAAAACCCTGGTGTTTCCACTTATACCTGTAAAATTTTGAGTCAAACTTGTAGATAACAGAGTTAACGAACTAAGAGCAAATACTCATACGGAAGATTTTCATCATGTTCCAGGAAATATTAATCTAGCAGACCCTGCTTCAAGAGTATGAAATGCAATAACTTTACTGAAACAAAGTGGTGGTTAGGTCCGATATGGTTAATGGAGAGTCCCAAAGAACGGCCAATTAATGAGATTATCTATACAGAAAAGATAAAAAAGAGATAAAGAGAACAAATATTCTTGTTGCGAAAGTAAGTCCAAGAGAAAAATATAGATATTTCTCCAAGATTCTCAAAACGGTAACGATGATTAGGTTTATTTTCAATGCCAGGCAACCTCCAGAGTCTGGGAAATTTAGCTTACATGTGATGAAGTAAATGACGCATAAATCAAATTGCTAATTATGATAAAAAAAACAGTTTTCGGAGATGATATAAAAAGGTGGTTCAAGATGAAAATAAACTATGGAAATTCCGGACACGACTTGTTTTAGGATATTATGTAGAAAATTTCAAGTTTCCTATTTTACTTTCAAGTAAACATATTATAGTAGAAAGATTAATAGAAGAATATCATCGACAAAATTATCATGCAGGAGTACAAACCTTGTTAAACATAATCAGAGAAAAATATTGGATAATAAAAGGAAGGAAAACGTTTAGACAAGTTATATCCAAATATGTGAAATGTAAAAGGTACACCAGTAGTCATATAGAAATACCATTAGCTCCACCACCAAAGGTTAAATATCATGTGCAGCAGTTTTTGATGTGGTAGGTATAGATTTAGCTAGTATCTGAAGGATAGACAAAAATCTTGAATTGCACTATTTACATATGCCGTTTAAAGAGCAGTTCATTTATAATTAACCTCGGTGATCTTAGCTCCCGGCTGACCAGCTCCAAGCTTATACCGATGTAATCTTGGCTCCCGGCTTCCCAACTCCAAGCGGCACTTTTCGACCACGGTTAAATACTTTCACAAATTTATTCAGCCGAGTTGGGGTCTACTAATACAAATTTTCTCGTTTTATAAATGTGTTTTTCTCCAATTGACTTTAAACGTCCGTTTTAGTGACATTTGCCGATCATAGAAGTAACACTTTTACTGCCTTTGCAGTAAAAATGATTTTTAATGCCTAGGCATTAAAAAATAATTGTATGCCTCTAAACACAGATTAATCTCTTCTCCAAACAACTTAACCTTAAGATAAATGGATAAAAAATGGCGATTTTCAACTAAACAATTCAGAAAAGATACATAACAAGCATGCACATGGAATCCACTAATCTCTATCTAATTGAATGTAATAGTGGTGTCTTATTTTTCGGTAGATATTATTATGTATACAATTTAAGGTCTAATCGACAATAATAATTAGAAAATACGATTTAATTATTACCTATAACATACAATTAGAAAAATATTAAAAATTGTGAGGTGTATCCGTTATAAAAAAGGGCCAGCTCCAAGAATCTAAAAGTAGATTTTCGTAGCGGTCAAACAAATTTCAATATTTTTTTCCAGGGTTGAGAATAGGCGCCCACGAACAAAAATTAGCTAATTACATAGAGAAATCGAGGGACTATTTCGACAGAATTTTTCGTTCACATCTATCTTCCCCAAAGGGCCAGCTCCATGAAAAGAAAAGTAGATTTTCGTAGCCGTCGAACAAATTTCAATATTTTTT
The DNA here is from genome assembly GCA_963243735.1 of Neocrepidodera transversa. Lineage (NCBI taxonomy): Eukaryota > Metazoa > Arthropoda > Insecta > Coleoptera > Chrysomelidae > Neocrepidodera > Neocrepidodera transversa. The sequence continues at coordinate 23,499,385 of OY725347.1, read as the reverse complement.
TTTCGGTTGTTGAGAATAGGCGCCCACGAACAAAAATCAGCTGATTACGTAGAGGAATAGAAGGACTGTTTCGACAAAATTTTTCGTTTACATCTATCTTCCCCAAAGGGGAATCGAAAAGTAGATTTTCGTTCAATATTTTTTTTAGGGGTTGAGAATAGGCGGCCACGAACAAAAATTAGCTGATTACATAGAGGAATGGAAGGACTGTTAACATATATCTCCCCCAAAGGGCCAGATCCAAGAATCTAAAAGTAGCTTTTTGTAGCGGTCGAGCAAATTTCAATATTTTTGTTTAGAGGGTTGATAACAGGCGGCCACGAACAAAAATTAGCTAATTACATAGAGAAATGGAAGGACTATTCAGAAAAAAAATTTCGTTTACATCCATCTCCTCCAAAGAGCCAGATCCAAGAATAGAAAAGTTGATTTGGGGAAGATATATGTGAACGAAAAAGTTTGCCTGAATAGTCCTTCCATTTCTCTATGTAATCAGCTAATTTTTGTTCGTGGCCACCCATTCTCAGGCCTCGAAAAAAGATATTGAAATTTGTTCGACGGCTACAAAAATCTACTTTTCGATTCCCCTTTGGGGAAGATAGAACGAAAAATTTTGTCGAAATAGTACTTCCATTCCTCTATGTAGTCAGCTAATTTTTGTTCGTGGGCACTAATTCTCAACCCCGAAAAAAAATATTGAAATTTGTTCGACCGCTACAAAAAGCTACTTTTAGATTCTTGGAGCTGGCCCTTTGGGGGAGATATATGTTAACGAAAAATGTTGTCTAAATATTTCTTCTATGTCTCTATGTAATTAGCTAATTTTTGTTCGAGGCCGCCTATTCTCAACGCCACAAAAAAAAAATAATTTATAAAACGAGAAAATTTGTATGAGTAGAGCCGAAATCGGCAGAATGAATTTGTGAAAGTTTTAGTCCGTGGTGGAAGCGTGCCGCTTGGAGCTGGCTGGCCTAGAGCTAAGATTATCTCGGTATAAGCTTGGAGCTGGCCGGCCGGGAGCTAAGGTCACCGAGGTTTATAATTAGTAAATCATTTCTATTAGCATTACCATTACGAAGATAATTGAGGAAATTTAGAATATTGCACTGTGGATAGAATAAAATGAATATTAAATCCTCTAATCGCTGCCTGGTGAGGACGATGGTGGGAAGGTATAATTCGTATAATTCGTATCTTCAAGGATCTTCTGCGGAAAATTTTAGGAAAAGCTATTGTAAATTATGAAGAACTACTCACTGTTTTATGTGACTGTGAAGCAGTAGTAAATAAAAGACCTTTGACATACATTTCAGATGATATAAAGGATCTAATGCCTTTAACCCTTTTTTGTTCATCAATGATATTGCGAACAGTGACATACCTGAAGTGGATGAAAATTTTGTTCATACGACATAGATATTTACAAAATCTTAGAGATTACTTTAGAACGCTCTTCAAGAAGAAATTTTTAGCGGATATGGTCAACATTGACCACGTTAATTAGATATTGGTGAAATTTTTCATATTGGTAAAAAAAAGAATTGATTGACGACTGAGAAAAGTACTGGAAAAATATCCTGGAAGAGATGGAATTTCAAGAATAGCCAGGGTACAAACAAAAAATGGTATACTTGTACGTCCTTTTTACTTTCCGAAAAACAGAGTTGTATCGAAGGAAAGTATTGCGATCATAATATTTTGGCCACATCCAGATTTTAACGAATCTTTACGTTTTGAGGTCACCTGAATCCATTTATACCATTTTTAGCATGATGTCTGTCTGTGTGTTTGTGTGTGTCTGTATGTGTGTCTGTGTGTGTGTCTGTGTGTGTGTCTGTGTGTGTCTGTCTGTGTGTGTGAACACGATAGCGTCTAAACGGCTGAACCGATTTAAATTAAATTTTATCTACCTATTTAGGGTAGCAAGCAGACGACCTGTATAGATTTTGGTGATAATCGGACAACGGGAAGTGACAATTGCTATAAGTGAAGACGTCATTATTAAACAAGATGGCAATAAAGTTTTACACATATATTTTTTATACGTTATAGTTTAATTTCGAATGATTAAAATATTCAAAAACTTTTGCCATTGTTGCCAAATTTATCAAAAAGTAATTTTTTTCCATATTTTTCTTAAATAACCAAAATAATGCATTTTTATGAAAAATTACAGGATATGAAAGTTGTAGAACATAAAATTTTCTACACATTTGCGACTTTTTTAGATTTTGAAAAAAAAGTATGATTTTTATGAAAAAATGTAGAACATAAAATTTCCTACAATTTTTGTCTTTACTTTTTTTTCGAGCTCCGCATTGTTTCGCCGATAGATTTTATTTTAGTTTTTAAGCCATTTTATCTTTATTAAATTATTATTGTTTAGTTAAATTTTAATATTAAAAATTAAAAAAAAATAAATGAATTTGTAATAATTAATTTTATAATGATAATTTTTTATTACACAAAGTTGTGGAATTTTTTAAATTTTAAATTATATTACGATTTTAAACTAAATTGAATAACTTCTAAAATATTAAAATTATTGAAATGGGATTTTCGCTATTCGAAAGATAATATAAAACTCTAAATTTAAAATGTATCTTAGTTTCTTAAAATTTAGAATTGTAATTATTATAGCTAAAATACAGATTTTTTTTTAAATTTTTTGTAATTTTGTTCTATCAATAAGTATAAAATAAATGAAAAAAGTAAATAGCATTTCCGAAAAGTACTATATGTGTAAATTATTTCATAATTTTAACATAGTATTTATAAAAGTTATAGCAGAAAATGTAAAAGTTAAAACAATTCAATGGATTTACCTAAGAATTTTTGACACAAAATTTGATTTTTTTTTAGTTTTGTAAACTAACTTTATTAATGCATTTTGATCTAGAAAACTTAAAAAAGGTCTGTTTCCCATTTTGAATATAAATGAATGAGATATTAATTATTTATTGATTTTAAAATTACTCAAAAATAGGTTTTATTTTTTTTTAAGGTTAATATTAATATTAAAAATTTAAAAAAATACCCTTAAATTTGTAGTAAAAAACTATAATCCTATTTTTTTTCAAAATTTTACTCAAAAAATTGTAGAATTCATAATTTTTTTTTTTGAAATTTAATATAATTTTAAAAAATTGAATAACTTTAAAAATATTAATGATATGAAAATGGGATTTATACCATTCGATAGGTAATATAAAACTCTAAATTTGGAAAATATTTTAGTCTCTTCAAATTTAACATTGTAATTATTATAAACAAAATAAAAAAAGAAAATTATTTTTTTATCCTTTTGCTTTATCGAAAATGGTAAAACAAATGAAAAAAGTAAATAGTACATCCGAAAGGAATCAAAAGGTGCATTATGTGTGAAATATTTCATAATTTTAAAATAATAGTTGTAAAAATTATACAAAACAATAAAAAGTTGAAAAAAAATTTTTAGAAAAAATTAATTATTTTTTAATTTTTGTAACTAATTTTATTATTATATTTTGATGCTGAACAACTAAAATAATCAATTAAACAATTACTTTACTAGGAGTGTTCGGAAAGTTGGGTGGGATTACCCCTAATTTTTAACCTTTGTTTCCCATGGAAATTACTGCTTTAGTAAAGTCGAGCCCTGGAAAGGAGGCAGTAGAGAAGAACAGACAGAGCAAGCTAAAGAACACGAAGACAGCGAGAAAAAAGAGAAATTTGTAAATAGAAGAAGACGTATAATAAAACCACCAAAACGTTATGGTGTCGATCAATTTTGTTCGGGAGGAGAATGTTGGAAATAAAATATATTGTCAAAACAGTTATTATTTAATTTAAAGGCAATAAAACAATAGTATATTGTGTCACACGGGCAGAAAAATGAGCTTTAGCAGCCCGCGGCTATTAGATGCACGAGCGAGTGTAGCGAAGCGAGGGCAGCTAAAACGTTTTATGCATACACAACTATTTTTCGCCTGCCAAAAAAAAAAAACAAAAAAAGGAAGTATAACACAAAACATTTAACAGATTTGGTGTCTTGACTTCAGACTTTAATTTAATCTTACGTTTAATGAAATTGTATGTGAGTGATAGTTAAAGGTGTCTAGATATAGTGAAAAATTACTATCTTGTTATGACTTTAGCATCCCTAGGGATGAAAAACATTACTTTCATCCATATTTCTAGGGTTGATATGATTCATTTTCATATCAGGTGGGCGAAAAATTAAATTTAAACATCATCAAGAGCTATGTCCCACACCTGGATAACGCTGGGTATTTTGTTAACAACACCAGTGACTAAAATCAATAAAAACGTATTTGCGATCTACAATGTCTCAAACAAGATTAACCAGTTTGGTCTCGATGTCCATTGAAAACAAAGTTTCAGAAAACCTAAATTTTGCCAGTCTTATTAGAGTTTGCTGATAAAAAAAAACTAGAAAAATTATATTTTAGTTGTTTGTTTAATTTTTGCTTTTCGTTAAATATTTCGTGACTAACTGGACAAAATGGACTAACTAACTAACTACATGAACAAAATTGCATAAAGAATGAATTCGTAAAAAATAGTAATAAATCTTTATTATTTTGTATTATATTAAATTCAATAACAAAATGGTACCAAATTAATAATATGTTTTTTTAATTATAATATAAAATAAAGGGCGCCAAATGAATGACTCGCCGGAGGCACTTTGATGGCTATGGCCGGCCCTGCTGCAAATTAGTGTTTAAATACAATTTGAAAATATAACTTTAGAATATTTGCATGAATCCTCCTGAGACTACATATTTCTAAAATCAAATCTTAATTAAATCCGTTACTAGGACGTGTGGTGCGGTAGCTACAGCAAATTCATTTGTAGTATATGAAAATATACTTAAAATTATTCATAACAATAGGCTTGGTTAATTTTGAAACACTACGATTACTAAGAAATAAATTTTCAAAATTTCCAAGTGACGTCAGCTACATTAATTTGTTTAAAGTCATGTAGATGGCATGACAAGGTATAATTTACAGTTATCTGTCGAGTATTACTAAAGCTAATAGGCTTAGCCGCTTAGACTAATAAAAAAAAAGAAGAAAAAAGCGAAGCACACAGTCGACACATTGCCTTTTAAGGTTACAAAGTATAGAAGTATGTTGGCGCATTTGCTTGATAAGTTTGATAATATTTCTGTAACATTGTTGTATATGGTTTCGGTATCAAAGGGCCGGAGTTTCATCCTAGTACGGCCATTTTTTTATATTTTAATATTTTTTTAGCTTCATAAAGACCACAAAAAAATAGTGATTCTTAACTAGTTTCATTTGTATAGTAGAGTTTTTTTTCTCCAAAATAAATGATTATTAGATTTCACTTTTTAACTTCTTAAAATCTACATAAAAATAGTGACATGGTAACTAGTTTGATTTATACAGTAAAGTGTTTTTTTTCTCAAAGTTCGAGATTTAAAAATTAGGTAGTTTATTTTATTTTCCGATGTACAATATAAACAAGCACATCTGATGTACTGCTAGTCACGGCGAAAATAAAAACAATACAATTTTCTTCTTTTCCCATATTTATATCTGGCCTCTATTTAATAAGGAATTCAATTCGTATATACTGCCATCTCTTAACAGTATTATCAATTAATGTAGATATTTTTAATTTATTTTTTTTTTTAAATATAATAGAGGTTTAAAAAAATTATAAATATCTTTGTAGGCATATTTGATAACAGACTTTTAAGGTCCTAATTTAAAAAAATTACATAATACGTCCCCATTGTCAGGATAAAAGCATTAATTATTTTTCCAAAAAATAATTTTTGTTTAATGAGATTTAGTTTCTTTTAATTTTTATATAAATAAGTTATTTACGATAAAAGTCTGACATGTTTTAATGTAAAAATGTAGGTCCATATGCTATGAAAAAAAACACCGTTATGAACACACTTCTTAAAATTTGTTATGTTGTAACTCTACGTGTGTTTTATCTCTGTTAACATGTCCGAAATCTCATATTTCAATGACATTGTATCGTTATAACTAAACACATCAACAATTACATCACTAAGATATTAGCTTTTTACCATCCGACATGTGTAGTTAAAAAAGACAGACTAAACGATGGTATTTTGTTTCACAACATTACCTGCACCAAATTAGAAACAACTGTAAAATATTATTTGAGGTTACACATATGTGGCAGGTGCTTTACTTCCGACTAGAAAATACGAGTATATATTAACAATGCTTTTTTAAAATAATATTTGTGTAGAGTATTATTAATTAAAAAAAAAAATTACTTGAAAACATTTTTTTTTTGTAAAAAAACAATCATTATAGTTTTTTTGTGTCCAGGAAGTTGTTACGAAGAACATAAAAGTAAATAAAACGGTGAATAATGATTAAGTTTCTTTTTTTATAAAATACAATTCAATTTTGGTATTAATTCATTAAAATATTTATTTGTTAACTAGCGAACATAGTCCGTATAGTCCGACCCTAATTTTTAAAGTTAATATAGATCATAATATTTTACTAAATTCGGATGTACAGTTCTGATCTAATAAACAAAAAACGATTTTTAAAATTTAACTTTGGAGCTGTAAAACTGTTAAACAAAGACCAGTGGGGGAGACCGGTTGGTTGTGCCAGTTTATGTTGATTATTTTTTCTACTTTTTGTAAACTAAGTTACGTATTTGTATTTATTTATGATGTTTCTCAAACATAAAAACACAAAAACATAATCTTAAAAGAAATAAAAACAACCCTATTAACGAATAATGTAAGTAGATTCAACTGTTACAGCTAACCCCAACATGGGGTTGCTTGTGACACTGCTGGGGTTAATTGTGACATGCTTCACAAGTTCACAAGTCATCATCATAATCGCGTACAAAAAACGGTTCTTTGTAAGTGCATGCCTCATGAGCCCAGCACTGGCACCTAGTACATTGGGCTCATGTTTCCCTCGAACGTGAATTCCAGTACGGTTCTCTACATACTAGCCAAAAAGTGTCTGCTTTATACTCAGAGCTACATGGTGAAATCCTGTAGGGAGCCTGTTTTAATGACTTGCGATTAGTTGTTGCTTTGGTCTTACAAATATTTCTTTTGGCACCTGACTCCCTTGCCTTTTTCGTCGATTCCTTTTCTTGTTTTTTTTTCTGTATTCCTTTTCCAAATGTTCCTTGTTGGGTGTATACGTCCATATCGACCACGTTTGCGCTCTTTTATAATTCCCTTTCGTTTCTCTGCTTTTGGTTCAGAACGTAAATCTTGTGGTAAGAAATTTGTTTTGCTAGCACTTTATGGTCCAGGAAAAATCGTTATATCTGACAGAATCTGATCTAAAGTACTCCGTTTTGGAGGTGAATTCATAATTATAGGTTATTCTCTAGGAGTGTGTTACTTATGTTTATCAGAAGTAGGTAATATTCTTTGAGCTCCATCAGGTTTAGGTGATATTGGTTACGGGGATAAATAACAACAGTGGATTTGGCTTTTAAATTAACTTTTATTAAATTCCTTTTAACCGACGAATGCACAAGGAAGGTTTCTATTCGACTAACTGTTTATTCTTATATTTAAATCTAACACAACGCACTTTAAAAAACAAACAATCAGGTCATAGGACCAAGTAATCTGATTCAGCGTTTTCGTGCTCTTAAGATAAACATACATTCTAGCCCTCAATATTATTTCTTCTTTCATAAGTATAAAAAACATTTATATTAACTTTTGTAAATATCCAACAGGTGATTCATCTTGTTTGGGTTCATTTTTTATTTCATTTACAATCTCTTGAGCTTCAATTTCAGGACTTACATCTTGGTTTGGTATGGTTTGTGATTCGGTCATAACTTTCTCTGTCATATTTTCATTATTTTCTGGATTTGACCTATCTGTTACAGCTGCTGGCAAAAACTCACCTTCATCAAATATATGTTTATTCAGAGGAAAAATTCCACTAACCCTGAAACCCGCATGAATATTGGTCGGGGTTGCAGCTAAGACTTCCCTTGCAATATTTGGTATGTCATAGATCGTCATTGTCTTCGCTGCATGATTTCTCATTCAAGAATCAATAGCGCTGTTGATCTACTTATTCAGCGGCCCATACACAGACCGATCTAATGGCTGCATCTTGTGCGAGCAGTGAGGGGGTAAAGAAATCACGACTATACCATTTTCCTTGCAAAAACTAATACCATGCAATGACGAATGACATTATCGAGAATGAGTAAGACTAGTTTCTCTTTTGAGGCACGTGCATGCTTGACAAAATTCTGAAGAAATATCTAAAACTCATTTTCGGTCATCCACCCCGATTGATTTACAGCTCCGACACAACCTGGTGGACCATTGTTCACAAAATATGTTCTGAAATTCTTGCGAGGGAAAATAAATATGGGGGAAATCGAATTTCCTCTAGCTCTAATGGCGAAACAAAATGTTACCAATATACCTCTCTCTGCAAATGTGACGTAACCAATCTGTTTCACGCCTTTTCTAGCTATTATTCGGTCGGATTTCTGGATGGTAGTTGTGCCCATCTCATCAACGTTATAAATGCCTTGAGCTTCAAAAACTTCTTCAAGTAGCGAGAAAAAAGCATTAGCATTACAAGCCAAAGATGCCATTTGGTTTTGAATCCGATTTTAACGAACCTCTATTTTGTTTTTAACTTCGAACTCATATGCTAATTGCCGTACTTCTTTCGTCGATAGCCCAAAATGCAACTTAGATTTTTGGATAAGGTATTCAGCTAAATCGTTTTCCATCCGATCTGACAGAACCTGCCGATTTCGTTTGTATTCTACTTGAACAGGTGCTTGGTTATCTGAAAAAAAAACATTGTGTTAGAGAAGGTTTAGATTTAACCAAATAAAATTAGCTTACCTTCAAGGTTCCTTTTTCGTTTACAGAATCTTTGTAGCGTCATCCTGTTTATTTCAAACTCAGCAGCCATCTTTCCCCTTTCCGTTTTGCGTTAATACGTCCTCATTATTATTTTTCTATAAAAAAACATTATGGATAGTTAGTAAAAAAAATACTGAAAAATTTCGTGAAAAACATTTAGTCATTATTTTTTAAACTCATGGAGAAATAAGAATTTTCAGAATAAACATAATTTTAAATATTTTTATAACATTAGATAGGATATGTTTTTAAACTCACAATAAAATATTTTAATCGGCAGCAGTTTGATACTAGGCAAGTTGTGACAGTCACAAATTACCCCATGTTGAATGTCACAACCAACCCCAAGATTACATGTTTGTATTTTTCTGCTTGTTGCGACGACGAGATTAAAATTAATAAAATACGCCAGAACAGAAGAATTCACATGCCTCGATAATTTTCGCTTAGGAATCATAACAAAGAGGCGTAAAACACCTCGTGTATAAATCTTCTATTAAAGGCTACAATATTTATTTACCAAGCTAGAAACACACTATTGCACACAGCAGAGGGTCACGTGCATCCATGGTAACAGCGTGCAATATTTTCCCGCAGTTCGCACTCTTGATGCATGTCATGTATGTTTTGTTTGCGTTTATAGGCAAGCGTGCGAGATGTCAAAGACAGAAAGAATTATAGATATTCTACAAAAGTATCCTATTTTATATGATCTTTCTCATCCATAATATAAAAATATAAGGAAGAAAGACAAAGTATGGGATGGAATACGATTTAAACTTAATTTTCTCATCATGTTCAACTGCTTGCAACAAAAAAACTTCCTCCTCTTTTGATGAACTATCGTACATAGTATTTTTAAATAAAAAATAACAACTGAAATTACGTTCGTTCGTCTCACTTTTGACGCACTAGTGAATACATAAGATTATCCCGCTTCCCGCACTTTCTAAACATTTCCCGCTCCCGTTCCCGCAGTCCCGCATTAGTTTGAGTAGGACTTAACTCACGTTAGCGGGAAAGGTTGGCGCATCCGAGTTGCGCATAGCAAATCGTCATTTTTTAGGCTACAGTTCAGCCATTGTCGTATTTTATTTTGGGCCACAGTTGTCAAGTTGTGTTGTTCAAAGCAATTACGGATTTTCTACAGGCGTGCGGAAAAGTGTACTTTTCCGCACGCATTTGAGTGCGGAAAGTTGTACTTTTCCGCACTAGTGCGGAAAAGTTACTTTACGCACTGATTTTATAAATGCTAAAATGATTAAAAATTAATTCTTGCTTGGTTACTATGATTACTTTCAGCCTAATGTTTTATTTATTAAGAAGCACTAAGAAAATTTTTGTTTAATGACAAAAAAATATTTTTGCTAAATTTTTTTTTTAATTCTAGGCGCTTGTAGAAAAAATATTGTTCCTAACACTTGCGTAAAGTATATTTTCCTCACTTAATTGCATGCCCGAAAAGTATAACTTTCCGCACTTGTTAGGAAAATAACTATTTCAAATAGTATTCTGAAAAAATTTCATTTCAACATAGTGTGGTACAAAAATTACTAATTTTATTTAGAACATTTTTTACACCTATGTAAGGATTTCCCCAAAAAGACTAATTGTTAAATCTATATGGTAGATTAATATTGTACTATTCCTTAAAATATGTAAATAGAAATTTTATACCCAGTGTCAAAAACAACAAAAGAAAAATACAAATTATTATTTGGAAACACCAATAATCTATTTTTGTTTGTAACTCGCAGCTGAGCTTAGGAAAGTCCTTTATTGGCAAGTAACCTGTCAGATTTGCTGTTTGGACTTATATGTAATTAAAATTAGATTAAAAGTAGTTTGCGCTATACGTTTTTATACATCTTCCTTTAACTTTTTATAAATCTGTTTTTAACTTTTTATACTTTTTATTATATTTTTAATGATAAATTTGTACCCTCTATAGGTTCACAAGTTTCAAATATGTTAATTAAAGTTACAGCAAATTAAAATATAGCCGAGGGTTAATCCGATTCCAAATGAAAAATGTGTCAGAAAGATTTAAATACGCACGTAAACAATTGCAAAAGTTATAAAGAAATAAACATTCCAAAAAAGGGGTCTAGTTTTTGAAAATATTTACGAAAAACTAGTAATTTTTTTTAAATCTTCGTTTTTGCAAATATTTTTCTAGGCATTATTCCGAATCGAATGAGCCATCGACTATATTTTAATTAGCTGTAACTTTATGGACCACGTTTTTAAACATGGAAACTAACCACATCTGATTGTAAATAAAGAAATAAACAATACCAAATTGTATTAAAATAAACCAGCGCGCTAAAGCAGACTCTGGACATTACGTATGGGCAAAGCCAGTCCTGAGAATGTAGCCAAAGAAATGGTGCAAGGTCACCAAAATTTGCTTATAAAGTTTAATGGGATTTCGACGAATGTTCGGTGGCGAGACGCTGTTTATTCTATACTGTTGCCATTACTACTATGACAGAATTAGCCGTTGTTATAACTAACCCCTGTCACAACCAACCCCGGTCTCCCCTATTTTAGACAAGACCTAATAACACACCTTGTATTTTGTATTGAAGGGCTGATAAAGACACTTAAAATGTGATGAAGGCTGGTAAAGATACTTGAAATGTGATGAGGGGTTTGAGATAAACATAGACACTTATTGTTTGTGGGTGAAAGATTATAATTTAGATATTTAAGAAAATGTAATATTCTAATTCAGAGTTATAATAATAAATTGTGAATTATTAAATAATAGTGCTTTAAATACTGTAAGAACTATCAAAAATAAACTACAACATGTAAACTTTATTTAACTATAACAAAATCTTTTATGTTAAATAACGTTTCGCTTTCGTTCTTATTCGTATACTGATCTCGCCCTTCATATATTTGTATCACCAGCCTATATTCCTAATATATACAAAAGAAGGTTCGTTTATCTAAATAGGGACTTAAGTGGTTGTGTCTAGTGTCTGATATACGTCCGTCGTCATCATTTCTTACAATACCGTTACCTAACAAGTATAAGAAAATTTTATGATAAATATTAACATTATTTTGACCTCGTCTTTTTACATCTAAGTGTTTATAGTTGAAATCGTAAATGCCATATGCCCCGTATAGTTTACTTAAGTCAAAAGGCAACACACAGTTGTTATAAATCGGGAGTTTCTATTTTATTCGCTATTTGTTATGTAGTATATATTATTGATTTTAGAGTGATTTGGTAAAAAACCGCTAATTGACTGTAGTCCGAGCGAGGCACACGTGGATTCCCTAAGATGAGATCGCGAGACAGAAGTAACTCAATATTGCGAGCCCAGAGAATTTCTATGTCTAGTATAAAAGATCGTGCACCTACCTTTTTCTGACGAATAATCTTCAACTCGTAGTCATGGTGTAGCCACTATTTTTTACACATTTTAGGTTACGGGAGTATAATTATTTTTATTGATTGAAACACGAGATAAATACTAATTAACTGTCATTTAGTATCTACTTGCTCCTCTTCTACTGATCCAACGTTGTGGGAAATGGTCATCTAGCCATTGTCTGACTGGTAAATGATAATGAGGACCAGCCCCATCTTGTTGAAAATGTAATAGATTTTCATCTAGAGCAGGATTTCTTACTTCATCTACCTGATTTTCAAGCTTCTGAGTAATTAGCGGGTCAATGGTCATTTCTAGCATTTCTAGGTATTTTTGACCAGTTAAATTCCCATCTACGAATAATGGCCCAATAATTTTATCGCCCAGTATGCCAGCCCAAACATTAAGTTTTTGAACATGTTGAGTATGCCCTTCAATAAAAACATGAGGGTTGTTGTCACTTCAGTAACGACAATTATGTTTATTCACAAAGCCGTCAAGAAAAAATGTGCACTCATCCGAAAAACAAATATTTTGAACTATACGGGGTGTGTTATAAAACAATGCGAGCATTTCCTCACAAAATTGAACTCTTCTATCCGGATCATCTTCAAGAAGTTGCTGATGGATTTGCATCTTGTAAGGTCGATATTTATTATTTTTTAATACTTGTCGAACTGATGAAACTGAAAGTCCAGTATTAGAGGCTACTTTGCGAAGAGAAGATGCTGGTTCCATTGCAAAATTTCCCAGAACTTCGACTTCTGTTACTTCATCCGATACCCTAACTGCCTGTTTTTTATTTACTACAGATCCAGTTTCCTAAAACTTCATAACAAGTTTTCTAATGTAAGTATGACTTACTTGCAAACCAGGATATTCTTCATTAAAAAGAGTAGCAGCTCTTCTCGAACATCTGTTCGCGGAGCCGTAAATGAAAATCATTTCAATTCTCTGTGCTCTAGTGTAGATCATTTTCAATGTTTATTTGATAAATAATTTTAAACAAGTGAGTTTATAGGTTGGTTTTGGCCAAAGGTACTCTTATTTTTTGTAGAAACAAAAAGTGAATTGCTGATAATTCAGAAAAATAAACGAACAAGTTCCTAAAAACTACGTTAATAGTGCCGACCAGCAAAAAATTTGAAAATCCACACATTCAGAATTGTAAGAGAACCTCAATAAATTAATTCATAGGGAAATTTTTCAAAATGTTAGACAAGAATTCCAAGATAGACTTGACTTTTGTTTAGCACACGATGGACAACATTTTGAGCAATTGCTGTAATTTTTATTATTTTTACCTTCTTTTAAATACCTAACAATAAACTGATAACATTATTGATACAAATTGTGTAATGTTTTTTTGTCCTAGCAGTGGACAAAGGGTATGATTTGAATTCTGCATTGAATTACCTTTCCTCTGATGTGCCACACATGGTGTATTCAAATTTTCATGTTACGGGGTGGGGGTGAAGGGGGTTAAGGTAGAGCGACAAATTTTGTCAAAAATTTCGTTTTCTTTAAATCAAAAGTCGACGTGTCTCACTATTTTTCTCAAAAATTATTGTACGAGAGTAAAGTGAGGGTAGGAAAAAACACCCTGTATTTCTGTTCAGGGGGGTAGTAAAAAAATTAAACTTAGTGATTTGAATTCTGCATTGAATTACCTTTTCCTTGATGTACCACACATGATATGTTCCCTATTTAAATTTTAAAGTTGTGGGGCGAGGGGTGAAGGGAGTTGACGTTAGAGTGATATTTGTTATCAAAAATTTTGTCCCCCTGAAATCAAAAATCGACGTGTCTCGCCATTTTTGCCAAAAAATATTGGGTAAGCCTAAATCGGGGGTGGAAACTTTTTAAAAAAAATACCCTGTATATTTAGTTAGAAATATGTGAGACAGCTTAGAAATCTGTCGAATGCTATTTTTACGCGCGCATAATAAATTTGATCCATTTTTTTTAGATTTCAATTTTTAGCGGTTAAATTAAGTCAAATTTTACACACTACCGTTACAAGCAGTTTAAATTCTAGGACAAAGTTTTCAATCCGGGTCACGACAAAGAAAGCTTATTCGGTTTGATTAAGCATTTTACTAATAAATCCCTAAAAAAAATTTTGTAAAATGATCGAAAATATTTTTCAAGCGAGTAAAAATTAAAGCAAGAGATTTCGACAAATAATTTTTCTGGAGTGAAACCAGAATTTCATAGTACTAATTCTCATTTTCATGTTGATTTTGATATTTAAAATATATTATTTGTTATATTTATTTTATTAATAATTTCAGTATGTTTTAAATTTATTAAGCATTATTTATGCTCACGATTAACTATCTAAAATTTATTTAAATAATTTTTTTTATGAAATATTTGTAGCAGTAAAAAATCTATTTATTATAATTATTTGTTTAAGCACCAGTTTATTTTTGAAGAAAATAATAAGAACCAATTTAATTATGTAGCTTTTGTTTAACCGACTTGTAATGTAAACGAAAACTGTAAAACAAAATTTTTCCAACATATTTATCTTTAAATCAAGCTTGAGATTCTGTATTTTTATCAGAAAAAATAAATATATATTGTGGAAATTTTGCTTTAAAAATGAAAGTGACAATTAATGAAATGCTATCAGAGCGTAGGAGAAGATCCATTATTTATAGGATTTATGAGTAATGCCAATGAAATATTTTGTGATGGATCTATAGTGTCAGCAAAATCCAAATTGATGGTACAAATAAATGATGTAGTCGTTGATTATGTTAAATTTTTGGAGTTTTACCGAATTTTTGACATGATTAATATTTGATGTACTGAATCATTTTTCTTTTAAAGTTGGAATTAAGGCATGGTTTAAATGGATAAAATATTTGGTTTATTTTACAATGTGATAAACACCGTAATACAAAGAGCGACAGCTTTGAACACAACTCATAGAGTATTTACTTAAGTTCTTTAATTATCTACTATTTCTATTTATTTTCGTTGCGCTAACTAAAAGCAACAGTGTTTTATTTCAAAAGACAGACAAACTAAGAAAACAATAGAGCTTTCGTTGATTCTCTTACAGAAACTAAAATATTTTGATTACAAATAAGTGTGTTCGCTTGTACACCTTATTTACAATACGTGATGAAATACTCTCCCTCAATTTATTCTAGAAATAACAGTTTAGGGCAAGCGGGAAAATGGGCACCAACAGAATGAAAATGTATTTAATTCTAAATAAGTAAACAGGGTGAATGAAAAAACTAGTCGGGGAATGATTATAAGAATATAATGTTGAGACTACTCTATCTTTAGTAGTTTAACAAAGGTCTTATTTCTTTACATAAGGATTATATACACTTTACTTTGGGCCGAGCAAGGCATATATAAGTTCTGATAAAATGATGATATTAGTTATACAAGTCCGCGATTCAGTGAAGTTCTATATCATTGAGAAAGATACAAAAATTATCTATCTTTGGTCATTAATTGTGAAACGTAACACATTTTCACTGAGTAATAATTAATGAAGTTAATTATATTATAATTATTGAATAAAACTTTTTCAATCAACAAAGATCTCATCAGATAACCAGATCATTTACCTGATATAACCCCACCTAATCTTGTTGAGCTAAAAAACTGATTCGACTTGTAACAAAGAGTTGATTGGAAGGCTTGACGTATGTATCCACTATATTATTTGCAATGTTTAGTTACTGATTTAAGAGGCGCCAATATCATATCTTAACTTGCCTGAAATGGCTTGTGTGTGTCTTTGTATGTGTGCATGCGTGTATGCGTGCGGTGCGTGTGTATTAGGATGGATGGATGTTGTAGTAACGATAAATCAAAAACGACTAAATTAAAAATATTTAAATTTTGCATACAAAATTCTTATAACCTAGATCAGATCTGATTAGATTTTGGTGTTAGTCGGACAACCAAAAATGTCAGTTGCTATGAGTGATGACGTAATTACTAAACAAGAAGGGAATAAAGTTTATACATATATTTTGTATTTTTGTATCATTAAAATTTTCAAAACTCTTGCCTTTGTTGCCAGATTTACAAAAAAGTCAATTTTGATTGTACTTTTTGTTAACGTACTAATTTTTTATTCAAAAATGTAATTTTTTTTTGAAAAGAAAAGAGAAAACTTCTCCAAGCGCATTGGACGATTTTTGTATAGGTAAAAAATGGGACAAAATGGGGAAAATAGAAAAAATAAGAAAAAATAGGGAAAAATAGCGAAAATGGGAAAACAGGAAAAATAGCGAAAATGGGAAAACAGGAAAAAAGAGGAAAAAATTGAAAAATCATGAAAAATCAGAAAAAAAGAAAAAAATAGAAAAGAACAGAAAAAATGGGAAAAACTAGGAAATAACAAGAAAAATAGGGTGATGAGTCATCTTCTGAGTATTGTAGATAACTGTTGGTCAGTCTTGTACATAGGGCAATCCTGAATCTTCGTAGAGGGTTTTATTACTTAAATACCATGGGGCGTTATATATCATTCGCAATATTTTAGACTGGAGACTTTGGATTATTTGTGTATTGGAAGATTTAGCACAGTTCCAGAGCTGAATTTGATAGGTCCAGATTGGCTTGATAATACATTTGAAGAGTAGAAACTTGTTGTTGGGTGAGAGTTGTGATTTTCTTCTAATGAGCCAGTTTATCTGCCGAAGTTTTAAGTTTATTCGCAATCTTTTTTTCATTCTCAGGGATTTCCAATTTAATCTCCTAGGCCAAGATATTTGCTTAACTGGCAACTATAAGTAGTTTATTTTAACCCTCCGATTAGTATTTTGGGCTGACTTCGCTTGGTTCACTTTTATTGCGATTGGTCCAGTTCATTGAGGTAGTGTTGAAGACTTTGAGCTGCTGGGAAAGATCCTAGCACGCTGTCTTGTAGTACTGCAGATTTAATTTGGTGCTACCCGACTTGTTCTGGACCAATCACAACGTCGGCAATTGGGTGGATGGCGACTAAAATCATTTATACATCTGTACAATGTCGGATCGCCATATTCCAGACGTAGTGATTCCAACGTCTAATAATTTGCACTTTGAGAACGTTGTGCCAACGTCGACTACTTCACCTATGTAGGACCGTTGTTTCACAGGAACATCGCGACGTTGGACTGACATTGGATGCCAGACAAACTGAAGAAATTTAAGTACTCAACAACATTTTACAGAAAACTGAAACTCCGAAAGCAAAGTGGGCCGAAGTATTCTCCTAATTTTGGTAGGTCTGTTGTTAACGTTTATTTCATTACTTAATGGTGACAGGGAAAATAGCTTTATATTTTTTTTTATTAGTAATTAGGTTCAGAAGGTTGCTCATCAAGAGAACCGGTTTAAGATCCTATCGCTGTAAGGGGTAACTTTGAGGTCAAAGATACCAGCCGACTATTACTATTGTAGTCGGTAGACATAATTTATTAGCTAAGATTCAGTTGAACCGGCCGATGTGGTTCCTATGTTTGGGTTATCCATTTTATAATTATAAATAGATGTGCGCGGAAGCTTACGTAAAATTATGGTTATTTAAAATTCTTAAAAATTTAACAAAGGATCGGCTACGGCTACGTATTCACTGCATTTTTAATCCGAAACATATTCTCTTGTCAAGTTCTCCCTAGACGCTTCTCTTATTGGTCAGAAAAAGTTCACCTCATCTCCGCCATGTTAAGAATAAAAATTTTGTAGGTTAGTTTCTTTTCCAAGTCAAAAAAGAGATTTGATAATGTTTTTCGTGTAATATTAAATGCAATATTATATTTTTTCTACAACCACTATGCAAAACACGCTTTTCTACACAAGTTTTTATACGCAAAGCAGGCCTTTTCTTAATTTCTTTGTTATCCGTGGGAAAAGTAATAATTTAGAGTGCGAAAAGTACGCGCTATGGCACTTTTCCCCACGGAAACGTCAAATACAGACAGCTATGACCTGTCAACTTTTTATGACAGTTTAACATTATAGTGAATTTCTGGGAGTTCAAATTTGAAATTGAAACTAAAAGTAAGTAGTAAACTATTTATTTGATTATTTATTTTAATTTATAAATTATAAACAAATTAATTTTTCTATATTCAATAGTCATTTTTTAATTATTTGTTTTCAAAGTTTAAGTAAAATACTTATATAAGTTACTGTTTTTCTTTTATTAATAAATGTGGTTGTAGAAAAAATATTGTGTACAACTTGTACGCAAAGCACTTTTCCCACTCGCTAGATTTGCGGCACTCGCCTACGGCTCGTGCCACAAACTTCTGCACTCGTGGGAAAAGTGACGCTTTGCGCACTTGTTGTACAAACTACTATTTTAGCCAAACATAATGTCGGAAAGCTTTTATAAGTGGTTTCAAGCTCAATTTGATAATTTTGATAATTTTCAAAAACACAAAATAAAAGGGGCGCTTGAGAATATTTGTAGGTAGCATCAACATATTTATCAATAAAATTCACGACGTTTGAGAATTCTTTGTAGAGACGGAGGTAAAAACGAATAAATTCGTTAAAATTTTTAAACTACCGGAAGCCATAATATTATTAATCATATCACTTTGCTTTCATCTTGTTTGTTTTCACAACGTTCGATACATCGTGCATCTCCGAGTTATTAAAGTTTTATATAAATCGAAGAGGTTATCCATATCTCAAATGTGGTCCAAGTATTTTTTCAAATAAATAAAACACGAAGTCAGTACCACAAAGTATATATTGAATGGGATGATAACAGGCAACTAGTTTCGGCTAAAAAGCCGTCATCAGGCCTACAATATTCAGATCAATGATTAATTTTACCATTTTAAACAATTATTAAAGTATAACTTACCGAACAAAAATAGTATTGGAATTACGAAGTAAAAAACATGTAAAAATTTAGTCACAACCGCGCGGTTGTTATGTCAACATAATTAAAAATTATTTAGGTGGTACATTAATAAACTACAAACTAGTAACTTAAACGTAGTAAAACAGGGGTGAAAATACCGCATTATGGACAAAAGAGTAACAAATAGCTGTTACCATAAAGCAACATAATGCCGTGAATGAAATCCAGCCCTTCCAAAAAGGGCAGAGAAGTAAAGACAGGAAGACGTAGTGGTTTCTCAGACCACATATTAATCTTAAATTTGAAATTTCCGAAAGCAACTGAGCGAGTACCATGAGGTAACACGACCATGACAAGATGGGAGTCACCAATGACATTGACAATTGACATGACAGTGACAAAGGACACTGACAATGACAATTGACAATGACATTATTGTGTGTGACAATTAGCAAACATGGAGGTGAAACCTTCTAAAACTTTAAAAAGTAGAATGAATTAAAAAACAAAACAATAAATGTGTATAAAATTTTGAGATATGAACACTAGTATGAGACTGAGTACAAGACACAAATGAATCTTAAAAATCAAAAAGTATGAGAGATTGGGAAAAAGAAGAAAGATTAGGTGAACTAAGGGATAGAAGAAAAAGTGAGGTTGGAAAAGTGACGTGGAATAAATAGGAAAACAAAGAAGTCAAGAGTAACTAGGTAGAAAAACAGAGAAGGGTTAGCTAAGTTTTATTTAGCAAAACTATTAAAAGAACATACAAACAGCAACGCCGGCACAACGTTGGATTTTGGTCGTGTACAAAGTCGAGCCAACGTCGGTGCAGTCGTCAAAACAACGCCGGTACAACGTTGGTTTTTGGTCGTGCAACACGACCCGAAAATGATTCACCAAACTGTGCTAGATCAGGGTTGCCGGGTGGTCGCTACAATGTAATCACCCAACGTCCAACTTGTGTAGGACAACATCGGGTGGACGTCGCCTTGCTACTTGGCGTAGGATTTAAGAATTAGATAGTGGGGTGTAGGTAGGGTAAGTTTAAATTTGTATAGGAAGCCATCATACCCAACTCGATCAAAATCATCCTCAATGTTTAGAAAAGCAACAATACATATTTTCTTTTCTTTAAGACCTCTACACATCTTATTTACTATTCCGTGGCTTTGTTGCACAGTTGTGTGTTAATCCCGGAACAAAAATTTATGTGTTGGTATTGATTCAGGGATCATTTCCTATGCGCAATCCACGCAACGGGTAATACAGTATGCACCGCAAATTGGTGTCAGGCATTCGGAAGAGATCACTTTTGTCTTTTTGTCCCTACTTATAGGGCATTTTCCACATTGAACCTGCTTCTGAAGTTATTGTTGGGGGATAACAGGGACGGTTTTCTTCAGTATCCTCGCAATATTGATCCGTAACTCGCGAGGTAGCCGTTTGTTTATCAGTCTTACATTTAATTGCAGTTCTACTAGTTATTTGGCAAGCTCTTTTATAAAATACAGCCTATTAACTATGGGAAAAGAAGAAAATATACTGTGCGAATTAACTAGACTGATGTTAATTAAAGTCTAGCGTGTCGGCTCGTGGAATATATGGTGCATTTTTCATCGAGAGCGTCAACTCCTACTTTTCTTTGATTATGGAACGCAATAATCTCGGGTTTTTCTGTTTGGGGATCAGTGCTTTCCGTATGATGCATTGAAGAGACCAGAAGAACGGCTTTATTTTTTTTGGAACGTATGAAACTAACGTAAACTCATTTGTAAATCCATACATTGCTGATTTTTCATCTTTTGTTTTTTCGGGAAGAAATTCCTTGTGAACTTCTCGTTTGTTCTTTTTTCAGGTGCCCAGGTATGTTAAGCCTTGATTTTTTAATTCTGAAACCAGCTCCATAGAGGAAAAACGGTTATCTGCTGTTACGTTCCGGTTTGAGCCAGCAATGTGCCCTACTAGTCGTAGAACCGACTGACTGGGCTTACCCATTTTTTTATAAGCATCGGAGATAGTTTTCCCATCGCTATCTTTACCTGCGTAAATGAATCAATTCTTGGTATCAGTCATTGCTTATACCATACTTCTGGGGTTTATTGGGAATGTACATCCTGAATTTGTACCTACCTCTAAACCCAATCAGCATTTCGTCTATGCAAGCGTATTCTCCTATAGAGTAGGAAGCTTAACAATTCTTTACAAATATATCTGACACGTTGTCAAAGCGAAGATAAAGTAAAATTACAAGAATGCGATTCAACTGCTGCGAGAGATGAGTCCTCACCACACTCTCGGAATGGTTTCGGATGTGCTCTTCCCCCGAACTCACATACAGAAGTCCTTCAACATCCTTCTTTCGAGAAGAGACGAATGGGAAAAGGGAGAGATAATCTTTCCAGGTACGGCTTATTTACTGTACCCAGATGGTTCAAAGACCCCAAGTGGTGTTGGAGCCGGAGTGTACAGCAGAAAACCGAGAGTTGACATCACAGTAAGCCTCGGCAAGTATGCTACCATCTTTCAGGCGGAGGTTTTCGCTATAGAATTGTGTGCAAGAGAGTTGGTAAACCATCATCTTGTCAACAAAAGTATTTACATTTTATCGGAAAGCCAGGCAGCTTTAAAAGCACTGAGCACTGAGGTGTGGATTGTATATTGAATTATAGCCCATAGGGGTGAGCCACAATAGGCCTCTGTAGGCAGCAGTGCAGGGGCGAGCAAACGCTCCACTCAGATTGAACCTAACCTAACCTATGCGCTTCAAAGAAATAGTACAACGAGAAATATCTCGCCCACTTCCATCTGTAGCGAACAAAGCAGCGGGGTCTTCGTAATGGGTTTTGAAGACTGCTGAGTACATTAATATCCCAAGGAATACTAACAACTCTTGCATATCTATGTCTCTATAATCATACCGCAACGGATCTGCATGATGATTTCTTACTTCAGCTAGTGTTTCATTTGTTCTCAAAACTACTTCATTGAGAATGTCATCAGTGAAAAGAAGCTTCCAGGATAAAATATTTCTGCAAACCACCTCTAGCTGTTTTGCGGGTCCAATTATTCCTAGAGGGTGCGATGTAATATTGTGCCTTGTGCGGACATTTGGATTCGGTGGCTCCGCTGACCACTTGAAATTATTTTTTCCATAATAACTTTTTGGGTTTTTTTTTCGTTTCTTTACTTCAGGAGCATCGTCTGCATTACCAACCAATTCATCTTTATATTCCGAATGGACACTACCATGCTCGGATTCACTATCAGACAAGTCAATTTCAGATTCTGAGTTGTGATTAGATTGAAAATCAGATTTAACATCCTCTTCACCGATGTAGTCGCTTTCTAAATCATCCAGAGTTTCAGTTGTTTTAAAAAAAGTAACGTAACTGATGAGGTGGAGTTATTGAATCTAAATTATCTTGGAGTGCAGCTAACCCCACCTAACCAGTTACGGGTTAAACAAAAGCTACTGAAATTATTTCTCTTTGTCAAAACCTTATGAAAATGATACTAAAGAAGAAAAATATTTTTTTTAGTTTAAACCCTTTTTCAAATTCGTTTATAACTTTTGCAAGTATTTGTGTTTAAATATAAAATTTTCGCATATTTTTCTAGAAGTCATTCCGAATCCAATGAAGCCTCAACCATATTCTAATGGGGTGCTTGCATGATTTTAGGTAGATGGGCCATTAGAAACCTGACTAATAAATATTTAACCCATATTTTTTTATTTTTTTTTTTAACCTGTATTTGCCCCATAATTAAAAAAAAATAAAATCTTGACGACTTAAGGTAGATAAGTTAAAAAAATGTGTGAAAGATGGCGCCACTCTGATTTATCTGAATTCAGGTTATATCCAACAGTTTTTTCTGATGTGTCGGTAATTAACTACTACAGCTCGATACTATAAATCATCGCAAGGGAGAGTTAGCGTCAAAGTTACGTATTTATTCTAGTTTTTCAAGACAAATAAAAATATTATTCTTGAATATTGTGACCAATAATTATAAGGAATTTTGTACTAAAAAGTAAGAATATAGTGAATAATTGTAGCGCCATCTTCATTGAAATAGAGAATTCATGAATTTAAAAGTAATTACAGGTTAAAAAATCGGCTGTGTCATCCCAGAACTTTCCCGGCTCGACTCTAGAGAATATGTTATTTATTATTATTAGTTTAATAACAAAATACTAAGCATTACAATAATTTATGGAACACATTAAAAACAGCAAGCCGATGGTGAATACATCTACCGAATTGATATTTCAATGTTGATGACATAAGCTGCGCATGCGCACGTTGTATATCACACTGCTATAATTAGGATATATTAAAATCATATGTGAAAACTATTGGGAATTCGGGAAAAATTTTCAAACAATAGTTGTAGGGAATTTTATGCTTTACAACTTTGCACTGAAACATTTTGCAGTAAAGAGCATAATTTACCTCCAATTTTAAAAAAATGGAAAATTATAAATGTGTATTTTTCTCGCCATCTAGAGGCGAAACTATGAGGAATTCGATAAAAGTTGAAGAAAATTTGATGCTTTACAACTTTGAATCAGAAAAGTTTGCACTAAAATGTTTGTCCTCAAAATCAAAAAAAACTAGAGAAAACCTACATGCACATTTTTTATGCGCCCTCTAGTGGCGCAACTATTGGAAATTCTGGAAAAAGCTTAAGACAAAAGTTGTAGGGAATTTTATGTTCTAAAGTTTTGTACTACAATATTTTGCACTAAAGTGTATTGTTTGTCCTCAAAATCAAGAAAAACTAGAGAAAACATACATGCACATTTTTTACGCGCATTCTAGTGGCGCAACTATTGGAAATTCTGGAAAAAGCTTAAGACAAAAGTTGTAGGGAATTTTATGTTCTAAAATTTTGTATGACAATATTTTGCACTAAAGTGTATTGTTTGTCCTCAAAATCAAGAAAAACTAGAGAAAACCTACATGCATATTTTTTTACGCGCCATCTAGTGGCGCAACTATTGGAAATTCTGGAAAAAGTTTAAAAAAAAAGTTGTAGGGAATTTTATTCTATAAACCTTTGTACTACAACATTTTGCACTAAAGTGTATAGTTTGTCCTTAAAATTTAAAAAAATTAAAAAAATGTTACATGTGCATTTAATCAATATCGGTCTTGAGGACCTTCTACCGTACCAATTTAAACCAAAATCTAATAGTCGCATTCTAGGCACACACCGACCCTTCATACCAAATGTCAGCTTGATTGGTTAAAGGGTTCGGCAGTTATCGTGGAGATTACACACAGACACACAGACAGACCATGCGCTGAAAATGGTTTCAATCTCATTGGGGGACCTCAAAATGGATATTTCCATCGATATCTCGATTATTTTTTGCTCGTTCACCTTACTTTCCTTTTGATGGATCCGGGAAAGTAAAATCAGAAAAAAAATATGCAAGCACCCCATTAAAACGTTTTTAAAGAGTTGGAACTTAAACGATAGTTGTAAAATTTTGGTTAAAATTATATTACTCAACCAGTTAAGAATTAATTAAAATTAATTTATTATTTACATAATAAATATGTAATTTGGGACGCTGCTGTACTCTATTTTTTCATCGACTCAACAATAATTATTTCTCCAATTACTTAAACAAAAAAAATCGCCCACAACATCTCTGAAGCGATCTAAATACAGGTTTGGGAAGGTAAATGAATACCTTACTTCAACTACTTAATTTGCGGGTACAGATAAATCTGACAGAACAAACTTGAGCCAATGAACTGTTTTATTTTAAACTAAATTCAAAAATAAAAAAAATATATTTACTGGCTGGACCACAAAAGATATACGAATTTTGATTAATGATTTTTGAAATTATTATTATTATAGTGTCTGAATTTTTATTCCTACATAAATAAAAGGAAAATTAAATATTTATAAAATATAAGTATATCTAACGCACTAGGGTACCGGTAGTTGGGAAAAATAGATAAAAATAGGAAACAATAGGGTATAATACCGAAAATAGAAAAAAATAGCGAAAGTAGGGAAAAATGTGGAAAAATATCGAAAAATAGAAAAAAATATGAAAAAACATAAAAAATGAAGGAAAATAAAGAAAAAAAGGAAAAATTTAAAAAACAAGGGAATTTCCGCATTTTTCTTATTTGGGCCTATTTATTCTTAGAGAGAAATAGGAAAAAATGGGGAAATGGTTAAAAATAGATAAAAAAAGGGAAAAAGGAAAAAATGGGGAAATACGAAAAAAATAAATAAAATGGGAGAAATAATGGAAAACAGGAAAGAAATAATAAAAATTGGAAAAAAAAGGAAAATTAGAAAAAATAGCGGAAAGTAGAGAAATCTAGGAAAAAATAATAAAAAAAATGGACAAAATAAGGCAAAATTTGAAAAATTGGAAAACTTGGAAAAAATAGGGAAAAATAGTGAGAAATATTGAAATTTAGGAAAAAATAGAGAAAAAAATGGTAGAAATTTTGTTAAAATGAGGAAAAAATAGGACAAAACAGAAAAAAATACGAGAGAATAAAGAAAAAACGGGAAAATACTGACAAATATTAAACTTTGGGAAAAATATTGAAAAATAGGGGAATAGAGGGAAAAATAGAAAAAATAGCGGAAAACAGAGAAAATTTGGAAAATAGGGCAAAACAGTGAAAATTTCAGAAAAATAGTGAAAATCAGAGGACAATATGGAAAAACTAGAGAATAACGGGGAAAGTAGTAGAAAATAGAAAACGTTGGTAAAAATAGTGAAAAATAGGGAAATTAGTGAAAATTTGGAAAAAAAATAGGAAAAACAATGCAAAGCAGGGAAAAATATGGAAATTGGGTAATAGGAATAAATGGTGGAAAACAGGAAAAAATTATGAAAACCAGAAGAAATATAAAAAAATGGGAAAAACTGAGAAAAATAAGGAAAAATGGGAAAAATAGGTTAAAATAGGTAAATGTGAGGAAAATATCTAAACGGAGAAAAATGGAGAATATAATAAAAAATAGATAAATAGTAGGGGAAATCGGAAAAAAATAGAATAGGGCAAAATAACTACAAATAGGAAAAAAATAGGGCAAAATTGAGAAAAACATGTACAAATTGGGACAAATAGGAAAATTGTAGAAAAATGGCCAAACATGGAAAAATAGTAAAAATTTTTTATTCTTTTTTCCTTATTTTTCACTATTTTCTCCATATTTTTTTGCCTATTTTTCATTATTTTTTTCACTATTTTTCGTTATTTTTTCCCTATTTTTCATTATTTTTTTCCCATTTTTTATTCTTTTTTCATTATTTATCACTATTTTCTCCATATTTTTTTGCCTATTTTTCATTATTTTTTTCACTGTTTTTCGTTATTTTTTCCCTATTTTTCATTATTTTTTTCCCATTTTTTATTCTTTTTTCCTTATTTTCACTATTTTTTCCATATTTTTTGCCTATTTTTCATTATTTTTTTCCCTATTTTTCATTATTTTTTTCCATATTTTCATTATTTTTCCATTTTACTTTCCCTCCTAGAAGGGAAAGTATTGTGAACGAGCTAAAAAAAAATTCGAGATAAAAACGGAAATATCCATTTTCGGGTCCCCTGAGACGATTAAGACCATTTCCAGATGGAAGTCTGTCTGTCTGTCTGTCTGTGTGTATGTGTGTGTGTCACCTGTCAAAAATAAAAAAATGTTAAATTTTGAAACTTCAGCATTAAATATCTGAACAAGTATTAATCCGATTGAGCTGAAATTTGGTATATGGGTTTAGGTTATCTGTCGGAAAAACCCTTTAGTTTTGTACGAGATCAGTATCATAAATTGACAGATGCAATATGGGAATTGACTTAAAATATGTCATTTGAAAAACTCTATTCAGAGCAGTCAAAATTATTTCTCTAACTGTCACCTGTCAAAAATAAAAAATGTCAAAAGTTGAAACTTTAACATTAAATATCTGAAAAAGTATTCGTGGATACTCGTCGGGAAAGTTTTGGACACAACCCATTTTTTTCATTATTTTTTTCCCAATTTTTCATTTTTTCCATATTTTCCAATATTTTTTTCCCAATTTTTTATTATTTTTTTCCCCATTTTTCATTATTTTTCATTTTTTTTTCTTATTTTTCATTATTTTTATCCCTATTTTACGTTATTTTTTTCCATATTTATTTCATTTTTTTTCCCATTTTTCATTAGTTTTTTCACTATTTTTCATTATATTTTTCCCTATTTTTCATTATTTTTTCACTATTTTTCTTTATATTTGTCACTATTTCTCATGAATGTTTTCCTATTTCATTTTTTTCATTTCATAGGTACTTTTCAAGTACACCACAAAGAAGTACTCTTGACGTTTTTCAATATTCCCCCTCGTTTCGGAGATTTTCGCATTTAATTTCGAAAAATTTCTTTTTTTTATTTTATTTTATTCCCAACTTTCTCCAAAAATTTTGGAAAAATACTTCAAATAATACTTGTTGTGCTATTTCAGTCCTACATTTACTTATTTTTATTTTTTGAATATCTTTTACGGTTTCAGAGATATCGATTTTTTAAAACGATGACATTTTTGGAAAAACAAGCCAGGAAAACCTACAAGAAATTTTCCGATTATTTCGTTTTTCAAAAGGTTTCGTAACAGTACTTTGAGGTACTTTTTCTCCAAATTTGAAGCGGTTTGCTCAAAAATTACGATCTACAGCGTGTTTCCTGTTAAACTAGAAAAAAGTGAAAAAACCCGAAAAACCCCCTTTATTCATTTTCTGATTCCGCTCATTTTCTACGTAAATGTAACACTTGTGGGTCTTAAAAAATCGTGAAAAGGTCACGTCGATACATTGAAGAATTCAAAACTTATGTCATTTTTAAGTTTTGCGGACGACAACCAGACATACAGACATACAGACATAAAGACCACAGAAAAAATTAAGTTGTTGAGAATTTGATAGGGATCATTTCTCCTGAAGATACTATAGCCCGTTTTCGCTCAGTTATAGAGTTGGCGATTTCATATGGGTCGTAGCAAGCAACTCCCTATTGGTTCGTCGCTAACAATTCAAGTCTTTTGCATCACGATAATGCACCTGCACACACAGCGTTGCTTGTTCGTGATTTTTTGTCAAAAAAAATACCGTAATCATGCCTCAGCCACAATATTCCCCTGATCAGAAGAGCATCGCTAGAAGAGCTGAAGACCATACCAAATAGCTTATATCTGGAGAACTTAGAGAATTGGAAAAAGCGCTGTATATCTGAAGACGATTATTTTGAAGGATAGAAAATAGATATTGATGAATAAATAAATATTTTTCTATAAAAATATAAAGTCGCCTCTGTTTGAACAAACCTCGTATATTTTTTATGTATTTCCTAAAAACCCAATTGAAGCCCCTTAATCAGGATCTATAATTTCACTCATTATATTAAAACTTGGAGGTATTGATTAAATTGATTAATAGTATTATCTAAAATATTTTTAATTTTTTTTTTTTTTTTTTTTTTTTTTTTTTTTTTTTTTTTTTTTTTTTTTTAAGAAACTGCGCAACAACCGCAAAGGGTTATTAGCGCGTACATTTTGTTATAAAGTAGTTTACAGCTATATCAGATTGTACATGTTAATATCTTTTAGGAAACAAATTAGGTTGTCCAAATTATTGTTTAGAATAGTTTTCAGCTCAGTCACTAAGTTTTTTTTTTGCCGATTTTGCGTATATTTCGGACACTCAAGAACGAAATGTTTAACGGTAATAATCACTCCGCACATGTCACATACCGGTGGATCACTTTGTGTTATTAAGTGCTGGTGAGTGTATCGAGTGTGACCAGTCCTAAGACGAGTTATCACGGTTTGATCTTTCCTAGATTTTAGAGTGTTTGGCCAGGGTTTCACAGATATTTTTATTTCAGATAACTTGTCTTGGGATTGATCCCACTCATCTTGCCACTTGTTATAAACTAGTTCTTTTTTTTTATTTCTAATCTGTATTTGGGGATTTTACTATTACTTTAATTTGTACTAGTCAAAGAGATAAAATCTCTTATAGCTTATTCTTCAGTTTCTCATATTATAAGATTTATTAGAAACACGCTATAAAATCTAGTAATTTTCTTAAAAATTAAGAGGCACCCTGTAGTTACAAAGCATTTTTTATAATTAAGATAGATAGTCGTACAAGAATTCGCCACTGCAATATTATTAATTGGATAACATCAAACATTTTGAATAATATGTCGAAGGTTGTTATGACTATTATTTAAAGTTGAATGTAACATCATTAATCAAATTTGCATTAATTTTTTGCATTAAACATTTAAGGCGGCGCCAGCGTTAAGTTTGTATAATAAGTTTTTATTCTCTAATTGGACTTCTTCAATATTCAGAGGTTAATTTTATTCATACGCAAAAAGGTTTTTATATTACACTAAATAAAAATATAATTTGTGCCGCTTTTAAAGATGTAGAAGCCCGAGTTTATCTTGCCCGAAAGTTACTAACCCGCCTTGATTTCTAAATTTAAATCACTTTGATTTCTGTTATTTTAAATAATCTACAAAAATTCCAGACTTTAGTCTATTAGATTTCCATATAACGTACAAGATTTCCAGATATAAATCACTTAGGGGGGGGGGGATTTCAACGAATTGACTGCGGACTTCAATGAAATATAAATCACTTAAATTTCTATTATTTTAAATAGTTTGTAAGACTTCCAGATTTTACCCTATTAGGTTTTCCATATAACCTGCAACATTTCCCGATTTAAATCACTTTGAATTCTGTTATTTTAAGGGCCGGTTGTTCAACAATTCGGTTTCAGTTTTTCAATAAAGTTTTATTGGATAAACCTAGTTTAACTGTGGTTTAAACCAATCTCAGGAATTCGGTGGTTTAAAGGAGATAATTGACTGATTCCAACCTATAAATTTTCTGACTTTGTTTGATAAACATATTATTGTGTTATTGTGGAACACTTTAATCGGAATATTATACTTTTAATTATGGAAGATATAACCGATGATGAAGATTTTTTGGAAATTATTGATATTATTGCCCCAAGAAGAAAGAGACCTGTATTCAGACAACGTCGAAACCATTTGGAAGAATGGTCAGAAAAGGAATTTTTAAATCGATTTCGGTTGAAAAAAGAAATCATCTGTAATATTGTAGATTTAATATCTCACGATATCAGTAACCAGACAAATCGGTAATATTTATTTTGTTTTCAATATTTCATAAAGATTTCAATGTTATTTTTTAGTAATCATGCCCTGACACCTGAAGAGATGGTTTAACTAACTCTAAGGTTTTATGCCACTGGAAGTATGATGATAGTTGTAGGAGATTTTATAGGTGTTGATAAATCTACAGCATGCAGGATCATCCATAGAGTGTCTGAGGCTCTAGCAATGCTCTCTAGGATTTATATAAAGATGCCAGAAAGTGAAGAAGAGAGACGAGAGAAGGCTATTGGATTTTATCAATTGAGCAGATTTCCTCAGTGTATTTCTGCTATTGACTGCACATACATAAAAATACAATCAGGAAATGATGCTGAAATTTTTAGAAATCGCTAAGGCTATTTCTCTATGAATGTTCAAGGTGTATGTGATGCTTCATTAAATTTACAGAATGTAGTGTGTCGTTGGCCAGGTTCTAGTCATGATTCCACAATTTTCAACCATTCAGAATTATCCATTTCCTTTGATAATGGAGTGCATAAAAATTATTTATTAGTTGGTGACAGTGGTTACCCTATAAAGAAATACTTAATAACTCCTTTGGCACAGCCCCACGGCCCAACAGAACAGTTATTCAATGAAGCGCAAATTCGAACTCGAAACCCCATTGAAAGGTGTTTTGGAGTATGGAAACGTTGTTTTCCTATCTTAGCATGGGGGCTAAGAGTAAAATTGGATAAATATGAAGCAATAGTTATTGCCACAGCAGTACTCCACAATATTGCAAATAGCTTGCATGCACCAATTCCAGATATTGATGAAAATACTCTACAATTGATTCAGAATGACCTGGACAATAATGATAATGCCATTGCTCAATTGCCATATGGATGGCCCAAACCACATCCTTCATAATTCAACACGTTTATTGTTAATTCAAAATCATTTTTCAAGACTATAGAGTTCTAGAAAAAAATATATATTATATACTTAATATATAAAAATAATTATCCAGTACTCTCAAATATAAAACTGAATGTATATTTTTTCAATTATTTTACATCCTTTATTCCACTTTCAACTAATAAATCAACATCTGCATTATTTGGATAAATACTTTAATGTATCAAACTGATACAAGCATCGGAACATCAGATATGCATATTTATATAACATAAACAAATGATAGACTCACAATAGAAAATAAACGCTGTGGCTACAAGTAAGGTAACCAGACGAATATTATATGTATGGCAATGACGTGATTCCTGGTTACCTTACATGTAGCCACAGCGAAAAATAAAACAGTTCTTAACCTAACAAAATGATTATCACTGATAAACCAAAATAACATGAAACATGCAACTTAATGTAAATATTCAGTCTTCAGTGTTTGGATTCAAATTTAATAATTTTTGTTTGTGTATTTCTATCATGTGGGTTCTCTTTAGTTTCCATTCTTCCCTCTGTATTTCCAAAAAGAGTTGATGTTTTTCTATCATATGCTGTTGTTTCAACTTATGTTCCTCTTCAAATGCTTGTTTTTGCGATTTCACAAGATCGGATTTGGAAAGGGCCCAAGTAGAAATTTTTTCTTTGATGGTAGATGTGCTTTCTCTTTTCGGAACTTTCAATTCTGACGATTTTTGCTGTTTCAGCTTAGCTGGAGTATAGCTACTCCAATCTTTAATCATTGGTTTCTTTTTTTTTTCTCTTCAAAGTATGTCATAAATATTCTATTTTATGATGAAATATGGAATGGAAAGACTTGATTAATTTTATTCATCAGCAAATTTGAATAAAATTGAAATATTTCACTAACTGGCTTACCAATAAATGAAGTTGAAGCAGCCAGCTTGGCAGGACCATTGGTCCCTGAACAATCATTTTGATAAAAAGGAGTTGTAGGTGCTGAAATTTGTCGAGTATTACTTCTGGAAGAATCTTGTATAACTGAAATTGAAAAATATTTTCAGTACTGCAATTCATTTTATAATCATGAAAACTGTCACTTTGTTACATTTATGCATACACTACATCACTTTGAAACAATGGAAATAGATTGTGTATATGAATACAGTTGGTTTCTGGACCATTAGCAAATAGTGCCAGCATCTTATTGGTAAAAGACTGAATACTTTTGTTTATTCTCATCAATATCAAGTAAAAGAAAACAGCTACTTACAATTTTCAGAATACTCTTTCTGATTACCATAATCTACTTCATGTTCTGATGAGACATCTGAAAATAAATTGTAATATTTGTCATTGAAACCCTTACTTCGTGCAATCTATTCATCATAGATAGTAATGAAAAACTAATTCAAATAATTATTTCAATTTCTTGTCATCCTGACGATGTTAGTTTTCTAACGAAACAATTGTAGTTTTTGTACAGTTTTAGTCTTTCATTAATGTCTATGTAATATTGTTATATGGAATTAGGCAAACTCATCTACTCATGAAATAAAAAGATGATATTTTAGTTTCCACCTACCCTCATGGACATATTGTATTACTATTTGCTAGTCACTATCTCCAGAATAAGATGTTTCTTCTTCAGCGTCCTCGATTTGAATATTAGTTCGATCATCATCAAATTTGGATTTAAACCCTGTCAAAGTATGCCCCATCATATTTCGTAACTCGAATTCTACATTATCCACCTTTATTTCTGGTGGTGGAGGACCTCCTCCAGTACATTTAACAAGTCTCTTATCAGTAGCGAATTTCTGTTTCGTTTTCATATTGTTCAATTTTGTTCTCAGAGTCTGGGCTGCTTTGAAACCAGAACAGATAGTATTATATTCATCACTTATAATCTCCCATGTCTTCAATTTTTCTGTATTGGTGACTGCATCAGTTTTCTTCGATTCCACGATATGTTTGTATTTTTTCACTAATGAAATAAGAATTTGTTCTTCACCTTCGTTGAAATTATCTGTTCTTTTTTTCTTTAGAGAGGGCTCCATTTCATAAGGAATATAATTCAGAATGTATATTGAATTAAATAAAAAAGTTAAGGTTATGTTTGAGCTTTGCGCACGGAAGATTCCGAATAAGTCCGAATATAATTCGAATGCTGGTGAACGTGTTGCCAACATATGAAAACAAGGGATTAACTGATCCTTGATTAATTTTCAATTGAAAAATGCATGATGTTCTAATCCATTGTTAAATATTAAACCTGGTTCAGTTAATCATCGAATTAAACTTCCATTGAACAACCGGCCCTAAATAGTCTACAAGAATTCCAGACAGAATAAGTATCTGAGTAGTATTTAATTCGTACACGCTAACTTCAAACCAAATACGTTATCATTTACTTCATTGATCTTTCATTAAAATTACATTTGGGTACACCCAGTTACTGAATCCAGCGGAATATACAAAATGCTTAAAAAATAAGTAAATTTCGGATTGATTGAAATTGATGGCTATTCGAACTCTACAAGATTTCATGTCTTACTAATTCACTACTGAATAAATAATAATTTGAGGTCGAGTTTTATTACCTCATCGGTTGACCACATTAGAGAAAATGGATAACCTTTTAGATTTAAATAATAATTTAATGTAAATAATGAAACATCAGATTTAAATATTTTGACATAAAAATCAATCTTATTATAATGGTAACCAACCGTTAACTTGTTTAAACAGACCGGTAATTAGTTTTTGAGACTTACTTAACGCAACTCGGACGGCTTTTCGCCAGCTTTTTAGACTGATATATTATGTCAAGTATGCCCCAGAAAACCAAAAAAAAATCAAAATCTAGTCAAGTAAGCGTTTTTCTACGTGATAGAAATAATTAAAATCCACGCGAGCATTATAGAGGAAGTTGGTCTAATATCGACCATTTAACGTAAATCCTATAATATTATAAATACATCACAACAAAATGAACATGTGTTGATGTGAATACATCTTTAAAGTAGGTAAGTAAGTACAATTGAACTTCAAAAATATCGGCCGAAATGTTAAATAATAAATAAATAAATGAAAACTGCTAACTCTCAATTACTACATGATGTAAAGTCTTCTGCAAAATTCAGCAGGGGTGCAAGCAGCATGAAACAATGTAGCACATGTTCTACATCGCCACCATTCTTCATTATCTGCCCCGAATTCACCACAAACGTAACATGTTGATGGTGTTTCTTCTTCTATTACTTTAACAACTCCTGTCTTATTAACTTTGGTATCCTGTTTTTTCTTTTCGTTTTGGCTCCTTAGTTTCTTTATATTCACAAAGTACGCGTTTTTTCACAGTACCAGTTGATTTCTGTTGTTTTTTATTTATTTTTCTTCCAATTCTTCCTTCATCGGCGTCGAGATCAAAATTTTCGATTTCTGTTTCTTTCTTTTGCTTTGTCTCAGTTTAGGTTTAGGTGTGGGATATACTTCTTCGAATGACTTGTTCTTGATTTGTATAGTTTTGTCTTCATCATCTGTAACTTCGCCGTCATACACTTCTTGCATCTCGTAAGATGATTCGTCATCAGTGTCTGAAGAAATGTCTTTAGAATGTTTTTCCTTCAAATCTTTTTCGGAACAGGAATTGTTTTCTTACGCTTGTTAATATAAGTCGAACCACTTTGGCCAGCAACGGGACTTGGGCCAGCAACGGGACTTGGGCCAGCAACGGGACTTGGGCGAGCAACGGGACATACATGGGCTTGCCAAAGCTAAAGCATTTGCTTCACCTACTAAAGCTTGTATCTCCATAATATTATCTTCTGTAGCAGTAGGCGAGTCAGGTATTGGAGTAAAGTCTACCTCTTTAAATACATTTCTATCCATCGGATATAGTCCTGTGCTTTTGAAACCATTTATAACTTTTTCAATCGTTGCTATTCTGTTATGAGCTTTAGCAAATAAGTCTGCAATATCTGTGACAGCGATTGATTCATAATGAAGTGACTTCATAAATTGGTCACATTCATGATTGTATGCAGATTTCAAGACAGAGAAGAAAATCACATGCAATGGCTTAACCCTATGCGATGTGTGTGGAGGAAGAGAAACCATTATGATTCCATTTACACGACACTAAAATTGTAGGACTGCAAAGTAGAATTTGAGGTGTAGTTGTCTAAAATGAGTATGACAGGATCATCATGGGTGGCTTTGACGCAATTACGAAAATGTTTTAACCACTCGAGAAATAATTCCTCGCTGATAGAACCAGACTTTGAGCAATGATAGATTGAGCCAACTGGACCATTTTTACCCAATCCTTCCTTCATTCTCATTCTTTTAAAAACAAACATTGGTGAAACATACTGTCCTGCAGCACCCATACAGCAAACTACAGTTGACCTCGCTTTCCATTGCTAATAGACCCAACTTGCTTTCTTTCCTTTGGTTCCAGAACACGTTATCATAAAGGACATGTATATTTGCTTTATTAGAAGCCAATACTCTATTCTTACTAGTGGCCATTCTTGTCCACATGTTTCTTTATCGGAGTTGAAGTTGTTTTTAATATTGTTTGATACAGCATACTCATATGCAACTTTCCGTGTACTGTTTGCTGTCAATCCATAAAAATTTTTGATAATTTAATATCATAATCAGCCAGCATATTTTCTTGGATGTTAGAAAAACTGGTTTTCTTCCAAACACAATTTTTTTGGCTGGAAACCGGTTTCTGAGACGATCCTGCAGGGTACCATATGGAACCGAGTAGAACGTAGCTGCTTTTCTAATTGAACAATGGTTTTGGTTAATCGCATTTAATGCTCGGTTCATCCCTTCTTCTGTCCAGGAGCAACTGGCAGTTTTTCTCATATAATTTCTTGGCATCTATAAATGAGAACAAAATTCCCATTTAAAAACAAAGCGTACAATATGGACCACTGTAATAGGCAATCTCGACCACCGTGATCGATATTATCCATAATGGACATAAATAGCTATTTATGCAATCGGTTAAATTTTGTGTAACGCGTGAGATTTTTGCGGAACGAACGCAGTAAAAACAGAAAAAACGATTTTTTTCATGAAAAGAAATTCATTTTTTTCTTAAATAATGGAAAAAAAGATGGACTAATATTTCAAGTTGAACTCCCCCATTACAGAATATTGCATTTAATAGTTCGTCTAAAGAATAAAAAAATTTAATCAAAAATAAAACACCAACGTGTATTATAAAAATTATTAAATGGGTTGGAAGTAGGCTACCAGTTTCGGCTAAAAAGTCATCATCAGGCCTAAAAGATTTACATTCAATAGTAATCAACAAGTTAACAAAAAGTAAACCAACTTATGAAGAAAAGAAGTTAATTTAATTAACAAATAAAACAACCGCGCGGTTGTTTAGTCAGCAAACGTTTAAAAAATGTGGTACATTAGAACAAACTTAGCTATTAAAATTAAAACATTATTAACGGCAGTAACAAAGAGTTACATACATGCCGGAATGAAACGGCTATGAAGCCCAAAGGTAAACTTACTTAAAGTTAATACGTTTTTAAAAGTTGGTCCCATGATAAACAGTAGCAAATATAAAGTACATTAGAAAACCACCATGGGTGGAGAAAAAGGAAGCAACCGTTCAAGTACCATCTCGCATCGTATTACAAGCATAAGATGGAGGAATGACAACTGACAATTGACATTGACAAGAAACAATTTTGACATTAAAAATTTTTGGTGGTGAAGCATTAACAATAAATACAAATTAAAAACAAAGTGAAACAAAAATGAATTTACATCTAATAATCCTAAAAATTATAAAATAAGAACAGAAATGTGCGCGATTAAATACAGGAATAAGGTGTTCAAGTCCGGATAATGAATTAATAAAAGGGAGAGGTATGGGAAGAAGAAATAACTGAACTGAATAAATGGAATCAAGGTTGTAAAAGGCCTATAGATGAAAGTAAAAAGAAGAAATTTTAAGGTTAGGAAATTAACAACAAGAGGAAGGGAATTAAAATAGAGAAAAATCAGATTGAGATAAACCTTTTAGGAATCAAGGGGAAACTTGGAACGTGGCAGATTCCGATTAGACCGGTTGTTAGATTTGTTCTAGACTTGCTGCCTTTGTTAATAAAACTCTTAAAGATGTCACCAAATTTGAAAATCAATTCTCAGTAAATAATTCCTCTGAATTAGCCAATCGCATTTCCAAATTAATATTCCACCTAACTCCCTCCTACTTTCATTAGACGTTTCTAATTCCTTCGTAACAATAATATTAATCCTGATCTTTTATTTCTTTATTGACCTTAGTGTTAGATCATTTTTTTTTCAATTTGATAATAAATTTTACGAATAAACTTCCAACCTTTCACCTCTCCTAGCTAAAATTTTTATGAATAACCTGGAACTCAATTATTTTGATCATCCCTCTTTTAGAGACAAAATTCCTTTTTATGCACGTTATGTAAATGACTTTTATTCTTTTTCAAGGTTCATCAGACGAGGCCCTCTCCTATCTTGAATTTCTGAATACTATCCACCCATGCATTAAATTTGCAATTGAATTTGTTTACTCCTTTATCCTTTGCCAACCATATACTATCCTCAAATCATTCGTTTTCTATTACTAACTCCGCACTTCTTCATCAATGTACCAAAGGTTATAGAGATTAAACCTACTAGAAATGCTTGAAATTCACTCTTTCCTCAACAACGACTGTTATTGTGTTAACGAACAACTTAGACCCAAAGAAAATAATAATAAAACATTGTAATTCCTAAATATGACAACGTGAATCTATTAATTTTTTATTCCAAATTTTTAGTAAATCATGTCGCTGGTACAGCTGAATCTATTAGATAATTTAATTTTTTGTCAATTTTTTATGATAAAAAGTTACTTTTGGCAATTCATGAGATTTTTCAAAAATGTGTTTTTTATAAGGCAAAACTTTATTTTAATTAATTGTCTCCTATTTTACATTTTTTTTCTATTTTCAGAAATATTGTCGCGCTGTCGATAGCTATGTAAATAAGAGTGCTGACATTTCTGTACAACATTATTTTCCCATAGACGATAACTCTCCACTAGTAATAAAACCGTTTGTTGTTACAATTTTAATAAATTTATATACAGTTTACCGCATAAATTGATTTAGAATGATAATCTCCAATTATGCTAACAGCCTCTTTAAAAGGCCTTAACGTCGTACCAAACAACTTTTACGACCGTTCCAGCAATCATTAGCGAAACATTTTTGATCATTTTGTTGCTCCACAAATTGGGTCCCAACAAAAGGAGACTTAAAAATATTGTACCAATGATTTGTGAGTGGGCTATAAAACTTGTTAACCGTTTTACTGCATTTAATTAGTACATAAATTAATTTCTTCTTGAATTGTTAACTTGTCAAACGTTTCTTTGTAACATGTTTATAGAATCGAAGTTATTAAGGGTTATTGGTTATTTTTTAATTTTAATTAATAACAATGTGTTCAATATTCTAAAAATTTTAATTTTTTATATTTATCCTTATACCTACTCTGAGTTTAAAATACCAAAACAGTCATTTTTTATAACGTTATTTTAATATGTTTTTTAACAATTTTAAACAACACCTGTTTGATTACGAAACCCATTAAGGTCCACACAAATATATGCCCTGCAGGTACTAATTAGATTCCTGGCATTTGGATACCGTTGAGAAAAATTACTAAGCAAATTAAGAAAATAAGTCTGGTAATGACATGAAGACACGTGTTTAGTTAAAATAATTTATTTTGTAAAATATGCGGGTTATTAATAAACTTATTTATTTTTTTCTATACATAAATATACGGGGTGTTTATTAAACATTTTAAAATTTAAGGAGTTTTTCCCTGAACGATTCCAAGACTATTTTATGAGAAGATTGAATTCTTCCATCCTAGATGGAAGTAGTTATTTTGAACATTACTTGTAGATTAAGAAAATTTGTCGTGTGTTTAATAAACACACTGTATACCTAAAAACTGTTTCACCTAAAGACCATAATGCAGTAATAGAATGTTGGATTTATTTCTCAGATACATTGCAATCTTCAGTGATTCAAGTCCAACGTAAATCTCCATTTTCGTGCACGCCCCGCTCTTGAAGCGGCTTAAAGGATTTCCTATTGTGCATGTACTGTATCCATAAAAAATACATTGCAAAACATTCATAAAGTTGTGAAGAAAGACAAATTAGATATTTTATTATAATGTATTTTCTTGAAAGAAATAAATATTATTATTAAATTTGGTTAGTGGAACAAAATAATATTTTGCATAATTTTGAGTTTCTAAGTATATTTTAAAGGAATTTAAATTACCATATCAAATAACATAATTCTATATAATTTTCATCCATAAAAGGCAGTCCGGTATTATTGAATTTTAAAACAATACAACAACAATATAAAAAATACTTGGCTCTTGACCGATTAAGAGTTTAGACAAACATTCTCAAATTACTTTCACTAGTAATTGCAAACAAATAATCGCAGCGAAATCCATTCATAGGCGTATACGAGTTATTGTAAAATATTCAGCTTCCTGAAATTTGCTCATTATAAACACAGATTATTCCTTGTTATCCCGCTACACGTTAAGTTGATGTATACTATATTGACTTATAAAAAGCATTCGACAAAATCGGTCACTATAACTCACCTAAATACCATTTAATTAATAAAAAAAAACACAATAATGTTTAAATAAAATGTTACAATCATTTGGTAGTATTTTGATCACGTATTTGATTCTATTCAATTAAATCATTATACAGGGTGTTTCAGAGTGAAATGTACATACGTTGACAAAAGGTGTGGGACACTTGGATGATTCAAAATCACTTCTTAATAATGGTCTATCATACCTCATTACCTGGATACAGGGTGTTGGATTTAGCCTGAATTTTATTTGGTCATAACTCAACCACCGCTGGATATAAAAATATAAAATTTGGCAGGTGGATTTCCTTAGATATAGCCAAAATATTGCCATAGAAACCATAATTCAAATCCAGGTCCGGCTTAACAAAATTTGACCATATCTGTCGGCCTCAAAAACAACACCCTGTATAACAATATTTGGAAATGTAATAAGATATTCAAAAATAGCGAAAAAAACTGATTTAGATTAAGTTCTTTTCAAAGTTAGCGCATCTCGTTTGAGAGGCCATTTTTTTTTGTTAAAAATTGTTTTTGTAAAAAATTATCAAGTTAAGAATTTAAAAATAATTTTCTTAGGGTAAACTGCGGAAAATATTTCTTTTCTATGTAAGTACTTTTCAAATGTCTTAATTTAGTACTTTTTCATTACTTTGAGATAATGTTAGAAATGTTTTACAGGGCCGTAATTAGCTAAAATAATAATTTCTTCTAAGTTATGAATACCCTGTATAATGAAAAGCAAAGATATTAAAGCCCAAGAAAAACTCTTTAGAATTAAGGAAAATATGCTTGTATAATAAAAAATTGGGTATAAAAATTACTTTTTTAGTATTTTCCGGTTAATATTAAGTAATCCTACCCTCTAGTCAATTTTTTTCTGCGCTGAATAAGCTAGAGCGCCATAAAACATAATTATTCGTTTTTAGACGACAACTCGCCTAATATAGCAACTAAAAATATGCGGTTTTTTCATGATATTAAAAATATTTATCAGAAGAGCGCATCTGTACTACTTTTTTCAAATTTATCTAGAGAAAAAAGTTAATAGTCGTATCACTTTTACTAAAAATAATTTAAAAAAAGTGTCACAGACGCGCTGTAAAGAATTAACTACACAATCGATTGATGAAAACCGCAGCTTCCTATCTTTAATATTAGCAGAGCGCCCATCCAAAAACGATTACAGGTAAGATACCATATGGTATTGGCCCCTCTTAACCTAATAATTGTTCAAAATGACAACCATACTGTTAAATACGTCTCTAAATCTCTTGGACTGCTACTAGAATTGCCTCAGGCTTATTTCTTATTTCTTCACATGCATTAATGTAATCTCTATAAAAAGTAATTATTACCTTAGCTAATTACGGCCCTGTAAAACATTTCTCGAAGTAATGAAAAAGTACTAAATGGAGATATTTGAAAAATACTTACATACAAATGAAATATTTTCCGTAGTTTACCCTAAGAAAATTATTTTTAAATTCATAAGTTTTTAAAAAAAAAACAATTTTTAACAAAAAATTATTGAGTTAGTGGTGATAACTACCTAACCTAACCTAACTCAATAATATAGCTTAAATCCCATCTTTCTGTAATATGCACTTTTCCTGCTCCAGTTACTATAGAACATAGAAATATCGATTTGTTATCAAAGTGATGCCCTTTGGTCATCATTGTTATGGTCATTGCCAAGACTCACATCCCCAATGATAGTGTTCCACTAATTACGAAATTAATAATACTACGAAAAAAACAGTCTGGCTAATTGGTCTTTTCCAAAGCCATAAACCTATTAAAAAAAAAAAAATAAAAAAAAATAAAAAAAAAAAAATAAAAAAAAAAAAAAAAAAAAAAAAAAAAAAAAAAAAAAAAAAGGGCCTCTGTAACGAGATGCGCAAAAGACCTTAATACAAATCGTTTTTTTCGCTCTTTTCGAACATCTTATCAGATTTACAAAATAACAAAGTTGATGTTCACTTCCGGTATAACCAGAAATAGCTAGTTGCTCTAAATATTTTAGATCGATTGGGCATCCCGAAAACCTCATATCCCAAATTTTCAGATTTGAATTCCGCTTACTTCTCCAGAAACCTCTAATTAGCCCTCTAAATGAATCACCCTGTATAATCAATAATAATTCTTTAATACAAAAAATAAGCAATATTTAAATTATATTCAAATTCAATTTTGTACTATAATTTTGTTTTAATTAATTTTGACAAAAAAAATTCCAGATCTGTAATTTTATTTTGTTTACAACAAGAAAATAACGACCAAAATAATAAAAGAATATATAACTTATCTTATTTCAAAATATTTTTCTATTTCTTCTTTATAAACTAAAATTTTATTTTTTCCTATTTCGTATCCCTGTCGTACTCAAACCTCCACAGCCTTCTCCCTTCTCTGACTACTTCCCCTTACTCCTCCATTTAAACCATTAAATATTCATTCCTCTCCATATATTCTCATTAAATTTTAGATTCCATACTTTATTAAATACTTTCTTATTTTATATGATTTGTCCTTTTTATATTTTTTTTATATGTAATGATTTTTTAAATTTCAAGTTCTTTCTTTCATATACTCAAACTACACATGCATACACACCCTAAATTTTATTTTATAACCTTATTTTCATTCCTGTCATAGTTACATATGACAATTACTTATCACCTTTTATTTTCATTCAGCCATAGAATAGATAAAACATCACCAGAACTATGCATAAGAACAAACCATTTTAATATATATGGCTTGGCTTAACACCTCATATGAGAATGCGTCGCTTTCGCTTTCTTAATACATTTAACGGAGTGGATTAGACCCCATATAAATCCTGCCCTGCTTAAGTCCTCTTCTACCTCTACCAACCATTTCGACCTGGGTATTCCACATCTTCTTTTTCCTCCGGCTGCCATTGTACTACTTCTGGTCATCTCCCTATATGTCCCAGTCAGTTGATTCTTTGAGCTTTAATTAATTCAGTTCTTATAATATTTCTTGAGTCGTTCGTTCCTTCTATATTCCTGCTCTCCAATCTTCATTGGTCCAGAATTGTTCTTTTTATCTTTCTTTCGTTTATTCTTAACTTATATTCTTCTATTCTGCCGTCCTAAGCAAGAAGGCAGTATCTCTAATTTTTACCATTTTCGAATTTCCTCTTTCTATAGGCTCCTTATACAATTATAAGTATACCTTACAAAGCTAGAGAGTAGTAAGCGTTCATCCATTGGTATGGTAGACTATAAAAATTGCAGTAACTCAACTTGTTATTAGGTATTCCTTAGTTTAAAGGTAGTAAGTACTTTGTGCAAGTCTTTAAGGCAGTATCTCCTACATAAAATGGAGATACTGCTTTTTAATCTAACTACTGCATGACCTTATCGCGACATGCCCCACCATAATTCTTATTTTCTGGGTTTAAACTAAGCGAAAGCCTGTTGGTTCATGTTAGTTTGCTGTGATAAGTCACTCTGTGTGTACGCGTTAATTCTCATCAATAATAAAAAAATTAGAGCCATTTATTTCCTTCAAAAAGTTTTAATAGATATGTATTATTATTGACTCGATTGTTAATAGTTTTATTGTCATATATTATCTGTTAACAGTTAAACTAAAAATACTTAAATCATGGGAACCCGCGGAACGAAAATATTGCAAAAGCTGCAGACAATGGAAACCATAAATTCAAGTTCTGATGAGGGAGGGTGTGACAGTAAAGAGACAGAAGCTAAAAAATATATTAACTTAGAACCGGTCAAGCTGAAAACCACCGAAAGTGAAGATTCATCTTTGCAAACTGCACCCACTTTAACGAATTTCCTAGCTGATTCTGATGACTCACTTAAAGATCCTGACTTTTTATAGTCTGATTCAGAAGATAATGTTAAATCAGAATCAATCAGATGACATTTCCAGAGCCACTTATAATACTTCTATCAATAAGAACCTTACAACAGCTGCTTCAACCAGTACCATAGCTTCAACAAGTACTACCGCATCTTGTAGTGAAAATTCAAATGAAAATTATACTAAAACGGGAGAACTGAGAAAGAGAAAGAGATATGATATAATAAAACAAGAAAGAAAAGAAGAACATGCTTAGAAGCAACGACACAAACACTACATTCGACCTGGGTGCGTTGTGTGCCGTAGGAAATGTAAAACATATTTTAATGAGAATCAGCGAGCATCAATAAACAAGCAGTATTGGTCGATGAATTGGCAAGAAAGAAGGATTTTCGTTTGGTCAAATGTCACCGTGCACGATGTAAAAAGAAGGCGCGGTAGTGTAGAAAGTGCTCGAAAAAGAACATTTAGGTATTTTTTAAAAAGTGATGGTAAAAAGCACGAATTGTGCAAAACCTTTTTTCTGTGC
Source organism: Neocrepidodera transversa (assembly GCA_963243735.1). NCBI lineage: Eukaryota > Metazoa > Arthropoda > Insecta > Coleoptera > Chrysomelidae > Neocrepidodera > Neocrepidodera transversa. The sequence continues at coordinate 23,455,052 of OY725347.1, read as the reverse complement.
ACTTTAGGATATGATCCAAAGAACGACAAAATCATCACAAATGTTTTGGCGAAAGAAGACCCTAAGAATATCGTACCTTCATTTGACAGAAGAGGAAAACACACAAAAACACCACGAATAGATAGGGAATTAATACAAAAATATGTTGAATCTTTTCACCCTTCTGTGTCCCATTATCAGAGAGAACATGCTCCTCTCAAAAGATATCTTCCGAGTGATATCACCATTCGTAGTATGCATAAAGATTTTATTACAACTTATCCAAATATAAAGTGTTCATATGAACTATACAGAAAATACATATCTAAAGATTTAAATATTTCCTGTGCATCATTGGGCCATGAGGAGTGTGAACTCTGTGAGAGTTTTAAGCATCACAATTCCGAATATACCGAACAGTCATTGTCGAAAGATTGCAGTGACTGTAACTTCTGGAAAAAGCACATCAAAAAGTCTAAGGTAGGACGAGAAAAATACAGTGTTTCAGCTGACTTGGAAAAGGTGATTATATTGCCCAGAATTGATATGTTCAAGAAAGTTGTGTTTTGTCAACAAATTATAGTTTTTAACAAAACCTTTGTAGCCGTTGGAAAGAAACAGAAAATCAAACCCTTTGCATGCCTCTGACATGAATGCATATCAGGAAGGAAAAATGAAGACTTGAAAAGTGCAATTCACTTATTTATGTTACACGTCCGTGATGTAGAGAATATAATTATTTGGCTTGACAACTGTGCAGGCCAAAACAAGAATTGATCACTGTTCTCATACTTAACATACATTATCAATTCTAATGAAATTGCAGCACAGACAATTACCTTTAGATATTTTGAACCAGGGCATACTTTTAAGTGAGCGGACAGTTTTCATCACCAGGTGGAACAGTCTTTGCAGCGAATGAAAAAGGTGTATGACTTCGCTGATTTTGTGTCTTGCGTTCAGTCAGCTAATTCCGGAAAGGTTGAGGTCAAAGAAATGAAGCTGGAGGATTTTTTTGTTCGGCCTGACAACTCGTCAATATACAAAATAAACCATATAACACCCCGGCCCTACTTGAAAGACATGGTTTAAGTTGTTGCTAAGCGAGGTAACTTTAATTTATTTTATAAAACAAGTTTCCTGTCAGATGAACTAAGAGAATTGAATTTTTGAAAATTAAAAGTAACCAAGGGTGGCTTTAAAGAACCTGCCATCATTTCAAAACCAAGAGGAATTGCAGAAGAAAGGAAGCAAGCGATTTTACAAAATTTGGTTACATTAATACCTGAAAATCGAAGACAATTTTGGCAGAATCTTCCTGTCAATGATACTGCCGCCAATTAAAGATCAAAGTTTGATGATATTTAATACGTGGATTTTGTGTTTTTTCAATAATTAATGATATGTTTGACTAAGTATTCGTTTTCTAACAAAATGTATTATAATTGAGTTTAACGGTCTGATAAGAGAGTTCTTGACTAATAAAGTTAAAAAAAACGAAATGCTTTATGTTGTTACCATACTTTCCGTTTGAGAAATACTTCATCAAAAAGCACTTACCGCCAAATAATTGGATATACTGCTTTTTTATGCAGTTCATTATTACCTTTTTTACCTTGCTTAAAAGCAGTAATCGCCATTTTAATTAAAATTTATTGAAATATAGTATAAAAATATAAACTTATTCAATGATAAGCAAAAGAACAATAACCCAATTAAACAATTCCAGAATCCATAAATATGTTCATGGTGGCTCAGCTTTATTTACCAAAATCTGCATTATCTTGAAACTAACATTTGTGGAGATACTGCCTTCTTTCTTAGGAGGGCAGTATCTTCGTCATAGTTATCGTTTCTCCTGCATACATTGTTATGTGTCTTATTATTGTCCTATTGTCCTGTTTATGTCCTTCTGTGTTTGTTTTGGTCAATATTTTGCTTTTTAACAGATTTCTATTTGCTTGGTATGCTCGATTTGTTGCCATTATTTATTGTTTATCGAATTTTTTATTTCCTATTCCTATTTCCCCATTTTTTACTGTTTTTCCAAAGCTCATTATTTTAGTTTTCTTCACATTAATTTAAGTCCCAACTTCCTCCCTTCTACTTCAATCTTCTTTAATATTTTATTCTAGCTCTGTCATTTTTATTATAAGCGATATTATCCATTTCGTAAAAATAGTTCATTAAACGTTCAAATAATTTCTAATTTTTCACACAGTACGCGTCTATTTTTAATGTTCCATAGGGTTTTAATTTAGACTCGCTATATTTGTATATTAAATTTAACATTACAAAACTCAACGTTCCGGGAGCCAAATAAATGAAACAATAATAATCTAATTAATTAAAAACTCCAATCCATAACCGTAATTGGTGCAATTAATAATATTTTTTTCATTTAACCTCACCAGACGAGACAGTGAAATCACAGCTTGCTTACTATCAGAGAATAATAAGATCTGAGAATGAATCGCAATCAGAAACAGCTTCTTTCACTGACAAATTAGTTTTTAAAAAGCTCGACCCGCTGGGTACTTGAGAAGATAATTGAAAAACCGATCGACTTGCCATCAATCTCCGCCAATGAAGTTGTCGGAATGACAATCAATTTATCAGTTTCGCAAGTAGGTGGATGTACTTTAATTTTATTTTGAATTGGTGAACACTTCAATTTTAAAATTGTTAGGATGGAATTTTCAAATCATGTTGACAGATGACTTTAACGATTTTTTTTAATTTGACGCGTCAATATTATTAATTGCAATAGTTATTAATAGGACGAAGAGGAGGTTATTAACAGAAGCAAAAATATCTGTTAATATTCTTGGTCTTTTTATTAGCGTCCACCAACTAGTGTAGATGGCCAGTTTCAATTTATTATTTTTCTTATAAGAGAAAAGAATACTCCAAAAAGCGTGTACAGTTAAAAAAATTTTCACTTCTTACATTCCATTGCAGGTATACACATATTAATAAAACAGTACAACAAAGGAATAGTAGATTCTGTAACAAGGTTAGAATGAAAAATTCGAACGAGTGGAAAATTCCGAACGCGAGCATCAGCGAGTGTGAGGAACCACGAGTGTCGAATTTTTTCATTCTAACCGAGTAACAGACTATATTTTCTCCACGATCAAAAAGTATGAATCAAAATTAAATTAAATCTGAACACAAGTTATTTGTTGACATATTTGTATTACATTCTAGTAATATTTATAGTGTTATGGTACACTTACCGAAATTAAAATCTGGTGCATTGGTGTTTTTTCATAATTTGCAATTTTAGATATTAGTAAATTCTATATCTTCTTCACTTGATTTTTCACTCATTATTTTGTTTAAATTAAAACTTGTTTGAAAATAATTATTATCGTCGCCATTTTGTATCTGACAGTGACACTTTTGAAATCCATGGCAATCCCATATCGTTTATTTCGATTACAGAAAATCCATTCTTTACCTTGATAAAGAATGAAAATACATGCAAAATACATAAGAAGCAAATGTTTTAGTAAATATTCAGACTCTAAAGGGTGAATGTTTACATTCTATTATTAAAAATGATTTCGGAATGCATACATTCAATAATGGTCGTGGAGAAAAAGCTTCTTACGTATTTTGCATGTATTTTCATTATTTATCAAGGTAAAGAATGGATTTTGTGTAATCGAACTAAACGATATGGATTGCATTGATTTCAAAAGTGTCACTGACAGATATAAAATGGCGACGGTAATAATTATTTTCAAACAAGTTTTAATTTAAACAAAATAATGAGTGAAAAATCAAGTGAAGCATACAATGTGACTCAAAAAGTCTGCACCATATGGGAAAAAATTTTATTATTCATTTGACAGAAAATTTTATTCTTGATAAAAGTTGGAGCATTGCGTAAAACTGCTGATGTGAGCGTTAAACTTTCTAATTTCTAAATGGTATACAGGGGCGGGCAAAAAATAGGAATTTTGACCAAGAGTAAAGTACCCTTATTTTTGTAATTATTATATTCATTGTTTTTATTTCAATTTTAAAAAGCTTAATTTTGTTTAGTTTAGGTTTGATTTTACACCTTTAAGATTAATAACCATTAGTTTGTAATTTTTATTTTTTTTTCATTTTAATTTTCAAATCTTCTTCTTGTTTAGTTTATTAACTACATTTTGGTACTAAAAACGTTTGGGTATCATTTTTTACCCATTTTCTTCAATTAAATCATAATGGTAGTTTTTATGTACATGTCTACAGGGTGAAATTTCAACTTTGCACCAAGAAAAAACAAAAAATCAGAAATTTAAAAAAAAGGCCGAGAATGGTGTAAAAATAACGAAAATAACTAAATTTTTTTAACCAAAATGTATTATAGTGATTGAAGGAAGGCCCCTAAAGTGCATCCGAAATGATATTATTTTGAGCTAGGCTAAACATAAAAAAATGGATTTTTTGCGTAGGAGGCTGTGATTTTAAATTTTAGTGTAATTTTTAATTCTTAACAACTTTCCTTACTCTTGGTCAAAATTCCTATTTTTTGCCAGCCCCTGTATACCGTTTAGAAACTTGAAAGGTTGACACTTGAAATAGCAGTTTTACTCAATGTACCAACTTTTATCGGGCGTAATATAACAAGACCTCGTTTATGAGCGAATAATTTTGTCGATTTTTCCAAAAATAGTTTTGTTTGAAAACTTAACGAGTTTAATTCGGAGATTGATGTTCTGAATAAAACCCGAGAGCTTTATTCTTTGAACATCAATCTTCGAATTTAACGAGTTGAATTTTCTAAAATGAAACTATTTAAGGAAAAATCGAAAAAAATTATTCGCTCATAAACGATGGTCGAGTTATATTTGATCAGATTATTTTTCAAATAGTTCAAATTCTTTAAATTGTGTCCACACAGGTTTTTTTAGGGCGCACAGTGTTTGCTGGTACTGAATTATTTATTAAATTATTGATATTTTCATTATTTTCATTTCCAAATCTATCCATTTTTTTACAGTAGAAACTATGAATAAAAATAACCTGTCAGATTTTAAATTTAAATTTGACATTTAGCCGTATGCTTGATTTCCGTAATGCCGACCGTACAATAAGCGGTGCATGTATGATGTGTTGCCTATATTTTAGGAGTTGTTAAGGAGGACGATGTAGTTTATTCGAAAAGGTAGGAAGATGAGTTTATCAGCGAATAAATTTTGACAGATGCGGGAAATAATCGCAGGTTATATCCCGAGAACTGCAAATTTAACCGGATAAACTGCGGCTAGCTTTTTTTGAAAAATTTTGCTTATAAAATGTTTGAGACTGAATAACCCACCATTAAAAGCCCGAGACCAAAGGTCGAGGGCTTTTTAGGTGGATTATTCAGTCGAAAACATTTGCTTCAAAGGAAAATTTTGAAAAAAATTGACTAGCCGCAGTTTATGGGGTTAAATTTACAGATCGAGGGTTATATGTTAAGATTATTTCCCAATTTGGGAATGTAGTATTTACATTTTATCTTTATTTTTTATTAACATGAATATTTGTCAAAGCTAGGTGACGTTTAATCAAAGCTAGACGTCGTTTAATCGCGATTAAACGACCTGTAGCAATATAATCACTTATCAATACAAGTCACGTGGTGCAATTTGGAGGTCTCTCATTGGTTTTATTTGTTACGAGGGAAATAATCAAGAATAAAATTTTCTGTCAAATGAATAATAAAAATTTTTCTCATATGGTGCAGACTTTTTGTCAGTTTGACAGCGATGAAAAAGGTGCATCGTTTTTATCGCGATAAAAATGCCTGTTCCTCGCGATAAAAAAGCATGTTCCTCATAATCTGACTAAACCTAGTAGCTGTGAATCGCGTCAGCACGTCACTTTAACCTTAGTTCTGTCAGTTAAAATTTGTCCACGACTGTTTTATAATGAATCCATTTTTGAAGAATTTTCTAACTTAAAATGGTATATATTATACACTAATAGCAGTGAATAATCATTATTCACTACTTTTTATCACCGCTCTTCCAATGCTTAGCCATTGTGATATAACGATTATAAATTTTGTCCACGACTGTTTTATAATGAAGCCATTTTTGAAGAATTTTCTAACTTAAAATGGTATATATTATACACTAATAGCAGTGAATAATCATTATTCACTACTTTTTATCACCGCTCTTCCTATGCTTAGCCAATGAGATATAACGATTATAAATTTTATCCATTTTATTAGTAAGCCGCGACTGTCATCCAAATGTCAAATTAATAATTTAAATTGAAATGTCAAACTTTTGACTGCAGAATATTTTATTAAATTTTTACTAAATTGTAATAAAATAATGGATTTAGATAGTGAAAATGAAATGTGCTTAACACCTGCACCGCCAGAAGTAAATATTAAGCTCCATACAAGTAAATAATTCTAATTTTTATGCCAACAATCAAAAATTTCAACAAATAATCAGAATATTAATGTTAACGTTAATCCTATTCCTGCAATTAACAACAATTTTTTCAAATGTAACTATTAACATAAATAATTGATGTTAAATTGTAATTATATAATATTAATATACTATCTAATTATGTTATAAATATTAAAAATAATGTTCCATCAATGTTTGCCAATAAAAGTTTATTAATAAATACCTACAGTCGTGGACAAAGTACAGTATTCTACTCGCATATAATGGCTATTATTCACACGGGTGATTTACGAAACTCGCCTGCGGCTCGTGTCGTAAACTTCACCCTTGTGAATAATAGCCATCATTATATGCTTGTTGAATAATATACTATTATCCATTTTATTAGTAAGCCGCGAATGTCATCTAAATGTCAAATTAATAATTTAAATTGAAATGTCAAACTTTTGACTGCAGAATATTTTATTAAAATTTTTACTAAATTGTAATAAAATAATGGATTCAGAAAGTGAAAATTAAATGTGCTTAACACCTTCACCGCCAGAAGTAAATATCAAGCTCCATACAAGTAAATAATTCTAATTCTTATGCCAATAATCAAAAATTTCAACAAATAATCAAAATATTAATGTTGACGTTAATCCTATTCCTGCAATTAACTTAACAAATTTTTCGAATGTAACTATTAACATAAATAATTGATGTTAAATTATAGTTATATTATTTTAATATTATATCTAGTTCTGTTATAAATATTAATAATAATGTTCCATCAATGTTTGAATCAATAAAAGTTCGTTAATAAATACCTAACAGTCGTGGACAAAGTACAGTATTCTACTCGCATATAATGGCTATTATTCACACGGGTGATTTACGAAACTCGCCTGCGGCTCGTGTCGTAAACTACACCCTTGTGAATAATAGCCATCATTATATGCTTGTTGAATAATATACTATTGTTTGGTTGATATTGAAATATGGAAGATGAATAATAAAATAATAAAAAATAGTAATAATGAAATAATTTAATTGTATCAATATAGATAATTATTGTTGTTGTTCATTCTATATTTTGTCGTTAATTTATCTTGCCAAAAAACACTCAAGCTTTTTTTTAAGGATAAATTTCTTTTAAACTCAAAAAATTTTTTCATCAGTAATTTTCCTCGAAAAACTAACATTTGGCAAAATCGCTCGACCTCCGGTCTCGCGATTTTTCCATGTCAGTTTTTCTCGTAAAATTGCTGATTGTCAAAATTTTTCGTTATAAAGAGAAATGTATCCGATAAAAAAAAGCTCTTGTGTTTTTACTGTTGATTAATACTTTTTGATCGTGGAGAAAATATAGTCTGTTATACTCGGTGAGAATGAAAAAATAATTCGACACACGTGGTTCCTTACGCTCGCTAATGCTCGCGTTCGGAATTTTCCATTCATATCGAATTTTTCATTCTAACCTTGTTACAGAATCAACTATTCTCTTTCGCTGCCAATAATCGAGCTTTACACAGGTTAGATATACCTGGTGCCCAGATCTTTTTTCCCATTAGATATCTAAGTTATTTGATGACATAAAATTCTGAAAAAAACAATCTGTAATGTATGCCTTGAAGCCTTTAAATGGTTTCGAAAAATATCGTTCCGAGTAAGTCAAGCGCATTCGCAGTATAAAATCCGTGCTCCGATTTGTCTATTGTGAATGTGCGTGACCTACTGCGCATGTGCCTGACTTTCTGGGACCGATGTTTTTTGAAATCAGAACAAGCCTTTATTTGTTTCAAATTTTTCACAAAATGGTGACCTTCATCTATTAATTATACCACACATTCATAAGAGACGCCTGTATTGGTTATTATTTCTTGTCAATCCATAAAAAAGATGACTTAGGTTCACCTAACGATGACATTTAGTTATTTGCGGTGTTATCAATAACATTTCTTTAAGTCTTTGTGATTTATAATGCAAAGTTAGACTGTCTCAAACGCAAACTATAAAGGTTGTCTGGCTGATATTAATCTGACCGTAATTCAAACGTAACGTCCATACAAAACATAATAATATAATAATTATGTGTTGCAACATTTTATCTAAGACTTATCTTTAAAATTTGTATTACAGATGAAAAAAATCGGCTGTGTCACCCCAGAACTTTCCAGGCTCGACCGTAGAGAATATATTTATTATTATTATTTTAATTACAAAATACTAAGCATTACAATAATTTATGGAACACATTAAAAATAGCGAGCCGATATTGAATACGTCTACTTAATTGATATTTCAATGTTGATAATGACATAAGCTGCGCATGCGCACGTTGTATATCAGAATATCCTAAAATCATGTGTGAAAACTATTTGCAACTCGGGAAAAATTTTCATACAATAGTTGTAGGGAATTTTATGCTTTACAACTTTGCACTGAAACATTTTGCAGTAAAGAGCATAATTTACCTCCAATTTTAAAAAAATGGAAAATTATAAATGTGTATTTTTCTCGCCATCTAGCGGCGAAACTATGAGGAATTCGATAAAAAGTTTAACATAAAAGTTAAAGGAAAATTTGATGCTTTACAACTTTGAACAAAAAAATTTTGCATTAAAATGCATTGTTTGTCCTCAAAATCAAGAAAAACTAGAGAAAACCTACATGCACATTTTTTACGCGCCATCTAGTGGCGCAATTATAGGAAATTCTAGAAAAAGTTGCAGACAAGAGTTGTAGGGAATTTTATGCTCTAAAACTTTGTACTTCAACATTTTGCACTAAAGTGTATTGTTTGTCCTCAAAATCAAGAAAAACTAGAGAAAACATACATGCACATTTTTTACGCGCCCTCTAGTGGCGCAACTATTGGAAATTCTGGAAAAAGATTAAAACAAAAGTTGTAGGTAATTTTATGCTATAAAATTTTGTACTAAAGTGTATAGTTTGTACTTAAAATTTAAAAAAAGTAAAAAATTGTTACATGTGCATTTAATCAATGTCGGTCTTGAGGACCTTCTACCAATTCAAACCAAAATCTAATGGTCGCATTCTAGGCAGACACTGACCCTCCATACCAAATTTCAGCTTGGTTGGTCAAACGGTTCGGCAGTTATCGTGGAAGATTACACACAGACACACAGACACACAGACAGACCATGCGCTGGAAATGGTTTCAATCTTCTTGGGATACCTCAAAATGGATATTTACATCGATATCTCGTTTTTTTTTGCTCGTTCACCTTACTTTCCCTTTGATGGGTCCGGGAAAGTAAAAGATATAATTTAACGTTACGATATTCTCTCTTTTTATCTAATGTATTTTTTTACATAGAATAATGCGATAATGCGAATTTCATTTAATGTTTGACTTTTTCTCATTGCAACAATCTAAAAAGTCTATGTACTAAATACTACTTTTATGTCGTTTGGCCGGAACAAAAAATCTGATGTGGCCAGCACATGACCTCTCGCCATTTTTGAATCAAAAATTTACAGGTTGACACAAAAAAGTATGAAAAAAAATTATTTTTTTGTAAATCTAGCAACAATGGCAAAAGTTTCGAAAATTTTAATGAGATGAAAATAAACTATAGGGTATACAAAATATATGTGTCAAACTTTATTGCCGTTTTGTATAATAATGGCGTTATCACCCATAGCAACTGCCACTTCCGGCTGTGCGATTGGCACCAAAATCTAATCAGATCTAATCTAGGGTATAAGAATTCTGTATGCAAAATTTCAAATTTTTTTATTCAGTAGTTTTTGAGTTATCGTTACTACAACATCCATCCAAACACACACACACACACACACACTAACACACACACACACACACTAACACACACACACACACACACTAACACACACACACACAGACATCATCGCGAAAATATCAAAATCGTATTCTAGGGACCCCAAAACGTGTTTATCCATTGAAAACTCACTACCCAATTTTTAGCATGATTCCTATACCTCTCTTATCTGAAGGGCGAGAGGTAAAAATGTGATTTATACCTTCAAAACTATTTAGTTTACATTATAGGTCTAATAGGTTTTTGAATTCTAAAATGTAAAAAATGTATTTAAAAAATCTGATGTGGCCAGCACATGACCTCTCGCCATTTTTGAATCAAAAATTTACAGGTTGACACAAAAAAGTATGAAAAAAAATTATATTTTTGTAAATCTGGCAACAATGGCAAAAGTTTGGAAAATTTTAATGAGATGAAAATCAACTATAGGGTATACAAAATATACGTGTAAAACTTTATTGCCGTTTTGTATAATAATGGCGCCATCACCCATAGCAACTGCCACTTCCGGTTGTGCGATTGGCACCAAAATCTAATCAGATCTAATCTAGGGTATCAGAATCTTGTATGCAAAATTTCAAATTTTTTTATTCAGTAGTTTTTGAGTTATCGTTACTACAACATCCATCCAAACACACACACACACTAACACACTAACACACACACACACACACACACACACACACTAACACACACACACACAGACATCATCGCGAAAATATTAAAATCGTATTCTAGGGACCCCAAAACGTGTTTATCAATTGAAAACTCACTACCCAATTTTTAGCATGATTCCTATACCTCTCTTATCTGAAGGGCGAGAGGTAAAAACCGTAACTCTGATACGTTGTGACCTTATGATTCACCCTGTATATTACGAAATAATTGTAAAATGTGAAGCTTGATTATGAACATAACTTTTATATGAAACTTTTTATCGCATCTTTCAAGACTTATCACGCTTCGGAGTATAAGTTGATATACCAGTTGAAAATAAGATATGACATATAAAATATATAAATAAAAATTTGAATTCATAAAATTAATAATTTAAAATAAAAAAAGTTGTTTCCGCCCGGGATCGAACCGGGGACCTTCCGCGTGTTAGGCGGATGTGATAACCACTACACCACGGAAACGATACAAAATATTTTCTAAAGTCGGTATCTAAATTTTTCCATCCTATTTTTCATTGTAATATGAATATGCATAATAGAACAATATTTTTACCGTAATTTAGAGTTTTCGTAAATTTAAAGTAACGAAAATAAATTTCAATATAAGTATACAGGGTGTTGAAAATTTAAATGTACACTATTGGGATTTCGTTAACCGTTATAGATACAAAGTTGGTTAAATGGGAAAAAAATTGCATATATTATCAAGACTTTACTGGATTTTAAAAAATTTTAATATCCGGTCCTGTTTCCGAGATATTTGCTTCAAACCAAAATTGACGATTTTCGTTTTATTTAATTTATCACCTTTATTTTTAAATATAGAAGAAAACTTTTTTAATCTTTTTTGTTGATGACCAAATACCGTTTAACATAGCGTAGTCAGTTTTTCGATACAACGTTTCGTCTAAAGAGTATTCCTCAATTTTTTTTTTAATTAAATTTCGACAATGAACTGTACTTTGGGAAATTTTGTAAGTAATAACTTGACTTTTGAACATGTTTTCGAAAAAAATTTTTAAAAAGTTAGCACCCAGGAAAAAGCACAATTTAATCACAAAAATGCATACACAAATCTACAATTACAACAAATTAATACGAGGTTGTTTAAATGAGACAAAAGTTTTTATTTTACATTTATATTTTTTTTTATTATGTTCCTGTTATAATTCAATAGTTGAAGATTAAATTATATTTTTTATTCTCCGATTACTGTTATGTAAAAAAATGTAATACAAATATTTAATTAATTTTATTCAAAAATATTTATAAATATTCAAGATGAAAATGATCAAGACTATACTTATAAAATTTCCTAAAGTACAGTTCATTATCGAAATTTAATAAAAAAAAATTAAGTGTGATACATGGTTGGATAGAGAACACAATGGAGATTTCAAAAATAAAATAACAAGTACAGGTCCGTATTATAAAAAAATTGAGGAATGCTCTTTAAAGACGAAACGTCGTATAGAAAATCTGACTAACGGCATTTGGCCTTCAACAAAAAAGATTAAAAAAGTTGTCTTGATAATATGCAACTTTTTACCTGTTTAACCAACTTTGTATCTATAACGGTTAAAGAAATCCCAATAGTGTACATTGAAATTTTCAACACCCTGTATACCTTATATACTTATGGTATAAGTAGTGTTGGGTTGCGATATCGCAGTCTGCGATTTTGACACTGCGACGTTCTTGTCACTGGAGCGAACTGCTCCGGTTATCAAAAAATCGCAGCGATTTTTCGGAGCAGTTTTTTTGGTTACGTATGTGACTCGTAAGATAAGATCGCAAAACATATTATACAGGGTGTGTCACGTAGACGGCCCATTAGCCATATATGGAAAAGTAATGGTAATTCAAATTTGAAAGTTTATTTACACAGGTTTGTAAATACGCTTTATCTAATGAAAATATTTTTAACTTTCGGTTTATACAGGGTGTTCCGAAAGTAACGATCAACTTTGTTATTTCAAATGGAACGCCCTGTAGTTTTTTACATTTTTAGATTTTTCGTGGGAAGCTGATTTCAAAAACCTATTACACTTATATTATAAACTAAATAGTTTTAATGTTATAGAAAATTGAAAATCGCATTTTTTCAACTTTAAGTGATTGCTCCGGCCAAACGACATAAAATCCGATAATACGGCTTACATATCCCTATCCTAACTTTTTGAGTTCTACCTGGTGACATATGAAGAAAATGTATACAGAATGATCGAAATTTTGATCACCCTGTATGAATTTTTTTCTTATGTCACAAAATAGAACTCAAAAAGTTAAGACAGGAAAATGTAAGCCGTTTTATCCGATTTAATGTCGTTTGGCCGGAGCAATTACTTAAAATTGAAAAAATGCGATTTTCAATTGTCTATAACTTCAAAACCATTCGTTTTATAATATAAGTGTTAAGGTTTTTGAAATCAGCTTTTCATGACGAATCTAAAAATGTAAAAAATGACAGGGTGTTCTATTTAAAATAACAAAGTTGATCGTTACTTTCGAAACACCCTGTATAAACCGAAAGATGAAAATATTTTCATTAGATAGAGCGTTTTGACAAACCTGTGTAAATAAATTTTCAAATTTGAAATAACATTACTTTTCCATATATGGCTAATGGGCCGTCTACGTGACACACCCTGTATATTATATTATAACCTATACAATAGAAATGTTTATTTATCCGAGTTATCGCGAATGTATGCGATGTCGCAGTTCATAGTATGTGTGACTTGGCATTGGCGCATGGCGTAGCGAAATATCGATCAGACTAGACACAAGAAAATCACTGCTCCGAAAAATCGCAATGTTCTGGCACTGCGATTTTGTCGGAGCAATAGCAGTTTGGCACTGCGACCGAAAAAGGTCGTCGCAACCCATCTCTAGGTATAAGTAGCGGAAAAGTAAAAATAGGTCAAAGATTAATACCCTTTTTGGGGTTTTTAACGATGCTGAATCGATTGTTGTTATCCATTTGTCTATCTCTCACCGTTCTAGAGTTGAATCAGGCTAACAGACAGACGGACGGACGGATGGACGGACGGACAAACCATCTTATAAGAGTTTTTTTAATTTGGATAATTTGGAAAATTTGGATAATTTGGATAATGTGGATAATTTGGATAATTTGGATAATTTGGATAATTTGGATAATTTGGATAATTTGGACAATTTTAATTGATCGTAAAACCTTCAATAAAACTATATTACTGAGGCCAAAAAGTCTCAGTAGAAGTTTCTACAATTTATCACTTTTCTCGACGATTTCGAGCTCCCTTTTGATGTATTTAACCCTGAAAACGTGTCCGGGGGTACCTCTCCGGGAAAATTTTGAGGTTTTTAACCCTGAAAACGTGTCTGGAAGCCTACTGGAAAATTTTTAAATATTTAAACCCAAAAACGTGTCCGGGGTGCTCCTCCGGGTAAATTTTGAGATTTTTAACCCTTAAATGTGTCTGAAGTCAGCCGGAAAAATTTTGAGATTTCTTACCCTAAAAACATATTCGGGGATCTTGAAAATGTATTGAGGAGTCCTGAAAACGTATCCAAGCATGCTCTTCCGGAAAAATTTTAGATTTTTAACTCTGAAAACGTGATTTTTAGCTTAATTTCAATGGAATTTTTGTAAAAAGAAAATTCAGTGAAGCGGAGGGGGTCCGTGGGTACTCCCGTGGGCAATTTTAAGATTTTTTAACCAGAAAATGATTTTAAGCTTAATTTCAACTGAATTTTAGTAACAAGAAAATTCAGTGAATAGGAAGGTCCGTGGATAGTCCACTGGGAAAATTTTGAGATTTTTAACCCTTAAAACCTGTTCGTGTGTCCTGAAAACGTCTCGACAAAATCTCGGCACTTTCGCCCAGTTAACATGTTATTTTATGCATTGTACGTACTTACGTACGAATAAAAAAATGCTAAATAAATACGTTTTATATTGTTTTAAAAAGTTTTATTTAACTGGTAAAAACGAATATAAAAGTAATTCTCAGGTAGATAAAACCAAAAAAAATCTCGTATACAGATAATAAAAAATTAAGATTCAAGAATTTGCGATTTCAAATTACTACTCTTACCACCGAATAATTTCTTACCCACACTCTTTATCACTTTTCTCGACATTTCTGATCTCTCAGAGTCCGGAAATCCAAAAATAGATCCTAACTAGTCTCGATGTAAACACAACTCTCGGACGAAAGCTCCGATCGAGTTCCGGTTTTTACATTACTAGTTAGTTTTCTTCAGGTAAGAACCCTATTGAATTTGAACAGAATGAAAAAATTTTCCAGTTCAATTTTTTAGAACCTTTCCATTTTACCCTACATGTATGTGAGAAGTTTGGCCAGGATCGCATTAGTCATTTCGGTACCCGATTGGCTGAAGTCCCAAAACCACGAACCACCGTTTAAATGTTCCTAGAATGGGCTACAATCACAGGTCTGAATTTTGGCATAATTGCATATAAAACTCATTAAATGAAAAACATATTTACTTGTAATTATTCCCGTTACTGCTAATAATAAGCATATTTCAAAATAATCCCTGCCTAATAGTTGTACATTACCTTGAAAGTTTGATTATTCATTACTATGATACGGTGTGGTCTAATGTTAACGTGTGTGCGTTATATATAGGAGATCCTGGTTCGATTCCTGAGAATATCTTTTTTTTATTTTTACGAAATAAATGGAAATTATTTCTTTTTTTTAATACATAGGCTAGATTTAGATAGTCAAGACTTCTTTTAATAAAATAAATTGAAATACACAGGTTAATTAATTTATTGCAGATTATAACCTCTGAAAACAAAACGTCTCTTATTTTTCAAATTCAGACAATTTTTGCACAAGCCAACTATTTTTTGCCACTTTTTTCTCCTACATTTTCACTATTTTCTTTATTTTAAACATTTTTTTTAACTTTTTTTTAACTTTTATTCTCAAAGACATTTTTATTTTCCCCTTTCTCTTATTTACCTCTTTTTTTACTGTTTTGTTCATGTTTCAAATTTTTTACTGTTTTCTTCATGTTTCAAATTGTCCTTTTTTTTCTTCTCTGCTTTCCCCTATTTTTGGTGTTTCCTTCATGTTTCATACTTTTTTTCCCGCCTCTTTATGCCCTACGTTTCCACTGTTTTCTTCATGTTTCAAACTTACTTTCCCTCAATTTTTTTCTGTATTTTCAGCTATTTTTTACCACTTTTTTCTTCTACATTTTTACGGGTTTCTTTCTTTCAAAGTTTTTAAATTCTTTTTGCCACTTTTTGCCCTCATAGAAAAGATTAAAGAAACTTTTATTTCCTCCACTCTATTTTTTTCTTCTATTTATTTACTGTTTTTTCATTATTCAAATTTTTTACTGTTTTCTTGATGTTTTAAATTTTTTTCTATTTTTTCCTCAACTCTCATTTTTTCCCTACTTTTTCTTCATGTTTCATACTTTTTTGTCACTTATTTTTCGGACGCTTTTTTTCTCTTTTTTACTATGTTCTACATATTCTAATCTCATTTTCCCACTTTTTTCCTTCGTTCCATTTTTTCCCTTACCCTTTTTACTATTTTTTGACACTTTTCCCCTACAATTTTACTATTTCAAACGTTTTTTGAACGTTTTATTGTTACAGGCTAGATTTGGATAGTTCTTTAAATAAAATAAATTAAAATACACAGATTAGATTTAGATAGTCAACACTTCTTTTAACAAAATAAATTATAATACACAGGTTAATTAATTTATTTGTTTATAACCCCTGAGAACAAAACGTCTCTTATTTTTCAAATTCAGACCGTTTTTGCACCCTCGGCGCATGCGGAAGCTTGGGAGACAAAGTGGACGCTGGCTCTCTAGACTCTTGTGTTCTATTGTAGAAAGACGATAAAAATTTTCTAGTGGGACAATATAATTTGGTGTTAGTAGAGTACCTCCATAATAAACTGGCAATCCTACAACATTGCAACAGGTAAAGCAATCTTATTGGTGTTACGTCACTTACCACTTTGACCACACTTTTTCAAATTTCAATATTTTTGTTCTGCTTCAATTGGAACTTAAAGAAAAAATTATTGTATTGTTTCCGTTCCTACAAAATAGTTTTTCGGGTGCGCAAAATTAAAATCTTACCTTGGGCGCTGAAACACCGCTAGCTTATCGCATAATATCACTTTCTTTTACCAGTATTTTTGAGTGGAATCAGAAAAATCTCTAGATTTTGACTTTTCTTTCTGTTTCAGATCCAAATTTCTAATAGAGATTTTAATTTCATAAATATTAAAAAAAAAATGAAAAATAAATTGTCAAATGTTGGTGACGGAAATTTCTTTCTTGATTAATATATACTTATACTCTTAATGAAATATGAAAAAGAGACAACATTTAAATAAAGTTTTCGTTCGCCTCTCTGGTCTACGTATTTTGATCGTCCTGTATATATAAATTGTAAAAAACATTGCCGCTGATAATTAAATTAGATTATAGACAAACCTTTTGTACGAACTGTACTGGCGTGCATTTACATTAATACCTCTTCGCGGGATATCAATCACCTCTTCGGAGATGCGTTACCGATAAGAAATGGATTCGCGCTAATATTATGACTTATAAATAAATCAATGGCGTGGTAGTTTCACCTCTGCGTAATGTACTGTAATGGCGATAAAATTGGCTCTTAGTCTTGACAGCGCATTTCCAACTAATATGGAAGCGTTTAAATACCAGAGCGGATGCAATAAGCTTGTAAGCATTCCTTACCTTAATGCGTGACGTGAGATCGTAAACTTCTTTTCTCGATATGGTTTTATTACTCTATTTTACCATGTTGGCAACAGCGGAGTACACAATGTTGAAAAAATCAGGTGTTTTATTTTAAACAAGATTTGATTTGGAATTACATGTGGTATTGTTTGTTTCTATGTTGATTTTATATAAGACGCTTGGTATGAGCTACATTTTTATACAATATAACTTAGTATGATTCCTAATAAATAGATGTAAAAATGAGTCGTTCGGGTGCAGCTAAGGCACAATTTTATAAGGTCCCTCAAAAACCAAAGTTACCTTTTTCATGATTCCCTCCACTGCCTTTTACCGTCAGCAGGATTTGGATCGTTTTGCATTCTCTTGGAGGCAAGTACCGGGAGAACTGCTCGTCTAAGTACAGCTGGGGACTTTGTCCTGTGAGGATCTTTGCTGAACTGTACTGGCATTGGGAGTAGTGTCGACGTCCAGAATATAACTAGGGCAATTCTTTTGTTATCCGTGATAAATAGGTCCTGAGTATCAGTCCAATTTGAATGGATAAAAGAGGGTTAAATTCTTTAATACTACGATTTGTTGCAGAGATGGCGTTGACCTTTTTAACAAGAATAACTTAAGGAAGTTGGAAAAAAAACATCACCGCTACCAATAGGTACGTCACTCATCACCTTCCTCGCGTGAAAATTCTATTGGGTTTCTTTGACTAATTTTATAATCTTGGTTTTATATTCGTGTTGGTTTATTTAATAATCCAAACTCTTACATTTGGAGTGAATACGGATATTAACGTAAATTTTTCGTTAATGTTTGGTCTGACATGGTCGATCATTTTTTAATTGGACCTCACGTTCAACCAATTCGTTTATATTTTGAAAAATAAACTATCAGTACTTTTAGAAGATGTACCGTTTGCCATAAAACAAATAAACCATGTTCCTCCTCACTTTGACAGAAACGTACGACAGTTTTCATTAAAAGTAAAATGACAGAAATGGGCCTACCTACCAAGATCACCAGACTTGAACCCATGTGATTTTTTTTGGGTCACATGAAACAATACTGTTCAATGAACCAATAAATACAATTGAACAGTTAACGGACAAAATAACCAATGTGGTCTCGGAAATTCGACAGAATCCCAACTTAATTTTAAGGGTATAGTGTTCTTCACAAAGACAAACAGTAGCGTGTGTTAACAATAGCGGTAAATAATTACTTTTTACACCGCGGGGAGTGAAACTAGTACTTTAGTCCCGCATTTGCGGGACTAAAGTGCCACTTTTAGTCTCGAAAATTAAAAACAATTGAAACCAGCCACTTTGTTTATTCTAATTTAATTCAGAACTGTCAAATACTTCAACAAATTAGTATAGAAAACAATTTTGGGTAGTTTAGTCTTCAATTTTCTTTTCTCTAACACCATTTTACGAGATCGTCGTATAGGCTTTTTCATATATTTTTTACGATTTTATTCTAAAATATCTTAAAAGAGACGAAGTCGCAATCTTCTGTCATTATTTATATAATATATCCGTATAAGACAAGGTTTTACAAATATTTTTTATTGTCAGAATTAGCTCAGTTGGTTCGCGCAAAGGTAATTTGAATGCGGATCGAAATTGGTCTGGGATCGAGCCCCCCCCCCCCATCCGGGAACCTTGTTTTTTTTAATTTTTTTAAGTGTCCCTTGGTATATAATATACTATAGTGTATTAAAATTATTTGTATTCGGTCTCTTAATAGTGTTTTATTTTCGAAAAATTGTGCCAAATAGTGTGCTTCGGTTTTTTGCTCTACAGTTGGCATTACATGTTAATCGTTCGTTAGTTTTTTGTACCTGTCAAGATGGAGTCAATATTTTCCATTCTATACGTAAACCTTCTTTTATTATAACTAAGTATTAAATTGGAATTACATGTTTTCCAGTTTTTTTTATCTGCCAATATTTCGTTTTACAGAGTTAAATTATGCATTCAAACCAACCTTTATTTTAAATGTGCTTTAAGTTGGCATTATATGTTTGTCATTTGTCAATGTTTATATCTGTCAAGATCAAGTTAGTGTTCTATGTAGAAAATATAGCCTTGATATAAATATTTTAATAGTGTTAAATGAAATTAAAAGTATACTCTGCTGTATTATTAAACACGCTTTCCAAATAAGTCAGTATTTATTAATTTGTTCGAGTTAAAACTAATAATAATGTATCTCTACATCTAATGTCATTCATTTCAATAGAAATTGATGTCAATATTTAATGAAATTACATATTTCTTATTCGCCATTCCTTAAAGGTGAGCTGCAAAACCGTGGGAATTACAATTAAGAGTTTCATGGATTGTTGGTTACGTATGTTGTAATATTTTATTCGCTGACTTAATGTTAATTTAAAATGAAAATAAAATGTGGAATTCATCTAAAAAGTAGCGGAAATTGTTTT
This sequence comes from Neocrepidodera transversa, assembly GCA_963243735.1. Classification (NCBI taxonomy): domain Eukaryota; kingdom Metazoa; phylum Arthropoda; class Insecta; order Coleoptera; family Chrysomelidae; genus Neocrepidodera; species Neocrepidodera transversa. Next base: position 23,434,978 of record OY725347.1, on the reverse strand, counting down.
ATACGGTTTTAAAACAAGAAGCATATGATAGAAAGTTATGTTCAACTTTTTTATAACTCATATTTAAAATAAAATTAAAAAAAAAATGCTTTTAATAACGTGTTAACATTTCTAGCATTATTATCATACTTCATTTATTTTAAGGCCTTATCTGTCAGAGCTATTTAGCTTCATGTTTATCATATTAATTACGTGGAATGAAGTGAGGTGTAGTTCGACATTATTTTATTACGCTAGAGTAAAGAGTAAATTCAATACATACACTTGTAAATAATTTGAACGAATAAGTCCAAAAGTTCTATACGCCACCACAAGAGCGGCGATTCCGCTGCGCCAAGCGGAACTATGGCGCGCCGTTTTGGTATTTAATAACATCGTTTAAAAATCAAGAAAAAAAATAATCTTTCCTTCAAAAATTTTAATTCCGTAATTATTCTGTTAATGAATTAAAATTATGTATTTCATAATTTTAATACACGTATTTCTATTATGAAAAACATAATAGAAATTCAAGAATTAAAATTATGAAAAACATAATAGAAATTAATGAATTAAAATTATAAAATACATAATAGAAATTCAATTACCATTATGTATTCAGGTTGCCTATACTGCTGGCGTGCATTTACCCGAAATAGGATAGTCAATCTTTTTCTGGCAACACTGTTTTAGTAGGAGAACGATGGATCTTTAGATGCATTTTAAGGACCCTCTATAACACTCGCGAACAACCACCTAAAAAAAATATATTCTTATGTAAATCGACCTGGCGGATCCGATTTTGGAGTTCACCAGACAATTTGGAATCGCCAAATTGTCCAAAATCGACAATTTCCAAAAAATCTCATATTTTGGGGATTTTTTTAAATTTTTTAATTATCATCCTATATCTCTTTTAGTTTAAGTCCGATTGAATTGAAATTTTTAGGAGAACCAATTTAGACCTTTGTTATCACGACTTTCATGACAGAAATGCAAAAAAAATTACGTGTTACAAGTAATTTGTTTTTAAAAAGTTGGTGACAAGAAATTTGGTAAAAATGCAGCAACAAATACTCGATCGAGAAAACTTTTTTGTTTTTTAAAGATAAATGTATATAGTAAGCGACAAAGTTGTAGCCAAAGAATCAAAGAAACTTTTTTATTTCGGTGATTTTTTTGATAACTTACTTACTTTTCTAGAAAACGGTGCTGCAATATATAGTACCGCCGCGTCGCGGCCCATGATAAAAAGTTAGGTTGGTCCGACGTATGGGAATCAAATAATGGGTAGTTGTGAATATTGCTTTATGTAACGTTTAGTTATATTTTAATAAATGGACGGGAATAGTTATCGTCTGTGTGGTTTTTGATACTTATTATTATTGAAAATTGATGAGTTTCAGCTCTAATAATAATAATTATTGCTTTATAGATAATAAGTGTATATTAAAGTAACGAAGTCTCTTTTCCAGACATTTTAAACTAAATTAATATTTAATTAGAACAAAGAACAAATTTGAAGAACTATGACTTCCAAGTTAAACCTAGAGTTTAACGTTTTTAAATACATATTTTGCCAACAAAATAATGAATAAACTGTACTTACAGAATATTACAGAAGAAGCACTATTTAAGCAGTTTCCATAAAGTCGGATGATAGAAATATTATACCGAAAAAATAGATTTATTTTTGTCAAAATGTCATGTCCATCATGCAATATGCAGAAGAAATTACACCCGAAAGGCTTATAAACAAAAAGCAGAAAGCACAGATGTGGCTAATATACTGGTGACAAAAGAAGTAAGACCGTTGAAAGCCCAAAATGTTGTATAATTTGCAATAAAATTAGAGATACTAAATGGTCTTGAAAATTAAGCAAGTAACAACATTTAATATGCAAAATAAAATTTGGACGAAAGCCAAGGAAACAAATGAACTTTAATATTAAATGAATTTTTTCTAAATGTGTTGACAAGGGTGGAATATGCATTGCTTATAACCAACTCTAAAAATTGCTATTTTTAATGAAGCACGTTAGAGCTGACTTATTTTGGATCTTCAAGTATGAATGGGTACCAAGTATCGGAAACTCTATGGACAAGTTTTACAGCATTTTTTAAACATTTGTACGGCCCGCCAAATTTTATGAGAAATATGGACGAATTATGAGGGTATATTCCCAAATTGTAAAACTGACTTTAGGTGGGTAACATTAATTTCGATGTTTGTCTATGTTCTATAGATATATTAAATTTGAAACTTCTTGATCACGGAAGTGTATTCTTCATTATAATCGTTGGAATTTAATTTTAGAGATTTGTCTCCAATTAACAAAAGATGCATTTTTATTGCATGTGAAAAGGGCGTTTTTACAATGAACGATCTATAAGAGCGATAGTAAAATTCATCAACTAGATCCAAAACCTACAGATTGCGGCTATTACATCGAAAGCAATGTTCTTGTACCAAAGATGACACTAAAAGAAGCAAAGCTAAGCTTTTTAGAAATTACAGTCTACTGCAAGTGCAATTTTTTACTTGTACAAATAAATGTAAATGCCTTAAAGCGAATGTGCCTTGCAACATTTGTTGTTCGTGCCAAGGGAAATGTGGAACTCAATAGTATTAGATAAGAACCTTATAAATATAAAGTCTCATCATCCCTTTTTACAAATGTGTTAACTATCTCTTAGATATTGTTGCTTCTATACGAGTAGAAGTTAAAAAATGTGAAAATGAAATGAGTATGTCTAAATTGCCTATTTCAAAATTGAAATCTTTTTTATATATTTTTCTCCTGTTTGAAAATTAAAATTTAATGAATAGACTTCGAAATAAACTCACGAATCGTAAATAGGTTTTAATTAATACAATACAAATCCTGGCGTTCTCACCGGCCGCTACCGGCATAGTTTTTTCTATATTGCCACATTGTGACACCGTTACATTAAAAAGCAAGCTAGTTATCAAAAAATCACTGAAATAAAAAAGTTTCTTTGATTCTTTGGCTACAACTTTGTCGCTTACTATATACATTTATCTTTAAAAACAAAAAAGTTTTCTCGATCGAGTATTTGTTGCTGCATTTTACCAAATTTCTTGTCACCAACTTTTTAAAAACAAATTACTTGTAACACGTAATTTTTTTTGCATTTCTGTCATGAAAGTCGTGATAACAAAGGTCTAAATTGGTTCTCCTAAAAATTTCAATTCAATCGGACTTAAACTAAGAGAGATATAGGATGATAATTAAAAAATTTAAAAAAATCCCTAAAATATGAGATTTTTTGGAAATTGTCGATTTTGGCAAATTTGGCGATTCCAAATTGTCTGGCGAACTCCAAAATCGGATCCGCCAGGTCGATTTACATAAGAATATATTTTTTTAAGTGGTTGTTCGCGAGTAAGTGAATCTTAGTAAATAAATAACAGTAAATACATGATATTTTTTCTAAACATCTAAGCTCTCGCGAAGTAGATATCGGTTAGCCGTGTTGCCAGTTATACACCCAGTTTCGCACTTTCGGGTAAATGCACGCCAGCAGTATAGGCAACCTCAATACATAATGGGAATTGAATTTCAATTATGTTTTTCATAATTTTAATTCTTGAATTTCTATTATGTATTTCATAATTTTAAATCGGTAATTTCTATTATGTTTTTCATAATAGAAATACGTGTATTAAAATTATGAAATACATAATAGAAATTCAAGAATTAAAATTATGAAAACATAATAGAAATTCAATAATTAAAATTATGAAATACATAATTGAAATTCAATTTTCATTAAGTATTTCGTAATTTTAATTCTTGAATTTCTATTATGTTTTTCATAATTTTAATACTTGAATTTCTATTATGTATTTCATAATTTTAATTATTGAATTTCTATTATGTATTTCATAATTTTAATACACGTATTTCCATTATGAAAAACATAATAGAAATTCACGAATTAAAATTATGAAAAACATAATAGAAATTCAAGAATTAAAATTATGAAATACATAATAGAAATTCAATTACCATTATGTATTCAGGTTGCCTATACTGCTGGCGTGCATTTACCCGAAAGTGCGAAACTGGGTGTATAACTGGCAACACCGATATCTACTTCGCGAGAGCTTAGATGTTTAGAAAAAATATCATGTATTTACTGTTATATAGGTAGGTAATTACCTTTGTATAACCAGAACAAATATTCACAAATTCTTTGCTATCCTGTTGGAAGAGATTAACTTTTTGTTTTATAATTCTCTTAATTTCTAATTTGTCAACATGTATTTTTAGAAAAAAATCATTTAATATTAAAGTTCATTTGTATCCTTGGCTTTCGTCCAAATTTTATTTTTTATATTAAATGTTGTTACTTGCTTAATTTTCAAGACCATTTAGTATCTCTAATTTTATTGCAAATTATACAACATTTTGGGCTTTCAACGGTCTTACTTCTTTTGTCACCAGTATATTAGCCACATCTGTGCTTTCTGCTTTTTGTTTATAAGCCTTTCGGGTGTAATTTCTTCTGCATATTGCATGATGGACATGACATTTTGACAAAAATAAATCTATTTTTTCGGTATAATATTTCTATCATTATGGAAACTGCTTAAATAGTGCTTCTTCTGTAATATTCTGTAAGTACAGTTTATTCATTATTTTGTTGGCAAAATATGTATTTAAAAACGTTAAACTCTAGGTTTAACTTGGAAGTCATAGTTCTTCAAATTTGTTCTTTGTTCTAATTAAATATTAATTTAGTTTAAAATGTCTGGAAAAGAGACTTCGTTACTTTAATATACACTTATTATCTATAAAGCAATAATTATTATTATTAGAGCTGAAACTCATCAATTTTCAATAATAATAAGTATCAAAAACCACACAGACGATAACTATTCCCGTCCATTTATTAAAATATAACTAAACGTTACATAAAGCAATATTCACAACTACCCATTATTTGATTCCCATACGTCGGACCAACCTAACTTTTTATCATGGGCCGCGACGCGGCGGTACTATATATTGCAGCACCGTTTTCTAGAAAAGTAAGTAAGTTATCAAAAAAATCACCGAAATAAAAAAGTTTCTTTGATTCTTTGGCTACAACTTTGTCGCTTACTATATACATTTATCTTTAAAAACAAAAAAGTTTTCTCGATCGAGTATTTGTTGCTGCATTTTTACCAAATTTCTTGTCACCAACTTTTTAAAAACAAATTACTTGTAACACGTAATTTTTTTTGCATTTCTGTCATGAAAGTCGTGATAACAAAGGTCTAAATTGGTTCTCCTAAAAATTTCAATTCAATCGGACTTAAACTAAGAGAGATATAGGATGATAATTAAAAAATTTAAAAAAATCCCTAAAATATGAGATTTTTTGGAAATTGTCGATTTTGGACAATTTGGCGATTCCAAATTGTCTGGTGAACTCCAAAATCGGATCCGCCAGGTCGATTTACATAAGAATATATTTTTTTTAGGTGGTTGTTCGCGAGTGTTATAGAGGGTCCTTAAAATGCATCTAAAAGATCCATCGTTCTCCTACTAAAACAGTGTTGCCAGAAAAAGATTGACTATCCTATTTCGGGTAAATGCACGCCAGCAGTATAGGCAACCTGAATACATAATGGTAATTGAATTTCTATTATGTATTTCATAATTTTAATTCTTGAATTTCTATTATGTTTTTCATAATTTTAATTCTTGAATTTCTATTATGTTTTTCATAATGGAAATACGTGTATTAAAATTATGAAATACATAATTTTAATTCATTAACAGAATAATTACGGAATTAAAATTTTTGAAGGAAAGATTATTTTTTTTTCTTGATTTTTAAACGATGTTATTAAATACCAAAACGGCGTGCCATACGGAACGGACAAGCATAGCTGGGAGTAACGAAACTACTAAATGTAACGCCTTGCTAGTAATTCCGTTACTTTTTAAAGTGGACGAAAAGTAACGATAATTGCGTTACTTTGTAAAAGTAATGTGAAATCGTTACTTCGTTACAGTAACGCGTTACTTTAAAACTTAGGTTTTCTCTTTTGTTTCTGCTGTTTAATGTGAAATAATATTTTTATTATTTTTTTGTACCCCGTCGATTTCACGCGCCACTGTGTTCTGGATAGCATTTTAAAAAATCAAGTTTAATCATACAACTTTTATTTGAAAATTTTGTTTCTATGTGCAATAATAACGGCGATAAATGGTGAGATGGATAATAAAAGAACGAGAAGACATGGAACAAGAAGAATATATAGAAAAGTAACGCGTAATAAAAGTAACGAATAAATAAAGTGAAAACTGGTATTTGGCGAATAATCTTTCCAGTAAATCAAAGAAATTATTCACTACTGGTCTATTAAAACCCATTGGTCGAGCACGGAATGTTGCTTCTCGCGATCTAAGCCTCATGCAAGACTTCGTAGTTCCCTTAATGTTAGTCCAAAAATCTACTTTCCATTAAAAGAGCATACTATACAAATTCCTTTTATTGCCTTGAGGTAAACACTGGTTACGACTTTCTAATGAACGTACAATACGTTATATAAATAATAGACATAACAGTATTAAAATATGATTATACCTTTCTTGCTTGCATCGAAAATAGTTGCACCTGATATCGCTTCTTTCTTGACACTATTCTCCAATGTGGTCTGGAGTACTGAATATACCTTTGAAGCTTTCAAATAGCCCATGTTTCCATTTATCACCTCTTGAGTTGTAAGGTACATGCTCCCTTCCGACCAAGACTGTTTATAATTACTAGCCATATTGTATAAGTTGTATAAGTTTGATAGAACGGGGTACCACATTTTATAAAACCCACTATACTCTATTTAATAACCAGGAGGAGTAATTCAATAAACCTTACTTACACCACTAAAAGTTACTAGATTTTATATTATAAAGGGCGTGTTCCGAAATCAGAAATGGTCGTGTTCCGAAATCAGAAATAGTCGTGTTCCGAAATCAGAAATAGTCGTGTTCACAATCTAGGAAATAAATAACAATTACTGTGATCATGGCTTTTAAAGGATATTAACTCATTAAATTTTGGAAATATTTTATTTTAATTGGAAAAAACATTTAAAAATCTTTTAGATACATTGCAAGGGTTATGTTTTGCAAAAGAAGTGATTTATCTTATTTCTTAATAAATAGTTCAAATTAATATAGGAATAAATGGGATTTGTTTTTTAATTTAAATGAAAGAAGTTATTATGTAAAATATGGTAATTAATCTTATTTTTAACTGGCTAAATAAACACGAATTAACTGTAATTACAATTTTAATAAATCTTTCTTTATGTATATAAGAAACAAAATTAAAATTAAAACATTTGCAAATACAACAAAATATTTATATTAATCTACAGCAGAAGATTCAGATTCATCCAAGCTTCCAGTGTTCGCAGATATTATTAATTGACAGTGTTATGGTGGAAACCGTAACACAACTTTATTGGCTTCTTTTGCCTTTTCATCAACAACATACAAATTATGTTTACCTTCATGTTGCCGTATAATGCATTTTCTACAAATCCTGCTTCGAAACCAGCATGTAAAATAATAAGACGTCTTCCCTTTCCTATAGGGTTTTTCAGGCCCGTGGATAAACCTTCAGTAAATGCTTGACGTCTACTGCTTACACTTAAGTAGACCCATGTTTTTCCCTTGCTATGTCCTTCATTAGTCCAAGTTTCATCTAAGTAAATGATTGGCCTGTTTTCATTTCTATATTTTTTTATGGATCTTAAATTGTCAACCTCTATCTACATATGTCATCACGTTCTATTAATTTCGTTTCAAATATCTAAAAATATATATATATATATATATATATATATATATATATATATATATATATATATATATAAATAAACCACAGGAACATTAACTCTTCAAAGTTACAAACTTACTTGAAGTTAATGTGTTTCAAGAAAGTATATAAAGATGACCGAGATATTTATGGCCAATCTAAACGTTTCTTCAAAGCTTGCAAAATGTTGTTCAATGTAGGTAACTCGTTTTTAAAAAAGAAATCATGTGCTATTCTCCGAACAGCATTTTTAAACCCCTCATCAAATGTTTTTAGAAGTCCTGGTATTCCTCCAATATTTTTTGGACTAGATATTGTTCCACTACTGCGGTATTCTTTTATTACTCGGTAAGTTGTTGACTTTGCAACCCCTGTAAGAAAAATGTTAAGCGCTAATGCAATTTTTAATTAGAAAGTAATAAATATAACCTACCGGCGACCTTAGAAATTTAGGATTTAACATCAACAATTTTGGTTTTTGGTTTATCATCAAATACTTGTTTGTACATATTTACTATGCACTGTTTTTCTGACTAACTTAAATGATCTAAACTTAGCTGTTTTCGTTGTTTTGGTGGACAACGCGAGTTACTGCTACCAGTAGGAGTAGAGGGATAAGGATCCATAATCGCAGAAATTGCTTACTGAGTTCTGAAAAGAACTATTATTTTTAACGAAATAGAGTGGAAAACTAACTAAAATTGATGAAAATGTCAAAACTGTCAATGTCAATTATCGTCAATTATCAGCTGATGTTAATGCTAAAATTTGCTGTGTAGAACTGACTGCAAACTGACCAATGAGAAGCCTGCAGAATTGCCAACTTAAATTCAAATCGCTCCTCCTGGTTTTTAAATAGATTATAACGATTTTAGAGTCCTCACAATTACTATTCATCATCAAATTTTAATAAATCGTCCAAAAACTTAACTTTTGTCTGCAAAATCTGGAAAATGATACAATCGGTTCACCACTCTTTAAGCAACTAAATAGAATCATGCCCAAGATGGTTGAGAATCTCCACTTGCTAATGGTCGAGACAAAGGCACGAAAGTGGGGGTACCTTATCTTATCCGACTTCCCCATTTTATCCGGCTCTCCCTTATCTAATTTCCTTCTTTATCCTGCTTTTTCCAATGTTATACATACACATCCATTTGTTTATCTTACATAATCTCCTCCTAAATGTCATCTTAAATTCTTCTCACCATATTTTATAGTTCTTCTCATATATGTAATACTCCTATATCGCCAACGTCCTATCTTTGCCTGTAGAAACAAAGTGTTTCGACAGAAGGAGATGCAAGATCGGAATTTAGTACCAACGCGCATGCCCATATACATAAATTACATTGGCGTCGTGTCCCGTGGTGAAAAAGGAACGTAGAGAAAAGGAAAGTTAAGCAAACGTTGGCGATTTTACAGCTGTGACGCCTATGCCTATCCGAGACTGCGTGAGAGAGAAACGATCGTCTACACTCTACTAACGGCGACACACTTCTCTTTCAAGCTGGCGATATAGGAGTATTACATATATGGTTCTTCTTTACCTCTTTTCTCCATTATTCTTCTCTTTTTCTTAGTATTTTATTTCGCGTGCCTACACCTGTATTCAGTTATCTGTTTTGTTACAAATAACTTTTCTCTTTTTTATGTTATCAACTATGTTTTAAAATTATTTATATTTGTATAACACCGCCCTTCAGGCTTTCTTTTGTCCCTTTGTTAAAAATTTAGTGTTTATATAAAATTTAAATAATCCACTCTTTTCACTAACTGTCAGCTGTCAAACTACCATTATATCTTATGTTCGCCATTTAATGTCGTTTAACCGCAATAAATTATAATAGTGTTTTAACCTAACGTTATTGTTGCTGATAATCTTTTACTCGGTGCTTGGTTGGCCACCTGTATGGTACCCCCGATGTGGGTCTTTCAGTCCTGCCGGTAGTAATTGGGTACGCTCTATAAACCTTTCCTTTAAATGTATCCCTTTCAACCTTCTTCCCATTATTTTTCAAGCATGTGATCGACACTGCTGTCATCGCACCCAAGTTTTTTATAAACTCCACATTTATACTTAGTACCGCTTAATTCCTTTTCCCAATTTTTCCTTTTATTTTTCAATAACTACTTTATATACTTTACCTTCTTGTACCAGTACGCACAAGTGCTATGAACTTTGGTTTTTGTTTAACCATGTAACAAAAATTATTTTGTATATGTATATTCTTAGTCTTTATAATTAATTTGGTAAGTTAGCATATTGTTAAAAATCATTCTTCCCAACACTATGTATTATAGGCCTGATGATGGCATAATTGCCGAAACTAGTCGCTCTTCTTTCCCCCTTTCAATGTAACATCGGATTTAAATTTTTTTTAAAATATATTAAGGGCCAGTTTTTCACTCATAGTTTAAATTTTCGTTCACCTGATCTTGGATCAAATATACAGGGTGTCCAGAGATGAAACCGACAAAACTTAGGGGGTTATAGGGACTGCCAATATGATTGCAAAAAGCCATATATAAATGTCCAAAACCGCTTCGTTACTGATATACAGTGTGATTTGTGAATTTAGATAAATAAATATTAAATACACGGATAACCCGATTTGATTTAAATTTGGTACATGAATTAAACTAAATGGCCTTAATAAGTAGCCCTTTGAATGAAACCAATATCAGGACCGGAATATTCTTTTTGTTCCATCGTAAGTTCTTGTAAGAATAACTCACCCTCACATTATTATCAAAAATCTGAGCTCAGATATTCGAAATCTACGAAAAAAATCCTACAGGAGCTTGTTAAAAAAGTTTCTGGCACCATTTCAGTTATTCCGTAATAAATTATGATGTTAAATGTTTTCACTCGAGAAATTAATTTTCGGATAAAGTACCATCAAAAATGGGTTAATATAATAAAAAATTACTAAATCAAGACATAAATATTGTTATTTTCTTTAATTAGTTCGAAGTAAAATTTTATAAAATATTATCATAACCCAAAAAAAGTGAAGAATAAATCCGTATCAGTAGCTTACAATTTTTGTCTAGTGTCAAGTGTCAAATCCCTATTTTCAAAAAATTATTGTGCGTTGTGTTGTACTTTCATAAATTCAAAATTAGTAAGCTAATATAATTTATAAAAAATTCAGTAGTCCCTTTTGAACAAATTCATATCCGCTTTTTTTAGCAGATTTTGAATCTGCGATCAGAATATTGATAATTATTATACTAGAACAGTTATTCTTACAAGAAATGACTCATTCCGGTCCTGATACGAATTTATTTTTTCGTCTTTTCTTGGGTTATGAAAGTATTTTATAAAATTTTACTATGAACTAATTAAAGAAGATAACAATATTTATGTCTTGGTTTTGTAATTTTTTATTATAATAACCCATTTTTGATGGTATTTTATCCAAAAATCAATTTCTCGAATGAAAAAATTGAAAATAATAATTTATTACGGAATAACTGAAATGGTGCCAGAAACTTTTTTAACAAGTTCCTGTACGATTTTTTTCGTAGATTTCGAATCGGAGCTCAGATTTTTGATAATCATTTTACAGGGTGATCTATTCTTACAAGAACTTAAGATGGAAGAAAAAGAATATTCCGGTCCTGATATTGAATTCGTTCAAAGGGCTACTTATTAAGGCAATTTAGTTTAATTCATGTACCAAATTTAAACCAAATCGGGTTATCCCTGTATTTAATATGGCGGATTGAATTTTTTGTCTAAATTCAAAAATCACACTGTATATCAGTAACGAAACGGTTTTGGACATTTGTATATGACTTTTTGCAATCATATTGGCAGTCTCTATAACCCCCTAAGTTTTGTCGGTTTCATCTCTGGACACCCTGTAGAACTAAGATCAACATGAATAGCGTTTTTCAATCATGTCAGTAACATAGTTCCGGTGATCTAAGTTTAATTTATGTTGGCTGCACTAAAATCGAATATTTATTTTTAAAGTCGGTAGAAACCAAATTAAATAATCTTGTTTTTTTTTTTAAATCGTTACGTAAATATAAACCGTGAAATTAAATTTGGTATATCAATATCATTAATAGAATATGTATACAACGTCATTAAACGATAAAAAACACTTTGTCTAATTTGGTTCCTGGCTGAATAAAGACACTTCTGATAAAACTGATTGAACTGTGTCAATTTGTATTTTTGAAACAAGTTTTAAAGTGTGAAAATGGACAAAAAAAACGGGCTGCGAATTTGTCAAGTAGTGAAGAAGAATTGTTGGTAAATTTTATGATTTACGTATTTTTTTAAAGATATTCTTACAAAAATAATATTTTAATAGCGCTCATTATAAAATGAGTCAATATTATATCCAAAATGCAAGCAAACCGATATCAATACAACTAAAGAAAAAAATTTTGAATGACTATAAAACTTTGTCAGGAATTTAATGAAAATAATATTACACGAATTCTTCTTGGTACATTAATATGCCTTAAATGGGCATCAGCTACCTCATCATCTTCACTTATCACTTCTCTAAGTCGCCCATTAAGTCAATCTTTTAATAAAATATACAAAAATAACTATTCTTGTATTATACAATAAATAAATATTATGTCAATGTCAAAACATGTTACTGATCTTAGTTTAAACGTTCAACTTTGACGGTTCAATTTTTCGGCTAGTTTAAACAACTTCATTTGAAATATACCATCCTTTAACTGAACCATTTTCATATGCTGAACTTAGTTTAAACTATAATTGAAAAACTGGCCCTAAGGGCGAGTTGTATCACTAGCAGTTAACTATTGGAACCATTGTATCAACATGGTTCAGACACCAGTTAACTAAACCACGATTAATCATAGTGGTACCTACCTTCAGACTATATTTTTGTGTCATCTTTATGTCAATTTGTCATGAAATTGAAGATTATCGATAATTTGCATATCTCGATGATAATTTGGCAAACTATGCATATTAAACATATACAAGTGAAATTATTATAATAGTTAAAAAACAGTATTAAAAGGATTCTTAATAGAAAATAAAGCAATGGGTAAGTGCAAAATATGATTTTGATAAAAAAACAGCGAAAATACTGGTTGTTTATTTTAGAAAGTGGGAAGAGCAAACGTGAAAAATTTTTTTCTGCAAAAGAAGAAAGCATTTTAGTGTCTTTGGTAAAAAATAAATTTCTAAATATAATAGAGAATAAAAAAGAGACAATGTCTCAAATAAAGAGAAACAAAAAAGCTGGGAGAAGGTGGCATTGGAATTTGGTTGATAATGATATTTAAGAGATTTTGGGAAACAGAGCAACTGGTTTTATGTCTGAGTTTGATGGGGACAAAGAAACTGAAATTAAACATGATGGCAATAAGGATATCTACGATTGATGCTAGTAGTTCAAACATGATTTTCATTTATGAAAGTGAGGTAGACACTAATAATAATGGAGAAGATGAAAACAATATAATTAATAATGAAAATGACCCACTAACATTTTCAAAAAGACATAAATCAGATGAGCAACCTAACGGGTCAAAATATACTCCCAACCAGTTAAAGACACCGACTTCAGCATGCACCTTTAAAAAAAACGTAATATTACTACAGACTTAAAAACAAAAATAGGCCAGTGGATGAAGACCAAGGAGGAAGGTCAATATATTAGCCATCGTTGCCAGGTAAATGAGCATTTATTAAAATTGCGTTGAAAATATTAAAATTAGAAAAGAGAAAGTTGTTACAAAATATATAAAACATTTCTTTAAATTTATTTTAAACATATTTTTTAGTAAAAGTTGTTTTATTTAGGAGTTTTATCAAACGTAAAATCTTTCAACTATTTAATTTTAGTAAAATATCTTTTTTTGCAACACAGTCATTTAAATTTTTAAAGTATTTTTCTTAGTAATAAAGACACATGAACCATTTAAAAAACTTTATTGACCTTATTTCCATGATCCTAAGATAAAATTTAAAAAGATATTTAAAGTATTACATTCTTATTATACAGCACAAATTTCTTTATCGCAAGTTCATATAATTATTTATCAAATTATATCTAGTTAGATTGTTAATATTAAAATTAACTGGATTATTAGGTAATCTGTCTAAATTAATATTCATAGTTTCCCTAATTGCTTCTGCAATTTCTGGATCAACCTCTGGTACTCTATCATATGTTAAACATGCAATGTTGTGTAGTACTGCACAGCTAACAACAATAGCTTCTACCTTAGATACATATAACCGGATATCAATTGCTAAAACTGGAAAACGTTTTTTCAAAACTCCCAAAACATCTTTCGATGGGATTACGAGTCTTTATTTGTGACTCATTGAATAAATGTTCCTCACGTCTTTCCGGATTGAGTAAAGGCGATAGCAGATAATTTCTGATAGCATAGCCACCATCACCAACAAATACACTATTAATGCCAAATTCTCTATTTTGAATTCTCCCTTTTAATCCAGAGTTGTTAAAAATAGTGCTATATAAGTTGATCCTGGCCATCTACACACAAGTCTTGAATTTTTAATTTACTATCACATACCGCTTGCATATTAAATGAAAAAAACCTTTTCTATTGCTAAATATTTCGGCATTTTCACCGCCATGAGATAATTTTAACATGAGTGCAGTTTAAAGCATCAACACACTTTGGAAAACTCGCTATTGTAAAAATCCTTTAAGTTATCCACTTTCCTTTCATTAGATGGCATTTTTATGACTTGGTTATTTAATTGTGCAATGGTTCTAATGACCTTTGAAATTATACGGCTAGTAGTTGCCTTGTCAATTCCACAAAGATCTCCCCTCTCATTGCTTGTAAAATTAACCCAGTTGCGAGATGACGAAGGGTTACAAGTACCATTTCAGCAGGTGTCACTGCACTATTGCTAAAAATAAATTTTATTTCACACACATTTTATAATTTGATTACTCAAATCATGAAAACCCATATACTTACAAATGTCTAATGCAGGAAAGGGGTTGCCTGATTTCATCAATTATTATATTTACAGTCGTCTTTCGACAATCGAAATCTAGCTCTGAATTCTTCCTCGTTCCTAATTGCGAAATGGTTAAGTCTTACACGAAAATGTCGCTCTGTTCTTGGTGCCATTACAATGTTTATTAATTCCAAAAAATCCTCATCATCCGTTAATTCTTCAAATAAGTTTTTCATAATGTGTTATTAACTTAATTAAAACATCTGATGTGGCCAGCACATGACCTCTCGCCATTTTTGAATCAAAAATTTACAGGTTGACACAAAAAAGTATGAAAAAAAATTATTTTTTTGTAAATCTAGCAACAATGGCAAAAGTTTCGAAAATTTTAATGAGATGAAAATAAACTATAGGGTATACAAAATATATGTGTAAAACTTTATTGCCGTTTTGTATAATAATGGAGTCATTACCCATAGCAACTGCCACTTCCGGTTGTGCGATTGGCACCAAAATCTAATCAGATCTAATCTAGGGTATCAGAATTCTGTATGCAAAATTTCAAATTTTTTTATTCAGTAGTTTTTGAGTTATCGTTACTGCAACATCCATCCAAACACACACACACACACACACACACACACACACACACACACACACACACACACACACACACACACACACACACACACACACACACACACACACACACACACACACACACACACACACACACACACACACACACACACACACACACACACACACACACACACACACACACACACACACACACACACACACACACACACACACACACACACACACACACACACACACACACACACACACACACACACACACACACACACACACACACACACACACACACACACACACACACACACACACACACACACACACACACACACACACACACACACACACACACACACACACACACACACACACACACACACACACACACACACACACACACACACACACACACACACACACACACACACACACACACACACACACACACACACACACACACACACACACACACACACACACACACACACACACACACACACACACACACACACACACACACACACACACACACACACACACACACACACACACACACACACACACACACACACACACACACACACACACACACACACACACACACACACACACACACACACACACACACACACACACACACACACACACACACACACACACACACACACACACACACACACACACACACACACACACACACACACACACACACACACACACACACACACACACACACACACACACACACACACACACACACACACACACACACACACACACACACACACACACACACACACACACACACACACACACACACACACACACACACACACACACACACACACACACACACACACACACACACACACACACACACACACACACACACACACACACACACACACACACACACACACACACACACACACACACACACACACACACACACACACACACACACACACACACACACACACACACACACACACACACACACACACACACACACACACACACACACACACACACACACACACACACACACACACACACACACACACACACACACACACACACACACACACACACACACACACACACACACACACACACACACACACACACACACACACACACACACACACACACACACACACACACACACACACACACACACACACACACACACACACACACACACACACACACACACACACACACACACACCTATACGTGTTTCTGTATATTTAGGGGGACGCATGATATTTAGTACCCTTGTGTGGACATGGGGTGTATTATATAGGTCGTACTGTATATAAAGATCATTATTGAAGTTTTTAAATGAATTTTTGATACACTCCGTATTAACAAAGTTATGGACATGGACAAACTTATGCGGACCTATAGGACGTCCTCGTAAATTTATGAATGTGGACATACACTCAATGATACGCTTCTATGAATGTAAGTCCACACTAATGGATTTACGTGGACAAACACACATATTAGGTGTATGTCCTCAGTATTATACTTATGTGGACTTACACATTTTTTAATATTTGTTCCCGATAATATTTTATGATTACATAAACACTAATACATGCTATTTCCATAGTCTTATACCGGGTGTCTCACTATATTTTTCCACATTTTGAAGACTTGCACCAACTAAGTTATCTAAATGCGGTTTTCAGTAAAGACTTAAGTAGGGCCATACGTTTTATTATACTACATTGGAATTGAAATTGTAACTTCCTCTAAGAAAAACCCAAAATTGCGCTATTTCATAAAGTTCATAAACTAATTTTCTTTAAATGGGACAATCTGTACATTATTAATTTTCTTAATAACCTCATCCTTTACCTATATAACGGGGTGTGCTTAGTTTCGAAATCTTTTTGAAAATAGCTACGAAATTAGATCGAAAAGACACATGTTTGAATATATCGGGTATAAATGAATCATGGGCCAACCCTATAACTTTTAAATGGGTTAATATATTTATACCAAATGTTGGTTGATTATTTGAAATAAAAATAGAATATGACTGACATCCGGTTTAACCGGAAATGATATAAAAATTATAAATTCAAATGGAACCTCTGGTACATTTCCACATACTATGATTTTACGACTTAAAATAAGTACAGATCGACTGTCAAATGTCACTTGGAGCGCGATTTCACTTTTATTTTTTATTTTTGTTATCTATTCTGGGTGCTTATGATTTGGTCTAAATTACTTATCATCAAACTAAAATTACCTAAAAAGTTACAATTTTATCACTTATTTATTTTTGTAGCGTTTATTAAACATTTAATTCAGCAAATACAATTTTTTTTAACAGAAACTCATTTTTTCTTTCCCTGTTCCAAGGCAAAGTATAGTGAACGAGAAAAAATCTCGATATCGATGGACATATATATTTTGAGGTACCCCCAGAAGATGAGACCATATACAGAGTGAGGTCTGTCTCCCTTTTTACCTCTCGCCCTTCAGATAAGAGAGGTATAGGAATCATGCTAAAAATTGGGTAGTGAGTTTTCAATTGATAAACACGTTTTGGGGTCCCTAGAATACGATTTTAATATTTTCGCGATGATGTCTGTGTGTGTGTGTGTGTTAGTGTGTGTGTGTGTGTGTGTGTGTGTGTGTGTGTGTGTGTGTGTTAGTGTGTTAGTGTGTGTGTGTGTGTGTGTTTGGATGGATGTTGTAGTAACGATAACTCAAAAACTACTGAATAAAAAAATTTGAAATTTTGCATACAGAATTCTGATACCCTAGATTAGATCTGATTAGATTTTGGTGCCAATCGCACAACCGGAAGTGGCAGTTGCTATGGGTAATGACTCCATTATTATACAAAACGGCAATAAAGTTTTACACATATATTTTGTATACCCTTTTTTTCATACTTTTTTGTGTCAACCTGTAAATTTTTGATTCAAAAATGGCGAGAGGTCATGTGTTGGCCACATCAAATTTTTACTTTCCCGGACCCATCAAAGGGAAAGTAAGGTGAACGAGCAAAAAAAATCAAGATATCGATGGTAATATCCATTTTGAGGTCCCCCAAGAAGATTGAAACCATTTTCAGCGTATGATGGTCTGTCTGTGTGTCTGTGTGTAATCTTCCACGATAACTACCGAACTATTTGACCAATCAAGCTGAAACTTGGTATGAAGGGTAGGTGTGTGCCTCAAATGCGACCATTAGTTTTTGGTTTAAATTGGTACAATAGAAGGTCCCCAAGACCGACATTGATAAAATACACATGTAACAATTTTTTACTTTTTTAAATTTCAAGGAGAAACAATACACTTTAGTGCAAAATATTGTAGTACAAAGTTTTAGAGCATAAAGTTCCCTATAACTTTTGTTTCACACTTTTTCCAGAATTTCTAATAGTTGCGCCACTAGAGGGCGCGTAAAAAATGTGTATGTATGTTTTCTCTAGTTTTTCTTGATTTTGAGGACAAAGAATACATTTTAGTGCAAAATGTTTTAGTACAAAGTTTTAGAACATAAAATTCTCTACAACTTTTGTCTCAATCTTTTTCCAGAATTTCCAATAGTTGCGCCATAGAGGGCGCGTAAAAAATGTGCATGTATGTTTTCTCTAGTTTTTCTTGATATTGAGGATAAATAATACACTTTAGTGCAAAATGTTGTAGTACGAAGTTTTAGAGTGTAAAATTCCCTACAACTTCTGTCTCAAGCTTTTTTCAGAATTTCCAATAGTTGCGCCACTAGAGGGCGCGTAAAAAATGTACGTGTATGTTTCCTGTAGTTTTTCTTGATTTTGAGGACAAACAATACAATTTAGTGCAAAATTTTATAGTACAAAGTTTATATAGCATAAAATTCCGTACAACTTTTGTCTAAAACTTTTTATCGAATTCCTCATAGTTTCGCCGCTAAATGGAGAGAAAAATACACCTTTAGGATTTTCCATTTTTTAAAATTGGACGTAAATTATGCTCTTTAGTGCAAAGTGTTTCAGTGCAAAGTTGTAAAGCATGAAATTCCCTACAACTATTGTATGAAAACTTTTCTTCACATATGATTTTAGGAGATCCTAATTGTAGCAGTGTGATATACAACGTGCGCATACGCAGCTTATGTCATTATCAAAATTGAAATATCAATTCGGTAGATGTATTCACCATCGGCTCGCTATTTTTAATGTGTTCCATAAATTAATGTAATGCTTAGTATTCTCCTAAAAACAACCCCGTCGAAAAAGTAATTCAGAAAATATAGAATTTGCTGATTTAAATATTTAATAAAAGAAAGAAAAATAAATAATTGACAAAATTCAGATTTTGTATGTAATTTTAGATTGATTATAAGTAATTTAGACCAAATCATGAGCACCTAGGACCCAAGTGTCATTTGACAGTCGATATGTACGTATTTGAAGTCGTAGAATTCAAATATGTAGGAAAGTATCGGGTGTTCCATTGAAGTTTCCAATTTTCATATAATTTTCGGTCAAACCGGATATATGTCATATTGGATTTTTATAAAAAAAAAGAATAGATCTATTATAATCAACAAAAATTTGGAATAAATCTATTAACCGATTTATAAATGTACATAATATTTTGACTCTTCATGACAAAACGCAAATATGTCTGACATTGGTAGTGATATTTCAGTATCTGATTGCTTTTACTTCTGGCGTAAATATAAGTATTGATATACTTATAATTATTGTTAACATTTATCCTGAATAATGTAAGTTTTTTTAATTAATTTAAAAATTAATACTTCTTATAAAAATCATATAAAACTATAAGAGGCACCTTCTATTTTTAAGTAGGTTATATTCATATTTATTTGTTGATTTTTGGGGTAATAATAATACTATTATTATAAGGTCTCGTAATGTGTTAAGTCCATCAATTCAAACACAAATATTTCAGTGACAAGCAAATATCAATAATACGTACATAACTATGGAAACTATGGCTTAATTGCAATGTCAATTTTTAAAAAATTTTAATCAACATATAAAGACAGGATGAAATAAAATATCGTATGAAACACATCCAGTAGGTATTATTACAGCGCTCGTTTATATTCCGGACTCGGCTCCTGCGTAGTCTCCTCCTTAAAAACAACTCGTACTGTAATAAGTCGGATATAGCGGACTTGTAACGTAAAATACTATTTCGCAACTTAGTTATCGCACTCAGACACTTGGCAAATGACAGCTATAGTCTAGTCAACAAGTGCTTTTTGGGTCAATCTTCTTTCTCCGCCTCTAAAAAATATGAACGAGATGTCATTCAATTGGGAATAGCGTGTAGATGATTTTAAACTGTAGGACCAATATTTATAATTTCCCCAGAGTGTTGAAAATTCAGCCGAAAACTGAGACTTCGGCTTGCGTAAGCGCTGTCCACTTTGGACCTTTAATGAATAAATATTATTTAAACTTATTAACTATGAAAATTAAGAATTGAAAAAATTCAGGCATCTACTGAATGGATTTATGAACAATAATCCGTTGTCAAAAAATTTTATCGCGATTTTTCTATTAATTATGCATGAGTTAATTAACAATTTTTTCCTACTTGAACATGAACATTGTAAGTGCAATAATTGTTAAATAACAAATCTGATTTTTTTCCATTTTAATGGAAAAATTAAATAATTGTTATTTTTCAGTTTGTTGTTAACAATTTACTTCGGTTAAAAATTAAAGAGCTTGATTAATCATTGAAAAATTTTTTTTTTCATATTACTATTGATCCGTTTTTCAATGATCAGAAGTCACATTAAAATGATTTTTGAAAATTGTTTTTTTCTATTGTTTACAAAATTATTATAAACAATTTTTTTTTGAACCATAATCTTTGATGCAAATTATGATTAAAAACAAAAATCGTTCGTTAACAATATTTTTTTATTACTTAAAAACGTATTTGTTAATTAACAATTTTTTTCTGCCATATAAATAATTTTTCTCAAAAAATAACACATGGTTGTATTTGTTCCATTATGTAGAAAAGGAAAAAAATTTTTATTGATTATAACAAATTGTTTATTAAATAAACAATAAAAATTTAAAAACAAATTATTTTTTAGTTATCAACAAGCAAGATAAATTATGATTAAAAAAAGTGGTTCCTTATTGCAGGTGAACGTTTTTAAGCAAGAAAAAAAAAATTAAGAAACGATTTTTTTGCAAAAAATCATAATTTGCATCAAAGATTATGTTTCCAAAAAAGAAATTTTAAATTATCTTATAAACAAGGCATTGGTTTATAACAATTTTTGTAAACAATAGGAAATAAAAATGCATTTTGATTTTGTCCTTGATATGGGGAAATCGGTTTTTTGGTAAGATTTAAAATTATCTTTTACAATTTATGAAAAATATAATGCCGAATTATGTTTAGTAATAATGTAGGCGAGATACATTTTTACAACAATTTATTTCATATCTGGGAAATGATAAAGGCGGTCACAAGGAACATGTAAAAAAACGACACACTATGCGGGCTGGCATACGCAATTTTTCGTAGTCACGTGTACTTTTTGATACAATAATAAACAACTACAATTTCCATTTAAAAACATGCTTTAAAATTGAAAAAAATACAAAAAAAAATATGTTTTATTGTTTGAACCGAAATTTCATATTTGTACAATCTGAAAAAAATACCGCGATATGAAGAAGGGATCCGCAAACTTAAAATTTGGATAGACACTTGCAACGGTACGGCAATATTTATTGCTTTAAAGAACTAAAGCTGCGCCAATTCAAATAATATTCTATACTAGGTATAATTTCTTAAATATTCCGAATAATATTTAGGTGAAACTAGTACGCACTCATAATTCATAACTGAACTTATTTTATTCAGGTTGTACCTACAGTATTGTTACAAACATTCAACTGGAATATTTGAAGCTTCAGATAAAAACTATTTTTACGCAGAATCCAAAAGTTTTCAATGCAAAAATTAATGAAAATATGTCGTTCGGCCTTGAAATCATCATAATTTATTTCATGAAAGAGTTAGGTAGCTTTTTTAAATATTTATTTTTCCAATTCGAAAGGTTTTATTTTAATAAAAATTCTAGTGTGGAAAAATATCGTAAAGAATTCTGTCAGGGTTTCTTTTGTGTGCTTTTCCCAAGGCATTTAGGTTAAATAATAAACATTTAAAAACATTCTCAATAATGAAAAATCATAAGAAATTTTCTTTGCAACAATGAATTTTTCTGTAGTTTTTCATAATTAGTTTAAATAAAAAAAATTTAACAACTTACTGGACATTGACCTATACAAAAATTAAAGATTTTTTCATAAACTACAACTTTTGTATTGAACACATTTTCGATCCTGTGAACAAAAGTAGATTTTTTCATACGTTAGAACTTTTGCTGTTAAATGTTTTTTGATATGGCGCCAAAATCGCAAAAAAAACCATTTTTCACCCCTTTACCATCCCCCACATGAATTAGACTAACGCCCAGAGCGCCGTTTTTAGTTTGCATATTCCTTGTGATCCCCGTTATCATTTCCCACTGCAGGAATTTAGATAATAAATGGAACTTCTTGATTTTTGCTGCTAAATCAGCTATAACTCGCCTGCACTATAAGATATTATGAAAAATGCTCAAATGCGGCATCCAAACTTTAAAAATAAAATTAGATACTGAGAAATATTTATTCTTAATAATATATTTATATTTATATATAAAAAATTGGAGTACTTGATAATACAGTTTTACATAAAGAACTTGTACTCGAGGTTGATATACATAATAATAATCACTACAATTTAACGAAATCTGGCAAATAAAAACATTAAACACAAACACAAATCAGAGTTTGTCTTAAAAAAAAGCAAAATAAACATTAGGTCGTCCTAAATAGAAAACGATTCTGTGGGTATCTAGGACACCAATTTTAATGCGATTTTCACTAGTAATCTCCCTAGAGCTTGAATTATTACCGGAAATTTTTTCGAGTACACGATTTTTTGAAAATTATCCCGAGTCGCGAAGCAACGAGGGATAATTTTCTTAAAAAATCGTGTACGAGGAAAAGTTTCCGGTTATTAATTCAAGATCGTGTGGGATTCGGTAAGAAAATTTCACACCTAAAAAATTTAAAAGTAATTAATTATTTATTTGACATTAAGATTAGAAGGAAAGACTAGTTTTGGTCTAGTTAGTCATGAGTGTTTGTTGGTATGTTAAAAGTTAAGTAGTAATTGTTTAATTTTGATTTGCACAAAAAGTAAACAAAAAGTCTTATATGAATCAAGCCCATTACAAGTGTCATTATTTTGACATAAAAATTTCCACTTATTAATTTCGTCCAGGGTACCCTGAAGGATGAAAATTTCCGGAAATTTTTTGGGTTACCATGGTAACCAAACAAAAAAATATGTTCCAAATAATATAGGTACGTTCGGAAGTGCTTGAGAAATTCGAATATTTAAACAAGTATTTTGACATATTATAGATTTCTAAAAATTAGGAAAAACAGTTCATTAAATACTGTCTCTTGAGCGCGGGGGTTTGTTCGTCGACGCGTTGAACTTCATAGAAAAAATCCAAAAAAAATGTAGGAGGGCTAAGATGCGTAAGTATTAGAACCGAGATTAAGGCGGCATAGTTTTACGCTATCTACTTAGAAGCTATAGACCTTATTTTGTCAATTTTTTAAATTTAATCTATATTTTTAAGTCATACGATGACATAGTGAATTACTTTAATTCAATATAATTTAATTATGAATGATCAATAGCCCGAGACCGAAAAATAATTATCGCTAAGATTTGTATACTATTTAAAAAAATAAAATGTTTTAAAAAGTTGTGGCTACCTATATTAAAATAAACAAACAGATTTAAAGTATACATATTCAAGAAAATTTAAAACTAAATTGAAAATAATAAAATACCATCACAGCAATCATTTTTTTGTTTTATATTTATTTTTAATTATATTAAATAATGCATGAAAATATCATAATTCAATTTAATATTTCCTTAAGATAAGAGAGGTATAGGAATCATGCTAAAAATTGGGTAGTGAGTTTTCAATGGATAAACACGTTTTAGGGTCCCTAGGATACGATTTTAATATTTTCGCGATGATGTGTGTGTGTGTGTTAGTGTGTGTGTGTGTGTGTGTGTGTGTGTGTTTGGATGGATGTTGTAGTAACGATAACTCAAAAACTACTGAATAAAAAAAATTGAAATTTTGCATACAAGTTTCTGATACCCTAGATAAGATCTGATTAGATTTTGGTGCCAATCGCACAACCGGAAGTGGCAGTTGCTATGGGTGATGACGCCATTATTATACAAAACGGCAATAAAGTTTTACACATATATTTTGTATACCCTATAGTTTATTTTCATTTCATTAAAATTTTCGAAACTTTTGCCATTGTTGCCAGATTTACAAAAAAATATTTTTTTTTTCATACTTTTTTGTGTCAACCTGTAAATTTTTGATTAAAAAATGGCGAGAGGTCATGTGCTGGCCACATCAGATTTTTTATTATAATGAAAAACTAAATACCGAAAAACCTGTTAATAAAACTGAAAACAAACTAGAGTCTAGAATGAGGGCATACTAGGGTTATTTTAATTTTTGACAAAATTTCAGGATGTCCAATACAAAAAATCTGATGTGGCCAGCACATGACCTCTCGCCATTTTTGAGTCAAAAATTTACAGGTTGACACAAAAAAGTATGAAAAAAAATTATATTTTTGTAAATCTGGCAACAATGGCAAAAGTTTAGAAAATTTTAATGAGATGAAAATAAACTGTAGGGTATACAAAATATATGTGTAAAACTTTATTGCCGTTTTCTATAATAATGGCGTCATCACCCATAGCAACTGCCACTTCCGGTTGTGCGATTGGCACCAAAATCTAATCAGATCTAATCTAGGGTATCAGAATCTTGTATGCAAAATTTAAAATTTTTTTATTCAGTAGTTTTTGAGTTATCGTTACTACAACATCCATCCAAACACACACACACACACACACACACACACACACACACACACACACACACTAACACACTAACACACACACACACACTAACACACACACACACACTAACACACACACACACACAGACATCATCGCGAAAATATTAAAATCGTATTCTAGGGACCCTAAAACGTGTTTATTCATTGAAAACTCACTACCCAATTTTTAGCATGATTCCTATACCTCTCTTATCTGAAGGGCGAGAGGTAAAAAACGAAAAATTTTAGAATCTTGACTTAAGAGACGTTTTTGTCAGTTTTATTTATCACTTTATAGGCCTTGGTATTTTATACCATTCATATACGGTATTTGTTGGGTAGGTGAGGGCTAATGTTTACAGCGTACTATGAGTCTGATACTGATTTATCATTGGTCAAAATATGTCGAAATTTGAATACGACCAATCACTGACTTAGGACGCTAGACTCCCGGACCTACAAAACTAATACCTATATGCCGTATCTAGCGTAACGTATATGATGTGATAAGTGACTGTCATCTGTAAATATGACAAGATGAAACAAATGTTATAAAAAAGAAAATTTAAGGTGTGTATGCATGATGATTTAAGTATAAATTTTGTTTTGACGAAAAAAAAGGAAAAAAAATTTGTTTTTTTGGTTGACGGATTTTGTTAGATATTTGATTGAAAGATTTTTGAACAAAAAGTTAAAAATAATATTTAAAAATCAGTACTAAAAGAAAAGCGGTTGGAAACTAATTAAAAAAAAATAAAATTTAAAAAAATTTTGGTGAAGAAAGTTTGGTGAAAATAGACATATGCAGATGGAAGGGATGAAGGAGAATTGTTAGCATGTTGAAAGAAGTATTGAATGTTATAGGTGGACTAGAAAGAATAAAGAAAAAATATAATATAGAGGAATGTTGTATGGAATAGAATAAAATTATGATATAGATCAGGATTTTTTGAAGATGGAATTACAATAAGAGAAGTTTTTTTTATATTTTTTTATCTTTGGCATATTATTTTATTACCAAGAAAAATTCCAGATTTCATGGTCAAAATTTAACAAAAAATTTTATAGTGTAATTATTTACCTCAAGTAAATGAATATGTTTTTTTTTCAATGTTATTAAAGGAGTGATAAAATTCTGGTTTTCACGTTGGATTTTTAATTGATTTCAATAATTTATAAATTTTATTAATTTTTGTAGACATTTTATATTGAATATTACTTTATCATCAACTCCTGATGGTGCTTACATAGTTAGCGAAACACTTTTATTTTTGATTATGATTAAATGTGATTCAATTTATTTCTGTTCATCCTATATACATTTGATTAATATTCGTTTATTGTTTGAGAAGTGGGTGTAATGGAATCGCAAACCAATGTCAGGATCTTGTATGTTATGTAATTTATCTGTCACAATAACGGCATAAAGGGATTGAACATCTGCAGATGCATACTGATGAACACGTTCTGCGTTCGTTATCACTATAAGGCATATTATCATTTAGTTTACAAGTTGACGAGAGGTAACATGTATTTAAATTATTGTAATTGGATTCGTTGTTGTTATCGCATTTCAATAAAAGGAAATTGGGTTGGTAAACTGCAATATTTTAAAATTAAATGGAGAGGTTCAGTTCTAAATAGAAAGCAATTTTAAAAGTATATATAATTTATATTAATTTGTAGTTACTTAATTAATTTTATTGTGAAATACTATCGGAGAAGGCAGATTGGTACAATAGTGTTTTCTCGAAATCCATTGATAAAATAAATCTATGCTCTCTTACCTATGTCAATAAAAATAACATCTAGACCGAAAACTGGTAATTATATTAGAGAATTTGAATTTACAATTGACTTTTCCAGCACAGAACTATGAGGATTTCGGATTTTCACTATTACCTACGTGAAAATTTTTTAAACTGTTTCATGTAAAAAAAATTAGTGGTCGTGTGAGATGAGGTCATTCCGTGATGCGGCCAGTGGGAGATGCGGTAACTCTTTTTTTCATACCTGCGCGGACTAGAAGATCCGTTCACATCAACAGCAGACAATAAAAATCAGATTAAAAATAATAAAGAGGGGATAATCCCACCCAACTTTCCGAACACTCCTAGTACAGTAATTATTTTATGTATAAAAACAAAGTTACAGAGTTAAAAGTTAATTATAATAATATTTACTTAATAGACAATAAAATATTAATATTATGTTGACCACAACCCATTTTTCTAATAAACGAAATAAGTTATTTTTTAAACAATGCCAAATAAACGTAAAAATAAAAAAGATATTCGCGATCATATAGATAGAGGATTTGGCGTTCTCAAAAAGTAAGTTGAATAACACTAATTAAAAATTGGACATGTATGGTATATTTTCTATAAGGTGGCTCTAACGTATGTAAATTCTTATTATTAAAAGTTGGTCTTTATATTTGATTTTATTAAAAAACTATTTTCAGAAACAAATTCTGAATGAGTATAACTAAAGGTTGACGGTGCTAAATTTTTATTTTCCATCTGTTTTTTTGAGTAAAAAATTAAAATTGTACATAGTTTAAAAAAAACTAGTAAAAAAATTTACAGATTTAATCGTTTTTACACAAGTTAATCCCGAACTCTTGTAGCTCATTTCGGCAAAAAGTAACATAATTATCATAATTGCCTTAATATAAATAAATAAAGATAGGTACAATGTGTTATATTAATTCATTTTTTTGTTTACGTCTATGAATAGAACTATTAAATTATTGGAGATTTACGAGAAACAGTTGAACGGGAACAGTATTACTAATATGTATGAATTTTTATAAAAAATAACAGGAAACCAAAATTGAGAACATAAATTTCCTAAAAGTTTTATCTTTACTTTTTTCCGAATTTTGCATAGTTTCGCCTCTAGTTTTTATTTTAATTTTGAAATAATTTTTTTCTTATTGAATTAATTCTTTTTTATTAAATTTTGATATTAAAAATTAAAAAAAAAATTGTAATAAAAACTCTATAATTGTGATTTTTTCAAAATTATATTACAGAAATTGTGGAATTTTTAAAAATGGCTCAAAAAAATTTACGATTTTTAAACTAAATTGACCTTTTCCATATGTATTAAAATATTTTTAAATGAATATTTTATAATAATTTTGATTACTTAGTATTATTTTAATTTATGTATTTAATATCATTCCTGACCAAATCATTTTTATAAAAATAATCTAAAAGTTATAATTCACAACTTAGAAATAACGTCGCTTTTTATAAATTCATTGGCATAAAAATGGACTGATTAATTTTCGTTTTTTGTAATTATGAATAATAATAGTGAAAATATTATAAGACCTGCTTGATGAACCGGAGATAACTAAAGAAACAGAATCTTGGTATATGATGCAAAACAGTATTTTAAATTATATTGCTTCTGCACGACTACACAGATTTTAACGAGCATTAATAATTGAAATTATGGCTCAAAAGCTTCTAAAAATTATCATTCATAATTAATTTATTGTATAAATTTGTATATTAGTATGCCTATTTTTAGAAATAAATGTTTTATTTATTTCATTTATATTAAACCCAAAACTCTCATGCAAATGTAACTATTGTGATAAATCTAGTCGATACAATTCGACCAACTTTTATAGCTACCCTAGTAGAGACCGAGAAACGTGGTCAACGGGGATAGGCCACGCCCCGAATCATAAAATATGCTTCCTCCGACCACACTGATACCCTTCAGGTGTATCTGTTCGTCAAGTAAATCATGCTCTTAAGAATTGTTTAGTTTACGAAAAATTCGCAAACTTAAAAAAAATTATTGTGCAAGATGAGGCAAGTATAGGCTTAATCTAAAAACAAAAAAAACGGCGGCGATCGCCAGTAATTTTCGAGAAAAAAATCGTAAATTTTGATATACATAACCAAACTTTTCAGACGATTTTTACCTCTCGCCCTTCAAATCAGAGAGGTATAGGAATCATGCTAAAAATTGGGTAGTGAGTTTTCAATGAATAAACACGTTTTAGGGTCCCTAGAATACGATTTTAATATTTTCGCGATGATGTCTGTGTGTGTGTGTGTGTGTGTGTGTTAGTGTGTGTTTGTGTTAGTGTGTGTGTTTGGATGGATGTTGTAGTAACGATAACTCAAAAACCACTGAATAAAAAAATTGAAATTTTGCATACAGCATTCTGATACCCTAGATTAGATCTGATTAGATTTTGGTGCCAATCGCACAACCGGAAGTGGAAGTTGCTATGGGTGATGACGTCATTACTATACAAAACGGCAATAAAGTTTTACACATATATTTTGTATACCCTATAGTTTATTTTCATCTCATGAACATTTTCGAAACTTTTGCCATTGTTGCCAGATTTACAAAAAAAAATTTTTTCATACTTTTTTGTGTCAACCTGTAAATTTTTGATATAAAAATGGCGAGAGGTCATGTGCTGGCCACATCAGATTTTTTTAACTTAGTGTGTGATTAGCATTGCACAGAATGTCACAAGTTGACATATTTATAACTTTAGTTTTATTTAAATGTTATATGTGAAAGAAATAAATTAAAAAATATATGAGAGATATGAATAACCTCTTAAAATTTAAAAAAAAATGTTCTACATAAAAAAATCGTAGGCACTGCTTTGATCATCTTCGCTAGCTTCTTGTTCCTCTGGCGAGGTTTTATATTCATCTAACGCCGTAGGATCATACAGATCTCTTACCAACATTAAAAAATCACAAATGGATCTTGCTTAATCTCAACACATTTTTCGAGCAACATGTATCGGGCCAAATAGCCACCGAGAATTTTTTTTCTATGCGCCGTCATGACGCCTGGATTAGAAAATATATTAGAAAAATCCTCTTCACGACCAACTGACACAGATCAAAGAATATTATATATCGGTGTCAGTGGTTTAGCAAGAATGATATCACAACCAGATGACATTTTATTTTTCAATTTTTTTTAACCATTCATTATATCAAGTTCAGATACATAATCCAAAGTTATATGGGAGTTATGAACTGTAACTGGTGTAAGTGAAAGATTAAAAGGTTTAGAATGTAAGAAAATGCTAGAGAAAAAGGTTGCAAAGGAATTTACGATTGATTGATGATTATTAAAGACATCGTACTCATTTGTCAAGCTTCCCGGAATTCTTGACTTTTGCTCGAATTAGGTTTAAATAATACTGGGAAATAACACTATTAGTGATCTCGTATAATTTGGAGCAGGCTTCATCAATATTATATACGAAAATTATATCTAGTATTGTCTTCACCAAACGAAAAATGCTGAACCATAACATTCATTAATTCGATTTTACATGATCTTATACCATCATATGTCTTAAAAGACTTCTTCTACACTTGCTCGTCTATTAGATAAATTATTTAACACAAGTTTAATTGCAATTATCTGGAAACTATATATAAAATTTATCAGCTGTTTAAAAAAGTAGCAGTATCAGATTATATATCAACAATAATCTGCAATTTCAGTAAGGTATTTTAAATGGTGAATCATTCTCCCTATTAGCAATGAGATTAATAGTTATGATTGAATAATTATTTCTCTAGTAATTCATACTTACAATAATGACTGGACTATAATAATTCCACAATCATATGTTACACACTCTCTTACCATTACCAATTTCCAATATCGATACCGACCAATATTTATACGGGTTGTTCCGCTCTACGACCAAATAGTCAATTCTCATAAAATATCTCAGTTCGAAGTACACTAGACGGACCGAGAGGTCTCGATAGTAAGATAAAGTTATTTGAGACTATGTACCAGTCGAGTGAGGCAATTAAGATCCTAAACATCGATACTCACATTATTGTACATTACTGATGATGGATTGTTATTAAGTTATTGACTACATTACGATGTTTAGATTAAAAGCAAATAGACTAGGCGCACGAGGTCATAAAATCAGTTTTGTATTTTACAAAAGCAGAAACAAAGCTGAATAACAAAAACCGGAGGAGGATTAAATATCTTTATGAATCATTTTATGGTCTATCCCTACGTTATTCTAACTTTTAATAAAAAAATACTTAAAAAACCTAATATGATTATTAATAAAATTTTATTTATATTTATTATTCCATTAAATATCCTGAACAAAATATAGTTTTTAATAGTTAATTCAGAAAAATCGTAGATCAATGACTTAATAATATTGAAATTCCAAAACATAATACATATCATCAAATAACGAAAATATGCAAAATAAAGTAGCAAAACTTTTTTTCCCGAATTTTGGTCCTGTTACCAGGTAGCGTAGTGTTACTTATTGGTACTTATTGCATTTATTTAGCTATTTTGAGTTTTCTTGTTTTTGTGCTTCAATTTGTGTGTCTATATAAATTTTAATTTAATTCATTTTGTGTGCATTTTGGTAAGTACATTTAAATACAACTAAATAATAATATAAGACGAAACCATACATCCTGAATTTTTGCTTAATTAAACAAATATTTGATGTATAATATAAATAAAAAATACATTTGGGTAATAGATTTTTTTACTTTTTTCAGGGAAAAAAAGGATATTATCGTGATGAAATGAACTGGAATAATTTTTCGCAATGGGTTAGAAGGCAGTTAATACCAAATCTTCATCCAAGGGTTGTACTTGTAATGATAATGATAGTTATCAATATGTTAAATCTGAAAAATCGATTACAACTCAGGCTTTAAAGGCAGATTTGATTAACTGGCTCATTAAAAACCATATTCCTCATGATGTTAAAATGACCAAACCAGAACTCTACACATTAATCAAAGCTCACAGACCCCCACCGAATTTTCTTTTAGATGATCTTCTCGAAGAAATTGGTCACAAAGTACTACGGTTGCCTCCATATCACCCTGAACTAAATCCCATAGAAAAAATATGGGCCACGGTAAAAAAAATTGGGTGGGTCAACATAATACAACATTCAAGTTAGATGATGTTCAAGAGTTGGCAAGGAAAAAATTTCAAAATATAACGTTGGAGGAATGGGCAAACGTGGTGGACCATTCCGCAAAATATGAGGATGCATATATTCCAAAAGAACATCTGATGGATGAATATACAGATTACCTCATATTTTGCGTAAATACGAGGTCATCCGATGAGTTGGACTCCGACCTTTCGGACTTCGAAGATGATGATAGTGATGAAAATGGTTAAAATTATAGAAATTTAAATAAAATATAAATTATTTATTTAAACTTTTAGTTGTTTTATTACTTTAAAGTTCAACAGCAATTTAACTAACAAATAGTTAAAATTTTAAATGCTATTTTTTATTTTAAAGCATTTTTGATTCAAAATATTTTATTAATGTACACATGCCACTTCTAAATATCAGATACCCCTACCGCAGCAGATTTGAACTTAGCGCCATAAAATAAGGTCCACAAAGTTTATGAAGTGTTGCGTCAACTGGGGCGTGGCCATAACGAAATGTACTCATCTCAAAATAATCGAGCTCTACCAATTACAACAATACACAATACATTATACAAAGAAAATCTTGTGTTTTTATGAGTTGGTCAAGATTATTACTATGTCTATTAAGGTACGGTCCCTTTTAAACAAAAAAAAATAATTAATTATTTTGGGATGGTAGAATGCAATGTGATCTCCCCTCCCTGTGAAATTTTCCCAATGAGGAATGCCGCAGACGGCGATCGACCCGCGGGCATCCCATCTTCCTACCAGAATGATTAGGACATTATTGACCATAGTAAATACACGTGATTTCAAATCACCCAAATAAAAAGGTTGTAAAATAAAAGCAAACAGAAATATAAAAATAATTACACAAACACAAAATACAAATTGGCAAAAGATGACAAATGTCTGCTCTTACGTGCACCCAGTAGCGGGTCTCTGTGAAGGGTCCTCACATACTGGAGAGCCCTAGCTTGAAGCTCTAGGTACTGCACCAGGCGTGAATTCTTTCTTGGTTGGGATTAACACCATGTCTATTCGGGAAACACCATTAATAAAAACTCAACTGGTTGAACACTTCTGTTTAATTATTTCGAATAAGCACACAAACAATTGCATATATTTTTTTTACATACAAAAACAACTAATTACAATTTAAGAATCGGGTTTGCAGAGCATTGTTGTACCCACTGCTCGGCATGTACATAACGGCCATCATCCATTTTTTCCCTTGTGTCGCGTAACTCATTCTATTACCGCAGTAATTTGGGGAGGGAGCGCGGCGATCGCTGGCGCGGGAACCAGCGCGTTCCGCGGGAGACTTCAAAGGTCAAACACATACAAATAGGGACAAGAGTAAATAATATTTCACGGTTTTTATTTTTGTAATTATCATAAAAAGTTGAAATTACGTAATATACGATTTGAAGGTTTTTCAGTGTTTTATTTTTTTTTACTTGCAACAAACTTTACTATAACGAATGAAAATACATCACAACTGGGTCCTTTAACAATACTTGTCGATCAGGTTTATTTTATGATAAATTTGAGTATGGAAGTTTCTTACCGAAATGGCCATCGGTTTGTTACTTTGTACTCGCCTTTTTCATGAGATAAATAGCCAGGGGGTGCGAGGTTACAATATCTTGAAAAGTAAACATAGAGTAAAATATAAATGCATAAATAAAATCTAAAAACAAGCTAACCTTGAACTAAATTATAACAAAAAAGATAATTTCTATCAAGTAAGCAATTTATATATAACTTGCATGTTTCTTTAAATTGTAAATTGACTGATTGAGAAAAATATACGTACATATTCCACAAATCTATTTCATGAACCTTAGAACTTTATATTTATTCTCTTTATTTATTTATAATTTATTGTATTCTAGTATTTTTCTAAATTTACAATTGAGAAAATAATTGCCTATAATTAATACATACAGTGCGTCCATAAAGTAACGCATAAATTCATTAATAGCTAAATGAACGATTCAATTAGAAATTCCCGAAACAGGTCGATTTTTGATTTCAATTTACCATTTTTTCAGATCATAATCTAATATACAGGGTGAACCACCTTCGTGTAATGATGTCATCACCATTTTTTTTAAATGGAACCCCCCTTTTTTTCCAATTTCCGGATTGACCTTGCTGAGCTGATTCCAAAAATGTAAAATATGTTGCTTCAAATTGGTACAGGGTGGGCAAAAATGCAAAAAAAAAATTATGAAAATTGTTTATGGAAAGTTATACGTTACTAAATGTAATAATCAAATTAAATGGAATTACGTAGTTATGCAATTAATGTGATACACTACCAAAAAGAAACAAACGAAAATTTACAATAAATGTTTAAATTGTTCTCCATTGACCATTATACAATGACTGAACCGGGTATTACTTTCATCTCTAACATTCTGTAGCATAGCGGGTGTTATGTTCTGTATTTCTTGTCTAATTCGGTCTTGTAGTTGAGGGATATTTCCAGGTCTATTGAAGTAGACTTTATATTTTAAATAACCCCATAAAAAGAAGTCTAATAGGCTTAGATCAGGTGATCTAGCAGGCCATTCCACTTGTCCCCTTCTTCCTATCCACCTTTGTGGAAAAGTTGTGTTTAAAAAATTGCGCAATGCAGGATGTTTTTGATAGTAAATTTTTGCATTTTTGCCCACCCTGTACCAATTTTGAAGCAACATATTATACATTTTTGGCATCAGCTCAGCAAGAGCAATGCGGAAAAAACTGGGGGTTCCATTTAAAAAAAATGGTGATGACATCATTACACGAAGGTGGTTCACCCTGTATATTAGATTATGATCTGAAAAAATAGTAAACTGAAATCGGGAATTTCTAATTTAATCGTTCATTTAGCTAATAATGAATTTATGCGTTACTTTATGGACGCACTGTATATACAGAATGAGCCAATTACCTCCCCGCGGAGTGTAGCGTCGAAACTAATAAAGATATCGAGGAAGTAGCATAACGATCTAATTGCTCGACCGTTTAGTCTTGTGAAGCACCAAAAATCGGTTTAATACCAAACACTTCACTTACTTAACCCTAAAGCTACGGTTCCTTCCATGCGTCGATCGCATGCGGCCGCCGTACCAAAGTGACCGCATGCGACTGGTTTCTTTCAAACGATTCAACGTTGACAGTTGCAAATAGTTTCTGCTTCTGATACTTTCATTTTTAAAAGTGGGCAACGGTGCTATTGCGCAGTATTTGTTGTTAGAAGAGTAAGATGAAGATGAAATAGTACAGTTACTGTGTGTGTAAGAGAATAATGCGCGCGGATATACATCTTCAGCAATTTTTTTTGAAGCATTATCTTTTATAATTTGGTCTTGGTACAGTTCACTTCCTAAATCATACAAGGAATGATACTTCGCCACCAATTCCGCCAATAATTCGTCCTCCACTACATTAAATATTACTTTCGAAGTCATGTTTTTCACAGAAAACAACAAAGAAATCTTTGCGACTGCGGCCAAGGGAATGCGTATATTTAAAAACTAAACAGCGGTAGGTTGTATCTGCCGCATGTGCCCAACGCATTGAAGGAACCATGCCTTAAGTCTTCCGAGGTTCAAGGCTGTTGAGTTGCATTAACATTTATTCTGCGCTACCTTTTGGTCTCCTTCCATTCGATGTTTCTCTCATCTGTCGCATTTTTTACTTCTTGTCAGGTTTTTTTCGGTCTACCTCATTTGTTGCTGCCTGTTACTCTCACCTCAGACAGTTTTCGGGTAAATCCTTCTTCTGACATTTTACTTGTGTGTAATTGTTGCCACAGTTACTGTTTCCATTTTTTTTCGCAGCTGCTCAACTTATTGTAGATGTTTGCGTCTTTGAGTTAATCAGTGTATATACTAATGGAGAAGTTTTTCTACTTATACACCTCTGTACTGTATATAACTGGTAAAAGAGATCGAGAAAATACCATCCATAGTCCAAGCAGTGCATTTTCAAGAAATTCGAGGTTTCTGGGAAAATAGATTTATATCAGTATTGCATTGAATATAAACGTTATTAGCTTAAAGCATTTTTTAGGCAGCTCTTGTAGTATTTTGTCAGAAATCATATCAATTAATGGTGCTTTTTGGTGTATTTCTTTTATGATCTGTTTTATTTTCCCATATTTGAACTAGCGATAAGGTATTTCCATTTTAAATGGAATATCGAGGTAGCTCGTTATCTCATTTTCTTCATCGGTGGATATCGCAGAAGGAAAGCGTTAGAATACATTTTCTAGATTTTTCAAGAAAACTTTGGCTTTTTTTTATCATCTCTAGCCCAGGTATTGTCTTTATTTTATATTGAAGGATTGTGTTGCTGAGGTCATTTTAGTCTTTTGTGGCTTTGGTGAGTACTCCGTTTCTTCTGTTGGTGTCAGGCTCTCTAAGTATTCTTGAATTTCTTGATTTTTTTCTTCTTGGATCAAGTTTTTTAGTTCTTTAGTGGCTTTGTTTAGCCTCCTTTTGTTGATCTCTGTTTTGGTTGGATATAATATATCCCTTTTCCCAGAGACGTTTTGAAGACAGGAGTAGCAACCCATGCAGGTGCTATTTTATGATACAAAATTAAAATAAAATATCGTGAATGAGAACTGAGGGATTCGTATTTTACTGTCGCGGAACTGCAAGGAGATAAATAAATGATACTTATCGAATGATCGAATATTTTCATTTGTCTCACTCTTTTGGTCTTATTCTGACACGATTAAATCTTGAATTTTTACTGGAACATTTGTCTGGAAAGTATAGCTCTAGCAGCATCTCTGCTTGTTCCTGCTTCCTTTTTTATCTGTTGATACACTTGCATACCTCAAATTTCACTGCAGATTGATACAAAACTAGTGGCATAAACATAATAAAAGATCAATTGGGAAGTGGGTGTTGCATAAATTCAATACACATTTGTTCTGAATTCTTTGTTAAATTAGAGAACAAAAGAAAAAAGCAATGAGGATTTTTATTTCAGAAGAAACATATAGCGATTGTTTTATATTTTAAAATATTTTTATCAAAGTCTAAACATAATGAATCACTTTACTCATAGTACTAAGGTGTCGCTTAAGATTTGTTGATTACAAATATTTCCACCTACTTCTGAAACTTAACAGGATTTTTTCGCAGTGACTAGACACAACATTGCACTATCGCACCGTGTCCATACAATGGAACAATCATACAAGTAATAATAATTCAAGTTGGCAAGCAAAACGAAGTATTTTTATGCGTACTGGTTGTATTTATGATGGCGGCATTCTTTTGAGACGATAATATCTACCGTAAAGTTCAGCCCGTCATAGCAATGTCGTAATATTAGCTACAACTGCTTTTGTAATCTCTGTGCCGGTATTTAATCATAATTAAGATAATAAATAACTCAACCGATGTAC
The DNA here is from genome assembly GCA_963243735.1 of Neocrepidodera transversa. Lineage (NCBI taxonomy): Eukaryota > Metazoa > Arthropoda > Insecta > Coleoptera > Chrysomelidae > Neocrepidodera > Neocrepidodera transversa. The sequence goes on along the minus strand of OY725347.1, from coordinate 23,397,189 downwards.
AATCATTTACACAGAATGATTCTGTTTCTGCTTGCTGTCATTTCATATTCCTTATCTGGGTGTCGTTGACGTTATTTTTTAAAGATTTTTTTTCAACTTGAGGATACATATTTCCAAATAAAATGCTCTATGTGCAACAGTTTTAAAAACCATTTGTATATTTGGTGCACTAACATACCTATTATTTATTTAAAATAAGTTTTTTTTACAACTTTGTTAACTGCTGGGTTCAGCTTTTTTTTACTGTTCCTAATTAATTAACATGTTTATGTACACATATTATTTAGAATATCAACAAAGGACCCCTCACTTCTCTTATGGAAAATGGCTTTCAGCCAATTTTTTTAAAATTTTAGTATGTTGTAGATCTTGACGTTCTAATTAAATGTCTCCATGGGCCCAACTCAATCCTATGAGCAGTTTTCGAGATATTGATGGTCAAAGTTCAATAATTGGGTAATTTTGATTTAATTTCAATTTCTTCAATTTTTAAGAAAACTGATCAGCTTATCTTGAATTTGTTTAAGGTAAAATTTAGTCAAAAGATTGGTCTTTTAAAAAATATAACAATTAAATATACAGGGTTAATCAAAAAGTCAGTGGAACTACTTTATTTTTAAAATGACTATAATATTAAAAACCGTTAAACGCCAGTTTTGATAAATTGCTAATAACTTTAAAACAAACGGCCAGATTTTCTTGAAAAAATTATATATTTTACTGGTCAGTAGTCAAAGAAAAACTGCACTATGTAAAGTTTGAAAAATTACATACGGACCCGAATGTAGGACTTTCAAATCTCATTTTTTCCAAATCGCCTCAATTATGCTGCTTTAGCAATACAGTTGTAACAGATTTCCTGCTAAAATAGTAACGCATTTACTATTACAACTTGATGCAAAATATATTTTGTCCCAGAATCATTGTTTTTTTATATGTGTACAGGGTGTTTCAAATATGACACAGGATCACCCCTTTAAACTTTTTTATTGATTAGCCGATTTTTATGAAAGTTTAATTGAGTATAGTAATAGTAATTTTTGATATTCAATATGGCTGACTTCTTGTTTCGTCGGAAATGGACAACAATTTTGTTTTTTAAATGGAACACCCTGTATATTTTGATATATTGGGATTCTACGGATCAAAATACATGCAATTCACTAGCCAAATATCAATTCGACAGAACTTCCATTTTTTGAAAATAAAATAGTTTTCTCAATGTACTTTGCTAAAATTTTACAATATCAATTAAAGCTGAAAGAGTACTTCGTAAAAAATGTTATTTTCTTTAAAAACCAGTTTTTGTCTGATTTATTATAATTTTATTAAATTTTTTACCTGATCTCATTTTTGTTAATGTAATCCCTTACTTACTGTTATGCATTTTAGCAAAGTACACTAAAAAAAATGTTTTCCTCAAAAAAACCAATGTTCTGTCAAATTGACATTTGGCTAGTGGATCGCATGTATTTTGATCCGCAGAATCCAAATTTATCAAAATATACAGGGTGTTCCCCTTAAAAAACAAAATTGTTGTCAATTTCCGGCGAAACCGGAAGTCGGCTGTCTTGAATATATACGTCAGAAAATCAGAAATACTATACTCAGTTAAACTTTCATAAAAATCGGCTAATAAATAAAAAGTTTAAAGGGGTAATCCATATATTATTGTGTCAATAGCTCGCAGTTACCTAAAATTTGAAACACCCTGTAGACATATAAAAAACAATGTTTATCGGACACCATATTTTTTACATAAAGTTCTAATAGTAAAGCGTTACTGTTTTAGCTGCAAATCTGAATTGCTAAAGTAGCATATTTGAGGCGATTTTGGAAAAACGCTGATTTGAAAGCCCTACATTCTGGTCCGTATGTAATTTTTCAAACTCTGCATAGTGCAGTTTTTCTTTGACTACTGATCTGTAAAGTATATAATTTTTTCACGAAAATCTGGCCGTTTGTTTTAAAGTTATTAGGAATTTATCAAAACTGAGGTTTCATGGTTTTCAATATTATAGTCATTTTAAAAATAAAGTAACTACACTGACTTTTTGATAAACCCTGTATATATAATTGTTATATTTTTTAAAAGACCAATCTTTTGACTAAATTGTCCCATAAACAAATTCAAGATAAGCTGATCAGTTTTCTTAAAAATTGAAGAAATTTAAATTAAATCAAAATTACCTAAATACCCAATTATTGAACTTTGGCCATCAATATATACTAAAATTTTAAAAAAAGTGGCGGAAAGCCATTTTCCATAAGAGAATACAGATATAGTAATTTAAAAGATCATTACAAAGGGGTAAGAATAGATAAGTACTATTTTAATTATTTCAAATAAATTGAGTTTGAACCTCACTAACCACAATAATATCTTTGAATAATAAAGCTTGAAGTTTCGACTGGAAAATTATAACAGGGGAGATTACATGTTAATATTGTTAGTACGATGTAAATTGAAATTTTTTTCACAAAAATAACAGAAGAAATACACGTGTATACTATATTTCTCAACACATTTCAGAATAAATGAAATTTAAAAAAATCATTCTGTTTTGTTATATGCTTTATTGGACACAAAGAGAAACATTTTATTGAATAACTTCATAGTTATACTCAATTATGACAATTTTTCGGCATCATATTCGTCTTCAGCGACTCAAAAAACTCCCGAGTAACCAATTTGGATTCATTTTGCTAATTATTAGCCTAATCACAATTTTTGTACAAAACAATAAAAATCTTAATTTTTGGACATCATATTCATGTTCAACGACCCCAACCCGCGAATAACTACCAATTTGGCTTCAATTTGTTAATTTTGAGCTTTATAATGAATTTTTTTAATAGCCTCAAGAAAATGCACTTAAAAATGCATTTTTTCGATGCACTACAGCTGCATATACGATTGAAGTGATTAAAATATGTCATAAAGTTTTTGTATATTTCTCCGAGTAAAATGTACCGTGTTTCATTCAAATCGGTCTTACTGCCGAAATGTCGCTTTATTTCCTCGACTCTAAAGTCTATTAATGATTGAAAGTTCTTCCACTTTGCTGTGGTGATCAGTAAAACGTCAGTATTTAATGGAAATTTTTTCTGCCAAATAATTCATACCTCACTAAAGGGTTACAAACGATTTTCCACAAATCAAGCTTGAAAGTAGTTTTTCAATCAAACAATACTTCTAAAATAATAGTAGAGAACCTAAAAGATGAAAGTCATTTGGAAAAAGTCGAATGTATGAAATAAATTGTTCTGATTGTGACAAAAAGTATGTTGGACAAACTAGAAGATCTGTACAAACTAGGTTTAAAATGTACATGGCTCATTTGAAACACGGTTGTACAGAGAAATCTTATGTTGCTGAATATGCTTCTCAGCATAATGATAAATTTAATGTAGATAAAGTAAAATGACTTAAAAATGTACCCAATAAAAGATTGTTGGGTGCATTTGAAAGTATAGAAATGATTAAATGTAAAATAATTTAAATAATGATAAAGTACACTTTAAAGCTTAATTCGATAAGGTTGGCAGGCTTTTTCCAACTGATTGATGGGATAAAGCCTCCGCGCTCAGCTACAAAAATGCACTCATCCGTAAAGGTGGTACGCATAAATACCTAGATCCTAGATTTAATATTTAGTTGATGATAAACTCCCGATGATACTAACATGGTTAGCGAAACGTACGTAGAGTGTTAAAAAAGTGTAGTTTTGGTTAATGGTGACGATATTCTTCAACATAGATTATATTTCATGATATCTCACCTCCGGAAATAAATAACATTTTCAATTTATCATAACACCCCAGATTATTTTTTTTTTGTCTGTATATTTTCCACATAATTGGCAGCACTGCTAAATTTTATGGTAAGGTCTAATATACAACTAGGTTCAACCTGATTTCCAAAGCGCACTGTTTGCGACTCAATTGGGTATGTCATTTATCCTCTAGGCACATTTACTTACCCTGTAGGATTCCGTTGGTTGACTAAAGGGTATGGAGGTAGGACAGCAGACAGCTGCTCCAGTTAGTCGCCTTTTACAAGAGGCAGAAGGTTCCCTGGGTCTACTCTTAATGGTCACAGAACTCAGAGGGGAGTTGCAGAAAATGATTTGTACAGGATTTGAAAATGCCTTCAACATAAAAACTGTCCAGTTCTGTTATAAATTCCAAGTTCGTCTTTGTACCAAAAATTACTATACCATTTTCTTTGTTGTTGTGCAGCAAAAAATTTTCATTTTTGTTTATTTTCAAGTATAAACTTGGTGTACTTCTCTTGTTTTTGGAATATTAAACGGGAGAGCAGATTTTCTTGCAGCACTAATATTTCTTGAAATACACTGTATGTCTTTGTGAAAAAGAGTTTCTACATCACCTTTTGAAAGTTCTTTATAGATAATTTTCAATGGTCGTTCCGTTATATCGTCACTTGCTTTAAGCTGTTGCTCATCTTTTATTTATCAAGCAGCCTATCACTCACTGGATCATAATTATGATTTCCTTTCAGTTCAATAATCATGAGCATCAATTGTTTTTAGAAATGCGGGACACTTTTTTGTAGCACCAACTGAACAAACCCTCTTTTTAACTTCATTGGCTAAGTTTTTATGAAAGTTTATAACAATAAGTGGCTTTCCTTTTTCGCTTTGTATTACTTCAAGATTCATATTTACTTTTAAGTCTCTACGCAAGGAGCGCAAAATTTTGCTCATTTTGGACTCATTTAGACATTATAGAAGGAACTAAAATTCAATTAGAACAGGTAAGGCGGAAAGGATTACCATTTCTAGTAGGGGATTAAAAGACTGAATAGAACAAATGTTTTAGTACTTAGTAGCATTTATATTTAATCTTGATTTTCGAAAATAAATTAAAAACATTTTCTATCTTCTTCTTTCACGGTACTCTATTCGTACCCTTAAACAAGACTCTACCAATCATTATGTTGACAGAAGCCTTCATCTACCATCTACCTTATTTAAATCTTGTTTTAAATTAATAATACAAGAACAGCTAAGTAAAAGACAAAAATAGAAGTTTAAAAAGCACAATCAATACAGATCTTGATATATTTTACCAAAATCCATACTACTTTCAAATCTAATTTTCACTTATAAAAACACAGACACTGATACAGTTGTTTTTTACCTCTCGCCCTTCAGATAAGAGAGGTATAGGAATCATGCTAAAAATTGGGTAGTGAGTTTTCAATGGATAAACACGTTTTGGGGTCCCTAGAATACGATTTTAATAGTTTCGCGATGATGTCTGTGTGTGTGTGTGTTAGTGTGTGTGTGTGTGTTAGTGTGTGTGTGTGTGTTAGTGTGTGTGTGTGTGTGTTAGTGTGTGTGTTTGGATGGATGTTGTAGTAACGATAACTCAAAAACTACTGAATAAAAAAATTTGAAATTTTGCATACAGGATTCTGATACCCTAGATTAGATCTGATTAGATTTTGGTGCCAATCGGACAACCGGAAGAGGCAGTTGCTATGGGTGATGACGCCATTATTATACAAAACGTCAATAAAGTTTTACACATATATTTTGTATACCCTATAGTTTATTTTCATCGCATTAAAATTTTCGAAACTTTTGCCATTGTTGCCAGATTTACAAAAAAGTAAATTTTTTTCATACTTTTTTGTGCCACCGTGTAAATTTTTGATTCAAACATGGCGAGAGGTCATGTGGTGGCCACATCAGATTTTTTAATATCATTTATTGATAAAAGTAGTAAAATACTGTTTCTCTACACCATTTCATTATACAACTCGTGATAACTGGAGTGTAATTAATTCCATTAGTGCAGAGTTCGCTTGGCTGTAGTTTTAGAAGTATTTAATTTAAAGTTTGTGTATTTTGACATTATAAATTAGAATTGTTATGAAAACAATTTACATTTGCAATTAGGAAATATGTAAATACATACAGAGTATAAATTGAATAGCTCACTTCGAAAAATGTTGTAAGATACAAAATTTTACATCCAATCAAAGCACTTAGATTTGATCACGTCCTTTCCCTGCATTAAGCTAGATAATACCAAGAAATCCGTAGTCATTTATGACCGATTGATAAAAAATAATATATTGTATACTAAAGTTAGTTTCAATACAAAGTAAAGCCAAAGGATACATTACCAGCGTCGTGGAATGGCGTCGAATATTGTAACTTCTGGTAATGGCGTTCGTAGTTTTAATTTGTGCGAATGGACTATGGACTGGGTTTTGAAGAAGTAAAACCCAACTATTTGTTGAAACTATTGGCGTCGGCGTTGCGACGCCAGACACAAGACCTTCGGTGACGATGTTGGTAGTTTGAAATTTGATTTTTGACTGGTCTGTTCTCCCGCTTTCACCCACGTTTTTATGCCGAGTTTGACTAAACATTCCTCGTCATAATGTTCTGTGGTACCGTATACTATTTGTTTTTCTGTAAACACATATATCTAAAGTATCTTGGGAAAAATGCAAACGAAGACCAAAATAAAATATAATTAAAAATAATGAGTTTTGTCAATCTACACTCAGAGAGATCAAGTGGTTTGAGAAAATATCGAATGTCTTAAAAAATCAACAAAGTCCAAGAAGAACCAAAACACATTAAATATAATGGGTTTTGGCTATCGCTCTAAAATTTCTTAAAATAGTAATCCAATAAAACGAAACAAAATACGAACTAATAATATGATATACCGAGGGTTGGTTGGTTACAGTATAACTATAACTAATTTATTTACAGTAAAAACATAACTCTTATACTTATATTAAGCACAACTAACAACCAACAATATTAATTTATTTTAGCGCGCGAACGTCTTGAATTGTTCAATTGTCCATCTCTTCCAAGTATACAGATTTGGCCAAAACTTTGCGGAACATACCGTATTTCATGCAACAGACAAGAAGCCCAGCAAACGATATGCGACGAATAAAAGCAAAATATTTTGGTATACGCCTTTTTTAAAAACATTCGTAATTTATCGTAGTGCATCGGATCTACGTCGGCGTTTGGGGAAATACGCGGACGGTCTGAGCACAAGTCTGATCAGCGTTGCCACATCTAGTAATTTCTACTTTTTTGATAGATTTTCACCTTTCTTTCGAAAATTTTAATAATGTAGAAATTCCATTAACAATAGAATTATTGTAAAAATTATTTTAATCAAGCATTTACTTTAATTTCTATGTTGCTAGATGTGTAACTAATTTGGTATTTTTATTGATTAGATTGCATCGACTGCTTTTTTGTCGGTGATTCCCCCTTATGAATTACGGGATTCAGCTTAGTATTTTCCCGACAACTGACGGCCGAATTTAATCTGTGAAACTTTGTATAAACATGTAAAGTATAAAGATGGAACAAGAAATATATTCAATAACAAACTCATTGCAGGCGAAAAATGTCATAGAACGAAATAGTTCTAGTTTTTATCTATTTTTCAATAGTGCGTGCTCTATTATCACTCCAGTACTGAAAGTGCCACTTTTGGCACAATTGTGCTACAATTGACAACACTGCCAGCCGCGAGTACATTGCTCTTATCCACACGTTACCTAAGAGTGGTGGAAATAGGGTGGAGTCAATGTTTCGTCTTATTTTTCCCCATTGAATCGTTACACTAATACATTCTTCTTCCTCTCATTACAATCGCTTTGTTCCGTAAAGATTTTGCCAGATCTGTATATACTTCTTACGGCCGAATGCGGATTTTTTTATTTATGTGGTATTAGTATTTTCTATAATCGGAGTATTTTTAAAGTGCAAATTTTACCTGTTCCTAATATCTTTGCTCGTAGTTTTTATTATAGATTCGTTCATCAGTTCTTAGATATTTTAGTGTAGTTACATTTAGTCCAGTAATTAGTTCATAAGGAATAGTTCTAACTAGTGTATAAGCATGGATACTTCTCGTCAAATGGGGCCGTACTGTATTTTGTTTGGACAGTTATAAAGACACCCTGTGTGATCTTTGATTACAGTTTACTATGAGCGATATATGCGCCATCTAAAATTTTTAATCTGAAACTTTAGTAATCTCTCAAAAATCAGTCAAAATCAAGTAGGTAGAGATCTCCCAGTTTTACCCAAACTTTTACAGGTATAAGTGGAAACACCATGATTTTTAGACATCTTAATTAATTCTATGAGGTACAATTGACGTAAATTAATAGTCTGTTATTGTACTTATTTTTTAATTTTTGTCGATTCAATGTTTTATTATTTATTTAATTTTTTCCTTGCATCAAGTACTTGAAACATCTTTTGTATTGATTTTTCATTGTTACATAAACGTAGTATTAATTAAAAATAAAACAATTGAAAATAATTTTCTCTCTATGGTAGCTCTATGTTTACCCACACTTAGCAATTGGATATTCTTCGAGTGAAGCCTGAACGTGAGAGCTTTCAGACTCTGTATCGCAGCTTTGTGATATGTTCATTTTTTTTTTGTGTACAACCGTAAAGTGTTACTGGCGAGTTGCCCATTTATGCTGTCAACATTCTATTATTATAGTATACCTAGAGTGCAATTATTACACCTACAGGGTTGTCCGAGTTAAAATAACCATTTATTTTTTGTTGCAGACGCCACGTTTGTACAAAAAACCCCAACAAACCAGTGAAAACAAAGCAGGCATATTGTAAACCGATTTTCAAGAATTTCGTAGTTCGATGTCAAGGAAATCAAATTTGCAAAGGAGTAAGGTAACAAATATTTAGTATAAATAATTTTTAGTTAAACATTGCTGATAAAAATTATTTTTTAGAGTAATTTATGAAACCCACTACAAAGATGTTGTAGCTAATAAAAATTCCAATGAAATGATTTACGCTTGTTGCCCAGGTTGGACACAAAATACCAATAGAAGCCATGGTTGCAGCAAAGGTAATAAATTATCTTTAATCCTTCTCAATGTTTTATAACAAAATATGCAATAATTTAATACTACTTATTTATTATGTACTTTTAGCGAATTGTATTAAACCATGCTTAAACGGAGGAAAATGTGTAAAACCAGAACTCTGTGCTTGCCTAAAAGGATTTGCAGGACAACAATGTGAGATTCTTCTTAATTCACGTAAGTACTAAATAAGAAAGATAGAGAAAGTAAGCCAAGTGGTGTGAGGCCGGAACAGATTAAGAAAGGCGCCAAAATGTGACAAGCTTCGAAAAAAAGAATTATATGAAGACATTTTTTTTTGTTCTCAAGAATTTCCAGTTTAGCCTATTGTTTTGTAGGCAATCTAAACTCGTGCTTAAAAGCGCCGTATGCTAATCTTGCTTTATGCTCTGATTGAGCTAGGTCTGACTCTAGGAAGACAAGTCCCTCCTGGCCTTGTCTCTAAACACAAACAAGATAAAAATATCTTCTTAAATCAATTTTATTGACATCATTTGATGCCTGAGTTCTCTATGCCCATAATAATTGGCTTAAATATTTCTGGAAGATCTGCTAGAAGTACCAATTACCAATCCATTACTCATTGATTTCCATACTGATGCCTTATAGTCTTCAACTGACCTCCAAATTACATGTTATTAGAGTCCTAAGTACGTCTAGTACGGTATCTTCATGCATCTTTAGAAGTATTAATGGTTTGAAACGATACTTTACTTTGTTGATAATAAATAATTAATGTGATTAAAGCTCATAACTTTTTATTATGGGTTCGTTCCAAGGATAGAATTTGAAATATATCAGTAGTTAAATATTAAATAAAAAAGTTTTGGACGCCAGTCAAATTGATTTTTTGATGTAATTAGAAACAATTGACAAAACAACTATGATATATTTCAAAATCCGTCCTTTCTTTTTTTGGGGGTTAAGGAAATTAAACTCAAATTAAACGTTATATTTGTTTATTTTACGACAAACAAAAGTTCCACAGATTTTTTCTTTTTCTTTTTCTTTTAAAAAAAAAACTTAGCTTTTCTTGGGGATTTTCTTATCTTCCTTTTCCAAAGGAAACTGGATAGCTTGGTCCAAAAACGTAGTCCAAGAAAGAAAAAAAATGTAGTCCAAGGGAAAAAAACTGTAGTTCAAGGGAAAAAACTTGGTCCAAAGGAAAAACCCTAAAAGTTCACATAAAGTAAATATAAGACAAAAATCTTATAAATTACCAGATTTCGTGGTCTCTGTTTTTGAAAAAGAATATAAAACAATGATAATATTAAAATGAAATACATGAATTTTAGATTAAAATATGAAATATAAAACTAATTAAAATAAATTAACTTCCAAAAGACAATCTGTTAAAAATTAAAAAATAGACTCTCTTTTGTAAAATGAGTCACAGACATCAGATAAATTATATTGTTATAAAAAAATAAGATATGAACAAAAAAATATATATAAAGTAATTAAAAGAATTAAAAATAACAGTAAATAAAAGTTAAAAGCGTCGAAACAATTAATAATGATATCAAAGAATTTTTGTGAAAATATAATATAATATAATATAAACTTACCTTATAAAATGAGGGGGAGAAAAAAAGAAATCTTACGTAAGCGACACGAACGATATAAAAGTTAATTATTTTGACTAAGTAGGCAAAGAGAAGAACATTATTAACATGAGAAAGACATTTTATAGGAATACCAAAAAAAAAGAGGGACATGACACGAGGAAATAAGAAGGCGATATCAAGCGAGTTTGAAATTAAAATATATTGAGTAACACTTCCGATCTAAATTTTGAGGATTGACGATTACACAATCCCAGAGTTCTTCGTGTTTTAGGTACATCTTAACAGCAAATTTCCATGAGTCGTGGTTATCCCGACCTCTTAATTTATCAATGAGAGGGAGAATTCCGGAACCAGAGATTAAGAAATTTGAAGCAAACAACACATAGCAGCAGCTACAATTTGTAGAATTTTAATAAACTCAAACCTAGTTTTTCTTGCTAGTAACCCTTAAATACCAATAGTAAAAAGACCAACAACCTCTTGCGTAGTATAGCTTTAATCAGTGGAAGTTTTACCGACATCCTGAAGGAGCTCTCTAATCGGAGTACCGACTGGCCTACAATCATCCATGTTAAAACGTTTTAGCATCTCTTTAATATAGTTTTCTTGATCCAGCCAAAGTTTTCTTGATTGTCTATCTTTTGTTATACGCACACCTTGAGGAATATTTTGCAGTAGGGATGTCTTTCATCCTGAACCCGAAATTTCTCATTAGATGATCTTTCAGATTTAATTTGTAAGCAAATAAATATTTTTCTACTCCTATTTTATAATACGCTAATTAAAAGACTAATACCAGTTTCGTAATGAGATTCAATATGAAACTGGTTTTCATTAAGATACAGCTCTTTCAGCAAATAGAATCGAATTATTTTTAGCAAAGTAGGCGGTTATTTTGATAATACAAATTTTTCAACGAATAGAATCGAGTTATGTTTTAGCGAAGTTGGCAATTATTTTGACAGCTGTCAAAATATTTTAAATTGTTTAAAATCGATAAGAAAAAAGGCTAACTTATTAATATATTCTAAAAAGGTTACTAATTAATATATGTTTAGAAAAAAAGTGTTTAGCCTTACACCCGTAATGGTAGATGGGCAATATGGATTAAGGAAGTAAAAAGTATTTCTTTTCATTGTTATAAAAATGTTCCTTTTCATTTAAGATAATTAACATATGAAAGTCTTAAAATAAATATGTATTTCGTTTATTAATGGGAGTACAAAAATTAGCGTATGCAACTCTCACGTAATGGTCATGAATACACTCGCATGTTATATACCCTAAGCCGAAACTATTACGTTTCAATACAATTATAAATATAAAAATACTAAATTTTGAGAATTTGATTCCTATGCATCCAGGCCGTATACCGGACAGCTGTTTCGTCCTTTAAGGACTCCTCAGCGGCATAGAAATCAAATTCTCAACTCGAAATACATCTGTACAAGGCTGAGTTAAAAGGATGTTGTTCTCAGGTAGACAGCTAACGCCATCTACCATTGGGACACGGTATTACCAACAAACTGGAACCGACAGAGGGCCCATATCTCAAAATGGTAATGCCGCTGAGGAGTCCTTAAGGGATGAAACAGCTGTCCGGTATACGACCTTGATGCATAGGAGTCAAATTCTCTGTCGGTTCCAGTTTGTTACTGGCGTTATTACATAGGTGGAATATTTTTCCCAAGTAATAAGTGATACCGTATCCCATTGATAGATGGCGTTAGCTGTTTACCTGAGAACAACATCCTTACAATTATAAATGTTCACTTGCATACAAATTTGGATGACAATATTTCAAATATAAGTCTGTCATCTTTGATTGTCTTAATTTTTTCAACTTTTGATTGGTCACTAATACCATCGGAGTACTCTTTGTTTGAATCCGTTTTTGAAACCTTTAAAGGACCAATGTGAAGATAAGAGTAACGTTAGCATACGTAGGAAAGTCTGGTCTACATTTTGGTATAAGATAAGTCATGAATCGGTAAAAAGGTGACGGAGAGAAAACTAAGATCTGGAATTCAGTTTTTAACATGTAAATTTGCATATATCTTGTTTTCTAAAAAGGGTCCTTAAAATTTCATGTGTATAATTCAAATTATTTTATCTCGGTCTGATTACTGAGGTGGAAACTTATTTAACTGTGAAATTTAATGGGTTTTGTTTGTTTTCTTCAAGTGTCCCTCAGTGATTTGTCTTAGATCTGCTTCTCTTATACATTTTCATGAACTATGTCGTAGCTTCATACGAGAACGTCTCGTCTCGTAAAACCGACACGAGAGCGAGACGAGACCTTTTTGAAAATTATTTAGGCGATACCGAGACCACATACGGAGTCTCGTTCATATTTCTATTTCTTTAGATTTTTTTTCTGAATTTCCGAGAAAAATAAACTAGCAAGCAGTATAAACATTTATTTTTTTTTTATAATAAGGGAAAGGTCTGCATAAGGTACGATAAATTTAGGAAATCTAAAATCTGGTAACCATTTCTGAAATATTTTATTTTATATAAAATGAAACTCTCGATGTGTTTCGAATTTTTTAGGGCTTCCAAACAGTTCGAGGGTAATATTACAACACAGTTAAATCTGAGGTACCCAAGGGTCCGAAACTCCATTTGTTGTTAAAAGTTGAAGGTTTACTTATTATTTTTACTTTCCCGACCCACCTCCGAGAAGCGAAAGTATTGTGAACGAGCTAAAAAAAAATTTCGAGATAAAGATGGAAATATCCATTTTGAGGTCACCTGAGAAAATTAGGACCATTTCCAGATGGAAGTCTGTCTGTCTGTGTGTCTGTGTGTCTGTCTGCCTCTGTGTATTCTTCTACGTAAGGTATAAGGAATCCCTTAGTATCTTCGCCCAGAATCGTATGTAATGCACGTATAAAACTAGCTACAGACGTAACCAATCCAAAAGGCAAAACTTTAAAAACATAGGTGATTCCTTTAAATAGAAAACCGGTATATTTACAAGAGTCTTCTGACAATTTGACTTACCAGTAAGACATCGCCAGATCCGGGGAACTTATAAAAGCGCCTGGAATAATCTCGTAGAGGAGTTCTGCAGTGTTTGGAGGGATCACGTGATCCTTCTCCATTCGGGAATTAAGACGACGTGCATCGACACATACGCGTGGGCTCCCATCTTTTTTTTTCACCACAACAATTCACGTATTCAGTTTGTTGTTTCTGAATAACCCCCCAATTTTCCATTTCTTCAATTTGTTTCTCTACTTCCGATCTATAAATATGCGGAATGGGATATGGCTTTATAAAAAATGGCGTTTTATCGTACATTTTGATCACGTGCTTGTAACCAATTATACTTCCCGGTTTCTTCGCAAAGACTTGCGAAAACTCTGTTAATAATTTTTTTAACTTCCTTTTTTGATCTATTATATCCGATGATCCGCTTTGATTCAAAACAGATTTTAATTTTAAAATCGCTCAACCAATCACATCCTAAAATTAGATTCCTAGTAAGTGCAGGTACAACAACACAAACAAATTCAAATAATCTATTGTCGATTTTAAACTCGAGCAGGACTTGTTCCCTAACTCTATGACTTTTTCCTTTAAGCGCCCCGACTATTATTGTATTACTGACTGGTAATATCGCAATCGGTTCGCTCTTGTTGTTTTTCCGTAAGTCTTCGAGAAAACCTTGAGAAATACAAGACAGCTGACTTCCACTATCTATTAAAATATCGCCATTAATTTCTGCTTTGACGATTGGCAAAACCTCCTTACTCACTTTTCTGTCATACTCAAATTCTTCTAACAAACAATCCCTATTTTCCTCACCGAAAAAAATATTTACTCTTGCCACATGCGAGTAGTGGAGGTAGCGGGGTCCTGTGACACTCGATGGCATGTCCATCAAGTTCATGTACCAAGAGCTGAAGAAGTCACCTGGGGCAAGAAAAGAGTACCCCTTACGTGGTAAAAGAGGTGTATTCAATGTCCAGAAGGTATTTTAGTATACCTGAATGAGTAAAATCTACCCATTTGAATGCCTCTTAGGCTTCTTGTAAACGATGACCGACAACAATAACCAGAAGCGGTAGTAGAAGTTGGCTTCTTGTAGCCCCCCGTATAATGCAAAACTCATCGCTTATCGCTTGATCTTCTCTTCTTTTCCTGTACTTTTTACTTCTTGTAGACTGCGACCGACAACAATAACCGGAAGCGGTAGTAGAAATAGACTTATTGTAGCCCCCCCTGTATAATGTAAAACTCATCGCTTATCGCTTGATCTCTTCTTCTTTCTGTGCAGTTTTTACTTCTTGTAGAACAAGACCGCCAACAATAAAACCAGAGGCGGTAGTAGGAATTTCACCCTGTATAAAATCGTTTGATTTCATCTACTTTTCCCAAGAAGAAGTTAACTTCGCCTTGTATTTTATTAACAAGGTCAGAGGTTATCATTGAATATTTTAATCATTGAATATTTTATAAATTTAATTAATGGTTATTTTATTTTTAACTTGTTTTTCTATTAATAATTGGACTAAGGTTATTGAGGACAATAAAAAGAAAAATCTTAAAATATTTTTTTATTTAACAAACACATGTATGTATATATTTCAAATTATTTTATTTGAACATTGTTTTTTAAGTCTTGTTACTTCTTGAAAACAACTTGAATATAACCATTCCAAGTCTTTTATCGTCTTATTATTGTTTAAAGAAAAAGTTGGAACTGGTAGCTGGGTGACTTGTGGTCTCTCGGTGGTGGTCGTTTTTTCCAAAATTAGACTTTCAGCTTTTGGTAAAATGACTTCTGCATACTTTGAGGCCCAAGTATCAGCTTCAAATTTGAGACCTCCATTAATAGCGAGACAGGTGGAAAGTGAACTTTTTGTTTTATTTAATTCACTTTGAGTGTAATTTAATAATTTTTCGGTTGCGTTACAGCGTTCTTGATATTGTAGATCGTCAGTTATTTGTTTTTGACAGGAAAACATTGCGTTTATTTGATGTTGTGTGCAATTAATGGAATCGCTGTATGCCTTCGATAGTGAATATTTGCACTTTTCTAAACGATGCGAACATGTGCTATTATTGTTTTTTCTATGTTCAATTTTCTCTTCTTGTTCATTGGCAATTTTTATGATTTTCCCCTCATTACCATTATTAGATGTAGTATAATTTTTATAGAGTAATTTCGGGGTATTCATTAAGAAGTTTATCGAAAGCTACTTGTACAAAGGAATGATTGTTGATTTGGTGGTGTATATTTAAACTTTGATTTCCAGGAGTGTATGTTGTGGTAAATAAATCAGGTTTACCTTTAATTGTAAGAATTAGACTTAAAAGAAAGAATACAACTTGATTGAGCGACATTTTGTTAATGAATGAAGATTTATCTCGGAGGTGACTGTGGAGGAGGTTGGTATAAAGGTTGATATGCTCTGTTGTGATACGTCATCAGGTTTTGGTGAATTTGATTTTGCTGATATAACCATCGTTTAGCCTCAACTCTATTTCTTCGACAATCGTAACATTTGTTCATCCCCACATAAGCGGGGAATTCTTTAAAACATTGTACACACTTGCATATATTAGGCCCATTGACGTAGTTTTGATTTCGCCCTTCTTCAGTAACAGACGAGGATATTGTGTTCTGCTGAATTTCACTCATATCTGTTTAAGCTAAAAAACATAAAAAATGAATATAATAAGTGGGATAACACTTTCTTTTATACCTTTTTATTTTTATATATACCCCCAAGGTTTAGTATCAGTATGTACATAAGTTACAATTCTTTTATCGTCAAAAGGACTTAGAGCAATTTTTCTTTGAGCAATTGTGTACACTTTATGTTTTTGTGATCTAATAACATTTTGAGTACAATTTAAATTGGAATTATTAAAAAGACATTCATAATAATTTTCAAATGTAATGGTATTATTTTTTATTAAATAATTTTTTACTCCTTTAGCTCTACGTTTTGTTTTCTGGCAATCTAAAAGTTTTACAGCGTACATTTTAGACCTTAAACCAATAAATTCAGTCATAATAATAGAATTATTTTCGTCTTTCATCAAACCTAAAATCTTTTTGTTTTTTAATGGAATGCCAAATTGATTATCCTGCGGATAATCTGAAGTGTCAAATTTTGAAATATCTGTTTTAATATGCTGATAAATGTCATCTACAAAAAAGTGGTAAATTAAAGAGTCAGTATCTGTATATAATAATTTTGCACTATCACCAAATTTTTCTTTAATGTAATTATAGTGAAAGTCATACAGGTATGTTTTTGAAATATCTAAAATGCTAAATCCTACATATATAGGTTTATTAAATTTTACTGTTAATCTTTTCATTTCAATAATAACTAAATTTTCATTAAAAATGCATAAACTATGGAAATTTGGTTTGGCTATATAATAATTGGCACCGAATCGACCTGCATAACGATTTACAATTTTTATATCCCTATATTTTCGCACATTTTCCATAGTTTTCCCAAACACTGCATTGTTCATTAATTTATAAAAGTTTTTTTCAAACTCATTTGTGCTTTGTTTTCTCATTTCAGTATTTAAATTGATATATTTGGCCATCCAATTAGACTGATTAAATTTT
Source organism: Neocrepidodera transversa (assembly GCA_963243735.1). Classification (NCBI taxonomy): domain Eukaryota; kingdom Metazoa; phylum Arthropoda; class Insecta; order Coleoptera; family Chrysomelidae; genus Neocrepidodera; species Neocrepidodera transversa. Next base: position 23,380,091 of record OY725347.1, on the reverse strand, counting down.
AATATTCTATGGATTTTTTTAATTTTAAGTCCCAATTGCACAGCCTGTTTTAAATTTTTATAATGAATGACGTACTTTTCTTTATTATATAAAGTAGTTAATAGTTTTTTACCTTTTAGATTTGAGGTTGGTGGAACTCGATGTTCAGGTAGTAATGGTAAATCTGCATGTGAGTTAAATAATTTGTTCGGATAGTCAACGTCTATTTCCAAAATATAACCCGAGCTAGAATTATCTGGTACATTTAAAATGTCTATAGAATATGGGTCAATCCATTTAAAATTTGATGTAGGGAGAAATACCGACATTGCAAGACCATAAAGGTTGTTTATATCGAAATGCATTAAATAAGAAATTAAATCATTAACATTAAATTGTTGACCCATATATTTATTATTGGCTTTACCATATCTATTAGAACATTGAGATACACCTCCACGAATGCCTTTTTCTATAAACATTATCATGTCAATGTCTGTTAATAATTCTAATTGAACTTGTGTATGTTTTAACATCGCATCAAACGCTAACCCTGGAGCAGTATAATAATGTAATGGATCTAATTTATAAGTTTTAAAACATACGTTTCTAAAATTTTCGAAAATATCAGCCAACAGCAAAACATCCGTCCGTAGATAAATTTCAGTATATTGACGTAAATTTTCTATTTTTAATTCTTTCCACACGTTCTGAGCATGTTCATACTCCTCATATGTTATAGGAGAATCAGTTAGTTTACTATAAAATTTATCTATGGTAGGTAGTTCAGTATCCACTAATTTTTCCCAAGAGTTTAAATATTCGTATGGAAAAATGCCTTTTTTCGCTAATAGATTAAATTCCTCTTTAGTTTTACAAAACTTTTTCGTAATAATTTTTTGGTCTTGTTTTAAATATGATGCAAGAGCATTTAAACTACTAGGCATAAACCTAAACGAATCTAAAAATCTAAAATTAATATTGGAATTTTCAATGTATTTTGTAAAGGAAATATATTTTTCCTTATTAACAGGTAATAAAGATATTTTTCCGTTTATATGTGTTAAAGTTTCTATAAGAAAATGACTGTCATAACCTGATAAATTATGAAAAATTACTGGAACTGCATGAGAATTTTTGTAATTTAAATTGCATTTAGAGTGAGCCGGTCCCCTATAATTACCTGTGAGGTGACAATGGTCTCTGACTTTATAATTCTCTTTACTAAAAGAAGTTTGACAAATGTAACATTGGTTTGACTGAATATATTCTCGTTGTTGATCATTAGTTAGGGGTTTCATTGGTTTTATATCATTAAAAATATCATTTAACTCAAAAGCAATTAATTCTAGTTGTTTAACAAACCACTGCATACAATCTTTACCAGTATACAATTGAAATTTAGATAATGAATCATCATAATTGCATTTTAAATAAAAAGCTACACTACACGGTATATGTTCTTGATATTTCCGACTTAACATTGTAGGTTGCTCATCTTTAAAATCTTTTAAAATACATTCTAAATCACCATAATTGCAAAGGGGACATGTTCCATATTTTTAAAATTTGAAAATTTTAATATTTTTTTATCTTCCTTAGGTAATTCTATTTTAGTGAAATTAATATCTCGACATTCTATTAAATGTTTGTTTAACGATTGAGAAGAACTAAATCTATTTAAACAACGTTCACATATCCAAGATTTATTTTTTACAATTCCAATTTGTTGTTTTAATAATCCTGATAAATTTTTTATTAATGCAAAATGATAATAGTTCTCTAAATTAATATCACTAATATCATCATCATCATCATCGTCGTCTTCATTATAATTTTCGGACGATAGCATTAACAAATTAATCTTACGATCAAAACAAAGATTTTTGCTTAAACACAGCGGTAAAACTTTCTTCTTTTCTATTGTAAATATGTTAATTGACAGTTTGTTCATTATTTCAAATTTAGAAATATCTTTTAATTTAATTGGAAATGTAATTTTATCATATTTTAGAATCTGATTGAAATGAGGATATGAACTGGTTCTTTGAGGGTTTTGGATAAATTTTGGAACTGTAACATATGTTGAAATACCGTTTGTAATAGGGCTATATGAATTTATATTTATTTTTAATTGAATAATTTCATAAAGAGCAAAGCCACTATCCTTTTCTTGAAAATTTTCCAATTTAGTTAAGAGTTTAGATTCAACATTTTCTTTATACCAATTTTTTAAATTTGTTCCCCTATCTATATGTTGATTGCTGGTAGTAAAATGTTTAATATCCGTTTCACCATTTTGTGGTTTAACAAAATTTGCATAAAAAATTACATTTACTTTTAAAACAGAAGATTTTAAAGCTTCACGAATTTTGAGTGAAAAACTTTTAAAAGCACGTTTGAAAAAAATTATAGGATCTTTATATTTGAAATTAGTAATTACCCCCGTTCTAAGTCTATTTTGAAAACATGATTCGACATCTTGCCAAACTAACGATTTATTAGATGATTTTTTACAATTTTTAAACTTAATTTTAAATTGACGTTTAAATACTTCTAGATAATATTTTAACAAAGCCAAATCACTTTCTAATTTTAACAAATTGTCTTGTTTTGTTTTATTATTATTTTTAAGATATTTTTTAAGCAAACAAATTATATTTTTTAAATATGTTATCCACTTAATATAATCATTTTCAGTTTTAATTAGCTTACCTAATTTATCAACCTTCTTAACCAATTCACTAACAGTGGAAGTAAGAGACATGTTTTGATATTTTTTAAATGAATGCTAACATATTTATAGCCAAAAAAAAAAATATTTCTAATTAAGAATTATTTTGATAAACATGTTATTCAAGTGATAAGAAAATTATTATTAAAGCGAAAACAAGATAATAAATTGCATCATGCGAATGGAAATTTGATTGATCACGAGGTTGATGTGCGGCTTCTTGTTTACTAAAACCAAAAATAGATACTTAATAATTATTGTGAAATACATGTTATTTAAATAATACTAAAAAGTATTGCATCATGCAAATGTGAAAGTTTGACCGATCACAAGGTTGATAAATGTAATAAACATGCTGATAATGTAAGTTAAATATTGTATATAAATATAGCTATTTATGATGGTAAAATCATTCAAGTTTCCAACGCTCCTTAAATAAGAATATTATAATTTTCAAACGTTTTTTTGAGTACGAAAGATGGCTACAGCACCTTCAACATTTTTTATTAGCACACTCGACAAGAGTAATTTTCCTGTAAAAATGCTCTATGTAGTAGTTAAGGAGATTTTCAGGTAAATATATAATTTTTATTATTTAAAATAATATAACAAAAGACAACATATTTATAATTGTTTAATATTTTATTGTTTTTAGGTATGGTGTTAAAGAAATAGTAATAAAGAAAGATAGCGTTATAATTTCCTTAACTTACTCGCCCAAAAGCGAAACTATGAAAAGAAAATTTGGAAATCTCCCAGTTAGATATATCAGAACTTGGCGGTCTTGTTCTACAAGAAGTAAAAACTGCACAGAAAGAAGAAGAGATCAAGCGATAAGCGATGAGTTTTACATTATACAGGGGGGGCTACAATAAGTCTATTTCTACTACCGCTTCCGGTTATTGTTGTCGGTCGCAGTCTACAAGAAGTAAAAAGTACAGGAAAAGAAGAGGAGATCAAGCGATAAGCGATTAGTTTTGCATTATACGGGGGGCTACAAGAAGCCAACTTCTACTACCGCTTCTGGTTATTGTTGTCGGTCATCGTTTACAAGAAGCCTAAAAGGCATTCAAATGGGTAGATTTTACTCATTCAGGTATACTAAAATACCTTCTGGACATTGAATACACCTCTTTTACCACGTAAGGGGTACTCTTTTCTTGCCCCAGGTGACTTCTTCAGCTCTTGGTACATGAACTTGATGGACATGCCATCGAGTGTCACAGGACCCCGCTACCTCCACTACTCATGCGCTTCGTTCACCTCATCATTTTCACCTTCCGCCTCTAAAACATTGATTGAAAGCCCTTAAAAACTCTATTCATAACAATCAAAATTATTTCTCCAACTATCACCTGTCAAAAATAAAAAAATGTCAAAATTTTAAACTTTAACATGAAATATCTGAAAATGTATTCCGATTTTTTTTCAACTTTATAAGATTTTTTCTATTGTATTTGACTTTTTTCCATTTTTCAGTTTTTTTTTTTGATTTTTTCAATTTTTTTTATTTCGATTTATGTCGTTTCGATTATATTTGATTTTTTCGATATTTTTCGATTTTATAACCATTTTTTTCCAATTTTTTCCTTTTTTTCCATTTCTTCCGATTTCTTTGAACGTATTTGATTTTCGACTATTTTTTCGATGTTCTTTAATTTCATCCCATTTTTTTCAGTTTGTTTCAATTTTTTCCATTTTATCCGATATTTTTGATTAATTTTTTTTATTTTTTTCATTTTTTTTCTAGTTTTTTTTTCGATGTTTTTTAATTTTGACTATTTTTTTTCAATTTGCTCTGATGTTCTTCAACTTTTTTCGATTGTTTCAAACTATATCCATTTTTGTTGATTTTATTTGGTTTTTTTCCATCGTATTTGGTTTTTATCGATTTTGTCAGAATTTACTTGGGTTTTAACGCTTTTTCAATCCAACTGAGTTATATTTGATTTTTTCAGTTTTTCTCGACTTTATTTGGTTTTTTCGATTTTTATCGTTTTTGTCGATTTTATTTGTTTTTTTACGATTTTGTTCGATTGTATTTTATCGATTTTGTTTAAGCTTGTTTTCGATTTTTTTTTTCGATTTTTTTTTTTGATTTTATATGATTTTTATCAATTTTGTCGCTTTTATTTAGGTTTTTAAGGTTTTTGTCAATTTTATTCGATTTTTTTGTGTTGTATTTGACTTTTTTTTAGTTTTTTTTTTCGGTTTTTCTCGTATTTATTTATTATCGATTTTTTAGATTTTATTTGGTTTTTTACGATTTTTGTCAATTGTATTTGATATTATTCGATTTTTATCGATTTTGTATATGGATTTGGGTTACCCTTCGGAAGAACCCACTAATTTTTGTACGACATCTGTCAAACGGAAGTGTCACTATCAAAAATGACAGATGCAATATGTCACGGAATTTGACTTGCAATATGTCATTTGAAAGCCCTTGAAAAACACAATTCAGAACAGTCAAAAAATTTTTATCATTCTTAACGTCATAAAATTTTGCAATTTTAAACAATCGAAAATTATAAATTCGACTTTAAAACAATAATTACGTGAAAGATATCTAGAATAATTACTCATTAGAAAAATAAAACATTTTAAATAAATTTTACATTTCTATTGAAAATAGGAGTAACGAAATCAACATTAACATGCCCTCCAGTTCAAATTCGACAATTGTAATTTTTTTTATACGGTGTCTGGTTAGATAGTTATCTGCCATATAAAAAATAATTTATAATAAATTAGTATTTTTAAACTAATTAACATTTTTTATTACTGAAATGTAAAATGTAAGTTTGCGAAAATATTGTAACGTGTATGAATGAAAAAAAGTTGTTTTTTATTATATAACAATGTTTATAATTATAATTTGTATAGATAGTGATTTAGTAACGTCTAAATAAAAACAAAAATAAATAAATAATCATTTATAAATTGCAATAGAATTAATAATTACCTTGTTTTGTACTAGAAATAAGTTCTAGCAATAACGAGTTTTGACGAGACGAGATGAAATCGAGACCGAAACGAGACTTATTTTTTTCTCAACTAACGAGACAGAGACGAAATTTTTGAAATTCTCGCCTTATTTCGTCTCGTGTGAAGCCCTAGTCGTAGGGCGTAAAATTCTTTGGGTCGACGTCAACAATCAATAATTGCTTTGATTTTCAAAATTATCATGATAACTTTAATTCTTAGTGTGAAGAAACAAATATTTCTTGCGAAGGAATTGTGGGTCAAAAAGAAAAATTATTATCGTAAAAATGTTTAATTTGCGCTAATGATGCTTTGTTAATTTTTTAGCGGAATGTCGAAAACCTTGTTTGAACGGAGGAAAATGTGTGAAAATGGATACTTGCAGCTGTCCAAAAGGATTTGATGGGAATCAATGTGAAAATGATTTAAATTCACGTAAGTTTACTAATCTAATTAATATATAAATGAAGTTTTCCGATAATTTAAAAGTCTTTCTAGCTCTTGTTTACCTTGCTTACATTTTCATCTGTTTCGATTCATAATTTTTTATTTTTTTAACATTAGATTAAAGTAACAAACTATTTCAACAAAGGGCGCTCCTCATTGGGCGCCAGTGGTAAAATTTGTAGTCTTATTCTTTCCTGTTTAGTTTTTCCTTGCAATAGCTTTTTCTATAATTATTCTCCGATTAATTATCTTTTCACTTTTTTGCCCTGTTTGTTCTTTTTTTGTTAGTAATAATCCTACTAAATACTCGTATGCTGTTACTGTCCCGCGTATCTGTAGGGTAAATGTTTAGCGCATTTATGCGTCTTCCGGAGTCAAATAATAATAATAATATTAATATTCTTTATTTTCCATTTGACAATTTGTATAGGATTCGTCATTTTTTTTACGTAAAAAAATATATATACAATAATACTAATACAATTAAAAATAAATCAATTCAAATTAAAAACATTCAACATTTAACATTTAAAAAATACGTCCACGAGTAAAAACAATACTTTCAATAAAAATCTCTTTATTCTTCTTTTGAAAATATTGATATTGGCTGCTTCTTTTACAGTATTGGCCATTTTATTGAACATTTTCGGGCCCAAATAATTAGGAGCATTTGAACTTATTTTTAAAATGCAAAATGTAATATGAAGTTCACCAACCTGCCGCGTATGGTATCGGTGTATATTTTCTATCTTTGCAAACAGTTTTTTGTTCTTATAAATAGATATACACATTTCAAAGATGAACAAAGACGGAAGAGGTAAAATGCCATATTCTTTAAAAAGATGTCTGCATGTTTCTCTCTGACTTATTCTTGCTATACATCGCAGAACTCTTTTCTGCGCAATAAATACTTGAGATGCAATGGTCTAATTTCCCCATAAACATATACTATACCTTATCGGAGAGTCAACCTGTGCAAAATAAACCATTACAAGTTGATGAACTTTCAATACTGATCGAAGATTGAGAAAAAGAAATTTTAACGAATTAATTTTGGAAACTAGTTGACTTCAGTGTGTTTTCCAGTCTAGCTTTTCGTCAACCAAAATTCCTAAAAAGCGAATGGGCTCATGCGTTACACTAATATTAATAATGTTATTATTGAACTGTCCCTGTAGTAAAAAATCGAACCAAATTTGTTTTATCAGGATTAAAGAATAGGTCAAGGTTATTAAAATAGTTAAAAATAGCTGTAATTAGTGTTCACAACCAATTCTTCAGAGTCCTTGGCTGAAACCAAAACAGAAACATCATCTGCATATTCAACTTACTCCGAGTTCTTTATATACAAATTTATATTATTGATATATAATACAAATAAAATAAGACCTAGTTTGGATCTTTGAGGAACACACATATTTACATTCTTGAAGTCCGAGTTGATAGTTGTCACTAAGTTACATTCTCTGTTAGTTAATGAGACATATTGTTTACGATCACTTAGAAAGGATGATATCCAGTCCAGCGATACACCACGCATTCCAAAATTTTCTAATATTGATAATAAGGTATAATGATTGACACAGTCAAATGCCCTACTGAGATCACAAAAATACCAACAGAGTACTTGACAGTTTCAAAATGCTCTATATTGGATTGTAAAATGAGACCATTGCGGTAGAAGTAGATTTACTCTGACAAAATCCATGTTGATTTTCGGTATTGATGTTAAATTTACTTAAAAACGAGAGAAGTCTATCAAGAAATTCATATTCGAAAATTTTGGAAAAAATACTAGGAATAGTTACAGGCCTATAATTAACAATTGACGTTCGATCCTTTCTTTTATTTAAATATTGAAATTATTTTTCCTGTTTTTAAATTAGAAGGAAAAGAACCTCATTCAAAAGACATATTTATCAAGTATGTTAAAGGGTCAGTAATCTTATCGATGACATTTTTTATTAAGAAATTTGGAATATCATCGACACCACAAGATTTTTTATTTTTAAGTTTAAGAAGAATCAGTTGTAATAATTCAGTTGCGCAAAAAGGTGTTAAATATAAAGATTGTTTATCTGAAAAAGTACCATTAATTTACAAATCTTGTCTACTTTTATGTTATTTACAAGTTCAAGTGGTGTATTCAAAAAAAGTTATTAAACTCATTAACGATTTCATGTGGGTCTTTTAAGAATACATCATTTTTCTTAATATGAATATTTTCATGTGTTTTAACTTTATTGGTTAATTCGGACATTACATTCCAAGATGCCTTAACTGTGTTATTTGAATTAAATATACAATTCTGATAATACAACTTTTTCTTCTCGGTCATTAATACCGAATGGACCTTTTTACTTTTCTTATAAATTTCCTCAAAATTTGGACAAAGGAATCTCATACCAAATAAATCTTTTAATTTTCGACTTGATTCGATAACATCTTCATCAATCCAGTTTTTATCTTTATGTTTTACACAGACTTTTCGCTTAGGAAAATGTTCAAAGAGATATAAGATTGTGGTATAAAAATGTTTTTCCACTACTAGTATTAGAAGATGTCATTATTTATGCTGCGTTCGAGACGAGAAGTTAAATTTCTCTCCTACGAGTAGATAATTTTTGATTATCTACTAGTAGTAGATGATGAAAACAATTGAAGACTAAACGTGATCTCCGAGGTAGGCGATCAAATTAATTATCCACATCTGTCATTGCGTTTGTCAAAAGAGTTTTTTTTTGAATGATAATAAAAAATTCGGCTGCAAATCAGCTCTTTCTATTGAATTCCTATATTGTTAAAGTAAATTTTCGACCTAATCAGATAAAAAGGGGTAAGTAGGGTAAAGGCGAGTAAGATGACAAACGTAAGGATTGAGGCCAGATTATAACTTAATGATCTAATCTATCAATAATTCGGCTTATGAAGAAGGTACGTAAAGTAATCATTTGTAAACATGGATTATTAAGGTTATGACAACAAACATAAAAAATGATCAAATTGACACTTTTTTAAAAACTGTCAAATTCGTCATCTTACCCTAACCTGTGGCTAAGATGACTTATGTATGCGGGTAACATGACGACTATTAAAATACATTGTAGTCAATTTATTAAAAATAACATAATTTCTCAGTAATACAACGAAATAATATTAATGAAATTAAACTTTTATCTAGACAGGTACCTACCTACCTATTGTTCACAAAAATAGCAAAACCACTGTTTAGCTTTTGCTTCTTTGAAGTATATTCCAGTGCATTCGGCATGAGCCCATTCTTTGCACTTTGTACACATGAACCAAAGTTCATTATTTTTCCCTGCATCGTCACAAATGATGCAATTCCTATCATCATCACAGCTGATACCATCCATTTTATCTTCAGTATCCACCATCTGAACTTCTAATTATAATTCTGAAGATCAGCTAAAATTCATCTTTCGCTTAAATGTTTGCGTTTTTGTTGTGTTGCGGTTCACTTTCTTTCGTGTCGTATTTTTGATTTTTTCATCTTTTGCCATTTTGTTTCCTTTCTTTTTCCAATTTTTCTTCTTGTATGACTGCCAAAGCTGTCTTAACAGGTGTGCTGGAAATTATCAAAGAAGGGAGCTTTTTTCTTGTTCTTTTATTTTTAACTTCAGCTACAGGTAATGCAGGAAGTCCCGTTCCTTTATTATTGGAAGGAGGTGTTAAGTGCCGTTTTTCGTTCAAATCTGGATATTTTTTCGAGGTAGATGGATGAACTTGATTTAGATTAGCACCTTCATTTGGAATATTTTCAACCGCTTGTAGATCTGTAGTAGGATTCAGGTTTTCATTTATTTCAAGTGGTTTGTCTGTAGTTTTGGCTGCCATAAAATCAATTTCAGAAAAGATATTGGAATCAAAAGGTTCTATTCCGCAAGCTTTAAATCTTTTTAAAGCATGTGACAGTGATGCTGATTTCAAATAGGCTTGTCCGAATCTTGAATTGTGATAGTTCTTCCTCGATTATTAACGAAAAAATTTTCACACACCACGCTATAAGCCGTTTTCAGGGGGCGAAAAAAGATACATCCAATGGCTGCATCCTATGGCTTGCGTGCGCCGGAAATCCAAGTAAGGTAATATAGTTTTCTCTACACAAATTTATGGCATCCAAATTTACATGTGTAGCATGGTTATCTATCAATAATAATACGGGATTACATTTGGAGGGCTTGGCATATTGAATAAAATGTTGCAGATATTTAATAAAATTTTCTGTTGTCATCCAACCCGTTGAATGTGCCACGCCAATTGATCTGGAGGGAGCTCCGTTTATGAATGCAGGTTGCATCCTAAATCGGGGGAAAATTAACAGCGGAGGAACATACGTACTAACTGCATTAATATAGCATAAAGCTGTTAGATTTGATCCTCTTTCGGCGGATGATACTTTAATAACCCTACGTTTTCCTTTGGGGGTAAGAATTTTCGGATTTTTGGTAGGGACTGTCGAAATACCAGTCTCGTCACAATTGTAGATTTGGTTGGCAGTGTAGTTATATGTAAGTCTTAGGTCTTTCAGTGCGTTAAAAAATTTGGCGACATTTTCTTTGTTAAATGCCATCAGACGTGCAATGGGAAGTGGACTCGGGAGTTTTTAAAGAAATTTTGAATTTTTTCCTAAAACTTTCGCAAAACTCTCTTCCAGTTCTTTTTTTATCTAAATTAAATCTGTGATCAATGTTGTGATATTCTATATAGTCAACATACAATTTTACTAAATTGTTTTCTCGTTAAGCCAAAATAATAGTCCAGGGCAGTTTTCCAATTGCATCACTACTTGCACCATTATAGGAACGACTGGAAACTCGGAAAAATCGCTCGCAAATTGTTACTCGGGGGTTTTCAGGCCCGCCGAGCTCGATTCTGGCATTAGAATTACACGGGGGAGCACGGGGGCGGCTCTGCGGGGGGTGCGGGGGTGGTTAATTGGGGGAGAAATTGCAGCGTGCATGGAAATCGCACCAAACTCGTTACTCGGGGGTTTTTGGAGATGCCGAATTCAATCCCGACATTATAATTGCCCGGAGGAGCATGGGAGCGGCTCTGCGGGGTCATTCTGGGGGGGAAATTGCATAGTCCATTAGAAGCGCCAGACCCGTTACTAGCGGGTTTTCGGGGATGCTGAATTCAATTCTGGCATTAGATTTCTCGGGGGCCCCTCTGTGAGGTTGTCTGGGGGTGATTGAGGGGGATGGGGGTGGCAGCGTCCACCAATGGTAAAGAAGAAGGTGAAAAATCTCAAATTATGAAAATAATACTTTATTCAAATAACAGACAGGAATTTTTATTAATCTCGAATTATTCATAATAAACTTCAATTTTTAACTAAAATACTAAACATCTTGTTCAAACTCTTCTTCGTCTTCTTTCCGTTCTTCAACTTCTCTCCCTCCTGAATTTTCTTCCCCTCCTTCATTTTCTTCCTCGTCACTACTCTCGGCCTCATTGGAAACGTCTTTTTGGTTTGAGCAATTGCCATAGCAATGCTTGCATGCAAGTGAGCACTCCAACCCACTTCGGCGGCACCCGCACCTCGGGCCACAGTCGGTTTGACAAGAACAAGAAATTTTGCTCAAAATTTCCTCGGGACCGGCTTCCTGCGCGGGAACTGGAGTCATATTTTTTCTCTTCAGTCAATACAAAATACTTCTGTTCGCGCCGGTCCCGGTGGTAACGATACTCTACTCTCTTTAGCTTTTTCGCCTTTTTTAAATTCAGTTTCGAGGAACAAAAGACTCCTAAAGCAATTGTTTTTATAATATTTGTAATATTTATTTATTTAATATTCCATCAAAATTTTTATTATTCATATCCCCGGTGAAGTCTATTGTCTTATTGTCATGGACGCTTATATCCCCCCGCGGGCCCAAGCACCATCAGACAACCTCACAGAGGGGCCCCCGAGCGGCCCGGAGAAATCTAATGCTAGAATTGAATTCGGCATACCCGAAAACCCCCAAGTAACTGGCCTGGAGCGCTTCCCATGTACTATGCAATTTCCCCCCAGAATGAACCCCCGAATGCACCCTGCAATTTCTCCCCAAATTAACCACCCCCGGACCCCCCGCAGAGCCACCCCGTGCGCCCACGTTAATTCTAATGCCAGAATCGAGTTCGGCGGGCCTCAAAACCCCCGAGTAACAATTTCCGAGCGATTTTTCCGAGTTTCCAGTCGTTCCTATAATGGTGTAAGTAGTGATGCAATTGGAAAATGCATTTTCCGGCCCAGAAAGCATTTTTCCAAAACGGATTAACCAGGCCATGTAGCCTCGTTTTCTGTGACCTTCCTGAACACAATGCAGAAAACCGCATCGCGATATCTGCTTCACCTCCAAATTTATTCAATCCGGCCGATTTTGCTCTAAATGCCCTGGACTAAAAGCCCTTTGGTCTACTTCTACAGGAAGAGTTTAAAAATGTAAAAAAAATTAGGGTGTTCCATTTAAAAAAAAATTTGACCTTCATATGTTTCACTTTAATGGAGCACCCTGTATGTTTGAAAATATTTTTTAAATGTAGTCCTTATTAACTTACATAATACTACTGCAATAGAAGTTTACGAATATATTCCGTTTCGCCATAAAACTCCAAAAATATCATTGTAAAAATGATTAAATGTTTTAGAAGTGGAAAAAATAGTATATAAACCACGGTAGAGAAGATTTTTCTCGACCTTGGTGTATAATATACTATTAAATGATATCGCGAAGTTATCAAATTTATACAGTTCCGACCAATCATTATTAGACAATGTTTTTTTAAAATTCTGTATTTATCTTCCATAAAAATTCTTTTCTCTATAATAGTTTCTAAGCTATTTGATTTACCCAGAAAATCAATATCTAAAAGAATTGTTGGATGATCTGAAAACTCATTATCCACCATGCAACATATGAATAATTATATTTTTGACTACTAATAACAATTTGATCAATTAAAGTACATGTATTTAAGGTGACTCTTGTCGGCCAATTTACATTTAGAATAAGATCAAAAGAAAATAAAAGAGTGGTTAAGTTATTAAAATGTTCGTTTTTATACTTATCAAAATTAAAATCCCCAGTTAATATAAGCTTAACAGTGGGTTTATGTAACAGATCTAAAACTTCAGTAAGTTTACTAAAAAATATGCCTGTAACTCCTGAAGGTGATCGATAATAATTTATAATATTAACGGAATGTTCAAATATATAAGATACAGCACATATTTCAAAGTGTTGATCTATACAGTACATATTTAAATCAACAATTTTGGCATGGTTTTTTTCTTTTATCCATGTACTAACTCCACCGCACTTCAAAGTAGCCCTACAATAAAACGTAACCGGCTTATAATTATTAATAATTAACAAATTCAGATGTTCAATTTTTATTCCAACTTCAGTTAAACACAAAATATTGACATCCTGATACTGATTCAAATCTCTTTCTAGAAAACAAATTTTTTCAACAGTTATTGTATTAATATTTAACAAAAACAAAGTAGATTTAAAAATTAAATCTAAATCTTTTGAGGAATTTCCCTCTTTTGTCTCGATAAAAAACGATTTATACACGCTTGATAAGGTCATAGATCAGCATTCATCGCTTTTTTAAAATTAGTAGTCAAAATTGTTACTTTGAAACCAATTTTATCAAAAAAATCAAAATTTTGTACTTTTATTCCCCTGAGATATCATGAAGTAGATAATTTATTTTTAAACATTTATTTTTTTCATAGCTCCTCAATGTACAAGAGACTGCGAAAACGGTGGTACCTGCATCCAAAACACAATTTGTCAATGCCTGGTTGGTTTCACTGGTCGACGATGTGAACGGGACATCGATGAGTGCAAGGAACAAAAACCTTGCGACCAAATTTGTTACAATACACCAGGAAGTTACAACTGCCAATGTAAAGAAGATTTTATTCTGCAGAAAGATGGGCAAACTTGCAAGCGGGAAGGTATATAATTTTATATTTCTATTCCAGATTATATCACAATACTTAATTCATATTAACCCTAACAATTTCTTTCACTTATAGGACTTCTAATTTAGATTTACAGATAAATCTATAATATAAGCGGCAAAGTCCTGACTGATTGACTGACTAGTTATCGCCACGCTCCAAAGAAATACGGTAACCTTATTTTGACATCTACGCTTGCGCATATTGGTGCTTAAAGTAAATAGCGCTATGAGAAAATACCGTATTACCGTAAATGAACAAAATACGGTAATAGTCCAGGATGTAGGGAAATTTCATGACGTAAATTTGCTACAGGATGAAAAGTATACTAAGTTGTAGACAGAGATAAAACTAGCATGCTTATATACTTTTACACACGAAAAAAACTTGCATAAACAAATTAGCAAGGTCCAAAGTTAGTGAAAACATGTTTTTCGCTTCTACAAGCAACAATACTGATTTTAGCGAAATAAGTATTCAATACTTTTTTTTCGGCAGTAACAATACCTTTAATTTGATCCATTTCGCGATTTGTTTCGTCAATTGGTTTATTAAAAAATCTGATGTGGCCAGCACATGACCTCTCGCCATTTTTGAATCAAAAATCTACAGGTTGACACAAAAAAGTATGAAAAAAAATTATATTTTTGTAAATCTGGCAACAATGGCAAAAGTTTCGAAAATTTTAATGAGATGAAAATAAACTATAGGGTATACAAAAGATATGTGTAAAACTTTATTGCCGTTTTGTATAATAATGGCGTCATCACCCATAGCAACTGCCACTTCCGGTTGTGCGATTGGCACCAAAATCTAATCAGATCTAATCTAGAGTATCAGAATGCTGTATGCAAAATTTCAAATTTTTTTATTCAGTAGTTTTTGAGTTATCGTTACTACAACATCCATCCAAACACACACACATACTAACACACTAACACACACACACACACACTAACACACACACACACACAGACATCATCGCGAAAATATTAAAATCGTATTCTAGGGACCCCAAAACGTGTTTATCAATTGAAAACTCACTACCCAATTTTTAGCATGATTCCTATACCTCTCTTATCTGAAGGGCGAGAGGTAAAAATAGCGAAAAAACGTCAAAAATGTCGTTTTTTTGCAATGATAATAATTATTACAAAAAAAAGTTTTTTTCATATTATTATTGCTTTAAAAGCAAGGTTTTTGATTCTGAATCAGACAAGTCATTGCAAGACTGAATTGGTTAATTTGTTGCTGAGATATTTGATATTGTTTATCCCAACACCGTAAATGTTTATTGCTCTAACTTTTTTTTCTATGAACATTTTAACTTCTATAAGAGCTCATTCTCTTCATTGAGACTTATATTTTTAAGATTTTTTTGAAAAAAATAAAAAAGTAACATTTAACCCTTTGTTTTTGCTTTAAAAAGAGGGTACTTTTTTTGTTATAAACAATTAGAGCTGGTGCGCGCCCTGTACATCGTATCATTTTTACCTCTTGACCTTCAGATAAGAGAGGTATAGGAATCATGCTAAAAATTGGGTACTGAGTTTTCAATGGATAAACACGTTTTAGGGTCTCTAGAATACGATTTTAATATTTTCGCGATGATGTCTGTGTGTGTGTGTGTGTTAGTGTGTGTGTGTGTGTGTGTGTTAGTGTGTGTGTGTGTATGTTTGGATGGATGTTGTTGTAACGATAACTCAAAAACTACTGAATGAAAAAATTTGAAATTTTGCATACAGGATTCTGATACCCTAGATTAGATCTGATTAGATTTTGGTGCCAATCGCACAACCGGAAGTGGCAGTTGCTATGGGTGATGACGCCATTATTATACAAAACGGCAATAAAGTTTTACACATATATTTTGTATACCCTATAGTTTATTTTCATCTCATTAAAATTTTCGAAACTTTTGCCATTGTTAAATTTAAATCGGCGAAGTGCGGAGAAAATAGCTATATCTCGGAACCTTTATATCGGATTTTGGTCTTTTTTTTTAATCTGGGGTAACACGGAAAGTTATCGACAATGGCATTATTTTTTTTAATGATAATAAAAAATCAAAAAAAATTATTAAGTTTGAAATTTACTATTTTTTATCTCAGTAAATAAGCATTTTAATGGAAATTGACAAGAGTGCAAAAAGTCCTATTTTTGGTCGAAAAATAACTGTTTTTCAAATCGATCGGAAGAAATTTTTTTTCATTTTACTTTGCCGCCCCACCTCCGAGTCAGGAAAAGTGAACGTGCAAAAAAATATTTCGAGATGAAAATGGAAATATCCATTTTCAGGTCCCCTGAGACGATTAAGACCATTTCCAGAAGTCTGCCTGCCTATCTGCCTGTCTGTCTGTCTGTGTGTATTCTTCCACGATAGAAGCCACACGCATAATTTAATTCAGCTAAAATATGGGTTTCCTTTATCCATCGGAAGAACCCATTAGTTTTTGTACGACATCTGTCAAACGGAAGTGTCACTGGCAAAAAATGACAGAAGCAATATGTCACGGAATTTGACTTGCAATATGTCATTCGAAAGCCTTTGAAAAACTCTATTCAGAACATTCAAGATTTTTTCTTCAACTGTCACCAGTCAAAAATAAAAAAAACTTTAACATTAAATATATGAAAAAGTGTTCGTCTCTGGATTCTCGTCGGGAAAGTTTTGGGGCGACACAAACGATTTTTTTTTGATAAAATAATATCTTTTAATTTTATACGCATTTTGAAATTGCAAGTTATCCAATATTCTCCGTTGCGATTTTTTTCACTATCCGATTAGTGCTCTTGCCTAAAATCTTTTTGTGCCCTTTTACCGCTCTTCAAACGAACGTCGAAAATTTATTTTGTTATTGTTCATTAAGTCAAACTGCAGAGAGACAAAAACTGACCAAAAAATGAAAAAAATTTTCTGCGATCGATTTGAAAAATTGAGTTATTTTTGGTCAACCTGCATGCGCACTAATTCGACAGGAAAAAATCGCAACGGAGAATATTGGATGACCTCCAGTTTCAAAATGCATATAAAATTATAAAATTGAATTTTATAAAAAAAAAATGAAAAAAATTTCTTTCGATCGATTTGAAAATTTCAGTTATTTTTCGATAAAAAATAGAACTTTTTGTACTCCTGCGAATTTCCCTTAAAATGCTTATTTACTGAGATAAAAAATTGTAAAATTCGCACTTAATAATTTTTTTATAATTCCTATGACTTTTTATTATCATTTACAAACATAATACCATTGTTCATAACTTTCCGTGTTACCCCAAATTAAAAAAAGGCCTAAATCCGATATAAAAGTTCCGAGATATAGCTATTTTCTCCGCACTTCGCCGATTTAAATTCTCGACATCAGTTTTTGACTACCGCCCGAGAAAATCGACGAATTTACACAATGTTTTTAGTAATTAAAAACAATTTTTTTAAATTTTAAATATATACTTCCAAAAATATAAGTACTTGACTATCGAATGCAGTAAAATTTATTTCTTAATAGTTAAACAATGTAACTGTGATTTTTTTTTAAAAAATTGTTAACTCGGTCCCTATTGGTCGTGGGGTATTCTTTTTGTTTTCAAATTGTTCGTTTTGAAATCAGCTTTTGGTATTTGTAAGTTACAAAATGATACGATGTACAGGGCGCGCACCAGCTCTAATTGTTTATAACAAAAAAAGTACCCTCTTTTTAAAGCATTTAAATGTAACTTTTTTATTTGGTTCAAAAATATCTTAAAAATAAAAGTCTCAATGAAGAGAATGAGCCCTTATATAAGTTAAAATATTCATAAACAAAAAGTTAGAGCAATAAACATTTACGGTGTTAGGATAAACAATATCAAATATCTCAGCAACAAATTAACCAATTCAGTCTTGCAATGGCTTGATTGATTCAGAATCAAAAAACCTTGCTTTTAAAGCAATTATAATATGAAAAAACTTTTTTTTGTAATAATTATTATCATTGCAAAAAAACGACATTTTTGACGGTTTTTCGCTATTTTTTAATAAACTAATTGACGAAATTAATCACGGAACGGATCAAATTAAAGGTATTGTTACTGCCGAAAAAAAAGTATTGAATACTTATTTCGCTAAAATCAGTATTGTTGCTTGTAGAAGCGAAAAACATGTTTTTACTAACTTTGGACCTTCCTAATTTGTTACTGCAAGTTTTTTTCGTGTGTAAAAGTATATAGGCATGCCAGTTTTATCTCTACCTACAACTTAGTATACTTTTCATGCTGTAGCAAATTTACGTCGTAAAACACCCATTTTTCTCCCCACAGACTGGACTATAACCTTAAATTTGAAATACCCTATGTGATCGTGATCTACCGCCGCCTTTCGTATTATCTCGATTACTTTTTTTATTTTATTCATTTCACTTGACTGACACTACTGACAATTTTCCAGATTCCCAGCAGTTTATTATGCTGTGACAGTTTAGTTAGTGTAACGTTATTATTATTAATAAATAACTCAGCTTTAATAATCTTTATTAAATTGATATGTGTTTTATTGAGGTTACAATTTAATGACATGACACTCATGACAGTTCCCTTTAGAGGGTATGTTCCGTAGTATGTGGTACGTTCCACTACGTCACAGTTAGCATATTCACTATTTACATTTTTGATTAGGTTCTGTTAATTTTCCATTCTCACATTAAACGGAAAATATATTTATTCAAATACGATTTTAAAATAATTTATTTAATTTAAAAATTGAATAGTAAAGTAATATTTACCCTGTGCAATGTTAGTAAATAAGACTTATGTTCAATTAAAATAAAAGATTGGGAAAACCCAGACCCATTATAAATACCATAGAGAAAGTATAAATAATAAATACTTAAAAAGGATTCATTATTTTGGAATCGACGGTAGGTTCTTTGAAAATATTTAAAGTGTCATTAAAGAGATTTAACAGGTAATATCTCTTCCATCCTTTTTCATTCATTATTAATGCATTAAGTCCTAAACAATAAATAGTTACCTAATTTAAGCCTTTTTCTTTACATTGGCTCCATGCAATTTCCAGAAACGTTTCAGAATGCTCTTGAATTTAACTATTTTTTGTTTTACTTCCAAAATTACTTCTTTTAAAGAACTCGGAAAAAAACTCATGACCTTTCTTTACAACAAAAACTCGATAGATTGAACTGATTATCTCGTGAACGCTACAATACCGCACGTTATTTTGGAGTTTGGACGTGAACGGTATTGTTAAAAATACTTATTTAAATACAAATACTTTTTCAAAAATGTATTTACATTGTATTTTAAATACTTCAATTAAAAATGCATTTAAATATAAATACTCCCTCCTTGTATTTAAAAAGTATTTAAATGCAATAGGGAACTTGCATCAATCTTAAAATGAATATTTTTTATTGAATTCGGTTAAGAATGTTCCAAAAGTAATATAGGACGATAAAAGAGGTTAAAAAAGGTATTACTTTTAATTTATTAATTATTTAACAAACGTTCTAAATTGGATAACTTTTAAATCCGCCACAACTCCTGCCATTGGCTATGACGTCATTTTATGCAGTCTCCCAGACGGTTTCCCACTAGGCGGATTCCCACTAGGTTGAATTAATTTTCGAAATCGACCAATAGAATTCGATAGAGAAAATCTGCCTGCAGATTTTCGGCCTAGTGGGAATCCGTCCTAACGAGCTTTATATTTTTCCGCGTCAACATATCAAGTGTCATTTTTATCTGTTACTAAAATAATAATATAAAAATACAAAATGTCTAAACAAAGTTGCCTCACTGGATATCAAAAAGCATGTTTGCAAAAGTTACCGAAGGTTGGTTTGGACATGCTGATGGATTGTTTGTTAAAGATTGGTGGCCACACTGTTGAAATGAGGGGTGTGAAGACAACGAGGTTAGGTTAAAATATCATTTTATTAAAAAAATGTAAAAATATAAGCTATCAAAAGCTATTTCTGTTAAATTAAATGAATTTTGTTATAATGTTGTAATTTTACATAATAAAGTAGTCTTCGCAACAATTGCTGTTAACCCCCATTTTAAATCTGGGCATCTTGTCGCTACACGCCACAAATTTCGCATATTTTCATCATGTGGCACGTGTATATATATTTTATCCGGAACTGATGTTGTATGATTTTTGCAGTAAGGTACAAAACACTTGTACTTCTTACTACTCCGTTTTGGCATTTTGAATAAAATAAATAAATAAAATAAAATTTTTGACAACAATCGTTATTGCAATGAATTACCGCTAGATGGCGACAGATTCTAGCGTAAAATGACGTCACTTCCATTTAAATCTATACTTTTTCCCGCCATGCAAATTTGTATTTCAAACATTTTTTTATAAATAAAATACTGAACTAAATGAGTTTTAACATGTTTTTTCACTACTTGCGGGTAATAAACTGTATCAATAAAAAATAAAAAAAAATCATGCAAGTTCCCTATTAGGACTTCCATGAAATAATAGGCCATAGAGATTAGAGATCCAGCTAACAAGATAATTCATTAATAAACCATAATATTTAGATGATTCAAATAACTAATATAATGTAAGTATTAGCTTTATTACGAGGCGTTTAAGACGGAATTAGCACCCCACGGTTTTCATAACAAAAACTATTAATTAACTAAATATTCGATAGATGGCGATTAGATGCACTTTCTGCGTAAACATTTAAATGATTATTATCCTCCAGCAATACTTGCTTAGTTGCCAGATGTAACGACCGCCAAAGGGTTTAAATTTTAAGTGAATTGGTGATTTTAGTGACCATCAGAATCAGGTACCCAAATAGAAGATTTTTATGACACCATTAAACTCGCCTGGCCAAAAACTACTGACGTATAATCCGATATATAATCTCAATATTTTTATCTAAATCTATATCTGATTTGTATAGTAAACAACTTTTTCTTAAATTCCTTTCTCCAAATAAATAACCTCTGTTTGATTTATATTATAATGATTTTTTCAGTAACAGAAGTCTTTACTTATACAAAAAATTTATTTAAATGATTATTTAAGAAGTAAACACCAAAAAGGGATAAAATGTAAATATCCAAAAAATAAAATTAAAATTTTCTTTTAAAATTAATTGCTTATTTTCCCAATTTTTCAATTTTTTCTGATTTTAATTAGGTGAACAGATTTTAAAGTTCGAAATTCGGGACGCTATTTTTAATATTTTTTTTTTGCATAAAAATTATTTTATTTTTATTGTTATTACGGTCGTATAGCGAGTATAAACGGTTCATGGATACATAGATTTATACCAAACTTTGGTAGATGACAAAACAAAGAATCCCGCACGCAATGTTAAGAAATTTACCCTCGGTGGAAGTTAATGAAATTTTTATATGTTGGTTTTGTTAATAAAAGTAAAAAAAAATGTCAAGTTTTAATTTGTGCTATGACTGATTTAGCCTCTACAGAGTGTTAAAATTCATACTGTTTTAATAGCTCGAATGATACTAAGTTTAATTTATTTGTATTTCTGAGCTGAAACAAGAAAAACGAACTAAAAAAATGAATAAATCCAATATAGAAAATAAATAATAAAAACAGATTAGTACTATTATACAGGATGTCTCATTTATGTGGAAAGAACAGATTACTTTTGAGCTTCAATATCTATATAAATACACCAACCAAAATGAGAAAAATGTATAAAAATTAATTATATTTTGTTAATCTCTATTTAAAACCCTATAATGAAATATACAGGGCGGAGCACCATAAACGCGCGCCTCGTTGGTCTTTATATGGAAAACGGTAAGATTGTGTAAACAATGTTTAGTGCAGATACAATTTTAAATTATTTTGATTTATACAGGTTGCCTCAATAAAAAGATCTGCACTATAGTTATATTATTTTAAATGGAACACTCTGTATTTTTTCATCTCGCTCTTTCTCTTACTCTCTGTCTTTTTTTACAGTATGATTTTTTTCTATATATCATTTGTAATTATTTTATAGAGGTGTTTTTTTATTTTTTCTAGTTTTTTCTCATTTTTATGATTTTTTTAACATTTTCTGGTTTTTAAATTTTTTCTATTTTTTGTTTTTTTCTGTTTTTCTTATAATTTTTCTAATTTTTCATCATTGTTCTGGTTTTTTTTCAATTTGTTTTCTTTTATTTTTTAATTTTTTCTTATTTTTCTGATTTTACGCAATTATTTGCGTTTTTTTGCAATTTATTTCTCAATTTTTCATTTCTTTGTGGTTACAATTGTTTCCGATTTTTTGGTTATCAATGGTTTTTTTCGATTTCTCTTTATTCTCGTTTTTTTGATTTTTTTTTAGTTTTTTCGATTTTTTCTAATTTTTCCTTATTTTTTTCTCATTGTTCTATTTTTATAGTCTTTTCTTTGTTACTAATTTTTTCTCATTTTTTTTTATTTCATTGATTTTTTGTGATAATTTGCGATTTTTTTGTCTCTTCTTTTTGTGATTTTGTTGCGGTTTTTTTGCGATTTTTTATGATATATTTCCAATTTTTGCGTTTTTTTGATTCTTTTTTTTCATTTTTTTGCGATTTTTAGCGTTTTTTTTTCGTGTATTTTTATTTCTTCATTTTTTCCGTAATTTACAATTTTATTTTTCATTTTTTCCCCAATATTTTCTAATTTCTCTCAATTTTTTCCAATTTATTTTCCGACTTTCGGTTTTTTTTTTTTTTTTCGATTCTTCTATTTTTTCTCGTTTTTTTCTCATCTTTATGATTTTTTGTTTTTTTTTCTGTTTTATTTCTTATTTGTAAAAAATCTATTAAAAATAGCCTCCCGAATTTCGAATTTTGAAATCTAGTCACCATAATTTTAATTCTAAAAGAAACTTAGTTTTCATTAGGTATTATACTAAAATAGTAATTCTAGCAGCATTTTAAAAATATTGGAACAAACTATAACCTCAAGTTACTAGTTCGTGTCGTACGTTATTTTTCTGTATTTCACATTTACATTTTAATACGCGTGTTTGTCGGTTTAACTGCTGCCACCATATAATATTTAGATGATTGAGAAATAAGTAATATAATCCAATTACTAGCTTTGTAATACATCCGAGCTTGTTTCCCGCCGTTTCTGAACTGCCCTTTGACAGTTCCCCTTTTGATGTTGCCAACTCATCCAGTGGGTGCCAACTTACAATATACATGACACGTCCCTTTTTTATAATAAAAATATTAAAACAGTAATACAATACGAAAATATGAGAATACACATATTAAAACAGTAATAAAACGAAAATATGAGAACATACTACGTATATAATATTTAGGATTAATAGAAATATAATGTCCGAACGCTTAGGAGGTAGAACTGTGCGTCCACTTCTTGTTTTTATTAGATTATTTTGAGATTTGTTTGCAGTCTCTATTTCTGGTTGTACAATTATCATTTCTGATTCTGGTTCAGTGCTTCTTCGTTCAGGAGTTTCAAACTGTCTGGCAGTTGGATCATGTATCAGAGTTTTTGGATTTTCTACAATATCAGGTTATACTTCGGGTGGAGGGAGTAATTGTGGAGGTCGCTCTCTGAATTCTTTAATCTGTTCTCTATTCCTTCTATACGGTGTATCGTTCACTAGAATTCTGTAGTCGTTTGGGCCCGATTTTTCAATATAATTTCCATTGCCTAGTTTTTTCCTGGACTAGTACTTCTTTTCCAGGATCTAGAGATGGCAATTTCTTTGTACATTTATCAAAATATTTCTTTTGTTGAGTTTGCTAATTCTTCAAAGTTTTAAGCACACCTTTGGTTGGATATTTAGATTTTAAAAGTTTAAGACCGACAAGAAGTGTCGTTCTTAACTTTCGTCCCATTACGGAACCGGAAGCGTCTGCTTAAGAGAGGTATTGTAGTTTAGTACATCAAGAAAATCATCTCGTTTTTCTTCGATAGCTTTAGTTAGCAACCCATTTACAGTTTGTATCATTCTTTCAACCATTCCATTGGATCGAGGAAAGTATGGACTTGATGTAGTTAATTTTATGTCATACATTCGGGCGAAGTTCTGGAATTCAAAAGAATCAAAAGGTGGCCCATTATCACTAAAAATTTCTATGGTTATGGAAAATTTGATGGAAAATTTGATGCCGTTGTATCTGATAGGATGCAACGGTCACACAACATGGTAGAAAGATGGTACCGGACAGAGGGATTATCCACGAATCCGGCGAAAACAACAGTTGTTGCCTTTACAAGGAGAAGAAACCTGAACATAAAGTGACTATCCATGTGGGGAAAACAAATAATTCTGACAAAAGAAGTTAAATATTTGAGAGTTATCCTGGATAACAAATTAACGTTCTCTAGCCATATAGATAGGGTGGGCCTGCAAGAGGATGGTGGGGTCCAAGTGGGGACTCAACCCCGGAATGGCACATTGGCTCTATACCAGGGTTGTGAGACCTGCCGTGACCTACGCCTCCGTTATATGGTGGCACAAAGCGAATAGCGCTAAAGCAGCTAGGCAGCTGGGCAAGCTACAGAGAGTAGCATGCCTTCTGATTACAGGGGCGTTTAGAACAACGCCAACAGCGGCTACATCTAGTAGTGGAAAAAGAGGTACTGGCAGCAACGTACAGGCTGGGTATAGACGGCATGGAATGGAATGGGAACTTTCAAGGAAAGGTCAGGACTCAAAAAAATCAATCAGCCTGGTATACGGACGGGTCTAAAACAGAAGACAGCACAGGTGCTGGATTATATCATATGAACTCGGGGAGAACTTGCATTCTAAACCTGGGATCTATGGCAACGGTCTTTCAAGCGGAAATGACTGCGATAAATGCTTGTTTCAACGTGATGTTGCACGAGAATCTTAGAAATAAGAGAATCCGTATACTCACAGATAGTCAAGCATCCCTTAAAGCAATACAAATGGTGGAAATACAGTCCAAACTAGTATTGGACTGCCATAAAAACCTAAATGCCCTGGCAGAACACAACAAGATAACTCTTGAATGGGTGCCTGGGTATGAGGACATAGAAGGAAATGAAGAGGCAGACCGCCTGGCTAAAGGAGCCAAAAACCTTTAATTCGACCGCAACCCACATGTGGTATTTCCTACCAACATATAAAGGGTATGCTGGAAAAACAATTAAGGGACAAACACAGGGAATACTGGTTGGAACTTCCGGGACTAAGACAGTCCAAAACACTTATCGAAGTTCCACCCAAGAGCAGAGACAATCTGCTACTATGCCTAAAAAGACGGGAACTCAAAATCACACTAGATGTCCTGACAGGACACTGCGGGCTTAGAAGACACCTGAACCTCATAGGTGTATCAGAAGATTCCCTATGTAGAAAATGTGAGAAAGAGGTCGAAACTCCTCTTCATGTATTATGCTATTACCTGGACCTGAACAGGGAAAGGGAATGGCACTTTGGGGTATAGTATCCTGAACCCGAAGAGATAGCGAAAGCTAACATCAGGACTATTCTTGACTTTGTCAAGAGTACTGGACTGATGTGAAAACTGGCGGGGCACAATAGGACTAGAGCCTCAGTGCAGGTGGGACCTCCCACGCCCGATTCGGGAAAAAAATGTGGTTATCACGGATTCTGCTGTTTTGCTTGTCAACTTGTTTACTGTGGCAATCTTGCTAAAGTAGTCTACAACGATTATAAAGTTTTGTGATCCCAGAGATTTAAAGTCGACTCCTATCTTTTTCCAGGAGAGATCGATACAGGAGAGTACAAATTCTTCTATATCAGATGAAAGTCCAAGATACTGATAGTATATTGTTTCTTGGGCTATCTTTTTACAGGTTACAACACCTTGATGAGAGTTACGCAAGAGATTCAAAAGTTCCAATCTGAGAGCTTCAGGTATTATACGTCTGTTTTTATAAAATAAAATATTATCGTGTACATATATATCATTTCTTACATCCCAATATTTTTTAACTTTCTTATATTTGGGCCAACCAACTCGGGTATAATACTTAACTTTTTGCAATACCGGATCTTTAATTATTGATTTTTGAAGCATTTTTTTCATTTTCAGGGGTTGTAGATAATAATGAATAAGAATAAGATCTGAATCCAAATAATCAGTGTTTATTATACATTCTGTTTGAACTCGGCTAAGAGCATCTGGAATGTGTACATTTTTACCGGGAACAAAGTTTAATGTAAATGAAGTCTTAGAGCGAGTCTTTGAAGACTGGGGGATAGATCATCTATGGGTTTTTTTGAGGAGTCTCCAGTGTTTGACAATGTCTCCTTTAAAGCTGAGTTCGGTAGGAGCTTTTGAATATTCAGCCATCCTGTTGTCAATAAATTTTCTTGTATTTCATGTTACTTACACTATAACAGTTTGTTTTTTCTAACTATAACCTCAAGTTACTAGTTCGTGTCTTACGTTATTTTTCTGTTTTTCACGTTTACATTTTATTGCGCGCGTTTGTCGGTTTTACCGCTGCAACCATATAATAGTTAGATGATTGAAATAACTAATATAATGTAAGTATTAGCTTTATTACGAGGCGTTAAAGTTGTAATGCATCCGATCTTGTTTCCTGCCGTTTCTGAACTGCCCATTGGCAGTTCCCCGTTTGATGTTGCCAACTTACACAACATACATGACATAAACAATTTGTGGAATAAATAAACAATAACCGCCGGCCCCAAATAGAAACTTAAAGTCTGCATGAAGGGATAATCCGGATTTTTGTTTCAACATAAAAGAGAAACGCAATTGAACGATCTCAAAATTTCACCAAAATAATGTATTTAAACCTTAACTACAGTATTTAAAATGTTAGACAGAAATGTATTTTAAATACACAGTAACTACAAATGAAGCTTATCTATTTAAGTACGTATTTAAATACATTGAAAGTATTTAAAATACAATTTTAAATAAATCTATTTAAATACTGGACGTAAACATGTGTGATGTTGCAGCGTTCACGAAATAATCAGTAACATCAACCAAAAGTTAATAATAAGGTTATGCTTTTACTTTTTATAATACACATTTCTCAGCTAAAAAATTCAGGTGCCGCCTATGCAAGAAGCGAAGTATTCTTAGCTAATATACTATTGAAGTCACGCAATCACTATAATGCTCTCTGCTCTCCAGAAGTGGTTTCTTGATACGCCGTTTAGGATATATTTATGTATATTTAAATTTTATGTTTCAGGAGCAGTGCCAAATTGTCATTTTTCAGCCATAAACTTCTCGTAAATTTTGTAAAAACTAACAGTTTATGTATTTATTGCAGATGATAGCGGTGATGGAGGTATAGAAGCAAAAGATTTAGAATTTGAAATGCTGGATAAGAGACTTTTGAAACTTGAAAAGGTAAAGTTTATTAATATAAAAAGTAAATGAAACTATTATTTTGGCTTTCCATGTACATTTTAATTTTTTATAGCAAAATAAAACTCTAAACATGGTTTTATAGAGTTATTAGAGTTAAGAATAACGGTCGTCAAATCACCAACTGTCCAAATTTTTGGTCACTTTGAAATTTTTAAATATTAATGTGTCAATCATTTATATATATATATATATATATATATATATATATATTCTATTTTTATATTAAACATAATTTACACTCCCAAAAAAATTCCGTTTTTGTTTCCAAGATGTGTAGGTACTACTTTTTTTGCAATCAAACATACATTGCAAAACAAAGTTGTGCCAGTCTTGAAAACGAAAATGTGTTTGACATGATAGTAAATTTGATAAGGACCATAAATCACACCAAAATGTATTTTTCTACAAGTTAGTATTTGTCGTAATTATTATTATATAGTTAAACAAGATACTATAATTATGATATATTTTATTATAAGTTTAACAAAAACTATACAACTAAAATAAAACAGTAAACAAAGATTAGAAAAAAGAAATACTACTTATAAAAAGTATTACAATAAAAATGTAAGAAATAGATATCAGTTAGAGGAGGGGGATAAAGTAGTGTATAGACAAAACAAAGAATGGCAATCTGCAACTTTAGTGGCTAAGTGTGAGTTACCTAGATCATATTTAATTAACACAGGAACAACAACGTTAAGACGAAATAACTTTCACTTAAGAAAGTCCTATACTAGGGATAAAAATAGTATCGATGCGACAGCAGAAAACGGTAGACATAATTCCTTGATGATAGTCAAATGAATGGTAGTTTTATAGACCCTGGACCATCAATTATCAGGCAGGCAGATAAAAGGGACCTGAACAAAAAATATCAATTCCAAATAAGGTGAGACCCCAAAGGTCTGTAAAAGCACCAACCAGATATAATGAATATGTTATGTACTAGATTATACAAATGTATACAAGTTTAGAGGTTACTGTTTTGTTTTTAGTTGTATAGTTTTTGTTGTTTGTATTCATTTACTCCAAAAGGGAAAGATGTCATAGGATAACACGAATTACATATATATTCTTTGACAGTAGTCACAACTTGTGTAAAACTTATAATAAAATATATTATAAATAGGATCTTGTTTAACTAATAATAATTACGACAGTATTGTCATCCAAATAGGTCATGCATCCATTTAAAAAGTTTTCATTGAATCCATGAAAATCCGAAGTTTCATTTTTTTCTACCAAAATAGTTTTCAACTTTCTATACATGGAAAGTAACAAAGATCAATAATGTTATTTTTGTTTTAGATGATGGACGAAGATCACAAGAATGATGTGTCAAAAGACGATTTGAAAAATGTCTACAGGGATATAAACGTTATATCTGAAAACATGAATAGCTTAAAAGACAAAATAATTGATGTAGTAAGCACATAATATTCAACAACCGTCCGGAAGTTGGCACCCCAATTGCCGGAACTCTTTGATTTTTTTGGAGTTCTGGACTCGTCTCCAAGAGTTCTAGAGTTCTCGAGAGGATCCAGATAGTGTTCCTCATTTTTTTTTGTCAAATTTTTAAAAAACAATTTTTGGGGTGCTAACCTCATGCCGCACCCCTTTTGTGAGAAAAAAAGAGTTCTAGGTAAATAGATATCTCAACAATAAAGAGTTCTAGAGTTCTCGGAAGATTTTGCAGAGTTCTGGGAATTTTTGGAAATGACAAAAAAAATAAATTTTGGGGTGCTAACTTCATGCCGCACCCCTTTTGTGAAGAAAAATAGTTCTAGCTTGTTGAATATCTTGGAAATTAATAGTCTCAATGATTTCTTCGAAGAGTTCTGCGAATTTTTGCAAATTATAAAACAAAGTTTTTTGTGGTAATTTCATGGCGCACTTCTTTCGTGTAAGGAGTTACATGTCGCCCTCTGTTCAAGATAAAAAAGGTTAAAATTTTATAAAAATTTTGCAAAAAGCTCTGCAATTCTGCAAAGTACAGTATTAACTTTCTGAGTCGGTGAAATAATATAAATTATAAAAATCAGATATTTTTCGCGAATATATTTGATTTTAAATTTGTTTATCAGTTTTAATCACTTAGGGGTGGTTTTAAGTATAGCACCCCTGAGTTCTAACACCAATAAATACTGAAAATTATGAAAATAGATGTTTTCAAGAGGTGCTACGAAGCTGCGTTTGTTTTCGCTAATTTTTCGCCAGAATATTCAATTTTATATTTACTGGGTAGTTTTAATCACTTAGGGGTGGTTTTTAATATAGCATCCCTGAGTTTTGACATAAAAAATACTGAAAATTATGAAAATGGATATTTTCAAGGGGTGCTACGATGTTGCTTTCGTTTTCGTTCATTTTTCGCCAGAATATTCAATTTCCTATTTACTGGGTGATTTTAATCACTTATGGATGATGTTAAATATAGTTTTGTTGTGGATTTACTGAGACATTAATTTTGAGTTATTGGTAAAATATTATCCAGAGTGCTACTTGCGATCGCTGATACGGTTTTTTCGATTCTTGTGACTTAATTCTAGAGATATAAAAATTATAAACAATAGTTTTTTGTCCATACTGATAAAAACTTAAACCGATAGCAAGTCACGCCGCTCAAAAATTTTTTGGCTGGAAACCAACATTACACTGCAATGTGTTGTTGGTTGGCTACCTTAGAAAATCTACAAGACTATTATTTATATTTCTGGTAGGCGAGCCGACTCACAAATCTGCTTTTGACTACAAGAGCAGAATTTTTCAAATAGTTACTCTACCGTTAAAAATTCTACATTGTCTCAAAATCAAACAGCATCCACTTCTTCACCCAATACATATCTTGCGGCTGCAAAATCCACCCCTAAACCAATGTTTCCAAAAAATGATCAAGCTATTACTGTTCATTCTGTTGACAATCTGAAATTATTTGATTGCGTTAAAGCTGTAGGTGACATTATTGGCTCCAAAAATATATGGTTCGCATCAACAATAGAATATGCATAAATTTAACTAAAACCGAAATAGTAGACCAACTCATAACAAACAATCCTGTCATACACAAAGACGTATCTGACGTAGCTATAAGAAGACTTGTCACACCAGCTAAACGACTAGTAATTTCTCATATGTGTGCCTATCAATCCCACATGATCTTGTAGAAGTAGCCTTGAAGGACTTCGGATTGCAACTTGCTTCTCCTATATCATTTTTAAGAGCAGGAATACCTGGAAATGAGTATTCTCATATATTATCATTTCGACGTTAAGTCTATATTATTCCACCATCAGACAACTGTGAGCTACAAACTTCTTTGCTAATTCCCTTTGATAATAACTCCTATCGAATTTTCTTGTCCACTGACAAGATTTAATGTTTTTTATGGAAACAACCTGGTCATGTTGCCAACAATTGTCCTAACCCTCCATCCAACTTAGGCCTTCAGTCATCAAAACGCAAGAAAATCCGTTAAATTCTGTAACCCAGCCTGATGATCATTCTACAGAAGTAAAGAACTCGCCGAACTCTCCAACCCCTGGACAGAAATGGGCTTTTCCTAGCTCTGCAGGATCCAGTGATCCAACAACCAATACTACCTAATTTGCTACGCTCGATGCTTCTGACATGTTGCCTCCTCAGAAAAAAGTAAAGAAGAAAGCTAAAAAGGAAACCGTAAACGATTCCAAAATAACTGCGCTTCGTCAAAGGAAAATTTACATGAGATATATAAAAAGTATCCGGATGATTTCACTTTACCTGTAGAAAATTTTATAGCTTTCTTAGAAAACTCCTTTGGAAATAATAACCCGGTGAAAGAAGCTCAAGAATTCACGTCTGATGTCATATCACTACTAAAAGATATACAAAAGATTTACCCCTCATTAGAAGACAGAGCACTAAAAAACAGGTTCACCAGACTCAGCAAAAAAATTAAAAGGGAATTAATAATAGAAAATGAAGATATGGAAAGCATGACTTCTCAATCATCTATAGAACATCATGACGACGACTTCTCTGATACCCCAGACCTATCAGAGAAATCTTTTTACTAATCATTTTCACAATAATACAATGGAACTGCGATGGGTGCTACCCTCGCATTGAAAGGTTACAACAATTAATATCTGACACAATAGCTGACATCATCTGCTTGCAAGAAAAAAATTTTACTGAAAAACAAACATTTATAACCATTAAGGCTTTCATGGTTACCACCGTATTAGAACAACTGATATTCCCCTAACTACAAATCTAGAATCAGTAGCTATCTCCGCTTGGTGCCCAGACAAAATTACTATCTGCAATGTCTACATACCTCCAAATTACAAATTAACTGAAGCCGAATTAACTGATCTATTAAGTCCTCCCATCTTCCTTTATTCTCTTAGGGGACTTCAATGCACACAACTCAATGTGGGGATCCGAAAAAAACTGCAGTAGAGGAAAAATAGTCGAAATAATTTTAAACAATACTGATATTTGTCTCTTAAATAATAAATACTCCATACCTATTTTCATTTCTCCTCCGGTAGTTTTTCATCGATAGACCTTAGCATATGCCATTCCAAATCACTCCCTTCACTTAACTGGACTGCCCTAGATGACCTTTATGACAACAATCACTTCCCAATTATTATTTCTAATAATAACATTAAAAAATTCTTTGGAACAATTAAATGGTGGAAGATTGCTCAAGCGGATTGGAACTATATTTCAGTGACTGTGTCGACGAATTCTTATCCCAGGCCCAACTCCCTGGACAACCTGCGGTAGTCGTGCAGTCATATATTGTTGATCCTTTTAATAACAATCAAGACGTTATTGCAACATTTTTTGATATCGAGAGTGCGTTCGACACTGTTCTCAAACCTGTCATACAAAGAAAACTAAAAGAAATCAATCTCACAGGTAATATTTTCTCCTTCATCGACCTATAAAGTATCCACCAATGGAAAAATGTCATCCATTTGTAATCAAGAAAATGGTGTTCCTCAGGGATCTGTGCTGAGCCCAACGCTTTTATACTAGCCATCAATGACATTTACAGAAACAATGCTCCCGTAAAATTTGCTCTTTATGTCGACGATTTGGTTCTATTTTGCAGAGGAAAATCCGTCCAGGCCACTTCTAACCTAATTCAAAAAGCTGTAAATCAAATCTTGCAGTGGGCACGCGAAACTGGATTTCAATTCTCATCTACTAAATCAAAAACGATAAAGTTTAGCCGAAGACCTTCATGTAATTTGAATCCAGAAATTATATTAAATGGAAAAAAAATTGAAGTTGTAAACCACTATAAAAGCTTAGGGCTAACCTTTGATGCTAAACTAAATTGGAGCACCATATAGAGAGTATTAGAAGCAGCAGTTTAAGTAAACTTAATCTCTTAAAATCACTTTCAAGTCAACAGTGGGGAGCAGAAGAAGAAGTCCTACTAAAAGTGTACAAAGCACTGATTCGTTCCAAGCTGGATTATGGATGTTTTATTTATATGACTGCCGCATATTCAGACTTAAGAAAACTAAATACAATCCACAACACAGCTATCCGATTCTGTCTTGGAGCCTTCCGTTCCAGTCCAGTAGAGAGCTTATATTGTGAAGCTAGTGAACCGCCGTTATGGCTTAGACGTCAGCGTCTTCTGCTATATCATACGCTGCAACATTATGAAGCAATTGTCAAAATCCTGCGTACCAGTTTAATAAACCTGTCTCATACAACCCCAACTAGTCCAACTAAAATAGACCCGCTTTCTAAAGTTATATATCAAAGTCTGGATAATATAGACTTGACAGTAACTTTACCAAGAACAATCTCCCCCATACCACCCTGGAAAAAAATACTACCAAAAATTAACTCATTGTTATGTAACTATTTTAAACAAGCAACCCCTAACACACATCTGAGACAAGCATTCCTCCACATAATCAACCAAACATCCTTTGACAAAATTCTATATATACCGACGCCTCAAAAAGCGAAAATGGTGTTGGAAGCGCAGTCACTTCTAGTAACTCTGTCATATCCAAGTGCTTGCTACCTTCCTTTACTAGCGTCCATACTGGGGAAATGTTTGCCATACTTCAAGCAATAAAACACTTAACTCCAGAACATAAAGAAGTGGCCATCTGTACAGATGATTCTCTTGCTTCAATCAACACCATTAAAAACACATATACTAGTCATCCTCTTGCACAAGCTATTCATGAAATCTATTCCAAATTATCCTATCAAGGTGTAACAATAACCCTTATCTGGGTACCTCCCTCTCATGTAGAATTCCTGGAAACGAATTGGCTGATTTCTCAGCTAAAGATGCCACATCTTCAATGACAACCCTAGAGAAAATCCAACTATGTCACGATGTTTTTTAAACGCCTATTAAATAGTTAGTGGCAAAACCACTGGACTAGTAATCAAACCAAACTGCATGAAATTAGACCATCGGTAAACCACATAAGCCTTCCCAGAATGTCCAGAAGAGACCAAATAATCATCAGAAGACTGCGTATAGGCCACACAAAGCTTACACATGGATATTTAATGGCATCTGAAGAACCTCCCACATGCTGGTTTTGCGATAGTCCACTAACGGTAAAACATTTCCTGTTGGACTGCCTACAGTATTTCAAAGAGCGGAGAAACAATGATTTGAAACAAAATCTTCCAGATGTTCTAAATAGTGAATTGTGCAATGTAATCAAATTTATAAAAGATATAAACTTGTACGATAAAATATATATAGGAATAAGTTAAATCGTAATGTGTCAATAGCCTAGATACTGAGACACATTAATTAAAATAAAAAAAAAATATATATATATATATAGCACCCCTGAGTTGTGATCCGAAAAAATACTGAAAATTATGAAAAATGGATATTTTCAAGGGGTGCTACGACGTTGCGTTTGTTTTCGCTAATTTTTCGCCAGAATATTCAATTTCTTATTAACTGATGGGTAGTTTTAATCACTTATTGGTGGTTTTAATATAGACTGAGTTCTGACACGAAAAAATACTGAAAATTATGAAAACTGGATATTTTTAAGTAGTGCTACGAAGTTCCAGTTGTTTTCGCTAATTTTTCGAAAGATTAT
Organism: Neocrepidodera transversa; assembly: GCA_963243735.1. NCBI lineage: Eukaryota > Metazoa > Arthropoda > Insecta > Coleoptera > Chrysomelidae > Neocrepidodera > Neocrepidodera transversa. The sequence goes on along the minus strand of OY725347.1, from coordinate 23,345,500 downwards.
TTAATTTTTTATTTACTGGGTAGTTTTAGTCACTTAGTACCCCCTTGGAAATATCATTTTTCATCATTTTCAGTATTTTTTCGTGTCAGAACTCAGGGGTGCCATACTTAAAACCACCCTAAAGTGACTAAAACTGATAAATAAATTTAAAATCAAATATATTCGCGAAAAATATCTGATTTTTATAACTTACATTATTTTATATAATTTATATTATTTTACCGACTCAGAAAGTCAATGCTGCACTTCGCAGAATTACAGATCTTTTTGCAAATTTTTTTATAAAATGTTCACCTCTCTTACACAAAAAAAGTGCGCCATGAAATTACCACAAAATTTGTTACAATTTGCAAAATTCACAGAACTCTTCGAAAAAATCTCATCAAGAGTTCTAGAACCATTCATTTCAAAGATATTTATCAAGCTCTATCTGCGAGAACTCTAGAACTCTCCGGGACGAGTCCAGAACTCCGAAAAAATCAAAGGGTTCCAGCAATTGGCGCGCCAACTTCCGGACGGTCATTCAACAAAATATTTTAGCTCATATTCAGTGAATTTTTAATAAGTTACTTCTATTTTTTAGGAAAACTACAAAAGTGATATGTACACCTTCAACACAAAACTGAGCTCAATCGAGAAAAAAGCTGAAAAAGTGGATGAATTAGTACTGAAATATGATAGAATGAAAAAATGTGCCTTTTACAATAAAATTTGTATGTAAAATATCATGACTGATAATTTTAAGACAGAAAATAATTGTGTATATGTAAATCTTTTAGTTAGTATTGTTCTGTGAAGTGATATTGTTAATTAAGAATTTTCGTAATTATAAATTAAGACACAGAAATAATTTTGATGTGCATCTACATATAAAGATGTTAAGTCATTTGTATCATGACAGTTTGAATGATTGTAATTTAGATAAAATTTTGGCTTCAATACCATATTTTAAGATATTATAATACCTAGTTATAAGCACTGCCAATTTATAATTTTAATTAAGTTATAATAAAGTATTTTATCAAATACTCATTATTTTTTTACTTTCTATGCCTGTCTGTCAGTGAAGTAATATTAATTTTTTTTAATTTCAAGTATTTCTGGTGAATGGTCAAAGTTGTCATAAATATCTGTTATATCTGCTTAGTGCTCGTGAATTTAAAGCACTTTTTTAGAGTGCTTAGAGGTTGCAAGCACTTTCCTGTAGAAGTTCTTTGTGCTCATAATTTTTAAGCACTTTTTTTAAGTGCTTAGTGCTCATCACAGCTCTGTACGACTAATCAATAGATACTTATTCTAGTGGTCCTGTTTCAATATCTACTACCATTTAATAGATGATTTTTCAATATTTGTAACTTTGGCCACAATTTTCTCATTTGACATCAAAGCGGAAAACAATTTATTGCATAATTTTTCGACCTACAAGAATCTGAAGTCCGATTTGAAATATCTTGATGTTACACACATGGAATTATAGATTCCAAAACAAAGGAGTATGAGAAAATACAGTACTAAAAATAACTTTTTTTTGTATTTAATATTTATAAAAAAAAACAACATTCAAACAGAGACAAACAATAAACATTTTCTATTTCTTTGCTTTTTTCGTAACTTTACCTTTGGAATTCTTTTTACGTTTATCTTTTGATTTCTTACATTTTCTAATTTTTCTTGGATGCACCCAAATTGGGTAGGCACCCTTTTCATTTCTCAATGTCTTGGTGTTGAATTTCTGTATATCTTCGACTGTACTTTGATCCATTAAATCCTTTTCTTGTTCTTTTTCTTTTCCTTTTTTCTGAATTGCATCTACTGTAGTAAAATTTATAACATTGGATAGTTCAGGTTTATTCACATCTGCAGAGGTGCCCGGTACGTCCTCAACTCCCAAGGTCTTTTTTAACCTATCGAGTTCTTTTTTACCGTACCTTTCACGTTTTACAGCACGCATTTTCCTCTTCCATTTGCTTCTCATACTTTTTGCCATGTTTAAAGTCTACAATAAGTACAAAGACGATTAAAAAAATATATAAATTTAATTAAGCTTTAACAACTTACCAGTTATTTTATATTGCTTTTTCAAAATATTTATTTTAGTTTGGATAGAAAAAATCACATTCGATCTACCACAAACTTAACCTCAAAGTGACAAATGACAAGAAGTTGACATTTGCTAACGACACATTTGACAAAAGCTTTTTTAGGCATTTTTTGGTAATGAAAAATTTTATATTTTTCTGTATCAAGGCTAAAGCAATTATGATCAAGTCAAAGTCAAAAAACTCTTTTCTCCACGACCATTAGTGAATTTATGAATTCCGAGATCATTTTAGGTAGATTTTTTAATAATAGAATGTAAACATTCACACTCTAGAGTCTGAATATTTATTCTAAAACACTTGCTTCTTATGTATTTTGCATGTATTTTCATTCTTTATCAAGGTAAAGAATGGATATTCTATAATCGAACTAAACGATATGGATTGCCATGGATTTCAAAAGTGTCACTGTCAGATACAAAATGGCGACGGTAATAATTATTTTCAAACAAGTTTTAATTATAATGAGTGATAAATCGTGTGAAGTAGATACAGAATTTAATAATATCTGAAATTGCAAATTATGAAAAACACCAATGCACCAGTTTTTATTTTCGGTAAGTGTACCATAACACTATAAATATTAATACAATGCAATACAAATATGTCAACAAATAATTTGTGTTCAGATTTAATTTAATTTTGATTCATACTTTTTGATCGTGGAGAAAATATAGTCTGTTACTCGGTTAGAATGAAAAAATTCGACACTCGTGATTCCTCACGCTCGCTAACTCTCGCGTTCGGAATTTTCCACTCGTGTCGAATTTTTCATTCTAACCTTGTTACAGAATCTACTATTCCATGCCGAATAACTTCTTGTTTTATTATTCATACATTTACTAGTAGGATTGTTGAAATGTATGTTCTAAACTTTTTTAAATAATTATTAGAAATATTTTAAAAATAAAGTGAAGTGGTACGTATTTAATTAAAAAACCTGCTATTACATAACTTTACTCATGTAAATCTACAATTCACGAATCTGATTATTGTGACGTCATCAAGTACAGAGTCTTCAGAAATGATTGTCTCCCACGTGACCAAAATGACATTTTGAACTATGGAGCTTCATAAGTTGAACTATGGAGCGTATAGAAGGAGGGCAATCTCTAATGGATAACACGTTTAAAATGTGGTCAACATTTTATACGCTATTATGAATGATTTTTCCTCGAGGCTAACCACTCAAACCAGGTTACTCAAAAGTTAACCATTCAAATTTCCTCGATGCGTATTCCAAACTATGACGTCATACTTAACCAACTTCTCAAACCATCTGGCTGAGGTAGTTTTCAGAGTAGTTATGTTGTCAGATGTCATTAGTGCTGTGTTTTACTGATTTTATTAGGTTTTACTTTTATTTATAAAATAATAGAGAGTTATTGCAGGACATCTGAAATATACCGTATACCTTACACTGACATCTAAGCATGCGCAGACCTAAACAATTTTTTATAAGGTATAAGGTCATGCACTATTTCTTAGGGATAAGGTTAAACGTTAAACCTTATACGTTATAGGAATTTTTTGTTCTGTCGATGTGTTTTGCTGATAAATAAAATGTTTTATGGTTAATAACTGACATTTAATCTAACCATTTAAAATTCAGATATATTTAAAAAGGGATTAACATCTAAAATTTCTTCCATGTCTCGCGAAAAAAAATTAAATAATCTAAAAACTCGAGTTACTTTTAACTTTTAACAAAAAACGTGGCCAACGTAACACAAACGAAAATTTTTGATAAAGGACAAGTCTAGCGTCTAACCTTACATAGCGTTTAAGGTAAAGATCCTTGCAATAACTCATATTTATATGCATGCACTAAGCCAAATAGTGCTAAGGTATAAGGTATACGGTATAAAAATTTGGTGTCGTGCAATAACTCTCTATTAATGAATGGATACATACGAAGTTTATGTAAATGAAACGTTGTTTAGGATTATTGATAGTGAAGGTAACGAGACCATTCATAAAAAATCCTTTGATTCAAACATTGTTTATTATAGATGATAAATTCCTTATTGGATATATCGATAACCGGATAAAAAGTGGCACTGGTCCACCTGTTGGTCCTCATGATAATATAAGACCACAACAAAATGTAACAGGACCACTATTCTTGAATATCGGGGAGTAGAAATGATGAGAGTAGAAAGTGATTTCTTTTATATAAAATGGATGTAAACAATTATGCTTTGCTATTTTTTTTGTCAATCCAGGTCTACAAAAAAAAACAAATGTGGGAATAGCTTTTTAAGAGTCCCTAAAGTGCAAAAAATTATTTGTTTAACGTATTGTACAAGACATAAATTGGTATATTCTATAATTTACTTTACGCCAAGTACTTCACTTTTTTATGGCCCCATTTAGAATTGTTGCAAGTTCTTGCCATAACTCTCTAGATTGTTTTTTTGTAAAATCTGGTGAAAATTTTCCGGTATAAAATTTTGATCTGGCCTTCAGAAACTCCAAAATTACTTTTTTTTGTTCTTGTCTCATATGTATCATTCTTGTTTTTTTTTTTATTATAATGGATGTGGAAGAAAATGATATAATTAATAGGGAGTTCACTGAAGAAGTCAGTCTCAGTCAGCTGGTAAAATGTCATGTCATGCGCGCTAGCTTGTCATAATTCGAAAAGTTAACCACTCCTTAATGACGTCATTATTTTGTTTAACCTGGTTTGAGTAGTTAGTCTCGAGGAAAAATCATTAAAGTTTTGACATTTTATAATTTATTATTATTTTTAGTTCTATTATTGCTTTTGTCCTCTTGTTATTTCATCAGTTTTAGTTAGTTTTCCACTCCATTTCGTTAAAAAAAAATAGTTCTTTTCAGAACTCGGTAAGCAATTTCTGCGATTATGGATCCTTATCCCTCTACTCCTACTGGTAGCAGTCACTTCCGTTTTGCGTTGTCCACCAAAACAACGAAAACAGCTAAGTTTAGGCGATTTAAGTTAGTCAGAAAAACAGTGCATACTAAATATGTATAAACAAGTATTAGATGATAAACCAAAAACCAAAATTGTTGATGTTAAATCCAAAATTTTTTAGGTCGCCGGTAGGTTATATTAATTACTTTCTAATTAAAAATTGCACTAGCGCTTAACATTTTTCTTACAGGGGTTGCAAAGTCAACAACTTACCGAGTAATAAAAGAATACCGCAGTAGTGGAACAATTTCTAGTATTACTTTTTCCTACGAAACTCTTACTGTTTTTGTACTTACCCTGATGATTAGTATTTTTAATCTACAACCTACAGCAAAATGATTATATTTATTACATATTTTACAAAGCTTCCCATAGGCAATACAATCACCAGCTGTATGCCTCATACCACATTTGTAGCACTCATAAGTTTGTGTCTTCGTGTTTCTTTTTACCACATTAACCTCGTGTGTTCTCCTTTCAACTCCCTTACTTGAATTTGTGTTGCTTCTGCCGCACGTACAATTTTTTCAGCAATTACCAAAGTTAATTCTGGAGTTCGCGGTAATCTTTCTTGGAGTTGATTTTCTTGTATTCCTAGAATTAATCTATCTCTGATTAACGATTCTTCCTGAGTTTGAAAATTACAAGGTTTATCTAGTATTTTCAGATCTTTTATAAACATGTCAAAACTTTCAACCTCCTGCTTCATTCTACTAAAAAATTTAAACATATCATAACTTTCATTATTACGCGGTTTACAATATTCTGTGAAAGCATTGATGACGTCTTCATATGTTTTCTTTTCTTCTTCGGTTAATTTAAATGTATTGAATATTTCCATGGCTTCCTCCCCCGGTAAATTAAGGAATATTGCTATTTTTCTCTCATCTTTTGTTTCTGTTAGGCCAGATGCAGACATATAGATATTGAATGATTGCATGAATTTATCAAAATTCTTACTAATATTCTTATCGAATACTATACTACTTGGCGTTCTAAAATTATTTGAATTCATTTTTACTGTACTCTTCTTAATTTATTTATTACTTTCTGATTACTTTGGTCTTTCAGCACACTCACTTTTTATTAATATAAGGTTATGTTTTTAATCCCTTACTTAAATTGAAATATGTTTTTCATTTTGTTTTACACCTGACACCATGTCTTGTTTTGTACTTATATTGGGTTATCAGTTATTAGTCACTAGATACTGTGTTAACATTTATTATTAAATACTGTTACGTACAACTGGCTAAACCTTGTCTTGCCACCAAGATGTCAAATGTGTCTAAGGAACGGTGTTGCCAATCTTCAACATGAATATGCCACACTCATTGCAATATAATTAATAATTACATCTCTTGTCAATCTTTGATAATGTGTATTGCACCCAACAGTATGTAATTGTGTTTGATTTATGTTCTCAAAAATTTTTTTGTATAGTGTCCATTTCAATTCCACCTTTTCCAACAACATCTAATACAATATTTTCTAATTTCTTCGTTAAATCGAACAATGACTTGCTGGGATATGATAATCCATTAAACAAGGATAACTCGTCATTTATTTGATTTTGTTCATTTTCTTCGCGAGAGCCTCTCGAAGATAAGGAATCTAAACAAAGTGAGCAAAATTCATAGTTTTTTTTCATTCGACGGGACACATATCCAGCCAAATAGGCTATTATTTTTTCGTTTGTGTGCGCCACATTGTAATCGTGGTCTAAAAGTCTAAAAACCTTTGGAAGATGTTATAGAATGTTTATTCTCAATAAAAGTTTGCAGCAATCTACGCCGGTCACGTTGCTACCTTTTGGAGGTTGAATGAGCGAAGAGCAGCAAAATAATCTAAATACTTGCAGAAAGAACTTTGGATCAGGATGTTCATTGTACCCACAGCTATATCTCATTATCGAGAAAAGTTGCTAAAATAACAATATTAATTAGTTTTAAAACTACTGATTTTGGGGTCTGCATTTTTTTTTGCTGCATTATAACATTGTTTAGTCCCTTTAGTTAACAATTGGTGACGACATGCAGTACATCGCTGGTGTCTATAATTTTCATAATCCAGAATAACACCACAGCATCTTGCGGAGGCGCTGAAAATGTATTAAATAATAGTAGTCTTTGTCATTTACTTTTCCGATTAGGCATATAGATCATGCTTAACAAGTTTTCTGTATTTTACCTATCTTTAATTCCTGTTCCTTTGCATATGGATGCTTGCTCCAAATCTTTAAAAAGTTTAGAAAGTTCATCCCAAGAAGTAATTTTTAAATTTAAGTCGATTTTTGTTTGATGATGAAATGAAACCTACGAACATACCAATATTCAATTAAAATTTTTCCTCTGTACACATCAAAGCAAAATCAAATTGAAATTCTGGTAGCTGAAGCTAAATAACAATCTATAAATCTACTTTCTTACCATTACTGACATGTCCTCATATATAAACATACGAAGTTTTTCTATGAATTTTAAAGAGTCAACATGCACAAAAATCATTTCATTTTCATAACATATATAATACCAAGCTGGAGGAACATTAATGAAAGTCTGTATATCCTTACAAGTCATTAAGCTCTGAAAAAAACAAATAGAATTTTCAGTGGTGAATAAGGATTAACATATGATGTTAATACATTATTGTGCAAACAACAGTTCATGACCTATAACTGACCTTATCAGAATCCATTATTGTTTTCGAAGATGTTGCATCCATATTTGTCTCTTCATTATTTAGAAGAAAGCATGATTGTTGATGTTTTGATAGATCAGCAATTGATTCTTCTTGCAGAAACAAATCTAGATGTTTACTAGCAACATTTTCAATTTTCCCTCTCTTTGTAAGTAATCCCGAAGCATTTTCTAATAATTGTTTTCGTTTAATACAATGTCGATTATCCAACTGTTTGAACGGTTTTTGTACCCCAACTGTTGAGTTCTAAATAATCATAAAAATAATTAATACCATCAACTGATGTAATAAAGTTCGAACAAAATATGGTAAACAAAAAAATAGTTGGGTAAAAATTAATCATATTAACTACCCAAAGCAAGTGGCCTGATATAAACGGAAAGTGGCACGCAGAGGCTATTCGAAGCCTGAACCAAAGCGCCAAAATGACCCGTTACGATGCAATAATGTAATAAAAACAATGAATTGTTTAATTTTTTCAACTTTACCTTATTTTCATTTTCATATTTTCTGGGATCGGAAATGATCAGTATTGCATTTGGTAATAATGTCCATTGATCTCGTAGAATTATTTGAAAATTTCCATTTGGAAAATCATGTCTCACTGATTTAACAATATCAACATCTTTAAAATGAAAATCACAAATAAAATCGTTTTGGCCCAAATTTATTCTTAGGACCGAAGACCATTGTGCTAGAAGCGTTGCGTCCTGCAAAGTAAGTTTAAAGGTTTTGGTTTTGCGAAATAGTGTTACTGGAAACAAATAAGGAATAAGTGTTATTAAATACATTATTGAGGTAGTAATATGGATAACCTCTTTTTATTAAATACATTATTGATAAGGATCTATATTTTTTGTTTTTGTTGTAATATTATTAATTGTAATTTTTTTGTAAGAGCTAAATACATAACTTACCTTCGGTATACTAAAAAGACTTGCTTGTTTTATATTTAGAGATTTTCGAATTTGTCTATCTTTTGGAGAACCACTTACACAGTTGACAATAATACACGTTTTTGTCATAGTCTTTTATATTTTGACTCAAAATTTATTTGAAGATTTCGTTTATTCATTCAAAATTATATTCAAAATATTCAAATTTGAAGTTACGTCAATATACAATAACAACTGTAACTAACTTCAAATTATTTCAACATACGATCATCAGCGCCACTTCGGTTATTTTATGTACCATTAGTTGCCTATAAAATTTTGACCACATTTTAATGTGTTTTCCATTAGACATTGCCCTCCTAATACGCTCCATAGGTTGAACATAAAGAAAATATCCCTAGAAGTCATCCAGTGTCTGAGATAATTTTAGTTTAAAATTGTTTGAACTTTTCTAAAAATTTACCTGTTTGTGCTGCTAAAACTGACACTGATTTGTTAGTATTGTAAGTCTTCCACTATGAGCGCCGTTACTTTTTTTTTTTTAAACGGCGAATAATGTTTTGTTTATGTCATCGAAAAATATCATAATGAAGTTCTATTTGACAAGTTCCATATATAAAATATTCCAAAAACGTCTTATTCAAATGTAAACATCTTTGACACCTTGTATACCAAATTAAGAAATGTTTTCTAGTACAAAAATCGGTGAGTTCTGAAAAAACTCAATTTAAATAAATTATTGCCAAGTATAATATAAAACAAGTAATAATCGAAAAGTCGTCAAAATACGCATGTGGCGCTTGTGAAGTTTGACATTGACAATGTCACCAAATCAGGCCCTCAGATAAAGGAACTACTAGATATGCCCTGTATATCCAATGTCATTTACAAAATTTAAGCCAACATCTAGCCCTCTCTCTCGGCAAAGTTTGTGGGCGAGGGACGTGAGACGCGCAGAAAAATCTCGTGCAGAGGACGAAATCAACAATAAAAATTGACGTGATGTATTAGACAGTGGCGACGCGAAAAATTATAACTTTTTATTTATTTTAGCAAAAAAATAGAAAATTAAAATTTCGTATTTTACATGTTATTAATATATCACATTTGAATTAAATATGTCGTGAGAAGTTATATAATTTCGATAAAGTTGTATTTTCTGTAATACTGATAAATTTTAACATTAAAACATAGCAAATGCTTGTAAATTTATATTAAATGTACGTAATTAATAATCGAATCAAATAAATAATATTTTTTATTGCTCCTAAAACCATATGTTACAGTAAGGAGTACCTAAATGCGAATAACATAAAAAAAATGTGAATGGTAGGTATATAACATAAAAAAGAAAGGAAGCAAAATAAAAAATTATCAAATCTTATCAACTTATATTATATTTTAAATTATTCAAAAACTACTTTCCTAACTTACTTGTGAAGTGTAAGATTGATTATCTAATGGCTTGAGAAAAGCACCACATTTTTCACATTTCTTTCTCATGGTTAACAACCTCTCAAGAAAATCGCTTAAAATAGTTCAAAATGTTTACAAAAATATTTAAAAAATAAACTATTTAATGTAGGATTTTAAATTATCCTGCTTGAAAGTACGCTTATGGAATCTCTAGAGGACGATGTCAACAAAAGTTAACTAGATGTTGGCTTAATAAAAAAGGATAGAATGCCCTCTCTATATATATTTACTCTGAGATCAGGCCCTTTCGATTGATTTCCGGCATTTTTTAGTGACAACCAGGTCACGCGGGATACAATCATTTCTGAAGACACTGTACCTGTCAAGCCCCTAAGGGATAAGTTTTAACATGTGTAACGATGCAAACAATTTTTGAAAGACTAAAGCCGGAGTCTCATGCGTCCATTTTCCGACCGTCCGATGGTACGACGGAGCTCCTATTTTGTGAAAAATTTCCCGCCTTTTTGTATCCGAATAGTTTTAACTTTTTTCCGACGTCGGACAAAGTTAAACTAATTTTAACTTTTTCCTTTTTCGGATGGTTTTTAACCTCACTTTTTGACTGTCTGACTTGTGAAAAGTAAACAAAACAAAACAATAAACTAATAAAAATAATTATTCGGTTTACGTTTTAACATTCGTCGATAATGGAACTTCAAATTCAAATAAAGTATCGAATCAATAATATCTTGCTTTTGTCGCTGTTGTGGACAAATAAAAATGAAAGTAAAAACAGAAAAAAAAATAAAAAGATTTTGGGTCAGGGATTTGGTTAAACATCGAAAAACTTTCCACAACTTGTTACAAGAAATGAGACTGACAGATCACGAGAAGTATATTATAACTACCTAAGAATGTCTAGCAATACATTCCAAAAAATCATTGGTCCTAGATTAAATAAGATATATTGTGAACGTGATTACAATTACAACCAAATAAATAAATTATTGTGTGTATTATAACCTCAAATGCTACTGTCAATTCGGTCCTTTTTCGGATACGATTTTCGGATAAATGAGACTTGGATTTTATTTTTATCCGAAATTCAGTTTTTATCGGATATCGGATCGACGGAAAACGGACGCATGAGACTCCGGCTTAAAACTCTCAGTAGATAGAACGATCAGTAACTAATGACAATGACGTTTAGATTGTGACATTGTACAAGAAATTAATTTGTAAAGTTTTATTCTAAACGTCATCGCCTTTACTTACTGAATCTTTAAAGTTAATGGACGTTCTATCTACTGACAGTGGTTTGGATGTGGTTGTCATGGAAATTAAATAATTGTTTGACCCTTATGCTGATTTCTAATATCGATACCAGAGGGCGTCGTGTAAATATAAAGTTATAACAAAATCAATAATTATGGCATTGCATAACTTTCTTTGTGTATACCATCCAAAAACAGTCAAATCAATGTATTAAAAATGTACGGACCTTTTTTTTGTGCTCGTCGAGTTAAAAAATATAAAAATTAAGCGTTTAGCTTTGTACAATTTTTATTCATGTTAAGTGTGAATTAAACTTTATTTACATTTTTTTAATGAGAATTAAACTATTATTATTTTTAAATTTGTTTTATCTTTCATCAACAAATCGGCGCATCATTTGTATTTGACGTCTTTCCCCTAATTCTTTATACATTCACTTAATAACAGATTTATTGAAACTATCGGTCGCGACAAATCGCCTTCCAAGGTAACCAACATATAAAAGTGAGATCTACCTATTGTCACTATTTGTCTTTTTTGATTGGCCAAAACCAATCATATGATGTAATATTTTAATCTCATTGGTCAAAAAATATAACAAAAACAATGCGATCCAAACGACAACGACTTTGAAAGGTGTGTTTTTGAGCTTTCAAGAAGTTGGAGTACGTTTAACTCTAGTTTGTTTCTTTGTTAATATTTTTGATAATTATTAAATGATCCAGTAAAAATGGATACAGTGATCGGTGCGGACGAAGCAGGCAATGGAAAGAAAGAAGCGGAATCTTTTCAAGATGCTGAAGATGGACAGTGCATAGGGCTTACTAAAAATGGCAAATCTGATGAAAGAGATGCTCTCGGAAGACCCGGGTAAATAAACTTATAAAATTACGTAGGTTGCAACGTTCAATGAACTTAAAAAAAATGAATCATTTCGAAAAATCAAGGTTGTCAAGGTTACAATATTAGTTTAAATACCCAGTTTTTATAGCTTGCTAATAAAAAATGTTTTTTAGACGTCCTTCTGGTGAGATTGTGGCTAAAATGCCCGTGCATAAATATGCCTCTCATTATAATATGGAGCACAAAAGAAGGGGCTTGGCTCTAATTTTTAACCACGAAATTTTCGAAGTTGGAAATTTAAAAGCACGAAATGGAACCAATGAAGACTGCAAAAATTTAAAAGAGTGCCTTATTGCCTTAGGTTTTGATGTTCAAGTTTTTAAAGATTTAAATTATTTAGACATTGAGGATCACATAAAAAGAAGTAAGTATAGATAGTGAATTTAATAAACTGGTTTTTATATTATTTAAAATAAGTGACGTAAATTTTTAATCTGATTAGGAATTATTATTTTCCCTTTATTTGATAAAAGTGTCCAATTCTTTTGTGTAAATATGATAAACTATTTGATTAAATTAGATTATCTAAAATTCTATTGTGTAAATATTATAAACTATTTGATAAAATTAGATTATCTAAAATTGTTTTGCAATGTGATTAATTAGCGCGCATTATACCAATTTTAATCATTTATATTAGGTCAGTGAAGTTAGCACCCACTTTTGCGAATTTCCCAAAGATTTTGTGTGCATTCGTTTGTCCATCGATTATCCATTATTGTCCACTAATTATTTTGTTTTTTCACCCTTCGTTTCAAAATGGTGGCCCAAAAACTTTTTTTTTGCAAATTTTGCTCTCGACGCCCAAAAATTGCAAAAAAAAATTTAACCGCACAGGTCGTTTGTTCTTTGTTTGTCCACCAATTAGTTTTGTTTGTCCATCCACCGGTTAATTATATTTAATTATATAAATCTTATAAAATTGTAATACTGTGAAGTTGGCACACCCTTTTTTGAATTTTGAATTTTTTTTTCATGCATTCGTTAGTCCAAGACTGTCCACCTAAAATTTTTGTTTGTCCAAGCACCATTTCAAAATCGACAATTTTGATTGTATTTAATAAACACCTTAATTTTTAAAGATAAAAAAAACTTTGTAAGTTTTTTTTTTTATTGAAGGTCAAATTTTTTATCTAAATTTTTGAAAAAATTCACACATGTAGAATATTTTTTTCTCTCTCTATCTGCACTTAGTACGTTTTAAGAGCATCTATAGTTTTGTTGTTAGAGGGGTTAAACAAAAATTATTTAATAAAATCTACAATTATCCAAGTTATTTTGTTTAAATAAAACATATAAAAATCTGTTTAATACCATTAAAAATAGAATAAAAAAATCTATAAATGGGAATTTTTTTCAAAATTTTTAAGCAAAAATTGTGACCTTCAGAAAAGGGAGAGACCAAAATGAGAAAAAATATAGTTATGGTCTCTCTCTATTTCCTTTCCATTTTCACTGAAAATATTTATAAACTATTTTAAATAAAGTTAATTAAATATTGAGTCACTTTGGGCTTAATTTCTATTAAATATTTGAATGTAAATTTTCTTAAATAACTACAATCAAAAAATATCAGTTATTTATGTAACATATGTATAAACATTTGTTTATACATGTATAACATATGTGTAACATATGTATAAACATTTGTTTATACCCGCGGTGCATACGAACTTTTATGTTACTGCATACTAGTTATTGCATTCAAAATATAAATATTAAAAAAAAAAAAATGTTTTTGTCTTTATGTGCGTGCATAAAGTGCATTTTGCGGGCCATATAATGATCATAGAAAAATTCTTTAAGTTTAGTTTATTGTCAAAACATTGGTGTTCTTCATGGTTGAATAGAGAAAAAAATGAGGGTTTCAAAGATGAAATAAAAAGTACAAGTACAGGTATTTAAAAAAAAATAGTTGAGGATTGCTCTTCAAAGACGAAACGTGTTTTACAAAATTGGATACGTTATGTGAAGCCATATTTAGCCATCAATAAAAGTTTTATGAAGTTTTTTTCTATCTTTAAAAAATAAGGTGGTAATTAATTAAAACGAAAATCGCCAATTTCGATTTTACTTAAAATATCTCGGAAACCCGACCTGATATTTTAATTTTGAAAAAATCTATTAATCCGTCTTGAAAATACACATATTTTTCCCTATTCAACCGATATCGGATTTATTTCGGTTTATGAGATCTCTGTATACGCAAATTAAATTCGATCCACCCTGTATATACTCTAAACCCAGTGAAAAAAATATTTATTTTGTTACATAGTGTTATAATTTTGAACAAAAGAAGCTGAAGATTGTCTACTGAAATTTTATTTGTAGATGTTATATAATCATTTGTCTGTTCTCGTCCAGAGAATTTAACCAAATGAGAATTCGCTTTTTGCCCTTTGTTTTGAAATGGTGCTTGGACAAACAAAAATCTTATGTGGACAATCTTGGACTAACGATAAACAAACGAATGCACAAAAAAAAATTTCAAAATTCAAAAAATGGTGTGCCAACTTCATAATATCACAATTTTTTAAAAGTTATATAATTAATTATAATTAACCGGTGGGTGGACAAACAAAAATAATTGGTGGACAAAGAACAAACAACCTGTGCGGTTGGATTTTTTTTGCAATATGTGGGTGCCCAGTGCAAAATTTGCAAAAATAAGTTTTTGGAGCACCATTTTGAAACGAAGGGTGGACATGACAAACGAAAATAATTAGTGGACAAACGCATGCACACAAAATCTTTGGAAAATTCGTAAAAGTGGGTGCCAACTTTACTGACCTATTTATTTTAGCCAAGTTTTTAATAGAGAATTAAAAGTTTTACACACCTCTTTCCACTCTTCACCTTATATTTTATTGTGCCTGCTTCATTTTTTAGTTAATTTTCTGTGAAACTCTATGAACTTATAATGTAGAAAATTGATTATAAAATAAAACAGGCACGGATAAACCTGATTTTTAGGGTTCCGTACCCCAAAGGGTCGAAACGGAACCCTATTGCTCTCACTCGCGTGTCCGTCCGTCTGTCACACCGGTCTAGCAGCTAAACCGTTCAAGCTAGAGTCTTCAAATTTTCACAGTATATGCGTCTTGTTGACCCAAAGCCATACAAACTATAAAAAATATTTTTAAATGTTTTCAAGGGGGGATCCCATACAGCTAAGGGAGGTGCTGAAAAAAAATTTTGGCCTAACCCATCGAGTGAGACATCATTAAATAGAGCTCATTGAGTAGATAAAAGCCATATTTTTTGTTTTAAAAAAATATTGCAAAATATAGGCATAAGAAGCCGCCAAAGTCAGTATTTTTTACAAAAATTTTTTCCGAAGTATTTTTTAACTTTCCATTGACCTATCAACTTGAAATTTGGTGAAAATGTGTATTGTGACGTATATTTTACCAACAAATACCAATATATTAATAAATATAATTTGTTCATTAACATTCCCTCATTTTCAGGGTTCCGTACCTTTGGGTTTATGCGAATTGTGATATTCGATATTTTATTTTTTTATCTGTGCAATCATATTGGTTTTATTAAAAAACGCATTTTTCGTTTTATAATTTTTTTCTATCTTTGTCGGTTACGCTGATATTAACAAATTTGTTCGTTGCGTTTCAAAATTTGTTAATATATCTAAGTATATATGCGGATTGTGATATTCATAATTTTTTTTTCTTCGGCGAACACACATGCGCCAGGTTATTTTTCTTTTCACTTCTTTAAATCGTTTTACCAAGTATTTTTGACTTATGAGTTCAATTAAAATTTTAAAAAGTAGTTTAAGAATCCTGCCTCTGCACAGCTGGCTTATATTCTACATTTGGTACGGAACCCTAAATGTGCGAAGTCCGACACGCACTTGACCGATTTATTTTCATTTTATGAGGTTTTAGAATAAGCAAACCTTTTTATCAAGAATGACATTTTTTGACAAAACCAAAAACAAGAATTTTTCTCTTGTGAACCCCATCCTTGGACACACTATATAAATAAATATTTCTTGAAGGGGATTTGAAAAATGCATTAGACAATGTTTCAGGTTTAATTAAAACAATTTTTTTAATATATGGGCCCACGCCTAAAAAAGTTTGATAACCTAACTGTTAAGACTTCGTATATATGTTCTTCTGAGTAGTGGGGCGTTGTCTTTTGCATAAAACTCTTAACTTTAGCGCGTCTGACAACAAATACTTATTTTTTTATTATCATCTTTATTTAGCAGAAGAACATAAACAGTTTTATCATTACACACACACACACACATTACAACACATAAACACAGTCAAAATTATTAAATAATTACATTATACATTATATTTTCTGAAATGCAATAAAATTTACTACTTATTCAATTAAGTTAGACCTTTTTAATAAAAATGTTTTTAAATGGGTTTTGAACACTTTCAAGGAACAAGAGTTCTTGACATCATTAGGCAGATCATTAAATTCTTTCAGCCCTTTGTGAAATACTGAGTTTTCAGCTCCTTTACTATTTTTTGGTGTAATGAAGAAGTGCTCTTGCTGTCTAGTGTTATATGTATGTATTTCGCTATTATACACCAACTTGTTTACAAAATAGTTCGGAGCCTCACCCTTTGGTATTTTAAAAACAAAAACCAATATCAAAAATTCGAAATAGTCTTTAACTGGCAGCCAGTTTAAGTTTCTTAACATGAGTTTTATTGGTGTGTACCTGTTATGACTTGCATTGCTCTATTTTGTAGCTTTTGTATTCTATTCAGATCATTTTGATTTAAAAGATAGAGCACTGATGAACAGTAATTAAGATGGAGAAGAATTAAAGTATTGTAAATAACCTTTTTTGAGAAAAATGACAGATAGTGGGAACACCTAGACAAGTAATATACACCATGGTTAATTTTGGATATTATGTAATTTGCATGTTCTTTAAAAGTTAACTTTCTGTCAATTACCACTCCTAAGTATTTTATTTTTTCAACTTGTTCTAGAAAGTCGTTCCCAATCTTCAAATAGTAGTTATTAACTATTAACTCTTGTTGTACCGTTTCCTTCCTAAGTAGCATAGATTTTGTTTTTGATACATTGATTTTAAGCATATTTTGGCATGTATAATTAAATATTACATCTAATGAACGTTGCATTTCTAAATTCATGGGAAGCTAAGTACACAAGAGTGTCATCTGCAAAAAGATGTATATTGATAATAATAATAATAATTTATAATTTCGTTAATATATAAAAGAAAGAGTAGTGGACCCAATATACTGCCTTGGAGCACACCAAAATCATTTTTTACTGTGGAGGATGAGTAGCCTTTCACAAGAACTCTTTGTTGACAATTAAATAAATAACTGTTAAACCACTTCAGTACATGCCCTTCCAAACCAATTTTTTGTAATTTATTAATCAACTTTTTCCTTTCTATAGTTTCGAAAGTTCTCTGTAGATCCAGAAAAACTGTGGCAATAGCATTTTTACAATATAAAAGATTTTTCCAATCATCAATAATACATTGAATAGCCGCTTCACAGCTGTGTTTTTTCCTAAAACAAAATTGATTGCTACTTAAAAAGTCATTTTGTTCAATGTACTCTAGTAATTGGCTGTAAACATATTTTTCTAAAATTTTGTCAATAGTACATAACATGTTTATTGGACATAGGTCACATGCCTTTTTTGTTTTTTTGCAATTTCCAAAAATTTGTCGCACAGGTTTACCAGTTAATTTTCAATATTTTCATGAAACGATTCTGCAAATATTGGCTGTGAGGTATTAAATTTTTATAACTATAACTTTTCTATGTTAAGAAAAAATATTGATAGTATGTCTATATAAAATCATTGAGTTTTAGGGTTATATCTTATTCTGTTTGGATATGTATTTATATTTTTATATATTAAAAAAACTTCTAATATACAGAGTGACACAAATAATATGTACCAATGCTATGTTGAAAAATATAACGATGTTAGAATGTTAAATGGGAAAAAGTTGTCTTTATAATGATGATCCGAAATTAAGGAATTAACGAATATCAACAAAATCCATCAAAAACACAAACGCTTTTTTTAAAAATTAACATGATTGAAGAAAATTAATTATTTTCTTTTCTAGCTTTTATGAACCAATTAAAAATTTGAAAATTTAAATGGTTCATTTTTCCAAATTGTAATGTTACGGGGTTTTAACAATACATATGAGTCCGAAACTTTCTTTATTTCTCACTTACAAGTACATCTGTTATAAGCATGCGTATCTATCTAACTAGGTTAGGTTTCTTTTCCCGCCCTGTCATCATCAATCCCCTAAACCCCCAAGGGTGCCAACTCTACTAAATACTAACTAACAGAACACAAATATTTGCGAAAACTTTCAAGATATATTAATTTTTGAACTTTAAATATATGCAATTTTTTATGTTTTTATTAGTTACATTTGGTATTTTATACTGCTTTAACGTTTTCGACGCAACAGCGATAATAACGATCCATTCTCGCCAGAGGACAGTATTTCGACCTAGTTTTTTTTTTCGTTTTTTCTTGAAAATAAAATACTGAATATTACATAAACGCAAAACTTTAATTCGAGTAACGTTATAAAATACAAAATATGTAAAACATAAAAAAATTCAATATCAATATAAAATCAATAAAATAAATCAAATATCAAAATAAAAAAACAAGGGATCGTTTTCCATCCTAAACTATGCCTCCCTTTGAACTCGAGTCATTTACCGGCTGACAGGTAAAAAAATATGCTACTCTGGTTATTATCTGTCCTGAAAAGGATAATAGCAGTTATACAAGATTATCTCAATCTCGGCTTAGCTGTTATCCAAATTACATATTTCTCTAGTATAAGTACTAAAATTTTTGATATGCAAAAACGATCCAAGCTACAAAACTCCAAATGTGTGAATTTATTTAGAAGAATTACCCGCCGGAAAAGAATCATAAAAAGGTGTTGCTAAAGACTGGTGAGTCATTTAGAAAACTTCAGCACTACTTTTAACAGAAGACATTATTGTTGGGTGATTGAAATTGGATAATAAATCCAATTGAAAGTACTACTGGCCTATCGCTACAATAAAAATAATAACTGATGTTTATTCATGTAAGGGCAGAAAAATCAAATTTTTGATTAATAAGTCATTAACAAATTGTTAGAATGATCTGTTTTGTATTCTTGTATTGAAGTAAAATCATTTCAGATATTGTTACCCTTTCCTTACTTTAAAGCTCTTTAACTAATCTTAAGCCTCGTGTCCACTTGCAAGTAACTTGCGATAGTTTTTTCACCAAGTACTTGCCGACGTGTCTACATTGTATACTAATTGTTTTAAAATTTATTGCGGCAAATTACTCTAACAAATTCGTTTGCTTTAGAAACGCATACACACACTTCCAAAAAATGTGGCTGCTGCGGTTGTTACATATATTCAGTTAAAAAAAAAACAAATCATAAAAAGCCTAGGAAAATTTTAGTAAGAAAATTGATTCAGCGGACATCTAGTTTAGGTATACTCTCTGAATTGAGAATGGAAGATCCACAGCAGTTAAAAAATTTTTGGAATGGGCCTTGCTTTTTCACTCCATTTTTAAAATCTTTGCAATGTACATTCCATATTTCTGGGTACAGTTCAAAATTTTCAATTAATGGAAGAGGTTTCTTCTCTATTCCAAATACGGCTTTCCTCCATTTTTGGATGGTTAGTATTCTGAATCCTCAGAATACTCCATCTCTTGGTTTTGACTGTTATAATTTAAGATATCTTTATTTTGTGACAAATTACTTCATTGTGAAGAGGTGACATTTACAAATTGAGATATTTCATTATTGGGAGAATACATGGTTGAAGTATATGAGGGTTGTGTTCTTCTTTCATGAACTGGAATAGAATTATGTTCTGATGTAATTTGAATTAGGGATGGAAAATTATTTGGGTTAATATTAAATAATTTACCTGTATTTTTTGGGAATTGTTGCCTAGCTGCGTAATAAGAAATCTTTAAGAGAGACATTAAATGTTTGATGTCCTTTTGTCTTGCATACTCCGGACAGGTTGTGTCTGTGGATGAGTGATCAATACCTTTGCAGTGAATGCAGTACATGATACAAATTTCTTTTTCCTCAAGATGGATTTTGCCATATTTTTTGCGGTTATTTTTGCCTCTTCTGCACTGTTTCGTACTATGTCCAAAAAGTAAACAATTATAGCATTATAGAACAGGACTAATATATGGAGTTACTCTCTTTGGAAGACCATATATGATAATCTCCTTTGGGATTATTTTTCCTGAAAAGGTAATACTTAATGTACCTGTTGGAACGTAGACAGTATCTTGGCCTTCTTCTGCTACCCTTCTATTGAGGCGTTTCACATGTAACACTTTACAAATTGGTAGTTGAGTATCCATAACCTCCTTGATTTCTTCTTCTTCTTTGAATGATTTGTCGACATATTTAACTATAATTTTGCAAGAAATGCTATGACCTGGTATAAAGACATCGTAGTCTAAGTTGTCCCATTTTTTGTCGGTAACAAAATTATTTGCAACGTTGCGGTCAGAAAAAATGACACATATTCGATTTTTTCCACTCTTCGTTATTTTAATGATTTCTTTTAGTTTAGGGTTAAATATTGTTTTTGCAATACTAAGAATATGTAAGTTGCCAATATTTTTATTTTTTCCCTGAACATATACTTCGAAAGGTCCCGAATCGTTGATTGAATAGGTATTTATGATTTTTTCTTGCTTACCGGCGTTTTCGTCAGCTAGGTCTGGCGGTTTTTCTGTCGCCATTTTGTAGTTTTAAACGAGTGTCGGTGTTGTTGTTTTTCCACACTTGGTAAAGTTCTCAGTAATATATATAGATGTATGGGAATAATTAGTGATGGAAGATTAGGGAAATAGGGTAGATTAATAATAACCTCACCAGTTTATAAGATCACAGTTACTGAAAGTCGATCACAGTTACCGAAAGTAACTTAATAAGATCACAGTTACCGAAAGTCGAAAGAAAAGATGTTAGCACTTTAAACTCTCAGCGCAAAATCAATTAGAAAGATTTCTATATTTTTCAATCCTGAAAGTTGCAGTGAAAATGGGCCGATACGCATGCGCAATTATTATTTAAGAAAGGCCATTAATTTCTTTAAAAATGCTGTAATGGAAGATTAGTTTTTTATAAGATATACTTTAGAACTAATCTTACATTACAGCCTTTTGCAGCAACTTTTTTGAATGCAATATAAATTGATCGCAAAATTAAAAACCAGTCTTCTTATATTTGAGCCTATTTATTGCAAATTTCCCACGACTTTTTTGACTATTGACATTACTACATTAATTTTAATGTTGATTTTAAAACAAACGAGCCAACAAATCTCTGAGATAATTTTAGAATTTATTTAATCAAAACAAAGACTGAACTATAGTAAAAGGAATAATCTCTGAGCGATTTTTCACGACTACGGCCCGTTTCCGTCAGCGGAAGAAAGTGCGATTCGAAAGAATCGGAATTTTTCCAATAATTTTTTTTTCAAATTTTTCAATTTTTGGTCAACGAGCCCCATACGTTATGGATATCAATCGACGCGTCTTGACTTGCACAACACCTTAAAAGAAATCAGTATCGACAAATTTGCTTTCCTTATCGATATATCTCGAATAGAATTTTCACTTTGTAGGCGTGACCAGGATCCTCGGACCCGAAATAGCTCATCTTCTGGTAAAGCCTTTCTTTTTTGAATAAAAATCGATGGCCGAAAGAATTTTCCGGATCGGCCGTACCGTTCTCGAGTTATCGTGTGCACACAGACAGACTTTTTTTTCGCGAAAAATCAATTTTCTCCACGTTTCATGACATTTTAAGTCACGCCATCTATCGTATGGTTGATGTTTACCAACCGGGCAAGCCGTTTATCAGAATACAATTCTGTAAACGGGTCTATCCAAGTACAACTGGGGGGCAAGCGGGCACCTCGCAATAATATCAAAAAACAAATACAGTAAATTTTTGAAACTATGCACTCCGACCATACATGCTTGTTTCATCCTGAAGGATTATTATTAGATCTATTCCTTAGAATTATTTTATTTTAATTTTAAGTATAATGCTTTCGTTATGATTATATGTTGGCAAATTTAAAATAAAAATGCAATATTGTGATACACAAAACTAATTTCACACCAATGAACAGTTTTGTGGTTTGTAAATATAAATAGCAGTTATTTAAAAATAATATGAAATTCTTATTTTTTTTGTACAATTAGAGTGTTAATTAATAAAATAGTTTAAAATAAGAATTTGCAACAGATATAAAAAAAACTAGTAGAAAATTTTAAAATTGTATATTTCTCCACATCTCATAAACTATTTTTTTCAATTTTTAGCTGCAAAACTTGACCATACTAACTATGACTGCCTTTTGATTTCTGTGTTATCTCATGGTGAAATGGGCATCATTTATTCAAAGGACACAGCTTATAAGCCTGATTATTTGTGGGCCCCTTTTACTGCAGACCGATGTCCTAGCCTTGCAGGTATATTAAAAAATTTAGAAGTGTAAATTCTTGGAAATAGAGAAAATTTAATAACGGTTTTTTTTGTAGGTAAACCTAAGGTTTTTTTCTTACAAGCCTGCCAAGGGGATAAGTTAGATGGAGGTGTTAACTTAAGCAAGACCGAAACCGACGGTGAAGTTTATAACACCTACAGAATTCCAGTGCAAGCTGATTTTCTTATAGTTTATTCTACAGTTAAAGGTGAGCAAATATATTCATTTTTTATAATTAATATTACATTTTTCATTACTAATTAGATTCAACTCGATCTAAAATTTCTAATTTATTTTGGTAATTGATCACTACTATCCATTCTTTTCATTTCACATTTTCATTTCAATCATTTTTAATCAAGGTTATTACTCATGGCGTAACACCACAAAAGGTTCTTGGTTCGTTCAGTCGCTGGTCGAAGAATTGAAGAAAAGGGCATATGAATTGGATCTTATGACCATCTTAACTTTCGTCTCTCAACGCGTCGCATTAGATTTTGAAAGCAATGTACCCGACAGCACCACTATGCATCGACAAAAGCAGATACCATGCATTATGAGTATGCTTACCAGATTGATACACTTTAAGCCAAAAGTTGCTACTTAAATTTCAATAAAAGAAGAAAAAATTTCAGAGAGAATATTAATTTTTTTTTATAAATATTAATTTAAACAAAAACATATCATAGTTATATACATCATTATTTTTGTTTGTTTTTTAAATAAGTGGTTTTAAATGCTCTCTGATTTTTTATAGTATAAAGGGATGATGTAATGTTTTGATATACATATACATAAATTTAAGTAATTTTAATATCGTTGTATACAAGGTGTTCCAGACTTCGACATATTATTCTACAAAACCTGATTACCAAATTTGATGATAATTTAATAACCGTTAAATAAAAATAATCCGGCAGCTTGCATGTCATGTCAATCGAATTCTGAAACAATTTTAATAATTTCCTTCCAGATTACAAATAAAACCATTTTTCGTATATTTGGGAATTTTGAAGGAATATTTTTGAACTTATATTTTAAAATATAGGTGTATTAGCAATTTATTCTATTTTTTAAACGTTTCCTTGCCTATTGGCCTATTAGAACTGATTTTAAGACGAGGTTTAAGTGATAAACAACCTTAAAGATTTAACTAATTACTTAAAATAGAAAACTAAAAGTTTGTCAATTAATTTATAATCAGATTTGCTTTAATTTGTAACAGATACCAGATTTTTATGGAGAGAAATCTTCAATAAATTTATAAATCGATTGTAAACTTAAATAATTCGCATTAAAAAAGAAAATTGATTTTTTGTGTTTTGTTTTTAAGTATTCTAAAAGTATTTTATAAATAGTATAATTAACACTAGCTTGCATAGTCTTATTGTAATATAGTATAAGAACCAGTAAACTGCCAACAATCTCAGTGATGAATATTTGCTATAAATAACCAACAACTGGTTTTTGTTTATTTGGTTATTATGTATTTTAGTCATATTTAGTAATAAGTGACTATAAAAGACTACGCATAAAGTAACTAAATATTATTTAATTGGAAATATTTAGATTTAATATATTTTTTATTAACTATGAGGTTGTAAATATTTATATTTCCTTCTCAAGATTATTCAGTTACTTTATATCTCGCTGTGTACACATAATATACAATTATATAAGTAGTTTACCTTTCTGTGTATATATCTCTTTGAGATTTAAATAATTATACTATTGTATTTTTGAAAATTTTATGCCAACTGTCTTTCAAAAAGTTCTATTTGTGAATTTTTTCCGGAATGTTGCAACTTTATTGCGTATTATATGCATTTATATAAATATTTTGCTCAGATTTTATAGTATTAAGCTAAAATAAACTGTTCTAAAGCATTTTAGTATTATTTATTGATATTTATTATACTTGTAACAAAGTGGTATTTTGGATATGGATAGGGTGGGGCAGATTTGGACATGGGCCACAATTGGACAATTTAAATTAAATCAACGTAGTATTTTAGGTAACCTTTTTTTTCATTTCCGATCGTATCTTCTACATGAATATATAAAATATATGTTGATGATAATTGTAAAACATGATCCTGTTAAATCCTCGAAAATCTTTAAAATTTAATATGAGTTGTGTATTGTGTTGTATAAGCATAACTTAATACCATCAATGCCTATTTAGTCTTAAAGAAATGAGTTTTCTGCGAAAAATAGAAGGGTACAAAAAATATGAGCGATGGGATTACAATTCTGTCGATTTTTTTCTGCAAAAAAATTGTAATTGTAATCCATTCTGTTTTTTGATGATAATTCAAAAACTATACAAGATACCTGGAATTGCAAAAAAGAGCCTTAAAGAGGAGGACATTTCTGATAAAAAACTCCTGACTTCTGGTTCTCTAGCTCTTATATTTATAGTTTTAATTTGTTTCTGAAAATAGGGTTCCGTGCGACTGTTTTGCTGAGTACTTCGCCTCTATATATAAAATAATTTTTTAAAGCACTAAATATTGATTTAAAAATTTGAAAAAAATTATGGTGTTATTTCAACACGTGAAGAAAGAAAGTCGCGTTGGAAAAAAAATTTAAATGCATTTTCAAAAAGCTCTTGTTAATTAACTATTTTCTTTCATACCTCTGTCTTCATTGAAAGCTGGATAATTGTTTAAATAATCACCCTATAAATTTTTCACCTCTTGGAGTCTTTTCTATGAGTGTAGATGAAAAAATTATTTAAAATTTGTTTATGACGCATTTTCTAAATTAACAAAAAATCGTCAAATTGTTGTTAAAAAATTTTTTCTTATATATTTTGGTACCTACAGCTGTTTTATGTTTGAAGTAAGGATTAAATTATTGTGGTTAAGATTGTTTAACGTTATTTATTTATAAATTGTTTATAAACAAATGGTTTACTTTAATATTTTTGAATTTAGGGTCAATTTTTCTTAAACAATATTTTTCTAATACTACTAAAAATTACAAAAACCAAATGCAAAAACAAAGTAGAGAAAAAAAATTTACTGAATTTTTTTTTTTGAAAATCTAAATTAAAAAATCAATTACTCAGAATTGCAATCCGCGTCGAAATGATCCATCTCTCGTATTTTTCGTACCCTTCTAAATATTTTTCGCAGAAAACTCACTTCTTGACTAGACTATATTATTTAATATTAAATAAATTAGAGAAAAGTGTTCCTCGCAAAAACTTTTAATAACACATGTACAGCCAGGAAACATTTTAGTCATATTTTTTTGCGTAATTCTTTTAAGTTAAAATTTGTATCCAATTTATTTTTATCTAGTTTATATTTTATATCTATTAAATAATTGCAATTAAATTAAAAATATAAAAACAAGAAACTTTAATAAGAGTCTAACTCATCAAATTTGAATTTAAAAATTGAAAAATAACTGAATTTAAAATTGAGTCTCTATAAAAAATCTGATGTGGCCAGCACATGACCTCTCGCCATTTTTGAATCAAAAATTTACAGGTTGACACAAGAAAGTATGAAAAAAAAATATTTTTTTTGTAAATCTAGCAACAATGGCAAAAGTTTCGAAAATTTTAATGAGATGAAAATAAACTAGGGTATACAAAATATATGTGTAAAACTTTATTGCCGTTTTGTATAATAATGGCGTCATCACCCACAACAACTGCCACTACCGGTTGTGCGATTGGCACCAAAATCTAATCAGATCTAATCTAGGGTATCAGAATCCTGTATGCAAAATTTGAAATTTTTTTATCCAGAAGTTTTTGAGTTATCGTTACTACAACATCCATCCAAACACACACACACACACACACACACAGACATCATCGGGAAAATATCAAAATCGTATTCTAGGGACCCCAAAACGTGTTTATCCGTTGAAAACTCACTACCCAATTTTTAGCATGATATCCTATACCTCTCTTATCTGAAGGGTGAGAGGTAAAAACACTGTCAGGGCATATTGTAAAAAATCACTTATCGAAAGTGTTCACATTTTCAAAAAGTAAATTATCTAACTTTATTCCAACAAGATTTATTATATGAATTTAATTAATTCTGGTTTTTAAATTTATAATGGCACAATAAAATATTAACATTGTCAATAGTATAGTTATTAATAAACATCAAACTCAAACAGAAGTAGATCGCGCTATATTTTAAAAAATGCCATCATCTTAATTTACGAGAGACCATTCTTTTTTAGATGTCCAGTGCAAATTTGATTTTTCTCGTGCATTTTAGAAACTTCCCTCCCATTTTGGAACCTTCCGCGCATTTTAGAAACTTACCGCGCACGTTAGAAACTTCCCGCGCATCTTAGAAATTTCCCGCGCATCTTAGAAATTTCCCGCGCGTTTAATAAAATTCTTCATATTCCTTAGAAAAATGTTAGACATCAAGCCGTTGTAACGATCAAGCGTTTATTTATATGCCAACAATATTGTGTGACATCATTTAAATGCATACTTTCTCTATGTTTAAATGCTTTGAGCTGGATAATGAGAATAATTGAAAGTTAGGTATGTTACTCATTTGGTAAGTAATTTCTAAAATAAATTCCCCAAATTGTAATTCGATTCCCAATATCTAAAAAAATAGAAGCAAATGTTTATCCACTTTATTTAATAAATAAACCCAGGCAGCTACGAAGAGACGGACAGACAGGCGGTTGTATTAACTTTTGTCACTAAAAATAGTAGGTAAACGAGCTAATTAAGAGGGGCGTCGAAACGGGCTGTCACGATTTCAGTTGGCAATACTGAAATTGACGAGAAAAATTGACGATTTTGTAGAATACAAATCTCGAGAACGAAAGTTTTGTTTGTAGAAATATTTATACCTATAATAGCTTACACATTGGAATAGGACATTTCCTTTTTTGAACTAAATCTAAGCAGTAATAAAGAAGATATCAATCATTTAGTGAAGGTGTGTTTTTGACATTTTTGACAATTTGTGATCACCAGCTATCGATTGCTGATAATAGGAGTTCCAAAAATTTGAAACTGTTCTCGAGTTATCTCTGTAATAGACAGACGGATATTATAAAGTCAATAAGTACCTTTTGTGCTTCGCTACTTAATTAACAGTTTATCAATTATCTAGTTGAAATATTAATAACGGAGAACATATCTTTTTCAAAAACTATAACATATTTTATCATTGAACTTTCAAATAATTTTACATGGGAATTATGATTTTAACTATCGAGGGAAACGATGTTGGTTAAGTCGTTGTTCTTTATTCAGACAACGGTTAAGTTGATAGTGCAAATATTGCAGTCTATTTCAAAAACGCAAGTACGTGATTTTATAGTTACTTCTAGGTACACGACAATATATTTCGATTGCAAACTTTTACGCACATAAACTATCGGTTTGCAGTGAGGAGTAATTTTATTTCTTATTATAAATTTTCGATAGAGTACGACAAATAAAACTGATTATTCTAAAGCAATCTGCGGTGTGGTCCCTTGCTTTCATCCAGGCAGAGGTTCAAACGAAAATAATATTTTTGTTTTTTTTTTGCGAAGTAAATACAAAAAAATTTAATGAGTTTTTATTAATAAGTAAATACGAATACTAGATGTAACATAATATTTGATTTTAGATACATTCTTCCATAATTGATGGATGCAATTTTGGGAATTTATATATTGACCTTACCGCTGTCTTTATTCAGACAACGACCTTACGTATCATAATTTACTGTAGTGTATCTAGTCGTTAATAGTATCAGAAGAAATAAGTGTATAGGTTGTTTTAGAAAAGGCCATCCCCTCTCTTCTGTCAGATTACGGGCGGGCATTTCTGATTCTGACATTTCCCGCGCATTGAATAACGGTTACATACGTTTGTGTATCAGAAAGTAGTGGTTAGAGGTTAGTAGCATTTAAAAAGCTTAAAATATAATTATAAAAAAATGTCTGGACGTGGAAAAGGTGGTAAAACCAAAAACAAATCAAAATCTCGCTCTAATCGTGCAGGACTTCAATTCCCTGTTGGAAGAATCCACAGATTATTGCGTAAAGGAAATTATGCAGAACGAGTCGGGGCTGGGGCGCCAGTTTATTTAGCAGCCGTATTGGAATATCTAGCAGCTGAAGTTTTGGAATTGGCAGGTAAGTCCAAAAATTGACAAATACATAACTCAAGCAAATTATTCCAACCGCTACAGCGAATTATAAAAAAAATACAATTATCTCCAATCATCTTATCTTTATTTATTCTAAAATGGAGTTATCTAACCCAAGGAGAGGGGTGGTACAAACGGGGCAAGTCAAATTTGCTAGATATATATTTTACATCTACCTTAATTTTGTTTTGATAAATTATTGTCCGTTAAATATGGTGGGAAAACGAAAATTCTTGCTACAATGCCAGGGATATACTTCCTGTTCCATGATCCGATCATGCCTGGCTATAATATTAAAAATAAAATTTTGTCCTTTAGGTAATGCTGCAAGGGACAATAAGAAGACACGAATCATACCAAGACATCTACAACTTGCCATCAGAAATGACGAAGAGTTGAATAAACTCTTATCTGGAGTAACTATTGCTCAAGGAGGTGTGTTGCCCAATATTCAAGCCGTTTTACTACCGAAGAAGTCTGGTGCGGGAACTGCATCAGGAAAAGCAGCCAAAACGCAGTCACAGGACTATTAAACTTATTTTTAATACAAATTTTGTAGTATATGTTTTTGTTTCAATTTTAACTTATACTGTTTATTAATAAAATCATTTCATTCTTTTTTTATATTTGGACTTTTATTTATGTAATAGAAAGTTGGAAATTGATAAGATATTAAAAAAATAAGTTAATTTTGTCACAAAATAAATTATGGCCTTGAAAAATCAGGGAATTAAAAAGTAAATCAGTATTTGCAGTATAAAAATATAGAAGAACAGCTAATATTTAATTACCTTTGAATAATAAAAATAATATCTAGCTTTACTTTCCTGGTTCCATCAAAGTGAAAATATAGTGAATGAGCAAAAAAAATTATAGATATCGATGAAAATATCCATTTTGAGGTCCCCCAATAAGATTGAAACCATTTTCAGAGTAAGGTCTGTCTGTGTGTAATCTTCTACGATAACTGCCGAACTGTTTGACCAATCAAGCTGAAATTTGGTATGATGGGTTGGTGTGTGCCTCGAATGTGACCATTAGTTTTTGGCTGAAATTTTTACAGTAAAATGTCCTCAAGATCGACATTGAATAAACATGTAAGATTTTTTGCGTTTTTTTAAATTTAAAGGGCAAATAATACACTGAAGTGTAAAATGTCGTAATGCAAAGTTTTAGAGCATAAAATTTCCTACAATTTTTGTATTAAACTTTTTCCAGAATTTCCAATAGCTGCGCCAGTAAAGGGCGCGTAAAAAATGTGCATATAGTTTTTCCAAATTTTTAAGACACTGCAAAATTTTCTAGTGCAAAGTTGTAGAGCACCAAATTTCTTTTAGCATTTGTATTTAACTTTTTTCGAATTTTCCATAGTTCCATAGAGGGCAAAAAATAGTTTTTTTTTTGAAAACAGCTTTAGTGCAAAATGTTCTAATTTAATTTTCCCCCTTGATTTAAGGATATCCTAATTGTAGATATATAATGACGTGTTCCTTGTGCCATTTTGGTTTTTTCCCATGTTTTTGGGTTTATTTTTTCTTAATTTTGGCTTTTTTTTACCTTTTTTTGTCCTTTTTGGCCACCAAATTTCTATTAATATTCATTTAACTTTTTTTCGAATTCTCTCTAGTTTCGCCGCTAGAGGGCGAAAAGTATTCACACATTTTTATTCTTTTCGTCTTTTTTTTGAAGACAATGCGCTTTAGTGCAAAATGTTCTAGTGCAAAGTTGTAGAGCATAAAATTATACCTACAACTTTTATATCAAATTTTTTCTCGAATTCCCAATAGTTTAAATTTCATCCATGATTTTAGGATATCCTAATTGTAGCTGTATAATGACATGTTCCTTTTTGTACCATTTTGGTTTTTTTTCAATGTTTTTGGCATTATTTTGCCTTTTTTGGCCATTTTTACCTTTGTTGGCCTTTCTTGCTTTTTTTAATTTTTTTGATATTTTTGTCTCTTGCCTTTATTTGTCTCTATTTTGCCTTTTTTGCTTTTCTTTCCTTTTTTTGGCGTTTTTACCACATTTTTGCCTTTTTTTTGCTTTTTTAATAGTTTTTAATTTTTTTGGACTTTTTTGAACTTTTGCCTTTATTTGTCTCTATTTTGCCTTTTTTGCTTTTCTTTCCTTTTTGGCATTTTTAGCACTTTTTTGCCTTTGTTTTTGCTTTTTTAATAATTTTATTTTTTTTGGACTTTGGCTTTTATTTGTTTCCATTTTGCCTTTTTTGCTTTTCTTTCTTTTTTTGGCATTTTTAAGGCTTTTTTACATTTTTTTTGCTTTCTTAATAGTTTTTAATTTTTTTGGATTTTTTTGAGCTGTTGCCTTTATAATTTTTTTTTTTGGACTTTTTTGAGCTTTTGCCTTTATTTGTCTCTATTTTGCCTTTTTTGCTTTTCTTTCCTTTTTTGGCGTTTTTATCACTTTTTTGCTTTTTCATTAATAGTTTTTAATTTTTTTGGACTTTTTTCAGCTTTTGCCTTTATTTGTTTCTATTTTGCCATTTTTGCTTTTCTTTCTTTTTTTGGCATTTTTAAGACTTTTTTACCTTTTATAGTTTTTAATTTTTTTGGACTTTTTTGAGCTGTTGCTTTTATTTGTCTGTATTTTGCCATTTGTGCTTTGCTTTCCTTTTTTGGCATTTTTACCACTTTTTTGCCTTTTTTTGGTTTTTTAATAGGTTTTAATTTGTTTGGACCTTCTTGAGCTTTGCCTTTATTTGTTTCCATTTTGCCTTTTTTGCTTTTCTTTCTTTTTTTGGCATGTTTAAGACTTTTACTTTTTTTTGCTTTCTTAATAGTTTTTAATTTTTGTTGGACTTTTTTGAGCTGTTGCCTTCATAATTTTTTTTGGACTTCTTTGAGCTTTTGCCTTTATTTGTCTCTATTTTGCCTTTTTTGCTTTTCTTTCCTTTTTTTGGCGTTTTTATCACTTTTTTGCTTTTTCATTAATAGTTTTTAATTTTTTGACTTTTTTCAGCTTTGCCTTTATTTGTTTCTATATTTTGCCTTTTTTGCTTTTCTTTTCTTTTTGGCATTTTTACCACTTTTTTGTCTTTGTTTTTGCTTTTTTAATGGTTTTTATTTTTTTTGGACTTTTTTGAGCTTTGGCTTTTATTTGTTTCTATTTTGCCTTTTTTGCTTTTCTTTCTTTTTTTGGCATTTTTAAGACTTTTTTACCTTTTAGTTTTTAATTTTTTTGGACTTTTTTGAGCTGTTGCCTTTATTTGTCTCTATTTTGCCATTTTTGCTTTTCTTTCCGTTTTTGGCATTTTTACCACTTTTTTGCCTTTTTTTTGCTTTCTTAATAGTTTTTATTTTTTTTGGACTTTTTTGAGCTTTGGCTTTTATTTGTTTCTTTTTTTGCCTTTTTTGCTTTTTTTGGCATTTTTACCACTTGTTTGCCTTTTTAAAAAAAACTGAAATTATGCAATTTTTTCCGAAAATTTCAGAAATTTCAAATAGTAAAAATTCAAAAATTTCTAAAATATATCAAAAATTAAAAAAAAATAAAATTATGTAAAGTTTTTTCACAAAATTTCAAAAATTTTAAGTAGTAAAAATGTAAAAATATTCGAAAATTTCTAAAATATAAAAAAATTTAAAATTGTGCAAATTTTTTTTTTGAAAATTTCAAAAATTTTAAATATTGAAAATTTCAAAAATTTTAAATAGTGAAAATTTCAAAATATTCAAAATTGTCTAAAACATTTCAAAAAGTTAAAAAAAATTCGAAATTATGCATATTATTATCGAAAATTTCAAATGGTAAAAATGTCAAAATATTCAAAAATTTCTAAAATATATCCAAATTTGAAACTATGCAATTTTTTTCGAAAATTTCAAAAATTTCAATTAGTAAAAATGTCAAAATATTCAACAATTTCTAAAATATATCGAAGATTTCAAAAAACAAAATTATTCCATTAATAAAAAAAAATCAAAAATGTCAAAAGTTTCAAAAACTATCATAAAATTATTTGGAGATTTCAAATATTTCGAAAATTTTAAAATTCGTAAAAATTTATATTTGTGAAAAATTTGTAAAAAATTTGTAAAAAATTGTTCTTTTGGGATGAGTTTTTACGAATCATTCATATACGACAGCCGCAGCTAAAGGCTTAAAAAAACAGGTCTATTATAATCGACCAAAATCTGGTATAAATCCATAAACCCGTTTACAAGTTATGGGGGTGGCCCCATGACCCATTTACAAATAACAAAATAAAAATAATTAAAAAATATAACAATAATAATAATCAAATAATTTAATTGTATCAAGGTCGAGAAGTAGTAAAAGAAGCAGTTTCTGAAAACAATTGAATGAGAATATTTAATAAATTAAGAAATTTAAGTTCTCGACTCGAACATAGTATAAATAATGACATCTTCTAATACTAATAGTGGAAAAAAATTAATTATTATTGTTCATTCATATATTCGTCGTTAATTTATCTTGCCAAAAAATATCCCAAAACAGTTAATTGAAATGTATCCGTATACCAATGAGTTTGTATGGGATAAAGGAGGTCCCTCTGTTTTATTTTATATGTAAAATTGTATTTAAATCACTTTATTCGTTTCTTTTTTACCTGCGCTGCCTACCCATATAAGCTGGTAAGGTAATAGATTACAAAAAACCATGTTGCTCTGCCGTACGCTCTACGCTGCGTCTCAATTTGCGCACGGACACTCAGTAACACAAGTTATAGGTTTCACGGCTTCCACCTCTAATGAATGGAGCAACTGTTACGAAGGATATCTTATACCGCAATCCGTTTGGGGGCGCCATCAATCAGTTACAATATTTTGGAAAATTTTGGAAAATCATTAAAAATCAACGAGTAGCCACAGAGGATTAAAATTTTAGGACCATATTTAAAATTTTATTATCTAGTGACTCAAGGATGAGTTCTAAAAATTTTAATATTCAGAGCCTCTTCATTTTCTTTCTCAAAAATTCCAAGATATTTTGTTCTGTTCTTTCCTTGATGCACTAGATAATCTACTCTTATTTATTGTCCCAAAATTTGATTTATTTTTATTCAGTAGTTTTTGAGATATTTTGGATCGAAAAATAGGACGGGTGCTGTAATCACCTTAAGCCCATACATATTACCAACATTAGGTAATATATCATCTACAAAAAAAATGTTTTAATTCACATTTTTCTTTTTTATGTTACCAAACAAGGAAAATTGTTAATTTTAATTCCAAATCCTATTCATTTTCTTTTATTTAAACCAACCCCTACTTATTATTATATTTTATAACAAATTACAGTACAGGGTATAGCAAATTTCATAACAATATATTTTAAATAAAATTGGTCATTTTTACTGGCGAGTTAAGTTTCTATTAAAAGTCTAATTTCTCTTAATCTCCAAAAATTTTATTCGTATTATTTTACCAGTTGAGTCTGATTAGTATCTCTTTTTATTTTACCTAATTGTTAGGGACTAAAGAAATAAACACAAGATAATTTATAAGAAACAAATTTATTGCTTTAGTACCATTAAATATATACACAAAAATAAAAATAATAGAAAAAGTTATTACAAAATATAATTTTAATAAGGTATAGCCATCATAATATCAGGAAACTAAAAAACATTAAATAAATACTTAGTACAAAAATAATAACCTTAAGATCTATTTTCCTACACTTAAGAAATTTACATAAAATACGGATATTCAAAACATAGCCAATGGTAGGAGAAAACAATTCAACATTTCCATTTTTTTGGTTAGTTATAAGTCGGGAAAATATGATGCACAACCACTATTGAAAAAACAGTTCCGTAATACAAGCCAATAATATCGAACCCTAAGAACAATCACAGAAGAAAATAATAGAAAAATGAAGAATAGGAAGCATTCCTACTTTTTATATAGTACATACAAAATTGACTGTCTCCTGTGTAAACAGAAATTTTATCAGTGTAATAAAAAAATTAATATTATGGGAGTTTTTTTTGAAAATGGTAGCTATAATTATTAATAAAAAATATATGTTTATGCACACATTTTTTTATTTACAAGTCACATATAATTTTAGCAAAGCTTTTGGAATATTTGTAATTGTTCAGGTTTGAGAATGTAAATAAAATATATTTAAAAATGCTTGAATAACTTATTTATATTATAAAATAAAAATCCAAAAAAATTGCTAAATATGCTAAATTAGCACATAATCTCGATGTTAAAATTTTTACAAACAAAAATAATTAGAATCAAACCTATTCACCTGTATCATTTTGCTAACTTTTTATTATAGGATAGTTTTTTGTGTAAATTATCTAAAATGTACTAATTTCTTTCCATTTCAGTGTTTAATAATTTTAGAACAACAAACCAAGAATCAATATTTCTAAATATGAGTAAATTCTAAACTGGATAAATATTTTTAAATTACGAAGAAAATTTCAAAGATCAAATTGTTTTGTATTTAATTATATCAGAAATTAAGTAGAAAAAATGATACTAAGCGAAAAAATAAGGCTGTGACAAAATAAAAATCTAATATTTCCTAAAGCTAACATATAAAAAATAAGGTACTATATCACTGACACTCACAAACATTTTAATAAATAATAATCAGTCATTACTCAAAATAAGCCAGTCATCCATTAAAAAAAAAATCAAGAAAACCTACGAGATAGCTCATATACTAATTAAAAATTACTTCCTTTAAAGAGATCAACTGTATTTTTTTACATAATTTTGATAGATAACTTACCCTTATTTAAGTGCCTAAAATCGGGAAATTTTAAGAAGAATCAACAATAAAATCCATAAATGTGTCTTACAGTAAATAACAAAGAATAGAAATGTATCGTTTCAGGTAAAACATTACATTATTTTCGTCAAAGATATTAGAAAAACTTTTGCAGTATTTTACTGAAAATATGGAAAAATTAAATAACAAGATGTGTTTGTTTTACCAAATGTTTTCACCTATCAAATATGTCAGAAAAACTTTACTCAAGAGGTTCCAAAATGTTTGTATTATTTGACTACGAAAATATGGAAATATCCTTAAAAAATTAATTATCTTAAACAAAATTGTAATTGTACTTTTAAATTTTACCCAAAACATACGTTTCTAAATTTTGTGAAATGCAACTTACAAGAAAAATGTCAAATCTTATTTTTAATTGAATTTAATGAACACAATAGATTTATTTTGTCTTTGGTATATTAATCACATACAGGATGTTTCAATTTTCTTGTCTTAGTTAATAAAAATGGGTTTTATTTCAATTGTGAAGGTATTTACTACCTGAATTTGAAACTAATCCCATTTATAATAACCAGGCAGTACCTACGAAAAATAAAACGTCTTATATATTATAAAACAGATATTACTGCAGGTATTAAATACTAATTTTATATATACTCCAAGAAATTCCGATCCAATATTAAAAAAATTGTTATAAAGTAGACATTTTCTTCTCAGCTGCATTCCATTAAAACAAAACAAAAATGAAAAAATTAACAAGACACCATGAGCACATTTATGACCGCACCGCTTCATAAATTCTATAAAATTAACAACAACGAAACACCTACCACTATTAAAACAAAGAAGCAAAAAAACTACAACGAGTCATTTTGACTGCCGCATTCCGATTCACTTTCCGAATCGTCCGAATTCGAGGTGTCGCCTTCGTAGTGCAGCTTTTCGTCGGGGTCGTAGTATACTTCGGCACCAGGGAAGATGTACCGGCTTGGAGGTATGAGATGGAAAGAGTTATCTGGTAATCTGGAAGGAAAATTGATTAAAAATATTGTGTTTGTTTTTACTATGAGAAAGTGATGTTTTTATCAACGATTAAGATTAAGTTGTACTATACTATAAAACAGTGGATGCAAAGGTTTCGTAGTCCCTAACTTTTAAAGTTTAATTTTTATTATTAGTGGATTAAAAAATTTGTACGTGTTAGTAAAGATCTGATCTATGTTCCTTACCCCTCACCATTTTGAAATTTGATTTGGTTTTTTCGAAAAAAAATCGCAAATTTCCATGTTTTTTGACTATTTTCACAATTTTTTTAGAAAATAACCAAATCAAATTTCGAAAAATTGAGGGGTAAGGAACATAGATCAGATCTTTACCAACACGTACAAATTTTTTCATCCGTTAATTATAAAAAATAAACTTTAAAAGTTAGGGACTACGAAACCCTTACATTACAACATTTTATATCTGGATAGTGGCGCCGCTATCAGAATTCAAAGGAATTAATCATTTATGAATAGAGATGAACTTCATTTACTTTTTACAATGTTTACGAGGGTAAAGAATTATAATTTTCGTGAAAAATTAAATTATTATTATTTCATATCGTACATAGGAAAGAAAAAAAATCAGGAAACCTCAAAATAATAAAAGTAATACATGACCAAACATTTACGTTTGAATTTAGCTAGCAACCGATGAAAACAATTTTTATATTTGTTTTGGTCAATTTTTTGCTGCACACACAATTCTACTTTTACTTGTCATAAATAAATGAAAAAAAAGTATTGCAATGTGGTCACAATGAAGAATATAATTATGAAAAGAACGTATATTCAGCACAGAGGCGACACTGCAATTTAATAAAACTTGCCAATGCCCCTATTATGAGGTGCCAATACAAAATATTATCTTGCCTGAAATAGTTTTTGGACGGGCGCTCCGTTAATATTAAAGCTAGGAAGCTGCGGTTTTCACCTATCGATTCTGTATTTAATTGTTGAGAGCGCGTTTATGGTATTTTTTTAGAATTATTTTTAGTAAAAGTGATACGACTATCCACTTTTTCTCTATAGATAAATTTGAAAAAAGTAGAACAGATGCGCTCTTCTGATAAAAATTTTCTAAATGACAACAAAGCAAGTCACTTGGCCTCTTCCACTTTCAGTGTGTCGAAAAATAAAACAGTTTTATACTAAATTCTAGCTGAATACCTGTACGACCATGCT
Source organism: Neocrepidodera transversa (assembly GCA_963243735.1). NCBI lineage: Eukaryota > Metazoa > Arthropoda > Insecta > Coleoptera > Chrysomelidae > Neocrepidodera > Neocrepidodera transversa. Next base: position 23,307,596 of record OY725347.1, on the reverse strand, counting down.
TTAATTGATTTTTTCAAATTTTTCCTGTTCTTTTCTATTTTTTTTATTTTACATTATTTTTTTTCAAAGTTTTAATCCTGACTGTTTTTTCCAATTTGTCCCCATTTTCCCCTATTTTTCCTATTTTACCCTGTTTTACTCTATCGTTTCCATATTTTTCATCATTTTGACACATTTTTTACCATTTGTTCCTATTTTTTGCTAATATTTCCCCATTTGTCTCTATTTCGCCCTACTCTTTCCTATTTTTCACCATTTTGCCCTATTTTTCCATATTTTAACCTTTTCCCAATTTTTCCCTATTTCTCTCCAGGTTTATCCGTTTTTACATATCTTTCTGATTTTTTTATATTTTTTCCTTTTTTCCTATTTTTTTCAATTGTGTCCAATTTTTTCCTATTTTTTCTCTCATTTTTTTCTATTTTTTCCCATTTTTTCTATTTTTACATTTCTCCTCTTTTTTTTCTTCTTATTTTCTTCACATTTTTTTCGTATTTTTTCCCATTTTGCTCTATTTTTTCACCATTTTTCTCTGTTTTCCCCGTTTTGTATTATTTTGCCTATTTTTCACAAATTAATTTACTTTTTACTATTTTTCCGTTTTGTCTTTATTTTTATTATTTTCCTCATTTTGCCTCATTTTCCTATTTTCACTATTTTTCTCCATTTTTTCATATTTTCCCTATTTTGCCCTACATTTGTCTATTTTCCCTATTTTGTCGTATTTCTTCATATTTTTCGCTATTTTTTTTTTCATGTTTTTCCCTTTTTTTTTCTCTAATTTGCCTGTTTTTCCGTATTTTGCCATAATTTTCCTACTTTTCACTAATTTTCTATATTTTATCCTACTTTTGAATAAAAGACAGAAAGATAAAAAGTGACAAATGAGTTTAATTTAAAAATCTCCTCATACCTAAAGTAAAAGAAAAGTTGGAAAATAGCCTATGCGCATGTGTACGATATTTTTTTTGCAATATCCTTATGTTTCTTATCTTGCCAAGATTCTATGTGCCAAAAATCTAGTTAAAGTTAAAACTTTGCAAAAAATTTGCAAAATAGCTTTTTCTCATGAGCAATCCATTTTTGTACATAAATATTATGGTAGTAGAAAAAATATTGTATGCAACTAGTGTGTAAAGTGCTTTTTTCGCTCATGTGATTGTCAAACAAAATTCACATTCGTGAAAAAAGTATCACTATTACGCACTTGTTGCATAAATAACTATTTTATACTCTTATATAATGATACGCTAATTAAAACATTAAATTCTGCTTCATGAATTTTATTATGATAGTGATTTTCACAATGCTAAATTAACTCCTATATAAAATTTGTCCTTTTGACAGCGATAAAAACGCCTGTTCCTTATAATCAGACTACATGTAGTAGTATTTTTAGGTAAGTTGACAGTTATTTTGACAACTGTCAAAATATTTTGAATTGTTTAAAAGTTAATAACAAAAAAGATTAATTAACTAATATGTTGTAAAAAAAGTTCCTTTTCATTTAAGATAATTAATATATAATGGGAGTAGAAAAAATAGAATAGCGTATGGCCATTATTACAGTCGCATATTATATACGAAACTCGCCAACGGTTCGCTTCCTATCCTACAACATGCTCTTATTTTTTGTTATTTTACAGTTCCACCAACCGTACCGCCATACCGAATTTAAACTCCCCCTCGTAAGTGTTCGACATAGATCAACATCTGGACACAAGTAACAAACTTCGGTCTAGGAACGGATTGACGACTAAGTAATAATGTATTCGTAGTATTTAGGACACGCCTATCAGTAGCGAATATTATACCTCCGCTTCACCCGACGCCCCGCAGGTCTTTCTGTTTGTCATGTATCACTTCCTCTTAACTGATATTTAAAAACTTTTTGCCCATCCAAAATAGTGATGGCACTATCGAACATTTTTAACTATCGAATAATTACTAAATAAGTTGTTACTATCGAATAAATTCATTCGAACGAATTGCTTATACTTCATATTAAAACAAATGTTAAGAATATAAGCAGTTTAAGACGGAATTAGCACCCATGATTTCATAACAAAAACTATTAATTAACTAAATGTTCTATAGATGGCGTAAAAATTATGTTTATTAGTTGTCATATGTTATGACCACCGGGTTTGAATTTTGAGTGAATATGGGAATTTAGTGACATCAGGTTTTTATGACACCATATACTCGCCTGGCCAAAAACTACTGACATATAATCCGATATATAAACTCGCCTGTGAATGTTAGGTATCTTTTAATATTTTTTTTTCAACCTATACCTGATTTGTATGGTAAACAATTTTTTTTTAAATTTTTTTCTCCAAATATATAACCTCGGTTTGATTTATATTATAATGATTTTTTCAGTAACAGAAGTCTTTACTTTTGTGGAAATTATTTGTTAATTACAAATTTTTTATCAGGAAATGATTATTTCAGAACTAATCTGCAAAAAGGGTTAAAATGTAAAGATCCAAAAAATAAAATTAAAATTTTGTTTTAAAATTAATTATTTACTTTCTCAATTTTTTCTGATTTAAATTAGGTGACCAGATTTTAAAGTTCGAAATTCGAGACGCTATAATATTTATTATTATTGTTATTATGGTGGTATACCGAGTGCAAATGGTTCATGGGTAAATAGATTTATACCCAACTTTGGTCGATGACAAAACAAATAACCCCGCACACAATGATAAGAAATTGGCACTCGGTGGAAGTTAATGAAAATTTTACTTGTTTATGTTACTAAAAGTAAAAAAGATTGTCAAGTTTAAATTTCTGAAATGACTGGTTTAGCCTCCACACAGTGTTAAAATTAATACTGTAACTCGAATGATACTAAGTTTAATTTATTTGTATTTCTGAACAAGGAAAACAAACTAAAAAAATGAATAAACACAATATAGAAAATAAGTGCAATTAATAGAAACAGTTTAGTACTATTATACAGGATGCCTCATTTATATGTAAAGAACAGATTACTTTTGAGCTTCAATATCGATATAAATACACCAACCAATATTAGAAAAATGTTTTAAAAATAATTATATTTTGTTAATCTCTATTAAAAACTCTATAATCAAATATACAGAGCGGAGCACCGCAAACGCATCGGGTTGGTCTTATATGGAAAACGGTAAGATTGTGTAAAAAATGTTTACTGCAGGTACAATTTTAAATTATTTTTTTGCGGTTTTTTGCGATTGTTTTGCGATTTTTTGTGATATTTTTCGATTTCTTGCGTTTTTTCCGAATTTCATAATTTTATTTTTCATTTTTTCCCCAAGTTTTTTTTTGTTTTTTTTTTTTTATTAGTTTTTCAGTTTTTTCTGATTTTTTTTTCAGATTTATTCGATTCTTTTAATTTTTTCTTTTTTTTCATTTTTATGATTTTTTGTTTTATTTTTTACAATTTTTTTTAATCTTTTCTTATTGTTCTGTTTTTCTATTCTTTTTTTTTGTTTTCTAATTTTTGGTCATTTTTTTTATTTCATTAATATTTTGTGATAAATTGCATTGTTTTTGTCATTTTTTTTGCGATTTTGTTGCGTTTTTTTGCGATTGTTGTGAGATCTTTTGTAATATTTTTTATTTCTTGCATTTTTTGAGTCTTTTTTTTCGGTTTTTTTTTTGCGATTTTTATTTTTTTAGCGTTTTTTGATTTCCTCGTTATTTCTGTATTTACCAATTTTATATTTTTTTCCGATTTTTTTTTAATTTTATGATTTATTGTTTTTTTTCGGTTTTGTTTCTTATTTGTAAAAAAAAAATATTAAAAATAGTTTCCCGAATTTCTAACTTTGAAATCTAGTCATCATAATTTTAATTCTAACAGAAACTAAGTATTATACTAAAATAGTAATTTTAGGAGCATTTTAAAAATATTGGAACAAAGAAATAAGGTATTTTCGCGGAGCTAATTCTGAACTAGTTCAGAATACATTCAGGATTAAAAAGGTACAAGTTATTTGAGCATGTCCTATTCGGAATGAATTCAGGATTTTTATGTACCGCGAACTCATAAATTGGAATTTATCTATGACCTAACCTACGTGACAAAACAAATTAATTAATTTTAAATTATCACGCCGTTTTAAGATTAATTTAATGACACAGAAGAAAGAGTTTTTAAATAAAGGTAAAGAAATTTTAAAGAAGAATAAATTATATGACGCCAAGTGTGGTCATTTTAATTAATTTGTTTCTAATTTGTATTAATTTTTTATTTGTTGGGTTAGAGGTTTGTCCAAAGTGAGCAGGACTCTTCCTATTATTTAAAGCAGGATAAGTCGCTAAAGTACTAAAATATTTACTATATACTACAGTATTTAAGCATTGATTTATTTATTTTTTAAGCATTGATTTATTTATTTAAATATCTCCAAGTTTACAAGAAATAAAGCAAAAAGTCAGATATCACAATAATTTATTTTATCGCCAACCGTCAATAAAGTCATACATTACCAAAGCGATTTTCGGAAATAAAGAAACACTTTATTTTACAGTAAAAATCAAACACTTTACCTGTGCTTGATTTTTACAGTTATATATCAATATGACATTAAACAGAAATCTGGGGAGGAACCGACTTGCTTGATTTTTATAGTTACTTATCAACATAGCCATGACTATGACATTGACATTAAACAGAAATAGTTTGTAGCTGTCACTTAAAAGCATTGTTCCTTCTGTTTACTTTGTCGTAATAAAATGTAATAAGTAATATCTTTTTTCAATTATAAATTTTTATGGTTGGGAATAAAATGTTGTATGCACCACGTCAGTATAGTGTCTTTATCGATCTCGCCTGTTTACGAGACGAGCCGAGCCGAGCCTCGCTCGCTCGGCTCGTAATCTCAGACTCGTTCGATAAAGTATCACTTTACTGACTTGGTACATAAATAACTAATGTATTACAGACCATCATCAGGCCATTATTAGTTACTTTGGTGGGAAAAAATTTAATTAAACACCAACGGTGGAACCCATTAAGGGTATTGAAGAAGAGGGGTTATATAAACTAGATTTTATTATATCTCGACCCCATGTGGGCCTTTCCGGTTAATTAGCTCACGCTGTTAACCCCATGATTTAATTAATGTTTTCTACCTAGTTTTAAGTTAAATAACTCTGCTTCTTCCGGTGCACCTGAATTGCCCCAAAAATTCATTAGGCTACTAATCCCTGGCTCGAATTGCACTACTTCTATGTTTTTAAATGTTGGGGAATTTTAAACAATTAAAGAAATAAAAAATTATTGTTCTCCGCATCCGAATATTTATGTATTTTTGGATACTATAAAAAACAGGAAAAATGATCATAAATAAAAGTGAATTCTGTAAATTTAAACCAAAAAAAGAGCTGTCTGAACAGAAGTCTTGCAGAAGCAAAAATTTATTGAAAATAAAATAGAGGACTATAGGTTAGGTAGAATAAGTAGAAAAATGTTTGTTAAGTGCGTATCATATAAATTTAATGAATAAATTAAGTAATGGTATTTATTTTTTGATGTTACTAAATATCTAGCTTAAATAACAGTTATTTATGCAATAAAGGTGTAAAGTGATACTTTTTTCACGAATGTGAATGTTGTCGCACGAGCCAAAGGCGAGTGCGACAATCACATGAATGAAAAAAAGGCACTTTACACACTAGTTGCATACAATATTTTTTATACTACCATAATTTTTATGTACAAAAATAGATTTCGCATGCAAGAGGTTAACAAGATATTTTCCAAAATCTTGAAGTTAACCAGTTGATTTCTGGCACATAGAACCTTGGCAAGATAAGAAACATAAGAATCTTGCAAAAAATGTGTTGCACATGTAAAAAAGTTATTTTGAAAATTTTATTTTACTTTACGCACAAGTGAAAAAAAGTAAAACTTTACGCTCTCCTTGGCGTGCCTAAAGTAAGTATTTTATGCATGGTAGTAGAAAAAATATTTTTTTAAATTAAACTGACTTGTAGTATTTAAATTTAATTATTTAAGAAATTAAGAATTATTATAGTATTAAATAATAAAATTCCATAATTTGGAAGAATATAAACTTGTGCAGTTCAGATGAGGGATTAAGTGCCGAGAATCGAAAGTCGTGCAATTCGGGTAAGGGATTATAGATACCTATGAAATAAAATTGACCCTTCTTAATTTTTGTGCAATTCGAGTGCGCCCGCTTCTTCAACACTCCTAATGGGTTTCTCCTTTGGTGTTTGATTAAATTTTTTCCCACCAAAGTAACTAATAATGGCCTGATGATGGTCTGCGACCGAAACTAGTCGCCTTCCCTTGTAATTCAAATTAAACTATTGTGGTACCTGACTTTGTGTTTTATTTCTTGATTGATTTATTTGTTTTCGGACTATATCGTTTTCGACATATACTTACATAGGTTACATTACAGAAGATATCAAAACAATGTACATTTACGCATGCGTACTATGCGTAGGATTTTATGTCCCTTCTAATATACTGGGATCTATCAAACGTGTTCTGAACGTATCCTGAATGGATTCAATCTTCACCGCGAACGCCGTCTATTTTGTTACGAATTAATAATATTTTTAATTGCACATTCCTAGTAGGTCTAAACTAGTTCGGGATTAGCTCCGCGAAAATACCTATAAATTTTTTATTAAAATATCTTACCTTTTTCTGCTATTGAAAAATATGACGGCGACATTGCGTTACGTAGTCATGAATTATAAGGAGGAGCTATTGGGCGGAAAATATTTTTTTTTGGAGAAATAAATGCAATTTTTTTTAATGATTCCGATAGTTTTGTTTTATTTTATTCTATTCTAAATAATCAGAAAAAAACCATCTATAAAAAAGTACGTGAACTGTAAAATTGCCAGAACAGGTCTCATGTATTTTTGGTGATGTTCTATGGTTCAAATTAATTTTTTTTGAACATATAAGACTTGTAAATGAAAGTAAAAAAATGAAATGTCTCTTATGTACTGTCTTCAATGGGAATATAATCTAGTTCCTGAAATAGTTTTTATAGCGATTTTTGAAGCCTTTTTTTTAGGTTAAATTTTCAAAATTCCATTGTTTTTTCCATTTTCTTAATTTTTACTTTCCCGACCCACCTCCTAGGAGGAAAAGTATTGTGAACGAGCTAAAAAAAATTTTCGAGATAAAAATGGAAATATCCATTTGGAGGTCACCTGAGATGATTAAGATCATTTCCAGATGGAAGTCTGTCTGTCTGTATTCTTCCACGTAATTTCGAGTTTTGGAAAATTATTAAATTTCTTTATATACCTTATATATTTCAGTATATATGGTATAAGTAGCGGGAAAGTAAATAGGTCAAAGATTAATATCAGTTTTGGGGTTCTTAACGATGATGAAACGATTGCCGTTATCCGTTTGTCTCTATCTCTGACCGTTCTCGAGTTAAATCAGACTAACAGACGGACGGACAAAACCGTTTTATAAGTTTTTTTCTTCGAAAACTCTAAATATCGCAAAATTTGCGCTATTGGCAGCAAATTTATTTTCAATTTTATTTAATTTTTTTAATAATATTGTGATCGAATAATATTATTGGGTACTATTTTCTCTTATCCTACAAACTATTTAATTTAACAAATAAACAATGGGCGCATTGTTAGCTCAAAACCCAAGCGCAAACTACGTAAATTCATTCGAATAATTGACAACTATCGAATATTTCGATAGTGCCCATCACTAATCCAAACCAAAAGAGCGTTAAAAATAAGATTTAGAAAAAATAAAAATTGCATATTAGCACTCACCTCTCAGCCATGCTCTTCTTGAGTTTCGGCTGCCAGTACCCCCTCAAATCCGAGGTACTACTCCGCCTTAATCCTTCCGACGCTACCTGCGGCGCATTTGATGTCGACGGATCATTACATATCTCTAAACAAAAACTACTGCTCTTCTCCTCGCTATTCTCATCAGATTCATCATACTTGTCCGTAAAATTGGAATTCTCTCCGATTCCCGAGTCCTTCGCCGAATCGATGCTCATGTGTCGTTCTTTCCCAGACTTCGTTTCCATATCACTTTCTTCGTTAATTGACTTGTAGTTAAAGCACGTACAGCTCTCCGGCCTCAAGAAACTAGCATTTGTACTATTACTGTTGCTATTACATGTGTAATGGTGAGTAGGGGAGGAACCTGTTTCGATAGGGGGGGTCGGTGTATTGGCTTGAAGCGAGTCTTCTAGTGGGAGGAGTGTGTCGGCATGATGTAGAACTTGGGATGACGAAATACCTTTTTCCCATTTGTTACCCAACCTAATAATTCACAATAAAAATTATTGCATTAATCACTTTGTTTAAAATACTTACAGTCGACATAGATGATTAATTATAACATCACAGTCTCCTAGGAGCTCCACGTCAAAATGACAATGTGACAGTGGTTCTCTGTTAATAAGAATTTGAGGTACATGTGCTGGTAGACTGTTCGGTATTAACGCTACTGGTCGGACCTTCAGCGAACTACCAATGACTAAGAGCAAGTCACAAACTGATTTGTCATCTGTCATGGCTTCGTGAAAGGTATCTGGAAGACCTTCGCCGAAAAACACTATGTCTGGTTTCATTATTCCTAAAAAAAAAAGATAAAAAGTATCATTAGTACCAGAAACTCGATTAAAACGGAAAAGGATCAGAATAAAGCAAAATATAACAAAGCCAACCACAAAGCCACAGAATGTAGGAGATTTGTTAGATAGATGATATTTCTGGAAGAAAAAGTGCTAAAATAGTTATCAGGTTCTGTTGTAGAAGATTTGGCAGTTGCATAGAATGGACTTATCCAGTAGGAACGAATTTATTGGTTTTATATTAATGAATGAATAGCTTAAAGAACCCAGTTGCTTATCATTGTTCTTATAATATTCATTAATTAATAAAAATTAATAAAAAGTATTTAATATATTTTGAAAGTGGCGCTACTTTTTGACCAATAATTGACGTTTTACTTTTTACAGAATTGCCAAGATTCTAGATTTGTTCGTTTGTAGAAAAAAATTGACATACTTCTTTCCTTCTTTTAATCATAACAAATGAGAAAACGAGAGTTGCCAGTTTTATCGATATGACAGCATAGCCAAATATAATCTGTTTCAAGCCACTATAGCCCCGATATTCAAATTTTAAGAATTAATTACAGCCGCAGGATCGGTCTCAGAAGGGCTGGTTGTATTATGGTAGGCCAAAATTATAAAATAAAAATATAAAAAAAAGTCACTGGATGAGCCCATTGTAATCACACGAAACTCCTTGTGTCTAATGTAAAATAAGTAGACGTAAGTTGGCAAGACTACAATAATAGAAGCTCACTGACACTAGTAGTTATTTTAACTAATAAAAATTTCAAATAGAACGTATTTGTTTTGGTAATATATAACATCTTATAATAATTAAGTAGAAAGAAAAGAACTTACAGTAACAAAATAACAAGGAACAATTTAGGAAAGAAAATATCAATAACACAGGTAGTAATAGAGTAACTTACCAGATGCTACGAGTTCTCTATAATCTCTTCCTTTGTTATTTAATTTTACGTCATCTGTAGAAACTGAACTTTCTTTTCCTGGATGACATACTTCACATACGGGGATTTTCTGGGCAAGAACAATGTCTCTAATATGGTCACAAGTGACTTTGTGACCGCATTTTGTACATGTTGCTGTGGCAAAAGAACCATGACACTCGACGACTTTTTCGATATTCGCCTCTTTTTCCAACGTATCTATGTTTTGGGTATAGTTTCGGAGAAGTTTTTTGTGTTTTTCCAATAATTTTATAAATCTATGACAGGGACTCGGTAGGAACTTTCCAGGGTAAATATCCCTAGCGAATTTAAAAAACGGCCTAGGGTCTTGACTAAAATAACTAATATCGAACATAGCTTGTGGATCTGGCAGATTTGGAAAGTCCATAGCCAATCTGGAATAAATGCCATCTCTGGACCGGAAATCTGGGATCCCACATGACACCGATACTCCAGCACCAGTTAATACTATTATATTTTGAGCACCTAAAGAAAAATAGTTATTAATAATTACAATTTTTAAGAAAAGTCTTCAGATAGTACCTTTCATTAATCGTACTACATCATCCAATGTATTTACATGTCTTAGTTTATTCCTCCTCGGAGGCTCTGATAACATGTTTATTATGAGTTTCCATACTGTTACGTCATCTACATATTCTGGAATTTGACCATTCTCTACACCAAGCTCAGCAAGAATTTCTCTTGGATTTACTCCTCTGGCCATTTGTTGCTGTATCTGCAAGAAAATAATAATGTTAATAATCTATTGCACTTATATTACAAATGAAAATGTACAAAACTAAATTTTAGGATCTGGTTAAAAACACAAAATATAATATAATGTAAAATGAAATGTATTGTTGCTTACAAATCCCAGTTACTGTTAAAAAAATCTACAACACTATTGCTTTGATAAGCACTTTAAGCAGTTTTGTGCTCGGGAGCACAATGCTTATGAGAACTTATTAAAATCGGTGGTTTGTGCTTAAAACACTTTATCAAAGGGCTTAGTGCTTAAAACACTTTACCAAAGGGCTTGGTGCTTAGAGCTCATCAAAAGTGCTCGCGAGCACTCTAAAAGGCTCCGAGAACTTCAAAAGGCTCGCGAGCACACAAAAAGGCTCACGAGTTAAGCACTAAGCACTTTCATGAACATTTTTAAACTTACACTAGTAAATATTAGTGTATGATTTGGAAAAAAAAATACTGTTTTGACTATTTTGAAAAAATTGACATTAGGACAAAAACAATATATCTAATATTGATGATATACATCTCGTTTCATAATTCTTAAAAAAACGTTGTATTAAGTAACGAAGTCTGATATCGGCAATCGATAGCTTGTCATCTTGGCTCGTCCACCTACTATTTTCAGTGACCTAAGTCAACTCTACAAACGCCTGTCTGTCCGTCTGTTCATAGCTGAGCTACTTGGATACTGTTACAGTAAGCGCCAACTAAGAAGAGATAAAGTCCCGCATTATTAGACGAATTTTGAGAACTGCGCAACCTCATTATCTGGGATGAGGTATATCCACGCATTATGGACGGAGTACGACGAATTTCAGGATCTAAGCAATCTTTTCGTAGTTGAGGGCTATAGCTTACTGGGTTTATTAGTATATTAAAATACAAGTTTCATAAGACCTTAATTTAGTCCACGCGCCAATATTTAGAAAACGAGTCGGTTACGTCGCTATGAATGGCGTATTTTATACCGTTTTTTTTTGTTCTTCTGTATTCAAAAACAATAAAAATTGCTTTGTTTTTATGTTTAAAGAGTTCAGAAATAAATTTAAATTTTTGATCTTGGTTCCTATATTTCAACTAGTAAGTAGTTTTGTTTGACTTACTCCATTTTTATAAATTCCACTTCAATAATTGAATTTTTCAAAAAGTGCTTGGTGCTCGTGAATTTAAAGCACTTTTTTAGAGTGCTAAGTGTTCGCCTAACACTTTCCTGTAAAAGTGCTTGGTGCTAGTAATTTTCAAGCACTTTTTTTAAGTGCTTAGTGCTCGCGAGCACTTTTTGTAAGTACTCGTCACAGCTCTGTTTTTACACACAAAATAATTATATTCATCCATAATTCTCATAAACAAACAAAAAGAATATCTATGATAAGGATAATTATAATATGGTATTCCTTGTACTATAATTAAAATTATGTGAAATTGTTTAAACCAGTGTGAGTAGAAAAACCTAATTTTATATCATCTACATAATATGTTGTTACGCCCCTACTCCCCTGGCTATGATTGGAGGTCATACAGGATGAAAGAGCGGGAGAAGAAGAGAGAGACGAGACAGGACACTAGTACGCAGCTAAAAAGTGGGAGTACCAGACGCGAGTCATTTGTTCAAGTGAATAAATTATAAAATAAAGCAGTTAAAAGCGAGTAAGATGGGGGATAAATAATCTCCACAGTTGCCATATATTTATATGCAAAGGAGTACAGAAAGCTAACCATGTCAACTTTTTTTTAAACAAGTTTTTTACTTTTCTCTACTGTAATTTTATTTTTTCTAAGCGCGTTGAACGATATTTGGATAGGTAAAAAATAGGGAAAAAGAGAAAAAATGGTGAAAATAGAAAAAAAATGGAAAAACAGGAAAAGCACGAAAAATAGGAAATGTAAAAAAAATTGGGAAATGACGAAAAAAATAGGAAAATGGGAAAAAATAAAATATAGGGAGGCGTAAAAAAATAAAGAGAAATAGAGAAAAATTGGAAAAAATAAAAAAAAATAGAGAAATATGGAGGAAAATTGGGAAATATTAAATCAAGTAAGGAACTTGGTTCCTGATGGGGGTAAACAGGAAAAGTAAGAAAAATAGGAAAACAGGAAAAAAATGGGAAACAATACGAAATGAGACAAAATAGGGAAATGATGAAAAAAATAGGAAATAATAGGAAAAAAAAGGAAAAAATGGGGGAAAATAGGAAAAAATGGAAAAGATAAAAACAGACACGTAAAAAAAATAGGGAAATATAGGAGAAACATAGACAAAATGGGAAAAAATAGAAAACAATAGTAAAATTCGTACAGAAAAGTAAAAAATAGTTAAAACTACTAAAAAATAAAACAGTAAAAAATAAAAAAAAAACAGGGAAAACGGAAAAAACAGAAAAAGTAAGAAAAATGGGAAAAAAAAGAAAAAATTGTTAACAACAGGAAAATGGGAAAAAATTTAAATAAAAAACATTGAGTAAATAAGAGAATTTAGAAAAAACAGCCAAAAGTAGAAAAATAGGAATATGTAAAAAATAGGCAAAATAGAGAAAAATTGGAAAAGGAAATGGGAAAAAGACGGAAAATAGGAAATTACAGGCAAAATGGGGAAAAATAGTAAAAAAAAGAAAAAATAGTGGAAAACAACACAAAATGAGAAAATAGGGAAATATAGACAAAAATAGGAAAATAAAAAAAAAAGACAATAAAAAATAGTCAAGAATAGGAAAAACAGGAAAAAATGGAAAAAAAAATAAAATATGAAAAAATAGCATGAAAAAGAACTTTAATTATTCAAAATTGTTTCATTTTGTAACTTACATGACTTCATATTCAAACTGCCCTTTTTTAGTTTTATAAATTATGAATTGGGACATAAATATGAAGAAAAAAATAAACCATACAGAAGCCCAAATTTTAAATACGTATAATGATAACTGCACAGAAAATAAAACTATCCTCCTTATGTAGAGGCAATGTAAAATCACAACAAAAGTTACTACTCTCTGATATATTAAGCAACCCCAAAGAGAAATGGTAACAGTTATACAACGAATCAACAATCGGAATTCAAACACCAAATAAACATGGTCGAAAATCCTTATTGCTCCTGTTATAAAACAGGCACTCTAACACATATCCTGCTAGAGTGTCTGGACACATATCCTGCTAAAGTGTCCGATCACATTGAAACATCAATAAACCATACAGTGACCTAATCAATCAAGAGATAAATCTTCCAATAGACCTAAACTGTATAATATTTTCAGAAAATACTAACTCTTTATGTCCTCTACCAGCACATTAAAAAGTGCAAACTAAAATTGTAAACTACGAACTTATTATTTGTAAGAAAAAAAATATTTAATGTAAAAAAACTATGTAAATATACATAACAAAAAAATTTAGTGTCTAAGATGTGTAACCTCTAAAGTACACTATAACAATATAGTCTGGCTAATTGACCCCTGTAAAAGCCATTAACCAAAATAAAAAGAATTGGTCATCTAACATATTTGAGAGAATTGACTTCGCTTTTTGTAGAGACTGATAAGATATAAAAACATCTAAGTTAGTAATGAAAACTCAATTTCACATAATCTGGAAAAGCTATCTGACAATTATTAAATACTATATTATCAGGAGTATTTGGACCTCATTTAGTTAATAATAAATACTTGCCCATATCATACTTCCAGCCATGGGTTTCCAATCTTGTCCTGATAAATCTGACAGACCGCTAAGTTCGCTGACTGTAGATTCGTTGTCTTCGTCATCTTCTACTTCCAGGCTGTCTTGAGATGTGTCTTGTGGATCTGTATGTGTTGGTGTTTGGTGGAATGTTTCTGAGACACTAGACAAACTTTCCTGGATGTCACCGTGTTCTGTTTGCGGCGAGGTGTGGTGTACTGGGGTAGGCATTGATTCTAAATTGGAAGCTTCATAACCCGAGTCACAGTCTACTGATATGCCTGAAAATAAAAAACAGTATAGAGTTTTTTGTAGTGAAAGTTTTCACTGAAAAAAATCAAGAGTTTATAGGATATTTTTTTGTAGATTTTAGGTTTTTATAATGGTAAATATTAGACATCTTTCCATGTCAAGATGTTTGATATTAATTATTTTTAATAAAACAAAATATTTTAAAAGATTTTATAAATGATTCAAATTACAGAGAATAATATAATCAATGACATAAAAGAATTGAAAGAATCTGGAAATACTTTAAAAATAGCGTCCTAGAATCAGCAAAGCATGCATGAGGAGTAATAAAGGTGAATCAGAACAAGAAGCAAACCAAGAGATCAGTCAGGAAATTTAACTCAAAAAAGAAAAATGGAGAAAATACTTATCACATAGAACAGAAGGAAATTCTAAAGCATATAAGAAACTGGAAAACATTTGGTGAAAAATTAGAAGAAAATAGCAAGGCCAATCAAAAACTATTTTACAAAACAATCAAAAATCTTAAAGAGCGAAAAACAACAGACACTGCAGCAGTAAAAAACGAAAGAGGAGAAATACTAAGATGATGGCGAGGTAATGGAAAGAATATTTTTAAAATTTACTGGATGTAACTCATAATGAAGAAAATGTCGAATAAATAGAATATTTAGATGAGAATCAAGACCCTGAAGAAACTTTTAAAATAAACGATTTATTAGAAGCAATAAAATCGCTAAAAAATAGTAAAGCTTCTGGACATGATAAAATTAGGTCAGAAATGATGAAAAACATGGAACAAAAGGCAACAGAATTATTGCTGAAAGTATACAATAGAGCCTGGAAAGAAAACAAAATACCAGAAGATTGGCAAAGAGGAATAATATTACCCATACACAAATCAGGAGATATAAGAGAATATATAAATTACAGGGGCATAACATTGTTAAGCACAATCTAAAAGATATATGAGAAAATGTTAGAAAAAAAGCTGAAAATAAAAAATAGAACCAACCTTAGATGAAGGAAGCATAAAGTGGATTCCATACATGTAGAAGTGTACACGATCACATTTTTAGACCACAC
The DNA here is from genome assembly GCA_963243735.1 of Neocrepidodera transversa. NCBI lineage: Eukaryota > Metazoa > Arthropoda > Insecta > Coleoptera > Chrysomelidae > Neocrepidodera > Neocrepidodera transversa. The sequence goes on along the minus strand of OY725347.1, from coordinate 23,292,271 downwards.
AAATAATAAAAAAAGACACAACTCATTAAAAAAAAACACACACCTCGCATTTATTGACTTGGATGGGTTAAGCGAAAGAAAATTTGGAATATTTTTGAAAAAAAAGAAGTCAATAAGAAACTTATCCAAGCTATAAAAAGAACATAAATATCGTAAACAAAAATAATAGAACGTCGGTAGAATTCGAAACTAAAGGTAGGTTAAAACAAGAAGGGAACCCTAAGCTCTATCTACCCTTTTCAACATATTTATAGATCAGATAATTAAGAAAAGTAAACCAGTCACACAAGAGTTAGTTAATCAGAAAACTACAACCAGTAACAATAAGAGAATGTGCTTTGATAAAGATGACAGAAAAATAGCTACTTGGCACAGAACCCTGGAAAGAAATGGAATAAAAATAAATTAAAAAAAAAGGAAAGTAATCATGATAGCAAAAGAACAAACAAAAATGAACATAAAAATGCAAGGTAACAATATCGAAGAAATAACATATTTCAAATATCTTTGGGCAATAATAGATAGTAGTGGAAATCAAGAACGAGATATCATGGAAAAAACAGAAAACGCCATAAAGACATATCATTTACTAAAAACCGGATTTATTAACAAGGAAATTTCGAGAAAAACTAAAACGACGGTATTTCAAAAATGTTCAGATCAAACTCGCATTTGTTAGCGAAACATGGCTACTTGAAAGAAAAATAAAGAGTCTAATACAGGCTATAGAAATAAAGTATCTAAGGGTATTCAAAGGAGTTACTAGGAAAGACAGAATAAAGAATACGAGAACAGAACTGGTAATAAAGGTAATCTTAGATTACATTGAAGAAAAACAACCGAATTGGTGGGGACACCTACATCAAATGGAGGATAACAGAATGGTAAAGAGAGTTACCAAAAGAGACCGAGGCAGGCCAAAGGAATTTGGGACAACATAATAGCCTAAAAATATTGAGAAAGGGTCAAACAATAACACAAGCAAAACAGTTAGCACAATATAGAAAGGAATGGAAAAAGTTTGTAGAAAACTTATAAACATTCATCCCTACACCGAAAGGTGAAAGAAAAGCAGACAAATAATAAAACAGAAAGTAAAAGATATATAATATAGAAGAAAACAGATCATAATTTTAAGAAGAAATACCTGATGATATAGAGGAGTGCAAAAATGGACTTTTTACAGTTTTTTGTTAATTTGTATTTTAAGTTTATTTCGTACAATTTTGTTTTACTTTTATCAAAGATTTCTAAAAAATCCCTTTTTATTGTACATGTAATTACAGTATAATATAATTAGTAATAACCTATTTTTATTTTCCTGTCTCCAAATTAATGAAATAGTATTTTTAATAAAAAAACGTGTAATGCGGCAAAAATGTTATAAATTATGTAAATAATTATCTAATAAGTTTATTGAAGACAAGAAATTTAAAGAGCTTCGAGAAATCCAGTTTGTAAATAAAATGAATAATCATTTTCAATAGACAAAATTAGGATGAACAAAGGACACTTTTACGGTAAATAACTTTTAAATTATTTGGATTACCTAAAACTTAAAAAGGAAGGAAGGAAAACATGTATACTAGGCCCATTTATTTATATATACAATGATAAATATTTTTGTAAAAACGAATCCAGTTGATTATCTATCTTTATCTAATCCGTAGATCGCAAAGGTATTTTTTTATTTGACAATCAGGGTAAAATAACGTCATGGAATTTTTGTTCTATGCTGTTATGTTAAGATTCAGCTACAAATAAAATTTCTAAGCTAATGACGCGCGAGTCGCTCTCTCCTTAATTGAAAACTGACAAGCAACAATGAATTTGTATCCAAATTAGGTTTTACTAACCGAAATAAATGATTAACTATAGACTTATTTAAAACACGTGACGAAAATAACTTTGGCAAAAATTGCTTTTTGTTTATTTCTTATCAGCTTATCAGTTATTTTGCTGTGAAAGATAAAGAGTACCTACCAATGATGCTTTTCATTGTGCTTGGGAATATTGTGGTTTAATATTTTGAAGAAAAATTTGTGGTAAGTCATTTATTATTTAATTACATTACTTTGGTGGAAAAATATTTGAAAATAAAAATTTATGATATACGTGAAATAGATATGTTAAATTCTACGAATTTTCATATTTCCTGATATAAAATAAGTATGTGTTTGAAAACTCTCCAGATGATTTTTAATCAAACAACTTGTCATATGGGGGACAAATGTGTATGGTGCACCGTTTAAAAAGGAAAAGTTCTAAAAGTTTAAATCTTGCGTAGGTTTTAAAATTAAATAGAAACTTGTGTGTTGTAAAGAATTTATCAAATAAATATGAATTTTTCTCTGAACTTATTTTTAATCAAAAACTGCACTTACAACATTTGTAATGTAAGTGTCTTTTTTTGACGATTCAAATTATATTTTATGCATTAAGCAGATTTAAATATATAAGAAATAATTTTTTTTGTTAATTTTAATATTTCAGTTACCATATAATATGTCCCACATAATATAAGAATGGCCAGCGTGTGAATTTAGTAAAACATTAAAGATAGAAGGTCGGTGGAATGAAATAAAAGTTAGTTGCCTAATTAGGGGGACATTAACATTACATGATAACCAGGACTGTACAGAGTGGCGGATCCAATGGGGGCAAATTGCCCCTCCCCCCCCCTCCGAGAATTTTGAACTTTGTTAAGGGTAAAACTTAAACTCACTCTAACCTGATGTTTATTATAGTGTTTGTAAAGTTTGTTAAAAAGTGAAGTATTCAAAATTTTCCGGACCCACCTTTTTCTTGGGGGTATTCCATACCATATCTGGAGGATTCCCTCTCAACCCGAAGTTAGGTCCTGGATCCGCCACTGACTGTACTGATGCGTTATTTACATAAAAATAAAATTGAGAATTTTGTTTTTGGATCTATTTATTAAAATTCCCAAAAAAATAATATCAGAATGAATGTTTCATACTAGCGATGTTTAATTTAGTTGGGATTCCTTCGAATTGAATTTTTAAATCAGGAACCGAAATTGTGTGATTAGTTTTTATTCTGATAATACAAAAATAGCGCAAAAATAATTAAAAAAAAATTTGGTTACATTATTTTTGTATAGTTCAAAGTTGGCATTTATACTTTGGTGAAAAATGGTTTTGAAGTAAAAATATTATATTATACAATACACATATGATTTGACTAAAATCATGGGTCAAATAAATCCAAACCCTTAAAAAATAATACTGTGGAAGAATTAAAAGTAGAAAGTGTATCCAAATAATATTTTTATAGTTACGGTTTTCAAAAGATTACTCTCTATCTAGTGTTTAACCATATTATCTTTATTTTGAACTATGGAAACTTAATTTAATGTACACATTTTTAATTTAAACTATTATTATTGGCTTAGTTAATATTTATAATACAATTTGTGTTGTTATTGTAAATATTCAATTTTTTGGTCAGTATAATATTTTTAATCACAACATAAATGGTCTTGTAATAAGAAATTTTAAACAAAGCAATATTTGAAATGAAAAAAAATATAAGCTACAGGAGTGTGTACAGACATTGATTTTGGAAGGAAGAGTCACTGCATATTCGTTGATTTTTGAGCCGAAAAAAAATAATTGAAGGTGTTTCATGAATTTAGCGTGAATTATTCATACTTGTACATTCCTGTATGTCCAATTGTACATACACACACATTGTACATCTGTGATCATCCAATGGATGAACTATGTTGGATCATCTTTTTTTGTACATACCCGAACATCTATATGGGATATACCGAACTAAATTCAATTTGTACATAAAAAAGTTGAAATCAATTAATAAAACTATTTATTAATATAGCTTATCACAATTTGATTCCAAACAATTTCTCTTCAAAATTGTACCTGAATGTTTTCTACCTCCGTTTATGACTGGACATCCACTGGGTGATTTGAATGGACATACCTTGAATGTATGGTATGGAGGTTTTGAATGAACATTCATTCTGGTATCAAACGAACATTGTAGTAATCTTTATGTAAATTATTTGGTCATTTGAACATTTTCTGGACATATCTATCTAATATATAAAAATGAATGTTTGTACCGTTCATCCGATTGCTTTAAAACTTTGTCAACTTATTGCTTGCACTTGCGCGAAGCATATAGACTTCACGCGGATGAAATTTACGGCACTTTAAGAGGTTGTTCTACGAAGGTTTCTGATCACCAAAAACATAGCATTGCAATCATCCATTCTTCTCACATGTATGTGGCTATGGTGGCTCTTTTCTAGTTGTATATAACTAGACGTTCAATGGACGTCCATGTTATGGACGTTTATAATATCCATTTTGTACGTCCGATGAACATACAATGAACGTACATGTGCGGTATGGGAATGTGCACAAATTTCAATTTGTCATTTTTTTGTTATGCAGCTGACAATTTGGAGACTAAACAATATACAATACATGTCTGAAAAAGTTGGCAACAAATGGGAAAACTTTTTTATTATTAATTTTACAAAAAAAAAAATTCTACATAAAAAGGTCTGCATGGTCTAAAACCTAAAATACAACCCTCAAATAATATAAATTTTAAGGTAATAAAGCACAAAGTCAGGTACCACAAAAATTTAATTGTACAAACAGGTACTATCAGGCAACTAGTTTCGGTCACTGACCATCATCAGGCCTAGAGATACAAACGTCCAGAAATTAAATACCAAAAATATAAAACCAAACTTACCAATATTAAGTACTAACGAGGAAATAAATTAATCACATAAAAACCCATTTAAGGGTAGAATATAAAGAGAAAACATTAACTTTGAGATACTTGAAAACGGAAATTTTTATATCTTCTATCCTTAAATGAGTTTTTCACTTGTGTGGTTAATTTATTTCCTCGTTGGTACTTAATTTTGGTAAGTTTGGTTTTATATGTTTGGTATTTAATTTCTGGACTAATTAAGAACGTTTGTATCTCCAGGCCTGATGATGGTCAGTGACCGAAACTAGTTGCCAAGCTAGTACCTGTTTGTACAATGAAATTTTTGTGGTACCTGACTTTGTTCTTTATTATCTTAAACATTGGACCACATTTGAGATATGGATAACCTTTAGGATTTAATATAAATTTTGCTTGTACCCTTCTTTTAAAAAATATAGAAAAACGTTATTTGGAAAACTTTTCTTGTAGCAGTTCGAAGTGAACTCTTACATATAAAATTAGTTTCCACACATTATTTTAAGCCTATTTATTAGTTTTTAATTAAAATAATAGATTTAACCTAGTTTAATAAGCTGTTAGAGTGAAATACTTATATCTTTAAGTATATGTAAAAATTGGGCATACTAAACTAGATTAAATTTATTATTTTAACTAAAAACTTAAATGGAAACTAATTTTATATGTAACAGTTCACTTCGAATTTAGCTATAAGAAAAAAGTGTAAAAAATATTGTTTTGAGATACGAGGTTGTGATTTCATATTTGTTTTCCAAATAACATTCTTCTAATTTTTTAAAAGACTGGTATTTTACTCTTGAGTAAACGGGTCAAAAAATGTGTTATCTAATGGTTGTATTTTACAATTTAGATAACTTTTTTTCATAAAACTAACAATAAAAAAGTTTCCCATTTGTTTTCAAACATACTGTATATAATTCATTTTCTTAATCAAGAGTCAATAATCTAATCTAGAAGTGAATTTTCTGCGAAAAATAGTTAGAAGGGTACGAAAAATATTGACTATTAGCTCATTCGACGCGGATTGCAATTCTCAGAAATGTGTCATGTCGATTTTCTCTGCAAATAAAAATTGTAATTGTTATTAACAAAAAACAAAAAAAAAGCAATTTTATTTTTTGATGGTAATAAAAAGCTACACAAGAGATGACGGGAATTGCAAAAAAGATCCTTAAAGAGGAGGAAATTTCCAAAATAAAAACTTCTAACTTCTGGGCCTCTAGCTCTATTATTCATAATTTTAATTTGTGGCTGAATATAGGTATCCGCGCGGCCGTTTCGGGATATGAGTACGCCGCCTCTATATAGTGACTACCGCATCTAAAATATTTTTTTAAAGCACTAAATATTGATATAAAAATTTGAAAAAATTATGGTATCATTTCAACATTTGAAGAAAGAAAGTCCCGTTGGAAAAAATAAATTAAATGCATTTTTCAAAAATCTAGCCTATTGTTAATTAACTATTTTTTTTTTCATACCTTCGTCTTCATTGAAAGCTGGATAATTGTTTAAATAATCTCCCTAAAAATTTTTCGCCTCTTGGAGTATTTTCTATGACTGTACTCAATAAGACAACGCTATAAAAGTATTTAAAATTTCAAAGAATAGTAAAAAACTCATACCACAATTATATAATGTTGAAAATTTAACAACGGGAGGCAACATGTTTCGGCCATTCTATGGCCATCATCAGGCCTATCATACAAAATGGTACATTACAGATACGTAAAAAGACAAACTTTAGTAGTTACTTACATAAATTTTGTTATAACAACTTAATTGTACGATGACAATATTAGTATGAAGAAGAAAACTTTAACCAATTGTGGCGATACATTAGCAAAATTACATGTGGTATTATGTATTATCGCCACAATTGGTTAAAGTTTTCTTCTTCATACTTATATTGTCATCGTACAATTGAGTTGTTATACTTGTTTAACAAAATGTATGTAAGTAACTACTAAATTTTGTCTTTTTACGTATTTGTAATGTACCATTTTGTATTATAGGCCTGATGATGGTCATCGAATTGCCGAAACATGTTGCCACCCGTTGTTAAATTTGCAACATTATATAATTGTGGTATGACTACGAGTTTTTTATTATTCTTTGAATAATTCTACCACATTTGAGTCTGGATAATCTTCTGTTATTTAAAATTTGTTTATAACGAGTTTTCTAAATTAACAAAAAATGAAAAATAGTAAAATTGTTAAAAATTTTTTTCTCATATACTCGTATAGCTGTTTTTATATTATAAATAAGGATTAAATTATTGTGGGTAAGATTTTTTAACGCTATTTGTTTATAAACAAATGGTTTTGGTAGTATTAGAAAAAAAATATTGTGATACTCAAATATTGTTTATAACAAATTGAAATTAAAAAAACAATGAAATTATTAATAAAAAAAAATTATATTATGAGCCATCGATAATGAGTTTTAAAGAAAAATTAATGTCTTAACTAATTATTTAAATAATGCAAATATGAAAAAAAAACGATTATAAATTAAATTTTTTTTTTAAGAAAACATTGACCCTAAATAATTCAATTGTAAAAAAATTTTTCAAAAATATTAAAGCACACAATTTGTTTATAAACAATTAATAAACAGATAGCGTTAAAAAATCTTGGCCACAATAATTTAATTCTTATTTATTATCTAAAAGCAGCTATATGAGAAAAAAATAACAATTTTATGATTTTTCATTTTTTGTTAATTTAGAAAACTCGTTATAATCAATATAAACAAATTTTAAATAGAGGCGAAAAATTTTTAGGGTGACTATTTAAACAATTATCCATCTTTCAATGAAGACAGAGGTATGAAAAAAATAGTTAATTAACAATAGGCTAGCTTTTTGAAAAATGCATTTAAAATTTTTTTGCCAACGGGACTTTCTTTCTTCAAGTGTTGAAGCGATACCATAATTTTTAAATCAATATTTAGTGCTTTTAAAAAATTATTTTAGATGCGGTACTCACTATAGAGGCGGCCGTACTAATCCTGAAACGGTCGCGCGGAGACATATATTCAACAACAAATTAAAATTATTAATATTAAAGCTAGAGGTCCGCGAGTTGGAAGTTTTTTTTGTAAATTTCCTCCTCTTTAAGGATCCTTTTTTGCAATTCCCGCTATCTTGTAAAGTTTTTGAGTTTTCATAAAAAAAATATAACAAATTTCTCAGAATTGCAATCCTCATCGAATGAGCCATCGCTCATATTTTTCGTACCCTTCCAAGTATTTTTCACAGAAAACTCACTTCACTACACTACAAATGATTTGTAAAAAATAATATACTTTAAATGACTTACAGATATACAGGGTGGCTACTTTTTAATAGGGACAGTATTGCTAACTCGTAAACGGTAGACGCTAGAAAAACTGTTAAATGGGGAAAACGTGCGAAATATAAAAATAGACAAAACGATTTTTTGAAATCTAAAATATTCCTATTGGTTCCGGAGTTAAACGACAAAATCCGAATTTGTCAAAAATCGTTTTTTTGCCAAAGATCCGTTATTATACATAATTTGGGATAACTTTATTAAAAGTTTTTGTTGTATTCTAACATTGTTATAAACTGCTACAGTTATTTTTAAATCTGACGTTTTGTCTCTTCGGGGCCACCATCAACTTTATCTTTTTAATATTATTAAATCGCTTCGAAACCTAAATTCAACGATATATCACACTTGCTTATTCCGTGACGTTTTGTTTCTTTGGGGACACCATCAACTTTATTTCTTAAATACGGACTTGTTTATTTTATTTAAATTCATTGCTGTGATTCGAATTATACTACATTTAGGTATCAGGAAATTCTATTTAATTATTTATTAAATATAACAATAACAAATGCTATTGTATCTTAGTAATACTCTAGGTCCAGAACCACTCGCAGGTGTATTGTTGTCTCCCCCCAGAAAATACGTAAATCCACGTATGTCATGTATTGTTCACTTCTTGATCGGGAAAAACGACACAGAATAATCAAGTGTAGTAGTCAAAGCTAGTGTAATATATCGTTGAATTTAAGTTTCGAAGCGATTTAATAATATTAAATAAAATAGACAGGTCCGTATTTAAAAAGATAAAGTTGATGGTGGCCCCGAAGAGACAAAACGTCAGATTTAAAATATAACTGTAGCAGTTTATAACAAATGTTAGAATACAACAAAAACTTTTGATAAAGTTATCCCAAATTTTGTATAATTCGGATTTTGTCGTTTAACTCCGGAACCAATATCAATATTTTAGATTTCAAAAAATCGTTTTGTCTATTTTTATATTTCGCACATTTTTCCCCATTTAACAGTTTTTCTAGTGTCTACACCGTTTACGAGTTAGCAATACTGTCTCTATTAAAAAGTAGCCACCCTGTATTTGGGTAATACTCCCGTTATCATCTTCAACAACCCACCACTGTCAAAATCTTTACAAACATACAAAAATTTTTATTTTAAGAATAAATAGTAAATAGATATCTTCATTTTCCTTAAATTATACACGTCTGATTACACGAAACTTCACAAATTTTTCTTCTTACAAATAAAATATAAAAATTGTGAACATTAAAAAAATTGGTTAATTTTATACTTGGGTTTTTAATCTATAAAAGTTCATTATAATTTTATTTTACTACCTTTAAGTGTCATATATGTATTATTAAAGTTATTATTTTTGCACTAATTTCAAATAGAGACAAGATACAAATGTCAAAAATTTAAATAAATCTAACAAGATATGCAACCAAACATACAGAAGTTGTACCCTTAAAAATACACCAAATCAATAACAGAAGATAAATAATTGTTAGAAGAAAAAGTGAAAAATATTATTTATAATAAATACCTACTTGCTAATTTTCTAAAAACCCCGATATTATTGTTTCGGATTTTTTTTCTTATCAACCAGCAAATATATATCTAAAATATTTGGACATATTTAACAATATAAAATTTGGTTAAATAAAAATTGTACCTAAATTTTAAAAAGGGTTTTTACAGGGTAAATTTAAAAAAATAAATTAAAACGAAGTCTGCCGGAAATACGTATTATAAATTTTGCGCATGTCATTTGCAATTTAAATATTTTGTAAATATCCTTAAAAAAAATACATCTATTTTAGTACTTGGAAGGCGACAAATCATTAAGCAAATACAAACTTGATTATTTCAATTTATTTCGTCATAAACGTCCTTGAAACGAGGTAAATAAAAACACAAAATATACTAAAAATTTTGAATTTTATTAATTCAGTGTTGCTATTATAATTAAATTGAATGAAAAGTATGTCAAAATGATTAAAATCGTTGAATAGTTGCCGAAAAGTGAAAAAACTTTTCGAAAAATTCAACAAGAAATCCAAGTGTACCACGCCTACAAAATGTCCGCAGATCGCCTTTGTTTCTGGTCGCCATATTGGAAGAAAAATATTCCCTAAACAACCAAACATATTTTACAAATTTTACCTTCAGAAATGTCAATCGGCCCCGTTGATGATGTGGAAAAACAAGAAAATCCTTCTCCTTTGCACAATTCACCAATATTAGACTCGCTAAGATCAAGTTTGATTCTTTTTGCACAGGATTCGTGTTCTTGTACGTCAGGATAAGAATCCATCTTTGACACGAATAAAAATCATTTCGATAATTGAGAATCGAGTAGCCGGAAGAGAGACGTGCGCGCGCAGTACAGAATTCTTTCATTCTCTTGTCTGTCAAGGGACTGGCTTTTATTATTAGTTTTATTAAAAGAATCCTGAAAATTGGGACTTTACACCTAAATTCAAGTGCCAGTTTTAAATAAAACAATATGCCGAAGAATAAAGGTAAAATATTACACGTACGACTCATTTTTGAACTGATTTGGCTGCGTAAACAGTTTAATGGCATATGCACACAGCAACCCCTTTTGACATTTCCACAAAAATCTTTTTTACGTCCAAATAATACATTAATTCCTTACAAATTTATCAAAATAAAACCCATTTTATATTACCTTACATACTGGTCATAACGAACAATCGATTTTATACAAAATAAAAATTTTAGGTAAAGGAGGTAAAAATCGTAGGAGAGGAAAAAACGAAAATGAAACCGAAAAACGTGAATTGGTTTTCAAAGAAGATGGACAAGAATATGCACAAGTTACAAAAATGTTGGGAAATGGTAGATTAGAAGCGATGTGCTTCGATGGTGTTAAGAGGTTATGTCACATTCGTGGAAAACTTAGAAAGAAGGTTAGTAAAAACAAAAAATATATATATTTAGGAACGTAGGTACTATCGAGGTTTGTCCCTGTTTAATTAAAGACAGTTTATCCACAGAATATAGTTATTAATGTTGAATAAGTCTTGATATTTTACTTTTCTGGTAGTTATCGGAATGGATAAAATCGTACTTCAGGAATTGTCTTAACAGTTTGAAATTTGCTGTATCATATTCCGATAAACATTAATTACATCTGCAATGCTTCAGGGAACCTACATTGGGTCCGTTTTGTTTTGTAACTTATCAATGATGACAGAAAAAATAATACTTCATATTCGGAACAGTCTGAAAAAAGCTCAAGATTCTTATAGTTGGTGATCAGCTGCATTAAAAGTTATGGTTGATGTTTTAACCCTTTCCGAATGGATATTATTTTACACAATAGTGCCTCACTGCCAGGAAGAAAACACATTAGAAATGGCGAGATGATGCATATAAGAGTCATGTTATTTTAAACCTTTCAGTCCTGAATTTTTTAAACACTAAAAAGTGTAGTAAGTCTGATATATTTTTTTGCCACATCTTGCCGTTCTTGATCTGCTAAATTGAAATAATGTAAAATTACTCGCAATAGTTCGGTACATTGCAATTAAAAAATAGCTTTTATCAATGCCTTGGTATTGTACTCTTTTATAATTGCCTGACATTTTACCATAATTTGAATGTTTTGCTTTCTATCCCATCTCTACACTTCATCTTCCGGTTCAACACCCACAAAATTGGGTGCCATTTTTTCATCTGCGGAAACATATGAATCACATATTCCACGACCAAGTTTCTTCATTTCATTCTCCGATTTCAGTGGACACTTTTGAAGTCGATTTGCTCGAATTGTCCTTGCCATAAAAATGCCGTCGATTAGGAGCTCCTTTAGCAAAACAATGGAAGTAAAATAATTGTCACAAAACAATTTGTACCCTTGATGCTTGGGAATTCGATTTGATAAATGAATTACGAGTCCATTAATTGGAGTAAACTTTTCTTGCAAATTAGTAGGAATAGTCGTAGATCCTTATTACACCGCTGAGCAGTATACAGGGTGTTTCATTGGGAAAGTTACACATGTTAACTGCAGATAGGGGATACCTAGGCGATTTCAAAAACCCCATACTTATATGGTCTTACTACTTTAATAACCAAGATACAGGGTGTTTTATCTATTTTGCCAATTTCTTGCATGGTTCATAACTTTCTAACCATACTGTATATTTTCATGATATTTGGCGGGCATATTTTGTTTAAAGTGTCCAATCGATCAATAAATTTACAATAAAATAAATCCAGGTCCGGATTAAAAAAAATATTATAAAATATCAGATTTTTCTAAAATAGATTATGTATTTGCAAAGTATGAAAAAATGAATTTAGTGATATTCTTTGCATTTTCGGCAAAATGTTTTGTAAAATTTTGAGTTTGAATTCTGAAATGGTGTTCGTAAACCGTTACAGAGTCTGTTAAATGTGGAAAAAGTTTCATATTTTGCAGACCATTATAATGGCTGCAACAAGTTACGATATTCCGATTGGTTCCGGAGTTATACGATAAAATCCGAAATAGCGTACTTACTTTTTTTAACTTAGAGCCGTTATTATTAGAAACATAAAAAAAATTTACTAGAACAATTTTCTGTTAATCGAATTTTCTGTAATTTGCTGTATTTAAATTTACATAACGACATTTCGTCTGTTCAGGGCCACCATCAACTTATTTTTTTTTAATACGGACCTGTCTTATTTCAAATTATTAAAGAGCTTGAAGTGACAAATTTAATGATATGGCATACTTGATTTTTTTTGCTGCTTATCATCCAAACAGTAACCTTAAATTAGAGACACAATGAAAAAGTTCTTTTCAAAGTGTTTATTTTATAAATATTAAAAGTAAATAGATATAACACTGTCAGAACTAAAGAATAATTAAAGCTTAAATGCTTGAGTATGTATTAATTTTGTAATAATTGTTCGAAATGGTCTCCATTGTGGTCAATGCATAAACTAATTCTTCTACTCATTTGAACTGTGGCACGTGCTACCATATCTGACGTAATATTAGCTAAAGCTTGTCTGATTCTCTGATGTAATTCAGCAATATTTTGTGGAACACCTTCATTATAAATTTTATTTTTAATGTCGCCCCACATGAAATAATCCATTGGATTGCACTCTGATGGAGTTCTTGGGGGCCAACGTATAGGACCATAAGTTCCTAACCACCTTGGAAACCTGTTATTTAAGTATTCTAGTATAACTCCACAGCCGTCTTGCATAAAGAAGTCTCATCTCATCAAAAACATTTTCCAACAAATTCAATTAATTAGCAGCGGTTAAATTGCCATCTACGATAACTGGACCTATAATTCGATTCCCTATTATACCACACTATAAATTAATAAAAAATCTTCTTTGTGGTTTTACTTCCTGCACAAGATGTGGATTAATTGTTGAATAATTATGCTTATTTCTTCTGTTGAACATTCGATAATTGGTAATTGTTGTCTCGACGGTCCATAAAATTGAGTTATGAAATAACTGATTATTATTTAATTTTCATCGATACCACCGGCAAAATTTCATTCTTCTGTTGTTATCCTCAGGATGTAACGTCAGAACTTTTTGAAATTTATGTCTATTTAATATTTTACTTACTGTCATTCTGTGTATTCCGCATTGCTGGGCAATGCATCGAGAAGAAGTTTCTGGATTAATATGTATTTGTGCAAGATTATTTATTTCATTTAATAATAATATATAATAATAAATCGTCTTTATTAATAAATTGTACAAGGAGACGCAGTTTAGCTACAAGCTATCCTTACACTTAACCTAAAAGTACAATATAGATTTTAAAATATAAAAATAGATATAAATAAAAATAAAAATAATAGAAACATAAAATACAATTGATTAATTTAAAAATAGTTGAGGAGTAAAGTTTACAGTTTAAATTGGCATTTACTGTGAGAGTAGATTATTTCTTTTAATAACTTTATACAAAAAATTAATAAAATTATATTTGCGCTTATTATACATTTTTAACCATTTAAGTTCATAAATTTTATTAGATACTCTATCGTATTTTCGAAGTCCATAAATAAATCTAGCACTATAATTTTGTACTTTTTGTATGCGGTTTTGTGAATTATATCAGCTAAATATGTAGAATAAGCACTTTTGTTATCAATTTATTGCATTATATAAAAGTAGTTTCTAGCGTTAGGGAGTCAGCCTGCTTTAGTCTTATTTAGTCGGTTTTAGTTGCTTGTAGTTGGTTGTTAGTTATTTTTCAAGCATAATTATTCATAACTTTAACTTTTAATAACCATTTTTTCTTTTTAAAAACTATTTCTTCGACCAGGAAGATATATTTTGTGTATAAGAATCAATAAAATTTCCATGACATCACCATATGAGAATATAGACAGAACTAAGGACTCTGATAACATTTTTTTTGACCTTACAAAGAAATATAACTTTTTTAAAGTCGAAAAATGATTTTTTTAGAAGTTTATTTACATGCAAGTGAAAATTGAGATTAAGAGTCAAACAGAATACCTAAATTCTTTATGGAATCCGCTATAGGTAAAGTTAGTTGATCAATGTTTATGGAAATACTTCGACTAAGGTAATTTCGTTGTTTTTTGTTACCAAATAGGATTAGATGACATTTATTTTTGTTTAATTGACATTTTATGGATAAGATCAAGATCTTCATTTAAGGCATGTTCAGCAACTTGATAATTATTGATATCAATATTGTAATAAAGTTGGGTGTCATTGGTATATGCTTGTATTTTACAGTTGCGAACATATGTCAAGATATCACTGGTATATAAAATAAAAAGCAATGGTCCTAATATTGAGCACTGTACGTTTTGTAATGAAGAAAATTCGTTATTTAAAAGAACTTTTTGACTGCGGTTAGACAAATATGAATGAATGAAATGGATAGAATTTTCAGAAAATCCAAACTATTTTAATTTGAAACAAAATAGATTGTGATTGATAGTATCGAATGCTTTGGAATAGTCCAAAGCAACAAGTCCTGTAATTTTTCTGTTGTCTATATTTCTTACAATAGCATCAGTAACTTGACAAAGATGCATTGTAGCTACTTTTAAAATCAGCCTAGCAATCGGGAAATATTTTGTTTTTGTCAATATAAGAAAATTCTATTATAGATAGCCTTTATGCTTAACGTTATAAGTACCTCTGTTTTTTGATAGCCTACCAACTTCTGCCATATTTTTTTTAATTCTCTGAAATACATACTTAGAAGGTTGCTGTCTAGCTGGATACAAGTGTCCATACAATTCTAAAGCGTTAGTACGATTTCTAAAGGAACATATGTATACATATCTTTTTTCTTCCTTGGAATATGGAACTATTCTTATTTTTCAGACTTTTAAACAACTAAAACTGTTAGCAGTCAGCAAACGTCTGAATTAAAATGTCAATTTCTTAATCTGTTTAGACGTTATCTTTTTTTTTAGTAAAACGGTTATGTGTACTGTTTATGTACAAATAGACCGGAAAGTGATCAGTTAAATTGGCGTTAATTACTGAGGCATTTTATTCTACTTTATTTACAGTTGACTTTGATCTTACAAATATGTGATCTAGACAAGACTGATTATGAGATGTAATTCTTGTATAAGTATTAATATATGAAGTAAATCCATAAGACATGAGCATACTCAAATAGTTATTACTCTGTACATCTGTGTCATCTAAAATATTGAAGTTTAAATCTCCTATAATAATATCATAGTCTTTTTTATTTACGTTGGAGATGAAATTATCTAGGAATAAATTTTCATTTGTCGCAGGTGATCTATAACAAGTTAGCATATTGAAAAAAGTGTTATCCTTGTTAAAGTTTAAGTTTGTTAGAGTTACTTTGGTTAAAGGTAAGATTATATGCGTGATATTAAAATAAATTTTTCTATTAATAAAAATTAACATGCCATCATTCTGGTTTAAATTGTTATTATTAAAAATAGTGAGAAACCCCGGAATCATAAAATCAGAGGTAGAGTGAATAAATCGAGTTTCACCAAGAGCTATTACCTCAAGATCATTACTTAAATTAGAGGATGTTAAAAATATAAATCCATCAAAGTTCCTAAATGCAGTTCTTATATTAAGGTAGGATGCTAAGAAGAGTACTGTTCTTTAATAGGCCAACTTTTTTAATGAACTGTTCTATATCTTCTGATTTCATTTTCCTATCTTCAATAATTTCATTTTCGAGTTCATTTAAAATATTTTCTTCGTCCATATCCATTAATTTGAAAAAAAAATTTAAAAAAATCTACTTGTATGGTTTGGTATAGAAAAGTTCATTATTGTTATGTTTATTTTATATATTATAATTAATTTTACTTTTAAGAACGGCATTGTGGTAGGCCAGGATGGGACACTCTCGACTATCACACCTGTGATCAACTTCTTGTTTCGTTTTATATTTTTGATTTGATATTGTACAGTTTTTACACGTGGCAACTTGATTGTTGCATTGGCCTATATCAGGTTCTTCTGACCATTTGGCACAAACGGTTTTAAATGAATAATTGTCTTTTTTGTGATAAAAACCTTGGCAATTGAAACATTTTGAAACACTAAAATCTTCATACACCATATGCCTCTCCCAGCCTATACATACTTTTTTTATAGACATTAATTTGATGGTATGCTTGAGGTGAACATTCACAGATGATTGTCTTTGGACCTTGACTCGTGTTTTTAATATAAACAAATTTTAATTCTCCTTTTAAATGATTTTGTTGTTTTAAAGAATTTTCAATCTGATCTACTGTCATTTCTTGATTAAAGTTGATTATTTTAATTCTTGGGTGTCTCATTTTTGTTAGCTGCACTTCATATGTTTTTTGAAGCTTATTTTCCATTTCAATTTTGAGTATTTCAATATCTTGTTTTGTTTGACAGTTTGCAATTACTGATCCATTTTTTATTTTTTTACATTAGTGATACCAAAAGTTCAATTGGATTGATGCGTTTTTAAAATTCAAAACAATCCAAAATTTCTTAAGTCGTTTGGGTTTTTTACTTTGAAGTATTTTAAATTTCACCTTTAAATCTGAGAATGTGGCGATTTTTTAACGAGAGGTATGAAGATTTAAATTTTCCAAACACAAAGGTTTCTCTCCAAAAGAATTAAATTTTTGGTTTTAGCTACAGAGGTTATAAAAATATAAAAAAATCGGTTGTGTCGCCCCAAAACTTTCCCGATGAGTATCCACGAATACTTTTTCAGATATTTAATGTTAAAGTTTCAACTTTTGACATTTTTTTTATTTTTGACAGGTGATAGTTGGAGAAATAATTTTGACAGTTCTGAATAGAGTTTTTCAAGGGCTTTCAAATGACATATTACATGTCCAATGTCGTAACATATTGCATATGTCATTTTTTGATAGTGATACTTCCGTTTGACAGATCTCGTACAAAAACGAATTTATTCTTCCGACAGATAACCCAAACCCATATACCAAATTTCAGCTCAATCGGATTAATCGTGTGGCCTCTATCGTGGAAGAATACACACACAGACCGACAGACAGACTTCCATCTGGAAATGGTCTTTCAGGGGACCCGAAAATGGATATTTCCATTTTTATCTCGATTTTTTTTTTTGTTAGCTCGTTCACAATACTTTCCCTTCTAGGAGGTGGGTCGGGAAAGTAAAATTAGGACATTCCATTAAAAAAAAATTAAGTAGTTTATCTCCACTCTGTATACAAGAAAATAATTTTCGGATATTTGCTTTTCAATGACGTTGACAGATACCTTTCAAAGAATTTTTAAAATTTTATATAATAGGAGTTACTAGACCTACGACAGAGGTTTGCCGAATCTTGTATTTATCATTTTTCCTCATTTTAGATGTATATGTCAGATCCCATGTTTCTTGGAATTGACAAATATTTTTATTTTACAAAAGAAAATATATCTAGCCATGAGTCAGTTACCATTTTAGGAAAAATTTATATTTTTTAAAAATGTGACTCAAAACTCAATTTATCATATAATTTATCCACTTATCCACTTTGTGCCGTTCTGTTTTACTTTTATTCCTTTTCAATTTACTGCCATCATATTTGACAATTCCAATAATACTAAGCAAGGAATATTTCTGTTATGGTTTTATTTTGGGTAGATTTCCATATATGGAAACTACCTATTGTAATCGATTCAATGACGGGACCCAGACCCGAGAATAGGGCGCTACGCCGTTTATGACCTAGAGAATAAGAATCAGTAAAAAAAATTATCGGTACTACCTATATATGTATAGACGATCCGTTCTGGCATGATAGAGGTCGCAATTTTTGTCCAATCCACACCAAATTTGTTACAAAAATTCATTGGAGGAGTAATTCGTTGCGTATTG
Source organism: Neocrepidodera transversa (assembly GCA_963243735.1). Taxonomy (NCBI): domain Eukaryota; kingdom Metazoa; phylum Arthropoda; class Insecta; order Coleoptera; family Chrysomelidae; genus Neocrepidodera; species Neocrepidodera transversa. The sequence continues at coordinate 23,273,818 of OY725347.1, read as the reverse complement.
CAAATGGGCATTCTACTTCTAAGGGGGTGAGAATTGGGGAGTTGAAATCTCAAAAAATTCAGATCTCCGCTATTTTTGAAAATAATAAAAAAGGTCATTAGACTTTTGTATGCTCTGAGTATTATAAATTTAATTTGTCTGAAACTTTTTTCATCCGACCTAAGGGGATGGACTTTTTTCATGTCCTAATTATTATAAAGTTTATTCGTTTGAAACTGTTGTCGATCTGACCATATCGTGGGATGGGGAAGGATGAAAGTCTCAAATTTATACAACAGAAATCTACCTCCTCGTATGGACCCTACCGACAGGAATTTTTTTATATTCTGTTGTATAAAATTATATATTTTTTTAGGTATGGATAAACCAAGGTGACATTATTCTCATAGGTCTACGTGATTACCAAGACGCTAAAGCCGACGTCATTCTAAAATACACACCCGACGAGGCGCGTAATCTAAAAACATACGGAGAATTTCCAGAATCTGTTAGAATTAATGAAACAGTCACTTTTGTCGAAGAAGGTTTCGATGAAGATATTGAATTTGGTGATGACATTAGCTCGGCAGATGAAGCTGATCCTGTTGATGGCATCTGATGACATAGTGATTCGTAGTAAGTCAGGCCACATAGGTGATTATTTGTTGTTGTTTTTTTTCATTGAGCAGGTTTACTAAATTTTGGTATGAGAATTTTGATATATTTCCCATTTAATTACTTTTGAGGGAAACTTTTTAATTTATAATGACATAAAATATTCATAATTTATATTGGTATTACTTCACTATCTATAGTTTCTTTTTTTATTAAATGGGAAAATAAGGTTATTTTACATATTTTTTATTTTTATAATTTTTCGTTGCATCGATATTTGGGGAAACTGTTTTGGGTTTTTATACTTTTTTTTACTAGTTTATTTGTAATGTAAAATATTTTTTATAGAAAAAATTTACAGTGCTCAATACTTTAAGGTTTCCTTTTTTCAAAATAAATCAAGAATTTTGAGATTTTCTTATTAATATAGTACTTAGATAATTGATATATGGATATTTTAAAATATGTACCAAAGTTTAGTGATATTGGTTTCATTGGCCTGATCTGCTTGAAGAATCATTAAAGTTAACAAAATATTATCCGTTTTTCATGCAGCCCACATACCATCAAAATATTTAGGGAAATAATGTTCATTATTTTAATGAGTGATTTAATAAAGCTACTATCAAGTTAATGTGGATTTTTTTCCAGATATAATATTTGTTATAATTATTATTTCTGTGATGATATGTCTCCTTAGAAAATTTACTCTATAGATATAGAATGATTGTTATATATGTGTAATATTTTGTACAATTCGGTTTTTCTGTTTTTAAAGACAAAAAAAATGTAAAATTGTGAATAAATCACATAAAATCGTTCATTGTCTTTTAGTTTTCTTAACCTAAAATATGCGCATTAGAGAAATAGAAGGAAATATTCAATATTTAAAATGGTAAAGAGAAATCAAGAAGTCCTATGCTTCCGTATTAAATTTGTCGCAAGTCGCGACTTTCATAATTGTAATTTTCTTTACGGCTGTTTTACTGCCTTTAATAATATGTTATTTTCATCAATGGCTATTGAAACCTATAATTAAATTGCCTTGTGTATTGTATTATTTAAATTGAATTCATAGATTACTTTTAAACATAAATTGTCAGTAGATAGAACGTCCTTTAACTTTAACGGTTCTGTAACTAACGACAATGACGTTTAGATTGTGACAATTGTACAAGAAATCAACTTGTTAAATTTTATTCTAAACGTCATCACCTTTAGTTATTGAATCTTTAAAGTTAAAGGACGTTCTATCTACTGACAGTAAGAATATCAAACAGATGTTAAAATGTAATACAAGGGTTGTTTCTTTAACTGGTGCAGCGCCATGGCATATATCGGTGTCTGATACACTCTCAAATGTAACGAGCTGCTTGGGCTGGGAAGAGATAATAGGAGAATAAACTTACGTATAGAATAGAATTTATTGATCTTGGAACCATTTAAAAGATAATTGTAGTGATTAAGCTCAAATTATTTTATGTGTTCGTTCTACGAATAGAATTTGAAATATATCAGAAGTAAAATATTAAATACAAAATTTTTGGACGCCAGTCAGTTGATTTTTTGGTGTGATTAGAAACAATTGACAAAAAAAACTGTGATATATTTCAAAATCCGTCCTTTTTTTTGGATTAAGGAAATTAAACTAAAATGAAACGTTATATTTGTTTATTTAACGATAAATCAGAGATTTTTCTTTTTTTCCTTCAATAAAATAAAACTTGGCTTCTTCTAGGTAGGTTGAGGGTCTTGTTGTTATAGATGTAAACTGTTTGGTCCTCAGTTATCCAGGAAAAAAAACTTCTTGGACCCGGCAAACTTGACCGTCCAGAAGAAAAACAATTGTCTCTGACGTTAGAACCAGCAGGAAAAGACCAAAAACACGCAAAAAAACCCTAAAAGTTCACATAGGATAAATATAAGATTAAAATCTTATAAATTACCAGATTTCGTGTTCTCTGTTATTGAAAAAGAGTATAAAACAATGATATATCAAAATAAAAACATGAATTTTAAATCAAATTATGAAATACAAAAATATTTAAAATGAATTAAATTTTAAGACAATCTGTAAAATTAAATTAAAAATTAGATTCTCTTTTTCGTATATAGACACACAAAAATCAATAATTTATAATATAGATAAGACATGAATTTTTAAGTAAACAAATAAATAAAAAAAAATACCGGCATTTATAGGATTAAAGTAAATTTACAAGCGTTGAATTAATTAATAACGACCTCAAAGATTTTTAGTGAAAATATAATACAATATAACAAAACTTACCCTATAATTAAAGGGGAGACAAGAAAGAAATCTTCAGTAGAAAACACTGGCAATATCAAGATATACAAAGTCTATTTCTGATAAAAGAAGGTTCTTAGCACGGGAACATAATTTATAATAAATGCCGATAGAAGAAGGGAGAACATATGACGCGGAGAAATAGGAAAGGGAAAATAAAGCGAACATGAAACTAAAAATACAGAGTAGAGGAAGAATGAAAATACAGGGTGGCACAAGAAAATGTAACAATCTCATAATAACAAATAATGACTAGACATGTGTAACGCAGCGATTGACCAGGGACTTTTTAACGCAATAGGCAGGTTCGACATTTTTTTTAACTGAAATCGAGAGATTTTGTTATTTGAAAACGATCAAAAAAAATTTTTAAATCAAGGATCGACGAGAGGCTGGAAAACGTATCTGTGCGCGAGACTAGACCATGTGACGTCAGTAGTCATGAAAGCTTCGCCACTGGCCCGCTGCTGCGCTGTATTCACGATGTGTGTGTACGTTTTCCAGCCTCTCGCCGATCCTTGATTTTAAAATGCTTACAGCAGACGTAAATATTAATATTTTGGGCCTAAAATTTTTTTAATCGTTTTTAAATAACAAAATCTCTCGATTTAAGTTAAAATAAGAAAAATGTCGAACCTGCCTATTGACGCAATCGCAGTTTGTGTTCAGTATCAGAGTTATGAGTTATGATGCGCTGAAACGTATAACATTGCTTCGGTTAGCTTTAACTGCGCCTTGATATTTGATTGCATTGGTATTCGACAGTTGTTGAGTCATTAGTAGTAGTCATAACACGCAAATCATATATAGTTAAAGATTTGGTACAGTATCATGACGCAATTGAGTTAACTCACTTCGTTGATATACTAACAAGCGCTTGAGTTATTATATCGACGCACAAAATTTTGCGTTACCCATGTCTAAAATGTAATTTTTACTTTCCCGGATCCATCTAAGGAAAGTATAGTGAACGAGCAAAAAGAAAATTGAGATATCAATGGAAATATCCATTTTGAGGTCCCCCGAGAAGATTGAAGCCATTTCCAGAGTATGGTCTGTCTGTGTGTAATCTTCCACGATAACTGCCGAACCGTTTGACCAATCAAGCTGAAATTTGCTATGATGGGTTGGTGTGTGTGCCTCGAATGCGACCATTAGTTTTTGGTTTAAATTGGGAGAGCAGAAGGTCCTCAAGACCGACATTGATTGAATACAGATGTAAGATTTTTTGCAGTTTTTTAAATTTTAGGGACAAACAATACGCTGTAGTGCAATGTTTTGGAGCATAAAATTTCCTACAATTTTTATATTACACTTTTTCCGGAATTTCCAATAGTTGCGCCACTAGAGGGCGCGCAAAAAATGTTCATATAGGTTTTCCATAGTTTTTCCAAATTTTGAGGACAAACAATGCTCTTTAGTGCAAAATTTTCTTATGCAAAGTTGTAGAGAACTAAATTTCCTTTAACTTTTATTTTTTCATTTTTTCGAATTCCCCATAGTTTCGCCGCTAGAGGGCGAAAAATATACACATTTAGGCTTTTGCTTTTTTTTATTTTGAAGGCAAACAGTGGGCTTTAGTGCAAAGTTGTAGAGCATACAATTCCCTACAACTTTTGTAATAAACTTGTTCCAGAATTTCCAATAGTTTTCACCTATATTTTAGGAGATCCTAATTGTAGCAGTGTGCTATATATTGTGCGCATACCCCTGCTTATGTCATATAAACATTGAAATATCAATTTGGTAGACGTATATTCACCATTGGCTTGCTATTTAAATTTTGTTCCTTAATTAAGTAATGCTTAGTATTTTGTATTTAAAATAATTATATTCTCTACAGCTGACCCGGGAAAGTTCTGGCGTGACACAGCCGATTTTTTTAAATTATCCAAAACTTTTTTCATTAATACTTTTCTATCATATACTTTGACCACGGTATTAATACTTTGAAGCTTAATATAGGTATCTATTTGAAAATCTAGAAAAAGTTTTGAAAATTTTAATGATACGAAAATAAACTATAGTGTATTCAAAATATATATGTGTAAAACCTTTATTGCCATTTTGTTTGCAATGGCATCATCACTCATAGCAACTACCACTTCCGGTTGTCCGATTGGCACCAAAATCTAATCAGATCTAATCTAGGGTATCAGAATCCTGTATGCAAAATTTCAAATTTTTTTATTCAGTAGTTTTTGAGTTATCGTTACTACAACATCCATCCAAACACACACACTAACACACACACACACTAACACACACACACAGACATCATCGCGAAAATATTAAAATCGTATTCTAGGGACCCTAAAACGGCCTAAAATTATCCAAAAATGGTATAAAATTCTCCAAAAACGACAATTCATCCGCGAATTTTAGCGAGTGGCTTGTTTTGGATTAGAGTCGTATTTTTCTTGTTTTCTTGTTGTTATTATTTAATCAAGATTGCGTTGTGGAGACCTTTTATTGATGTTTCTGATAATGAAACATCATCGCGAAAATATCAAAATCGTATTCTAAAATAAAATCCCAAAAAAAATGAAAAAATGCAAAAAAATACAAACATGCAACGAAATGCACAAAAATACATGAAAAGCAAAATGAGCTAAAAAATGATGAAAATTCTAAAAGAAAGCAAAAGTAGTTTAAAAACTGGTTAAAGAAATTGTAAAAAATACTCGTCGGGGGAAAGTTTTGGGGCGACACAACCGATTTTTTTGTTTTTGACAGGTGGCAGTTGGAGAAATAATTTTGACTGTTCTGAATAGTTTTGCAAGGGCTTTTAAATGACATGCAAGTCGAATTCCGTGACATATTGCATCTGTCATTTGTTGATAGTGACACTTCCGTTTAACATGTATATCGTACAAAAAATAATGGGTTCTTCCAACGGCTAACCCAAAGTCACATACCAAATTTCAGCTCAATCGGATTAATACTTTTTCAGATATTTAATGTTTAAAGTTTAAAATTTTGACATTTTTTATTTTTTAAAATTTTGACATTTTTTATTTTTGACAGGTGACGGTCGGAGAAATAATTTCGACTGTTCTGAATAGAGTTTTTCAAGGGCTTCCAAATGACATATTGCTGTCAAATTCCGTGAGACATTGCATCTGTCATTTTTGATAGTGACACTTCCGTTTGACAGATGTCATACAAAAACTAATGGGTTTTTCCGACCGGTAACCCAAACTCATATACCAAATTTCAGCTCAATCGGATTAAACGTGTGTCCTCTCTCGTGGAAGAATACACACAGTATGGAAATGGTCTTAATCATCTCAGGTGACTTCAAAATGGATATTTCTTTCTTTATCTCGAAATTTTTTTTTAGCTCGTTCACAATACTTTTCCTTCTCGGAGGTGGGTCGGGAAAGTAAAATATTTGCACTCCCTCAGGGGGGAGGGCCACTTCCCTCTAAAAGAATCACCCTGTATGTTTTTGGTTGACGCACTTACTCGAGCTGGTCAATATTTGTTTAACTCCAATTTTGAACCCCTTAAAGTGCGAATTTTCTAAATTCCTTTCTTACACAGTGCTCCCCTACACTACCAAAGGAAACTACCCTGAAAATTTCACTTCTCTATCAAATCTGGTTTAGTGTGCGTTGATTGTCAGTCAGTCAGCGACACGACAATTTTATATATATGGATAAAACGTCTTTGGAATTAAATTACTTTTAATAAAGTTTCAAAAAACGATTTAATACAAACCAATATTTTTTTCTCTGTGTGCACATACAAACGGGAACTACTAAATGCAAATAACACCAAGCGCGCAACTGTATAAATGGCTGAATCTCAAAAACTATATTTCGGTGTTCCATATATGTAATCGACACGAAATTAACACAATTAAATTCTGCAGTTTTTGGTGTAAAAAAAAGGGTAGGTTAATATATCAAATAAAGGAGATTGTACGGTGTAGACAATTGAAAAATTGAACAAAATTGTTTACCTCTCGAAGTTTTTCTCTTTTAAATTTTTTGAAAAAAAAATTTTAAAATGTTGAATTGCTATTACAGACACAAAAAACAGAGCTCTCAGATAAAACAAAAACGGTGTTTCTATTATAGAAGTCAAATGGCACGATCGTCAGGCCCGACGAGAGGGTGTTGAAGGCGGTACAAAATACCAGGGACCGGGTCCAGCAACTCATTATTTTGTACAACTAAAAATTCGCCCTTTCGGTTAATACAATTCTATAAAAATTCCTTTAATTGTAACAATTTTCCAAAACTCTAATGACAATTCTCTTATAATCCTTTAATGCACAAACTAGTTTTCCACTTGATTTTTTTTTAAATTTCAATTTCTTCGGAATTAAACAAAGATGCGAGAACTTACCAGGAATAAAATGGAGATTTATTGGAGCTTTATTTAACTCCAGAAGTAAGAGTTGAATTAAATAGGGTTTAAAAACATTTTATTTAAAAATATTTGGAATTTTTTTAATGCCTTTTAATGGCTTCAACGTTGCTAAAAGTCATCTTCCTAGAATTAAAAATACTTTAATATCTACCACAGTTCACGAATGGTTGAGTGCTTGATATATTAGCTATTGAATCTAGATTAGCTAGAAAAAAGTCGTAATAAAGCATCTTTAAAATATTTGTACGTGTTATATTACGAGTAGTAGTCTCTGGTAGAAGTACGAGGATATATTGAGAAATTCTTAGCCTACTATATAAGCAAACAAAACTTGAGAGTCAAAATGTTGTATTTTCGACATATTTTCCTACATTTATTACACCGAACCTGCAACGTATCTAAACCTTACAAAAAAAAAGTTTCAACTTGCTGTACAAACCGGGCCTCTACAGCTTCTATAACCTCTTCGTAGGAAGAAAATTTACAATTTTTTAAACTTTTTTTCACTTCAGAAGAGACATGCTAGTCGGACGAAGCATCCATCGAACCCCAAATCACGAATTGTTTGCATGGCAACATGCGATTTGTGTGTAGAGGCATTGTCCTGCAAAAACAAAATACCTTTGGACGACTTTCCGCGTCCTTTCTCTTTAATTGTTTCTCGTAGAGTGGTCGTAACGTCGAATAGTGATCCCCAGTTATTTTTATACTCGTTTCCAGATAATCAATCATGATTACTCCATGGCAATCCCAAAAGAGTGAAGCAAGAACTTTTCCAGCAGATATTTGAACACGAAACTTCTTAGGCCTTGAACTCCATCAATTGCTGCTTTGTTTTTGGGTCGTATAAATATACCAAAGATTCATCTATAGTAACAAAGCGGCTTAAAAGGTCTACATCTTTTTCAAACCGAGCATAGCTCTAACGCGATGCTTCTACTCTTGCACGCTTCTGGTAAAATTTTTTCTCATATGCGTGAACTATATGATGAACGCGTTAATATGAAATTTTCAGTGCCTCAGATATTTGTTTTAGCCCAATTCTAAAATCATGTCATGAACTGCATTGATATTTTCGGGGACGGACACAGAAACTGATCTTCCTGATCGCTCTTCATCTTCAATGGAAAGTTTACCTCTTTTGAAGTTTGCAATCCAATTTTTTTTCATCGCCTCATACGATAGACATTGATCGCCAAGTATATCTTCGTAAATCTGCTTACTTCTTAACCCTTTTAAACACAGGTACTTGATGATGTGTTTGTAGCAGTCCGAAATGTGTTTTGTTGATTTTAATAGTTTTGTTTAGTTATAATGTCTTCTTATTGAACGAATTATGAATATTGGTATTCATAACAGTTGAAAGAATACTGGGCTGCGAACGTGTTATAATAATTCCAGGATTTCGAAGGACCAAACTTCTTGATTAGAAGTTAAACCAATATTAATGTTTAAATAAAAATAGTATTTGAAATTGGAATGTAATTTTTTATTCCATTTTTTCAAAGTACGAAACATGAACAGCAAAAATCATAAAGCGACACATTTACTCAATCACTTAACTCACTGTAAAAACTATTTACATTTTACTTATTTAAAGAAACTTTTTTGCTCTGGTAAAATGCATGTCTGGATGCGAGAGAGAGAGAGTGTGCTCTGAATTTTAACGGAGAGGAGGGTTGGTGTTTTTTTATTGGTAGGAGACATGTGACGTGGTATGTAAATAGCCTTGAATTAAGCATCGTAGCGGGAAGAAACATATCTATATTTTTTCTCTTATAATGATGGGATAATATAAGAGAAAGATAAGCTTGCATACCAACATTCTCTTATTAATTTTATTTTTATAACTGTATTTTGCAAGTAGACATAAAAAAAGTCTGAAAGACGGAATATTGTGTTGATTTTAAATCTATTTTTAGATTATAACATATTAAAATATACAATAATAGACATTAAAATGAACTGGAAGATTAATATTATTAATTTTAAAAGAAATATGAATTAGTCTGCGTTTTCTGGATAATATTCCAGTGAAATTTATCCACTCATAAATAACAGGTAAAAGATAACAAAAACTTTTTATTTAACAAGTTTCACTGTCATTCTGTTTACACCGTCATCAGCAATTTTTTGTGTACACCAGGGCCCGTCTCGGGTCTCGGCGGCCCTGACGGTTATAACGTAAAAAAACAAAAATTTTGGAACTTGGACGTTTTTCGCCTTATTTTTTGTCTCGACCAATTGAGAATATCGTAAATCTTGATTTATTATGTAAAAATACTTAATGGACAATAATATTAAGGTGTCATAAAGTTATACTACGGTTTTAGGTTGCCGATAAAATAGAAGGTTTTTCGCCATTTGTCTGCATAATATCGTCACACAGATTGAGTAGGTACACGTTACAGTAATATTCAAAGATTCACTCTAAATCCAATCGGTTGCATAGATAGCGGCTGTATATTTTGTTAAGTAAAATTAACGTGGGATACAAACGCCAAATCGGTTCTGAAATTTGTACCTCCACTGTTAAGATATGCCAAATAGACCTCGGGCCCACGCCTACAAAAATATTTGTGATAACCTAACTGTTAATACTTCGTCTGTATGTTCTTTACGTCGAGTCGGACACATTTATTTGGAAAATTCTGGGTAGGGGGGGCGTTTTCTTTTGGGACCCTCCAAAAGTCATTGATGTAATGCAGAAGAAAAATTAACGACCTAAACATAGTTTTTTTCAATTGGAAGTTTTTTTTAATTCAAACGCGGAAAACGTATTTTGGCGCGTCCGACACCTTGAACATGGTAAAGTTATGGCGTCATTAAATTTTGTACCTCGCAGCTGATTTTTGGAGGTTCGTTTAATAAAAATGTTTAAAATTAACTGGTAAACTTGTCCGACAAATTTTTGGAGGGATATTTGTTGTCGGACGCGATAAAGTCAAGTGTTTTATGCAACCTCTATAATTACAACCTTTGTCGGACAAAGAAAAGGAGTGTAAAATATGCTATTTTTTGATCAGTGATGTAATTGTCCGACAAAAATATTAGGTAGAATTAATAGATTGACAAAAAAGAAATTTTTTAAATAATCTCTATATTAATACGTAAAGACAAAACATCCGACCCCTTTCTAAGTGTATTGCGCGGATGGAGGCGTCTGTTACTTCACATATTTAAAGTTTATATACAGAAGTAGTGCAGAGAAACCTAAATTTAATATATAATATGTATTACAAATAAATTAAATTAAAATAATATACCAATTCTTGTTTATGTCAAACATTAGACTAATTCTGTCAATCAGTAGCGTCGCTGAGTGGTCTAATGAGCTGTTTTAAGCACGAAACTCTTTGGAGACGTGGGTTCGAATTCCATTGCTATACCAACTTTTTTTTTAGAAACATGTGCCTTCATTTTTTATTGTAATTTTATTTTATATAAAAGTGTATAAAATATATTTTTTCTCGATATTTAGGGTTGTTATCACTCAAAAAACTATACAAAAAACAATCCATTTTCATTATTTTTATCAGTGACGCACCAGTGACACAAACCACGATGCTTGAAAAGCTGACGTTTTATGACATACTAATAATTAATGTACATAAATTGTTCAAATGTAGCATGTTTTTTTATTTTTTTTTCCTAAAATGCCTAATATCATTGTCAGACAGATGATCTAATGTGCTGTCGTTGGAGACAATCAATTCACATTAATTCCAAAAGTTTTCAAATTTTCATGGTGTGTTAGTACATTAATGAAAACAAACTATAAAATTTTGCAGAAGTCTGGGATGAACGGAACATTGTTTAAATCGCAAAAAACGTTTTAATGCTTTATTTTTGCACTGAAAATTGCAACTAATATTTTACGCGACACAAGAAATTTGCAACCGTCATTTTCTAACGGAACATTTTTTTATTAAATATTTTTATTGTGTTTTTTTAATAATTTGGCCATAAATTGGAAAAAAAATGTAAATAAGTTGAAGACATTCGAATATTGATCTATATTAAGGTACTCATTAGTTTGCAATATTTTCTGCAATCCGGAAACACATTTTCCTAATATTTAGACGAATTATAACGTGCAGTGACGTGAGGTTTATATAAATAAACTTCACATAATTCTCCCAAAATATTCCATACATCTTATTCATAAATTCAATTTTTATTCAAATCATCCTATTATAGCAAGTCATATGCCTGCATATGATTTCAAAGTATCCCAATAAATAAAATGCGACAAGTGATCTTTAAAACACGCGCACTTATACTACTTATACCTTCATATACTATTTTTCTTAAATTCACAATGTTCCGGATTATAAAATATATACCAATTGGCAGACTTGCAGGACATTTGCTTTTTTGGGAGCGTACAAATACGAAATTATTTTTGTTTTCGATTTTATCCTCATTTATATACTTGTTGCGGGCAAGGTTGAAAATTAATAAAAACATTGTATGTGAGGAAATGTTCTCTTGAAACTATTATTTAAAACTTTTGGCATTAATATGAAACTTATTTTAATAAAAAAACAAATTTTATGAAAAAATATATTTTCCGTTTGACGCAAGAGGTTGCAAATTAAAACACTTCGTAAGAAAATTATTTTCGTTATTTTTTCGAGTTCGCAGAACTTTTGGAATTTTTATTGAGAAATTAGGATGAAAAACAATTTTTTTTTGATAAAACAACCGTTTCCGCTTGGTTCAAATGGTTGCAAATTTTTAAAAGTATATATACTGCAATTCTTTTTATCTTCGAAAGTTTGCAGAACTTTTGCTATTTTTGGTAGGGTGGAATATTTTTTTTTGATTTTATACCCATTTCCGTGTTACAGGTGAGGTTGCAAATTAATATAAACATTGTTATTAAGAATATCTTTATTTGCAACCCTAATTAAAAACTTTTGGAATTATTCCGAAACTTACTTTAATATAAAAATCGAATTTTATGAAAAAAAATATTTTCCGTTTGATGCATGAGGTTGCAAATTAAAACACTTTTTCAGAAAATTATTTTACTTATTTCTTCGAGTTTTGCAGAACTTTTGGAATTTTCATGAAATAATTAGGACGAAAAACATATTATTTTTGATAAAACAAACATTTCCGTTTTGTTTAAATGGTTGCAAATTTATCAGAAGATGTAAATTGCTATTTTTCAAAACTTTGATAGTGCAAAAATTCATTAAATCCCGATTTTCAACATCTTCCGTTCAGTAAAAAGGGTTGCAAAATCAGACTTAGTATCATTCGAATGTACTCTTCCCTTTATTAAAGTTTTAAAACTTTTGTAATTATTGTTAAATTTTTGGCATATTCTGTCTATTTCGACTGGTCTAAAACATTATTACAAAAAGGACAAAATAAAAATTATATGTGAGGTAGTAAATATAAGAGTTGCATTAAACCATTGACTTTATCGTGTCCGACAAGTACCCGTCCAAAAATTTGTCGGACAAGCTTAGCAGTTAATTTTCAATATTTTCATTCAACGATTCTGCAAAAATCAGCTGTGAGGTACTAAATTTTATAACGTCATAACTTTGCCATGTTCGGGTTGTCGGACGGGTCAAAAAGCCCAATTTATTTGTCCGACTAGATGTTTTTCGCTCTTAAATTAAAAAAACTTGCGATTAAAAGAAAAACTATGTTTAGGTCATTAATTTTTCTTGTGCATTAAATCAATGAGTTTGGATGGGTCACAAATGAAAACGCCCCCCACTTAGAATTTTCCAACTAAAACATTTGTCCGACTCGACTTAAAGAACATATATACGAAGTCTTACCGGTTAGGTAATCACAAACTTTTTTAGGCGTGGGCCCGAGGCCTAAAACCTTAATATTTTGATTTGATTTAGTCTTAATTGCTTGACGGCGAAACTGATTCAGCACAATTTAATTTTTATGGGAGCCATATATGGTTTTTAAAAGAAGTCAATTTTGGGGAACAAGGCCAGGTTTACAAAACCTCAAAATTGAACAGGGTGATTTTTTAAAAAGTTTATTTTTAGAAACGTCATGCTTTTCTAGCTTAAAGAAAAAATGTTTTTTTTTATCTTAAAAAGGAATGAAACTACCTTAAAATAGACAAAAATACAAAAATAAATATAAGTTATTAATTTTATGGTGACTTATTCTTATTGACTGTTCTGTCAATCATCGAAACGCCATCCACAAACTTGGTTCGGAAAAGGATGTTGGCGTTATTGAACATACCATCCTTCAGGGACACAATTATGAACTAAAAAATATTTAAATAAATAATTAAAATCTAGAATAAATTTAAAAACTTACTTGACTCTTCTTAAAATGCGATTTAAGCATATTTCCTATATTTTGAGTGTGAGATAGATCCAAAGCAGCATCCACCTCATCTAAAATATACAGAGGAGCAGGTTTGAACAACAACATAGCGAGAATTAAAGATAACGCCGCTAATGACCTCTGTCCGCCACTAAGTTCTGTTAAACTTTCTTTCCAAACGCCACCCAACGATACTTTCACCTAAATAAGAAATATATTGTAATGAAATACTTTGTATGAGTTGTTTTTTATAAGTCAATTATTATTTATCCACGACTAATGTGTTATTTCTTCATTATACATGAGTTTACAAAATAACAACAATATCCATTATTCACAAGTGAATAATGATTCATCATTATACACTGGTTCACTGATTTCTAGATCAAACATGAAAATCTTCGCTCGTGACGTAAACGCCACTCTTGTGGATAATAGCCATCATTATATGCTCGTTGAATAATGTACTATTATTTGTTAAGAGGTTTGAATAACATACATAATTTTATGATTTTTGAATTTTATAAACAGAGTTTATTGTTAAAAGTTTAATTTTAAAGCATTTATTGAGAATAATTGGTGTATAAAATATTTAAAATCAACAATAAAAAAAAATCTTATTTGTATTATCATATCATTATTATAATATAAATGATTATTATTTGTATAATAATTTAATAGAAAAAGTTAAATTTTGAAAAAAATATTAAAGTAAAATTTTGCTGTATAATTAAAAAGTAAATGGCAAGTTTGTTAAATTTGATAAAAAATTTTTATTCATTAATCAAGGAACAAAAAAAAATTGAATTTTGAAAAAAAGACATTGGGAGAAAAATAATAAACAAATCATATTTTTTTTTGATAAAAATTTTTAAAAACATTTGTCGAAAATTTTATATAGAAAAACTGATAAAATGGTACTTTTGTAAACGAATATATAAGAAAATAAATTATACATTAATTTACCTAAAAAATATGGTTTTAATAAAAAATGTTTGCAAGTCAATGAAGAAATAAATAAAGATTGTAATTTAATTCCTTGAAGAAATCAAATACTGGTGTTGTTGAAATTGGAAGAATATTAAATCATAACCATATTCAATTTTGGCAAAGCATGAATAAATTGGGAATAATGGAATTAGGAATTATTTGGATGAATAGAGGGAGATTAGAGTGGAACTAATTATACACAAGAAAAGGCACAGAAGAGGAGGTGTTGCAGGACATACATTTTATATTTTGTTTTTATAATTTTTGTAATGTTTTTTTTTTATATATACAGGGTGTTTCACAATAAAGTACCGTAAATTAGGGACTATATAGATCTTGACGAATTATTAAGACAATTCAAATAACATTTTTCTGCAAACCCCCCCGTTTCCATTCTACAGGGTGATAAAGTGAAAGTGAAAAATACATATTTTTTTAAATATCTTTGCTTAGAGTAGAAACATTAACTTGAAACTAGGTACATATTAGATGTTCAATAATACGAATTAGTACCACTTTATTTCGACAAATTAGGATAATCCATTGGCGTAGAAACAGGAGGGTGATCAAATCATTTTGAGCTTAACTTTTTGCACACCCTGTATTTCCTTAAAGTTAAAGCTCATAGTTATTCCTCATACAGTTTTCCACAGAAAAGGTGCTCCTAGTTCATCTCTGTAGAGCATTCCATTTTTGAGATATTTCAAATTTAATGCTACTATTACATGAACGCGATTTATTAATAAATTAACTCCAAAAATGAAGTTTTATTTTACAAAATAGAAACCGATAACTGACTCAAATGAAATATAGGAAGTCATTCGAAAATATTTTAAGTAAAAATAAATGTGCATTAAAATAATTATAATTCATAATTTACTAGTAAAATTACAAAACTCGTCGTATCTAGTAGGCTCTGTCACTCCGTGTAGTTGTCAAAAGTTTAATCATTCGATACATAACTAGGGTTTATTATTTATTATTGTTATTAGTCAAATACAAAAATGGTAACAGACACATTTTCAGAATATGCTGACATGTATTTGGTACTAGGAGTCGAGGAAATTCCGAAAAGGCTATGAGAACATATGCCCGAAAATATCCAGGACGCATTATTCCCAATAGAAAAACATTTGTGGCAGTAGATAGGCGGATAAGAGAAACTGGAACTGTTTCACCCGCTGCTCAATTTCGTGGGAGCAAAAGAACAAAACGCACGTTGAGGAATGAAGAAAATATATTAAATTTAGTGGAAGAGAATCCAAGCATAAGTACTAAAAGACTTTCGCTTCAAACGAAAGTTTTTAAGGCAACCTGTTGGAGAATTTTAAAAGACCAACAGCTGTATCCTTTTCATTTACAAAAAGTTCAGGATCTGTTAGAAACAGACTATGAAACTAGTGTTGAGTTTTGCCAATGGCTGCTGAGACAAATTAGAAGAGATAATGACTTTGTTAATAATGTTCTTTTTACTGATGAGGCAACCTTTACCAGAAATGGGATATTTAACATGCATAATGAGCATTAATGGTCAGACGAAAATCCACATATAACGAAAATTACAAGTTTTCAGCACAAATTTAAAGTCAATGTTTGGGTTCGAGTATTACACAATCAGCTAATAGGACCTTTTATTTTAGAAGGAAATTTAACTGGACTGCGATATACAGCTTTCTTAAGAGAACATTTAGTGGAATTACTTGAAGATGTTTCTTATCGTCAAAGAATTAACACGTGGTTCATGCATGACGGGGCATCACCTCATTTTGCATTAACAGCAAGGGAGTGGTTGAATACCAATTTTACTGGTAGGTGGATAGGTCGTGGAGTAGACGCTCCTATTAAATGGCCACCACGGTCACCAGACTTAAATCCCATGGATTATGGAATTTGGGGTATTTTAAAACAGAAAGTCTATTCTGAACCCGTTAATACTGTGCAAGAGCTAAGAGAGATAATGAAAAATGCCTGTAGGGATTTGTCCAATGATAGGTTTCCTCTACAAAAAACTACTCACCAAATTAAGAAACGAGCCCAAAAAATGTATTCAAGTTGAAGGATGTCACTTTGAACACTTACTGAAATAACGTGTGTGACATGAATTAATTTTTACTTTATTTGTAGCGGGTTCTTATCACGTTCAATTTGTTTTCAATTTACTGCTTAGTGCTTAATTTTATTATCTACTTATTTACGATATTTTAATATTTAGCTTTTAAAGTACTGAACAAATTGTACTGAATACTTACTACATTTCATTTAAGTCAGTTATCGGTTTCTACATATTTTGTAAAATAAAACTTTTCATTTTTGGAGTTAATTTATTAATAAATCGCGTTCATGTAATAGTAGCATTAAATTTGAAATATCTCAAAAATGGAATGCTCTACAGAGATGAACTAGGAGCACCTTTTCTGTGGAAAACTGTATGAGGAATAACTATGAGCTTTAACTTTTAGGAAATACAGGGTGTGCAAAAAGTTAAGCTCAAAATGATTTGATCACCCTCCTGTTTCTACGCCAATGGATTATCCTAATTTGTCGAAATAAGGTGGTACTAATTCGTATTATTGAACATCTAATATGTACCTAGTTTCAAGTTAATGTTTCTACGCTAAGCAAATATATTTAAAAAAATATGTATTTTTCACTTTCACTTTATCACCCTGTAGAATGGAAACGGGGGGGTTTACAGAAAAATATTATTTGAATTTTCTTAATAATTCGTCAAGATCTATATATAGTCCCTAATTTACGGTACTTTATTCTGAAACACCCTGTAGAACTCACCCCAAAATTTTGAGATCCGATTTTATCGGCCGTAATATAACAAGACCTCGTTTATGAGCGAATAACTTTTTTCTATTTTTCCAAAAATAGTTTTGTTTGAAAACTTAACGAGTTTAATTCGGAGATTGATGTTCTGAATAAAACCCGAGAGCTTTAGCTCGAGGGTTTTATTCTTTGAACATCAATCTTCGAATTTAACTAGTTGAATTTTCTAAAATTAAACTATTTAAGGAAAAATCAAAAAAAATTATTCGCTCATAAACGATGGTCGAGTTATATTTGATCAGATTATTTCTCAAATAGTTTAATAAGTAAAAAATAAATATTTTTCCAAATCTATACACTTTTTTACAGTAGAAACTATGACTAAAAATAACCTGTCAGATTTTAAATTAAAGGAGGGTATCGTTTTTTGGGTTTTTTGCGATCCCGTACGAAATTTTTCTCACTAAAAGGTATTAAAAAAAAAATGGATTTCCCAAAATTTTTTTCTTTAAAACGCCCGGAACATACTTTATTTTAATTTCGAAAATTTGAAATCACAAGGACTGACAAGGAGGATTTGGCAACATGGCGGCCAGCTGTCATTTAATAGAACACGCGCGATTTTTCTCGAAATAGGTCAAGTGTTTTAAAGACCAGTTATCCACGAATACTTTCTGCTATTATTTTTTAATGGTACACTTTAAAATCATAAATACTGGTATTATTACTACAAAAAATGGAAATAAAGAACCAATAATGTAAACTGGTTGAATTAGTGATATCATCAGCTGTCATCGAAATGACAAATACAAAAATTAATTTGCAATCTATCACATAAGATTTATTGTTGTCACCACAGTTGTTACAGGTTGTATATTACTTAAAAATAAGTTCTAACATTGATACCTAAAATAATAAAGCAGAATCGCGGTTAATACAGCAAAAATCAGAAGACACTAAAGATTATGACAAGTTCATCAAATGGATGGAAGAGCAAAAGGTATTAATTTAAATGGCATTTCATCTGATTTAAAATATCGAAGTTTCAATATTTCAAACAATACAAACTATACTTTTCACGTTAATTTAAAAAATATAATTGATAAATATTTGAATAAAGCTTTTAAAATATGTGTTAGTAATATTTTATTTGACGTTATAGGGTAATCCTGTTAGATCAATAAAAAGATTAACATTTAAACTTCTTAGACGAATGGGGTGTTTGCTTGATTTTAGGTTAATGGGCCATTAAAAACCTGAGTAATAAAAATTTAACCCTTATTTTTTATTATTTTTTAAACCTATATTCAACCTCTAATTAAAAAAAAATCTGTCACTTAAGGTAGATCAGTTAAACAAATATGAGAAAGTTGGTGCCACTCGGATTTATTTAAATTCGGTTTACAGTCGACAGTTTTCTCTGTAGTACCGGCAATACTACACCTCAATACTATAAATAACCAAGGGGGAGTTAGCGTCGAAATTACGTTTTTATTCTAGTTTTTGAATCACTATTAAAAATACTATTCTTGAACATTGCGACACAATAATTATAGGGCATTTTGTAGCAAAAGGTAAGCATATAATTAAATAAATAACTTCGATTGTAACGCTATCTTTGCTTAAATAGATAATTCAAACTTAAATTGACGACTGGCGCCATCTTTCGCTTATTTCTTAAACTGATCTACCTTAAGACGTCTAAAAAATATTAAATATTTGAAATTAAACGTTTGATCGTAAAAAAATCTGTTAAATCCTGGTCTTTGCTTATCAATATGGGTAATAAACATATTAAAGTTAAAAAAAAACATAAAAGTCCTAGTTCTGTCACAGCTTATAGTAGGAGGAGCTATTTCTGTTACATTATAAGGTTCATAGTACGGGGAGCTATTGGGAGACAAATATTCCATTTTTTTTTGTGAAATGCAAAATAAATGCAATTTTGTATTGCTGATTAACCCCCGATTAATCCAAATAAGAGTTTTTTTTATTTGTATTCTAAATAATCAGAAAAAACCTAATCTAACATTAACGACGCATGCGCACAATAATGAGTATTTGTCTCGCAAAAGCTCCACCTCATGTAGGAGCTACTGTGGTTCTGTGTTAAGACATGCGATGTTGCCATATTTAAAAATTGGTTTAACAACTTGGATATTAATAATAAATGTCAAACTTTTACAGTTCTTAGATTTTTCAGTTAACAATTGTTAAATATTTGCGCTTTTTTAGACGGATGTAATAGTTTTAAAAATATTAGTGATTTATTCTACGTTTTTTTTTTTCATTTCAAAGAGATTTCTTGCATTAAATATGTTTTATTTATTAATAATTTTAGCCGTCCGTATACACCCCAAAAATCAGGTAATTTAGAATTTCTCGCAATGGAAATTCATTTTAAGCTTATAGTTTTAATAAAAAACAAATTTTTTCGCTTTCCTCTCTTGGATTTTCAAGTTTTTGAAACATAAAAATTTTTTTCATGAGAAACCGAAAACACCCATTTAAAACGATACCCTCCTTTGACATTTAGCGTATGCTTGATTTCCGTAATGTACAATAAGCGGTGCATGTATGATGTGTTGCCTATATTTTAGGAGCTGTAAGGAGGATGATGTAGTTTATTCGAAAAGGTAGGAAGGTGAGTTTATCAGCGAATAAATTTTGACATATGCGGGAAATAATCATAACAATATATATAAAAAAATCATTAAAAAATTATTTTTCTTACTTCTAATCCCTGCAAAATTGTTTTTCCACGTGGAGGCACCAATTTAGCGTTTGAACCTGGTAATACTGTCCCAAAAATTGAACCAAAATCTTTTGAAACTTGTTCGTAAGCTAATTTCAATGTATTTTCTTTTTGTCTATCCATATCGGCAATTGTAGCTAAAATTTTCTTTTTGTCTTCCGTCACTATTCTTTCTTTCTTCAGACATTCTTTATACTAAAAAAATAAAAGGTTTCCGAAACTAAGTTCAATCACAAGAAGAACAAAAATTCATAAATTATGCTAAAAAACGGTTTTTTTAAATTATTTTTGAAGCGTCGTTGCCAAATTTCCGAAAATTGCACTTAATCTGGGGAAAATTCATAAAATATGCTAAAAACGGTTTTTTTTTTAATTTTTGAAGCGCCGTTGCCAAATTTATGAAAATTTCCCTAAATCTGGGGAAAATTCATAAATAATGCTAAAAAACGGTTTTTTAAAATTATTTTTGAAGCGTCGTTGCCAAATTTACGAAAATTTCCCCAAAACTGGGGAAAATTCATAAATTGTGCCAAAAAATGTTTTTTTAAAAAATTTTTGAAGCGCCGTTGCCAAATTTACGAAAATTTCCCTAAATTTGGGGAAAATTCATAAAATATGCTAAAAAATGTTTTTTTTAAATAATTTTTGAAGCGCTGTTATAAAATTTATGAAAATTTCCCTAAATCTGGGGAAAATTCATAAAATTTGCTAAAAAATGGTTTTTTTAAATAATTTTTGAAGCGCTGTTGCCAAATTTATGAAAATTTTCGGACATAATTGTTCAAGTATAAACTAGAGAAGTTATTTAATGATAAACTTTAATATATAATTAAAATTTATAAATGCAATCCATGATAGAAAACGGACAATAAAAGTTATAACCTATCTATCACATGCTTGGAATTTTCATTGTTATGTTTTAATTTTGAAACTTGTATCTTTGTGATAAATATGATTAACAAAAATATATCAGAACTTTTCCTATTTATAAATATCATGATATTTACGAATCTTGGTTTGAAATAAGTTATAAAATTTTTACCTGTTTTTCTTCCTGTTCGAACATACTCTGTGCTTTTGCATTCACTATTCTGCTAAGTTTATGCTTCCTTTCTTGGAAATTCTTTATCTTCGATTCTAATTCTAATCCATCTCTGTTTGACATTTTTTCTGCCGTTTCTAAATGAGTATTACTTCCTTTGAACCTTGTTACGAGCTCTTGCTCCTAAAATAAATTATAAAAAATAAATATTTTGTTTTGCTTGCCAAACAAATGTACTTACCCTTTTTTTGGCATTTTTACAATTGTCTTCTAATTTTTTAAGATCGTGGCTCTGTTCTTGGATTTTCAGTTGTATATCATTGTTTTTAGTTATCAAATTTTCCTTTTCCTTGTTTTTATTTTGAATATCTTTGTTATTCGTGCTTATAACCTTTTTGATGTTTTTAACTTCATTTTGTAAAGCTTTAACTTCATCCTTGAAACAATCGTTTTAAAAAAAAAGTGAAGAAATAAAAAAACACTTACCTGAATTTCAGTAGCACCTCCAGACATATTCTCAAGTTGTAATTTTAATTCAATGAAACTTTTCTCGCAAGTTTCAATTTGAATTTTGGTGTTTTCTAAACCTTTTTTCAATTCAGATATTTCTAAATTTAAAGTCTCATACTCTTGCTCTCTCTGTTTCCATTCTTTTCTACTTTTTTCAGCTTGCTGTTTTGTCTTTTTCATTTCTGCTTCGGCTGATTTTAACGCCTTTTCTCTATATCCTATCGTGTCTTTCATTTTTGCATCAAGCTCTTTAAGTTTTTGGGTACTTTTTGCTTCCAATTCTTTACAAATTTTTGCTTTTTCCTTAAGTTCCTCTATAAAAAAAATATTCTATTCATTTATTATTTATTAAAATTATAAACTACTTACCGATTTCGGTTTTTAAATTATTAACCTCTTCGTGTTGTCTATGTTGTGTGTTTTGTTGTAATCTTTGTTTGACTAAATTGAGATCGTGACGTGTAAGGTCTAATTTTAGTTTTAAAGAATTGTAACTTTCTTGTATCCCGCTTAACCGTTGAATTTCCGCGTTTATTTGTTCTAATTCTTTTTCCTTTTCGAGCAATAATTCCTGTGAAGAAATGTAATTTATTTATTTTTGTTATCAAAATCTTCCAAAAATCATACAAAAATGATCTAAAACCTTGTAAAAATTATCAAAAATTTATCAAAATCATCCAAATTATCCAAAATCTATCATAATCTTCCAAAAATTATCCAAAATCTTCCAAAAATTTTCCAAAATCTATCAAAATCTTCCAAAAATCATACAAATCTTTCAAAATTACTCAAAAATCATCCAAATCTATCAAAATCTTCAAAAAATCATATAAATCTTTCAAAATTAGTTAAAAATCATCCAATATCAAAACCTTCCAAAAATCATCCAAAATATATCAAAATTTTAAAAAAACTATCCAAAATTTTACAAAAATCATCCAAATCTTCTAAAAATCATCCAAGTAATCCAAAACCTATCGAAATCTTCCAAAAAACATCGAAAATCTTCCAAAAATTATCCAAAATCTATCAAGATCTTTCAAAAATCATACAAATCTTTCAAAATTACTCAAAAATCATCCAAATCTATCAAAATCTTATAAAAATCATCCAAAATCTATCAAAATCTTCCTAAAATGATCCAAAATCTTAAAAAATTATCCAAAATCTACCAAATCTACCAAATAATCCAAAATTTATCAAAATCTTTCAAAAATCATCCAAAATCTTCCAAAAATGATCCAGAATATTCCAAAAATTATCCAAAATCTATCAAATTCTTCCAAAAATCAAACTGTACAATTCGAGGCATAAAAAACAAATACTGTTTATTTTCTGTTTGAATCCGTTCTCAAGAAGGATTCCCAGTAGGCGGATTTTCTGTATTCAACTCTATTGGTCGATTTCGAAAATTAATTCAAAATCGACCAATAGAATTGAATACAGGAAATCCGCCTGCAGATTTTCGCCAATTGGTCGATTTCCGCCTATTAGTCGATCTCGAAAATTAATTCGAAATCGACCAATAGAATTGAATACAGAAAATCCGCCTGCAGATTTTCCGCCTATTGGTCGGTTTCCGCCTATTGGTTGATCTCGAAAATTAATACGAAATCGAAAAATAGAATTGAATACAGAAAATCCGCCTGCAGATTTTCCGCCTATTGGTCGAACTCGAAAATAATTCGAAATCGACCAATAGAATTGAATACAGAAAATCCGTCTGCAGATTTTCCGCCTAGTGGGAATCCGTCTGTAGCATGTAAGAAATAATAATTCTCGATATATTTAAGATATTTAAGCAGTTATTGTATATTTTTACCTATTTATTTTAAGAGTAACGGTCTCGGAATATTACCAGAATGGGCCATCATATGATTTTTTTAACAAGATAATAATGAGTAAGAACAAGTAGTTGTAGTTTACTTCGCATGTAAAATTTGTAATCTATTTATCAGTAGCACAATTGCATTATATGATTAAGAATACTTTATCCCCTTTTTTAGTTTATAAATGTATTAATTATACCGTTAAAGAAAAAATTAACAAAAAAATGCATTGGGCCGCGCCACAGTGGGACCAAAACCATAAAAGTGGTCAAAACTCTGAAACTTCTGATAGCAGTTTCCAGTTACTGCTCTAGTGCTGCACTAGTGTTGCACGAAGTTTGTCAGCTGTTTGACGTGTCACGGTCGTCGTGCTAAATATTTGCAAGATAATCCGAACATAATTGTCTATTCCCCATAGCCAGTTTCTTTAATTTTTGGTACAACTCGTCTGGTTTTCAATTCTGATAAAATTAACCTGCCCGAAAATCGACACGAACAGCAGAGCAAGAAAATATGCACTGAGTGCAACTTACGAGCGATTTACTAGTAAGCAGCAGGGTTATTCGACTAAATTTATAACCCGACTACATTGGATTTTGGACTTGAACTTGATGTGTTGCTAACTTCAAAGCGGAGTTGTAGGTTTTTCAAATTTTATTAAGCTTCTAGCACCCCTTGCAGTCTACATATGAGGACTATACTGTAGTCTATTCTCAGAAGCACCAATTTTAATATGCTAGAAGCACACATAACCTATTTTTTTATTTGTAAGTATTTGGTGTTGTGAACTGTGAATAAAATTAATGTTATTTTCTCATGATTCATAAATCTTTTTTATTATGTATCTTCTATTTTCTCCCTAATATTGTCACGATTTGCATATGGAGGTGGATATATTAAATAGATGGTAGAGCAATAAATATATAATTAATAATAAAATAGGTAACAATAAAATAACACACTGACCACTCAAATAAATGCTTAACTAATATATACAAATACATATTCTTATCATACTAAAGTACACAACACTAACGAAGTCTTTAAGGTGACATGTCGGTTAATCAAACTGTTGACAGAATGCCGACAGCCAAAAGGCCAAAGCCTCCGGCCAAGAGACAAGTCCAAAGACTTTCTTGACTGACTTTTTTCAGAACAATACCTGTTCGTATTTATATCTAATATTGTTATTCCGCGATTCATGTCTTAGCCCTGTACAGTTCCAACACGTTTCTACATTAATAAAAACAACACGTTCAGTGAACCAATGAACTAATGAACTGCACAAGGCGATATTTAAATATTGAATTTTAATAATTCTTTATGGGAATATTTAGGAAAAATATTGTAGTTTGTGTAGCCAAATAATAGTGACAGCAGCACAGAACATAGAATTCTCCCACCCCTGCTAAATCTTTTTTTTTATATAAACAGTAAATAAATATCATGTTGTATAATATTAGATTAAGCTAATAGGGTGAGAGAATTCTAACTTATGTGCTGCTGTCACTATTATTTGGCTACACACACTACAATATTATCCAGATTTGGTGCATAATATTTTTATATTGTCACAGGGAATATTTATCATATTCCCATAAAGGATTATTAAAATTGCTACACAAACTACAAGATTGTCCAAATCTGTTGTGTGATATTTATTTTCTGTTAATTAATATTAAATTATAAAAATATAGACCAAATAAAGTAAATTAAATAAACAAACCACTAAACTTTAGTAAAGAAGTCAGAAACAAACCACAAAAATCTAGTAAAGTCAGTCTAAAAAAAATAAGTAAACGTTTCTTATTTGTGTTCATGGAAAACAACGTTTCCAAGTACTCTTCTTGTAGCCGATTAAATTTATAGTCGGACTCTTTGTTAGAATAGTGGAATCTGGCTGGACTATATTTTACGGTCTACATGTTTAGTATATTAAACTTATAGCCTGTTTTATAGTTCCTTAGTAGAATAACCCTGCTGATGTAGGGCCGCCGAGAGAAAATCAGGGCCCGGGGATAACCACGTGCGGGCCCCCACGCCCTTCGCATTATTTCTGTAAGTATATATATATATATTAATAACATCTTATTTTTGGATTTTCGCATTCAATTTTTTTAACATTTCATTTTTTCAGATATACAATTTCAAGTTTCAGTTTTTTGGTAAAATGAATATTTTATTTATTGAATTCGGTTAAGAATGTTCTAAAAGTAATCTAGGGCGATAAAACAGGTTAAAAAAAGGTAATATAATTTATTAATTATTTAACAAACGTTCTAAATTGGATAACTTTTAAATCCGCCACAACTCCTGCCATTGGCTATGACGTCATTTTATGCAGTCTCAAGACGGAATCCCACTAGGCGGAAAATGTGTAGGCTAATTTTCTGTATCCAATTCTATTGATTGATTTCGAATTAATTTTCGAAATCGACCAATATTTTCCGCCTCGTGGGAATCCGTCCTAACGAACTTTATATTTTTCCGCGTCAACATATGATTACAAGTGTCATTTTTATCTGCTACTAAAATAATATATATAAATACAAAATGCCTAAACAAAGTTGCCTCACTGGATATCAAAAAGCATGTTCACAAAATTTACCGAAGGTTGGTTTGGACATGCTGATGGATTGTTTGTTAAAGATTGGAGGCCATACTATTGAAATGAGGGGTGTGAAGACAACGAGGTTAGGTTAAAATATCATTTTATAAAAAAAATGTAAAAATATAAGCTAGCAAAAGTTATTTCTGTTAAATTTAATGACAAAACACTTGTACTTCTCACTACACCGTTTTGGCATTTTGAATAGATTGTATATCAGTGGCAAAGGTTATTGCCAATTCTTTGACATTTCATAAATACAATTAAATTTTTGACAACAATCGTTATTGCAATGAATTACCGCTAGATGGTGACAGATTCTAGCATAAAATGACGTTACTTCCGTTTAAATCTATACTTTTTCCCGCCATGCAGACTTGTATTTTAAACATTTTTTTATAAATAAAATACTGATCTAAATGACTTTTAACATGTTTTTTCGCTACTTGCAGGTAATAAACTGTATTAATAAAAAATAAAAAAAAATCATGCAAGTTCCCTATTATCAACTGTTCCATCATCACTTAAACTGATTCCAATTTCTAAACATGACGATTATACAGGCCAATCAAAAGAGATTAATTGATTACATAAACAAGGTAAATTTTTACTGACGTCCAAAAGCCTCAGTATTAGTTTCGTGATGGGGAAAAAAATTTCTTACCCCCACTTTTTATCATTTGTCTCGACATTTCCGAGTTCCCCGAGTCCGAAAATGCAAAAAATATTCCTGCCCAGACGTCTGTCTGTCTGGATGTAAACACTGTAACTTTTGAACGAAAACTCCGATCGAGTTCCGGTTTTCACTTTCCCGAGTTAGTTTTGTCCAAGGAAGAACTCTATTGAATTTGAACAGGATCGGGCCGGCCTTTACGGTACCCATTATATAAATTAAAGTGGTTTGCATAGGAAAACTTTTTTTCCAATTCAAATTTTTAGAACAAAAAGTCAAACGGAGTTTACGAAATGGATGAGGATGTTGCAGAAATTATTGACACATTGTATGATTTTAGCGATTTTTTTTGGTGTTTTTACAATTTTTTTGATTATTTTCGTTTTTTCCGTATTATTTTTCTTTTACATTTTTCCTGTTTTCTCATTAATCTGATTTTTTTTGGATTTTTTCGATGTTTTCTAATTTTTCCTCTTTTTTGTCATTGTTTTGTCTTTTTCTCTATTTCTTTTTTTTTCAATTACTTTTTTTTCTATTTCTTTTATGTTTTCTAATCTTTTCTTATTCCTGTGATTTTTTCCGATTTTTTGTGATTTTGTTGCGATTTATTTCAATTCTTTCGATGCCTTTCATTTATTTTTTTATTTCTTTCTTGTTCCAATTGTTCCAGTTTTTGGTTGTTCTTTACGATTTTTTCCAACTTTTCCGGTTTTTCGCGATTTTTTTGATTTTTTTTTCCATATTTTACAATTTTATTCTTCAATTGTTTCCAATATTTTCCAATAATTTTTGTTTCTTTTTCGATTATTTTCCGAGTTTTTCTTATTTTTTTCTCGGTTGTCACTTAATTTTTTGATTTTTTTTTCATGTTTAATTCTGATTTTTTCAATATTTCTAATTTTTTTGATTTATTTTCTCATTGTTCAATTTTTTTCTATTTCTTTCTTTTCTTTTCAAATTTTTTCCTATCCCCCGATATTTTTTTAATTTTTCGGTTTTTTCGTATTTTTTTCCTCATTTTTCAGATGTTTTTCTGTTTTTTTTTTTCAATTTTTTCTATAGATTTTTTTATTTTTTTCAAATTCCTCCAGTTTTTTTCTTTTTCTTGTTTTTTCGATTTTTGTCGATTTCTTTGGATTTTTTTCGATCACTTTCGGTTTCTTTTGATTTTTGTCGATTTCGTTGTTTTTTTTTATTATTTTCTATTTCTATTGATTTTTTCTATCTCTTTCGACTTTTCTTGATCAAAAGATCGCTTTTTGTCGTTTTTTTGTTTTTTTTTCGATTTCTTTTGATTTTTCTATATTTTTTTTTATTTCTTTCGATTTCTTTTGATTTTTTCGGTTGTTGTTTTTTTTTCGATTTTTGTTGATTTTTTTCGTTTTTTTTCGATTTTTGTTGATTTTTTTCGTTTTTTTTCGATTTATTTTGAGTCCTTTCCATCTCTTTCGATTTGATTTTTTTTTTCATTTTTTTTTATATTTCTTTCGATTTCTTTTGAAAGTTTTCATATTTTTGTTGTATTTTGAAATTTTAAAAAGTGAAAAAATAACGGAAGAAACTTATTTCCTAACGGGAATCCCGAACGCACAATTTTTAATAGATTTACAGTATTTTTATTAGGTTATTGTTTAGATGGTTTATAATTATTATTGTATTAGTTCCCCATTTTTATATTTTTTTATTTTTGAGAAATAATTATAATTTTTACCTATATGTAACGAAGCCTCAATTTTAGTTTCGTGATGGTGAAAAAAATTTCTTACCCCTACTTTTTATCACTTTTCTCGACGTTTCCGAGCTCCCTGAATCCGAAAATGCAAAAAATCCTGTCCGGACATCTGGATGTTTGTCTGTATGTATGTAAAACCTGTAACTTTTGAGCGAAAACTTCGATCGAGTTCTGGTTTTCACTTTACCGAGTTAGTAAAGAAGAACCGAATTGAATTTGGGCAGGATGGGACCGGCCCTTCCGGTACCCGCCATACAAATTAAAGTGGCTTGCATGGGGAAACTTTTTTCCAATTCAAATTTTTAGAACTTTTTCCACTTCACATCATGTATAATATTCCCCTACATGTATGTGAAAAGTTTGGCTAGTATCGCACAAGCCATTCCGGTACCCGCCCCACAACGATCCATAAAAATCAAGTTCTCAAGGTATAAACTTTTTACACTGCAAATTAAAAAAAATTACGCCAGATCATGTACAATAGTATTGTACATGTATTTGAGAAGTTTGGCCAGGATCGCACAAGTAGCCTAAGTAGCGCCATTGCTTCACAGCATAAAAAGTGTTCGCTCGATGGGCCGAAGTCCCGAAACGGAGCACCACCGTTTGAGCGTCTCTAGAATTGGTTTTTCAGGTCAATATGGTTTCAGACATAGAACATCGTACTTACCACTATTATAATTGATAAAAGAGACAAATGATTTGCTTAATTTTTTAAATAGATCTAAACAAGGCATTCAAACATTGAAGTATTACTAAATATACTTGAAACAAAAGCGCTATGTAACTGATTTAAAGATTATTTTACAGGTTGCATACCATATTCATTGGTTATAAAACACAGATCTATACAGCTCCGGGTCCAGCCCATTTTCAGGGTAGAGCGAGATTAAAATATAACTATTAAAATTTGACAAAAGATGTATACTTCAAAAACCCTTGCATCAAAGTATATCATTCAGTAAGATTCAGAAAGAAAAATCAACTTACTTCATTTTTCTGAGTTTCCCAAAGTTGCATTAGCATGCTACCACCTTTTACAGGTGCTCCACCACTGAGTGTACCAGCTGGATCGACGACATCTCCATCTAAAGTGACACATTTCTTCCTGATTCTGTCATGAAATGTAACTTTTTTGGCTACATTGAGACCTTTACAGATAAATGCGTTGCCAAACACGAATTCCATTGCCCTCTCTAATTCCCTGTTATATTTTATAAGAGATAGGGCTGACTTGCAATTTTCTTCACCAACTAAGCTTTGAGCAAACTGAACAGTGGCGGGATCTATTTTGCTGGATTGGATTTTGTTTAAAGGTATAAATGTCGTCCTCAATTGAAGATTACCGTTTTTTAAGAGCTTTTTACCTGTTGCCTCTGTATCCACTACTACATTGTAAAGCTTTCCTCCTGCCGCTGTTTCCAAACCCATACAAGCACTATGATCTTGACAATTTACTAATTTACAAATGACCCCTTTCACCAATCTTCTATTAAAGTTTGGTTCCGGATCAGAATATGAAAACTTAGTATAAGGTCTACGGGCATAAAAGTTATCAACTTTTTCTCTGAGAGTGCGAATTTCTTGAGTTAGGGCGCGTCTTTGGGCTTGTAAGACGCTCATACGTTCTTCAGAGTAGTTCAATTTGCCTATATTAGCCTAAAATAGTTATATTCTTCTTTTTAAACATTCTAATCATATATAAAAATGCCTTACTTCTAAACTTTTAACTTCCTTTTCTTTTTTATTTAAATCGGCCATATCTTTTTCGTATTCTGCAGAATTTGCCCCTAAATCTTTTTGTTTTTGTGCCATTTGGGTTTGACATTCTGTCAATTGTATTGATGCTTGTTTGCTTTCGGAGGCAGCCTTCATGGCATTTTCTTGGGCCTGTATAAACTGGTCTTGTAGTGTTTGAGCTTGTCCATCATCATTAACTTCCATACCAGTACTAACAGCTGAAAAAAAAATATTATTTTTCATATTAACTTGCTACTTGATATAATTTACCTTCAAACTTTTTCTGGGACATAGCAAAAGCTTCGTTATCTTGCTTATCGTTTTTTTTTAATGTTTCAAACAGAGACTGAACTTTTTCCAAGTCCTTTTCTTTTGTATTTAGTACTTTTTCGTCACCTTTTAAATTATTTTTTAACTGGCCCAATTTTTTCTCTTCTGCATTTAAATTGTCCTTTACTGATGCTACAGAAGCATTGTATTTGGCTTCTTCCTTTTCTTTAATTTTAAGTTGAGCTTCTAATTCCTGCAATTTTGCTGCAATTTCCTGTATAAAAAACAATTTGTATTATTAACATAGAAATAATAAATTTTTACTTACGGTATTTGCCGAATTTGCTATTTCTTCCATCTGCTTATCCAACTGCTTAGTTTTTTCTATATTCTCTTCAATCTCTTTTTCAAAACCTTCAATTTGTTGTCGAGCAGTTTCCAGATTTTTCTGTGCATTTGTAACAATATGTTTAGATTGATAATATTGCCAGCATTGATGCAACAGTAACAATGTTTCCAATTCTCTGTCAACTTGTTGGAATTCAAGGAACTGTTCGCGATCTTGTCGAAGCTTTTTTAGTTTTGGAGCTATTTCTTCATTGAAAATCTATGTTTAAAATATAGATAAGAAATGACAAAATTAAATTAATAATTCACTCTTATTACAAGAAAAATAAGTTAAGGCAACATAAATATAGAAAATACTTTTTGTTTAAAAATAATATATTTGGAATCAGTCCATTAATATGCAAAATACTATTTATTTAAAAAATATTACATTTGGTTCCATATGAAATCAGTACAGCTAACAATCCAACTTTTTCAGATATTCATGAAACTTTTCACACTTGACCTATGTCGTAAAGTTAGTATTTTCCCAATTTTTAATTATTTTTACCCTATATATTTTCAAAGTTTGACCAAACACGTAATTTTTTGTGGTTTTCGATTATTCAAATTAATAATTGTTACAATTTTTATATAAGTTAAAATTTTTGTTAGGAGTTAGGTGGTTTTTACATTCATACTTTTTGGTGTATTGGAGATAAACGTTTTAAGTTTGGCGGTAATTTTAAACTAATATGATTATTAATAGTTATTTTATTGAAATTTTCTAAATTATTTTACACTGATTGTAGATTTAATAACTAGTAAAATTGAAGCTGTTTTTAAAACATCTTGTTACATGATGCAGGAGTGCAACTGCTCAAGAGGTTTAGGCGTTCTCATTGCAGTAAACAATATTCTTGTGAAGTCCAATGTTGATATAAAAAACTTCCTTCCTTCTACCTTAGTTTCTATGGATTTGGTATTGGTGAAAATCATTACTGATATAAGCTCTATATTTATACTTAACTTATATTCTTTAAGCAATGAACTTTATGAGTCTCTTCGATTCACTTACTAGTCTGGTTTTTTTGGATGGCAACAACTTACTCATATTAGGTGATTTTAACATTTCTTCGTATGCCGATTATTTGAGAAATAATATTGTGAATATGAAGGTTGCACTATTAAATGATTTCCTTCCCATTTTTAACTTAACGTAATACCATGTCTTCGGTAATATGCTAGACTTGGTCTTGTATAACAATAGTTGTCATGTGGACAAGTCTCTGGAAATTCTGGTCACTGAGGACAGATATCATCCCCCACTGAATATTGTTTGTAAATTAAATTCTAGTCATAACTTAAAGAAAAATTTTCCTACATCTTCGTGTAACGAATTTAATTCTCGGAAAGCAAACTTTTCTCTACTGTACCAACGTCTTACTGATATCAATTGGACTTTCCTAGAAGCATTTGACCGTCCGTACGCCGGTTTTAATGAATGCATCCCAAAGCAGACCAAATTCTTTAAAAGAAAATACCCACCTCGGTTTACGCCTGATATCAAACAGTTACGCTTAAAGTCGAAATTTAATAACCAATTTAAGAAATATAGCGATCCAATGGCTCTTCATCAATTTAAACACTTTCCGAGCAAAAATAAAATCTGGCCTTGGCAATTAATACAAAAATTTTGTAATGTCCTTTGAAGTTAAGGTGAAAGGTGATCTCAAAAAATTCTGGGCTTTTAATAATAGTAAAAAAGGTTGTTCAGCATTGTCGAATAGAATGTCTCTTCAAATGCACAAAACCTAAATATATCAGTTTTTCACGAAAATGAAGTTTTACTAGCACTTAAAAAAAGTTAAAAATAAAATGACAACGTCCCTGATTTTGTTCCAGCTTTTTTATTGAAAGACTGATTCTATACCTGCAATTTGGAAAACGTCTAATGTTACTCCAATCTTTTAAAAAGGAGATAAATCGGACTTATGCAACTTTCGCCCAATTTCAATATTGTGCAACTTCAGCAAAGTATTCGAAATATTACTTTATAATCGAATGTACACTCATGTTAGAAACGTCATTACATGTAATCAACATGGGTTTATGAAAGGACGCCTGACTGTCACAAATCTAGTCAACATAAGTCAATTCCTGGCTGAATGTATAGACGATCGGGCACAGTGTGACGTAGTGTACACGGACTTTTCTAAGGCATTGGACCAACTTGACCATGGAATTCTCCTATCTAAGCTAGGTCGGTTGGGTCTGTCAAATGCACTAATCAGTCTTCTTTCCTCTTATCTCAGTAATAGGAAACAGTATGTAGTTTTTAACGGCTTCAAGTCGCTCGAGTACTTGGCTATTTCTGGTGTTCCATAAGGCACCAACCTGGGCCCTCTACTATTTAACATCTTCATCAACGATATCGTTAATACACTGGACGGAAATTGCTTATTACATGCGGATGACCTGAAGATTTACTGTCAAGTTATTACTATTTCCGAATGTGAAAGACTTACTCAAAATTTAAAACGTGTTGAAATTTGGTGTCTAAATAATAATCTATCTCTCAATGCAAGTAAATGTAAAGTAATGTCGTACACATTAAAGACTGATTATATTAATTTAGAGTATACAATAAATAATTCTGTCCTTGAGCGACCTTCCACTTTTACCAACCTGGGTGTTACGTTTGATAGAAAGCTTTCCTTTTGCACATCCGGAAACCATGAAAACATTATATTATGGATATGTTAGGTCAAAAACTGAGTATGCGGATATAATTTGGAGCCCATTTTATAATACTCATATTCAAAAATTGGAATCAATACAAAGGCGGTTTTTAAAACTCCTGTTATTTAGAATGTACTATGTTTATCCGTCAATTTCTATCAGCAACACTGAACTTCTTTCCCGACACAAAGTAAATAGATTAAGCCACTGGAGAGACTGTCATTCAGTAATCTTTTTACACAAAATCATCAGTAACAAACTTAACGATTGAAATTTTCTGCAGAAACTCGATTTTATTGTACCAAGAATAACAACCAGAATATGTCAAACCTTTTACCTTCCCTCTCCCCGAACTAATATTTTAAAATTTTCTCCCTTACATAAAATGTGCTCAAAGTGTAACACAGTGAAATACCAGCTTGACATCTTTAATACTAGTATTTCGGCCATAAAGACGTACTTCTTGGGAAGCTAATTGTTAATGTGTACGATGATATGTATGTATTTCTGTATGTATTTTAAACTGTTCATAGATCTGTTCTATAGTTGGGTGCAAACCTGCTTGAACAGTAAATAAAGAATAGAATAGAATTATTTAGGACATTTCATATAAGGCATTAAATCTAAAGGCAGTATAACGGTTAAGATTTATAAAATTATTAACTTACATCTCTCAATTCTTGTAGTTTTGCATCTTTTTTCTCAATTAATTTTTGTGCACTTTGTCTTTTAACCTCATACATTCTTGTTCCAGCTGCTTCTTCTACCATGGCCAATATCTAAAAATATTTTTTGAAGTTAACGATTCCAATATTTATTTTTACTGTCTAAATTTAATATTAACATACCTCTGGAGGTTTCATATTTAAAACTTTTGTAATTTTGCCTTGCATAATCAAAAAATGTGGGTTGTTAACGTTCAATTGTACTGAGCAAAATAAGTCTTGTATTTTTTTATTGGGAACATTGGTTCCATTTATTAAGTACTTATTTTTGCCTCCCATTACTATTTGTCTCGTTATAGTTATTTCTTTGTACTGTTCAAAACCAGGAGGACACTGTGCTGGATTACTATTATCAAAAGTAATAGACACCGTTGCTTTATTGATGCCAGCTTGGCCACTTTTGTAAATCAAATCTTGAAGACTTGCAGCCCTAACCTACAAATAATATGATAGAAAATGTTTTCAATAGCTAATTTTGTGTTTTCTTGCATGGGTGAGGTTTGATATTCCCAAAACAAAACAAATAGCATCTAAAACATTTGATTTCCCAGTACCATTTAAGCCTGTAATCGCATTAAATTGATTATCGAAACCATTAATTTCTGTACGTTGTCCATATGATTTGAATCCGTCTAGCACAAGAGATTTTATATACATTTTTAACTACTATAATTCTTGAACAAATTATTTCAAATTATTAAATTCAGTTTAACAAAATAATAAAATAATGCTAAACAAACTAACAACTGCCACTTACTTCACTTTTGAATTACTGTCAATTCTTCTTTTTAATAAAATGAAAATCAGTTTTGGTCCTGTTTGTTTGGCGCGTTCGTCAGTACTGTTCGGTTTTACTTTTCGGATATGAGAAGAATAAAAAGTACGAACGAGGGTCACTCACTGGCGTCTCCATGGCTTACGCTTGCGAATTCAAAATTTGTTATTTTTATTTTATTAAAAGAAGTCGTGACTATCTGAATCTAACCCGTGTATTTTAATTTATTTTATTAAAAGAAATCTTGACTATCTAAATCTAGCCTGTGTATTTAAAAAAAAAAGAAAATATTTATATATTTATAAAAAATATATATCCTCAGGATTCTAACTTGGAACTTTCATATGTAACGTCTACACACTACCCCTAGACCACACCGTTCACAGTGATTAGTAATCAAACTTTCAAGTTAACGTACATAAAAGCCAATTAGGGGCGAAACCACTGAACTATAACTTATAGTTCAGTGGATGAAACGAATAAGGCACAAGCGTAAGTCAAGGAGCCAGACTAGAATTCGTTTCTGTAGACGCTAGTGTTTCACTCACGATTAATCGGTGCATGGCACTATAATCACATGACTGTACTCCAAAGGTGAGTTCGGCTTGGTTACTTTTGTCACTCGTTTTATCCCGTCCTACTGAGAAAAATTTGGTTCAGACTTTACTCCAAATACTTAAAACTCCCAATTCTTCAAGCCGAACTCAGAAAAAATTTACTCTACTCCTGTTCCACATCACTTTTTAAAGCCGAACGCGCTACTTCTAGCTTTAAACTCTCTATGTGATCTCGATCCATAACAGTATTAAGCCACATAAAAATATTTCTAATTTAGTACTATATATATATATATAAATCGTAGCATTTTTTACTATACATTTAATGATACATATATTAAATATCAATGACATTATTTACTTTGAATTAATAACAATAATTTTAAGGTTATGATTTTATTTTTATGGAAATAATTTTTTTGTACTTCAATTTATAACTATAATTGCCCCCGATAATTATTCGTTTCACGTATGTAAAGCAAAATAATGTATGGATTTACTACTAAAAATTGTAATTAATCGACGCAATGTACTTTCCTTTTTTTATTTCCCAGAACTTTTATGTAGGTACCTACTCATAAATGCATTAGTCATCGAGTGAATATTAAGATGTGATATGGTCAATTGTAGTACATAGTTGTGTGAAAATATTGCTTGATCTGAAGTAAGTCTTTTTTAGATTTTAGATAGCAATAATGCCACTAGAACATACATTTAAATAACAGTAATTTAAGGCGGGAAAACCAGCACTCAGATATTCAAATAAAAAAGTATTTATACCTTTCTGTATATATGTTGTATGTTAGTGAATGTCCAAACTAATATCAGTAGTTTCATATTACTTTATTAATCGACAAGTTCGACCAGCCAAGCTAAAGAAATTTATTTTTTTTTTTAGTTTATTTTAATAAAAATTGAGATATAAAATAGTACGATAATTTACGATTTTTAAATTTATTTGTGATTTTTTTTTGTTGAAGAATTTAATTAAAAACCAGCCATTGGCAAAGAATTAACCTTTATAAACACACTTTTAATTTAACTTTCAATATATTTGATTTGTTTGTGCGAAGTAAAGTGAACATGTTTTACACTATGTTTACATATTCATTTCCCGCCTAAAACCCCCTTTAATGAAAAGTCCTACATGTAGGAGCAAAAACTGAATGTTAAAAATTAAAAAATCCACTTCGAAAGACTCTATTCTCAGGCTCACTAGAATAGGTTTTAACTTGAAGGTATACATTTTACCATTCAATCTTTTTTTTTAATTTTTTTGTTACAATTTCAATGTTTGACACATATTGAGAAAAACTCACTTAGTTTGGCACATATTGAGAAAACTCACTTAATTTTGCTGATACTGAGAAAATTCCCCCGACTTTTCAATGTCTTTATAATTTTCTGACTTTCCAGATATTTCAGTGGTGAGGCCAAAGCTTTACAAAATATTTTAGAATTTTTTTTTAACAGGTTTATATTTTACCATTCAATCTTTTTTTTTTCTTCAATTTTTTGTTAGAATTTGAATGTTTTTGTTAGCATTTTAATTTTTTTATAAAAATAATTTTTTTTCTATAATTCAATTTGACTTAATTAATGTTCTTATTTTAATTTTAAGTTTTATATTTTACCATTCAGTCTTTTGTTTTTAATTTTTTTTTGAATTTAATGTTTTTGTTAGCATTTGATTTATTTATAAAACTTCATTTTTCGATCTAAGATTTTTTTAAAACTTAATTTGATTGAGTTTGCCACATATTGAGAAAACTCACTTAATTTTGCTGATACTGAGAAAATTCCCCCGACTTTTCAATGTCTTTATAATATTCTGACCTTTCCAGATATTTCAGAGGTGAGGCCAAAACTTTTCAAAATATTTTATAATTTTTTTTCGATAATTCAATTTTTGACCTAACCGTTCTTATTTTAACTTGAAGGTTTATATTTTACCATTCAATCTTTTTTTTTTAATTTTTTTGTTAGAATTTTATTGTTTTTGTTAGCATTTGAATTTCTTTATAAAAATTCGTTTTTAGATCAAAGATTTTTTTTTTAAAACTTCATTCACCAGACTTTTCCAAGTTTTTATAATTTTCTGACTTTTCCAGATATTTCAGGTGAGGCCAAAACTTTTCAATATAATTTATATTTTTTTTCTATAATTCATTTGTTTACCTAAACGTTCTTATTTTAATTTGAAGTTTTATATTTTACCATTCAATCTTTTGTTTTTTAACCCTTTAACTGCGGGCAAAATTTTACAGAGCAAAAATATTGAAAAATACAATAAAACATTTTGGCATTGGTTGAATTTTGAGTGAATTTAAATAAAACATCAATAAACTTTAATGTAATAATGTTCAAAAATTTAAAAACAAAACTGAGTAGGTATAAAGAAATTCAAAAATTCCAAAATTTTAGAAAAAAAAATAAAAATGTCTGGAAATTCAAAAATTTCGAAAAGTTCAAAAGCATTTCGAAAATTTCAAAAATTTTAAACAGTAAAAATATCAAAATATTAAAAAATTTCAAAAATATATCGAAAAATTATTCAATTAATTAAAAATATTTCAAAAATTTTCAGAATTTTAAATAACTCAAAAATGTCAGAAGTTTCAAAAAACTAAAAATTTCAAAAAATTTGAAATTTTGCATATTTTTTCGAAAAATTCAAAAAGTAAAAATGTCAAAATATTCAAAAATGTATCGAAAAATTCAACAAAAAGTAAAAATATTCGATTGGTTAAATTTATTTCAAAATTTTAAGATTTTTAAACATTTCAAAAAATTTGAAATTTTGCATTTTTTTTCGAAAAATTCAAAAATTTCAAAAATTCCTAAAATACATCGAAAAATTCAACAAAAAGTAAAAATATTCGATCAAATAAAAATGTCAGAAGTTTCAAAAAGATTCGAAAATTTCAAAAAAATTGTAAAATATGTAAAATTTTGGAGGGAAATAACAAAATATCAAAATTATTTATTTACGATGCCCACATCACAGGATAGTTTTTCCAAAACATTTATATACTACATCCGCAGTTAAAGGGTTAATTTTTTTGTAAGAATTTGAATGTTTTTGTTGGCATTTGATTTTTTTTTATAAAAATTCATTTTTCGATCCAAGATTTAAAAACTTAATTTGATTGAGTTTGGCACATATAGTGAAAAACTCAACTTAATTTTGCTCATATTGAGAAAATTCCCCGGACTTTTCTAATTAAAATTTTCTGACTTTTCCACATATTTCAGGTGAGGCCAAAACTTTTCAAAATATTTTATAATTTTTTTTTCTATTATTCAATTTTTGACCTAAACGTTCTTATTTTAACTTGGAAGGTTTATATTTTACCATTCAATGTTTTTTTAAATTTTTTCGTTAGAATTTGAATGTTTTTGTTAGCATTTGATTTTTTTATTAAAATTCATTTTTCGATCAATTTTTTTTTAAACTTAATTTGATTGAGTTTGGCACATATTGAGAAAAACTCACTTAGTTTTGCTCATATAAAGAAAATTCCCCAGACTTTCCTATAATTTTCTGG
The DNA here is from genome assembly GCA_963243735.1 of Neocrepidodera transversa. Lineage (NCBI taxonomy): Eukaryota > Metazoa > Arthropoda > Insecta > Coleoptera > Chrysomelidae > Neocrepidodera > Neocrepidodera transversa. The sequence continues at coordinate 23,234,617 of OY725347.1, read as the reverse complement.
TGAGGCCAAAGCTTTCAAAATATTTTATATTTTTTTTTATAATTCAATTTTTGACCTAAACGTTATTAATTATTTTAACTTATATTTTACCATTCAATCTTTTTTTTAAATTTTTTGTTAGCATCTGAATTTTGTTATAAAAATTCATTTTTCGATCTAAAATTTTATTTAGTTTGGCACATATTGAGAGCAACTCAATTAGTTTTGTTTATATTGAGAAAATTCACCGGATTTTTCAGTCTTTAATTTTTTTTAACTTTTCTAGATATTTCAGATGAGGCCAAAAACATTTTGAATTATATTATAATTTTTTTCTATAATTCAATTGTTTACCTAAACGTTCTTATTTTAATTTGAAGTTTTATATTTTACCCTTCATTTTTTGTTAGAATTTATTTTTTTTATAAAAATTAATTTTTCGACATTGGATTTAAAAAAAACTTAATTTGATTTTAATGATAAATCGTACTATTAAAATCTAAAATAATTTTAAGAATTTCCTATTTCTTTACATAAATTTTCATTTTATACACAGATTTTGATTTTTTATGTAATCTAAAAATTACTCCAGAAATATGGCAAACAAAATGGGGCATAATTTTTTTAGGAATTGATATAAAATTTAATTGTTTACCTAAACGTTCTTATTTTAATTTGAAGTTTTATATTTTACCCTTCATTTTTTGTTAGAATTTATTTTTTTTATAAAAATTAATTTTTCGACATTGGATTTAAAAAAAAAACTTAATTTGATTTTAATGATAAATTATACTATTACAATCTAAAATAATTTATTATTTCTTTACCTAAATTTTCATTTTATACAGATTTTTATTTATGTAATCTAAAAATTTGAATACAAAAATTACTTCAGAAATATAACAACCAAAATGTTGCATACATTTTTTCAGAAATTGATATAAAATAAAAAATTATATTAAAAAAGAAAGAAATTTAAGTTTGGTTCATTTTCCAGAATATTAAAAAAAAACTTGACTGCCGAAATATAATTTTTTCAGCTATTTCAAATACTCTTTCCGATTATTTGGGCGAAGCGAATCCTGTTTAATGGCTTGTTTGTTTTTAGAGACAGCTGCTATAATTTATTGTGCAAAATTATTTTAAGCATAGTTAAGACTTGCGAAATCACTGCACTTAAATTTTAAGACAATTCTTTATCAAGCTAGGTAAATATTGAAAGACGTTAAGCTCAAAAAATTAAAAAAAGGTCTAAAGAACAAAAAACGATTTAATTACATCTTTTAAACAATCTTAACTGTTTTTCAAAACCATCATTTGGTTTAACACAAGCCCTAGCAGTTTTACATATTTCATATGCTTCAGAATAAGTATAACCTTTTTTTAAAATCAAAAAACCAATTACAACTGAAGATGACCTGCTTACCCCAGCATTGCAATGAACTAAAATATTCATTTTGTTATTAATAAAACGCTCAATAAATGGGAAACTTTCATCTAATATGTTGACTAAATTGGTTTCAGGTAAATCCAGACATTCAATACATTTATATATTATATTAGTGTACTTTACAGGAGCATCTATTCCTATACTTAAAACAGATTTAATATCAAAAGTTTTTAAGACTTCACAATCGCAAGAATCTTGTGAACCTAAGTATAAATTTTCAATAATTTTTGCAGGAATTTTGTCAGGTTTTGTATCAATTACAAACCCACTTGTTGTACCAATTAGATCGATACAGTCTTTTGACTCTTTATACATTTTTCCATCAGGTTGGGTCACTATGGTTTCAGTTGGTTTTAAAAGTTTTTTTCTTGATTTTAGAGAATCCAACAAACTCATAATTAAACTTTGAATTATTAAAAACTATGCTTAAAAATTATTAAAATCTAGAAACCCACTATACCGATTTTATTATCCTAAACCTTACTAAATATGTCTTTCTAAGAAGAATTAAGTCTGAACGAATTAATTTTTTTCGAAAGTATTAGTCCAGTTCGAATAAAGGGTGTTACAACTTTTAAACTTACTGGTAAAAATTAAATTTTTATTAGATTACAAGTATAAGTAAATATTACATAGGAAATTCTAACCAAATAAATTATTGCTCAAACATAATTTATAATATATACTACGAATAAACGATTTACTTTACTTGCTTTTCAAATTTTACTACAATCAACCGATTTCTAATTAATAAAAATATTTTTTCTGATACTTGGCTTAACAAATTTTTTAGATAATCAGAAATATATGACAAAAATTTTAATATTAATACACCGAATGACAAAATTAAACTAAAGTTTTTGATTAATAATAAAATATCAACAATTTTTATTTTCAATTTGTTTAACAAAATTATATTAATTGGTGAAACTACTGTTTTAAATGGTTTAACTTGAACAACAAAAAAGTAGTAACACCCTGTACAAATGCCTACAAGATTGAAAACCTATTGTAATTAATCAAAGGTTTGAATATATCTTATGTCCTTAATAAAAATTTAATTGATTACATGCTACTTCATAAAATTGAAAACACTAACCACGCCGCAGTTCTTAAAAAATTAAACCTTATTTTAGTTTGGGGACCTAGACCTGCTTCTTTCTTTGCTAGCAGATCGGCTTCTGGACTTGGATCTTTCTTTTGAGGCGTCACGTGATTTGGAACGCTTGTTGGGGGTCCTCGAGCGGCTTCTGGACCTAGAGCGAGAGTGGTCTCTCTCAGTGGACTTCTTTGGGGAATTAGATCTGGAACGATCGTGTGACTTCTTGCGGGAGTTTGATTTGGAACGTGACCTAGATTTGGATTTTTCTCGGTCAGCCTTAGCACTACCTGAGCGGGACCTTGACCTGGATTTGCTCTTTGATTTAGAGCGAGAGCTGCGACTACGAGACCTCGAACGTCTTGCGGACCTGCTGCGAGATCTGCTACGACTGCTGTAAGATGCTGAGCGTCTGCCCTTTGTCTTTTTGTCTTCCACCAATCGAAGTCTTCTGCCGTTTAACTCAGTATCATCGAGCTTCTCTATAGCAGTTTTCATGTCTGAATAGGAGGCAAATTCTACCACACCCTCATTGCGGTGCTGCTTGTGGGCATCTGCATAGGTAACTTCACCAGCTTGGCGCATGTAATCTTTCAGGTCTTGCCAGCTAATTCGGGATGACAGATTTTCGACAATCAAGCGGTAATTGGTTCTAGTTGGAGGTCCATACCTATCGTTATGACGGTGGTCATCATTATTTCTTGATCGGCTGCTACTGCTGCTGCCGCCTCCGCCGCCACCACCACTACTTCCGCCGCCACCGCCGCCAGACCATTGATCTCGTCCTCTGGGGGTGCCTCTGGCCCTCTCGACAGTCACTCGCTCCCCTAAAAGTTTTTTACCATTTAATTCATACACAGCATCATCAGCATCTCTATGATCATCAAATTCAACAAACCCGTATCCGTTTTTGATAAGAACATCTCTCATACGACCGTAACCCCGAAAAAAGCGTTCCAGGTCCCGCTCCGTGGTACCATAGGGCAAACCACCTACATAAACCCTAGATCCCACCATCCTGAAACTAAAATTTATATCCCCGCAGAATCCGTCCTAAATGTAGCCAGGTCCTCCTTCGAGTATTCCACTTCGCAGAGGTATAAACCGTGCGGCGGCAAAGTTTTTATCTGAGGACACCAAGAATGACGAGACGGTACCTCAAGCATAAACTTTAAATCTCTTATAGTGACTTTACCTTGCGCTAACGCCACTAACGCTGCTACAATCCTTCGCACCTGTGTAGAAAAAAAACGATTATACTAAAATATCTACTTTCCAACGGCTGTACTTGGAGCCATTTTGAAATGTTTCCCTCCAAGCCCCACCGGTCACTTTTAGGTTAAGCAACGTGTCTGAACGACTCACAACACAAATTCTATTCGAAAAAATGCATTCATACAGCTAAATAATTAATGAAAATATATTTACTTCAGTCTAAAAAATGTTGAAAATCTTCTACAACGAAACTCGATTGCACTTGTAAACAAAATTATTCGACAAAACTTATTACTTTTACCACGCTCAACGAGCGTAATTCGTCAAAAAAACGAGAAAGGTTGAGAAACGGTGAAACAACGAGCAAGTCTGTCATGCGATGTTGCCAATCAAGACCAGTTTAACACTTTTTAAAACATTTTGTTTATGACGTCATTCTATTGCTAAAAGTAATGTTAAAATATAGTAGTCGATTTTCTCACATTATAAAAAATTAAAGTGAATGTTTTATTATAATCTTCTGACCGTTGTATTCGCAATTCATTTAAAATACGGTTTTTAATATGACTGGTTTGTTCAGTTATGTATATTTGTCTCGCTAATGTAATTTATCAAAATTTAAAAATTTCATCTGACAATTATCACTTGCAAACTGAAAATTGTCACTTTTAAACTAACAATTGTCACTTTTAAACTATCAATTGTCATTTTTAAAATGGCAATTGTCATTTTTAAACTGACAATTGTCACTTAAACTGACAATTGTCAATTTTAAAGTGACAGTGGAAAAATAAATTGAAACATTGAGTCCAAGAGCGGAGTTTCATACATTTTTTGTCGTAGAATTCATTATTGTATAAAAATACATTGCGGAAATTTTTTTACCTGTCTATATAAAAATCCCGATGATTTCATGTAAATATCTAAAAATAAATAATCATCTATAGATACATCTTCAAACGGTGGCCAACTATAAGGACTATAGCCAATTCTTTCAGCTTTTTGTATCTTCACATATTCCAATTCTCTCCTAGTAACTTTATCTGAAGCATTTTTTTCACTTTTCGCCATAAAACTTCTAAAATCATGATAACCTTCAAACAATCTCGCCCCTTCCTTCATTTTATCCAAATCAAATGTATCAGTACTAAAATAACAGTAATCTAAAGCCTCCTTTAAAATTTCACTGTGACCAGCGGCACGTTAACCTGTGGATAATTTTAGAACATATGTAATGCACGCTAGGGTACGGTGGGTCCGGGGATCGAATCCCACATTGTTATTTTATTTTTTTAAACACAGGCTAGATTTAGATAAGAAGACTTCTTTTAATATAATTTTTTAAATATACAGGTTAGATTTAGATAGTAAAGACTTCTTTTAATAAAATTAATATTTTTTTAGGTCAGATAACCAAGTTTAATATTTTAACGTATGGGGAATTTCTGAAATTATAAACAGGTTAACGTGTGTGTAGTCTCAGCCTTAAAATTTATTAAACATCGCGAAAATGTTGTCAAACCGACCTTTAGTAAATATGGCAACAATGCAACATCAAGCAAAGTGACAGCAAATAATGCCACTACAAAGCACTTAGCTTAAATAGTTACTATTTTAAAAACCCGCCAAATTTAAATAATATTTACCAATGAAATGAGGTTCTGTCCCATTCTTCAATTGGAATATATTGAAAATTAAAAGCAGTATTTATAGAATTTGCTTTGCCTATAATTAATCTATATAAATAAGTCCTACTTATAGCATTATGCCTACAGTGAAAGTTATCAGGTACTAAATATGTCTTCAGAATTCTAACTGGCAGTTCTTGTTTATTAAAATAATTGTTTAAACTAACTGTTATTGATTTCGAATTATAAGGCTTTTCATTACGTCTAGATAAATCTACTTGACACGTTGTACTAATAGCGTGAACACCAGAATCGGTCCTAAAATAATAACAATACAGTTTCTATGACAAAACATATTTAAATATTAAATTTACCTGGAAGACAAATAAACTATAGGCTCATTGATAGGTTTCAAAAATTTTAAAGCCATCTCTAATCTACCCTGAATCGTTATAGGATCATCTGCCCTAGGTAAAACCCCAGAAACTTGTCTTTGCGAACCCCTATAAAAAAATTAGGTTAGGTCTACATGAAATTCATCAAAATCATTTAAAAATACCTGAACGGTTTGCCAATGTATGCAAAATACATTAAGTATCTATATTTAACAGAAGACATTACAATTGTTAATATTTTAAATAAAAATTATATTTTAAACTTTGTAAAAATAAATTTAATTCGATTATTTCGATTATCATCATTCGATTGTAATAATTAACCCCCAGAAATCGAGAATCTGATTGATCCGATGCTGCCAAGTATTAAATTACTTCGATTTTTTTGTAAATTTGGAGAGTGTGTGGATTTATTTAAATGTATTATTTAAAATTTAAAATCAGAATATTTTCTTTTTTTGCATTATAATTTTCTATACTCCAGACATTTCGAATTATAAAGAAATTAGTAATACAGTTACTGAATTGGCAACACTGGATTGATGATTTTAAGTTATACGATATTGAGCAGAAATATATTTTTTAATTGTTAAAAGTTTATTAAACCCATATTAAATATCCAAAAACTAAACCCAGAGACAAATTTGATGTTATAGAATAAACCATGATAATTTTTTACTTTGTTTAACAAAAAATTAAAAATAATTCTTTATAAATAAGACAATATAATTTAAATTTGGGTTCATTTCTAGCTATAGCAATTTAATAATTTAAGAGTAAACCTGTAGGGATAATTATGGTTATTGCTTTTTAATATACATTATATCTTTATATGAATTTAGTTTTTGAATTATAAAAATTTAATTTAAAATTGTTCGTTCAGCTGTAAGGTTATTTGGGAATGGAACTTGCTTTAAAGGATTTTGCTTACAAAATGATCTTCAAAGAAAGAAAATTATTCATAATAGAGCAAAATAAGTAAAATGCAATCAAACAAACGAAATTAAAAAGTACAAATACGTCTCAGACAAATCACATTCCGCTGCACTATTTTTAAACCAAAAGAAATATGGCGCCGATCGAACAAATTTCGATCTGCCTTTAAATATCAGTCCTAAATAAAATTGTAAAATAATGCAATACAAAGAATGTGAATTATAAAAAGTAGTGCCGATACTGAACAAAAGTGGAAAAAATAGTTTAGTTACAAATTTTCAAGTAGTGCCTAAAAACGAGTGAATTTTTTTTGGGTGGATTTAAATTTTTTTTATAAAAACTGGTGAGTTTAGTTTATTCCAATTGTTTCTTATTTTAAATGATAAAAATATGATTGCTAATCTAAATATTTCGTTATCATTAATACTGAAATTTGATAAATTTTAATCAGTATATGACACGTTATGTCAAATTTCTATATTTAAAAATTGGATTTATTTATAATTAGGTTATTACTTTTGACTTTGGATTTATATCCACTCTTTTAGTAACATTTGTATTAATATAACATGATTATTAATTTGTATTTTTAATTTTTAATATGGAAATGAAAGTAAACCTATAAGATATATTTTAATTGTAAAATATGGTCATACAGTCATAGTTACGTGATAACCAAACGATATTAGTGTCACAACAGTCATAAAATCAACAGCTGTGATTTTCGTGGATATAAACTAACAGTTAGTTGATAAAAATGTACCTAATAATAAATAATACTTATTTTTACATTTGTATTGTATACTACAATATAAAAATATCACCCACATAATTATTTGTAATAGGATTAATCAGTATTAGTAAGTAAGATGTCATTGACATATAAAAGAAATATCAGTCTGTCATAGAATTCCTATCTATAGCCTTGAGTATAAACACAATTTTCTTCTGAAATTCTGAATTGAGTTAAAATATGATTTATTTTCAATAATCGATGCATTATAATCTTAAAAACATTGAATTTGTCAAAAAACATATTTACCTGGTTACATGTCTTTTTATCCAATTAAATATAATTCATGCAATTCAGTAGGAGAAAGAAAACAAATGAAATATTGACAAATATTTTTAAAACAGGTGAATATGAAATTTATTCATTTATTATTATACTAAAACTATTATCTCCAGCCAAAATTTACTGTTATCTCTTCTTTTGCCTATTTCTACGATTCTGTACAAACCTACACAATTTTCTTAATTGTATCTAATTTGCACTTGCTATTTTTCATGCTTTAATACCCTTTGTTTGTACCATTTGAGCTGTTTCTTCTATAAATAAATGAATAAATAAACAAGGCTATCATTAAGACAATATAAGATAAATATTATTGGAAATAATTTAAATTTGAAAATAATTGGAATTTATAAACAATAATAATAATATATTGTAATGATATTTACAACTATATCAAATTTGGGTTGGGTTCTAGAGGAAAAAAATACTAAACATTACAATAAACTAAACATAAAAAAAATAAATTTTGAGTCCTCTCCACCTCCTCTTCTTTAGATCCCACCGACAAATCCACCTTCTTTAAATCTTGTAACACTCTTCCTTTTTTTAAAACCAGCTTCGTCTATTTATTTCCTCAACCTTTATTCTATCTTCCTTCTTTGAAATTCTTCCAACACTACTTCATTTTAAATCATCTCCAACATACCAATTAGCTTTTCAAAAAAAAATTCCCTTTAAACTTTTGATTTTTTTTTTTTATTTAAACTTTTTTTCTTATCCCAACTTTAACAATATCTTTTGATGGATATAACTTCGTTTTTTACATTTTTTTTTATAAATAACAATTTTTGATCAATTCTATAAATTCTTGTGACATTAATTAATTTTTTAAACTATTTCTGACCTCTGGTTATTATTTTTTTCCCTTTTAATTTTTTTTTATTATATCGCAGTCTTCGTTTTTTATTATCCCCATCTGACTTTAACTACTTAAATTTCATGTATGACAACTCCAAAATTTCAATTTCATTATAGCATCTTTCATTATTTTAATAAATTTTAACACTCTTTCACTTTTTAAATTTATTTGCCAATTTATCGTTTCGTTTTCTTTACTTACATAATATTAACTCTTCTATTCCATTTAATAAACATAACATTCAACTATTAATAATCTTTAAATAAAGTAAATATCAACATAAGCATGTTTACCAAATGCGACACACTTATATTTTAAATTCACACACATAAAAAATAATAGTATATAATAAAACCATCAACAAATACCTATCAATTAATATTTGATAAATTTTGATTGAAGATGTCGAGATACTTCATAATTTTATTGCATTTGTTTATGGGTAATTTCAACATGATATTAGCAGTGGTACATAAAATAATAATTATGATCAATTCAGGATAATGTATGTAGTTTCTAAACAATTTATAGGAATTTAAGATAAATAATTTCTTCTGGATTTTAAGGAGGGAAAGTTAAATATTTGCAGTAACATAGAATGAACGATCACAACCTCTTTGGGTGTACTTATTTTCCATCTACGTTAAAGCCTTTATATTTATTAACCTTATGGTAAACATTTTCACTTTGAATGGTATGAACTATATATTGTCGGTCTAAAGTATCTCCAAAAACCTATTTTAATTAAATAGCAAGTCTTACTTATGATATTTATTGATTGTTAAGGAGTTTGTCAAGACTAAATGAGCATTTTTTTTAAACATTAAAAAAAAGGATCAGAGATACAATATGTGTACCCTAAATTTTAAAAAACAATCATTGTATCTCCTTATGTAAAACAGATAACCTACATGCGATTTTTTACCTAAAGGAACCATTATAGTTTAAATGGATAATGTGAATCCCTATTGCAGCTTTATGATTGATTGGATCTACTGATGCATCGGCAAACGTCAGTTTAAAGTTTGAATACCTTTCTTTAACTTGAGATGTGAAAATTAATGAGTTATCATTATTTTGTTTATCCAAGTGGATTTGTGCTTTTTCTAATGTTATAAGTTCCGTTAAATAGTTATATTTAAAGCATGGATAATGATCGGACTTGATAATGTCTTCGTAGAATATGAGCACCTTGTCTAAGGGAAAATCAGTTGATTGATCTTTATTGTATACATTAAATAGGGACAAGATGTTCATCAACGAGTTGGACATTGCGGGATTCGAAATCGAAAGGGTTTTAAGAATGAATTTAGAGGCTAACAGTATTCTCCTCCACTTAAGTGGCAATTCTCCAGCTTCTGCCAACAGGGAGACTGTTGGAGAATTTTTCATTGCTTCCAGGATGATTCTTAATGCTTAGAATTATATTTGATCGAGCTTGTATAGATTTTGTTTTGAAACATTAAAAAATAAGGATGATAAAAAGTCTAAATGAGATAAAACAAGACCGTTATAGATAGCTTGAAGGATTTTGGGTCTGCTCCCCTTTTTATTCCAGATATAGTTCTCATTACATCAATATACACCTTTCCTCGCTTTTCCCACTATAATATCGATGTGTTTTGTAAATTTACACTTGGAATCTAAGGTCACTCCCAAATATTTTAAGACATCGTTCTTATCTACGATTTGTTCATTCATTTTAATTTGTGGAAGATTGACGGTTTTTTTAATTCCCAAATAATATAGCTTGATTTACCTGGGGAAGTTTCCATTGAGTTAGTGGTAAACCACCTCTGTAATTGTTGTAATGTTTGCTTAATAAAGTTGCACATATATGGTATATTATTATTTTTGATCATTATACCTATATCATCTGCAAAGCTTAATATAGTAACATTTTTATTGAGATTTTCTACAATGTATATGTAAAATGGGGCTTAGAGGTGATCCTTGTGGCAGTCCTTTAAGGACCTGACCCATCTTTGATATTTCTCCTGAATTTCTATCCCCTATGACAATATTTCTAAATGACAGCAATCTTTTTACTATGTCTATGATTTCTGCTGGAACTTTTGCTTTCACTAATTTCATGAGAAGGATGTTAATATTAACATTACCATACGCTGATTTGTTATCTAGTAATACCAATATAGCTGATTCCTTTTTAATTTGGGCTTCATACCTTGTTTTGTATGAACACTAAGTTGTTAATAATCCATTTCCCTTTCCTAAAGCCTACTTGGCCGTAGTTGAAGAATTTATTAATTTATAGATATTATTCTAATCGATTTTTTAACACTGTCTCTAGAGTTTTCAGGAGGCAGGAATATTGGACGATAGTTGATGATATCATCTAATTTTTTTGCTGGTTTTAAAAATGGAAGCAATATGCTTATTTTCCAGTCTTCCGGAATGTCTCCTCCTTTTAATATTTTATTAAAAATTCTACTATTTTGAGGTGTGCATCTGGTGGGAGGTTTTTGACTTGATCTTGGTAATATTATGTATGCATTTGAAGGATTTTTATCATCTAATGCCTTATTTTTATCATTTTCTTTCATTTCCATTCCCTCTATACTTCTTGTTTTTTAAGCAAGTCCCATTTAGCGTGAAGACTGGTTTTATCTGAAGCGGTACAATAAACATCGCACTTTGTACATCATCGAAATATAATTGACAAATTTAGATCAGATGGTAAATACAGCTTCTTGGAATTTTCCAGCAATAATGGTACTCAACTTTAGAGATACTGTCAATGTGTTTCTTCACTTTTAAAACTGAATCAGCATTTGTCTACCCCACTATATATGTGTCACTTACGTCATGTGAGCTAAAGCAGAATCAATAATTGAAAATGACACAAAAAATGGTAAACAGACCCTTCGTTTTTCTTAGAAAGCATCTACTAAAAAATATTTTCTTGTCTTATTCTTGGCTTTTTTAATACCAGTTTTCGGTCTATGATGTTCCACTTCCTGTTTCGGAAACAACTGATGTAATACATATTTTTTGCTTTATAGGGTCACCTAAACTACAATATTCATGGAACATTGCCAGTTGCCTCTCTTCAGTAACATGTACGGAGCATTTAAAATTGCATAAATTACAATTTAAGTATACAGGGCATTTCGCTGGAACTGTGACACTTTTTATAGTTACATACTCTTGGCCCAATGCAAAGCTTTGTCTTACGTAGGTTTTTTCCTCTATATTACTAAGCTCTGCTTCAGGAGTTATAGACGTCGTAAGTAAGGTTGTATCTATTATAGATGTGCACTAGGAAATGTAATTAAATGCCTTAATTCTGAATTTTAAATTTGAATTAATTCTATTGTGGTGGGAGTGGGAGCTACAATGTTTATGTCCAATAAAAAAAGCAAAAATGCAAATTGATTGGTACCAAAATCCCCAAAACGTTAAATTTGGAGTTACGATAAATGTGCTTTAGACCGACGATATAGTGATGTGAAATGCCTATAAGTCAGATGCCCAAAATAAATGCCCAAAATCCATAAATGTCCATTTATTTCTTTTAAAATTATACTGACAATGGAACTAATACTGAATACATACTTTATGCTATATTAGCTGTAGAAAAATGAATCAAATTGGGTTGATATATTCTAATTTGAAATCAATTATAACTGTCTGTGTTGTGTTCTTGTGTTTGTGTATCTTAATCACTTTCTTCTGTAACTCTTCGTCACTTTTTTCTGATGAACTTTCAATTAGTTCTGGCTCAGATTCTTCTGATAATTCTGATTCTGAATCCTCTAGGCCTATAATAGATTCTTTACTGGATATTGAGCTTTTTTTCTCCTTGTTTTGGATTACTATCTAGAGTCTCTATTTTGTCGGGTTTACGCTTCCAATTGTATGCTAAATAAATTAACTTGGCTGCCCTCTCAAGATGTAAGTCTGTTTCTTTTCATGCTATGTATTCAACCAAAAGTGCTAAATATCAGCTCGGTCACAGGAGCCCCAAGAATTTTTATTGCAACTTCTGCCAGTTCACACTTTCAATTCAATCCTCGCGATCAAAATAAAGGAGTTACAAGATAAACATTCTTTTTTTTTAACACCCACTCCTTCCAACATAAATTGTCAGGACCAAATTCCTTGTTTGTTCCTGTAATCTGCTAAGTTTTTTTTCAATAGCATTTAATCCTGTGTTCTTTGCTGCTTCACAAACGAAGCTGTACATAATTCACATTTAGGTGCTATTAACAACAATAACAACCGATAATAATAATTATTAACAATATTTACTCACTATAAATTTATTCATGAAATGTATCTTTGATTAATGGGTTTAATGACTTTTTAGAAACAATACTTTTTTAATAAATGTCCAGATTTTTGGCGCTTAAAATTGCTTTGGGCAAATGCCCATTTATAAATGTTGTGCCCAGCCTACATCACTAACCATATAGAAATGATTTAAATAGTGCATGTGTAATTTTGATTTAACATAATTGAAGTATATTAATTTTATTGCTTTAAAATTTTCAAAACTGAATCCAAAGTTTTGAGTAAAATGTTACAATGTCTTTGAAACTGTTAAGATATCTATATTGTAATTGATAATCAAACATTTGAATTGTTATTAAAGAGGAACTATGAGCAGTGCTATTTATTTATTAGTCATCTAGAGATGAAATATTACTAACATAGTTTTGATTTGGATCCATTTACTTCTAGATATTAGTCTTAGCTTTGAGAAATCTGTGCAAATAAAATTGGTTTGTAATGAGGTGTAGGTTATATTCTAAAATTCGTTTATGTAGCTTGTAGTTGTATGGATATTTAATATGCTAACCATATCCCAAAATCATTGCAGCTGTCAGTAAAGATATAAACTAATCCTGTCAAAAATTGTAAAATTATGTCAGTGCGACTTACGATACTTGGGCAAAAATGTATCGATATGTACTTAAAAAAAGTAATTGAGTACTTAGTAAAGGTGGCTTTTTGTACTTGTACTTGGGATTCAAATACTTTTTGGGAAGAGTACTTCTACTTTGTACTCAAGTACTTTATTACATACTGTGTAAAACATGTTAAGCTAGTTAAAGTACTTCTACCACTAAAAGACCGTGTGTTAATATGGATTTATTAGATGTTTTATTTTGGACATTCAAAGATATCTCAAAAACTTATGCAAAGCCAGAGATTTGATATATTGGCCTGTAATTTTCTACTTAATTTCAATTTTCAAAAGTCAGGGAAAATATTATTTTTAGACACATGTTTAAAATATAGGATAGTGATTTTTTAAGTGAAATTGTTATTAAAATAATTAGAATTACTAAGCTAAAAATATATAACGTTCTAGATTTACAGCATATTTACACAAATTGTACGTATTAGACAATATATCTGGATTAAACAAAACAAAAAAAAACGAACTAGAATGAGGCTTAACTTAATTAGCAGAACATCCCTGGTCTTGACATTTAAATTTGACAAATTTGAAAAATTCAGTTAGAAATTTACAAACATTTATTTAACACTTTGTTTTTTTTTGATAACAACTTACATAAAACTATTTAAAACTACTAAAATATCTGAGGTATGCCATGTATTCAAGTTATTAAATCTCATTATGATAATCTTCTGCAATTCCTGTCGAGTCATTTTATAATGAGTAAATTTGAACATTTAGACATATTTAGCGTATTCTAGAGTAGTTTCCTGTCTTTCCTGACACATTCAAAATGTATTATGATAGACGTTGGTGTAAGTAAGTTTTAATCTTTAATCAAATATTTCAAATTGGTAACATATTGTGTTTCAAGACCATTTTCGGCTAAAATAGCTAGCTTAATTATATGTGTTAATTATTTTTTTAAATTTTAGATTCAAAATGGTTGTTGGAGAAGCTATTAATAATATTATGGGAGGTATAGAGAACACAGGGACTGTCAAACAGCATAACCACAAGAAAAAATTAAGACAACGGTAAATAGAAATAATTAATACATGAAACACAAAAAGTAAATATTTCTGTCTTTAGGTTTGACATAATAAAAAAATTAGGTCAAGGTACTTTTGGAAAGGTGCAGCTCGGTATAAACAAAGAGACTGGTCAAGAAGTTGCTATTAAAACAATAAAAAAATCAAAAATAGAGTCAGAAGCTGATTTAGTTAGGATCCGAAGAGAAATTCAAATTATGTCATCCGTACAACATCCCAATATTATACATATATATGAAGGTAAGTAAATAAAACTAATATTTTTGAAAAATTATTAAAAAAATGAGAATTTTTGTATTTGATGTTTTTGGTAAAACATTTCGGTTTGATAATCCATTCATTAACTGTTAGTTTTTTTTTTTGTTACATGGATTGGATATACAAATATTGATTTTCCGGGAGTCTATTCAAATAAAAATATAAATAAAATTGTGTGTAGGAGGCAATGTTATTATTGCCCTTAACAAACATCTCAAAAGTAAACATTTACATGTCCCTTCAGATATTGAACAATTATTTATTTAAAAGGATTTTGAACACATGTAGATAGCTAACGCCACCTCCCAATGGGACACGGTATCACTTATTATTTGGGAAAAAGATTCCACTTTAAGTTATATGGGCCTTCTGTCGGTTTCAGTATGTACTGGCCCTTATTACATAGGTGGAATCTTTTTCCCAAGTAATAAGTGATGCCATGTTCCATTGGTACAACAGCCTTTTAACTCAGTATTTCACAGGTGTGTTTTGAGGTGAGAATTTAATTTCTATGCGTTTTAATTTCCATTACTGTGATTTTTTGATATCAGTAATTTTAAAGCATGACGTGATCACGACTTGAAGTAAGGAAGGGAAGGATGGTATTATAATATCTAAGATGTCTAAAACCCTGGTGTATCTACTAATTCGATTTTGTTTCGAACTCTTTGGGAGTACCACCTGTGGCGTTTAATAGAACTTACCAGAATTCTGTAAGATGGCGCTGTTTAGAATTGCTCGAGTCCTCGCTGAGTTTGTCCCATTTTGTGTGGACAGTGTAAAGGTGCAGATTCGAGCATTCGTCTGTATTCAGTACCTGATTGTAAATACACCCTGTGTGATCTGTGATTACAGTTTACTATGAGCGATATATGCGCCTCAAGTAGGTAGAGATCTCCCAGTTTGACCCAAACTTTTACAGGTATAAGTAGAAATACCAGGGTTTTAGACATCTTAGTGTGTATTGAAATTGTATATATGCGCCATCTGAAATTTCTAATGTAAAACTCTAGTAATCTCTCAAAAATTAGACAAAATCATGTAGGTAGAAATCTCCCAGTTTGACTCAAACTTTTACAGGTATAAGTGGAAACATCAGGGTGTTTAGACATCTTAATATCAACCCGATTTCAATTGCAATTCGAAATTCTAAATTCTAAATTATATTAAAAGGAATGATTTTTTTTAGAAGTTTTGAATCTTTTATAAAACTAATAATATTTTTCTTCAATCATTTATTTTTATGCTCTTTCTTATTTATAATGGTATAATTAAAAATTGACAATAGTTTTTACCATTAATTTTAAGACTAGTTAATAGATTGCAACGACACTTCGGTCGTTACGGGTCACTTTGGCGCCTTGGTCCAGGTTTCGGATTGCCTCGGGCGCCACCTTCCGTTTAGAGTGTGAAGGCCACTGCACGGGCAGCGTCAGTGGAGAAAGAAAATACTCCAGGGGTCGTTATGGTATCGACCAAAATCACTGGCGGCCAGAAGGGCGGTCTTTACTTGCCCTGCTGGGTTTGAGTACCTGGGTATTAGCTGCTGGGATGTTAAACTCAAAACAAATATTAATAAATCAAAACTTTTATTGATTACCAAAAAAATCCGGCGGAGAAAAGGTGTGTAACGGACGATTGGCTTGGCGACGTGGTGTAGTCAGACTGACGGTTCTAGACTCCGGTACAACTTGAACTTGGCCTCAGCTTGACCTATCTCTAAAGGTCATGATTGAAGTATATCAGGTTAGACATTGCGCAGGATATGTGACGTCACCTGGTGCCCATCAAAAATTTTTAATGTGTCATTATATGAGGTTATTATCTTTTTTGACATATTTTTATTTAATTTCACCTATAAACTGATTAAAAATGTATTGCGCTATGTTTGGTGTAAAAGTAATACTTGCTCTAAAAACAGTAAAAAGTTTTTTCGATTTTCGAAGTGCCCTTTATTACAAAAACAGTAAGTTTTATATGAATAAACATGTTAAAATTTTTAGACTTTATTTTAAATAATACAAAAAATGTTCTGTAAGATGTATTGTGTAATAGTTTTAAGTAGTTACGTATTCATTTATTAGTTAGCATTTTATTTAATAATGACAATAAAGCACTGCACAACTTATGAAAAAGTTAACATTTATTTTACATACCAACTTGTATGACTGTAAATCTAAGTTATACTCGTATTTACATTTGCCATATTCGTTCTAGAGTATAAATTAAGCACTAGGTATATGAAATCCTAAGTAACATAAACCTGCAATAACAATGTGCATCAAAAAGTTTCACTGATAAAAAAAGCCATTTGAAATCACTTTTTTTAAATAATTTTTTGATTAAACATATATAAAATCAGTAAGTTAATCTAAAGTATTTTATTTGTTACATATTTGACAATTACTTTAACGATAAAATTAGCCATAACATAATTTTGCATTTTCTGATTTTTAACATCTAGCAATTAAATAGTTTTTATAATACAAAACACATCGGAATCGTAAAAAAAGTTTATACCTTTATTAAAGTAGTTATCACTTTTTAGTGTACAATACTTTACAGTACATTTTTATTAAATATATAGCCGTAAAAAAATAAAAACCACCCGTAAGACAAAATAACCCTATGCAATCCAATGTTAAATTATTTCGTTTGGACTCCAGCTGACGTCATGCGCAAACTTGGACGAATTTGGAACGTCTGAGTGTCTAACCTGTGTAATTTTTAAATCATGTCTAAAGGTCGACGGACTGCACAGGTGTTCCAATTGGGACGGCCACAGCAAGTCTGGCTTCTCGCTGCCTCTGCAGCTGCCGACAACGGTATGAATTGCTCTACTCGATACGAACTTAAGCGTCTAAGAAGCAGAGACGAGAGTGTCTCCATCTGCCTGGCGACGGTTCAACTGGTACGACTGGTGGTTTATTCACAATTTTAAGTTAATTTTACTCCAGTGCCGTGCGCGAATTAATTTATAAATTTTAAATAATACGGAAAAAAGTAACTTTGTTACAAGATATATTCTAAATTTGGGAATAATTTTACTTACAAGCCGTATAACTATAGAAAAAATAATTTACTGACTTTTGCCAGAAGCCAAATCTTAATTTTTTTTAATTGCTATGGAAAAATGATTATTTTTTATATTTATGTACTTGAATAGCTGCCTGATATTTTCAACCACTTGAAAAATTATTTTCGCTCCATTTCCAAAAAAAAACAAACTATTTTTGAAAAGAGTAAAAATTATGGTCAAAATATCTAAGTATAAATATTTCGAAAAAGAATCATTTTTACTAACTAAACTAAAACAAATAAGGAATCAATATAAATATTTAGCTTAGACTTTTTATCATTATTTATAAATCACCCTACCTATATAGATAACTATTTTGCAAAAATAAACGCCAATCTTTATAACAAAAAGTACACTTCTTTTAATATTTTTCTAAAGCCGTGATGTTGAGTCGTGATTTTATTTTAACCGTGAACTAAGAATAATATGAAATAGGTTTTAAGTCACGAATTCGCTTGCTTTACGTGTAAATTTAAATGGTGGCAAGGAAAAATGGATCTAGTTGACTATCAAATTCCATAAGGCAGAATGTCGCTTGCCATGTTGGTAAATTCTTATGATCATCTATTATCTCTAAAGACTTGTATGTGATATTAAATATATTTCACTCTAGCAGTTCACAACACAAAAGCAGTCGTTACCTGTTATTACTTTCCGAACAACAGAGTTGTATAGAAGGAAAGTATTGCGATCATGATATTTTGACCATACCCAGATTTTAACGGATCTTTACGTTTTGAGGTCACCTGAATCCATTTATACCATTTTTAGCATGATGTCTGTCTGTGTGTGTGTGTGTGTGTGTGTGTGTGTGTGTGTGTGTGTGTGTGTGTGTGTGTGTGTGTGTGTGTGTGTGTGTGTGTGTGTGTGTGTGTGTGTGTGTGTGTGTGTGTGTGTGTGTGTGTGTGTGTGTGTGTGTGTGTGTGTGTGTGTGTGTGTGTGTGTGTGTGTGTGTGTGTGTGTGTGTGTGTGTGTGTGTGTGTGTGTGTGTGTGTGTGTGTGTGTGTGTGTGTGTGTGTGTGTGTGTGTGTGTGTGTGTGTGTGTGTGTGTGTGTGTGTGTGTGTGTGTGTGTGTGTGTGTGTGTGTGTGTGTGTGTGTGTGTGTGTGTGTGTGTGTGTGTGTGTGTGTGTGTGTGTGTGTGTGTGTGTGTGTGTGTGTGTGTGTGTGTGTGTGTGTGTGTGTGTGTGTGTGTGTGTGTGTGTGTGTGTGTGTGTGTGTGTGTGTGTGTGTGTGTGTGTGTGTGTGTGTGTGTGTGTGTGTGTGTGTGTGTGTGTGTGTGTGTGTGTGTGTGTGTGTGTGTGTGTGTGTGTGTGTGTGTGTGTGTGTGTGTGTGTGTGTGTGTGTGTGTGTGTGTGTGTGTGTGTGTGTGTGTGTGTGTGTGTGTGTGTGTGTGTGTGTGTGTGTGTGTGTGTGTGTGTGTGTGTGTGTGTGTGTGTGTGTGTGTGTGTGTGTGTGTGTGTGTGTGTGTGTGTGTGTGTGTGTGTGTGTGTGTGTGTGTGTGTGTGTGTGTGTGTGTGTGTGTGTGTGTGTGTGTGTGTGTGTGTGTGTGTGTGTGTGTGTGTGTGTGTGTGTGTGTGTGTGTGTGTGTGTGTGTGTGTGTGTGTGTGTGTGTGTGTGTGTGTGTGTGTGTGTGTGTGTGTGTGTGTGTGTGTGTGTGTGTGTGTGTGTGTGTGTGTGTGTGTGTGTGTGTGTGTGTGTGTGTGTGTGTGTGTGTGTGTGTGTGTGTGTGTGTGTGTGTGTGTGTGTGTGTGTGTGTGTGTGTGTGTGTGTGTGTGTGTGTGTGTGTGTGTGTGTGTGTGTGTGTGTGTGTGTGTGTGTGTGTGTGTGTGTGTGTGTGTGTGTGTGTGTGTGTGTGTGTGTGTGTGTGTGTGTGTGTGTGTGTGTGTGTGTGTGTGTGTGTGTGTGTGTGTGTGTGTGTGTGTGTGTGTGTGTGTGTGTGTGTGTGTGTGTGTGTGTGTGTGTGTGTGTGTGTGTGTGTGTGTGTGTGTGTGTGTGTGTGTGTGTGTGTGTGTGTGTGTGTGTGTGTGTGTGTGTGTGTGTGTGTGTGTGTGTGTGTGTGTGTGTGTGTGTGTGTGTGTGTGTGTGTGTGTGTGTGTGTGTGTGTGTGTGTGTGTGTGTGTGTGTGTGTGTGTGTGTGTGTGTGTGTGTGTGTGTGTGTGTGTGTGTGTGTGTGTGTGTGTGTGTGTGTGTGTGTGTGTGTGTGTGTGTGTGTGTGTGTGTGTGTGTGTGTGTGTGTGTGTGTGTGTGTGTGTGTGTGTGTGTGTGTGTGTGTGAACACGATAGCGTCTAAACGGCTGAACCGATTTAGATGAAATTTTATATACATATTTAGGGTAACAAGGAGACGACCTGTATAGATTTTGGAGTTAATCGGACAACCGGAAGTGACAGTTGCTATAAGTGATGACGTCATTACCTAACAAGATGACAATAAAGTTTTACACATATATTTTTTATACGTTATAGTTTAATTTCGACTAATTAAAATTTTCAAAAACTTTTGCCATTGTTGCCAGATTTATCAAAAAGTAATTTTTTTTCATATTTTTCTTAAAAAACCAAAATAATGCATTTTTATGAAAAATTACAGGATATGAAAGTTGTAGAACATAACATTTTCTACACATTTTGTTTTTACCGTTTTTTTGATTTCCTCATAGTTTCGTCGCTAGAGGGCGTGAAAAATAATGTATATAGACATTTGCGACTTTTTTTAGATTTTGAGACAAAATTATGGATTTTTATGAAAATTTACAAAAAATCAAAATTGTAGAATATAAAATTTTCTACAAATTTTGTCTTTAATTTTTTTTCGAGTTCCGCATAGTTTCGCCGCTAGTTTTTATTTTAATTTTTAAGCAATTTTTATCCTTATTAAATTATTATTTTTTACTTAAATTTTAATATTAAAAATTTTAAAAAAATATCTTTAAATTTGTAATAATTAATTTTATTATTATAATTTTTTTCAAAATTTTATTACAAAAATTGTGATTTTTTTTAAAAATTGGCTAAGAAACATTTAAAATTATATTATGATTTTAAACTAAATTGAATAACTTCTACAATATTAAAGTTATTGAACTGGGATTTGCACTAATCTAAAGATAAAATAAAACTCTAAATTTAAAATGTATTTTAGTTTCTTAAAATTTAGAATTGTAATTATTATACACAAAATTAAGAAATTTTTTAAATTTTTTTGTAATTTCGTTTTATCAATAAGTATAAAATAAATGAAAAAATTAAATAGCATATCCGAAAAAGATCCAAAAGTACTATGTGTGTAAATTATTTCATAATTTTAACATAGTATTTGTAAAAGTTATAGAAAAAAATGAAAAAAGTTAAAACAATTCAATGGGTTTACCCATGAATTTTTAACAAAAAATTTTTTTTTTTTTAGTTTTTTAAACTTTCTTTATTAATACATTTTGATCCAAAAAACCTAAAAAAAAGGTTTGTTTCCCATTTTGAATAAAATTGAATGAGATATTAATTATTTAATGATTTTAAAATTATTCAAAAATAGGTTTGATTTGTTTTAAGGTTAAAATTAATATTAAAAATTTTAAAAAATTACCCTTAAATTTGTAGTAAAAAACTCTATAATTGTGTTTTTTTTCAAAATTTTATTCAAAAAATTGTAGAATTCCTCATTTTTTTTGAAATTTAATATAAGTTTAAAAAAAATTGAATAACTTTAAAAATATTAAAGATATTAAAATGGGATTTATACCATTCGATAGGTAATATAAAACTCTAAATTTAAAAAATAATTTAGTCTCTTCGAATTTAACATTGTAATTATTATAACCAAAATAAAACAAAAATTAAATTTTGTTGTCCTTTTGTTTTATCGAAAATGGTAAAACAAATGCAAAAAGTAACTAGTACACCCGAAAGGGATCAAAAGTGCAATATGTGTGAAATATTTCATAATTTTAAAATAATACTTGTAGAAATTATACAAAATTATAAAAAGTTAAAAAAAATTTTTAGAAAAAATTAATTTTTTTTTTAATTTTTGTAAACTTATTTTATTAATGTGTTTTGATGCAGAAAAACTAAAATAATCGATTAAACAATTACTTTACTAGGAGTGTTCGGAAAGTTGGGTGGGATTACCCCCTCATTTTTTTTAAGTATCAGTGAAAAAAATCACAGTTCGTGAAATATCGACCATTACTATGCGTCTTAAGGGACGAAACAGCTACCCGGTATACGGCCTGGATGCATAGAAATCAAATTCTCACAACGTACAAGTATTTTAATTATTTATTTCCCTCTATATAGACAGAGAGACTTTCATTTTCGAAACCGTATAGTTTTCTCCAAAAATAGGAGCTGACATGTATGTTACATTCGAAAATGTTGAAAAAATGTAGCTCTTCATGACAATCTTAGTACGTCTCTAGTTCCCAACACTATTTCATCCCCAAACGACGCTGCTTCCATAGATTCAGTATTTAATATGACATATTACTATAATCTTCTCAAATTAATATTGTTATAAACAATACTAATTTCTTACTTGATTTGATTTTTGTTCATGATAAAAATGGTACTGCGAGTTAAGTGTTAGACTCCATTATTCCACCTATTTTATATCATCCACCTCATTAATTTAATATCACAGTAGGTAGGACTAGTTTCAAATGGCTGTTATCGAGATTTATTATTTGCCAGCTATGTTTTTATTAGACAATTACTTGATCAAAATCTATTGGAATAACTTTTCCAAGATTTAGTTAGCATTCTATACAGACTTTATCTGACAATAATGACAATTTTCGCCATTTATTAGATGAACATGATATATAAATTGCATTCTTATCTGAAAGTAGATTCAAACCAGGTAAATATAATGCCTTTCTCGGAATCAACGCTATTAAAGATATCCAACACACAGTAAATCTCGAAGATATCTCTGAACTGCCCAATGCCAATAAAGTTTTAATTAAAATTATATTCAAATATTAAACTACCACATTTGTTTCGATTTATGTTTCTCCAAAAACCAGAATAATCTTAGTGGAACAACTTAATAAAATCTAAAAAAAAAACTTTTATTACCGGAGACGTCTTCAATGCTCACCTTATCGCGTAAAGTGTAGATAAATATATAAATTAATTTTTTATTCATCTGTCAAATTTACAATTTCAATACACACTAAGATGTCTAAAACCCTGTAAAAGTTTGGGTCAAACTGGGAGATCTCTACCTACTTGAGGCGCATATATCGCTCATAGTAAACTGAAATCACACAGTGTGTATTTATAATCTGGTAGAATACTGAATACAGACGAATGGTCGAATCTGCAGCTTACACTGTCCACACAAAATGTGACAAACTCAGCGAGGACTCGAACAATTCTAAACAGCGCCATCTTATACAATTCTGTTAAGTTCTATTGAACGCATAATTCTGTTAAGTTCTATTGAACGCATCAGGTGGTACTCCCAAAATGTTCGAAACAAAATCGAATCAGTAGATACACCATGCAGGATTTTAAGACATCTTAATACACACAAAAAAGTACATTTATGAGACTTATCAAAGAAATAAATAGAACATATTGTCATATACAATTAAATTAAAAGAATTAAGAAGAAATCTACAGGAATTATTCTACAGAATACAATTCATTTGCAGTACAAAAGTTTAGTTTTAAAAATATTATAACTACTATTTTCTACAAGCCTAATTGTATGATTGAATTAGATGATGCCCAGTTAACCAGCAAAATCCTGTCCATAATTAGATTAATATTAAGAAGATTCTAATCGATAACAATCTTGTATTTAACAATGACCGGTCTCATTTTTTTTATTGGAAATTTTACAAAATCAGCAATTGAACTATTTGCTTAATTAGTTAGAAAATTTCACACCTAACATTTTCGACCAATTAAAAGCCTGTATTTTGTATCGTTACCATAGTAACTAATAAAATTTCCGGAATTTTTTCTCGTTCTTGGAGTAGACGAGCATGAAATTACACTGGAAATTTGTTGGCGTTTATAGTAAAATGATATCTACATCTACCATCAAAAACCGTCATTGTCCTAGTATTTTTTTAATATTTCGGTGTTAAATTTTCTTACCGAATCCCCACGTGCTTGAATTAATTGCGGGAAATTTGTCTCGTACATGAATTTTAAAAAATTTCCGGCAATAATTCATGCCCTAGGGAGATTATAAGTGAAAACCCTTAATTAGTTTTGATAGGATTAGAGAACTCTTAAAACAAACTTACGAAAAGCGAATCAGAGAAATTGTATGGCACACCAATGCAATTACATCACCTAAAACTGAAGTAAATTTGGAAGCAAGAGATTCCTATAAGCTGACCACCTCCAGTTTATGAGTGCTTGGTACTTTAAGATAATGTAAGAGACTGTTTTCTTCTCTTCATTATATAATCAACAAATGGGTTTGTCCTGATAAATGCCAATTTGATGTCCCAAAGCAACTTTAAAAGCGAAGAAAAAAATCGGTTGTGTCACCCCAAAACTTTTCCGACGGGTATCCAGTGACGAATATTTTTACAAACATATTGCAAGTCAAATAACCCAAACCCATATACCAAATTTCAGCTCAATCGAATTAAACGTGTGGGCTCTATCCTGGAAGCATACAGACAGACAAATACACAGACAGACAGACACACAGATAGACATACTAAATGATCTTAATCGTCAAAGGGGATCTTCCATCTTTCTCGAGAAACTTTTTTAGCTCGTTCACAATACATTTTTTCCACACTCGAATAGGAAAAAACATCAAGACTACATTTTTTTTACAAAAATTTAAAAAAACAACAGAAGCAAGAATGGGTTTTCTTGCACACGAATTTGACCAAAATAGAAAGAAAAAACATTTTTTCACAAAAAAAAACTAGAAAAAAATCAAAAGTATTTTTTCACAGACGAATGTGAAAAAAAGCAAAAATGCATTTTTTCACATATAAAAACAGCAAAAGTGCAAGAATACATTTTTCCTTATTCAAATTTGAAAAAGTGCAAAGTGCATTTTATCTCACATCAATTTAAAAAGAAACAAGCAACAATGCATTTTTCTACACGAAAAACCAGAAAAAACAGATAACATGCATTTTTCACACATGAATTGGGAAAAAAGCAAGAATGCATTTTTCCGCACAGAAAATTGAAAATGACAGCAAAAACGCATTTTTTTTAACAAATTCGAAAAAAAAAACAGAAGCACGAATACACACTCGAACTTGGAAAAAACCGCAAAAATGTATTTTTCCACAAAAAAATTGGAAAATACCGCAAAATTTCATTTTTTCACGTATAAATTGGTAAAAAAGCAAGAATACATTTTTCCAAATAAAAAACAGCAAAAATGCGTTTTTTATACATAAATTGAGAAATGGTCTTAATCATCTCAGGTGACCTTAAAATGAATATTTCCATCTTTATCTCGAAAATTTTTTTTAGCTCGTTCACAATACTTTCCCTTCTCGGAGGTGGGTCGGTAAAAGTAAAACTTAATACAGATAAATTGTTGTGCTTTGTTGTAGACTTTATCAAATGTTCTCTGTATTTCAATTTTGTTGTAGCTGAAGAACTGTAATATCTAATTAACTGGATAAAAATTGATTTGTTCTCTCATAATTTTAGTTGCACTCAGAAATAATATTATAACTTCTACTGCTACTAACATATTGTCTAATGGTCAATAATGAGACTCTGGCCAGTAAACTACTGTTTGTACCTGATTTAAATGTATGCTAAATCAACTAAATACATATTTCCGCGATTTTTTTTTAACATATATTTTTTTATCGCTAATCAAAACTGGCTATTTTCATATTTTAAAAATAGTTAAGGTTAGTTCGCTGACCTTAAAAATAGTAAGTGGGTAGAATTTACGTCTATTAAAGTAATATTTATGTCCATTAAATCAAACATCTTAACGCGTTGCCAATTTTGGTTTCAAAAGTCAAAGAGTAGAGAAGATGCTACATTTTCGTATTTTAGAGATTCTGTTCATAGTTTAATAGTGATTATAGCAGCGTCTGCAACTTTTTAAACGTGTTTAGTTATTTGCTTGAATCTTATTTGAATAAATATAAATAAAAAAACCAAACTTCCCATAATATAAGTGTCAAATCGAAAATAGGAAATTACTACGCGGTGCTCCTCAGGGTTGTTTTCTCTTAAAAAAATGCACAAATTAAAACTTTAAAAAATATTATTTATTCTCATCTAATTAATGTTATGATGCAAATAAATTTGTTGTAATAATATTGATTAATAAATTGTTTGCATTTCTGCGCGAACGTTTTATAATTTTTGTTACTTTTAATAGATCATATTTATAGGATCATGAAAATTGACACATTTTAATGTGGAAAAAACTCAGCATTTTTTCCGAATACAGAGACGGAAAATATACAATATTTACATTTTCATCTGGTATATAATTCTAGTAGGATAACTCTTATTTTTCTTTAAAAGTAAATTTTAACCATTAGTTTGTTAAAAATCTTAAAATCCGTCATCCTTGATAATTTTTGTTCCTTTTTTTGTATCATATATGAGATTGTACCCACAAAAGATGATTTTATGAAAATACTATTCGTTTAAAGCAAGCTTATGAATGGATAAAAATAATTTATCAAGGCTGCAAGCTTTTTGTAAAGTTTTTGAGACTCCAAAAGCCCGTTTGATATCCGAACTTCAGAATTTTGGAGTTCGAGGTACCCTACTAAATTAGATTTCATCGTTTTTAAAAAATCGTAGCTTCCGACTGAACAGACTGCATTTTAAATGAGGAGACCAATGACGTATTCTTTTCAAAATTGGGCACTCGAAAGGAAAAAGTAGGGTCTGTGCTAAAATACCATAAGGAAGTGTTACATACCCACTTTTTTGAAGCCATTTATGGATGGATTTGACTCGAATTTTCTAGAAGGAGTTTTTCTCTTTTTACTTTCCCGACCCACCTCCGAGAAGGGAAAGTATTGTGAACGAGCTAAAAAAATTTTCGATATAAAGAAGGAAATATCCATTTTGAGGTCACCTAATGATTAAGACCATTTCCAGACGGAAGTCTATCTGTCTGTGTGTATTCTTCTACGATAGAGACCATACGTTTAATCCGATTGAGCTGAAATTTGTTATATGGGTTTGGGTTACCCGTCGGAAGAAACCATTAGTTTTTGTATGACATCTGTCAAATGGAAGTGTCACTATCAAAAAATGACGGATGCAATATGTCACGGAATTTGACTTGCAATATGTCATTTGAAAGCCCTTGAAAAACTCTATTCAGAACAATCGAAATTATTTCTCCAACTGTCACCTGTCAAAAATAAAAAATGTCAAAATTTGAAACTTTAACATTTAATATCTGAAAAAGTATTCGTGGATAATCGTCGGGAAAGTTTTGGGGCGACACAACCGATTTTTTTCAAAATTTGCAAAAATTCGATTTTAAAAAAATAAAAAAATGAATTCTCGTTAAAATCGGACATGTGGGTCATTTATGGAAAGCTACAAATGTGCTGATATCGAATATTTGTATATGCTGGTGACGATTAAAGGTAAAAAAGGTCAATAATTGCGTTAGTGTTTAGTTAAATCAGATTAGAACACTTTTGAAGCTAAGAAGAATTATCTCGCAAGTCATCAACCGAGAATTTCCACTTGTAGGAACGAACAAAAAATGTGACTTCGCTAATGACTATGGCTAAGAATGAAAATTCCAGAAAAAAAAAGTGAAACGAAAGAATTCGAACTTTTTTATCTACACTTAAGAAACACAAAATTCATCAATTCGTCAAAAATATCTATGACAGATGGCTATACGGTACTGTCATGGTAACTATGATTTACTTTAGATGTCCAAAAACCCTGGTGTATCTACTGATTCGATTTTGTTTCGAACATTTTGGGAGTACCTCCTGTTGCGTTCAATAGAACTTACCAGAATTCTGTAAGGTGGCGCTGTTTAGAATTGTTCGAGTCCTCGCTGAGTTTGTCACATTTTGTGTGGACAGTGTAAAGCTGCAGAGTATTCGTTTGTATTCAGTACCAGATTATAAATACACCCTGTGTGATATGTGATTACAGTTTACTATTCAAAAATTAGTCAAAATCAAGTAGCTAGAGATCTCCCAGTTTGACCCAAACTTTTACAGTTATAAGTGGAAACACCAGGGTTTTTAGACATCTTTGATTTACTTCAACTTTTGATAACTGCTAGGTAAAATCATACTTTACCGAGCAGTTATATCACTTTACCGGTCTAGACCGACAAAGGCGCACGTTCCGAGCTAAAAAAGGATCGGAAAAACTTTTTTCTGAAATGGTAGCACAAAAATAATATTACAAAGCTCAACATGCCTTTTCACAACAGAATGGTTTTGTCTTAATTGGTATTTACGTACTTTTTAGACTTTTATAATAACTATCCTATTATGACATACAAATTTTTTATTTCTGAATTTTTGCATTAATATTTATGTATTTTGACTTGCGAATCATCATAGGTATTCATTTTTGTGATCATGGTTACTTGATTATGCTAATACGGACTGTGTTCATGCGCAATATTCCAAGTTATAGATATATGCCGAGTGTACATTGGAGCTATATGCAGTTTATGCTTTATTCCAGGGACCCAATTCTTGAAATCGTAGGAATTATTTCTCCAGAGAATTGATTCCCAAAAAAAAATTCTCTCTAGAATCGCCAGTCCTATTCCTGAATGAGTCGTAACTGAAATTCTAGTGAATTCAAGAAAGTAACGTATGTCTTTCCTAAATCCAAGTATTTCATGAACTCAACCAATCAAATACACAGAGCTATTAGTCCTGTGCTCAAATATTATTTTAATAAGTTGGCAGAAATGAATATCAGTTGCCATTGATATCTTAGACCATTTACCATTAGACATGCCTTGTTTACATTTTTGTACACAATGTTTTGAAGTCGATATATCTTGTCTTTTCTCATGACATTTCTCAGGGTGCGGGATTATCCGGTGTGTGCGAGGAAGTGTTTACAAACATCAATAGAAGTGGCGTACGCCCGTGGAACTTATCACAAGTGTCGTTTACAATTTAAATAATTCAATAATACTTCAGAAAATGGCTCGGAAATTTATTAAACCCTCGAAGAGTTACTTGCGATACTGTTTGTTTACGTGTTTGTATACAAACAAACTTACATATCACAACCTACTGTGCTTAGATATTGACTTCAAGAGAAGGATGGAAAATTGATGTCTAATAGTAAATGGTCTAAGATTGATGAAAATGTTTGAATTTTTACATTTTTCAGGAAACAAATTGAAACAACTTATATAATTAGTATCTTATTATTGTGAATTATCGTTTATTATTGACTGTGAATTATTTGTTATTTGTTCAATTTTTATTTGCAATGGCCAAACGAAATTTCATGAGTGAAGCGCAAAAAAAATTCCTTGCAGAATTCTTAGAAAATGATAAGGAACTTTTTAGAGAAAAGATAGCTACTAAAACTGTTTCTCTTTTGGTTAATGCTTCAACTCTGCTTGATGGTAGCAGAAGAGGCTCAATATGATCCATTAGATCGTCAAAGGCTTGTTTGGATAGACGAAAATGCTTTCCAAACAACTTGTCACTTAAACATTTCTGTTTATTAATAATCTCTGTCTAATATTGGCGGCTTCGAATTGAACCTGTTCTAAATTATCTAAAACCAGAGCTTAACAATATTTATGGCGGTAACAACAAAAAAACAATAATGTTTAATTTCAATTACCACAAAACTCGTCACTGTGGTATTCATAAGGTGTTAAAATTTTCAAACAAGCAAGCCAAAAGATTATGACTTTTTACCTTACCAGCTTGTGTCGTGCTTATGTTTAAAAACAATTATTGACCTTTTTTACCTGTAGTCGAATACCATTGACCTTAAAGGTCGCAGCATACGAATATTCAATATCAGCACATTCGTAGCTTTCCAGCAATTTCCCATGACGAGAATTAATTTTTTGTATTTCTTCAAAATTTCAAGTAGGTATTTTCCAAAAATCTAATTTAGCGAATTTTGAAAAAAAGAAGAAAAGCTCCTCCGCAGAATATATCTTAGATCATTTGTAGAAAGTTCGAGCTAAATCCATCCATAAATGGCTTCATAAAAAGTGGGTATGTAACACCCACTTTATTATGGTCGTTTAACACAGACCCTGCTTTTAGGCTTCTAAACCCTAAAGGAGAAGTCTTATAATACGGCTCTGTCTGTCTGTCTGTAGGTCTGTCCGCATTTATAACTCAGAAAAGAAAAGAGATAGAGACAAACGGTCAACGGTAAAAAACTCAGCATACCTTGAATAGCTCCCAAATAGATTTTTTTGACTTCCGGTTTCAAAACTGGTTTCACAAAAAAGAACCGGAAGTGATACTACCGGTTTCAAAAATAGCATTACGACGAGGCGCTTCTTTTTGACGTGTTTTCTTCCGAGCGTCCGATTTTGAAAAGCATACCTCCATGATGTAAATGGTGAAATACCTCGGACCTGAGATATCTATTACTTAAATTATATACTTTCAACCTATACCATATGATATCATCCAGTAATTAAAAAGCATTAATTTTGAATTAAACCAGAAGAAAGAACATATAGGTCATAGATATCATCCAGCTATGTAATTTATTCAAATCACACCGAACTCTATGGTAACTCAGAAATTAGTCATTAATAAATTATGGAATCCCGAGTTAATTTGTTTAAATATGATTCTTAGTTATTTGATTTGGTCTGAGAGTTTTACCACTTCTATTTCTCTAGAAACTTTTATAGGATTCTTAGTTATTTGATTTGGTGAGAGTTTTTTTTCCACTTCTATTTCCCTAGTAACTTTTATAGCTACAGGTTACCAAAATATTTTTAATATAACTATTGTTTTTTAATGAGATAATAATAAAAATCTTGTTTTAGTATTCGAAAATAGAGAAAAAATGGTTCTAGTCATGGAATATGCAGCTGGGGGTGAATTATACGATTATTTATCAGAAAGAAAAATTCTGGATGAAGAAGAAGCTCGGAGGATATTTAGACAAATAGCGACTGCTTGCTACTATTGTCACAAACATAAAATATGTCATAGAGATCTTAAGCTAGAAAATATTTTACTTGATGAAAATAATAATGCAAAGGTAAGAAAATAAAAAAATAATCAGCTTGTTTGTTGAGTTTGATGTTTTAGATCGCAGATTTTGGTTTATCAAACGTTTTTGATAATCACAGATTGTTAAATACATTTTGTGGTTCCCCTCTTTATGCATCTCCTGAAATAGTTAAAGGAACTCCTTATCATGGACCCGAAGTTGACTGCTGGTCTTTAGGAGTACTTCTATACACTCTTGTGTATGGTGCTATGCCGTTTGATGGCAGTAATTTTAAAAGATTGGTGAAACAAATATCTCAGGGAGATTATTTTGAACCTACCAAACCCAGTCGTAAGTAAATAAAAATCGTTAGGATCGTTGTACTTATACATTTTTTTCAGCTGCTTCTCCTTTAATACGGGAAATGCTCACAGTGAATCCAAAAAATCGAGCTGACGTAGAAAAAATATGTAGTCACTGGTGGGTAAATGAAGGCTACTCCGAAAATTGCCTCGATATTTCCGAAGAATTGGCGCATCAAACGCCGGTCAGACTCGATCTTCTTTTATCCTTAGCACCTCCCGCGCCTCAGTTAGAAAGCGAAAAACTCATGGTAACAGGCGACGAACAACCTTCAAAATCAGAAATGCCTGTTGCGCCGACCAGGTCTCAGTCAGTAG
The DNA here is from genome assembly GCA_963243735.1 of Neocrepidodera transversa. Taxonomy (NCBI): domain Eukaryota; kingdom Metazoa; phylum Arthropoda; class Insecta; order Coleoptera; family Chrysomelidae; genus Neocrepidodera; species Neocrepidodera transversa. The sequence continues at coordinate 23,202,850 of OY725347.1, read as the reverse complement.
GATCCTTTATGGAATTGTCACATCCTGCAGAAAGGAGGATATTGGATATGTTGATGGATGATAAAGTTACATCTAAGAGGAAGTTAGAAACCACTGTTAGTACTGATAGAGTAAATTTGGATAAACGAAAAGAAAAAATAGTTAAAGAAAATACTGTAGCTGATATTACCGTACATGCTCAACATTTAGAAGAGACTAACAAACCAGTCGCTTTAGAAAAAAGCCTAACACAAACTATATCCAAAGAAATGGAAGTAGAATCATCTGAAATAATAGATCATAACCTTCAAGGCGCAGCTTGTACCGAAATAATAGAAGATGCGGAAAAGAAGAAAAATCAAAAGCTAAAAAAATCTTTAACGAAAACCATAAACAATAATACTTTAGAAAATATACACGAAATGCCTAGCCAAGAAAACGTAATAGATACGTTGAACAAGGAAAATATTAAATCGGAAGTTAAAGAGCCTACGAAAACTGAAGCGATTAAATCTCCTGCGGAAACTAAAACTCCTACTAAAAAGAAAGTTGGAACAAAGAAGATTTTGGCAGATAAAAACGAAAATACTTCGACAGTCGAAGAAAAGCCTAAAAAAGAAGATTCTCCTTCAGAACCTAAAGAAGAAACACCATCAAAACCGATAGAAAGAAGAAAATCTAGAATATTTGAGGCTGCGGAAAAATTCCAAAATCTCATATCCCCTACAGAAACCAAACCCACCGCTATTGAAAAACCAAAGAAAATCCTAATTCCCGGCGTTAGTGTTGATGGATTCAAAAAAGAATTCGAACGCAAAGCTAGCTTAACATCGACAACGCCGCCGAAAGTTAAAGGTGCCTTAACGAAAAAAATCCCTGTTAAAAAGTCTGAAGAAAAAGAGGAATCTGTAGAAAAACCCGAAACGGAGCCTAAAGAAAACGAAGAAGAGAAAAAAGAACGTCTTCGAAACGCCGTGAACATTATTTCAAGTGCCTTAGATAAGGAGGGAACTAGGAAATCAAAATCGCGACCTTGCATCGAAAGAAAACCTCCAGTACCATTCGGTGTCGGCGGTAGATCAGCTTCTGGCAACATCGGCATGTTAACCGCTCCTTTATCGCCGCCTCCAGGCCCTAAACCATACGTACCGCCAAAATTATCCGACTTGCAAGTTCATAAAGTCGAAGATAAACCGGAAAAAGTGGAAGATAACGAAAATAAGGTTTCTTCAGCTGAAATTACCCTTAAGAGCGCGACGTTACCAAGGAGGAAGACCACAAAAGCTGAGATCCAGTTAAATTATCCAGTTCCTAACTCTTCACCAATGGGTTTCAAGACTGAAATGGCGCACAACGTCGAAGGATACAAGCCCCAACGTACTGAAATTGTGGCTGAAGTTACTTTGCCGAGGTAAAAGCCGATATTTTTATGTCAATAGTCTGTTTAATAAAACGTAATGCGGTTTTTTTTAGATCAATACAAGAACATAATGTGAAAAACTCATCGAAAGAACGAGTAATACCAATTTCGTTTGAAAAGCCAGAGAGTCAAGAAAATGTACAAACTCCACCTGCGAAGCCGCCCACTGCTAGAGCCTTCCAAACGCAGAGATCTAACAGCTCCCAAAAGTAAATTGTTTTAAATTTATTATTAAAAGGTTTCTAGAATATAGTATTCAAACGGCATGAAATTCCTAAATTTAGTATTACGGTTATATCTACGAAAGTATTCTAACCCCAAATATTTTAATTTTGAATGTCTGTTTAGAGTAGTATCCCATATTACTAACCTGTAGTACAAACAAAAATATTTTGGCAAGATGGATAGCAATAGTATTATCTTAAAAGTATTCAAACAGTATGAAAAAGTTTAATACTATGGCATGAAATTGTCCTAATAAGTGCAAAGTAGCTAATTAAACAGGTTATTTTTTTACAAAAGAATATATTATTGTACGTACTACTTTAAACAAATATTCAAAATTAAAATATTTCAAATTCTTCCTTATTTGATGTGGCGTTATTTTAATTTTTCCCATATTATATTTTTCAACTTGTTTCTAATCCGGTCGTGTCTGTATGCCATTGTTATAATAGCGCCATCTATTAGCTAGATTTTGAGGTATACTATCATCTCCAATAAAGAAGGTGGACAATAAAAACATTCTGACGAAAATATACACAAAGCGGCGAGGGAAGAACAAATAGTTTCCTCTGAGACTTGAAAAATTTGGTTTTGTATTTTGTAGAAAATTATTATTTTTTGACTATGAATTCAACATAAATCTAGCACTCTTCTGCTTTTCTCTTTCCCATTTTTTACTATTATAAAATTTTACATTTCATGAAACATTTTTGTTTTAGGTCAAACCTGTCGAGACAATCCACTCAAGATTCGGATAATGAGACTGTGGCTTCAACTGGTGAACCCATAAGAAAATCTCCAAGAGAATACATAATCCCCATCGCCGTTGAAGGTGGAGGTTACGTGACTCCCAGAGCAGGCAGCTTAGAACCCAGTGAGACAGCTAGTAGCACTAGTACCATGACGAATAGAAGTAAATCTAAGTTTGGAAGAGGCAGAAGGTTTAATTCTTTCTTTGGAGATAAAGATTCCGAGGACGAAGGATCGCCATTTTCTTTCCATCATCCTAGAGATAGCGATACTGAAGATTCTAGAAAGGATGCTTTCCATAGGCTGAGGTACTTATTTTTTCAGTGACGAAAATCTTGTACATATTTGTTTTTTTTTTAGGAGTACCCGTCCCAGAAAGGCAACTGTAGAACACGCGGATTCTGTTAGTTCTGGAGATGAAGATGATGATGATGGTTTCGAAATTTTGACAGCTGAAAATCTATTTTCAACGCTTCTTTCAAGGGTGAGATTTTACCATTTGTCTGGTTTATATTGTTTAGATATTTTAAGACTGATATAATATTTTAGGTAAGGGATTTGACTCAGAAATTAAATGTGGATGAAGGAATGAGACCGGGTTTTCCCAGTAGCAGATTATTTAGTCATTTTGATCATGGAACTAATTTCTTTAATAGAATGGAACATCCATTATCCAGGTAAGATTTTATTATTAAAAACCTTTATTTATCTAGAAATTAAGTCATGTAAATATCAAGAAAACAATTTAGAGGATAATTAAAAAAAATCTTATGGGAAAAATAGGTGAAGAACAGATCAAAAAGATAATTGTGATTTCAAATTATCTAAAAATTTTTATTTTTTTTAGACACTCATCTTTAGGTAGATCCTTCGGCAGGGACAAACCTACTGTAACAAAAACCGCGATGGGTAGCAGTTTCGGAGTACCGTGGAGACGAAGCGTCAGCCGCGATTTGGCGACTGACATTGACAGCGTGTTTAAAAATTCGAACGCAAGTACCTCTACCCGTCCAACAGGTAAGGTTTAAGTAAGAGATTTTTTAATGTATTTGTGTTATTTTTTTATATAAATTAAAGATGTTGATGATTCAAAGAAGGAAGAAAAAGGAGCGACATTTAATGATTAAAAATTGCTTTTGTTTACAAAATTTCAGCTTATAGTTTTTGTTAAATTTTAGATTAGTAGATAGAAAGTGGAAGTGCAAAATTATGATTCAATCAGTAAATTCAATGTCAACTGTCAAAACAATGATGTGTTAATAAAATTCTGAAATTAGTATCTAAAAAATATTTAATATTGTGGATATTGGCAAAGTTATTAATACTTTAAACTTTAAACCTACTCAGAAACTTATTTGATTTTGATATATTGCTTGGCTACTAAGTATATATCTAATCCAATAATAAATCTCCAATTATTTCTAGCATTTGTTTTATTTTCAATATTTAAAATTAACGTTTATTTAGTTGCAGAACGGCTGAAAATTTGCTTTAATTTCGCAATAGTGACAAGACATTTATTTTTGTACTAGAAAATTATATTGGATTAATATTTTTTTAATATAGCCTGAGTAAATTAGAGCTCATCCATTTTTGAACATTTAATTGTTTTCAGTCACATCCCTTGAAGTCAGTTAAAATTTTATTGTTATGGTGTACGATATGAATCTTATATTTTCAATCATTCCTCAAATATTGACCATTTAAGTAAATTTTTGATTTCACAATATCCTAATCCCCATAAATATTAATTATTTTCAGCACTCACAATATTTGAATCAGTGGTAAAATTTTTTAATAATAATCAATTCAATATTTAAAATCACCGTAAAATCAAATTTTATTTAAAGTCAATGGTAGATGAATCTTATTCAGTGCTAAACATGCAGAAACTAAAATAATTAAGTAAAAAATATTTGTGAATTAAAGCGTTTATACCTGGAAAACAACTTATGGACAAAACACATTATTTGTCGACAAAATAAATTTATTTGAAATACAAAAGTCATTTCAAATTTTTTTATTGTAGTTACTAACATACGAACATTTTTTGGTCCCAATTACAACATTGTTGAGGGAACGGGAAAATGTTCTTATACAGGGTGTTTTGAAATGTAACGTTTTTAGAGGATGATATCTTATCGAAAATTAAAGAGGTCTTTCATGAAAACAAAAGCTGTTAGGCCTGTCCTTGAAAAGTTATACGCATCCAAAAATGAGAAAGAAAAAGTTTTTTTGCTTTTGTGAAATTATTGGGCGTATTTTACCAATTAAAAGACTACCTATGAATATATTTTTGAATCTTTTAATGAGGTGAAACATTCCATTTTTTACCAGAACTTTTTAACAAAGTACAATTTCTTGATTTAAAAATAAAATATCTGTTGAAAAGAACGATTTGTTACAAAACTTTTTTAACTCATGTTGTTTCCGTAAAGTAGTAGTTTCTTAATAAGAAAAATAAATAAAATATCCTGCATGAACTGATCTTCTGCAAATAGAGTCGAAAATATCTAGTATAGGTGACTGTAAAGTAGCTTTGATTTTTATGTGGTAGTTGACAGTTCAATTCACTTTAATTTTATGGTAGTTGAATGTTCAATTGTGCCTTTTAAATCTTCAATGTGAATAATTATATATCATATCTCAAATGTGGTCAAATTATTCAGTAGGAATAAAACTCCAACTCATGTACCACAATATATTAATAAAACAAATGTTTTAAGGGGAAACTAGTTTCGGCTGATGAGCCATATTCAGGCCTAGAAACAAATTACCCAGTTCGGCAAACAATTTTTTCATACATTACAAAGTTATATTATTTAAGGGGTGTGGGGTTGGGAGAGGAGGTAGGAGAAGGTGTTGTACCTTGGACCAAAATATTTTGAACACCCTTATTTGTCTAGTGACGATTTTTTTGAACGATGTTAGAAATTTACATTATTGTTTAACTTATCTACTTTTAGTATTTACGACTTTGTTACCCAAAGTAATTCGTTTTTGGTTGTAAATAACATTAAGAGAAAAAGTGTCATTTGGTCCAAGGTACAATAACGAATTGTACCTTGGACCATGCTTGAATGTACCTTGGACCAATAAGGAAAATAATTGAGTACTTAAGTTTTTCTATTCGTTCTTTATTAAATATAACTTTTTATAACAACTGAACTGTAACTAAAAAATACTGAACATTGAAAAAAAATGATTGGTGTTAAATAATATTAAACTGTGTAAAATCTACAGATAATACTAATTGTTCCTCTTGTCGTTTTGACGAACCAACTGTCTTTGGTGGAAGAATTTGCAAATAAATATCACTAGCATCAACGAAAGAGATACCTTCATTACTAGGAATAAAAACGCTAGAAGTAGTTGCCAGAGATAATTTTTTGTAGAACTGGACATCGTAACCGCTGTCAAGAAGATTAGTTACTTTAGCCACAAAATGTTTTTTAAATTTTTTTGTCGCCAGTTGTACTAAAACATAAACCCCTTCTTTAATCGGACTTTCAGGAACTTCTTCATTTTCTTCTTCTGTTATCATTTCAAAGTAACTCTCTTTATCCTCGTCTGATGAATTATCACAAAGTTCTACTTCACTTTGGCTGTCACTGCTTTCTTCTATATCTTTTTTGTTTACTTTCTTGGACTCCTTTGTTTCATTATAGTTAAAGACGTTTTCCTTAATTGTTTTTGCTTTTTTTATGGCTTTTTTTAATTTTTTCTTTTCTTCAATTGCTGTGTAATAATTCTCAATTTCTGTTTTTTCGGGTGTATCGGTTAAGACCCTAGTTTTTCCTTTTCTTCTTTGAATAGAAGTTTTTCTGGGAGGTGCTTTTGGAAAGGGTCTTACTATTTCAGGTGAAATAAATGCATGATGTTCTTCTTGTTGGCTTGTAGATGGTCCTGTCATGATAGTAGAATTTCGTTCCGTGAGAGTTTGCTCATTAATGAAGGTGTTATTTGTTATTTCACTTCTTCTAGTGGGCGATCGGTTACAAAAGAAGATAAAAACTCATCGTCACCAAATATGCCATCATTGAAACGTCGAATTCCTGTTTTCTCAAAACCCTTTCGAATATTGGACATTGTAAACGCCTTGGGATAAGCAACTCCAATTATTTCTGCGATATCGTATATGCTGATTGGTTTTCCCGGATTATTTGTCAACCACTGATTCGAAGCCTGGTTGTAAAATGTTTTGTAAGGCCCAAAGATAGTTCGGTCGAGTGGCTGTAATTTATGGGAAGTATGAGGTGGTATAGTCAAAAGTACTACACCATTATCCTTTGCTGCGTTTAACACAGGAACCGAAATATGTGACTCATGGTTATCATATATTAAAAGAATCGGATGATCTTTAGTCGGTTTAACATATTTTATAAAATGTTACAAATAATCTAATAACAAATTTTCGTTTATCCACCCTAAAGGATTTACGGCACCTATTGCTTCAGGAGGTGCACCTTTCAGCATATGTTCTTTGAAGTGCACCCAGGGAAAAATCAGCATTGGTGGAATGTGATTTCCAACTGCATTAATACATGCTACCATTGTAACATTTATACCTCGTTCCCCTGATGTAACACTTCCTATTTGTTTTTCACCCTTTTTAGCCAAAACTTTGGGTGGGATATGTAAGGTTGAATTAGACGTTTCATCAATATTGTAAATTTTACTTGGCTCCAATTTATGCCGGTCATAACAACTTTAAATTTGCAAAGAAATCTGACACATTTTTTCTGTTAAAGGACTTTGCTCTCGATAGACCAGTAGCTTCTGGTTTTCGTAAAGTCACAACTGGATGTCTTAGAAGAAAACCACGTATCCACTCCTTCTCAGCAATTTTTCTTTCAGTCCACGAAGTTGGCATTGCTTTCTTATTAACTATAGCAAATTTGTAGGCTAACTTTCGAAGTTCCTTTTTTGGTAGTCCGAAATGCAATTTAGCTGCAGTTAATAAATAGTCAACTAAAAGATTTTCTTCTGCTTCACAAAAAATTTGTTTAACTCTAATATTAGATTTATATTTAAATGTGTTATCTCCTGAAGATTTATGACTTGATAAGTGCCGTAATAGTGTTGTCTTTGAAATTTTATTATTTTGTGCTGCCTTAAAACTTGACAAATTTCGTAGCAGAACATCTTCAACAGCTGTTTTTAAATCATTGTCATCAACAGCCTGACGCTTATCTATTTTACTACTTCGTGGCATACCTAAAAACAATTTATTATTATAGCACTTTGTCATACACACGTGAATGCATGTACCTTGAGCCGGTCCAAGATACAAACATTTCGTTGGTCCGAGGTACACGATGGGACACTTGAAAAATTCTAGTACTCTTTATCATAAATAAACAGATTAGAAGATTAATAACTACTATCTTACCTATTTTGATAGCGCGGCTTAAATAACTTTGTAATAACTGACTAAAATAGTTCAAATAGTTTACTATAATACACCAAAATAACTAAAATGATCATAAACTTCAAACAGTTACCGTTACTTCTACTAAAATTGAACGTAACGATATCAAGTTTATTCGTGGATAACTGCCTTCAATATGGATGTGTAGAATTCTGTATTATTATTAAATATTACAATTAACTGGTCCAAGGTACATTCGGTCCAAGGTACAACACCTTCCCTATATGAAAACGTAAAATAACTTTTTTCATTTTTTTACGTTCATTTTCATGTCCTCCTCTCAGTAAATAATATAACTTTGTTAAACGTTTGTTTTTTATTATAATCTTGTTAAATGATTTATGTGGTTAGTTAAATTCAGTTGTAATGTATGTAAAAATTGTATTCCGAACTAAATTTAATTCCTGCTCATAAGCAGGGCGGCTAGGGTCCTTAAGATGCAGTATGTATTATTAAAGGAGCTTACTCTACAAGCCCTGGCTCATTTGTTGTGATATTAACCCTTTGTAAAATTATTAAAACAACTATTTAATCTAACTATTTTATTTAAGTGAACACCAACAAATACTAATCCTAAAAATATATAAATTTAAGCCGGCCGGCACACAGTGGAGCCAAATCAATTAAAAGTTGGCAAAAAGTATGAAAATAAAAATACGAGACAACGATTTGTAATTACTAGTAAAACATAAAATAGTAGCCCAGTCTATTCCACTCAAAACAAAGGAGAAGCGAATTGCTTTACTTTTAACTATTCTTAACTTGTCGACTATAAAAATTGTTTTATTTAAGGACTCAGGCGAGACAATTAAGTAGTGTTGAAATATTGGAAAATAATAACTGTTTCTTATTTTGAGCCAACCTAGTTGTAAAGACTTAAGCACGCTTAAGGTATTAATTATACATAGTTTTGTAGTAAATACTATTTATTTTACTATATTAGTGATCTAAAAGAAATTTCAAGTGTCAAGAAAACATTTGATAATGGTGTTTTAGATATGTTATTGCCTGCAGAAATCAGTCAACTCGACTCGGAATCGGCGGAAGACAAATCGGGCGGAAGTTCCGATAAAAGATTATATGCTGAAAATCCTATAATTATAAAAAAACCTCATATTATTAAAAATGACTAATATATACCAGTATTATTAATATTTTGTAATAAATGTCCTACAATCATGTAATAATAATTTTTTCCAACTTTTTCTTGATTTGGCCCCACTGTGCGACAGTTCAAATACTTATACATAGAAAAAATATACAAATATAAGGTAGAAAATTAACAATGATACAATGATCTTTGACCAAGTCCGGGGAAATTGGAGGTTATGAGATTTTCGAATTTCGATCCAAATTATATGTCAAAATGCTCACGACAACGAGCTGAGCAAGAATATGCAAGAAAAAAAGTCGCTCTCAAATCTATAAAAACTTATGGCCCAAAATGTGACATATCTTAAACTTCCATTTTTACATTAGGTGATCTCGTTGAAATTGTTCTTTTTGATGGAAATTGGCTTGAATGAATTGTTTTTGTGATTGTTACTAATTATTATTATTGTTTTATTATTATTTTATTGAATCTAGACATTTGAATTAGTTAAAAGTGGAATTTATTAGTTACATATTTGACACATTTGATGGATAGATACAGCACATAAATATTTGATAATTGATCATTGATGATTACTTACAGACAAGCTTAAAATAACCAACAATAGCCCATTGACCGCAATCAAACGTTTAGACAAATATGTTTGTCCGTTTCTACATTTCATATATTTTATTTTTTCTTTTCGTGTTAATTTTTGGTATCCTGGGGGGGGGGGGTAATTACCCCCTTTACTGCCCATATTCTACGCCCTTGATTGACCGTGTCTATAATCAAGATTTACGTGTACCATCCCATGAACAAACTTAAAGGCCCCAGGAGCCGTCGTTTTTATCACTCCACAGACATGTTTAATGTAGCCGAATATCTAACTGCACTGAAATAATGAAACTACATCGATTTTCGTTAATTTATATCCATCCTAACAGCGATCAATGCAATTGATATAACAATTCTACTAGTTACAAAATGTAGTGCGTTGGACAATTTCATATCTAAAGACAGCATCAGCAGCTTTATTTTACATTTCTTTAAAGAAATGCGTGTTTTCATCTTCTTTTTTTCAGTAATTAGCTTAATTAACCCATTTTTTCTCAATTTTCTTTATAAATTACTCCCTTTTTTTAAACTTCTTTATAAATTACCTCCTCTTCCCGACCAACTGACACAGATCAAAATTCTCTTCAGCTTATAATTTTGTCACTTTTTTAGTACTTTTTTTTACCCCACTTCTAATTCTTCATTTTTTCATTTATTTTTCTCATTTAAATTTTCTTCATTTTTTCACACTTATATGCAAATCCAATTTTTCTTCTTCATTTTTTCCATTTCACCATTAAAATTACCACTAACTTTATATTTCAATTTTGTCATTTTTCATACTTTCCCCACTTCTATTTTACTTTTTCACCTAAAAATTACATTTTTTTTCTCCATTTTTGGAAATATTACGACAGCATCAGTATTTTTTACTTCTTATATTTATAGGCGTTGACGTCAGAAATGTGTATCAGATAAAAAAAATTATTGGCCAGGATACTTGCGTATTTTTTTTTGTCAATTTATCCGATGTGCTCACTGCATCCTTCGTTTATTTTAGTAATATCCGGTTTATAATCAGTTTTCACTCTACTAATTTAGTCGATAAAAGAACAACTGCTGAATTTTTCTTTCGTATGTAGGAATTTAAGGTCTTGTTTCTCAAAAAATCAAACATATTTGTGAAACTATTTTTTAAAGCGCAAAATATAAGGTTTTTTTATGCCAAGTACCACACAAAGTCATATTTTTGTCTAAATACTGATAAAAAAGTTATCCTTTAGCCATTCCATATACTGTAGATAAATGGTTATCAATTTCATAGTTAATATTTATATTTGAACTTTCTCTGGCTGTTTTTTTCTTTTCTGTCTAGAATTATAAATCCCTAATAAATAAAAAATAAAATAACTCACTTAATGTACTTGGACAGCAATATCAGAATCAGAACCATCAAAAACTCAAATTTTTGAGCCATACTTGTCTTACTTTTCATATAACAGACTAAAATAGATTTTGATAAATTTGCACTTTCGCCATTTTATTTATTTTTTATCAAGCGGTACCATTTAGATATGGCCTATCAAATTAATTATATTTTTTTATAATGTTTTATTCTCATACAAGAAATTTTTCAATGAGATGAGTTTAGTCGTATTTTATTATTGTTATTTTATTAATGTCGCTTCTTTTTATACCCTTTTAGAATATCGTTAATTTTTTTTTTTGATACTGTGTAGTGTACAGTAGTATATTTACAATTTTTTTGCTAGTGGTAGTTTTTTAGGGTATTTTTCCTGCAACCCGGTATATTTAATGAAGAGATAAACATTCTTATGGATTTTATTTACCTATTGTGAAATATTGTTTACGAAACTACAGGATGGTATAAATTTTAATAATTCCACTATAGAGATCTCGTAACGATCATTTATAAACAAACATTTTTTTTTTGTTAAATATTGACCTGTATAATTTGTTTAAATTTAAATGAAGATTATTATTTTCTTAATAAAACCTAAAGGGAAGTTTTAAAACACTAAAAACATAAGAATTTAAAATTCGTGTTACGAAATTCTCATAGTGGAGCATATACCTTAAAGTCATGCATATTGATTTAGTACAAATCAGAAATAAATACCAAAAATTACCCAAAATTTTACATGAAGCTCTTTAATAAGTTCGGTCTGTACTATAGCATTAAAAGTTGGAAGAACAATGTTCCTATTCTTCTTCTCTTTTTCTATTTTTCTTTCGGTGTGAATATTTTTAAGTCATTTAAGCATAGGGTCGAAACTAGTTGCCGTTTCCACATTTATGTCCGTTTAACAACTTTGGTTTTTTATTAAATTTGTGGTATTTGATTTTGGATCATCATCATTCAACCACATTCGAGATTATGGATAACTTGTTGGCATTACTATTTACTTTGCCGACTTTTATTCGATAGCTAAATATGGCATTGGATTTTGGGGTTGCTTTGTGTAGATGATAGCTTTATGATCCCTCAACACCATTCTGTTTTATTATAAGGTAGTACTTATTATGCAGCCATAAGTTTCTTAAACAAATTACCAGTTCACATTAGAAGGAGCCTAAATCAGCCTGGTTTTCGGAGGCTTGTACATTAATACATTTGTAATTTAGAACCACATGGTAAAGGCGAATTTTAACCTCGATTTTATCTATTCATGTGGTTTTATATGTTTATAATTTATATCTTATCTATTCTACTTTTATATCCGTTTTAATTTTGACTTGTCTCATACAAGTATGTGTCACATGTCATCAATAAATAAATGAATGAAATGAAAATGAAATATATTTAATTTTATTTCGTTCACTTCTTTAACATTTTCGATTACTTTTTGCCAGACTTCTAGTTGGTAAGATCCCTTGTTTTCTAAAAAAAATTAAATTGTATTTATCCTGAATTTCTGTCATCCATTATCCTTGGTTTCCCATTTTTCTATCATTTTCTTTTCCCATTTCATGGATTATTTGACTAGGCTTATTTATGTGTTGAAACAGTTTGTTATTTTATTTTCTTGTTCTTATCAGTTTTTCATTTATCTATTTTGTTTAATTTAGTTTTGCTACTTATTTGTATGAGACGTTTTATTTCTTTTTCATTAGTCTATTTTAATTATTTTGTTCATTATTAATAACATATAGTAGAAACATAAGAAGTATTACTAGCTTTTTTTGCAGTTTGTTCATTCCTCATTTTTAAATATTATGTTTCAAACCTTATGGTATTCATCTTCTCTTTTATTTTTTCAATAATCCACCTTATCATTTCTTGTGCTATATTATCTTCCCCTAATTGAATCCTCTGTACTGCTTCTTTATTTCTTTGTAATTTATGGTAGATGCTACTTCCATTTCTTTATTTCTTTACTTTCTTGTTCTGTGTATCCATTTTCCTGTTCGAAATCTAAAATTGGTTTCGTAATATTCTTCCTAGACTTTTTTTAGATGTGTATAGACAAAATTAGAACATAAAATTCGTGAGCTGCTATACTAATTTTTGGTACTTATTTCTGAATTACCTTGCACATTTTGATATTTAGGACTATATAATAATAATAAGAAGTATAATTGTAATTTATAATGATATAATTTGAAAAAAATTGTACGTATTCTGATGTATTAAAAATAGGTTCCACTAATTAAGATGATTTCGAATTTTTTGGCTTCGAAAGCATTTCTTACTAATATTTCCTATCATCATTACTTATCTAAACGATTTTTATTTTTTTTGTTCGATTTTTTTAATAGGAGGTGGAACTAAAAATCATATATCAATTATTTCTATAGATTTTGACCACCTGCACATAAAAACAACTACATTTTAGAAACTTATTTTCTTCCCAAGCCACTTAAGTTAACATAATGTGCTTTTTATAACTTTTTAATAGAGCAGTAACATTTTTATTTGTGTTTCTCCTATTTTCCTGAGACCAGAACTAGAGCGTTATTTTGCTCAGTCACCCTAATGAAAAGCGGGTAAATATTTATTATACATGCTTATTGAGTAGCTTGTTACTTACTGCTTGTTTTTGTTTTCAATTCATGAAAACGCAAATAATCAAACAAAATTAGATATTTTATGGCTTTACACTTAAAACCCATTTTTTATTCTTTGTTGTTGCTAGCTACAAATATAAATCCATGAGTGGCTTCTTGAGGGTTGGTTACACAACTTCTGTGTTTTTTTTATTCATTATGTTGAAGAAGACATTTTGAGTATAAGAATGCCTCCCTAAGGTGCTACAGCCCTATGACTTTTAAAAACCCTTATGTACATAAATGTGTTTAAAATTTATTAACTTCGATAAAACACATTTGTGTACATAAGAGTTTTTAAGCGTCATAGGGCTGTAGCGCCTTAGGAAGACATTGTCGGGCATGTGTTCTTCAAATATCTTCTCCGTTGCATTGAATAATCCCTAGAAGTTTTATCTCATACTTCTGAAACACCTTGTATATATTGTACGAAACTCTTAGTCCTTATTTCCTTTTATATGCCTAGTCTATGAGGTAGTGTTGTTAATAACTTCCTAATTCTTTATTTTTTGTTCTGCATCTGGCTGTATATCTTTGTTAGCTCTTTAGTCTCTTATACAGGGTGTCCCAAATAAGAATGATCGATTTTAAATGCAAATGCACATCTTATTAAATGTCTTTAAGAAATCGGGTTTTCACTAATTGTTTTCGTTTACCAAAAATTTTGTTTACATTTTTCCCATCAATACAGGATGTTTTACTAATTTTGGTCAAAATAAATTGAAAAAAATATGTATTATTTTAAATGGAACACTGTATATTTTGATAGCATTTGAAAGAACGATTTATCTTTAAAAAATGTAAGTTTGACATTTTTTGTTTTCCTGATAACAAAGACATTCGAGATTTTAAGAAACACTGCATTTTCCTATTGTAACTTTTACATTCTTTATTATTTTTAATTGCATTATTATTTATATTAAATTTTTGTTGTTTTTTTGCGGAATAAATTCGTTGTCAAATTTGTTGATTTTTGTTTACTCTTTGTTTTTCTATAAGGAAAATGCAGTGTTTCTTGAAATCTCGAATATCTTTCAATGAATAATAGAAAAACTCCTAGTCATACCACATAAATTTATTAAATCTGGTTGAACAAATTGCCGACAACATGTTTCGGCCAAACAATTGCCATCATCAAGCCTACAATTCAAATTATAAAAATCACAAATTAAGTTACTTACAAAAATTGTTAGATAGTTCGTACCATTTTTGTAAGTAACTTAATTTGTGATTTCTTATTCCATTTCTAACAATTTTTATAATTTGAATTGTAGGCCTAATGATGGCCATTGTTTGGCCGAAACATGTAGCCACCCATTTGTTCAACCAGATTTAATAAATTTATGTGGTGAGATTAGTTTTTGTATTATTCATTGAATAATTTTACCACATTTGAGAATGGATAATCTTTTGCTTTCGAATATCTTTGTTAGGAAAGCAAAATATATCAAACTATACATTTTTTAAAAGAAGATGAATTGCTCTTTTAATGCCATCAAAATTAATTTATTCCCTTTAGTGGGAAAAATGTAAACAAACTTCATAAAAAACTTTTTGGTAAACGAAAACAATTATTGAAAATCCATTTTCTTTAGGACAAATAATTAACTTTGCATTTACATTTAAAATCGATCACTCTTATTTGGGACACCCTGTATAGCTAGCCTCTCTTCATCAGTATTAGGTTTCAAGTTTCTGTCATATATAGATTTAGCGAAATTGATTTCGATTGTTTCAATACATTTTGCTAATATTCTGGTTTTATGTTTTAACTGGTTTCGTTTAATTCAGTTAGTCCATGTAAAGTGAAGTTTGGGAAAGTGTTGTTGAAACTAAAGACTGTAACAGATGTTAGATAATTAGGGAGATCAGTTTATTGCCAACTTCTACTTTCTATGGCTTTTGTTTTCCGATAAACGTTTTTACCGATCTTTATCGGAACTTTAACACACCTAAACATGACTATTAAATCAAATAACACAACTAAGATGCCTAAAAACCCTGGTGTATCTACTGATTCGATTTTGTTTCGAAATTGTTGGGAGTACCACCTGTGGCGTTTAATAGAACTTACCAGAATTCTGTAAGATGGTGCTCTTTAGAATTGTTCGAGTTCTCGCTGAGTTTGTCAGATTTGGTGTGGACAGTGTAAAGCTGCAGATTCGAGCATTTGTCTGTATTCAGTACCAGATTATAAATACATCCTGTGTGATCTGTGCTTACAGTTTACTGTGAGCGGTATATGCGCCATCTGAAATTTCTAATGTGAAACTCTAGTAATCTCTCAAAAATGAGTCAAAATCAAGTAGGTAGATATCTCCCAATTTGACCCAAACTTTTACAGGTATAAGTGGAAACACCAGGGTTTTAGACATCTTAAACACAACCATAACATTAATGACAGGTGACACACTACACAGCTACATGTTGTTTAACGATTTACAAATAAACCTATTTTGGAATACATTAACCCAATTTATATAAATCGGATTTTTTATCTAATCCAATTTGGAATAAATTTCGCATTTTGTAAAGTTTTTGAACTCATCTTTCTATATCTTACCAAATTTCTTTCATATCTATTGTTGAATGTCTTTTATCGATCTTCATTTCAACTGTCATCCGTCAATTTTCTTTTGACTTTTATTATTGAATCTTTTCTTAAACATTGCTGTTTTGTATACCAACATAAAGTTATTTTTAAATTCATATTTTGCACTTTCCACATCAAGTACTCTCTTATAATAAGGTGGAGTAACTAAAGTTAAATAACCAAATTCAACTAATCATGTCTTAAACTTGAAACATATACTAAGTAAACGAAGAAAAATAATGTCACTGAGAAGTAAACTAGTGTAAAGTTAAAGATACATCAGAATACGTGTAAAGATTTAATTGCATTATCAAATATAAAAGAGCATGGTCGTGACTTTGGTTGTGTGGTTGCAGCGCGCGTGCGTGTTACGGTGCATGTGCCCTGCGGTCCAGCCACTCAGAAGGGTACTGACTAACAGCCTGCTGGCAAATTGCTACGACACAGATTCGGTAGGCCGCATGCACGACTAAAAAAATATTAAAATTATCTATCAATTATTTATTATCAATATATTTTTGTCAAAAAGTTCAGCATTCCTGCCGTTTGGGGGTAAGGTCTCAATATCACAGGTTTTAGCAATTTTGTAATTATTAAATTTTAGGAAATAATTGAGTAAAATTTTATTGAATGTACAATTTATTCCTTAGCTAGCAGTGTACTAGCATTAAAAAAGAGTCACGTAACATTTTAAAACTGTCATAATTGTTACTAATCTTTTTCAATGTTCCAGTGAACATTCGGATTTAGTTATCTTTTCTTTTTACTTAATTAGAGATTCGTTACAATAAGGGGAAACGGGGTTACAGAAGAAATAGGAGGAAAAGTAAAGGAGCTGCACCGGTTCTAGAATCAAAACCCTCATTTTTACATGTAAATCTCCATGAGAAAATCGTAAGGTTCATTTTGGCAATTTTTGTCCATATCAAGGTCATTCGTCATCGCATTGCCAGTTGACGTACAGAAGACGTACTTCAGACGCCTACAAAGGTTTACAGAGGTCTACAGACGTCTGAAATACGTCTTCTGTAGACCTTTGTAGGCGTCTGTGATTTATTCAACTGGCGATGCGATGAAGAATGACCTTGATATGGACAAAAATTGCCAGAATGAACCTTAGATTATCTTATGGAGATTTACATGTAAAAATGAGAGTTTTGATTCTAGAACCGGTGCAGCTCCTTTACTAGGAAATGTGGCGACCTAATAATTTTACTTAGTTTAGCCGGATTATTTAATAAAGAATGAACAATTATAGTTTATGTCTGACGGAGTTTCAAATTAAAAGCGTTTATTGTACAGTAGAAAAACGAAATACAAAACATTTAATAAACAGTGTTCTTTAGCACTAATTTTATTTGTTTGATCTCAATTAACTTCTGATTTGATTTAATTTTGATTTTTCAAAATCCAGTGATCAGTGTTCGGGCTGTGTGATATAGTCACAATATCACGGTCTAGCTAAGGAAGATTATGTTGGATACTTTTTTTCCTTGCTCTAAACTCTACAATAAATTATAAATTGATGTAGTTTGTTGATGATTAGTGATATATAGACCATGCGTTCAATAAATTCAAAATAGATAGCTGTCAATAAATTGGTACAGTCCAGTCACAGAACTGAATATAAAACTATCATTTTTGTACTTAAATTATTATTTCACAGATTTATTTAAGGTAATGTTGATCGTTTTGATAAAACCGAAGCAGTTTGTATATTTTTATTTTTGCTGAATATTTTTGGTCCAAGCTTCGTTATTTTTAATTTTGACACTACCTGAAATTTCTTAACAAGTTGTACACATCAAACATTGGACAAAGTACTGGTCACACAATCCAAAATTGGCATCTATTTAATAGTTTTTTCTAATTTTATATTCTTATGCAGGAAAAATACCCTCCAAACTGTGTGTTTATTTTGATGTTTACAATTTGTTGAATAGTTTATTATGAATTATTTATTAAATTTTGCATGTTTACTTGCGTTTTTTTTTACTTGCAAAAATCCAAATAACAGGATCTTCAAATATTTTTTCTCGAGTTATTTCACTTTTGTGTTAAATAACTTACTCCAATAAAGAGTAATTCTTTTATTCTACAAATGTCTATCATAAACACGATAATTACTAAATATTTGTTCAACCGAAATACGTTCCGAATATTTATTATTCATTTCAATAAAGCTAATATAAAATTGCACGAAACGAAATTAAATGATCTAAAACATTTGTAACGTTTCCAGTGAGTTTGGAAGCTGGGAAACAGCAAATTGAATTGCCCATGTCAGTTTCCCATAAAAGATAATAGCGCAAAACTTAGCTGTAAAAACCATCCGATAATGTGATTCCAGAATATGTATTGGTTAAAAGAAAACGTTATCACTCCATTAATACTTAATTATGTTACACAACCTAGGCTAGTTAAACAATAAAAAGTATTAATTTTCAGATATGTGATTCCAATCTAAAAATAATTCATGTTAATGCCCGTTGTTAGATTTTTGATTTTCACTACAATATTGGTGCTTTGCCATATTAAAAAACCGAAAACGCAACGTACAAAAATAAACTAATCAATGTATTACTTCAAACTCCATACAAATACAAACGTCTAAACGGGAATGTTTACATAATTCCCGACGTTGCCACATAAAACCCTTCGCATTATTTCTAGCTTGTGTTTTTAGATTCACTTTTGTTCGAGAATACGATTTTTAACAACCGTGCGAATTTGGTACGCGACATTTGCCGTGTGCAACAATTTTCATGCGAGACTCGAGAATACTACCCCTGAGCACTGTAGTGAAATTTCATCGACGCGTAATGCGCTAGTTACATTTTCAAATTACTTTAGTTTAAATTATCTGAAGTATATTGTGCTACGTTTTAGTAATTTTTACTAAAAAGTTTCTTCGTGTACCCTCACACTGCTGAACATTCCTTCAAATTTTATCGGCAGTTGTTTATCTGGAGTTATAGCGAAAGTTTCTATCATGGAAGAGTGATATCTGAAAAATCACTGAATAGTGGTCCAATTTCCATTGTTAAGGAAAGAGGCATGAAAACGCTTTTATTAGTGAATATCGAAAGTGGTGAGAAAACCACGACGAGAGGCTCAAAGCATCAGATTCAGTGACAATCCATACAGCTTGCTGGCGTAATTATACAAGTGAACAATCTGTCGCCGCCGCTCTGCATTGCCGAAGCAATGAAGCGTCTATTTTGCCTTCACCCTCGACATCACGTGAGAAATTATGTTTTATTTGCGCAGAAGCAGCTGATTATAATTTCATTGCAAAGCAATCAAAAGTAACTCCAAGAGTCCGGGAAAATGTAGCTTTTGTAAAATCGAACACTATACGTGACAGAGTTTTTAAATATTTGTTAGACAGAAACGATACTTTCGCGCGGGAGATAGATGGACGTATAAATTATGTTCTCGGTCTACTGGGGAAACCACGTAAAAAAGCCCTGAAAGCTCTATGTCTGCGGTGTTGTGGAAATGAGTTTTTCCACCGCGCCTCCGTGCTGATCGCGTTCCCGGCCTTAATCTACACATCCTACGAAAAAATTGTTTATACAAAACTTTATCATTTAGATGTGCCTCTTATTTTTATTAAACATGGTCCAAAAGTTGAAAAAACCACGCCACTCTCATAATTTTTCACCCTTTTTGCTTATTATTAGCGAGAATTTTGACTATATAAAGATTGTAGAGACTTAAATTGTCTACAAATTTGTTAGACACCTTTTTTATCGAGAAATCAAAATACGCGTGCAAATCGACAAAAATACAAAATCCAAAATGGAGGACAGTTCCCATAATTAATTTACTTTTTGGGGGACACCTAACTGCGTTAAAAAAATTAAACCTGTAAATTTTTTTCTTTCTTTTATCGAATTTGATCTAAAAGTACTAGATCAAAATGTTAAATCTTGTACGTACAACACTGTAATTAAGTGAAATATTAAGATATAGTCAGTGCTGAGTCGTGACATTAATGTGAAAAAACGTACACCAATAATAAAAAAATAATATGACATTTAACGTATTCATATTTTATCAATAATGTATAAAGACTTTAAACTTAAAATATTTGAACTATGCAGCGTTGTTGAAGTTTGATGAGGTAATAAGTCGGTCCTTATAGAAAACATTTTACAGAAAACACCATCAAATTTGTGTAAAGGTGGCAAATTTATTTTTTCTATATAATATTTTAAATGGAAAACCGTCTAATTTAAAACTGGATGCCATAATATAATGATAAAATTAAAGTAAATCAATTCCTCTTTTCTGTATCACAGAGTCGTCCTGTAAAATATGCCCCTTGTGAAAAACTTATTATTCTGTCAAATGGGCCTTCTTTTTTCTGTTACAGGATTACAATGCGATAAAGAGAAATTACAAAATTTAACTTTAATTTTGTTATTATGGCTTTTGAATCAGGCAATTTACCACATTAAAATATATTGATAGGATAAACTTGCCATCTTTTCACATTTTTTTAAAAAATTGGCCAAATAAGTCCTATAGAAATGAGTGAAGCACTCTATTACCAAAAAATTTGTTTGAGCCAAATTTTAGTATGCTTTGATAGGATGGATGTTGAGGGTATAATATTGTCTTAAGCCTTAAATTAAGAGAAAAAATATTTGAGAAAATGACCCCAATTTTTATTTATTTTTTTAATTCTTGCATGATATAATACGATTTATTTTATTTTTTTTTTGTTACTTAACTAATTTTTGTTGTTTGTGTTTTTTTTTATTTCAAGCTGCAGCAGATGTTTTGTGCCAAAATTTCATTAATCTGTGAAGGTAGGTGTTTGTTTAATCCTTTCGAAATTTATCGAATGACAGCATGTTGAATTAATTAATATTAATTTTATTTATAATTTATTTCAGTTTTCGCCATATTATTATTGACTGTCACAACAATAAGTTAAAGTATTATTATTTCAACCTTATGATAAGTACTAACTAGCCTCTTTGGAACTTAGTACAAAATTGAATAGCATTGGAGAATGGGTGTTTATTTGACCTTAAAATGCTTCCTTTTAACGCCTACTTCATCATATTTCTAAGTTTTTCACTTACTTTTAAATCCTTTAGAGTTTCATATTAATGTTGAATAGTAAGGAAGACTTTTTGATACTCATTGCTCGATGTTTGATTTGGTTTGATTACATCAATTTGATCTATTATAAAATCACTTTTTAAAAAACCTAAAATCCTTTTACATATTTGTTAACATGTAATTTTTTCTTCACAAATATCATTTTGTCCTAAATAGCATAATCCGACGACACTCTGTACATTTCATCCGATCTTTGGCCATTTCTTTCATTTCCATTTCTGTTTTTCTGTATTATCATTCTCTCTATCCCAGCTAAGTTTTCTTTGTATCTTATAGATACTATTATTTTTATAGTGTTTGATTTCTAATTGTTTATTTCTTACTCGTATCCCTTCTAATTTTCTACATCATTTTCTATTCCTATCTCTCTTTTCCCAAAAATAGTTTTACTTAGCATATAATATGCGTTTATGGATTTTTCTTTACTATCCCATTTTATATTTTCCGAGATGACACTTCCAATTCTTTCTATTTTATTTCTTTTGATTTCGAATTGTCGCTTATCATTGTTTCTTTTCTATTTATTATCGTTTTACATTAACTTATATCTTCGATTAATATCTTTGTTGAATTCTTCATATTAAACTTATCTGTGATCAGGACCACAACTTTCACTTAAATTAGTGTCTACTTTTATAGGTAACAATCGTTGGTATTTATTTGTTTGTAGCTGAACTTTCCTATTTTTTAATATTTTGTCCATAGTCAAAATACATACCGGCTTAAGCTGTAACTTTGGTTTACTTCCTTTTTTATCTCAAATGTATTAGTCGTCTAGCTCGCTTTTTTAGCCTTTTCAAATTGTTTAAGTAATTTCATACTATATTTCTATTACTAATGTTAAATATAGCTCCTTACGTTATCTACTTTTCTTTCTATTATGTTATTTTATATGTGAATATTATTATTAGTTTGTTTTCTTTATATGCTGCTTGTTCCCCTTTCATTTTATTTTCAAATTTTATTAGTCTTTACTCATTATTCTTGTGTTTTATTGACCTTTGTTGATTATTCGCTATTTATTTCCATTTCCAGTTTCTTCACTTCCTGCACGCCCAATAATTATTTAATATAAAAAAAACAGATAAAAACCAAAATTATCGTTTTAGGTTTATCACAGAAGATTAACTAATACAGAAGCGAAGGTTCCTGTCGGCCCTTTTGATGTAGCGATGATAAAAATTATAACAGTTGAAGTTTCTGCCGCTTAATATACTGGAAAAATGTTCAAAATTCCAAAGTTTAAATAGCTTCTGTATTATCTCATCTTTTGTAGGTTTAATATAATTTAACATAAATTACAATAGTAAAAACAATGATTTGACTGAATTATGAAAATATGGCGAAAACAATAATTTTTTACCAAGTTTTTTATTTCCAAGTTGGGTTATTCTAAATGTCACCATTAACTAAATATTTCTTGACCAAACAAACTTTGTATTTTTTATTTTTTCGGCACTTACGATCTTGGTGACTCTAGAAGAATCCTCAACTGGCGTTATTTTTAGTAACTGATTATTCAATATTATTTCAGATGAATCGACCGACGAAAACCTTAATTTAGCAGATCTAGATTTAAAAAAATTAAAATTATCAGACGAAGACGCTTTGACACTGTCCTACTTAACACCCGGTTTATCTAAACGCATACAAAAACAGCTTCTCGCGCAATTAGCTCCATCCGAGGCTAGAAAGCTGCACCGCACGATGTCGTCGTGCACGCCGGAAGAACAAACTAATAGTTTATCGAATAGATCTACTTTGCCAAGGAGGTACTCCGTAGAAACTAATAATAAAGACGTTAACGTCGAGCCTAAAGTACAAAAATCTTTTTTGCCAGTGAAAAGAGAGGAATATAGACCCTCGGAGTTTAGTATTAGGTCTTCTAGTATCGGCGCTGAGCCTAGATGTGATAATAAATTTATTAGAAAGCCTAAAGTAAGCAAGTCTGTATCGCTTCGTGAGCCCAAAATCTATTCTTCTAGGTCTGATTTACAGAGTCCGGATTCAAGTATCTCGGAAAGTATATCGAGCTCTAAATGTATATCCGATTCATCTGTATCAAGACCGTACGCAAAATACTCCTCTGATTTTTTAAACTCCAACTACTCACCGAACAAATCAACTGACTCGATAGATTCTAGCAAGACAGATGGACAAAAAAATAAAAAAATTTCTAGATTTTTAAGACCTGATTTTTATGAAGGTCAAAAAGATGAAAACATTTATTTCCGAGATAAAAAAGAACGAGAAATGGAAACACAGAAGGTTCTCAAAGAGATCAGAGATAAAAGAAAAGGAAGATTTCATTCAAAACGAGAAGGGTATTTTAGTAGAGAAAAATCAGAAGATAATTCTCTAAAACATACAGAACCTGATCTACTTCCAAATAAAATAGAAAAAACTAATATTCACAATTACGTAAATATTCCTGGTGCTAGTGAAAACTGTGATCAAAATACTGAAGTGATTCATGATTATGTTAATGTTAAAGCTTCTAAAAATTCTAAGAATAAGGAAAAAGTATCGAAAATAGCAAGACCTAAATCTTACCCCGCAGAAACTGTAGTCAAAGAAAATCCTAAAGCAAAAACATCACAATCGCCCGAGAAGGAGTCCAAGTTGAGTAAAATTAGAAAAGGTTTCAGTAAAAGCAAAGATAAGATTAAAGAAGAGGTTAAGAATGTTCCAGAAGAGGATAAGAGTCAAAAAAATAAGTTGTTGCAGACTCTAGAAAAAAAATTAGAGAAATTTAGGTCGTCTAAAGATCCGCAAGAGAAAAAATCTAGCGTCGAATGTGTTATAAAAAAATTGAGGGAACAAAGTTTACCTAGAAATCTTGAACATTGCACCGAATCTGGTTTAATAAAGAGAGCTGTTTCCGTAGAAGACCTGCCGGGAACCAACTCATTGCAAGCTTCTAGAAAATCTGTAACAAAAATCTTGGGATTATTTAAAAAGTACGAAGAGCAAGAAAAGAAGAAGACGATAAAAAAACCTAAAAACAAAATTTCTAAAAAAGATAGTGAAACCAATCAAAATTCTAACCAGCCAATCGATTCTTCAATAAGCGAGTCTAGTCGAAGTACAAAAATGGAACGACCCAGATCTTTACTAATAGACAAATTAAAACAATATCAGAACGACTCCAACGATAAAGATTCTAAACTAAAATCTAAATTACCTGTTAATTCGTATAGACGCAGTTTAAATTTGGACACCATGTCTGATGCTGCTAATAATAATAGTACAGAAAAACCCGATAGACGGAATTTAAAACTAGATTTTAGTAAAATTCAGTCTAAAAGTGAACCTGTGGTCATTTCTACGCACGAAGATTCAGATTTAAACGAAAATAGAAATTCTTTCGCAATGACAGATGACAGCTCGACTGTTTTATCTCCATCTGACGACTACCAAAGCTGTGACAGTTGGTCTGTCATGTCAGAATATCCGAACGTTAACGATTTACACTCACCATTATCTCCAAACGGATATTTATATTCGGGCGATGAAAATGAGTCGGTTATAGACAGAATTAGAAGAAAGAGTTTTTATACAAGGTTCAATGAGAAAAAGAAAATCAGAAAACCGAATAATTACAACTTAGATTTGGGTTATAAAAGTCCTACTGATTATAGTTCGTTGGATAGAAGAAATTATGGTTATAGATCGTCAATTAATCGTAGGTAAGTTATTTTCTAAAGACAATTTAGTAGAATCTTTATTTCGGTTTTATTTTAGGCCTAGTTATATAGCAACTGCTCAAGATCCCGCTAGATCTTACAGGCCTTACTCTAGAAGTTCTTCTGTACTCAACGACTACGTTAACGTACCAAATCGCTATCAGACTTACAACACTTCTAAAATTGCTAGACCCGTTTGCTCTTTGTATTCCGATTGTGAAGATAACATAGATGAATTACTTTCAGCTGCTAAACCTAGAAAGTAAGTATTTTATTGAGGTTTTCCAAAAAAAAATTTTTTTTTTTTCAAAATTTACTTACTATATCGTTTAGCTAAGTTTTACATCACTTAACGAAATATTCTTCACTGTATTTGTTTTATCTTTGAGTAGTTCCAATTAATGAACGTTTTCCGCTCCGAATTCTTTAAAACTGCACCGATTGATTTGAAATTTTGACAGTAGTTGTAAAATGACACAAATAACAAAAGTTCTAACATTCAAAATAACCCCAGAAATCGATAGATAAACTAATTTGAAGCAAAAATATAGGATAAAGTTTTTTGATAACCAATACTTTTTAGAGTTATTCGTTATTGAAAATGTCGAAACAAAAACAATGTTTTTTAACAGTTTTTAGCGAATAACTCAAAATCCTCACGTTTTATAAAAAAATCATTCTTATTAAAAATGAATCTAATGAAAAAACAAAGAAATATGTTTAAGAAGTTTTAATGGTTTAGAAAGCATATATTTTGAAAAAGTCGATTAAAATATTTTTTTTATTCTGAAAAAATAACTTTAATAGTAATGGAAATATGTAAAACGTTGTTCTTAATATTAATTTATCTTTCTGTTCACTAAAAATTTTGCATTTCTGTAGCATAAAAATTAAATGATATATGGCCATTGCGCGAACGGTACCTTTTCCGTGTCCTTTAAACTCAAAACTCTAAAACTAAGGGTCCAAAAGATGACATAGTCCATGAAATTCCCTACAACATGGTTTTCTCAAAAAGGAAGTGAGGAAAGGCGTAGTACAAGCTCGGCACATGGCTCAGGTATACAAAATAAAAATAGTCAAGCTCGGCACAAAGCTTAAAAGATATTGGATTCGTAACTCAGGAGATAATTTCGCGCAGAAAACTATTGGTCACACAAACTGGTAATACAGTAGTACGAAGGCGTAGGGACACTTAAAGTAGAAAAAAGTATTTTTAAAATTTCGTGTTATATCTCGAAAGTTTAATCTAAAATTTCGTGTTATATCTCGAAAGTTTAATCTAAATTTTCGTGTTATATCTCGAAATTTTAAAATTTCGTGTTATATCAGCATTATTGTATCAAAATCATTAAATGAACTGTGCATTGAAGTAGGTTTAGAAGTGTTCACTAAAAACATGAAACTTAATATCAGTCAATCAAATATAGCTAATTGCTACCGACTGGGAAAACATGCCTCGAATAAAAGCCGACCATCAAAGGTAAAGTTTTTCAACGGTTACCACAAAAATTTTGTTTACTCTAACAAGAAATCGCTTAAGTTTAGCAGACTAGTGATAAGTGAGGATATGATTCCAGAAAAAACCAGATTGTTAAAATTAGTCGGGTCCAGTCTTGGAAAGCAATGAAAAGTATGGACGAATTATGGGACAATCTTTATGAAGTTGAATAAAGAAAATGTAATCCATTAAATATTTTCTCCTGAAGATCTTGATACCAAACTCAAAAAATAAAAGATCTGCAAAGTATCCTTTTAAATCTTTACAAACAAGAAACTTTTACTTTTTTATGTATTTATTTTTATTTATTTAGATAATTATTTTCCATATTTAAAATGCTATTGTTTGATTAATATAAACAGTGTGTGCAGTTGGTACACTCTTGAAAGAAATATTACTTTTTTCCATTACTTTAACTTTGCTTATCTTTACGATACAATTAATCAATTAATTGTTTATTTTAGTTAATAAATTTAAAAATAATATTTTTCATTAAATGGATAACTGTGTAAGGAATTTTGAACTAAAAGAAATAGAAACATTCGAGGTAGAGAGGTTATTTCATTCAAATGCTAGTAGTTTAAAATTTAAAATTTTGATACGATCTTTAAAACATGACTTTGATTGCGCAGTCTTTACTGAGACTTGACAAATATCCGAACCGAATATGTTAAAAATAAATGGATTCAAACACATATACAATAAAGGGCAAAATAATCAAAATGATGATATACTGATTTTTATAAATGAAACGCTATCTTACAATCACAAATTCTGTTTAATTCTAAAAATAAATAGTATTCAACTAACAATTAAAAAAAAATAAACGAATTAAACTAACAGCCATTTACAGAAGTCCTTCAGACTCTTATAACTACTTTTATAAATGATCTTAACCTATATCTAACGGAATATGAAAATAATGCAAATATAGATGTTATATTCGGTGATTTAAATATAAATATCAGAAAATACCACAGATAGTGTCAATTATTTAAGTACTTTGTCATCACATAGATTCATATCAGCAATTAATAAACCAACTTGATACAAAAACTGTCTGGATCATATTTTTATTAAAACTAAAATCAATAACTTAATAAATTTACCAACAGTTTTAGGGTTGCGAGTCACAGATCATAATCCAACGATCCTACAAATTTTCTTTTCTAAAATCAGACAAAAGGAACTAATTAAAACACAATATAAATATTTTACTGACAATCATAAACTGAGAACTGGGAAACTGTTTACTCCAGCGATAACATAGATGAATCATTAAGTCAATTTTTACAAACATTTGGAAATCATGTGAATAACTGTACAAATAAAATAAAACTAAACAGAGAAACTTCAGGAAAGAAAGATTGGATCACTAATGGTTTATTAACGTCAATTCAAGAAAAAAATAAACTTTTTCATCAAATACAAAAAAACCCAACAGATATAAACAAACAAACTTATAAAAAATTCAGAAATAAACTATATGAAATAATTGAATTATCAAAAAAGAATTATTATCAAGAAAGAATAGGAGAAAATAAAAATGATAGCAAAAAACTATGGGAATGTGTAAAAGAAATCTGCAATGAAACAAAAAAACATGAGACAGTTTCGAAAATTAATTCAGAAACCGGTGAGTTGTTGACTTGTGAGTTATCAGTTGCAGAAAGGTTTAATATTTTTTTTACGAGCATTGAGAAAAACTTACCTGCAAAATATCAAAACCTACAAATTTTAATCAACAAATAACTCTCCCATCCTCTAATACAATATTCCTTGCCCCAACTACGAATTTAGAAGTTAGAGATATGATTTTAGATTTAAAAAACAAGAAAAGTCCAGGCATAGATAACATTAGGTCGGAAACTCTAAAAGCTGTTGCAAATGAAATTCCTGTAGTTTTAAGTTATTTAATTAATTTAACAATCGATAAAGGTATTTTTCAAAATAACCTAAAAACTGCTGTTGTCAAACCAATTTTTAAAAAGGGAAATAACTTAGCGGTGACTAATTATCGACCAATATCACTAATTTCCAATATCGCGAAAATATTCGAATAAATTGTAAAGAAAAGATTAACTTCGTTCTTCGAAAAATATCAATTACTATCTGATAAACAGTTCGGGTTCCGCAAAAAAAATCAACTGAAGATGCTTTAGTTTATTTAACAACAAAAATGTATGAAGCTATGAATCAAACTAAACCAGCACTATGCATCTTTATAGATGCTGCTGAAGTTTTTGATGTCGTTAGTCACCACCAGCTACTGCAAACCTTACAAAATACAGGTATAAGAGGAAAAGTACTTCAATTCTTTGAAAGCTACCTAACCGGAAGACAACAGTGCGTACAAGTAGGAGAAATAAAAAGCAGTTTCTTAACAGTTGAATATGGAGTCCCTCAGGGAACTATACTAGGCCCTATGCTTTTTAGTGTTTATGTCAATGATATCCTAAATTTAAATACTGAAGGGAGTGTGGTGAGTTTTGCTGATGACACGGCAATATTTTACCAAGATAACAGTTGGATGGAACTAAAGCTAAAAGTAGAAAAGGATTTTTGACATATATTGCAATTATTTAAATCCAAATTGTTGACTGTAAACTTTGATAAATAAGACCTGCTTCACTCCTTTCACACCTTATATGACTAACTTACCTGACTTTACCTATCTTAGTATCTCTGAGGATAATAATATTGTTCATATTCGAAAAGAGTCTAATATAAAATATCTAGGACTACATCTTGACTCACATCTAAAATGGGACCTACACATTAAAATGATAACAAAAAAAATACGATCTCTTTTACCCAGATTTAAAGCTCTTAGTGAGTTGCTTGTTACTTCTCAGTTAATTATGCTTTATCATGCTCTTGTAGTAAGTCACCTACGATATGGCATTGTTGTTTGAGGGGAACACCTGACACTCATCTACGTCACCTGGAAATAACTCAAAAATACTTTCTTAAAATAATATTTAAAAAAATATACTTACCCTACAAACAAATTGTTTGAAGAAGCAAAATTATTAGATATAAAATAACTTTTTTATTGTAGCATTATTGTCAGACAGCACAAATATAAAAATAATCTAGTCGCAATAAATCATAATTACGAAACAAGATGGTACCAAAACCCGAAAAAACGATTTATCAAAGATCGTATCAATATTTAGGTCCAAAACTTTACAGCTCAATACCAATTGAAATTAAACATTTTGATTTAAAACTATTTAAATAGAAATTTTACAAATTGTTTTCACAAATCCCTCGGCTAGAAGCCCATACATTTTTTGATATTATTATATAAGTAATATTATATAAATAATTTGTTTATATTTGTGTTGAGCTCTCTATCTTCAATATTATGTTATCTTGAAATCTTATGTTATGTTCTTGAAGTACAATCTTATGTTATGTTCCTAAAGTAAATTACGTATATATTACTAAAGTAAAATTATATACATGTTATTGACGTTCTTTAAGTAAATTACATTTTCCATATTACACCCTTAAATTAAATTAATAAAAAAACAAATAATTTAATAAACAAATAGAATCCACTTTCAAGGCTTGGTCTTTAGTGGAAGAATTATAATTTATGTATCTATCTGTCAGTAGATAGAACGTCCATTAACTTTAAAGATTCAATAACTAAAGGCGATGACGTTTAGAATAAAATTTAACGAGTTGATTTCTTGTACAATTGTCACAATCTAAACGTCATTGTCGTTAGTTACAGAACCGTTAAAGTTAAAGGACGTTCTATCTACTGACAATATATATTGTATAATCCTTCCTTGTAATCCAATTAATGAATAAATTATTTTTTATTTTTCTATAACTAAAAATGAAATAAAATATGTCACAAACATAAACGTGAAACTTAACAGTAATAATTTCACAGAAAATTAGATTATTTTGATATTAAGTATTATTATTATTAGATATAACATTAATAATTCTTATATAAAAGTAAAGTGTTTATCCAATAAAAAATAAATATTAAAATTGTTTAGATTCATCAATCAGAATAGTAGGAAAATGCTTTTGCTTAAAAAAAAAAGAGATATAAAAGCAAAAAGGAGAAGAGCAGAAAGAAGAACTGGTAAAAAAACATTTCCCATTCATTTCCTTTACTTTATTGACATCGTGTACAGAAAGTTTATTTTTTCGTCTTAGCGATGTAAGGCGATTACAAACATTTTTGTAAATTAATTTCATTTAGTTCTTCGGTCACACACATAAATGTAAAATGTTTGCGCAATATCGGTCACCAGAACTCGATTCTTTGATTTGCTATACTCCTACTATATAAAAATGTATTTTTTCGACAACGACGTTTTCGGTTCGCATGTCACTTCGCACTGAACGAGGACAACCGCCCAATTTTTTAATGGAATTCAAATAATATCCAGCGATCAATTTATGATCATTAGAAGTTCGCCCAGCATATAACCACATATGACGTGAATACCCATCAATGGCGAGATTTATACAGATCCCATAAGGTTTAAGCTTATCATATGAGTCCATATGCCAAACCTATTAGATCCCTGGTTACTGTAATGTCGTCGACGAAGCCGCTTTCGTTTCAGTATCTCTACCCCTTCAGGATCTATAACAGCAACATCATCCGAATAAAATCTTGTGTTCGGTAAACCCGTGTTGAATGCATTTTAAATGCATCCATCTGTATCTTTGCAGTTGACCTGATTTTTCCAATTTGTTTTTAACAAAGTAAGCCACGTTTTCAAGAGGTGAAAATTTTTTCCTTCTAAACAGATAATGCTTGTTAAGAATGCGTTTTAATGTTCTTGGATGGACTGTTATATTGTGAACACTTTCTAAAATTTCTAAGATTTCCCTTTTCCTATTTCGAATATTAAATGCCTTTAGCAAAGAAAAAGACAAAAAATTAAGATCTTAACCAAACGCAAAAACTGCTAAACAATAATATCTGACAACTGCAACTAAGATGTAGGGTTAGCTTAAAATTTCGTGTTATAACACGAAATTTTAAAATTTCGAAATATAACACGAAATTTTAAAATTTCGAGATATAACACGAAATTTTAGATTAAATTTTCGAGATATAACACGAAATTTTAAAAATATTTTTTTTTATTGTAAGAGACCCTTCTACGCTTTCGTACAGTAGCGTGGAGTATTACTATTATAAATAAACAATTTTGTATATTTTGTTATTTATACAAATTTTTACATATTTTACAAATTTTACAGATTTTACAAATTTTTACGAATTTTACAATTGTCGAATAATTTTTTAATGTTTTTTGAAACTTGATATTTTTGAAATGTTCAAAATTCTTGAAATTTTTTAAATATCTTTAATTAGATAAATAATTTTGTTTTTTGGAATTTTCGGTATATTTTAGAAACTTTTGAATATTTTGACATTTTTACCTTTTGAAATTTTCGAGAAAAAAAAACCTGCAAAATTTTAAATTTTTGAATTTCTACATATTTTTATTTGTGTTTTTTTTTTTAATTTTGGGATTTTTTGATATATTTTCGAAATTTTTGAATTTCTTAAAACTCAACTTTTGCAGTAACGCAATTACCGTTACTCTTCGCTCACTTTAAAAAGTAACAAAATTACTAGTAACGCGTTAAATTTAGTACCGCGTTACTGAAAAATAACGTTTTAGTTTCGCAAATGCGGGACTAAAGTACTAGTTTCACTCCCCACGGTGTAAAAACTTTTTTAGGCGTGGGCCCGAGGTCTTTATATTGGCGAATTCTTCGTCAGGTTTTTAGGATATTTCGAGTGGTCTTTGAGAATTATATGTTATATCTTGGTAATACTTAGGATTTCTTAGGAATTTCCAATGGTTACTTGGGTTTTTTTAATAAATGTGTTTTACTGGAATTTATAGGTGGGGTGTGATTTAAAAAAAATCCGTTTGTTTTATTTATATAATCTGTGATTTTTTGAAATATCAATTTCATTATTTTCATTTTAATTTAAAATATATTATGTGATACTTAATTTTTAAATTGATCATAAAAATTTTAGTTACAGTTTATCGACGCCTCCATCCAGGTTAGGTCGAAGATCCGTCTCTCCAGCCAACGAGTATTACCTTGGTCACCCGTCTTCCTCAATGGTACCGCCAAATAATTCAAAACCCAATTAAAACAGTTTTATCAGATTTTACTCCCGCAAGTTTTTTTAACGCTCTCATGCTGTCCGGTATAATTTATATGATCAAATATTAAATATTAGTTTTACTTTTAAGTCAACACTCTAGTTTTAGTTTTTAGTACACTTGAGTGGGCAGTGTTTTTATTTTGATCCTTTTTTACATTTTTTTGACCGATATGTTAAATTGAGGATTTTTCTTCAGCTTTCTTAATTTTAGATTTAAAAAAACATTTGGATATTTCTGTTAAAAAAATCTTTGTTAAACTTGAATATAATTCAGAAATGCAATAATAACATAATTCGTTTTTATAGAATACCAAGATTTTTCGAAAAAAATAAAGAGACATTATCGTGTTATATTTATTATTTTCTTTTGGAATAACTAGTCAATAAGTTTGATTTTTTACGAAAAATCTTGAATCGATTTTTTTTTGCTTTTATAACTTATTGTATTTATATTTGTTTAGTGTTTTTTAATATTCATTTATTAGAGGAACGTTTCCAGAAAAAAAAAACATTAAAAAATTTTATATTTTGTTTTTTTATATATTTTATGTATATATTAACCGAAAAA
Organism: Neocrepidodera transversa; assembly: GCA_963243735.1. Taxonomy (NCBI): domain Eukaryota; kingdom Metazoa; phylum Arthropoda; class Insecta; order Coleoptera; family Chrysomelidae; genus Neocrepidodera; species Neocrepidodera transversa. The sequence continues at coordinate 23,169,661 of OY725347.1, read as the reverse complement.
TTTTTGTTGTAGAAAAATTATTATTTTTTAATTCATATGATTTATAAAGAATTTAATGATTTCTGGACATGTTACGAAATTTTATTTGGTTTAATGAGATTTTGTAGAATTTCAAGGGCATATAATTTTTTGATATTTTTCGAAATTCTGTGTTTTATTAAGATTTACTTAATTCTTTAGATTTTACAAAATTTTATGTGGTTTCTTAGTAATTATTTTTGATTTTTTTCATGATTAAAAGGGGTTTGGGTAAAATTTATTAAAAGTTTGTAGAATTCTATGCGTTTCGTTGGGTATTTTATAATTTTTCAAAATATATGAATTTTTAGTGGGTATTCTTGAAAAATAGTTCTTTGGGAATTCCGATTCATTTCTTGGAAATGGGAATTAATATTTTGGGAAATTGGGAGAAATTGAAAATTTCATGAGTTTTTACATTTTCAGTGTTTTCTTAGAACTTAACGTGTGATTTCTTGCATGTAAGGATTTTTGTTATTTTGTGGAGTATCGTGTATTTTCATAATACTTAACAGAATTTACAGTGATTTTTGAAATACTGCTATTTTTTTTCGTTCAGCTGAGTCTTGTAAATTTCCACTATTTTCTTGGGAATCCCGTGTGATTTTACTGATTATATCTTCTGTTTCTTGAAGTTTGTCGAGCATATGATTTTTGGAAATTCCGGTTGTTTTTTTTCAAAATTATTTAATTTCTTGGAAATTCCTTAAGATTTAGCGAAATTTTTAGGGAATTAAGGAATCTTATTGATTTAAAATTTTGAAGAAATTCCACTTATTTTATTACATATAGTACGGAATTGATATTTTGCATGTGATTTTTTTGGGAATTGTTTCCTTTATTAAAATGTGCCATGTATTTGGTAAATTCTTTTGATTTTTTGAATTTTCATTTCAATTTATTTAATTCCTTGTGTTTTTTGAGATTAAAGTAAATCTGTAGAATTTCTTGATTTCTTACACAATTTTGTACGCTTTATAATAATACATGTGATTTATTTGGATTTTCTGTTTATTCAATCCGGTTTATTAAGATTTAGCAGAATATTGCACAATTTCTTATGATTTACAGAATCCCGAGAAAATCAGAGATTTTATAGAATTTTTCTAAACAATCCCTATTACTTTTTTGTTTTTGTGATTTATTTAGATTTGCATAATTCCGTGTCACTTTTTTTTTGAAAATCACATTATAGAAAGTTCCACATTTTTTTTAGTTTGTATATAAAATTATTGATATGCATATATTTTTATTTATTATGATTATAATTTACCATGTGAACGTTTTTTTTTTATATTTTATGAATATGTAACATTTTTTTTTCTGGATACGGAACCGTATCATGTAGCTATTTATTTAAAACTTACCATTATTTCCATTATACAGAGAAAAATGATCAACATTCTCAATTAAAATATATTATGTAGTTTTTTAAGACTACTAAAAATTAGAAATATAGTTGAAATTGTTGGACTTTTAAATAATTTTAATAATAATGTTGCAATATTAACTTATTTCTTCTCAGTTTATTACACCGTAGACAATATTTTTTGTGTTCACACTACTATAAAATTTTACATTTATTGTTACTTCACCTGATCATCCTTTTAGAAATGAGATTTGTGTGAATTTGTTAGAGCTGTATGTTGAATTTCCGATTTCATAAAGAATTACCCTATATAAATGTGCGTTTTATTTATATTTATCTTTACTTCTAGGTATATTTTTACAAAATCAATGAGTTTCATTCCACAGACTATTAAGAACATTTTTATCTTTGCATATTCTAATCGAGAGCTGGTTATTGAAAGATTTACATCAAACAGGCAATAGTTTAAAGAAAAATCAAATCTAAAGGTATTGGATTTTCTCATGAGCAGTGAGTCTAAAATGATAAAAGTACGTCTCAAATATGTATTACAAACAAAAGTAATTTAAAACTTCTGTCTTAGTAACTTGTTTTTCTCCTATCCGTATTTTTTCTTTTCCTACCTACTAGTACATTATTTAAAATAACGGTAAAAGGTCTAACAGATTTAAAAATGGTATCTTTTCCTTTTTGATAAAATGCGCAATTTGTATCGCAACCGCTAAAAGCGTGGAGAAATGCGATAATTTCTTTCAAATGCGGGTACTTAAAACTATTTACATTGTATATGTGGTTTGAGGATCGACCTCTGTTAATTTTTATCCTCGGCAATTATTTGGACGAAACTTCCTTTTCTTGCTTCATCAATTGCTTTCCTTACAATGTGAATATCAGCATCTTCTTGAGCTTGAAAAACGTTTATATTTGCATGTACAAAATGCTCAGTCAGAGCGCTGATAAGAAGCTTCTTATTGTCCCTGACATTAAAATCAGACAAAATTTTAACACATATGAAAAATGGTCTGGAATGAGCCCTATACATAAAGTATGATATATTACCTTGTTGAGATATCAGAAAATTCGAAGATTTTTCAAATCTGCCGCGCTTCTAATATCAGCCTCCTGATCCCCGGCAACAGGATGTGTGCTTCTATTCTACCTGTTAATCAAGAACAACATGCTGAAATGCTATATCTGTGGAAAGCCACATGTTCAATTATAAAAATAAGATAAGGTCAAATGATATCAAGAGTGTAAGCTTGAAAACCTTGCTACTTTAAATAATTCAAGTCGTAATTTAAGGAATTCTAGATATTTTTATATTTATATGCCGTTGAGGAAATATGGGACTCGTGATCACATCTATCGGCTCTGTTTAATTGGTACTAAGATATTGGACGAAAAGCCTGTACTCAAGAACTTTGATATACGTCTTGAAACTGTTATTCCTCTGCTATCACTTATGTTGTTTAAATTCAATAATATGATTTGAGCATTACAGAAAATGTATAAGCATTAAATTAATATATTAATATCAATATACCTGTCGCTTCCCGGAAGATAATAGCCAAATTGTTAACACTTAATCACTCTTCCAAATCTTGAGAAATAACACTCCAAATGAAATTGTGTACACATTAATTACACAGATAAATTATTCAATTCAAAGGTACTATATGATGAAATGAAAAATTAATAAACTGCGTCGAAATTGTACAAGTACAGAACGAGCGGGAAGCAGGAAGCAAACATTGATGCTAGAATATACGAATTGTAGATGTGAGTATAGAGAGAAAACCTGAATCCACGACCTTGTATTCACACGACCTCTGGAGTCTCCTAGTGTTTCCAACGCGGCATACTTAAACTGAACAGGAGTTTTGATTCATAGGAATATTGATTTTTTTCGGGTAACTCTTGTTTTCGGAAGATCACTTTAAATAAAGACTAAAAAAATACGAGTATTAGAAAGATCTTTATACTTTTTTTTCAAATATTAAAATTAATTTGGAGTGTGCTGGAGAGCGACCCAAAAAACATATAAGATGACTTAGTTCGCGAAACACCGTGACTGGTCATTTTTCACCAAAATCCACCGGTTTAGAGGGGTGTTTCTGGCATGTGTTTGGTGTCACACAAATTTTCCAGTCTCGACACCCCGATTTTCGAAATCAGCGATCCAACAAACATATGAGATGAGTTAGTTTGCAAAACAACGAGTACAGTCGAAAAACACCCCTAGTTAGGGGTGTTTTTTTGCAACCACTGCTGCTAGTTTTAACCCTCATTTTCGTAATCAGCGAGCCAAAATACGTAGGGGACACGTGGCCTCGTCAAGTGCGGCGTTTCCCGACCTTTTACCGTTATTTTAAATGTACTATATACATTATATGTAACGAACAGTTAACCGGAAAATTTAGTAAAAGTGCTTTTTTCTATTGGTCCGGTTTTGAAACCGAAAGTCATAAAAATCTAAACATCTATTTGGGAGCTATATTTAAGGTATGCTGAGTTTATTACCGTTGACCATTTGTTTATATCTCTTTTCGTTTTTGAGTTATAAATGCGGACAGATAGACAGAGGGTCGTATTATAAGACATCTCTACACTATAGAGTTTAGAAGTCTAAATTGATGGATATACGAAATTCGCAAAACAATCACAAATTTATTGGCGACCATCGGATCAGCCAGTGGCGACTCGTGAACTTTCTAAGAGAGGTTGGACATAAAAGTTACTTCTAGTAACTAGTTACTTTATGAGGAAATAAGTAACTTGGTTTCCGGCATCGTATTCAAGTAGTTCCCTAAGCTATTGGTTAGGGTGTGTCTGTAGGTCATCGAATATCCGTTGTGCACGGTCATTCAGGGTATCTGAAGCCGTAGTGGAATTTAGGTCCCTGAATATCTAACTGTTGATCAAATACCAAGGTAGGTCTGTGGACTACCAAAAACAGATATTTTACTGACTCTGTCGAATGCCTTACTGATATCCAGAAACACACCTCCCGCCGACTGTCTGATGTTGTAACCTTTGGTCACAAATCCAACCAGTCTGAGGACCTGCATCTCAGTCGAGTTTTCTCTCTCTGAACTTATTGATTTATTGTTCAAAAATTTTTATAATTTTATCTTTGAATTTAGTTAATTTAATTTAAAAAGAATAACGTTTAAAATAAAAAAAAAATGTATAACGATACTTTAATTTGTTGATAATAAATAATAATCGTGATTTAAGCTCAAATCTTTTTATTATGGATTCGTTTCACGAATAGAATTTGAAATATATCAAAAAGTAAAATATTAAGTAAAAAAAAATTGGGCGCCAGTCTAATTGATTTTTTGATGTAATTAGAAACAATTGACAAAAAACAATGATATATTTCAAAGTGCGTCCTTTCTTTCTTTTTGTGAATTTAAGGAAATTAAACGTTATATTTGTTTTATTTATTAAAGTGAACAAAAATTTTAGAGAATTTTCTTTCTTTTTTTTAAATTAGCTTGGTTCTTGAGGATTTTCTTTCTTTTTTCACCAAAGGAAACTTGTAGCCAAAAATGATTTGCTCCTTAAAAAAAAGGTATGGTCCAACTGCTCCAAAAAATTTGGTACAAAGGAAAAGAAACTGTCGTGGTACAAAAGAAAAAACAAAACTTGCTCCAAAGAGAAAACGCTTGGTCCAAAAAAAAACGTAGTCCAAAGGAAAAAAAAACGTAGTCCATAAAGGAAATATAAGACAAAACTCTTATAAATTACCAGACTTCGTGGTCTCTGTTTTTGAAAAATAATATAAAACAATGATAATATTAAAATGAAATACATGAATCTTTAGATCAAAATATGAAATATAAAAATAATCAAAATGAATTAAATTTTTAAGACAATCTGGAAAAACAAATTATAAAATAGATTTTTTTTTGTAATCAAATAACACCACAAACATCAGATAATTTATATTATTATAAAAGATAAGATATGAACTTTTGATGATGGCAAGGGATTTTGGTGAATATATAATATAATATAATAAAAATAACTTACCCTATATATAAAGAGGGGAAGAAAGAAAATTTTCAATTTGCAGCACAGACGATATCAATTGTTTTAACTGAATAGGTAAATAGAGAGTTGGTAGCATGGGAAAGACATTTTATAGTAATACCTAAAAGAGAGGGAGATCTAGAGAAGAGATATAAAGCGAGCTGAAATCAGATAGACCGAGCAAAGGAATAATACAAATTCAGGGTGGCACAAAAAGGTTTTGCTATCATAATAACATCTACTTTCTTCTAGCGTTTAAGGAAGTATTGAAACCTTAATATCTCGTGTATGATGATTGTACGATATACAAACGCTTTATTTGGTGGGTGTTTGACGATGCGGTTTGATATTTGATCACATCCCGGTGCCTTTTTTGCTGACGCGAGCCTGATTATATCCCTCAATTCTTCTGGGGAAGTATGAGATATAAACAGGTCCCGGTTTATGGGTCTCCGGATATAGTCTCGGAACAATTCTCTTGATTTCCTCGGTGTCCTCTAGGTCCTCGTCCTCATTCTGTTTTAGCATGCACTCTCTCTATATAGCGTGTCCTTAAACACTGCTGCGTTCTCTTCTGTGGTGTAAACCATTCCATTTGCGCCGTGTAAAAGTGAGACTGGTTTCCTGTCTTGCCTTTTAATTCTCGAGTAATTCCATAAAGTCGCCTCCTGGAGATTAAGCTCGTTAATCCACATGTTCCAGTTTTATTGACGATGTTCGTTGGGTTCTGCGTTGACTTGCTCGCGAAGTTGAGTGGCTGTTCAATTGTCGACTATATCCCGCGTTCGTTTTGCTCTACGTTAAACGTGATTTTTTCCCGCAAACTTTCATCATCTCTCGCTCATTTTCATCACCATCTCATCGCTGAGAGACTATCCATAGGAGAAGCTGCGGTGCCAGTTTGTAATTTGTTCTAATTGTGAATTCGATAATATTCATTTATTTATTGTATGGGCTACATTTTTTTGTGTTTTATTTGCACCAGACGGTTTTTTCGACGATGGTATTTTAGGTATACATAACATAAGACTTCACAAATAATTAAAATAACATGAGTATTAACTAAATCTTAATTTACTTTTGACACTTTTATCTACTTTTTCTGCTGATGAAATATTTTTTACATTTTTCACTCGTGAATTTTAGTTAAAAGGTACAAGGAATCTCCTTGAGCTCCCTCGATTCATCGCACAATATTGCAAATCAAATCTACGGTCATAAATAATCGCGTGCTAAAGCTCTCATACCGAAAACTATTTTGGTAATGGTATAATTGTACGGATTTGTATCATATTTTCGTGATGTAGCATTACAAATATTGCAGTACCAGGATTGTATCTGTATCTGTAAGGTGGTGAGGGTGGGTTGCTCCAGAAGTGCGCTGTCCCACAGCACTATAAGACCTCATTAGGCCCATTGTGCATCCTAGTTAGTAAGTGAGGACTTAACTCGTCAGCCAGCCTACATTTTTTATCTAGCTGACAACGTCTCTATAGGTAAATCTCTTATGTTTGTCGGTATTAGACTAGACTCGCCAAACACAGTTTTCCTAATTGACGAGAGCGTCGGGCAGTCATAGAAGATGTGCTCGATGGTCTCGTCTTCTTGTTTACACCCCTGCAGAGTGTACTGGACAATGACCAGTCAAAATACCTGTTAAAAGGCGCAGATTCAACTTAGTTATGGACAAGCATTTGTTGGCTGCTGTATTATCAGGGTAACTTACGAGGTTCCTAGTAATTTTATAAGGGAGTGATTCTTAATTAGGTTCGTCACGACCGATGTCGTTTGTCCAATGAAGGAACCAGGTCCAAATAGTTTTTGGTTGGTGACATTCTAGTGCTAACCCTGAGCAAATTCGTTGTCTGTCTAGGGTGAGTAGTGTATGTCTGCTATCTGTATATTTCTACCAGTGATGTTATTTGCTGCTATTAGAATGTCAGTGAGCTCCGTTTGAGCTACTCTGGCACTTTTTCCCATCACCCATTTTATGTTTAGGTTTAAGGATCTGGAGTATTTCCCGCACCCCGAACCTTGTTTTGTTTTGGAGCCATCAGTGTAAATATGAATCATACCTGTCACATCCGGCTCGTCTGTATATTTTGCAGGGCCTGTGGAAAGCATATCGCGGTGACATAGAGTCCATGTTCGCTTGTAACAGTGGAAGCGTGTCAAGTGCTTCCCGCCAGAAGCGACGTCTCACCTCTCCGGATCCTACATCAGGTTCTATTACAACCGAGCGGAGTCTTATCATAGTCGTCAACGCGATCTCCCTGATATAAATATCAAGGGGGTGAGACTGAGGATGACTTCCATGGTGTTGTTTTCATGGCTCCAGTTATATTGAGACATGTTGTTCTTTGAATTTGTTCTAGTTTGCGGGCAGTTGTCTGTTGTTGGGATTTTGATCCCCAGACGACCGCACCACATGTTAGCATGCCAGGATTGTACGCGAGAGTCAGTATGTCTATTCAAGAATGATGTAGGCCACCTTAGCTCACACACCTACTATTTTCAATAATCTAAATCAACAACCATCTGTCCCAGCGATAACTCGATAAGGTTTTGAACTCTGTTTTCAGCAATCGCTAGCTGGTCAACTTAGCTCACTTCCTATTTCTCCGTAAGCTAAGTCAACTCTACAACCACCTGTCTGTCCCTACCCCTACCTAATTTACTTAGATACTGTTTGCTTCCTGGGTTTAATCTAAGGATTTTTTATGTATGACAAATTAGAATAAATTTCGGGAATTCTTCATGCAGTGTTTTGCTACCCTCTTCGTTCTGACAGAGTATGATAGATGTATTTTCTATATTAGGTATGAGTAAGACAAAGATATATAGGTATCAATATTTTCGTTCAGCGCGAGTCAGCAGTGAATATTTTTTACAGAAATCTGTTGAATACGTTTGATTAAATATTCTTTTAGGCACTATAGTAATAAAGTGCAAATAAGCATAAACACTTGTTTTTATTTTGGGTAAGTCATTAATGTACCCGTGTCCAGCGGCCCACAGGTTGCGTGTTTGCTAGTGCGCCCTCAAGAGATTTGCGCCTCCCTCAGCCAGCCCATATCTACGACGCTGCAGTATTTTTTTTACTGATATAAATATAATAAAGCAACTTTCATAATAATTAAAAACTGGTTTAGAAAACGAAAAAACAACAAGAAAAACAAAAACTAATAAGTCTAATTAATGGATCATCGTTTAAAAGAATTGCTCCAAAAACACGTAGTTAAAATCCATTTAATTTCAAATAATTGCATTTGTAAAAGTTTTTTACTACAAAAAAAGAAAGAATATTGTTTGAACCTCATTATAAAATATATATTTTACATTGCTTTCATATTTAATAATAATAACCATTCATAGAAAATCTATTCATTCTTTCTCACAGGCCCGCCTGTGCCACTTTGTACCATGCAATTCTCTTTGACGTATACCTTGACACACATTCTTCACCATGACCTTATTGATTAAAAATGTGGAAACAAAATACACAAAAATCGTCTAAAATAATCTGCCCAAATATTATCACAACTCGCTGACAATGGGCGCTAGTAATTGCAAGCCATGCAGAAAAAAGAAAAAAGCATATTCCGGTGGCTCCATTTTAGATAGGGTCATAAGTCAAGCTTCCAATCAAGATCAGTGTTTGTTGTATAAATTAGCAAATTATAAAAAAGGTAAGGACATACTAATAACTTTTTATTAACGTGTTGAAATTATCTGACATCTTGTTTAAAACTCAACAGACAAAGGAAGTGCATATGATTCTAACATTTTAGATTATTCTTTTTGAATACAGGTGGTGAACTAATAGACGCTTATAACCAAGGGGGACAAGCAGAGGTAGAAAAATTAATTCGCGAACAGTTTGGACAGCTTATGTATCAAGAAGGTAAAGGACAGATGATAAATAGATCTGAATACTTGAGATGGAAATTTCGGGATTGTGAACAAGTTACACTACCAATAGAAGCTTCGCTTAGCAGGTTATTTTTTATATTCTAACTGCTGTTAAAAATTAAGAAATGTATATGGAACGTGTTGCTAAATACTATAGTATGTTTTACTCAAGTGCTAATAGTTTTATATAACTTTTTAGGTATGATCCTTTGGGTAAATGGGATGATCATGATGCCTGCTGGCAGATGCAATACAGAGGTTCATTGGGAGAAACTCTCCTTCATGTTCTGATTATTTGTGATACAAAAATACATACGAGATTAGCTAGAACTTTAATAAAGTGTTTCCCTAAATTAGCTTTAGACGTTGTGGAAGGTGAAGAATATTTAGGTAATATTTAGGGCTTCTTAGTTTCATTGAAAGGAATATAATGCATAAATAACTGTTTTGAAAATATTTAGGAGCTGGAGCCCTCCATTTAGCCATAGCTTATAATAATAATGAATTAGTTCAAGATTTAGTAGAAGCTGGTGCAAATGTCAACCAGAGAGCAATAGGTAAGATAATTGTTATGGAATTTAGTTTTTGTATTGAATGATCGTTTTTTTAGGTAGTTTCTTTCTTCCAAGAGATCAGCAACGTCTAAAACCTGCTAAACATACAGAGTACGAGGGTCTGGCTTATTTAGGAGAATACCCTTTGGCATGGGCTGCTTGCTGTGCTAACGAGAGTGTGTACAATCTCTTATTGGACAGCGGAGCTCATCCAGATTACCAAGATAATTTTGGGAACATGATTTTACATATGGTTGTTGTCTGTGATAAATTGGTAAGAATTTAGAATGTTTGAGCTTTAACGTTATATCTGTCATTTTTTAGGATATGTTTGGGTATGCTTTAAGGCACCCAAAACTACCAGCTAGCAATGGTATAGTAAATAAAGCTGGTTTAACTCCTTTAACTCTAGCTTGTAAATTAGGTAGGAGTTACTATTTAAATTTGATTTTTTACTGTTTTAAATAATCATTTTATATTTCAGGTCGTGCTGAGGTGTTTAGAGAAATGTTGGAATTATCAGCTAAAGAGTTCTGGAGGTACAGTAATATTACTTGTTCAGCATATTACCTCAATGCTTTAGATACTTTATTACCTGATGGCAGTACAAGTAAGTATTTCTATAATTGAATATGAATGAAATGAAACTCCAAGTTATGTACCAGACAAATATATTTCTTAAAAAATGGGGGGAAAGCGGTCACTAGTTTCGGTTAAACAGCCATCTTCAGGCCATATATAAGTAATAGTAATTTTCGTACAATAAATCCATGTGGATAAAATATAGCATAATTAAGTAGGTGGTACAAGAAGATTTAAAATTTATGGGATATGAAATTAAATTAAAAAATTAAAGTTTTCAAAAGTTTAAACGGGTGTTAAACGGAAAAGGAGCTTGGCGGTCCCAAGAACCTTGTTGGAGTCTGGAGGATCTCCATGATCATCCAATTTAATTTCATGTCCATTAAATTTTAAATCCTTTTGTACCCTTCCTGTTACCACCTACTTAATTATGCTATATTTTATCCACATGGATTGATTGTACGAAAATTATTATTACTTATATGAAGATGGCTGTTTAGCCGAAACTAGTTGCCGCTTTCCCCCCATTTTTTAAGAAATATATTTGCACTTGGAGTTTCGTTTCATTTATTGAAAATTGGACCACATTTGAAACATGGATAACCTTTTTGATTTATAAAAGTTTGGCTTAGTTGTATTTTAAAAGCTTTTATTAAGAAATAAAAAACCTGTGATGTATTACTAGAATTTAGTGAGCTATTCATTTGAGGTTGTGTTAAGTTATTATAATTACTAAGAGGAAGAGTCCAACGATATGGGTGTACGCATAGTAAAAAATGTAAAGTACAACAAGCTTTTACACATAACGACCATTTGGTGTGCACTAATGACGAAATCGAATTCCTTTTAATAGAATTATGAAAAGTAAGTACGTGCAATTAAGACAATTAATATTTTTCATGAAGAATTTTCATTCGTTAATGTAGAAAACAAAGGTGTGTCAGCCACGTTGTACAATCTGGCTCTAGAATTCGTTTTAAGAAATATACAAAAGGTAAGCCTAAGAAAAACAAGAAGTCAATTAATCGCATATGCGGATGACATTGTATTAGTTACCAAAAAAAAAGGAAAATCATGGAAAAAATACTAAAAGAGATTGAAGAAGAAGGGAGGAAGTTGGGACTAAAAATTAATGTGAAGAAAACTAAAATAATGAGATTTGGAAAAACATGACAAAATGGAGAAATAAGAATAGGAAATAAAAAATTCGAAGAAGTACAAAAATTTAAATACCTGGGAGTAATGATAACCAATAAAGGGGAAAGAAGTACGGAGATCGAAGAAAAAATAATGGCAACAAACCGAGCGTACCAAGCAAATAAAAACCTGTTGAAAAGCAAAATATTGACTAAACAAACAAAGATATATAGAACAATAATAAGATCCGTTACAGTGTTGCCGCGATGACTTTCTGAAATGTACTGTACAAACGCAATAAAATGTACTAGATTGTATCAAAATTTAGGAGAAAGTGAAATATTGCCGTTTTGTTGAACTGATAAAATCAAGCAACTATGTTTTGCAAAGTATTTTTGTTTTTTTATCATAAAATATATATGAAACAAAAAATATTAATAGAAAAAAATAAAAATAGGGGGGGGGGGTAGTTTTTTTTCCTGGGAAAGGTAATGGAACTTTTAGATAAATATGTTTGTCAGTTTCTACATTTCATATATTTTATTTCTACTTTTCGTGCTATTTTTTGGTATCCTGCGGTGGGTAATTACCCCCTTTATCTCCATATCTACGCCCTTACGTGTAAACGAGCAAGATCGAATTGGAATTGGTTGCGGGTGATGATCCTCAAGAAGCAGATTATCCGGGAAGTGATTTGTATGAAAAAATGCATTCTTGCTATGTATTTCAAATTCTTGTGTAAAAAATATGCATTGTTTCTTTGTTTTTTTTTAATTTCCTACATGAAAAAATGAATTCTCGCTTTGAATTTCAAATTTTTATATAAATAAATGAATTGTTGCTTTGGTTTTCGATTTTCTTTCTGAAAAAATGCACTTTTGGTTTGAATTTCAAATTTTTATATGAAAAAATATTTTTTGTTTTGTTTTTCAGTTTCCTGTGGGAAATAACCCTAATAGCACACAACGTCCTTGGGACGTACAATTTATGTCCATTTAATGTCGGAACGTCCATGGACTTAATATGTATGTCCTGTGGATGTTTGTTTTTGGACAGTATTAAGACGTCCACGATATATATCCATTATTTGTACAATTTATGTACAATGTCCATACCGGATATCCAGTAGTTGTCCGTGATGGATATAATATAACATATCCATACCATAGTCTTAAAACAGTCCCTCGCCGACTTAATACAGGCAATGTCCAAAACATGTCCGGGACAGACACCTAAGAGTGGTCCTCACTCGACATAATATGGACGAAAAGTAAAGCTCCGCCTGAAAGATGGAGACACTTGCGCTGATGCTTCTTAGACACCACGAATAGTATGGTATATCGCGATTAAAAACATCCTATTAAGTCTGCTCCGAGCTCGCTCAACGAGCATAAACGGTGGCTATTATTCACGTAGATGAAGTTTCCGACACGAGCAGGTGTTGAAATAACAATTTCACAATTACAATTGAACTGGTGTGAATAATATAACAAAAAAAATCACTTTCTCTGACGTCCACTGTACCAAAATAGGACGTTCTGTGAATGTCCCAGGGGGATATCCAATGGATGTCCGCGGCGGACGTTCGAATTCAGTTCAAAGTTGTGACATTAGTGCGTCCCTCGGACGTCCATAGAACGTCCAGTGTACCAGAAAAGGATGTCCTAAGGATGTCCGGAATGTCCGAAGAGGACGTCCTATGGATATCTGTAGGACTACTTTGTGTTATTAGGGAATATATTGTTGATTTGTTTTATACATTTCTGTGGGAAAAATGCATTGTTGCTTCCGTTTCTTTTTCAAATTTGTGTGTGAAAAATGTATTCTTGCTGTTTTTTTCAATTTGTTGTAGGGAAAAATGCATTCTTGTTTTTTCTTCAATTCATATTTCAAAACTGCATTTTTGCTGTTTTTCTGTGAAATGGACTGACTATAGCAACTCTTACCGAGCAATTAGTAATTCTAAATTTTAGTGTGAAAAATGTATATTATTGCTTCTTTTTTATAAATTCGAGTGTAGAAAAATGCATTCCTATTTATTTTTTTCAAATTCGAGTGTGGAAAAATGTATTCTTTCTTCTTTTTTCCAAATTAACAGTGAAAAAATGCATTTTTACTTTTTTTTTTCAAATTTAACTGTGGAAAAATGCATTTTTGCTTTTTTTTATTCAAATTGAACTGTGAAAAAATGTATTCATGCTTTTTTCCCAATTCATGTGTGATTTTTTCTAGGCCTTTTTAGAGTTTCTCCTAACTTTCGTGAAAAAATTTACTTTTGTAAAAATTTGCATTTTATATGTGTTTTTTCCTTACTTTCGTTTTCATTGGAAGAATTTTAGGACAAAATTTCCCCATTGGAAACTGTGTGTGTGTCATTTTTCCTTGATTTTATGGGTAAAGTCCTTTTTGTCGCTTATTTCTTTGATTTTCTGGAGTTTTCCATGATCTTTTCTTCACTTTTTTCCGGATTTGTTCCAACAGTGATTCTATAATTAAACTTTCATTTGCGAGAGTGATTATCTTATTGATTATTTTCTCTTAACCCTCGCAATTGTTTCGTTTTTTTGTTCCATCCTATATTTTTATTATTCCTTTACTCAGTCTATCTGATTTCAGCTCGCTTCATATTGCTTCTCTAGATCTCCCTCTCTTTTAGGTATTATTATAAAATGTCTTTCCCATGTTACCAACTCTCTCTCTCTCTCTCTCTCACTTTGCCTCTCCAGTCAAAACAATTGACTTATACATCGTGTGTACTGCAAATGAAATTTTTTTTCTTCCCCTCGTTATATAGGATTTTTTTGGAGCAAGTTTTTTTTCTTTGGACCACAATAGTTTTTTCCTTTGAACCCAAACTTTTTGGACCAGTTGGACATAACTTTTTGGAGCAGTTTTTTTTCGTTTGGACCAAACTTTTTTGAGCAGTTTTTTTTCCTTTTTAAGTTAATAATTTTTAGTAGTTAAGTTTTTTCTAATGTACCAATTTATACTTTTGCTGACTTAACAACCGCGCGATTGTTCTATTTGTTAAAATTAAAATATTTTTGTTCTTCATTACTTGTAATATAATAGCCTGATGATGGATTTTTAGCCGAAACTAGTAGCCTACTTCCAACCCTATTTAACATATTTTTAATACACGTTGTGGTACTGACTTTGCGTTTTATTTTTTGATTAAAAATACTTGAACCACATTTGAGACATGAATATCCTCATTTCTACCACTTTTTATTCGTTATCGCAATTTTGTATCGTCAATTTTTTGTTTTGGTACAATTTTTCCGGAGCTGAATTTTAATATTTCTAGACTGGAATTCCGCCTTATTTATAATTTTAAATGGAACTAAAGAAGAACATTTAGATATGTTAGACGGAGGAATAATTCAAAGGTTATTAGAAGAAAAGTGGAAAACTTTCGCAAGGGTAACGCACTGTAAGATTTAAGCAATAACTTAATAAACAGTTATTTTTTATTTTTTAGAAGCAATTTTTAAAAAGACTCCTCATCTTAGTACTTCACTTAATCTTAATGTCGTTGGCTGTGTATTTGAGACCTGATGATCCTGATGTACCTCTTTTAGGATGGACTAATGATCCCACCACTATAGCAAGGTAGAAAAAAAATTAATTAATATGTTTTGATACTTTATTACTTTCTAGGTATTTTGCGGAAGTGGGAACTCTTTTAGGAGTACTAAGTTACGTTATTTTTCAACAAGGTGATGAAATAAGAAACCAAGGACTGTGGACTTTTTTAAAACAACAAGTCAGTAAAACGCACATCTATACAATATATAAAAATTAATTTTGATTCTAAAGTTCACTCTAGTAGAATTAAGTTTAAAAAAATAAAAAAGTAGATAGAAAATGAGAGTAGATGACAGGTCAATAACCAATATAAATTGCGTAAAGGAAATCCTGGCCACTTTAGATCTTATTCATTTTAAGTGTTACTAACATAGTACAAATATTTAATAATAATTAATAAAAATTATCATCATTAAAATAAAAATTTAAATTTAGTTTCTAAAAGAAAAACAAAATACGGATTTCCAGCTTGAACTTTATTATTTTTGTTGGTTTTTCATTTGCATGCCTAATAATTTTGATTATTTTTGACATTTTAGTCGAATTCACCTCCAAAAACAGCTTTTCTATTATCGAATTTTCTCATTTTGGCTTGTATTCCATGTAGGCTATCTGAAGATAGGAATACAGAGGAAGCTATATTGTTATTTGCTGTACCTGGATCTTGGTTTTTATTAATGTTCTTTGCGGGGTACGTAGGTATATAACGGATGGCCCATTACCGACTAAGCACTCTAAGCCCTTTTGTGCTCAAAAGCACAATATATACGAGCACTTTTTAAAATCGGTGCTTAAACACGAAAGGGCTTAATGCTTAGTGGTTGCCAGAAGAGCTCGGGAGCACTCGAAAATACTCGCTAGCATTCCAAAAGGCGATCACCCAAGAATAACGCGAATAATAAGCATTAAGCCATGTCGTAAACAATTATTAGTATAATTTGGAAAAAGATATTTACTATATTGATTATTTTCAAAAGAGTGCGAGGAAAATATATTGCTTCAAATATGATTTGTGTAATAATGGATTTATCCAGTATGAAAATGAATTCCCTGGTGTTTATATTGCAATAGTCAGTTTAAGGGACCTGATTGCTTATGTTGATTTTGATTATTCTTGTAATATTCATAAGTTGAATTATTAATAATGGAGAAGATTCATGGTAGTGATAATATAATATGTTTTCACATTTAACTAAAATATAGGTAAAACCTAATAAATCGGTACAAAAATTTTTAAAATTGGACAATGAATACCCGAGAAATATAATAGTAAAGTTATTGATTTTTAACTCATTATTCTATGCCACGATTGACGTATGTCTGACTTTAATTTTATTTTATTTCTGTCATCGTAATTTATTAACTATCACACAACAAAATATAGTCCAAGAGCCAAGTATTTTTTTGTGCAATAATCTATAGAAGAGATTTTATTGTTGGAACATGTTCAGAGGTGTCCCTTGAAAGTAAATTCAAGTTAGTGGAACAGTGGGCATGAGGGTCAGCCGCCATCTTGAAATACACGTTTTGTGCAGTCTTGTGAACCGTGCATCGTACGAGAAAAATAGTAGAGATCATTTTTTGCAGATAAAAATATTCTTTACCACTTTTATTTTCCTATACAATGCATATAGGTTTTTATTTATAGCGGTCCAAACTTTTCTCAATGAGTTTATTGCAAAATATACAGGATGGCGCATTCTATATGCGTCGATCTTTATATGGAAAACGGTAAGATTTTATAAAAAATGCTTAATGCAGGTATATACATGGTGTATATGAGTACACTTTAAAATTATTTTGATTCGTACAGGGCCCCAGATAGCACACAATATTCTATGGATATCCGTTTCAAGTCCATTTCAGGTCGGGATATCCTTGTACATAAAATGGATATCCATAAGATATCCATCAACAGATAGTAAATGGACGTTCGTCATTGGATATTCTATTAATGTCCATAGAATATTCTTTAGCGATAGTGAAAAACCAAACTTAAATTAGAGATAATTTAGTTTATCGTCTCACTAAATCAATATATATCAGGGCAAAATTATCAAAATTAAACTTTAATTCATTACTACGTGTTATTCAATGCTTAAAAAATGTAAGTAATGATACCGTGTACCGTGGCGTTAGTTATCTATATAAATCGCATATTCAGTATGTAATATGGTACGTTGAAGTGAGATTTGAATTCTATGCATCTGGGCACAAAATAGCTGCCTGATGTTTGAGTTCAAATTCTCTTATACACAAGTTTTAGAAATAACTTATATTTTCTATTATTATATTTTCAATTTTCATATGGTACAATGCGGAGTTCAACAAAAATATAACATCACGTTTTTTCTTTATTAACAATTAGAATTAATCAAATAAAACCCATTGAGAATTATCTACCGTAATTTGAGCTAGATTTTTGAATAAATTAATTTAAAAATTCAAATTTCTAATTATTTGAATATGCCGCTATTACGATCGTGACGTCACTTATGTGCAATGAAGTTACCGTCATGCCATTAACTGCAAATGTGTAAAGAATAGAATACGAATGATTATCAGCTGTTGAATCTCACTTATACAGACAAAGATGGAGAAAACCATTATATGATAATGGGCTACTTTTGTATAACGAAATCTAATATAAATGATAATATGTAGATATTACTTATTAAATGACTAATATGATGCCTTAAATAACTTTTCACAAATTTTCTTTATCTTTAAGAAATAGCAGATTAAAATAAATAATGACGTTCTACCTGAGATTTGATTTAACTGGCTCGTTATAAATATTTATATAACGTCACTTTGAAAACGGGACTGTCTATGAAACCAACATTTGTTTAGGTCTTTATCTTTATGTATATATCGATTGTGATTTTTATTTATGATTGTGGGAGTGTTCTGAAAAATGGAGAATGAATATATAAAATCTACATCAATTAAATAATCTGCCTAATGTGAATTATTTTATGATATACCTAACCTAACCTAACGCACAATCGCAATTAACCAAATTCATCTGCTTTTTGATGATATTGCTTATTAACTATTAATGAAAGCCACTCAAAATCGATATACCGATTATTTTAGCTGTACCACCAAAAATAATATGTGGTCGAGTAGACACTTTTAAACTAAATTTGAAAAAGGGGAGGAGTTACAGGTAGTACGTCATAACCCGCGAAATTTGAAAATAGAAGTGAGTAAGGCCCAAAAGCGTTAAGATTTAAAATTATTAATCAGTGTAGATAATATATTTTGACCTTATAAATATAAAAATAATTTTTAAAAAAATCACAAAAGTAGCCCATTGGATAAAGATGAAAACTTGGACCTATCCACTGTGAATTCGCATATATATTAGATTCCGCTGTTAGATAAACGACTATTTTAACTAGATCAGGTAATAATTTGCTGTTTGGTACATACGTGCTGGGCACAAGCGTTCCTGATTAAGTGAAAGGTCGCGTCCGCGTCTGCTTACTGTATATTTCACTGTCACTGTTGTAGTTTGTACTCTGTAGAGCTGGTTGATGTTGATAATTTTCTGTATTTAGTTGTATTTGTTAAAGATACCTAAACAAAGGTAAAAGTAAACATAATTAAAAACATATTGACTAAACGACACTTTATAAGCAAACGTCATCTATATTTAAAAGCGTCAATTTTATTTAGAGAAACTGACCAACGTTAACATTATGCTGCAGCTTTTGCACATACGTAACATGATGATTTGAATGGGCGATACACCATGTGTGGCACATCAGAGGAAAGGTAATTCAATGCAGAATTCAAATCATACCCTTTGTCCACTACTAGGACAAAAAAACATTACATAATTTGTATCAATAATGTTATCAGTTTATTGTTAGGTATTTAAAAGAAGGTAAAAATAAAAAAAAATTACAGCAATTGCTCAAAATGTTGTCCATCGTGTGCTAAACAAAATTCAAGTCTGTCTTGGAATTCTTATCTAACATTTTGAGAAATTTCCCTAGTAATGGATTGACATTCTCTTAAAATTCGTACCCGAAGGTCATCAATAGATGTAGGTTTAGTTTTGTAAATTACTGACTTTAGGTGACCCCAAAGCCAGAAATCGCAAGGAGTCAAATCTGGAGATCTCGCAGGCCATTCTATTGCTCCTCTTCTACCGATCCAACATTGTGGGAGATGGTCATCTAGCCATTGTCTGACTAGTAAATGATAATAAGGACAAACCCCATCTTGTTGAAAATGTAATAGATTTTCATCTAGAGCAGGATTTTTTACTTCATCTACCTGATTTTCAAGCTCCTGAGTAATTAGCGGGTCAATGGTCATTTCTAGTATTTCTAGGTATTTTTGACCAGTTAAATTCCCATCTACGAATAATGGCCCAATAATTTTATATCGCCCAGTATGCCAGCCCAAACATTAAGTTTTTGAACATGTTGAGTATGCCCTTCAACAAAAACATGAGGGTTGTTGTCACTCCAGTAACGACAATTATGTTTATTCACAAACCCGTCAAGAAAAAATGTGCACTCATCCGAAAAACAAATATTTTGAACTATACGGGGTGTGTTATCAATCAATGCGAGCATTTCCTCACAAAAGTGAACTCTTCTATCCGGATCATCTTCATGAAGTTGCTGATGGATTTGCATCTTGTAAGGTCGATATTTATTATTTTTTAATACTTGTCGAACTGATGAAACTGAAAGTCCAGTATTAGAGGCTACTTTGCGAAGAGAAGATGCTGGTTCCATTGCAAAATTTCCCAGAACTTCGACTTCTGTTACTTCGTCCAATACCCTAACTGCCGTCCTTTTTTTATTTACTACAGATCCAGTTTCCTCAAACTTCATAACAAGTTTTCTAATGTAAGTATGACTTACTTGCAAACCAGGATGTTCTTCATTAAAAAGAGTCGCAGCTCTTCTCGAACATCTGTTCGAGGAGCCGTAAATGAAAATCATTTCAATTCTCTGTGCTCTAGTGTAGATCATTTTCAATGTTTATTTGATAAATAATTTTAAACAAGTGAGTTTATAGGTTGGTTTTTGCCAAAGGTACTCTTATTTTTTGTAGAAACAAAAAGTGAATTGCTGATAATTCAGAAAAATAAACGAACAAGTTCCTAAAAAGTACCTTAATAGTACCGACTAGCAAAAAATTTGAAAATCCACACATTCAGAATTGTAAGAGAACCTCAATAAATTAATTCATAGGGAAATTTTTCAAAATGTTAGACAAGAATTCGAAGACAGACTTGACTTTTGTTTAGCACACGATGGACAACATTTTGAGCAATTGCTGTAATTTTTTTATTTTTACCTTCTTTTAAATACCTAACAATAAACTGATAACATTATTGATACAAATTATGTAATGTTTTTTTGTCCTAGCAGTGGACAAAGGGTATGATTTGAATTCTGCATTGAATTACCTTTTCCCTGATGTGCCACACATGGTATGTTCCCTATTTAAATTTTAAAGTTTTGAGGCGAGGGGTGAAGGGGGTTGACGTTGGAGTGATGTTTGTTATCAAAAATTTTGTCCCCCTCAAATCAAAAATCGACGTGTATCACCATTTTTGCCAAAAATTATTGGGTAAGCCTAAATCGGGGGTGGAAACTTTTTTAAAAAACAAACTGTATATGGAGTAAGATTATATATAACGCAAAAGCAAAATGTTGTCGTGACTCTAATCAAACTACATAAAAACCCAAAAGTACTGCTTTGAAAACAAAAAATACAATTTTTTTTTCAAAAACCAGTGCCGGAACGACGTTCCCGCACGAGTGCACCCCAGGGTAGGCCAACATTATGATAAATATATTAAAAAAATCACTGGATGAATCCATTGTTAGAAATATGTTATTATTATTAATTTACATCACGCGCCTATGTACACCGAGTTTTCTAGTTCCCTAAAAATTTTTTAATGAAGAGTTACTTTTCATTTCTAGTTAGTTGAACTTAATCTTTATTTCTAGTTAGTTGAACTTAATCCTCTCCAAATATATAAATTTTTAAAAAGTGCTCAGTGAATAACTTTTTTACTATAAAAAGTGCTTAGTGCTCGTAATTTAAAGTACTTTTTTGAGTGCTTAGTGCTCGCGAGCACTTTTTGCTCGTCACAGTTTTGTAATGGACTAATCTGACTTTTGGTAAATATATAATATAAATAATTTTCATTTCAGGGCTGTGAGGTTAACTGGACCTTTTGTAACAATGATATACAGTATGATAACTGGTGATATGCTTACATTTGGGATAATTTATACAATAGTTTTGTTTGGGTTTTCGCAGTCATTTTTCTTTTTGTATAAAGGATTTTCAGGAGTGAACTCCACTTTATACTATAGTTATCCTACAACTTGGATGGCGTTATTTCAGATTACCTTGGGCAATTACGATGTAATATTAATAATCATAGTACTTATTTTTATTTATATCTATTTGCTTTTCAGTATCAAGAATTAGGTTCAACACAGTACCCGTCGGTTGCAAAAACTGTATTCGCCTTATTTATGGTTTTTGTACCTATATTGTTATTAAACATGTTGATAGCAATGATGGGAAACACTTATGCTCATGTTATCGAACAAAGTGAAAAAGAATGGGTGAAACAAGTCAGTATTCAAACCCTTGGGTATATTTAGTATTAATATATTTCTTTTTAGTGGGCAAAGATAGTAATAGCACTAGAACGTGCGATACCTCAATCTGATGCTCACCACTATCTACAAGAATATAGTATTTCCTTAGGTGGTGGTGATGATCCCGCATCAGAACAGAGAGGCGTGATGGTCATTAAGTCAAAAAGTAAAACTAGAGCTAAGCAACGAAAAGGAGCAGTGGCAAATTGGAAGGTAAACAATATTTTTTTATAAAAAGCTTTTGGTTATACATTCCTCGGAAAATGTATTTAGAAAAATGTATGGAGAGGATTAAAAAATCCTAAATTTTACAAAATTTTAAACAGTATGGATACGTGAAATCTTTGTAAATGTTCGTTAAAATTCGCATTAATTTGTAAAATTTTGTTTTTTTTTTGTGTTTGTACGAAGTGTAAAAATTTTAAAAAGTACGTCATATATCTTTTCAATGCAGCAAGTACAAGCAAGGATTCATCCTCGTATGAAATTCCACAAATTGTAGAATGAAATATTTAGTGTTTGTTACTCTTATATGGATTTATAAACGAATCATATCAACAATATCCTATTCTATCCACATACACTATGACGCAAATCCCTGTTGCGTTCAATAGAACTTATCAGAATTCTGTAAGATGGCGCTGTTTAGAATTGTTGGAGTCCTCGCTGAGTTCGTCACATTGTGTGTGGACAGTATAAAGCTGCAGATTCGAGCATTCGTCTGTATTCACCACCAGAATATAAATACACCCTGTGTGATCTGTGTTTACAGTTTACTATGAGCGATGTATGCGTCATCTGAAATTTCTATTCTCGGGCGCTACCTTCCGTTTATAGTTTGAAGGCCATTTGCTCAGGCAGCTTCAGTGGAGAAAGAAATACTCCAGGGGTCGTTACGGTATCGACCAAAATCACTGGCGGCCGGTAGGGCAGAATTTACTTTCCCTGGAGTTCCGGAGTAGCTGCTGCGGTAGTATCCTATCCTCTAAGACGGCTCTGTTCCGGAGGTTTCTGGTATGTGATCGATCTCGGTGTCGCTATCTAACGTCTAGGTCACAACGGAGGAGCGTTGGCAAGTGTTCGAGTCTCTAATCGAACTGCCTAAATGGATCGTAAGCCGTGCCATACCATAAGGTTGGTTGAGTATGTATCGATACGCGATGACTGATCGTGACGGCTCCACTTTCGGGACGAACTGTGAAGGAATGTCGCGGTGTTTATTATATTTTATGTATTCATGCATTTTTATTTTAGCCATTTGCGGTTCATTCTCTGCTGCGATGTTTTTAATAACACGATAATTATAACAATTATTTTAAGAGGGAATTAATTATAATAATTATTTTTAAGACGTAAGGACGGAATTAGAATTATTATTAAGTAAAAGTAATAAGATCAGAGATTAGGGAATTAAAACATTGGCAAAATTCGTAACATCGTTACAGTTGCCAGATTTACAAAAAGTCAATTTTTTACTTACTTTTTTGTGTTAACGTGTAAATTTTTGATTCAAAAATGGCGGGAGGATCAGATTTTTTTAACTTATGTTTATTCTTTGTACCTAGATACTAATTATACATGCAAATGTAAAGAGCCAAATATGATTTTAATCCTCTACTCAGATCTTTAGTACTAATAATAATATTTAAGGCTCTATTTTTACATTTTAGAATCAAGTAAAATCTTTATATCCAAACTTTTTAATATTTGAAATTTTCAAAAAAATAAAACATTTTATTGTCAAAACATTACAGACAGCCAGATTTACACAGTTAAAATAAAATGTCATTTTTCTTACTGAAGTGTATATTGCTGGAATATTTCGGCAAAATGCGGAAAATGTCTCGATAAAATTGTAAAGTGTGACCTCCCACCCCCATGCTGTGTAAAGTTTTACTACTTGCAAGAAATTATTTACCCTTGAAATTTATTTACCAATGATTTTTACACCTTTTTTACCCGTTGCCGTTTTACCCCAATAGCTGTGATCGTCATTTGTTTCGATAGGACCCACGTTGCATTAAATAATCGTAGTAATAATAATAGCATTATTTTAAAGTTTGGTGACAAGCGAACATAAATCAAAACACAAAAATCTCAAGAAAATATTTGTTCATTAAGAATAATTACTGGGGCGCCACCTAACCACCTTCATAATAAATATATTAATTATAAATAACCAATTGTGCTGACAATAAATAAATTAGAAATAAATAGCCTCTTTGGAGCTTATAAAAGCTCCATCCAACGAATACACACTACTGGGACATTTACCAAAGAATATGTTCAAAAAGTTCTTAATAACTTTAAATACCGTAAATGTCATCAGACGTGCACTGTCTCTATCTGGGTTATTGGCAATTATTGCTCTTTGGGGTATCAGAAATACCTTTATATTATTATAGTGTTGTATGGGTAATCCTATTAAGTTACTGCCAGATCAGTACCAGCCATGTAATCCATATTTCAGGCTGAATACTCGCTGAACCATAATGTAGAAATATATAATGCGATTGATACCTAC
This sequence comes from Neocrepidodera transversa, assembly GCA_963243735.1. Classification (NCBI taxonomy): domain Eukaryota; kingdom Metazoa; phylum Arthropoda; class Insecta; order Coleoptera; family Chrysomelidae; genus Neocrepidodera; species Neocrepidodera transversa. The sequence continues at coordinate 23,145,283 of OY725347.1, read as the reverse complement.
CATTGACAATATATTTTAGAAAAATATATCATAAAAGTTGTTATTTAGGATGGTACAATTAACTGATAAACGTCAACCCCTCATGAACAACGAAAGATGGATATTTTATAAGCTGTTTTAGTGGATACGTATTTAACCTTATGCTCAGGGACTACAAGAAGTTGGCGAATTAAAATGTGAAAATATTTATTCTGATTTATTGTTGAGAAAGCAAAATAATTCCAAATGAAGTGAAGAAATTGTCGTTAAGATGGGATATGTATAAATGGATAGACGCCGAAATATTGAGCGTCGGGACGCTGAATGATGTCTAATATTGTAGATTCTGTTGATGGTGTTCGTAGTTTAATTTGTGAAAATAGACTGGGTTTTGAAGAAGTAAAACCTGACTGTCTGTCGAAATTATAGGCGTCGGCGTCTCAGCGCTGGATACAGGAACTTCGGTGACGTGTTGGTAGTCTGAAATTTGATTTTTGTCTGATCTTTTCTCCTGATTTTTATGCCGAGTTTGACTAAACATTTTTCGTCATAATGTTCTGTGGTACCGTGTACTATTTGTTTTTCTATAAACACAGCCATCTAACGAATCTTAAGAAAAGTGCTGATGAAGACGAAATAAAATATAATTAAAAATAATGCGTTTTGACAATATAAACACAGACAGATCAAGTGGCTTGAAAAAATCAACAAAGTCAAGACAAAGCAAAACACATTAAATATAATGTGTTTTGGCTATTTCTCTAAAATTCCTTGAAAAAATAATAATATGATATACCGGAGGTTAGTTGGTCACCAAAAGATAATATGTCAAAAGTAATCGAGATTTATTTGTCATTAATGTCACTTTCTGTAATAGAATCAACTTGGATCTAAAGGCAATACCTTGACTATTGAACATTGTGGTGTTACCCGATTGTGTTTTTATTTATTTCTGCTTTGTTCTTTGTTAAAATTCGTAATTTCAATCAGTCCATTAAGGTATTTATTATTATATTGATTGTTCATATTAGTTATTACAATTAAATCATGAAAAATTTTTTTTTTGCATTTATTTAACTTCTACACGAAAACCTGAAAACCTGAAAACCCATTGAACCATACCGGATCTTACAAAACAGTAATTAAACTTTCAAGTTAAATTACAAAACTAGCATATGCGTATTTTTCATGTATTTTCTATTAAAGAAAAATTTAAACTTTGAGCTATTTTTTAATTTTTAATCGAGTAACATTGAGTAAAATTGAATAAAATGAGTACAATTAAGTAGAAAACTGAGTACACGGTTCTTCAAACGGGTTGTCAAAAGGACAAACTTGTGTGTAAGGTTATAATTAATAATCATATTGCTCTTTTTCTCTTATTTTCTGATGTCACATATACCTCAAGTTATTGATATTTGAATTGCTCTGCAACAAATGTTTGGGTATGATATTGTTACCTTTGTTTTTGCGTATAATCTCGTTGATTCAGATCCTGACAGGTTTTTTTGACTCCTTCTAGTAGCCAATATGACACCGTAAAAAACTGTGAAATTGTACTATGAATTCGTATTATCCCGTGGAATTTATAAAAATATGATTGATCTAGTCTAAGAATGAAAGTGATAAATTAAATTGATTTAATTTTTAGAGGGTTGGAAAAGTGACACTAAGGGCTTTAAAGAAAAAAGGCATGACAGGGGAAGAAATGAGATGTCTAATGTGGGGAAGAGAATCTATAAACACACCTATAAAAACAAAAAGGTAATTATATTAACTATTTTTCCTCTATCTAATTGTTATTTAATTTTAGGAAAAATAATAACCCGTATGCGATAAATTCTCAAGGGCCCAATTTGACGGGAGGTTTTGGCGATGCTTTGACAGGAGCCTTGGATGTCATAGCTTTTACTCATGACGTTGATATCAATGCATCAGTCCAAGGCTTGAATTTGGCTAGTGCTAAGCAGCCACCACCTAAATACAATGACGTTTCGAAAATTTTGGACCCGGTTCAAATCAATAATCAGATTAATGCCATAAATATACCTAATGGAGGTGAGTAAAATTTAATAAAAATATGTTTAATAATGTTTTGCTTTATTTTTAGGTACCGCTGTAATTGGAGCTTTATCTCAATTAACAGAATCGCAACCTCTGCCTGAACCTCCTATCACAAAACAACCACTAACAATCACCTCTTCTGCACTTAATCTCTCAGTAAAAATTAAAGATCCTTTAAGAGAACTGGTTTTGTGCTCTGAGAAAGAAGATGATCCCGAAAAATTGAAATTTTTGGCGCTTTCAGCAGCAAATTTAGCCAACGAGGAAATTCTTCGTGGTCAAACTGTGACAGAAACTCAAAATAAAAGTCAGCCCAGTATTAATGTATTAGCGGGAATTTTTGTAGGAACAGAATCACTGATAAGGAAAGTTGAGGAAAATTTAAAAAAGAAATTTGGTGTTTTAGATCCAAGCGATAGCGAAGGATTTGGAGGTGAGAAAATCATATAAGATACGTTAAAAATAACATAACACTTTCCCGCTATTTTATGTGAAGTATAAGAAAGATCTAGTGTTTGTCACTCTAATTTTGATCCACAAATAAAATCTTCCAATAATATTTACACTATTTTATATTTAAAGCACTATCCATAGTTTGCAGTTAATATTTTCGAAGGGAACTCTGTATATTATAATTTATATGTTTCTTCTGGGATTACTGAACACACCTTATAGACAATTAGACAGCTCATTGATAATAAATGACACTATTTCCTTCTAGCTACTATGACCTTTTATCAATTAAGCACACGTACATACATACATACATTTTTCCTAAAATGTGTTTCTTGGACTCAGGAGACCTAGAAACTTAAAGAAAAGTCAAAATCTCGAGATCGGTTTTTTACCCGAAAACAATATTTTCCCTTTTTATATATACTACCGTATATATGGTATATTTAGCGGGAAAATAAAAATATATACATTTATTTTTAGAAGCGCCACTATTGGGAAAAGTATCCAGAACGCGGAGATCAAAATCAGCACATCTTCGTAACTCGTCAGCAAAGTCTAAGAATTCCGATAAAAGAAAATTAATTTTGAATTCCGATTCAAGTATAGATAATGTTGAAGTACATGATCCTAGAAAGTTTTTAACATGTACTGGAGAAGCAGTTTTGCAATCCGGGCTCGATTTCATCGATGTTACCATGGGCGAAAAAGATTTGTAATTTTATATAAATAATTATTAAGATTTTTTTAATTTTATTATTTTATTATTCTAGGTCCGGTTCTCTTTCTGATACTGTGACTGTACAGGGTGTTGGAAGCGGAGCTGATACACAAAGTGGTAATTGTAAACCAAAAACGAAGAAGAAGAAAAGGCCTGCTACTGGAAAAACGAACAAGTAAGTACTGTTATAACATAAAAAATATCGTTGAGAATAATCTTATAAAATAATTCAAATTTTATCGATGCCTTTTTAAGCTCTGCTCGTGGTGTGTCATTCTAGTACATTAACCAAATATTTCGCTGAGTCATATCTTTAACCGCGCGCTTTCATAATTTACCTACTGGTTTCTTCTTCTTCCTGGCAAAACTTGCACTAGCCTTTGTTTATTGGACCCATTCTATTGCTCTGTTTACAGTGTTGCTACTCTGATATTGCTTTTTACGTACTTTCTCTCTCGGCATAATAAAAATCTGATGTATATTCAGTCATCTGTTATATACGGGCCTTGTTTGGCCAGTTCGTTTGCTGTTATAAGTATTAACATCGAAAACATTAACAGTATAGACGTTGAAGGAAGCAATAAAATTATTAAAACGAGGTAAAGCTGCCGGTCATAATGGGATTACTTCTGAAATGTTAAAACTACTGGGATCCAAAGTACTTAGAAAAACTAACCATTTTATTTAATAAGTTGTATGCTGAAAGGCGAATACCTCCTAAATGGGAAGTGAGGATATTATTACCTCTGTTCAAGAAATGAGATAATAGTGTATGTTCCAACTATAGAGGCATAAAAATATTAAAGTTTATGAGAGAATTCTGGAAAAAAGATTAAAAGATAATATAGAATACCAATTTGAAGAATCGCAAAGCGCCTTTCGTAAAGGCAGTGGTGTGCAAGACAATATTTTCATCATGAGACAATTAATTGAAAGAAATAATAATATATAGTATATATGTGGCGTTTTTGGATATAGAAAAAGACTTTGATCGTATTCTTAGATAGCAAGTATGGGCAAGTTTAAACAAGAGAGGGATAAACCAAATTAATTGAGGCAATAAAGAGTATATATAAAACAACGAGAAACTATGTAAGAACCGGAAATCAATGATCGGAAGAACTTAATACCAAAGAAGGTTTGACACAAGCTGGAGTTTTAAGTTCAACTCTTTTCAATGCAATATTGGATGATGTCATAAAAGAGGTGAAAGAGATAGTGAAGAAATACTCCGTTGGATACAGAAATGTGGAACACATACAGATCTCGGATTGTCATTTTGCTGACGATTTAGTTGTATACGACAAGAATAAAAACGCTTGGTTATCGCTGATCTATCGATGCCTCTTTAAGCTCTGCTCATAGTATTGTCTTTCTAACACATTAACCAAATATTTCGCTGAGTCATATCTTTAACCGGAATTTCTACTTTCACAGTGTCATAATTTACCTACTGGTTGTTTCTTCACCCTGGCAAAACTTGCACTAGCCTTCGTTTCCTGGACTCATTGTATTGATCTGTTTATAGTGTTGCTTTTACGCACTTTCTCTTTCTGGTGTATATAAGGCTTTTTTGGCCAGTTCGTTTGCTGTTTTGTTATCCAGAAGTTCTTGATACAACTCAGGGTCTCTTTACTGTGCCTTGTTTGTTTAGGATAGGTACAAGGTCTTAGACTAGCTTATAGCTACTTGGTAACAGTAGTAATTCAGTATATTACGAACAGATGATAAGTTTTGGATTGTTATTGACCTGTTGCCAAAGCGTAAAAATATTCATTTTCACTTTTTTAAGTTGTTATTTTTACAGTGCCACAATTTTCAAAATTGAACGGACGGGGAATTTCAAACGTTTATAGTGGTGTTACCAATTTTATTCCTGATTTTTAAAAATATCCTGTTTATTTTTGTTTAAACAATTGGAGCCGTCATTTACCAACTGGATTCACTGCAGCCAGGTCAACTTGTTCCTGGTTCATGGTTACCTCAGGATGGTTCTTATGTGTAACCGCCATCCCGATTCCTGTTACGGCCTCTCTGTAGGTCCCAGTCTTTCCAGTTTTAGCTGTAATATTTCTGAGCTTTTTGACGAGCCGAGGAGATGTTTGCGAGGCCGATCAATAGTGTTTGGATTAATTTCTTACACCAGGCGTCGGCAACTGATCTCGAGGAGTCTCTCTAGGCTTCTCCTTGGTCGACGTGCCCTCTGCCTATTTTCTGACTTTGTTCTGTTGACTTTTCTGAGCTTCCGAAAGCCTGTGTAATTTATAGTCAGTTTTCACCTTTTCGGCGATTGTGTTAGCGGTTTCGGATGTAAACGCTGACATGCCGCTAGCCATCGCAAATTCCTCTGTGATGTTTGGTCTATTCTCCTCTGAGAGTTCGCTCTTAAAGTATCTTTTTGTTTTTTCCTTTTGTTTCATAATGAATCCCACGAGTATAGGAGAAGAGGTGGTTCACTCCTGCGGTGCCCCTACGCCGGTGTAAGGCTGTATAATCTAGGAGTTCGCCTTGTATCTCAGAGGCTCCTTTGTGACGATTCTATCCCACAAGCAGGGGTCACTTGACATCCTTAGGTTGGGGGATTGGTCAGCATCTTCTTATTGGTTATTTAGGTGATAACCTACCCCTAAACAACTAGGTTGTTTTTAAAATTAGTGGCGTTCGTTTTTGGACATAATACAGGGTGTCCCAAATAAGAGTGATCGATTTTGAATGTAAATGCACAACGTATTAATTGCTCTAAATAAATCGGGTTTCCACTAATTGTTTTCTTTTACCCAAAAGTTTTTTATGAAGTTTGTTTACATTTTATCCCGTCAATACAGGTTGATCTACTAATTTTGGTCAAAATAAATGGGAAAAATATGTGTTATTTTAAATTTAACACTCTGTATATTTTGATGGCATTTAAAAGAGCGATTCATCATTTTTCAAACAATGTACAGTTTGATATCTTTTGCTTTCATATCAACAAAGATATTCGAAATTTCAAGAAACACTGCATTTATTCTAATGGAAAAAGGTCATTAAATAAAAATTTTACAAAAAATTTATTCAGAAACAAAAAATTACAAAAATCGTTTGAAAATTTAAAATTAAAAAATGGCACAAAATTTCAAAAATTCGCAAAAACTCACAAAAAACCAAAAAAAAAGTCTCAAAAAATGGAAAATTATCGGAAAAAATCGCAAAAATGGCAGCAAATCCCAAATAATCGTAAAAAATAAAAAAAAAACAAGGAAACATTATTAAAAAATGGCAAAAAATCAGAAAAAAATTAGAGAAGAAAATAAAAAGATAAGAAAAAATTGCAAAATATCGCTAAATTGTCAAAAAAAAAAACGCAAAAAGGGGCAAAAAACTGCAAACAAAAAACCCAAAAAGGTGAAATAAAAAAAACCAGGAAACATTTGAAAATAATTAAAAAATGGCAAAAAATCTGAAAAAATTAGAGAGGAAAAACGAAAAGATGAGAAAAATTGCAAATTATCGCAAAAATGTCAAAAAAATGCATAAACTCGCGAAAACCACAAAAAATCGAGAAAACTCACAAAAATTGCAAAAAATCAGAAAAAACCTTACAAAACGGCAAAAATTGCATAAATTGCAAAAAATCGACAACATGGAAAGTATCAGAAAAAAAATTGAAAGAGAAAAATCATGAAACATTAGGAAAAATTGAAAAATCGAAAACTCAAAATATGGCAAAAGATATTGCAAAAAATCACAAAAAAATCTTACAAAAAAAATTGCATAGATTGCAAAAAATCGCAAAAACTCGAAATAAAGTGGCACAAATTGCAAAAAAAAATCGCAAATAATACAAAAAAGCGAGTAGGCACATACAGTATTTTTGTAACTTTTACATTATTTAATACTATTAATTACATTATTAGTTTTATTAAATGTTTGTGATGTTTAGTTGCTGAATAAATTATTTGTCACATTTGTTAATTTTTATTTACTGTTAGGATTTTCGTAAGGGAAAATGCGGTGGTTCTTGAAATCTGGAATATCTTTGTTGTTAGGAAATCAAAAGATATCAAACTATACATTTCTTAAAAGAAGATAATAAATCTTTATTAATAAATTGTACAAAGGAGTGGCGCAGTTTAGATCTTTTACATGCCATCAAAACATACAGGTTGTTCCACTTAAAATAATAGATATTTTCTCCATTTATTTTGAAAACAATTAGTAGATCACTCTGTATTGACGGGATAAAATGTAAACAAACTTCATAAAAAACTTTTGGGTAAACGAAAACAATTAGTGAAAACCCGATTTATTTAGAGCAATTAATAGATTGTGCATTTACATATAAATCGATCACTCTTATTTGGGACACCCTGTATTAAAATAACCAGTTTTATTATTTACGTGTATTAAAATAATACCCTATAAAATTGTTGTTTGTTAATATTTACTAGAGCTCGCAACAATGTTAATCATTGTTGGGAGTAATATACTTCTATTCACAATCGTATATGTAATAGGTTAATTACACACTTATTAAAGGTCGGGAAATAAGCTATTACAAACTTTACTTCCTGCCCACGGGTGGGAAGTAATATCTACCACTTCCCGCCCGTGATCCGGATAGATTTCTCTATCATATCAGGAGAAAGCGATACATAGTATTATTACAACAATAAAGTAACAGACTTTAATAAACTATATGTATTTCCAAAACCTATTTTATTTGTTTTAATGTTAATCGTATATATTTTTTTGAAATTGTGGATTCAAATAAAATGATTGTGAATAAAATAGTATACAAACCATGGCGGAAATTATCATTCCTGTCTCGGGCAATAGATCACTTCGGCGAGAGCGCTTCGGTGATTTATATTTACCCTCGACAGTAATGATGAATTTCCTGCCTCGGTATGTAATCTACTATTCTCTATGCTTGTAAGGCATAGAAGTAAAGTTAGTTTCTAACTCGTGTGTTTTATTAAGAAGAAGAAGTTTAACTTATTTTAATAATATGAAGATTTTAAAATTGTACTAACGACTATTCAATTGATATAATTTGTATTAGAATAATACAATTGTGCCCACTTTAGCAACAATAATGATGTATAATCTTGGAGAGGAGCGTACTAATGATGTAGGCAGCAGATGCGTTTAGTTATATCTCTAACAGTACACTGAACTGGAATTTTATTGGTACGAACCGATCAGATCTTGTTCGTGTGATTCTCACTCTACCGACTCATATTCGTTTCTTTTTTAAATTAACTCTCTGGGAAGATTACTTTAAGTATTGCATTTTTTATAGTTTTATTTGATACTTTGTTGTAGGGTGGCGCCGTCTTACCAACGACAGTGTAAATCAGCCAAAGATAAGCAAGAATTGGAGTCTGAGGAACTCTCTTCTCCTGATCCTTTGGAACCTTGGAGTACAAAAAATATTGCAAATATGAATACAATTTTGGCTTGGCAGAACGATCAAGACAGTTTATAATAAATAAATTATAAACACATAAATTGAACAAAATAATATATTTTTTTTGGTGAAAACTTATGAGGATTTTCATTTCCCCACATTATAAAACAATGTAACTCATGATGTATTAAAAAAAAACTAATATTTTCCAAAAGAAATAATACTCGGATCTATGTATTTTTTACTTTCCCGGACCAATCAAAGGGAAAGTAAGGTGAACGAGCAAAAAAAAATTTGAGATATCGATGGAAATATCCATTTTGAGGTCCCCCAAGAAGATTGAGACCATTTCCAGCGTATGGTCTGTCTGTGTGTCTGTGTGTAATCTTCCACGATAACTGCCGAACCGTTTGACCAAGTCCTTGTAAATATGATCTATATGCTCCTTCTTGTCGCATTATAAAAATTAAAAATAATTAGTCCTTGTGTAAGAAAATTACTAAATGATACTTTTATTTACCTGAAAATAGCGTACCTGCATTTTTATTATATTATTATACAGGGTGTTTCGCGAGTGACTGGCCAAACTTTACCAGATGGTATAGGACCATGTAGTTGTTTCATACCGGCTATTATTATGTTCCAAATATCTTTTATTTAATATACAGGGCGTTTATTTAAAAAAAAATCAATTGTCAATATTTTGGCGATGGTTGTTCTAATTTGAACAAAATTTGGTACGTATATTCTAATGTGGGTAATTTACCAAATTCTGTATCGTAAACAACAAAAATTTATTTTAACGCCGTCAAAAAAAATTATTTTTTTACAAAGTATAAAACTTCACCCTGTATATGAATTTTGCCAACTTTCGATATTTATTAATAAACTACAACAATAACGTAAACAAATCAAACTCTCAGAGTTTTTGGCACATTTTTAGTAATTCTAGTTTTAATTCCTAAATTTATGATTAACCGTTTTTAAATAATATTTACGTACGCACCTGCTTTAAAACCCCAGAAATATTCATAAAAGTTTTTAATTTTGCTAGATTAAACTCACTTTCAATTGAATGACTACTATTGGCCAACATAGGTCAAAAATAATGATCGAGAAAAAACAGGTACTTAAAATTATGTTAAATAATAAATAAAACAAATTAACTAAAACTAATACATAAAAACAAATCTAATACAAGGTAACAAGATTATAAAAAGTTTGCGAAATATCCACCTCCAATTTAAATGCAATTTTCTTGATCGTAACACTAAATTATTTACACCAGCTCTGATCATTTCGGGATTAGCGTATACTCTTTGTTTTAGATGATACCACAAAAAATAATCTAAAGGGGTAAGGTCGGGTGAGCGAGCAGGCCAGGGAACTGGACCGTTATGACAAATTAATCTGTTCTGGTAAGACTGGTTTAAATGTTCCCTTACCTATCGTAAACTTTTATGAATATTTCTGTGGTTTTTAAGCAGGTACGTACGTAAATATTATTTAAAAACGGTTAGTCGTAACATTCTGGAATAAAAACTAGAATTACCATAAATGTGCCAAGAACTCTTAGAGTTTGATTTGTTTAAGTTATTATTGAAGTTTATTAATCGATATAAAAAATTGTTAAAATTCATCTACAAGGGTGAATTTTCATACACCCTGTATATATTAAACAAAAGATATTTGGGACACAATAATAGCCGATATGAAACCACTTCATGGTCCTTTACCATCTGGTAAAGTTTGGCCAGTCACTCGCAAAACACTCTGTATATGTCACACATCTAGATATAAAAAATAATTATTTCTCTATCTTTTATAGGATAATCACAAATAATCGAAGACAGACACATATAAGCAAGAAACAAATACATTCTGATATAGATTTTTTTTTAAATTAAATTTTCAATATTATGTACAATGTATAAAACAAGTTACAATAAGTACATTTTGTGATTATATTATTGCTGACATGGATAAAAGTTGTTCAGTAGCACTCCCCTACCTATAAAATGCTAATATGAATACAGACAAATTTTGGCTGACGGGATGGAAGATTCTGCTGCTAGAATATGTTGAACAGGTTGCGTGGAATTGTTTTTTAAGTATTCTTCTGATATCTGTAGTTGTCATTAAATTATTTGCAAGATCATTAGGGTTTTGCTCGATCCTACTGGCATATTTTTGTGCGAAGTTGGTAATTTCTTCTTTTACAGAAGATATTTGGATATAGTTTGGTTGCTAATGTACCATGAAGCATCTGTTAAGATTTGAGGACTTTGGATTGAAATCGTGAAAATACTTCAATATGTAATAGGGATGAGGTTACCCACAGCTGAATGCTGTAGGTCCATACGAGTTTGAGGATTGCTTTGTATATAAGGACCTTGTGGCCTAGTACAGTTGTTTGAGTCTAATACCCAGTTGTTTTCTTTTCGTCAGGCCATTTCAGGATATTGGTGGCATGCTAATATTGCGGTAACTTCATGGGTTTGTCTGAATAGCTCAGCCGTAAACAGGAGGTACAAGACTGGTCCAAGAACGCTACCTTGTGGAACTCCAACGTTGATTGGGTACAAAAAAGTTAGTTCGTCGTGGTATTTAACAATGTAATGTATATTTTGTAGGTAGCAGGAAAGTAAGGAGAAATATGAATGTGGAATGATTTTAAACATTTTATATAGAAGTCATCTATACCAAACTCTATCGAATACCTTTGATATATCTAGGAAAGCGGCAGAACAGTACTTTTTCTCTTCTAGGGATCAGTTAAAGATATGATAAATTTGTTCAGTTGTAGCGTTTTGTGACTGAAAACCAAATTGATGATCTGGTAGGTCTGTATCTGTAAGGTGGGGAGGGTGGGCTGCTCGGCAAGTGGGCTATCGAACAGCATTTAGGCTTCATTAGGCCTATTGTGCATCGTCCTTAGTAAGTGAGTAGTTGACAACGTAGCCTAGAGGTGCCTCTCTTATGTTGGCCGGTGTTAGCCAATACTTGCCGAACACAGTTTTCCTAATTGACGAGAGTGTAGGGCAAATATAGAGGATGTACTCAATTATCTCGTCTTCTTTTTCACACCCCTGTAGAGTGCGATGTCTGACAGCCCCATGTTGTTGAGGTGTTTTCGTACTGGACAGTGACCAGTCAGAATAACTGTTAAAACGCGCAGATTCAGCCTAGTCATGGACAAGTATTTGTTGGCTTTGTGTTGTCAGGGTAACTTACGAGGTCTCTAGCAAATCTGCAGCTTCTTGTTTCATGCCCTCATTCCTTAAATTTTACAAGGGGGTGATCCTTAATTAGGTTGGTCACGACCGATGTGTTTGTTCAATGAAGGAGCCAGGTCTAAATAGTTTTTGGTAGGCTGCCTTCTTGGCCAATTAGTCAGCGAGACGGTTACCTTTTGATGTTGTATGGCCTTTGATCCATTAACGTGACCACATTGTTGATGGATGCTTCTACGAATGCTTGCATGGTCACATTATAGTACTAACCCTAAGCAAATTCGTGGCCTGTCCAGGGCGAGTAGTGTTTGCCTGTGATGATCATTGTTGAGGCGGCTGATGAGAGTGTCCAAGACCATTAATGTATAATTTATTGCTGAGCTAGGATAGATTCTAACCTTGCAAGTAATTGTTATTCTAAAATTTTCGATGCTACTGGGGCAAACTTATGGCTTCAAGATAATTTGGGCAACTTTACGTGATAGTGGAAAGTGTCCTGTTCTTACTACTATATTATAAACCTGTATGAGAAATAGTAGGCCTGTTCTTCGTAACTCTTTGAAGATTTTTACACTAATAATATTGTAGCCAGGAGATTTTTTGGGTTCAATTTATTATTGATTACGTCTGTGAATTTTGCTACTTTTAGCCCAAGAGCTGTCTGCTGTGCGTATCGCAGAGATATGTTGGTATCCTCTGTTGATTTTCTCTACTATCTTCCATAGTGAATACTCTGTGGCTTCTGTTGCAATAATATTTAAGTAGGTTTCAATATTATCGTTTTTGTTATTATTTAGAAGTACTTTTAATTCATTTCTGATTTGATTTAACCTAGTCTTAATTTAGTGGTGTACGTGTTGTGTTATTTGCCAACATTTTCTCCGTTTTCGTTGCTCCTCAATTTTTTGTATTATTGTGTTAGGCAGTTCTTATTCAGTTATACACCCCTGGGGATAAGAGTGATATTCCATATATGGGCTGTTTCTTTATCTTTTTTTGGTGTCTTCTATGTTATGGTCTTTATTTGCTTTGACAGGTGAGCCTCGATAAAAGCGCTAAACACTTTTCAAATAAAATTCAAATTTGTCTGGGAATGCTTAGAACATGTCAAAAACCTAAGTGCCACAGGGTAATAAGTTAATCTTTAGGTTACCAGGTCACAAAGGTATTGATGGTAACGAAAAATCAGACGCCCTTGCACGAGAAGGATCGGCAACCAGATACACCGGCCCTGAACCGGTAATTGTCATAACTAAAAATTCGGTAAGAACTAAAATTAACCAGTGGGTACATAAACAACACCTAACATACTGGCAGACACTAAATAAGATATCAGGTTTAACCGGTTTTATAACTGGACATTGTAGCCTGAGAAAACACCATCACACAATGGGTATCTTCCAAGGGGATACTATATGCAGATTGTGTGACAAGGAGGATTAAACAGCCACCGCCGTAATATTCGAATGTGAGGCACTGCGCTGCGTTCCAGAAGACCCTACCTAATATCTCACCGGTGAAGAGTTTCTTACATCTTAACAAGGTTACAAATCTCTTCACAGACTAACAGATGAACAGGACAATAATCCGACGGCTGCAGTGGTGGGAGACTCAACCTGGCTTGTAAACCAACTAACCAACTATGGTATGCCAGTTTGATATGAAGAAGGAAATTATTTACATTGTAATTGTTGTTGGTCTCCAAGATTGAGCGGCTTCATCATCTGAGGAATCAAATTGCTTTGTTGAACCATTGTTTTTTGTAGCAGAATCAAGTTGCTATACTTAACCAAATTGTAAACCCGTGGAACATGTTTAGAACGATAAAAACGTTAAAAATACATAATTTGTTCCCGTATACTGCCGGTTTGCATTAAGTAGTAAATCTTGTTTTTTCTTGTATAGTCCGAGTAGCAACGTTGCATGATTAATTTTAACCGCAGAGCTATAGAGAGTATCTACATTATCTCAGTGAGCCATTTTGAGCTTTTATGTGTCTCAAATTTAACAGATACATCAAATAAAGCTCGAGAAAATGACCGAATCGAAGCGGTTTTATAGGAAATATGTGAGGATATAACATGTTATATCCTCACATATTTCCTCCTGACATGACATCGGATACACGGAAAAAAAATTCGATACTTAGTATACGAAATTCATATACTTATTAGCTGAATTTCATATACCCGGCGTAACAGAAGAAACGCACTTCTAAAACAATCCGACGGAGTCACCTGTTCCAAATATGCTTTGTTATCCTGGAACTAAACTACTTTCATATATTCCTAAATTACCGGGCTATAGGATCAGATACTCTTGGCATATTAAGCTAAAAACCCCGTTCTACCTGGCCATGTGAAAATAAAAATCTTGTCATATAAAGCTTATAATCTCGTCATATTACTCTAGTATGCCGGTATATATATTTTTTGTTATATATACTCAAAAGTTATATCTTATCTTTTATAATAATATAAATTCGTAGCGTTATTTGATTACAAAAAGAGAATTTATTTTTTAATTTCTTTTTACAGATTGTCTTAAAATTTAATTCATTTTGATTAATTTTATATTTCATATTTTGATCTAAAATTCATATATTTCATTTTAATAATATCATTGTTTTATATTCTTTTTCAAAAACTGAGACCACGAAATCTGGTAATTTATAAGATATTTGTCTTATATTTACCTTATTTTTTTTTTCCTTTGGACTACGTTTTTCCCTTTGGACTACGTTTTTCCTTTGGACTACGTTTTTTCCTTTGGAGTACGTTTTTTCCTTTGGAACAGTTTTTCTTTTGGACCAGTTTTTCTTGGACTACGTTTTTTTTGACCAAGCTTGTTTTTCTCGGACTACATTTTTTCTTCGACTACGTTTTTACTGGACTATTTGGACCAAACCATCCGAGTTTCCTCTGGAGAAAGAAGATAAGAAAAACCTCAAGAACAAGTTTTTTTGAAAATAAGCAAAAAGAAAAAATCTCTGAAATTTTCGTTCATCATAAATAAAACAAATATAACGTTTAATTTGAGTTTAATTTCCTTAAACCCACAAAAAGAAAGAAAGGACGGATTTTGAAATATATCACAGTTTTTTTGTCAATTGTTTCTAATTATATCAAAAAATCAATTAGACTGTGTCCAAATTTTTTTTTTTTATTTTGCTTCTGATATATTTCAAATCCTATTCGTGGAACGAACCCATAATAAAAAGATTTGAGCTTGAATCACATATATTATTTATTATCAACAAATTAAAGTATCGTTTCAAATTCCATATTGTTGTGCATGGACTAAACATTAAAATAAACCAAATAAATAAATACAATTCTGTAAGAAAACAAATTAAAATCACTTATCTAATCACCAAAGATCCGTAAAGTTTGTTTTACTCCTTTGGAATAGAATAGAAGTCTATTTACAATTATATAATGCACCGATTGAATATTTATTGGTCAAGTTGGAGTTGTAGTTTTCTGTAATAGTTCGATTTGCACTTTGCAAATGGTTTATAGATGTCGCCACTAATACAATATGTAACTCTCTCGTGAATTTCATTTCACTTCCAGTCATCTATGGATTATATGTATACGTGAATAATAGTTGCGTTTATGGGAATTTGCGAGTTTTGTTAAGCTTTTTTTCCTTTTTGAGTTAAAAATTATCAATTGTTATTGGACATTTTTGAGTGCTTAAATCTTATAAAACGATTTAATCCGTATATGTACCTACTATTTTTTATTTTTTATATTTAGAACCTATATTTTACTTAAAATTAAAAAAATGTAAATTATGAACCTTGGGACATTTGTAGCAACTTAATGGTGGCTTGTAGCACTGAATAATAAATCAAAATAAATGAAAGTTAAATTATTACCTCTTGTGCAATAAACCGTTACGTTTTGCATTTGTTACATAAATATCACAAAATCACCGATTCCGTTTCAAACACCACAGCCCCCGAGTTGATTCATGATTCCAGACGATGCACAGTGTGAGCAAATCTTAATTTGGCGGCAAAAACTTAAAACAATTAAAATTATTGTTAGTATTTTTCAATATTATATTATATAAAAATGTTGAAAGATTATGAAAACGTATACTATTCAATGAATTATTGTAACAATATTGGGAAAAGCAAGCGTAATCTTTATAATTGTGATTTTAAAGAACTAAAAAATGTTACCGTTTCAATTTACAGATAAACTGTTCTCTTTTAACCTAATTAAACTCATTTATTTTAATAAAAGATTATATCCTGTCTCAAACCATTTGGATCTAAACACATTTGTTTATTAATTAAGTTGTTTAAATACCTCTAGTTTAATGGTTAACCTTCATTTGTTTATTTACAATTCTTCAGTTTGTCAACTAGTCTGATTCTAAATGGCCAAAATCTACTAGCTAACTAACCATTAACACTAAATTCCTTAAATCTTAAAATTTTGACTTATCTCTTTTGACCTTTATGTTTTTTTTGTGGCGTTTGATGGAACATGTCCCTTTCCTAAATTACGAATTATTTTCGGATTTTCTAAGCTTAGAAAAGAACAGAAAAAATGTTATTCAACTTTGATTCGCCCTAAAAAATTTCAAGTGAATTATTCACGTTTGTGGATTTTGTGTGAATCTAATAAATCTTTAAGGCCACACTCCGGTAAGTTTTCATATTATCCATCCTGGAAGTAAATTAACTTTCCTTATTGTTTTCTTTAGGCCTTTTATCTTATTAATATCTTGTCTGAAATAGTTTTTGGACGAGCGCTCCGTTAATATTAAAGATAGAAAGCTGCGGTTTTCACCAATCGATTCTGTAGTTAATTCTTTAGAGCGCATCTGTGGCACATTTTTTTAAAATAATGTTAGGAAAAGTTATACGACAATCAACTTATTATTCGCATATTTTAAGTTGCTATATTAGGCGAGTTCTCGTCCAAGTACGAATAATTATGTTTTTTTTTTGAACCCTTTAGACTTCTAGCTAAGATTTGGGAGTTGAACCCTTTTATTGTTTATGATTGAGGAACCTTTAGTCCAAATTTGGAGTGGTTTTATCATTTCTCCCCCTGGAATAGATACATATGTTTTCTGGGTTAAAAATTGAATTATGGCTATTTTGGTCAACTCTCTGCCGAATCGGATGAAATTTGGTGAATAAGTGAGTCATAATGACCACAATAGGTGGTCCAAAGATGAAGTCAAAATTTTCAATATTTTTGGTTAGGTTAGGACCTCATCTTATTTTTCCGTAGAATGACTCCACTATCAGTTACGCGCAATAGTTGTGAACTAATTGGTACCAATTTGGGGTTAACATTTTATACATACACATTCATATTATTGATAAACTATTTTTTGCGACCACGTTGCTTGTAACTACTTTGATTTTGGAATCCACCCACTCTACGGAGTAAATGAACAGATGGAATTGAATATATAAAGATAAGCAACGGCAAAGTGTAACAAGATAGTTAAAATATTATACTTTTTAGAGGGATACAGAGGAATAAGACTTTGAGTCTTATTCCTCTGAATACCACATTTGAGCATGGATAATTTGGTTTACTTATATTTTTTAGTTTAGTATTCCTTCTTAGAAATTGTG
The DNA here is from genome assembly GCA_963243735.1 of Neocrepidodera transversa. NCBI lineage: Eukaryota > Metazoa > Arthropoda > Insecta > Coleoptera > Chrysomelidae > Neocrepidodera > Neocrepidodera transversa. The sequence goes on along the minus strand of OY725347.1, from coordinate 23,127,830 downwards.
AATAGCTGAAATTATCGAATAAATTAAAATATAAAAATTATATTCTATAATAACAATACAAGCAGTTAAATTATAAACTTTCAAAAAAAGTTCCACGAGCTTCCACTCGGTTTCATTCATAAACAGCAAAATAAAAGTATTTACTAAATGTATAAAATAGTTATTTATGCAAAAAGTGTGTAAAGTGATACTTTTTTTACGAATGAGAATATTGCCGCACGAGCCAAAAGCGAGTGCGACAATCACATGAGTGAAAAAAAGCACTTTACACACCAGTTGCATACAATATTTTTTCTACTACCAAAAAATATGTAGGTATTAAGTAAAAAATAAGCAATTTAAAATACTTTACTTTACGCACTAGTGCGTAAAATAAAATAATAAAACAGCAAAATTGTTTTTAATTAATGTTACATTCTTCTTAATTAATGCTACAAGACATACTTGTTACGTAAATAAAATACCACTTTTGTCTTTAATTTAATTTATTAGTTTCAAGCGAAATGACTATAATAACTAAATATACATTTTATTTAATTATGATTGTAAGTACTAAACAATAAATAAAATAATAAATAAAAAAAGACTTCTGATGAATCTGTTAAATCGACATCCATATCCGTATTGTAGTGGTAAGAAATCTAAAATAATATAAATTTTAAAGTTAAAGGTTAGAAAACATATTTAATAACACAATTAATGCTTATTTACCTTAACTAAATTTTAATAATATGTTAACTTCAAAATGTCAAAAATTCTACGTCAAAATAAAAAATCACTATATCATCATGACTGAAGATGGATTCCCACTAGGAGGATTTTCTGCATCCAATTCTATTGGTCGATTTCGAAAATTAATTCGTAATCGACCAATAGAATTGGATACAGAAAATCCAGCTGCAGATTTTCCGCCCAATGGGAATCCGTCTTTACTTAGATTTAAATGAGCGAAATTGATTGAATACTAAAGACGGATTCCCACTAGACGGAAAATCTGCAGGCGAATTTTCTGTGTCCAATTCCATTGGTCGTTTTCGAATTAATTTTCGAAATCTACCAATAGAATTAGATACAGAAAATCCGCTTGCAGATTTTATACCTAGTCTTAATAATATAAATTAAAAGTCAAAATTATAAATACTTTTATTAGAAATAATGAAAAATAGTCATATTATAAATAATATCTACATAGTAAGTAGTGATAAAAAATAATTATAGAGTATGAAATTAAATAAATATTTTTAATTTATTTAATATAATGTAATAGTAGTTATAAACTCCAATATACAACTAGTAAAAGGAATAATCTCTGCGCGATTTTTCAAGACTACGTTTCAGCGGAAGAAAGTCCGATTCGAAAAAACTCGGAATTTTTCCAATAATTTTTTTGTTTTCAATTTTTTTTTTCAACGAGCCGGATGCGATATGGATATCAATCGACGCGTCTTGACTTGCACAACACCTTAATAGAAATCAGTATCGACAAATTTGCTTTCCTTATCGAGAAATCTCGAATAGAAGTTTCACTTAGTAGGCGGGACCGGGATCCTCGGACCCGAAATTACTCATCTTTTAATAGAGCCTCTCTTTTTTGAATAAAAACCGATAACCGAAAGAATTTTCCGGATCGACCGTACCGTTCTCGAGTTATCGTGTGCACAGACATTCACACATCCATACAGACAGACTTTTTTTTTCGCGGAAAATCAATTTTTTCCACGTTTCATGACATTTTAAGTCATTTGGAGCAAAAAGAATTTTTTGAGATTTTTGCACGATTTCAATACTACGGTTTGCCATACTTCACCCAAAGGTGAAGTAATGGCGGGCCGTAGTAATTTTTAATAGCAAATAAAACTCTAAATCATGTACCACAATTATATATTTAAATTGAACAAATAAGAGGGTGGCAACTAGTTTCGGTTACCAGCCATCTTCAGGCCTATAAATAATTACAATCGAATAATATAAAAAGATACTAGATATAGGGTTGGGTGGGGGGATACATGAAAGGAGACGCAGTGAATTATTAAAATTGAACAAATAGTGGTTGGTACATATTAATTAAATGTGTAATCTAAAGTTTAGTCAAATATGGTTTCCTTGTAAACCCGCCCCAGACTTCTTAAAGTATCCATTTTCTCCCATAATCAATATGTACCAATCACTATTTGTTCAATTTTAATAATCCACTGCGTCTCCTTTCATGTACCCCCCTTCCCACCCTATCAATATAAGAGTTTTGAACCATGGTGTTCCTTATAAATCACTTGTTATTTAAGAATTGTTAACATATTAGTAAACATATGCTAAGTTGTACGATTAAAATTCTCTAATATCTTTTTATATTATTCGATTGTAATTATTTGTAGGCCTGAAGATGGCTAGTAGCCGAAACTAGTTGCCACATTCCTATTTGTTCAATTTAAATGTATAATGGACTCATCTAGTCATTTTTTTAATATTTTTATTTTATAATTTTGGCCTACCATAACACATTGCACCAGGTCCAGCTCTTCTGAGACCGATCCTGCGGCTGTAATTAATTCTTAAAATTTGAATATCGAGACTATAGTGGCTTGTGACGTGGCCCAATTGAAACAGATTATATTTGGCTAGGTTGTCATATCGATAAAACTGGCAACTCTCGTTCTCATCTGTTATGATTAAAAAAAGGAAAGAAGTATGTCAATTTTTTCTACAAACGAACAAAGCTTGAAACTTGGCATTGCTGTATAAAGTAAAACGTTAATTATTGGACAAGAAGCAGCGCCACTTTCAAAATATATTAATAACTTTTTATTGATTTTTATTAATTAATGAATATTATGAAAACGATAAAAATCAATATAAGCAACTAGGTTCTTTAAGCTATTCATTCATTAATATAAAACCAATAAATTCGTTCCTACTGGAAAAGTCCATTGTGGTACATTATTTAGAGTTTTATTTGCTATTAAAGCTTTGACCACATTTGAGTTATGGATAACCTATTGGTTTTTATACAAGTTTTACTTTACGCAATAGTAAAAAGACCCAAAACATTTATCAAATATTCAAAAAATGTAGTAATATTTGAAAATGACTGTAATACATTTACATAAGGTTATTATTAAATATTTCATATAAAATAATAAAGTGTAATACGTTTATTTTATTGGAAGATTTAAAAATCCGTATGTTTGGTACAAAAGAAGCAATAATTTAAATTTAATCTGCCTACAAAAGTAAGTACAGGTGTGGTCTTTGATGTTGGACCCACCACTCTTTACATGCTTCAATTATTTTTAGAAGCGAAACTACAAGTTGATTGTTCCACGGTTGACTGCCTACGATTATTGGGGGATAATCGCCAATAAAGTTAAGGTGTAATTATTTTCAAAGCAGGCTTATAATACTTTCTCCCTTACGTTTCAACCGTTAATGATATTTTTCTGACGGGGTGATATGTGCAGGTTAGCGTAATTTTCGATGGTAGGCTTATACTTTACTCTTTTTTAATAGAGATTTATTGTACATTTATGTTAACAAAAATATGAAATAAAAGGTAACAAATCGTAAAAAACATTTTCGTAAAATTAAAATACATTTTATTAACTTTACCTAAAATTTAAATAAACTGCCAAACTCTTAAAATATTTATTAGTGTATTAAAGTATAAGTGGATAAAATGGTCATTAAAGTACGCGCGATTTTTCGAGTACTTAAATATTTGAATAAAGCTTAAAAAAAATGTGTTAGTAATATTTTATTTGAAGTTACAAGGTACCCCTGTCAGATCAATAATAAAAAATCGACTGTGTCACCCCAGAACTTTCCTGGCTTGACCGTAGAGAATATGTTATTTATTATTATTATTTTAATTACAAAGTACTAAGCATTACATTAATTTATGGAACACATTAAAAATAGCCAACCGATGGTGAATACGTCTACCGAATTGATATTTCAATGTTGATGACATAAGCTGCGCATGCGCACGTTGTACATCACACTGCTACAATTAGGATCTCCTAAAATCATGTGTGAAAACTATTCGGAATTCGGGAAAAAATTTCATACAATAGTTGTAGGGAATTTTATGCTTTACAACTTTGCACTGAAACATTTTGCACTAAACAGCATAATTTACCTCCAATTTTAAAAAAATGAAAAATTATAAACATAAAAGTTAAAGAAAATTTGATGCCTTACAACTTTGAACCAGAAAATTTTGCACTAAAATACATTGTTTGTCCTCAAAATGAAGAAAAACTAGAGAAAACCTACATGCACATTTTTTACGCGCCCTCTAGTGGCGCAACTATTGGAAATTCTGGAAAAAGTTTGAAACAAAAGTTGTAGGGAATTTTATGCTCTAAAACTTTGTACTACAATATTTTGCACTAAAGTGTATAATTTGTCCTTAAAATTTAAAAAAAGTAAAAAATTGTTACATGTGCATTTAATCATTGTCAGTCTTGAGGAACTTCTACTGTACCAATTTACACCAAAATCTAATGGTCGCATTCTAGGCACACACCGACCCTCCACACTAAATTTCAGCTTAATTGGTCAAACGGTTCGGCAGTTATCGTGGAAGATTACACACAGACACACAGACACACAAACAGACCATGCGCTGGAAATGGTTTCAATCTTTTTGGGGGACCTTAAAATGGATATTTCCATCGATATCTCGATTTTTATTTTTTGCTCGCTCACCTTACTTTCCCTTCGATGGGTCCGGGAAAGTAAAAAGTTAAAATTTAAACTAAGTTTCTCCCTTTGTTGATAAAAAAAAGATCTTAAAAAAATAAACAAATATAAAATTTAAGACAATTTAAAATACACAAACATTATTACTCAAAACTATTCTAAAAGCAGATGGAACTTTTTTTTTTGTTAACGTGGCTCGGCATCTAAGGATCTAAGGGTTAATAATACGGGATCTGTGTTACATTTGCTTACTGTACATAGAAATATTTATTACACAACTATTTATGTTAGATTAAACAGTTGACAGTCTTTACGGAAATTAATCACTGCACTATGCTGATTAGGGACCTCGGCCTCCCTGTTTTTGAGAGTTCCACTAAGATCGTGCTGAAGGCGAGCAACGGTATGGTGGTCACATTCTAAAAGTATATGCTCAATTGTAAGTCTAACACCATTAGAGAATTCACATGTAGGGGGGTTTTCTGAATATATAAGGTAAACGTGGGTGAGCCTGGAGTGACCTATCCTGAGTCTTCTTATAACACTTTTTTCTTTTCTTTTCATTAGAGGTGTCTTCTGAGCGGTAACAGACGATTGAATTTTATGTAATTTAGTGTTACGTGTATTCCAATGTGCCTAGTTTGAATCGTCAATTGTCGAACTGTTGATTTTAAGTCTTGTTCCATTGTCAAGTCGGAGGAATAAGCTTGTTTTGCTGTTTGATCTGCGTGTTCGTTGCCAGCAATTCCTGTATAGGAAGGGATCCAAATGATGTTCACTAAGATACCTTTAGTATCAACGTAATTTTTAGGCGTCGGGGATGTCTTGAACTAATGGAATTATCGAGTAATTTTTTTTTTGAAAGAATGTATTGACTAGAGCGATTCTGTGAATATAGCAATCTACTGAATTCTTTAAAGCTTATGTAGTATTCCATATAATTCAGCTGTGTGCATACTACATATATCAGGAAGTTTGTATGTTGCTATTGTTGTATCCAATGTAGTGATAGCACACCCAGTGCCATGAACTTCTTTGGAAGCGTCAATTGTATAAGATTCGGTCGAATTTCTGGGTATTTATCAGTTCACTGAATTTTTGTCTGAAGACTATGTTAGGTGTTTCGCTTGCTTAGGCTTATGTTTAATGTAGGTGGTCTCTTGATCCACGGGGAGTTTTTAGAAAATTTTGTCGGAGTTGTAACGGTAAGCTTAATGTTTTTCAGAAGGGGATATATTATTTGTGGAGCTGAAAGTGATGTTTTGGGTCTGTTTTCAGGAGGTGGTTGTATATTATCAATTAATTTGAATACTGGGTTATGTAGTATTTTGATATTCTGGAAAAATATAAGAATAGTTAGCGTTCCCGAAGGATGAAAAGAGGTGGTTTAGAAGATTCAATGTAGATTTAAAAGCACCTAAAATAATTCGCAGTGTCGTATTTTGAATATTATCAATAGATTTAAGATCGGTTTTGCAAGCGCTCATATAAAGAATACTTCCGTAATCTAATTTGGAACGGATAAGTGTTTCTTCTCCTGCTCCCTATTGGTGATGTGCTAATGATTTTAAGATATTATTCCATTTCAAGTTGATAACTTTGGTCTCTTGTATGTATTATCTAAATGTAAACTGTTTATCAAAAATTACTCCTGGAATTTATGCTGATCAACTACTTGTTGTAGGTTCCCGTTCAGACTTAGTTTTGTAGGAAGAGGATTGTGTCTTGTAATAAATTGAATTACTTTAGATTTACTTGTTGAGAAGTTAAGACCGGACTCTTACAGCCCAATTGTAGATGCTATATACAGCGATTTGAAGTAAAGTGCAAGTATTGGCTATGATTTTAGCTTGCCAGTAGAGATTAAGGTCATCTCCGTATAAAACAAATTTAACAGGACGGATTACTGAAGAGCAGATATCGTTGATCCTTAGCAGAAATAAAGTGGTGCTGAGAACCGAGACTTGTAGTACTCCGTTTTCTGGGGTAAGCGATGTAGATGTTTGTCCATTTTTAACGACTTTAAAAGATCTGTTGGTTAGGAAGTTTTCTAGAAAGAAGAGAATATTTCTAGTTAAGGTTTTTGAAGATAAAATTTATACTAATTGAATCGAAAGCGCCGTCAATGTCTAGACTAACTATGACTTTATCATTTTTACTTTTTACTTTCCATAGCTTCTGAGATATCTGTATGAAGACTAATCAGATTATCCAATGTACATTTATTTTTTAAGAGCCGGGAATTGTTGACTATCCCATATCCCATATATCGTCAGGTCCTGCAGCTGTGTTCTTTAGTGAGAGTAGGACTGAATTTAATTCAGGAAGTGTGAAAAGAACATTGAGGGTATTGAAGTTGTAGACGTATGTGACTTGTTAATGGGGTTTTGCGGGTACTGAATTTGCTTTGGTTTTATTTTGAAAATGTTGGGCAAGGATATTGGCAATTTGTTGGTCACTGGTAATGACATAGCCCTCATGGGTTAAGCCGGACATTTTAAAACTAGTGTTTTTTCCTTGCATCTGTTTTATCTTTGTCCAGATTTGTGAGGGAGGGGTATCAGAGCTAATTGGTTTTGTGAACCTATTCTACTAGTCATTTTTACTTTTCTTTAGAACTATTTTCGATTTTGCTCTCAGTTTTTTAAGGTTTATAAGATTGCTTAGCATCTGGTTCTTCTATACTTATTAAGCGCTTTTTACACTCGTTTACTGCTAGTTTATAAGATTCATTCCACCAGCGAACGGTTCGAATTGAAGGGTTAACGGAGTACTTTCCTATACATTTATTAGCTGCAGAAATAATGGAATCGATCAATTTACTAATAGCCTCTTCTACATGATTCGAGAAATTGATTTGGTCTGTCTCTTCTTTATGCGTTGTACTAAAAAGGTCCCAATTTGCTTTTGCGAGTCTCCACTTTTCTTTAATGGTTACTTGTTTTAATTCTATCTGAATTTAGAATAGGAAAGTGGTTGCTATCATAAAGGGTATCTAGGGTGTGCCACGTTAGTAAGGGATCCGAGATACTTACATCTATACACGAGAAAGAACCGGATTGCACGTTGAAATATGTACTACTACCAGTGTTTAGTAAATTAATGTTAAAGATGTTTATGACATATGTAATCAGTTTACCTCGGCCAAACATAAGTTCTGATCTCCACATTGAGCAGTAGGAAGTTGATTTATCAGGAATATTATATCTGTATTTCTTACGGTGTGGTTTGGTGGAACGTATATGTTGCAGATTACAATTTTGTTTGGGCACCGTGCGGTAATAGCAACAGCTTCTAAAAGTGTGTTTAAATGTAGTTTTTGATGAAAAATATTATTAGAGACAAAGATTGAGGATCCACTGCTAGCACGTAAGTGAGCAGTTCTTATGAAATGATGGCCATTATAACTGTTTAAGTGAGGATTGTGAGATTTGGTAAAATTAGTTTCTTGTGAATAAAGGAGAAATTAGAGATGAACTGTTCCATCACAATTCCACTGTATTAAAGATAAGGGCATGTTATTGAGAAGTGATTTAAAATTGAAAAGGAAAAAATAGAAAATGAATTAGAATGACGATTTTTGTGACTGTTGAGATATGTTGGATCCTTCGGAACTATAATCATCATCGCTTTTTTAATCTTATTTGTTATACGGCTCAATCTGCAATCTTTTTTGAAGCCTTGGGAACCAGTGTGAAGGGGGAGACAGGAAGGGGCATAATATCAGGCATGCTGGAGATATCTTGGTGTTATCGCTTTGTGTTGAGAGTTGAAAGTAATCGCGTTTTTGAGCTGCGATTAGACCAGCAGCAGACTCAACTGTCATATTTCCATATGACAATTACTTATTACCTTTCATTTTCATTCACCCACACAATAAAACGAAACCAAAATTATGCATAAGAACGAACCGTTTTAATATATTCTTTAATATTTTATTTCTGTAACAAAACTGTAAACCCATGATAAAATATAAAAAAAAACAAAATTCCTATTCTTCTTCAAAAACGGAATTGATTTTTGGACATAACCTAGGCGTTTTAAGATAGTACTCTAAGCTAGTATTCCTTGGAACACATACAATACATTATTATAAAAAAAATTTCACCCTGTATAGGGAATTTAATAAATTAAAATTTTTTTTTGAGTTGAAATTTATTTTATTAAAATATTATTAATAGTTAAATGTTATGTTTATTAAATGGGATAGAAGAGTTGATATGTAAGTAAAGAAAAGGAAACGAAGGTATTATATGTAGATAAATTGGCAATAAATTTAAAAAAGTGAAAGGATCTTAAAATTTGTTAAAATAATGAAAGATGATATAATAAAATTGAAATTTTAGAATTATAATACATGAAATTTAAATAATTAAATTCAGATAGTAAACAGGGTATATAGGGTTAATAAAACTAAACTGAGGTTGCAATATTAAAAAAAAAATCTAGTGGTAAGAAAATTTAAAAAAAAAGAAAAATAATAAACAGAATTTTGTCAATTTTGATCAATTATGGAATGTCAATTTTTATAAGAATAATATACAGAAATGATTTATGTATGAGATGATATGTAGATATGGAAAGAAAATAAAGAAAATTATATACCAAAATATTAATTAAATAATTTAAAAAAAATAATAATAAAAACTACAAAATAAAATAATTAAATATAAGAAGATATTTACCTGAAATAAGGGCAATTATAGAAAAACATAGAGTATAGAAGTCGGGTAACAATAACCAATAAATTAAGCCGAGAAGAAATAATAGATTAAGCTAGAGAAATAAAAGTTTGGACAAAAAAAGAGGAAGAAAACGCCGTAACAGGACTATAAGAAATTTAATTTTTTCTAAATTAATTTGTAATGTTTATTATTTTTATTTTTCATAGAACCCAACCCAGAATTGAGATAGTGTAAATATCATTACAATATATAATACAGTTTGTACATTTAGAAGGTCTTAGAAGAACAGGGTTGACTTTTTGTCAGAAGGTCATCAAATTATTCCCACTTATTATTATGACGAAAAGAATAATAAAGGACCAATTCCTATCTCAGATCTCAAGATGTATGAGTTGCTCACAACAATTTTCTTTTAAATTTTATCTCACCATATATTGAGCTGGAACTTTTTCGATGACGTATTAAGCGGCTCTAGAAAAATACACGTTAGACTGATATCAATTTTTTTCTTAGTTCACCATGGCTTCCCGACTTATAACAGTTTTGACGGAAAATTTGATGTTTCAAAGAAGCCATCAGAATTTCTGATAAATATAGATCAGAATCGTATGAAACAGTGACCTCACTTGAATAGAACAACTGAGCTTCAATAAATATTTGAAACATTATTGCTTGTCGCGTATATCACAATAGTTCAAAACTATTTTTCCAAGAATATTATTTATCTCCGAGATAAAATACTACTCACACAAAATGCTCATTATAATTTCTGCTCTTAAACGATACATTTTTTTTTGGTTATGCCAGTCTTTATTATAGAATTGATCATTTTTGCTATCAACATGTGGTCATTGTTAAGTATAGGTAGCTGGTTGAATGTATCACTATCACACAATGAGCTGGCCATTAATTGATGACTGACACAAAAGCGCATGTATTGGATTATTGCACTCAAACAGTACGAGTACGAGAATGTATAAAAGTTGAAAATTGATGTGCAAAGCTGTGCAAAAAGAGTACTTTCAGAATCCGTAACTAAAATGAAAAAATGAGGGGGTAATCCCACCCAACTTTCCGAACACTCCTAGTAAAGTTTAATCGATTATTTTAGTTTTTCTGCATTAAAATACATTAATTATATTACCTATCGAATGGTATAAATCCCATTTTATTATCTTCAATATTTTTAAAGTTATTCAATTTTTTTTTAAACTTATATTAAATTTCAAAAAAAAAATGAGGAATTCTACAATTTTTTGAATAAAATTTTGAAAAAAAACACAATTATAGAGTTTTTTACTACAAATTTAAGGGTAATTTTTTTAAATTTTTAATATTAATTTTAACCTTAAAACAAATCAAACCTATTTTTGAATAATTTTAAAATCATTAAATAATTAATATCTCATTCAATTTTATTCAAAATGGGAAACAAACCTTTTTTTTAGGTTTATTGGATCAAAATGTATTAATAAAGAAAGTTTAAAAAACTAAAAAAAAAAAAATTTTTTGTTAAAAATTCATGGGTACCCATTGAATTGTTTTAACTTTTTTCATTTTTTTCTATAACTTTTACAAATACTATGTTAAAATTATGAAATAATTTACACACATAGTACTTTTGGATCTTTTTCGGATATGCTATTTAATTTTTTCATTTATTTTATACTTATTGATAAAACGAAATTACAAAAAATTTTAAAAAATTTCTTAATTTTGTGTATAATAATTACAATTCTAAATTTTAAGAAACTAAAATACATTTTAAATTTAGAGTTTTATTTTATCTTTAGATTAGTGCAAATCCCAGTTCAATAACTTTAATATTGTAGAAGTTATTCAATTTAGTTTAAAATCATAATATAATTTTAAATGTTTCTTAGCCAATTTTTAAAAAAAATCACAATTTTTGTAATAAAATTTTGAAAAAAATTATAATAATAAAATTAATTATTACAAATTTAAAGATATTTTTTTAAAATTTTTAATATTAAAATTTAAGTAAAAAATAATAATTTAATAAGGATAAAAATTGCTTAAAAATTAAAATAAAAACTAGCGGCGAAACTATGCGGAACTCGAAAAAAAATTAAAGACAAAATTTGTAGAAAATTTTATATTCTACAATTTTGATTTTTTGTAAATTTTCATAAAAATCCATAATTTTGTCTCAAAATCTAAAAAAAGTCGCAAATGTCTATATACATTATTTTTCACGCCCTCTAGCGACGAAACTATGAGGAAATCAAAAAAACGGTAAAAACAAAATGTGTAGAAAATTTTATGTTCTACAACTTTCATATCCTGTAATTTTTCATAAAAATGCATTATTTTGGTTTTTTAAGAAAAATATGAAAAAAAATTACTTTTTGATAAATCTGGCAACAATGGCAAAAGTTTTTGAAAATTTTAATTAGTCGAAATTAAACTATAACGTATAAAAAATATATGTGTAAAACTTTATTGTCATCTTGTTAGGTAATGACGTCATCACTTATAGCAACTGTCACTTCCGGTTGTCCGATTAACTCCAAAATCTATACAGGTCGTCTCCTTGTTACCCTAAATATGTATATAAAATTTCATCTAAATCGGTTCAGCCGTTTAGACGCTATCGTGTTCACACACACACACACACACACACACACACACACAGACACACAGACACACAGACACACACACACACAGACACACAGACACACAGACACACAGACACACAGACAGACATCATGCTAAAAATGGTATAAATGGATTCAGGTGACCTCAAAACGTAAAGATCCGTTAAAATCTGGGTATGGTCAAAATATCATGATCGCAATACTTTCCTTCTATACAACTCTGTTGTTCGGAAAGTAAAAAGCAGTGAGCGTGCTAAGTTGTAACTTTAATATCCGTATAATTGCGAGTACGAGAGTGTGCAAAAGTTGGAAATAGGCTTGCAAAGCTGTTTAAAAAGAGTACTTTCAAAATCCGTAAATAAAAATTGAAAAAAAGCAGTGAGGGATGCCAGTGTCCAATTGGCACCGCCACCATATATCTTCCTTTAGAGAACTGTGCAAAAAGTACATGTAGGTGTGCAAAACTGTGCAAATGGCGTGTATAAAAAATATCATGTATTCAAACATAAAAAGCTAACGTTACTAGTTCAATAAATACATTTATCATTCCCAGTAATAAAAATACAATCAATTATATTAATTAAAAGATTGAATAAAAATATTATTAAGTGCTTGATTTTTCTCCATTATAGAATAGTTATTCCAAAATCATAATATTATATTAGCGGGATTGGTGTTCAATCTATTCCAAAAGAGTATTAATTTTTAGTGATTTGATTTATTATTTTTATTTATTGATGGTTAAACTATTCATATATTCAATTTTTTAATGGCTCAGGTATAAACATTAATAAAAAATAAACGCGGGGAGAAGAGTACATCAATGTAAATAAAATCAATTTAAAAAGAAAATTGCTTTTAATAAAATTTAGATGAACGTTGTCGATCAACTGCTCAGTGTTGTTAAAAATTCTTTTAAAAATGTATTTAAATGCAAATACAAATAATTTTCCATAAATGTATTTACTTTGTATTTTAAATACTTCAATTGACAATGTTTTTTAATACAAATACAACTACTTCTTCCTTGTATTTAAAATTTATTTAAATATAATATAGGACTTCCATGAAAACATAGATCATAGAGATTAGAGACCCAGGTAACAGGATAATATAGCTGTTTGTATTACTAGGGAGGAAACAGCAGTATACATCTAAGGGAGGAAAAGAAACTTTACTCTCATGTAATACATATGATTTTTCAGAAGAAGTAATTTTTTTTAAGTTAAGGGCTGGTTTGTATATTTTATTGTTTTCTGCACTTCACTGTTTTTAGGTTACAGAGCAAACTTCGAAGGACCAGCTGCCGAACCAATAAATAGTTGCGGTTAAATAAAACTAGACTCTTCTCTAGGTAGCACAATTTTATTATTGTGCCCAAAAAGAAATAGTGTTTATATATAAATTTCTCTAGCTCCAACCCTAACAAAGCGTTTCACAACAGTCATAGATAATTATGTAAATTATAAATTTATCGTAGAAATAGGTATTCAGACATTGGTTAGATATAGTATTTTTTGAGTTAGAGGTGGCAACATCTCGACACCCCTCGCTGATAGTAAAAGGATTAGATACAGACTTAATAGAAGAGATCCGACCTGTCCAGTCCAGCACTTTTCGCAAAAAAGAGATCGATTGTTACATCGGTAACGCCCCATTGAGATTTATCGGATAAAATATTTAATTTAATTATCATTGAATTGGCGGTCGCTAAAGGCGACTTCTATGTAGGAATTTTAATTTAAATTTCAACAGGCTTGTTCCTTAATATGAGGTTTTTTGGAAATTTAAAATCAATTGAATCGCTTTCCATTTTTCAAAAATTCAATTAAGTTTAATAAACGTAGCACTATAAAAGTCAATTGTTTACTGTCAGTTAGCCTATGATAATTTTATTCTTATGTCAAAAAATGTTTCTAAGAATCATGAAGTTGAAATTTTTATTTAAAACCGTTGAAGTGACATTCATGTCTAATTTTTGCCAGAATACAAGATAGACAAGATAGTTAAAAAATATGGAAATAATTTGAATATAATAGTTTCTTCATTTGCAACATACTTAAAATGAGAGGGGAAAAGTACTTTTCTTCCCTACTGAGGGAAGTACAAGTTGTGTGAATGATCTCAAACTTTCCGACAAATAATGTATTTAAACTTTAAACTTTAACTACAGTATTTAAAATGTATTTTAAATATCCATATGTATTTAACGAAGTATTGAAAATATTTAAAATACTATTTTAAATACTTGTATTTAAATACTTAACAACACTGCAACTACCATCATCAAAGCCTTCCTAAAATCTGTTACAAGTATTAAAATTATGAAATAGTAAAAAAGTTTTCCATATTCAGTAAACTTGTTGGTACACACTGTGTATAGGTACCAACATTTTGCTAAAAAAGATTTATTAATATATCATATATTTTTTAACTATTTATCTATTCGGTTTATATTATTGCTATGAATATATTTGGGCAAAGAATACATATATACCAAGAAGCGTAGGCCGGCGAAATTTCTTTGAAGTTGGAAGGGCAAAAATTTTTGTGACAGGTGACGGATAACTAATATAAAAGCTGAGTTCGGCTTCGTTACTCTTTTTACTCGTTTTACAATAAAATAATATAGAATAAAAAAATGAACAAACAATCCGCACTTTATTCAAAAATATGGTACCTTTAGACAGAATTGACATTGACGTATAACTAATATGACTGGCGCATGCGCGTACAAATTTTGGTCCATGGAAATACCGTAGCCTTCGCTTCTTTATCGATAGGTATTCTTTGATTTGGGTAATATTTTTTTATGATCACTTTCCATTTTTTTACCATATCATTAAGATTTGCAAAATTTTGTAGATGGCTTATCCTCAGTTTCAACGTAGTCTCTAGATTTATTATAGTTAATTGACCTAAACTATTTAAAAATCCCTAATACTCAAGAAGATACTTAGTAGCCTTAAGAACGGAGGAAATAAAATTGTAGTCTACACCTTAATATTTTATAGTCATTCCAAAAACAATAGGCCGTAAACTGCCATGTTGGTACTCCTGATATGTTTCCAAACAAATTTGATATACGTGTAAATTTCCATAAGAGAATTTTTAAACTTTAATATTATTTATACTGTGAGTATTATAACCATTCTAATATCATTCTCGAGTAAAGCCTTGCTCAGTTATTCATAAAAAAATTAGAAACAGGTAATATCAATTATACAATTTGAAAGAATACGTATTAAAGTGAATTGAGGTTATGTCATTTAATTTATTATCAATTTTACTTTTAGTTCACTGAACGTTTCAAAATGGTAATATGCTTTGTATCGGATTGCAATCACTATAGTGATAAATAAAATTGTTCCTGGTTCCGCTTCCCCAAAGATCCAGTATTGAGACGAAAGTGGATCACTAATATCAGGTAAAACTATTATGGAAATTATGGTAATGTTGAAGTTTTTAAATGAATTTTACTTTGTAGACGTCAGGACAGGGAGCCAACAATTTATTCTTTAGTATGCAGTTGTAATTTTGTTAACAAGGATAAAAAGAATCTGCCAACAATGTTTGAACGCAACAAGGATCGTATGTTTGTATATACTTCAGCAGAAAGAAAGAAAAAAGGTATAGAAAACAAAATATACTAGAGATGAAACATAGAATGAATTTTTCGTTGTAGGTTAGAGAAACGAACTAAAGTTGATGATGTGAAAGATGTTTCTGTAGTAAAAGCTGAAAATCTGCCTGAATCTTCAGGAGGTTGTAGCGGTCCTGCAAGGATCAATGATGAAGATTTGCCTTGGACTTCAGGAGGAATTAAAAGTTCTAGCACGTATGGGTGAAGAGTCAACCTGAAATAACTTGTGCGCAACAAAATGCAGAAATGTACTTTCTCCAAAAAGAAAATGAAGCGCTTCATGGAAAGTTGGAGCATTTGCATGTTCGTTTTTCATTTGAACATATAAAAAAAATGATAAACTGGTAAATATGTATACTGGAATACCCAATCAGTATCTTTTTAAAACTTTGTTCAGTTTATTTGAAAACATTAATCTATCCTATTATCTAGGATGGAATGTGGGAAATATAAGTAAAAAAGATCAGCTCTTGATAACTCTAATGAAATTGAGACTGAATCTTCTTCATTCTGATTTTTCATGTCGTTTCAATTTCAGTCCTACAACAATATCTAATATTGTCTATACATGGATTTATGCTCTCCATGAAGTTTTAGTAAGTCAACTAACGATAAATGTTCCGTCAAGGTATAAGAATAAATGCTGTCTTCCATCATGTTTCAGCACTTTTACAAACTGTCACATAGTACTAGATTGCACTGAAGTGAAATGTGTTAGACCAACTTCAATGGACAAACAAAGGCTAACAGTTCCTACAAGCATATGAACACATTAAAATCATTGATAGGGGTTGCTCCAAATGGAGTTGTCACTTATGTCAGTAATTTGTATCCAGGCTCCACTCCTGATAAAAAAATAGTGGAGGATTCAGGAATTTTAGATAAGATGGAAACTGGAGATCTAATATTAGCTGACAAAGGATTCCTTATAAAAGAGTTGTTACCTCAGGGAGTATCGTTGAATATCCCATCATTTTTAACAGCACAATTTACACCTCAGCAAGCAATTCAAACCAGAACAATAGCTAGGGCTAGAATTCATGTGGAGGGAGCAATCAGGCGAATAAAATGTTTTTCAATATTGGGCTCGATACCAAATTCACTGTTTGCTCAATCTTCTATGATAATAAGAATTTGTGGTGCTTTAACAAATTTGCAATGTCCCCTGATAACAGAAGTTGAAAAATTGTATGATTGAAAATTTCATTGAAGTTTCTACAGGAATTTTTTTATTTATTTACATACGGACATACCAATTTAAGAGACAGTTATCTTATATCTACAAATACAATGATACGTAATCAATTAAAAATAAAATTACAATAAATTAATATGCCTCAGAGTTTTGATTCTTGAATGAATATATGGATGTGTTGAATAAATCAATTATTTTTATTTGCCAATTTATTTATCCTTGTAATTGACTCATTTTGACCATATTTCGTACTGTGATGACTAACCATGAATGACTAACCATGAATGATTCTGCAATTCTTGTTCTTCTGGAATTGACATTCAGATTAAAAAGTTCTATTCGATGTTTCAAACTTGATAAATTTAAAATATTCAAATTGTCGTAATATTCGTAATCTCACCTAAAAATTCATTTTGAATTCTCAATTCCATTGATATTCGCTAGATACAAGGGCCCCATATAGTACAATTATATTCAATAACTGATCTAACAAGAAAGCTGTATAATATTTTAGAAGAATAAGAAATTTAATGTTTATATAATACAAATTTGGTTTCCACATGAGTTAAATACTATACTTTATCTACATCTAGTTTATTAAAAAATAATTAATCTACAGATTACCAACAAAATTAAGTTTACTTTATATGGACAATTTGGCATTTATAGAAAATTACTATTGTGGTTGGGTCGTTCATTATATATTTAGTGATAATTAAAACAACTAAATTTACAGTATTATATTTGAGACTTATTTATGTACTACACTAAGTTACAATTTATTAATTAAAATTATGAAAAAACAATTGCTCTGTATGTGTTTAAACATCTCCTTGTTCTTCTCCAAGTAGAAACTTGACATAATGGGTAAGATAAAATTTTTTTAATATACCTATATTATTTTCAAACTCTACTGCTTGTATTTCAAAAATTATAACTTCTAGGGGAGTTCAAATAACTAACTGACAAATTTTTCTCTTTGTAAGAGCAAGCTGCCCTTGTACTTGGAAGAAATAGTCATGATTTCTATTTATGACTATATTCCCGTCAACATCAGCAGAAATAATATATTCTGTGGACGATTTGATTTTTTCCATCATAGACATGGACTTGAAGGGACATTTAACCTCAACAATGGCCTCCTCGCCTATTAATCTGTCTGGACTGGCCCCTAAAAATCCACATGAATGTAACCACAGCCCAGTTCGAATTACTTTTACTCCTAAAGCCTGTTCTGCAGCAGCTATACCTTCGGCTTTATGTTCTCGTCCCCATTGAACAGATTTAATGTGGTCTAAATTGTATGATCCTGAAACAAGGTTTATTTTTTTATAATTTTAATTACTGTTTGTTTCAATAATCTACTAACCAATCTTTTGAATAAAGATTTAGGAAAACGGTTCCTCTTACAAGCACTCAAAACTACTCCAAAGTTGCTGGCTGTGAGCCGATATTTTCTACAAGGACGTGTGATGCGGTAGCTACAGCAAATTCATATGTTGTATATGAAAATCTACTTAAAATTATCGATAAAAATAGGCTTGATTAACTTAGAAACACTACGATTACTAAGAAATAAATTTTCATAATTTCCAAGTGACGTCAGCTACATTAATTTGTTTAAAGTAATGTAGATGTCATGAAAAGGTATAATTTACTAATAATATTACTAAACCAAATAGCCTTAGCAACTTAGACTATTTAAAAAAAAATAAATAAAAAGTAAAACACATATAGGTGACACATAAATATTAAAATAATATATAGGTTATGTTATATTGAAAAGTGAAAAATAAAACACTTAGCATTACATCGGAAGTACCCATTAATTTTGTATGTGGGCCGTTCACTGCGTTTTAAGGTTTATCTACTTGATAAGTTCCATAATATTTCTGTCACTTTGTTTTTTTCGTAATGCGTATAGTACCGGGTGATTCATTTAACCTGGAATTTTGTAATATCTCGAAAAATACGCATGTACAGAAAAATGTGCCAAATCGAGACTTTAATTTTTTACTAGTGGAGTACCCATTTCAATTCCACTATAGTCGCTTACCTGGCTTTACGTCATAACCATTTAATTGCAAAATGGCAAAGAAACGCTTTATTTCATCACCACTAATTTTAGGATTAAGGCAATTTTTCAATAGAGCATATTTTCGACATTCTTCTTGTACATATTCTATGAAATCATCACTCCAAAACAATTTGAATGTTTCCACTGGAGACAAATGCTCAAATTGAGAGAAATTACAGGGTGGTACAAGGTTATCCGTTCGATTTACTAGCTCTCCAGATGTCGCGAAAAATAGCTCCATCTGTCTCGATTCGAAACAATTTTTTCAGAAAAATAGTACGTAACTTTCGACGTAGAATCCGAATCTGCGATAAAAATAGGGGTTCATATTTGAGATTTCTAATTTTCCGCCTGCCCCGCTCATATAGGATGTGTAATTCAGTACTACCGGCTGCCCCTATCTGAGATATTAAAGTTTCGATTTGGCACATTTTTTCTGTACGATGTGTATATTGCAAAATATTACAAAATTCCAGGTTAAATGAATCACCCGGTATATGGTTTCGGTGTAAAATGGCCGGAGTTTAATTCCCAGTATGGCCAACTTTTTTTTATGTTTTGATAATTTTTTAAGCTACAAAAAAACCACATACAAATAGTGATTGGTAACCGGTTTGATTTGTACCGTAGAGATTTTTCTCCAATATTAATGTTTATTAGATTTCCCTTTTTTACCTTCTTAAAAACTACATAAAAATAGTGACTGGTAACTAGTTTATTTTATACAGTAAAGAGATGAAAAAATCAGATAGTTTATTTTATTTTCCAATGAACGGTATAAACGAGTACTTCCGATGTACTGCTAGTCACGGCGAAAATAAAAACTTTACAATTTTCTTATTTTCTCATGTTTACATCTGGCCTCTATTAATAAGGAATTGAGTTCGTATATACTGCCATCTCTTAACAGTATTATCAGTTAACGTAGATATTTTTAATTTATCTATTTTTTAAATATAATATAGGTTTAAAAAAAATATAAACATTTTTTGTAGGCATATTTGATAACAGACTTTTAAGTGCTAATTTAAAAAAAATACATAATACGTCCCCATTGTCATTTTGAGCCTGACCAACTGTTAGTTCAGATACCTCAAGAATCCTCT
The DNA here is from genome assembly GCA_963243735.1 of Neocrepidodera transversa. NCBI lineage: Eukaryota > Metazoa > Arthropoda > Insecta > Coleoptera > Chrysomelidae > Neocrepidodera > Neocrepidodera transversa. The sequence goes on along the minus strand of OY725347.1, from coordinate 23,107,808 downwards.
CTTGAGACATTTGCATTTTTTTCACAGAAATATTTCAGTTTGTCAACTGTTTTAAAGTATGTCTCTTCAAATAGAATGTCCTCGATGCCAACTACAAGCCTCTCTGTAATTGCTTGAGGTTCACTTGATAAGAGCCATCTGAATCTAACTGCACCATCAAATATTTTCAGTTTATTTCTAAATCCTTCGATGTCCTGTGTAGTCCCTCTCTGTTAACCTATGTACCTTTGGGGGATATAATTCTGTCATACTTTTCACTTGAGATGTTGAAGATAAATCTTTTTTGCTGTTCCAAGTGCAAGTTTTGTCTGTTACAGATACATTATAATGTCCAAATATTGCCAAAGCTGCCATGTGATGGTACATAAACTGTTCCCTCGGACAGGTACAATCTGCGTTTTGAATCATCCATTCACTACTAAATTTAATCTGAAACGAGTGTTTCCAATATTTAAATTGTTTCTATATAATATATCTCATACCTCACCTCCACCTTATACGTTTTATCACGCATACTAGCATGAACAACCCCCTTCAAAATCTTAAACTGGGAATCGAATATCATATTTTCAATATGGCCTGATTCCACTGCATTTTCTCCTCTTGCTATCAGTTTTTCCTCATCCTTGAAATAATTGATAGTAGCTGACAACTTGATAACATAGTTTCCACTCATTGTTGGGTACAAGGATAAACTTTATATCAAAAATTAGAGTTTATATTACCAGCAAACACTGAAATTACATAACCTCAATCATTTTAAATAAGTTTTCATTTGAATTTTATAGCTATTCTCACCTGTTTCTATTTTTGATATAAATATTATTATTTCGTTCTTTACAAAAATAATATTGATAATCGTTAATTTTGAAAAATACTGGAGTCTAAAAATTCTTATATGGAGATTTATATGTAATTTGTTTGGAAACAAGTCAGGAGTACCAACGTAACATTGACGTCACACTTTTCCGCCCTGATAAATTTATGAGGCGCTCTTAAAATAAGCATCGTTCTCTTGTTAAAATCTGCAATTTACCACATATAATTGTTTCCTACTTATATGTGTGCAGCGATTAGAGATTAAAGAGGTTCACTTACTTGTTTTGTATCGGTTTCAAATAACATTGGAAGGACTATAACTATAACTTCACTCGGTTAGATGACGACAACAACTAAGAAAAACTATAGTGTAAATTGAGATTAGCATTTTCAAAAAGTAACAATGTTATTTTCATTTCTTGAAAAATGTAATCAACATATTAAAAATGAAATTTTTGAACATGACATGTTAACTCGAATAATTCCTCGACATAATTTTAAAAATAAAAAAAAATACAATCCGTCGAACCTTCATAATGTCAAAATTTTTATCTGTGCATTTAAATTTTTACTAAATTTTGCAACGTTTTGAATATAAAATACATACATCAAAAAGTGTATCCGGCGGGTCTCAACTTCTTTAGTATTCTAAATAAATGTCTTACTTTTAAATTTCCAAAAAATTACTTGTTACCTACTTATACCTTACTAAAATGATGGGCACAAATTCCTAGAATGTTTAAAATCGCTTTTTTTAATAATACCCAATACCCGCTTCGATCTACAGGTAGATTTGCCCATTTATGGTGTTGCTCTTCCGAGACTATGTCAGTGTTAAACGAAGAAGCGGCCAGACGAAGTTCTAATCTTAAAAAAACAATGCCCAATATTAAATTGTTTAGCGGCACTAGCCATCGTGACCTTTCACAAAGAATTGTGGATTTTTTGGGTATCGAACTAGGTGAGAATTGTTTTTTTTTGTATTTTTTGTGCTGACTTTTTTTATACAAATTACAATATGATTCAAAATTTTCTATTATTAAATCTGATGGTATTAGTGTAGTTAGGAATGAGAAAATTTTGTAATGCTGGTATTTTAAATAATACAAAAGGGGTTATTCTGAATACAGATAAGATATTTTATTACATTTGACGATAGATTTTAAGCCTTTTGATTTTGTATCTGACTTAGGTTAAATACGTGTCAAAAATTCGATCATAATAATCATAAGAAAATAAAAAATTAATACATGAAACTAAAATTTTAATGCTGATACAGATTATTTAAAAAAAAAAACTAATTATGAAACCATCAAGATAATTTTGATTTTTTTCTTTTATAAGGAAAATATTATTAGAATTAAATGATTTCAGGCTTTTACCTCTAGCTTAAAATATTTTGAAAATTATTTATTGTTGTGGTGTCAAATATTGCTATTAAAAAAACGCGGTTCTGCTTCATAAGCACTGTAGTAATAATAGGTAATATAGCACAAAAAAGCCCAAAGTTGATGTGCTTTGCAGTAGTACGGATTAAGATGCGGTAACCGAACTCGTCTAGAAAGTTTGCGACCACTTTTGGTCAAGTCCTTCTTTGAAATTGAATTGCTGTATCGAAAAGTGAATTCTTAAAAGTGCATATTTTCAGGTGAATCACCCGAATTTTACTATCCGGGGTTTTTTTGAGACACTGAACCTGAATATTATGATAAGATTAGCTTCCCGTGCACCTGAAGGTAAGGACAGCATAAGGAATGTCATCACCAGGAGTTCCAATAGTTCCATGGAAATTCATAATAAATCGACCGAAACTCATTACCCGGGGGATTTTTTAAGTTGCCCGTCCCGAATCTGACATCGATCACCTCCCCCTGAGTACTTGGTGCTCCGGATTACCTGCCAAATTGCGTCATCCAAATCACCTGCATATATTTGCCCCCATACCTTCCTTTTCCGTCTCGAATAATTTCAATTTAATCAACTATTCTATCTCTGGTAATTAAGTAAGTTCATTGTCAAAAAAGAGAACATGCCCAGTTTGTTGCACTAAACGATGATAGTTATTAGTTACTACTTACAATTTTCTTACCTCCATTATTTATCTTTCTTACCTCCATTATTTATCATCATAATTCAACATATGGGAAAGAGGACACAGAAAATTTGAGACTATGGGTGTCTTAGATATACTGAACCGCTAGATTTCATTAATATTCCAAGAGATGACGTTGATATCAGGTCATTAGTACCAGTTATTGTATGGGTAGTAAAATTCCCGGAGATGACGCCATTAGTCAGATCCTCCGGAGCACCTCAAGTGGGTACTCGGGGGGAAGTGACTCAAAAAACTTCCTGGTAATGAGTTTTGGTCGATTTCTGATGAATTTTCATGGTGATAAAGTTCCTGATACTGTTCTGGCATCAATGTACACGGGAGGATAATCTGAACGTAATATTCAGATTCAGCAACTCAAAAAACACCGTGTAGTGAAAGCAAGAATGCAATTTCAAAAAAGTACTTCACCAAAAATAGCCACAAACTTTCTAATTCACTTCAAGAAGCAAATACAAAAAATCAAATTTCAATCCGTCTCACTGCAAAAAAAAATTTCAACTCCAGTGCTATACAGGGTGGCTACTTTTTAATAGGGACAGTATTGCTATTTTGTAAACGGTAGACGCTAGAAAGACGGTTAAATGGGAAAAAATGTGCGAAATATAAAAATAGACAAAACGATTTTTTGAAATCTAAAATATTCCTATTGGTTCCGGAAACGATAAAATCGGAATTTGTCAAAAATCGTTTTTTTGCCAAATTTTTTATTCAAAGTTTTTGTTGTATTCTAACATTGTTATAAACTCCTACAGTTATATTTTAAATCTGACGTTTTGTCTCTTCGGGGCCACCATCAACTTTATTTTTTAAATACGGACCTGTCTATTGTATCTTAGTAATACTCTAGGTCCAGAACCACTCGCAGGTGTATTGTTGTCTCCCCCCCAGAAAATACGTAAAACCACGTATGTCATGTATTGTTCACTTCTTGATCGGGAAAAACGTTACAGAATAATCAAGTGTAGAGTCAAAGCGATTTAGTACTATTACATAAAATAGACAGGTCCGTATTTAAAAAATAAAGTTGATGGTGGCCCCGAAGAGACAAAACGTCACGGAATAAGCAAGTGTGATATATCGTTGAATTCAGTATTCCAAGCGATTTAATAATATTAAATAAAATAGACAGGTCCGTATTTAAAAAGATAAAGTTGATGGTGGCCCCGATAGACAAAACGTTAGATTTAAGATTTAACTGTGGCAGTTTATAACGATGTTGGAGTACAACAAAAACTTTTAACAAAGTTATCCCAAATTTTGTATAATAACGGAACTTTAGCAAAAAAACGATTTTTGACAAAATCGGATTTTGTCGTTTAACTCCGGAACCAATAGGAATATTTTAGATTTCAAAAAATCGTTTTGTCTATTTTTATATTTCGCACATTTTTCCCCATTTAACCGGTTTTCTAGCGTCTACCGTTTACGAGTTAGCAATACTGTCCCTATTAAAAAGTAGCCACCCTGTATTTCCTATAACACTTTAAATTTAATTTAAACTCTATAAGGAAAAACTCAAAATATCAAAAAATAGGGCGGATGTAGTTTTGGCCGGAAAAAGGTCAGGTACTAAAAGCCGGTAGATAAATTTGGCCGGAGGTTTTAGGATGCTTCCTTATTTCATAAGTATTTTATTTTTGGCCGCAGATATCAATTGAAATAAAATTACAGAACGTTTTGTACTAAAATATTTCTTTTTTTTAATAAAATTTATAAACAGAATACGACAATGGGGGAGTTCCCTCAATGTTGCCAACCTAGAAAAAGGTCTACCAACGGGGAAGGATTATTTTTGGTCAAAATCTACTTCATTATTTTCGAAATGATAAAACATGTGTACAAAATTCTATTGAGCTTTCCAGAATATATCGTTAGCGAAAAATAATGATTTTAATAAAATCTTACTTCTGATTGGTTAAAATTTCATTGTCAAATGTCATTCGTCATAGAGTAAGTATAACAGAGCGACATGTTTCATTTTCAGTGACTGACCTGCAACCTTGGAGTTTGGTGGAACTAAACTGAATTTGGCGACTAGTTTGAATATTCTTTAATCTGAAAATGAAACATGTCGCTCTGTTATACTTACTCTATGAGGAATGACATTTGACAACCAAATTTCAACCAATCAGAAGTAAGACTTTATTAAAATCATTATATTTCGCTAACGATATATTGTGTAAAGCTCAATAAAATTTTGTACACATATTTTATCATTTCGAAAATAATGAAGTAGATTTTGAATAAAAATAATCCTTCCTCGTAGGTAGACCTTTTTCTAGGTTGGCAACATTGAGGGAACTCCCCCATTAATAGTGTTGGTGGGTGAGGTTGACTTAATAAACATAATCATTTCACAATACATATTATTACTTATATAAATTATTAAACAAACACTACGCAGCAAATATTATATGTATGTACTATCCTCCATTTTGAACTAAACAACAAAAACATATCCGGATCATTTTTACAATAAAAAAGATTCGAATCAAGTAATTTGAATTTGTTATTTAGAATCACGAATGCGCATTAAAATTTAAATAAATAACTCCATTCGAGTTATTTAAAATTTAAATAAATAACTCCATTTCTATAATTCTACTCTTTGGATCCAATTTGTTATTAGCCTGATGATAGTCGTGTAGACCGAAACATGTCGCCTTAGACCGTACGTCATTTATTAAATTTTTTATTGTGGTTTGACTTCGAGTTGTTTTATTCTTTATTTTACAAAAAGATGGTTGAATAATTGAACTAAAAAAAATCATCTACAAAAAATAAACTTTATTTTATTACACAGAACAAAAAAATAACAGCAACAGAATACAACTAAAATTTAAAAAAAAACTTAGTTTTGCAAAAAATTTCTTTTGATTAGCCTTGGAGAGTACCAAAATTTCAATGATTTCGTCCTTTAAACCATTCCTTCAAGGTGCGTCAAATTATACCTGCAAACGACAGGACCGTAATTATAAAGTGTTGTCACTGATCAAGTGAGTCATTTTAGAAAGTATAATATATCATTAAATTTGAATTTTAACGGTTTAAAAATTTTTGTAATAAAAAAAGGCAGGTCCGTATTTAAAAAATAGAACTTGATGGTGGCCTTTTAGACACGAAACGTCGTATCAAAGATTTATTACTCCAGTTTTGTAGAAAATTTGTGGTAGGTACAATAAAATTTTCCTTATCCATTTTTTGATTTTTCTTTTAATAAAAATTCTATGCGTAAAAAATCAAAACAGCTTGTACTTTTTGAAAGCCGATTCTGGAAATTAATTAAAACGGTTGTATTATTTAAAATGTAGCACGAGCTGTGGTTATACTAGTAATTAAAAATTAAATTTTACTACCAAAAATTGAATTTTTTCAAGAAAAGTTATATTTTCGAAATATATGGTTCATTTTGCAAAACTTTTAATTTTAGTCAAATTTGATGTTTTTATTAGAAATTGAGTAATCGTGTGGGGAAAGAAAATAATACGCCATTTTTGTTGTCTATTTGTGTACTTTGTACAGTTTTCAAAAACCATATACGGGGTCAAATTTTATATACAGGGTGTTTCATTGGGAAACGGGCATACGTTAACTGCAGATAGGTGGCACCTGGTTGATTATAAAATAACTAGCATATGATGGTCTTTATAACCGAAATACAGGGCGTTTTATCTATTTTGTCTATTTCTTTAATAGCCTATAACTTACGATCCACTCAGAATATTTTTTTTATATTTGGGCTACACATAATTCATAAGTTATGGCTTACTACTTCAATTTTAAATAAATAGAAAATATTGTGAAATCAGTATTAATTCATGATATTTTAGCTTACTACAAATAGCAATGGATTAAACGTTACAAATATGTAATAATATTTCAAACACCCTGAATAAAAAAGTCTGTAATTTATTAACATAACGGTAAAATGAAATTTAACACAAACTACTTAAAAAAAAGTCAGAAGCGCCTGCGCGTTGGCAGGCACGTGACGACTTCTAAACACGCAATATCTCATGAACCATAAAAGATATCTCAAATCTGTTTTCAAATATCGATTCAGCGTTAAATTTCACGTCGAATTGTTTTTTTTTTGCAAGCGGTAGTATCACTTCGGTTCTGGTTTGTAAAACCAGTTTTGATACCGGAAGTCATAAAAATCTATTTTGGAGCTATTCAAGATATGGAGTTTATTATCGTTGACCGTTTGTCTCTATCTCTTTTAATTTTTGAGTTATAAATGCGGACAGAGAGACGGACAGACAGACAGAACCGTATTATAAAACTTCTCTGCACTTTAGGGTTTAGAAGTCTAAAACACCAAAAACAATGAAACTCCGGCCTTTTTTTTGCAAGGTGTTTGAAATTTTATTACAGGTTTGTAACGTATAATCTATTGCAATTTGTATTAAGCTAAAGTATCATGAAATAATATTGATTTCACAATATTTTCTATTTAAGATAAGATAATTTACATTAAAATGAAACAAATCTAAACAATCCGATGGATTTCACTTTGAATTCTCAAAAATTCAAATAAATAAGCAATTTCAATATAAAATTGAAGTAGTAAACTAATCTGCGCAAATTCCAAAGGAACATCTTTAGATTCAGTTTTTTGCGCACTTTTTGAATATGGAAACAAACATTTTAAATTCAGTAAATTCAGGAATACAGGGTGTTGATTTGTACATTTTTTCTGAAGTCGGACCTGGATTTTGCCTTTTATGAATATCTCAATAGATTTGGTAACTTATGAACAATGTGTAGCCCAAATATAAAAAAAATATACAGAGTGGATCGAAAGTTATAGGCTATTAAAGAAATAGACAAAATAGACATATCTCGGTTATAAAGACCGCTAGACCCATTATATGGTAGTTATTTAGAATCACCTAGATGCCCCCTATCTATAGTACCCTGTATGAAAAAAACGAACTAATTTTTGAAGACCGGACCTGATTTTTTCTAACATGAATAAATCAGTTAAGTAGGTGGTAGTGGTGTAACGTTTTACCAAAATATGAGACAAATCGAATTTACTGTTCAAAAGTTATGACCAAAAGAAATTTCTGTCAAAATCCACAACTCCCCTGTATAATATTAAACAATGGGAGCAGACACTTTTTAATGGCCATTTGATATTCCCCATAGGGACCTTAAAACGAGGTAGGAGTATGTACAGTTCCGCTAACAATTATATACGGTTTCATCTTAGTTATTATACCTGGTTATAGGTAAGTGGTAGTGTGTACTTAAATTAAAGTAAACAAGTAAAGAATCTTGCATGAAAAGATTCGCATGCATTAGTTGTTTTTTCAAAGAAAGCTGTGCCCACATGTCCGGTGGATATTTAACTCATCGCCAATGTAATGTTCTACCAGATAATCACTAAACAGACCATCTCTTTCCATAAAGTCCTACACAAAACAGTTGCTTACCTCAGAGGGATCCAAAAATGGAAATCCAGAGATCAATCCTAACCAACATTCTATTTCCGATGCTTTATCTTGGTAACCAGCAGTCAACCTCAGTTGTTTAATTTTTCTATATCAAGATTGCGCCAAATGGAATCGGCATCAAGATAATTTAGAATTTGGTCACATTACACTACACGTAGAGACTGATGAATTGATAATTCAAAATCAGAAAAAATTTCATCCGGGTTAAATTGAAAACCACTCTTGATATATTTTTCAGAGATTGCTTGAGATGCATTTAAGTACAACTGCATGATTTTACTCTCTTGTAAACAAAAAACAAGAGACACATAATGACTGTTTTTTAATTCCAAAGCTGGTAGAAATATTTGTTATAGTCTACTCAAAACAAAAACCGTTGCACGTCATTTATGATTTGATGATTTGCAATAAGAAAAAACATTCTTGTCGGACGTTATGCTTAGAAACGATATCCCTAAATACCCCAATTAGTGACGTTCGTACATGAAAGGAATTTTTGCGTGCTCTATTTGGTGGTAGCACTGCCGTCTTATTATTTGCACATCGATGACGTGCAACGGTTTTTGTTTTGAATACACTATACAATAGCTAAAGCTTTCATCAACATAAATAGTTTTTACCGAACATAGAAATTGAATCTTTAGATAACATGAAAAATCCACCAAGGATTTATTTAAAAATGTTACATTTTATAAAAGATGTATTATTCTTTAATTTTTTACTTTGACGTACTGAAAATCAATATTATTTCGTAAATTGATTGACTAATATTATTGATTAAACACACCTTCAAACAATTATTTTGGACTGTTAACATTTTTAAGCTTCTAAAATTTAATAATACTTTGGTTAGGGAGGCTTGGCACGTATATTTTTGAAAGAATAAAAAAAATTTGTAGTCGTACCACAATCATATAATTTAGAATCTTAAATGAGAGGCAACATGTTTCGGTCATTCAATGGCCATCATCAGGCCTATAATACAAAAAGTAACATTAAAGAAACGCAAAAAAACATAGTTTACTAGTTACTTACAGAAATTGTTTAAACAAGTATAACATAGTGATAGAAAAAAACTTTAAAAAATTGTGGCCATACACATTTTTTGGAATTGAAAGTGGTAATACATAAAAAATTATTAAAAATTAAATATAAAAATTTTTGGAAAAACTATTCATATAGCCGCTCCATACTAGAGGGCTGGACTGTTGTCAAAGATTTATGTCGTAGTGCATCCTACGAGGCACTTTACAAAAGATTGAATTAATTTAGATTAATTGCTTATACTATGGAGCGTATAGAAAGAGGGCAATCTCTAATGGACAACACGTTTAAAATGTGGGCAACATTTTATACGCAACTAATGGTACATAAAATAACCGACGCGGCGCTGACGATCGTATGTTGAAATGTCAAAACTCGCTTAAACTGTCATCAACAGTCGATTAACAGCGCCACCAACTGGCTTCCAAAATTTGTTCCCTTTTTCTAACGTTGCGATGTGCCTCCTTCTATACCCTCCATAGCTTATACACTCTATACCATGCGGCAAGTGGCTAAACTGACAAGTGACATACAATCAAATTACAAATGAATCTAACTAAGTCCGAAAAAGAAGAAAAGAATAGAAGGAAGAAGGTATCAGACACAGTAAAATGAGATAATCTTCTGTTTTTTACGTATATTTTTGTTGGTTAATTTTTTTTTATTGTGATTTGATTGTTTTCGATCAAAAAGTCATTTGACAAAATTGTTTTTGATGAAAACGTCATTCGATAAAATTATTTTCGATTGAAATGTCATTCGATAAAATTGTTTTCGATCAAAGGGTCTGTCGATTAAAATGTCATTCAAAATTTAGATTTTCGATCAAAATGTCTTCGAAAAAAATGTTTTCGATAAACGTATTTTCGAACAACGAACCGAGATCAGAACATAAAAATATTACACGGGGTAAAAACATATGATGTTTTTAGTACTTCGGCCCGAAAAATATTCACATTAACAATAAACACAAGAACTATACGCAACACGAAATTTATGGACATAACGCTATGAAGAAATTTTAGTCCTTTAAAAAAGAAGTAATCAGAATGACATTTTTTATTAGCTGCTGAAGAAGTATTGTGAAGTATAACAAAAGTGACCTGCAAAAAAATAAAAAAGAAAAATTTGATTTTATTATACATTTTTATTGAAATTACATTATTTCTTCCTATTTTTTTTAACTTTTTCTATCTTTCACCATTTTTTTCGTCTTTTTTTTTTGTTTTTTCCAATTTTTTATGATTTTTTTTATTTTATTTTATTTTTTTCGATTTTTTCTAATTTACTTGCGTTTTTTGATCTTTTTCGATACCATCCGTTTTTTCCATTTATTCCAGATTTTTCGGGTTTTTACGGTTTTTTACGATTTTTGACGATTTTTTATATTTTTTTATGATGTTTTACGGTTATTTAACATTTACGAAATTTTATGACTTTTTACCAGTGTTTTACAATTTTTTACGATTTTTTAAGATTCATTACGGTTTTTTATGGTTTTTTACGGTTTTTTACAATTTTTTACGGTTTTTTACGATTTTTTACGATTTTTTACGATTTTTTACGATTTTTTACGATTTTTTACGATTTTTTACGATTTTTTACGATTTTTTACGATTTTTTACGATTTTTTACGATTTTTTACGATTTTTTACGATTTTTTACGATTTTTTACGATTTTTTACGATTTTTTACGATTTTTTACGATTTTTTACGATTTTTTACGATTTTTTACGTGCGTATTAAATCAAGAAGAACATAATAATTATTAATTATTTAAATACCAATTCAATAAGCAATATTAATCAATACACACTAAGGGGCAGAATCACGCAACAGTGTTTTTCATTATTTCAATTCATTAATATTAATCAATATACACCGAGGGGCAGAATTATGCAACAGTGTTTTTCATTATAGTAGGTTGCAAATTATAGTAGAATACCTTCCAGGAATTGTCAAGGGTAGGCGGCATACAGGGTTGGAACTGGGAGAACGTGATTCTAACAATTTCACAAATACAAAAATAGATTTTTACATGATTACAATATGAAATTAAGTAGTTAATAAAAAAACATGAAAATAGATTTTTCTTTTTGTTGTTGCAAAATCAAATAAAATAAAATACGAAAATATAATTTTAATTTTTGTACTTTACGTTACAACATGAAATAAAGTAATAAAAAACATGAAAATAGATTTTTTATTTTGTACTTACAAAATAAAATAACTAATAACTTGATTTTGGAGTAGCACGAATATCTTACTTTCCCGGTCCTATCAAAGGGAAAGTATAGTGAACTAGCAAAAAAAAATCCAGATGTGATTCTAATAATTTTACAGATTTTATAGATTTTCCATTTCTTTTTTGTTGTAAAATCAAATAAAATAAAACACGAAAAAAAAATTTTAATTTTTGTACTTACGTTACAACAAGGAATAAAGTAATAAAAAACATAAAAAAGATTGTTAATTTTATATGTACAAAATAAAATAAGTAATAAAAAAACGGGCGGCATTAAACTTTGCACATCCTAATCTTTTAATCCTTATACATTTTAAATTAGAAATTTGAAACGACAAAATCGGCATTAAGTTGTTAAAGTCCGTTGCAAATTATAAGAAAATATCCTTGGACCGATGATCACTTCAACCCTGTATATATTATCAACACAATAAAATGATCGTTAACTACGATTGCTTCCGCTGTTATTGGGTTTTTCCTTTTATCATAATTTGAACAGATCCTTAAATAGTTTTATTAATAACAAACTACCCTAATTATTTTTTTAAAATGCTTGTCCCACCCTAAATATATTTTTTAATAAAATTAAAAAAATCAATCAAAATTAAAAAAATCCATCAAAATTAAAAAAATCAATCAAAATACATCCAGGTCGTTAAGAATGGTAAGTTCTACCCTGTTAACGCTTGCCGTTTCAACTGTGCAATGCATTACAAGAGTACTTCTTTAAAAATAAGGCCATGTAAATGTAAGACTAAATTAAGTACTACATAAGGATTACAGTCGTTCACTCAAATTCGAACATCTGTCGATAACTAGGACTGTTTCCGCTGTAATAAAATTTGGGTATTTCGTTCCTACTATAATTTGCAATGCACTATATTTCAATTCATTATTATTAATAAATATACACCGAGGGGCAGAATCACGTAACAGTCTTTTTCATTATTTCAATACCAAGGATATTAGGAACAGAATCTCGCAAAATATCCTTCTACAAGCACCAACAAATAGAACATCTACTGAGTACTAAGGGTAGAATCACGCAGAGTACTCCGTTCCTACACTGAGGGGCGGAATTACGCAACAGTGTCTCTAATAATTTAAATACCAAGTATATTAGGGACAGAATCACACAAAATATCCTACTAGCAGCAATAGGGGCAGAATCATGCAAAGTGCTTCATAAATCCACTAAGTACTAAGGGATAAAACAAGCAGAGTACTCCGGTCCAACAATATTTAAACAATAAATATTATCTATCCACACTGAGGGGTATAATCACGTAACAGTGCTTCAGTAAACAATTAAATATATAATTCACATAACTGTATCAATAACATAAGTACGAGAATATTAACATTATTTTTATCGTTATATCGAAGATCTGTCATTTCTTTATATCAGTAATAATAAAATTATCATAAATAAATAGTAATAAAATTGCCATAAATACATAATAATACAATTGTGATAAATAAATAATAATAATATTACCCAGTGAAAACTCACCAAAATTCAATTCGCGAACTCACACAAACCGATACACCCTTATTTATTAAACGCAATTGATATACTGAGAAACTGATTTTTATCTATTCAGACAAGACTCAATGGTCTGCTGTCCATTTAAAACTTATAACCGCGATGGTTGCATATTTGGGAATTCGTGTGTGTTTCGGATATTCAATATTCGAGATAAAATAAACATTTATACTAATAAGAAAAATGCATTCTTACATATCCTCCTACCTCTCGTGAAAATATGTTGACCTGAAATGAAAACTTTATACATGATTTCTTCTAGAAAGTACCTACTATTTACTTAGATTATATTATTAAACGAAGAATTTGTCATCTCTTAGATTTATGGTCGTGAATGTTGAAAACTATGTAACCAATCAGCGCCTGATAATATTTTTTGGTCCTTATAGGGACATACGGTTCTGTTTGACAATAAAATCGTGTTTTTTTTCTACTAGAAACCATCTAACGGTGCAAAACGTTTACTTTAATTATAGAATTAATTTCAATGGAATAATTGATTTGTATAAGGGTATTTAATACCTATATTTCTTCCGATTATTATTACTAATAATATTATTTTATTGTTTATTTTAGGTAGAGTAGAAACGAAAAAATTCAGCAATCTAGAAACCTGCATAGAGATAAACGAATCAGTTCGAGGCGAAGATGTTTATATCGTTCAATCAGGCAGCGGTAACATCAACGATAACCTCATGGAGCTACTGATCATGGTGCACGCCTGCAAAATAGCTTCTGCTAATAGAGTGACAGCTGTAATACCGTGTTTTCCTTACTCTAGACAGGATAAGAAGGATAAAAGTAGAGCTCCTATATCAGCTAAGCTAATAGCAAATATGATTACCGTTGCTGGTGCTAATCAAATCATTACCATGGATCTACATGCTAGCCAGATACAAGGATTTTTTGATATACCTGTGGATAATCTCTATGCTGAACCTGCAGTTTTAGGTACTGTTTAAATTAACTCTTAGGGGCATTAGAGATATTTAAAATCCGGTACAGTTGGCTACTTTCTAGTCACACTGATAAAAAACCTGTGGCGAATTCAAATATCAATTTATTTTTCTTAATATGTTTAACAAACTTGTGTATAATGAAAAACAGTAGATTATCCATAACTCATAAAATTATTCAACGAATAATTAAAACTCAAAGTCATACCACATAATTTGTATATAATGTTTTAAATTTAATTATTCTTGGTGAAAACAATTTGTTCAAATCAAATTTTGATTTGAACAAATTAATTTATCAGTTTCTTTTCTGAAAAATGATCACTGAAATCGATGAATAATTACTGACTTAACTGATTCATATCTCTGTCCAAATCGATACGATGAATATATTGTGAAACATCCTGCATCATTCTCAATAAGAGGGACAGTTTGGATCAGTTTTTAATACTTTTTTATAACGCAATTTCCGGTATGAAGAACACCATTTATCAAAATTTTTTACGGAATAAAATTTTCTTCATTTATCAAAAATTTTCAAATGATTTATCAAAAACATTGATCAGATTAGTAGATATTGTGGGCAGGCCCGACGAAAGGGTGTTGAAGGCGGTACAAAATACCGGGTACCGGTGCTTATAGGGGCGCGAGTCCAGCAACTTATTATTTTTAACAAATAAAAATTCGCTTTTTCGGTTAATACAATTCTATAAAAATACAAATTCCTTTATTTGTAACAATTTTCAAAAACTCTATTGACAATTCTCTATAACCCTCTAGTTTCAATTTCTTTAGAATTAAACAACTCTGCGAATAAAAGACGTCAATGGAGAGTAATTGGAGCTTAATTTAACACCAGTTGAATTAAATAGTATTTTAAAATATGTAATGACTTTTAATGGCTTTAACGTGGCTAAAAGTAAAGTAGTTGACCTAACATCTTGAATGAATGTAAATTAGTGGATAATAATTAGGGAATGTTAATTGAACTAGTTTTGTCCGAAAAAAGAAAACGGAACGAACTTTCAGTCATCTTTCTAGAATTAAAAATACTTTAAGATTTACCATGGTTCAGGAATAGTTGAGCGCTCTTGATATATTAACTATCGAGTCTTGATTAGCTAGAAACTGCGACTTTTTTAAACTTATTAAAAATTTCGCATCTGCAAAAAGTCGTAAAGCATCTTTAAAATAATTTGTACTAGTAGTAGTCTAGTAATAGTACAAGAATATATTGAAAAATTCTTAGCCTACAATAGAAGCAAACAAAATTTGAAAGTCAAAATCTTGTATTTTCGACATGTTTTCCTCTTAATTTAATACATTTATTACACCGAACCTGCAATGTCTCTAGACCTTTCAAAAAAAAATTTATCTTGCTCTACAATCCGGGCCTCCACAGCTTCTATAACCTCTTCTTTGGAAGGAAATTTACGACCTTTTAAACTTTTTTTCATTTGAAAAAAGACATGCTAGTCGGACGGAGTCAGATCTGGTGAATAAGCTGAGTGTTTCAGTAATTCGAACTTCGAACCCCAAATCACGAATTGTTTGCATGGCAACATGCGATTTGTCTGCAGAGGCATTGTCCTGCAAAATCAAAATACCTTTGGAATCCCCAGTAATTGTTCTACTCGTTTCCAGATAATGAATCATAATTATTCCATGGAGATCCCAAAAAAGTGAAGCAAGAACTTTTCCAGCAGATATTTGAACACGAAACTTTTTAAGCCTTGAAGAACCAAGGTGTTTTCACTCCATCAATTGCTGCTTTGTTTCTGGGTCGTATAAATATACCCAAGAATAATCTATAATAACAATACGGCTTAAAAGGTGTACATCTTTTTTAAACCGAGCACAGTTCTAACGCGATGCTTCTACTCTTGCACGCTTCTGGTCAACATTCAGACATGTAGGGATCTATTTCGTAAAAAATGTCTTATATACGTGAACTATATGATGAACGCGTTATTATGAAATTTTCAGTGCCTCAGATATTTGTTTTAGCCTAATTCTAAAATTATGCCATAAACTGCATTGATATTTTCGGAGACGGACACAGAAACTGGCCTTCCTGATCGCTCTTCATCTTCAATGGAAAATTTACCTCATTTGAAGTTGGCAATCCAATTTTTCATGGTCGTATACGATTAGGGATGGCTGATCCAACATTTTTCATGGATCAGTTCCAAACTAGTCCGATCCAGCGTAATATATAGTACAAAGGATCAGTTCCAGTTCCTAGTCCAGTTCGCTATTGGCAGGGTCGAGCGATACTCGAACTCGATTATATAACCCGATATTCGATATCTTGTAAGCAGTCCAATTAGGATGCGTAGATCACTTCTACTCCATTCTAGGATCTGCGATAGGGTGCCACCTGAGGGTTTGACTATAAACGCCTTAGAGTGAACTAAACCAGGAATATCTTTCCAGTGCTGGAGAGTTTTCCTCTCGGTCCATTTCCAGATAGTGTCTTTGGCACTGCTTTTGGCTATGCCGAAAAATGGTTCCGGTCCAATGAACTTGTATTCTGCACTTTTTTTCGCAAGGGTGTCGGCTTTCTCATTGCCCTCCATCCCTTCATGCCCAGGTACCCAGAGTAGGGTTACTCTGTTACTGGTAGCAATGCGATCCAGGGATTCGATGCAGTTCCACACCAGCTTCGAGTCCAGCCGGTTGGAGCTCAGTGCTGTCCAATAAAATGTAAATACTTCTGTTGCCAATATGATGGTTTACCAATTCTCTTGCACACAATTCTATAGCGAAAACTTCCGCCTGAAAGATGGTAGCACACTTGCCGAGGCTTACTGTGATGTCAACTCTCGGTTTTTTGCTGTACACTCCGGCTCCAAAACCACTTGGGGTATTTGAACCATCTGTATACAGTACATAAGCCGTCCCTAGAAAGAGGATTTCCCCCTTTTCCCATTCGTCTCTTCTCGGAAGAAGGACGTTGAAGGACTTCTGTATGTGAGTTCTGGGGGAGAGCACATCCGAAACCATTCCGAGAGTGTGGTGAGTACTCATCTCTCGCAGCAGTCCAGAGTGGTCCCATAGCCTCTCCCCCTCAATTTGACTAGCCACCGACATGGCTCTATAGGAGGTCGTTCTGGCCTCCTGCTCCAGTAATATATGGAGAGGAGTAAGACCCAGAAATCTTTCCATTGCTGCTATCGGGGTAGATGACATAGCGCCTGTAATAGCTACACGTGCTAATCTCTGTAGTCCAGATAATTTAGCCGCCGCAATAGACTGGAGCCCCTTCGTCCACCAGGCTATTGCGCCATATGTGACCATTGGTTTTATCACCGTTCTGGACTAGAACTCGTATCTATTTCAAACATCGTTAGGGATCAGTTCCACTAGTCCAAGTTACCGAACTTGTTCCAAAGGATCAGTTCCAGTATCAGATAGCCATCCCTACATACGATAGACATTGATCGCAAAGTATATCTTCGTAAATCTGCTTACTTCTTAACCCCTTTAAATACAAGTACTTGATGATGGCTCGATACTCCAATTTTTCGATTTTCACAAGTTCGATCGACATGTGTTTGTAGCAGTCCGAAACGTGTTTTGTTGATTTTAGTAGTTTTGTTTTGTTATACTGTCTTCTCATAAATAACTGGTAAAAGATATAACAAAAATTTTTTATTTAACAAGTTTCAGTGTAAATCTTTTACACCGTCATCAGCAATTTTTTGTTATTTTTTGTGTACACCAGGGTCCGTCTCAGCTCTCGGTGGCCCTGATTGTGAGAAGGAGTAAATTCACAAATGTGGGCGTGGCGCCTTTACTATTGAATCTATGACTTAAACTTATAGTTTTTCTGAAATCTTTAGCTAACCATATGGGACACTATGTTGTAGTGAATTGATAACCTCGGGTTAAAAACGTGGAAATAGTTATTTTTTAAAATTCAAATTAAACCAATTGAGAATGCTTAAGCTAGCAATGCCAAGATGAACAAGAGTCACCGAAAAATATCATTGATTTGAGTTAAAGGTCATGTAGACATTAATAAAAACGAAAACATTGACAAATTAGCTAAAGAAGCTGCTAAAAAGTAAAAGTTCGGTTAATATTTTTTCTTGCAATGACGTAAATTCAGAAATTAAAAACAAATCTAGATTGGAATGGTAAAATGCGTGGGAAAACTTTGCTCACAAGATTTTACTCAACTAACCTAACACGCATCCGTCTTAACCATAGAAATTTCCTGCCCATCTATAATAAAGTGGGGTTGCGAGAAGATTCGTGCTGTACATGTGATAACAATATAATATCTTCACCAACTATAATATATTTTTACCTGTAAATTTAATATAGGTACCTATTATACAACCTAACGATAGACGTGTCAACGACATATTGTTTACACTGCTATAGGAAACTCAAATATCCTTATAATCCATGCACTATATTGAAACTAATCTGTGGCAAATGCCATAACTTATACTCTGCACCTCCACCACCACCAGAATTTTCAAATGATGATATTTATATTTAAATTATATTTTTCTTCTGCAGCTTGGATCAAGCAGAACATTCCAGATTGGAGAAATTCTATCATTGTATCTCCTGACGCAGGAGGTGTCAAAAGAGTAACTTCGATTGCGGATAAATTAAACGTAGAATTTGCTCTAATCCATAAAGAAAGGAAAAGAGCAAATGAGGTCGCATCTATGGTTCTAGTAGGCGATGTTAAAGATAAAGTTGCCATTTTAGTTGATGACATGGCCGATACTTGCGGCACGATTTGTCATGCTGCTGAAAAACTGATTAATGCAGGATCTAATAAGGTAATTTAGTAGTTATTATGAGTAGTATAAAATAAAATCGATTCTGTTATTTTGTAGGTTTATGCAATTTTGACACATGGGATATTGTCAGGTCCAGCGCTAGCTAGGATAGAAGCAGCTCCTTTCGAGGCTGTGGTTGTAACCAATACTATACCACAGGAAGAAAATATGACTAAATGTGCTAAACTTAAAAGTATAGATATTTCTAGAATTTTTGGAGAGGCTGTTAGACGCACACATAATGGAGAATCTGTATCGTACCTATTTTGTAACGTTCCTTATTAAATTAAATAATTTTGAAGGATTGTTTTTGTTTTAATTATTATTCTTCTTTTAGTTAAATAATTAATAAATTTTACTTTATTATTTTAAATCACATGCTTATCAGTCCATTAAATCTTTTGATCTACACTTCACCCTTTAACTAAGCTGTTTTCTTTATTTGACCATAATGCTAAAAACCTAAATTAAGGAGCTAGAATAACAATAATATAACAAAAGGTAGAGAACTACTTAAGGCAACAAAATAATAATAATTTGAAATACTTATTTACAACCCAATGGCCCACAGAAATTAATGAAATTCCTAAACTTCTCGATTTCGGCTTAACCAAAGATATAGATGTCAAAAATTGTAAAACCGAAAGTTGATTAGAACTATACGCCAGTATTGATTACACTATATTCTGAAATAATATCTGTTCTATAAACTAATTAAAAAAAGTCAGATATCTTCAATCTGTTTTCAAATATCGATTCAGCGTTAAATTTCACGTCGGATTGCTATTTTTGAAACCGGTAATATCACTTCCGGTTCTGGTTTGTGAAACCAGTTTTGAAACCGGAAGTCATAAAAGTCTATTTTTGAGCAATTCAAGGTATGCTGAGTTTATTACCGTTGACCATTTGTCTCTATCTCTTTTCGTTTTGAGTTATAAATGTGGACAGACAGACAGACCGACAGAGCCGTATTATAAGACTTCTCTACACTTTAGGGTTTAGAAGTGTAAAATTGGGAGATTTCGGGCAAAAATTCAATAATAAAATAAACCTCAACTGCCTTCTGAAAAACTCAAGGGATGTTAATGAAGCAGTTGGAGAACAAATAAAAAATATTTAAAAAATAGACTGGCTAAGAACACCATAAACTCAACAACATGTAATAAACAACATTAGCATCGAATGAGAATAGTTAAAATTAAAAATAAACTTAATAAAGCAACGAGACAATTAAAATAAATAATAATATTAAAAATTCAAAATAAAAAAAAAACTGAATTATTTGAAACTCATTTAGAACAAGTATTTATACTATTTCGTTTAGAACTAACTGCCGAATAAGAACGTAAAATAACAGATTTTTGGATGTACCCTTTCAAATGGAACTGCCACATATAGACAAATAAAAAGAAAGAATTAAATCAGGATTTTATAACGGGAAAATTCTTACAGGAATTACCAGAATTACCGTATATGGTAATCACATTCATATTTAAACTATTACTTTAGTTTGTGAAAATGTAATAAAGGCCAGCCACATAATGCCAAAATTGCATAAAGAAATACATATTAATTGAGACATTTGTTAAAATAATATAACACCCAATACTTACACAGTATTTCAAAGCATTAGCTAAATCTCGCAATTTTGTTTTCTTTCCGCAAGAATTGCAACTGGTCAAATGTGACCAACCAGCAATTTTGTACTTAAAAACTAATGACTAAATCTAAAACATCACCCACCGGTGTTTCTAAGTTTCTATCTCGCCAAACACTTGTTTGCTGTGATAACTGCTTCGTATGTACTAATCACTTCACAAAGGGCTTCACTATTTTTGATATTCTCTGCTGATCCTGATTATCCAAAATCTGCAAATCTTCAATGTTGCGGTGATGGTGTAGCCTAGTCTCGTGGGATATCGTTTGATTTCCTCAGCTACTGTTAGAATTCCTAGATCCCTATGAAAATCTCAATTTTGAACATACTATGGTGCGTTTACTATTCAGCACCTTGTTTTGAAACCTTTTTATTATAGCTATATTAATATATTGAGCGCATCTCCGCAGCTGTATGCCATCATAGGTCCGTAGAGGTTTAAATACCTGTGAATATAACAAGAGTTTATTATGAGTAAAGAACTGAGATTTAGTCCAAAGTAACCAATACTTGTTTCTATATCAGAATTTAGCACTCCCTCTTCTTTTTGTACTTTGATATGTTTTTTCCAGGGCAAATTAGCGTCTAAATTTATTCCAATATGTGTTTACCAGTGGTACTTGCCTGTTATTTAAGAATATGTTTTGAAGACCTATAGAAGTTTTGTTTGTAAAGTTTACATGGGTTGTTTTAACCTCGTTTAACTCTTAATGCGCCATTGTTTCGTCGATTTACTGATTTTATTAGTCGCTTCTTGTGGTTTATTTGTATATCAGAAAAGTTTTCTCCTTCCGTCAATACATCCATGTCATCAGCAAACATTGCTATTTTCGTATCATTAGGTGTAGGGATATTATATATCAAGAAGATACAGTACTGGCCCAAGAACGATACCATGCGGCACCGCAGCACACATCTATTAAATCTGAATAAGTAATTTCATGCCTTTTTCGGAATGTTCTGTTTGAAATATATGATTTAAGTATATCTGAGAACTGTCTAGGTAATATTTTAATAAGTATATAGTCGAGTCCTTCATACCAGACCTTCTCGAATGCTTGAGATATTCTAAGAAAATAGCTGACCAAATTTTCTCTTTATCGAGTTAGTTATTCTATAAACCTGGTTTAGTGTTTAGCTCTAGACCCCAACTGATGATCTGGTATGACCTCTTTTTCTTTTGGGAATCATTACGACTTACGCAGTTTTCCAGATGACAGATACATATTTTAGATGGACGGCTGCGTTTATCAAATGGGTTAACTTTACGATACCCTTTCGGGGTAGATTTTTTTAATATTCGCCCTGTCATTAAACCTGGAGCCTTGCTACGTTAACACTGTTTTTTATTTCGGCAAATATTTCTTTCGGTGTATGAGATATTGTGTAAAGAGTTCTGCTTTCTGATAGTTATTTTTGTCCAATCACCATCTGGACTTATTATAGGCTTTTTTAAACCTTTTTGCAACCTTCCATAGAGATTTCTTAAATATGACTTGATATTTTCATTTTTCAACTTATATTTGTCGTTTGAGAATATGTGCGAGTCTGATTAGTATATTTTTATTAGCTGAATACCTTCCTACCTTGTTTTCCTTTTGTTTCCTATCAAGTCTTAAGTCTTTCTAATCTCTTGCTCTCGTGAACAGTTATTTCCTGCCAACTTTCTTTTTAATTCTGGTTTGACATTCCATGTGGCTTATTGCGTGTGAACTACTACTATCTTGTTATTGGTTAATATTGGATGGGATTCTTTCTTTATCCCCTTAAAGATAATATTATTGGAGAGTGATTAAAAGACAGGTCAAAGGATTCATCAATATTTTTTTTAATGACATAAACATTTATGGGGTCTCGTATTTTTCTATAATCTGCAGACCAGTGAGTAGGTTTTTCTGTAAAAATATAGTCGCATTCAATTTCTGCAGCAGCTGCATGCAATTGTATTCCTTTGTTATCAGTTAGTCGAGATCGCCATCGAATATTTTTAGCACTAAAGTCTCTCTTTAATAAATAAAATTCATTTGCAATATTATATATATTTAGCTCTGCAGGCCTAGGAGGCCCATGGCTTGGTTTGTCATTTATTTCCATTTCTTCCTATTTTTTCAATTATTCTTCCAGTTTTGAACCCCTAGGCGTTCCAAATCCAATTCCACTTCTCGCTTCCATCTTTCCTTTGGCCTTCCTCTTCTCGTTTTTCCTCCTATACTTCTACTGATGATCATTTTTGCAATATTACGTCTCTTAAAACAAAACCAAGGATTAAAAAAAATCGTGTTTAAACGCAAATATGACATTTGCATAAGAAGGAGAGTTTTCCAAAAACCAAACCAAACTCAAGGTTTACAGATACACAAAATATCCAAAATAGAGAGTCAGCAATTAATTATGGAATAATGGGAAATATAGAAAGAAAAAGGCAAAAAACAGAAATGTTGTACACCCCAAAGCATTTATTATATTTAGGACTGAGTGTTGTTATTTCTTTTTTTATTTTAAGTAAATGACCGGCTTGTTTTTTAACTGAGTAATTTGATGAAAAAATTCTGAAAGTTGAGTAACAATTATTTAATATATTCCCTTTTTCATTGATCGACATTGCAGTAATCATGTATTCATGGCAACAAGGGAGGCATATATAATCTTGTCACGTGACCACCCATGACGCCACGTGTTCTAATGGCCCTAATCCTAGGTTAATTGACTACCCATCAGATTGAAAAATCTCAGTTGATCTTAAGCTCATTATTTAGAATATATGAAAGAAAGTAAAGCAGAAAATAATTAATAAAATGAGGAATAATTTATTTTTGTTGAATTAAATATCCTTTCAGTATTTCTGAAAAAAATATCCTTTTTTTTGGTTATGTATGAAAATTCTCGACTACCAAGATTGTATTCTAATATTATTATTTTATATATTTTTCAATCAATATTAAAATGTAACTCTACTGTTACTGTTTAAACTAGTTTAAATCTTAAAAAACGTGTTTGATAGTGATTCTACTAAATAAAATGAATTTTAGACCTTGCGCGAAATTGTGCGAAAAAATTGAACCCGCACATAAACAACTACAAAATTTATAAACAAATAAAAATTTAATAAAGAGGAGTCTAATTTTTGTAAATAACTCAAAAACTATAAACGTAACTACTAACTAGATTAAAGAAAAAATATGATGTGGCAAGCATATGACCTCTCGCCGAAAATATCAAAATCGTATTATAAGGACCTTAAAACGTGTTTATCTATTGAAAACTCTACTACCGAATTTTTAGCATGATTAATATACCTCTCTTCTCTGAAGGCTGAGAAGTAAAAACGACATATAATAAAAAAACAATTATTGAAATATACTGATAACTAAGGGAACTGAAATATTGATATTTGCACAGAAATATTTATCAAAAAAATAATAAATTTCTAGAATAATCTACAAATATTATTAAATTAAAAACATGCGAAATTATGTCTAAAGATTGGATTAGATTGGGCCTTTAAATCCATTAAAGAAAAAATAATTTAAATAAAGTAATAGAAATATCTTTCATTTACATACCCAAAACTAGGTAAAGATCGCACTTTTCCGCAAAATTTTAGACCAATATGAGTAAAATAGCAGAAAGAGTAATATTAAGGATGAAACAGACACACTAAATGCCATCAAAGCTGAGCAGTTCGGATTTCGTGCCGAACACTGGACTGAAACGCAGGTCCTAAAATTATTTGGGTTCTTAACTCAAGGGTTCAATAGCAAGCAAGGTCTTCGACAGAGTCTGGCACGAGGGATTCGTATACAAAATGATGGAAATCGGGTATATGAAACCATTGGTCACTCATTCCTAAGAAACGGATTCTGCCTATATCCAGACAATACTACGATCGCAGCGCGAAATGCTTTACCTCACCTAGTAATTAACTACCTATAAGAAAGAACATCCTGACGAACTCGAAAATTAGTTTATAAAGTGGAAAATTGCCATCAATGCTGATAAACAAAAGCAATATTCCTCAAAAAGTGGAAACTCACTACTAAATGTTTTCGGCATTGACATTAACTGGCAGCGGTCAGTAAAATACCTAGGGGTCACCCTAAACCCGCTTAGGCAAACTAGACATTAGAATTATACTGCGTTTGATAAATGCGATTATTATTCCTGTAACAACTTACGCCGGTTTAATATCTGTTTATGAACGGCTACACTACAAACCTACCTTGGTATGTGGGGCCAATCGTTAGATATTCGAAAGTCCTAAATTCTACTAGGGTTTCGACACTGAATAACCGGCCAGAACGGATATTCGGTGACCTGAGGACACACTCAAATATAGAGCTCAGAGAGCTCCTGGACAACGAAAACGAAAACCACGGAAAATACGCGAGGCCGAAGAGGCAGTGAACCCGAAATCAATAATTTTGTTTTATTGACAAAAGTCTACAACACCTATGTACCTCCGTCGCAATGCGATTTCCTCGATTTCTGAACGTATACTCTGTGCGTGTGAAAAAAACCCGTAAGCAACATTACAGGCAACAAAATGAGTAGTACTCTACAAAAAAAAAAACGGACCTAGTCCACAAGAAAAAAGTAACTCGCTCCACCAAAGAATATTCTCTTTTTTCAGAAATCGGCAACCAAGTGGGATTCGCCAAGGGCTTAACCTCATTCATAATTTGATTTAAGTTTAAGACACGCCAGGAATCGACCAATGCACAGTTGGGTGGAGTACGGCCAAAAAAAGAAAAGAGGAGATATTGAGGAGCGGGGAACACCAGTCTGTTGATCTGTGTTCAATCGCTCCCATAGCGCCCACTATGGCAGACGCATTTCAAGGAGGTATCGAAATATACAAAAATAATTCAAAATGTTTACGGCAGTAAATTTGTTGTGAAGAAAAGAAAGAAATAATTTAGCTGAAAAATAAAAATAGATGACAATATTGTAGTTACCGAAATCATAGAGACAGTAAATAAGTTGTTCCATTATTTTTCTAATCTAAGAAAATATAAAAATAAATAATAAAAATATTAAATCCCAAAGGTTATACATATCTCAAATGTCGTTCAATGTTTCAGGTACCACAAAATTTAATTATACAAATGTACAGTATTAGCAGGCAACTAGTTTCGGTCACTGACCATCATCAAGATATAAACGTTCGTAAGATATAAAATTAGTTAGAAACCAAACTAACCAATATTAAGCAACTAAGAGGGGGAGAAAATTTTTTTTGTAAAAATCACATAGTGACGTAACCATATGATGGGTAGGAAAAGTAAAACATTAAACAATTAAAAACGATAGTACTCGAAAAAGAGATGTACAAAATAATACAAAATTAATGATATAAACTTAAAAATTAAAAAAAATATTTTGCTTGGGGGTAACCATGACAACCCCTACAAAGGGACAGCATCTTTAGGGGGATCACCATCCCGGAGAAGGTTCAAAAAATTATTTCATAACCAACCTACGTAGGGGCACAGAGAAGACCATTTAATGGTCATAGCAGTGAGAAAAAGATAGGGTAAACCGTAAACCCAAATCGAAATTAGAAAGTGCGTGGTAAAGAAACACTCACTTTTACCGGCGAAAGGATAAAGTGACATGACATATGGTAAATGACAGTTAAAAATGAGGGAAAAGCAAGTGCCTCATACATATAGAAATGTGAAGGGTAATAACCAATATTCAAAACAAACATAGTACTAATAGTGGCAAAGATGATTCCGAAACGCAGTTGACATATAAAAAGTATTTAAGAAAAAAATGTAAAATAATTTTTGTGAGAAGTTAAAGGTGCTCTTTCCCTTATCATGGTTACCCCCTCCCAATGAGCAACCTCCCTGTTTCAAAGTCGACAAACATAATAAAATCAGAAATTAATATAGGAAAACCAGACATGTTTTGCTCGATTTGGCGAAGTTCGGTATAGTTCATCACAACTTACTTTTCAACTTTATTTATAATTTTTTTTGAATAACTGGACCGTACTTAGAAAAAATAGAAACCTAATAAAAAAATAGTTGAAGGTGGTCCTTAAAAGACGAAACGTTCTTTTAAAAAATGGATATGCCGTGTTAAGCGATATTTGATCTTCAATAAAAAAAAATTATAAAGTTAAAAAATTAAGGTGTTAATTAAAAAAAACGAAAATCGTCAATTTCGGTTTTTTTCAGAAACCGCACCTGATATTTTAATTTTGAAAAAACAATCTATTCAACTTGAAAATACATTTAACCCACTTTGTACCGGTTTACGATATCCGAATAGTGTTCAATTAAATTTGCGCCGTCCTGTATCTCAAAATATTAAAATTTCATAGAAAATATTCGGCTTTTTCATGTTTTCCAAACAAAACAATTTAAAACCGACCCTATACGCAACCCCCTACAAAATCATTTACGTTAAACTTCCTCGAACATAATAATGATTATACGGGGGTGTAATTTTATACCACGGACAAGTACCTGTAATTTAGCAGTGACCTATTGATTTGCCTGTTAGTAAATTAGCCTTGTCAGTGTTATTTCAAATGTTAGAGGGAATACAAATGGATAACCCTCCTTTATTTCCATTCAGAAATCAAATAATTGTACGTCAATGAAAACAAGGCCCCCTTTAGATAAAACAAGAATAAAAGTAAATTAGTTGAACTATATATAAATATGTTTAAAATAATTAATATATGTGAAAATGGAATGTTTTCTGAACCGAAACAAGATATGGACAATAGGCGAGTCGTAGCAGGATACACAATATTTTTTTATTTACACGTGAATTAGTTACAATTTTAATAGCATTAAATCAACCATTATAGCCATACGATATGATAGATCATATTATTTTAATAAGTTGCATAAACACACGCGTGCTGTATAGAACACTGCAAATTCTAATTCCCTTATTTAGCTTTCTTATATGCAAAAAAAAACAGATACTGTTAAAAAATATATTAAGGACACTTGTTGACATAAAATCCCATAAAATAATAATATGAAAATACGAAAATAAACATAATTGTTGTTACATAAAAAAGGCAAGATTTAATTGTTTTCTACCTCATGTGGTAATTGTTCCACCTAACATAAATTACAACATATTTACGTAAATCGGAAACATTATCATTCAAGTAATGTACACTTAGTATGTTTATTAATATATAAAATATAAAAAATAAATATTTTGTAGATTGTGATCCTGACTTAAAAATTTTAAATGTGAATGCAAGGTATCCTGGAAGAACAAATGAATCATTTATTTGGAACAATTCCAATAAGTTTTGGCCTTTGTTCTCACCAAAAGCAACTGGCAACGGCAACGTAATTGGAACACGATCGCAACTTTAGTTGAGTTGCTATTGTGTACTAACTGAAATCAAATTTTTAAAAACTGTTGGTAGACGTAATGAGAATGTCGTCATCCTTCAGTAGACCGCACACGGTCAGTATATTGATCAATACAGGATAATATTGATCAAATTTTGACCACGTGCTGGTACGTTTTTTATGCCACCCTGTATTTTCATTATTCTTCTATTCAATAGATTATAGTTTCATACTCGCTTGATATCCCCTTCTTATTTCTTCGCGTCATGTCCCTCCCTTCTCTTGGCATTCCTATAAAATGTCTTTCCAATGTTAATAATGTACTTCTCTTTACCTACTCAGTCAAAATAATCGACTTTATATCGACTGTGTTGCTTACCGAAGATTTATTTATTTTGTTCCCCCTTATTTTATAAGGTAAGTTTTTATTATATTATATTATATTTTCACTAAAATTCTTTGATATCATTATTAATTATTTCGACGCTTTTAACTTTTATTTACTGTTATTTTCAATTCTATTAATGCCGGTATATTTTTTTTTATTATTTACTTAAAAAGTTCATATCTTATCATTTATAACATTATAAATTATTTGATTCCTGTGTGTCTCATTCAAAAAACAGAACCTATATTTTTTTAAATTTGTTTTTACAGATTGTCTTAAAATTTAATTCATTTTAATTATTTTTGTATTTCATATGTTGATCTAAAATTCATGTTTCTCATTTTAATGTTATCATTGTTATATATTCTTTTTCAAAAACAGCGACTACGAAATATAGTAAATTATAAGATTTCTCATTTTAATGTTATCATTGTTATATATTCTTTTTCAAAAACAGCGACTACGAAATATGGTAAATTATAAGATTTTAATCTTATATTTACTTTATGTGAACTTTTAGGGTTTTTGGTTTTTTTCCTCTGGAAAGTTTCGGTTCTTTTCCTCCGAAATTTTTTTTACCTGTGCCAAGAAGTTTTTCCTCTGGACAATTAATTTACCTGGGACAAGAAGTTTTTCCTCTAGAAAAGCTAAGTTTTTATTAAGAAAAAAAGAAAAAACTCTGGACTTTAATATTATTTAAGTCAATATCAAATATTGACGAAATTTAAAATACCTTTTTATCGTTATTGATGAATATTTGCAATTTTTTATCTTTTTAATTAGCTTCCTTAATAGGGGTTAATTGAATTTAGTTCATCAGTATCGTAATGAATTAAATTTGTTGTAAATTTAATTATTATTCATTCATTATAAGTGTGCTGAGCTTCGTCTTTTTCCACCCCTTATTATTATAAATTATCTTTTATCTTTTAAGACGTAATGTATTACGTTATATCTTGATGTTTGGATGTGTACAGTCCAAACAACCTTTTTGGAATTATTTATAAATAATTCAGGATAAGTATTTAATTATACTTAGTTTATCTTATTAAGAAGAGAATAATTTGTAAATATTTCATTTATCGCTATTTTATTTTCGCATTAATTTCTTTTAAATTTTATTGGTACGCCCATGGTTTCTAAAAATGGATATGCGTAAATTTAGTAGTTCGCTTTTTGCGAAATATTGCTTTGCATTTTTTATTTTTTTTAGCCTGGCGAATTAGTTTTCTTTTATTGATGCGTATGAAAATAAATTTATATAGTATGTCTCATTGAATTTAAAAATTACTTCAACAATTAAAATTGTCTTTTGTCGTTTTCATGTTAATATCTAATTAATGTAAACATATATAATGTAAAGGATTTTAGAGAATATATTAATATATTGTTATGATATTAACAACTTATCTCACTTATTTGGCTTGGGTTCTAGTCAAAAAGGAAAAAAAATAATAAACATTACAAAATATATAAAAAAAAATTGTATATGCCCTGCTATTTCATTTCTTCTATCTCCTGTACAATTTTTACTTCTCTACTTTGGCCTTCTATTTCTTCATAATACCTCCTCTTAACGATTTTCTGGTTTCCGCTTCTTAATTTCTGTAACTCTATACTCTTCTTTTCGTGCTCTTATTTTTTTTTTGTTGTCTTCCTATCTGCTTATTACTTTTCTAATTTTTAATTATTTAATAAAATCTTGTATTTTTCAAGTATCATTATATAGTTTTATTAATTTTCTTCAACATCTTTATAATTACTCTTACATAAATCCTATCTTACAAATTTCTATCAAAATTGACACTCTTCCAAAAATTCTATTCAAAAATTGATTTGTTTATTATTTTTTATTCCCCAAAAATTTTTGTTACCACTAGATTTTTTTTTATATACCCCAGCCCTATTTACTATCTGACTTTGACTACTTAAATTTCATATATGACACCTCCAAAATTTCAATTTTACTATATTTCATTATTTTAATAAAATTTAAGATTCTTTCACTTTTAAATTTATTGCCAATTTAACTAGATATAATACCTTCGTTTCCTTTTCTCTCAAAAAAAATTTAATTTCTAAAATTCCCTATACAGGTTGAACATTTTTATAATAATATATACTTATATATCGGTTTCGGTTTTTGAAAATCTGCGTTTACAATATCTTAAAACTTCGGTTTTGGTTTTTTTTTTAAATCTATATCTATAATATCTTAAAACTTTTATCAAAATTTAGTATCTCACTTCAATTTAAAATTTTATAACTAACCTTACCTATATTTATACTTAATTATTTACATTTCTTATTTACATCATCATACCTTGATTGACCTTTTTAGCAAGTTTCTTTTTACCCCCTTTCTTTTAAATTTCTTTCCTCTTTTTCATTTTCATATATATTTTTTTTCCTTCTTTTTTAAAAACATTGTCTTACCAAACTCTTTTAGGAACAAATATTGACGAAATTTAAAATTTTTAACATCCGGACTTCAATATTCATACGTGGTGGGGATATTGATCATCATATTGGACGTATGCGGAACTTCAATAATTTCATCAGTATTTGCTTGTTGTGTGTAGTAGACGTTTGTTGTTTGTTGTGCTGAGCAACCGGTTTTTAAACGTTGTCGCCATGAGTGAAACTGATAATAAGGAACAAGTGATGAGAAGTTTTATTGAGACATTCGAGACGTTGCCTGTATTGTGGGATTCCCGCAATGTAGCATATAAAAATAAAAAACACGTGGTGAAGCATTACTTGCCATATATCGAAGTGTAAAACACGATGCAAATGTGAAAGACGTGAGCAAAAAAATAAATAGCCTAAAAAGCAACTACAGAAAGGAAATTTAAAAAGTAATTGCATCCAAGCGGTCTGGGAGTGCACCAGAAGATATTTACGTCCCATCATCTTGGACATATCATGCACTTAATTTTTTGAAAGGTTCAGAACTTCCAGTTGACTGCAATGAGACAATTGAGGTAAGTTTTTACAAACTTTATTAATACGTAAACAATAAATTAGGGTAACAAATACACGAAACTGTTTGAATGTTTGTAACTAGTTAATATGAAGCATAGTACTATCTACATTTATTTTTTGTTAATCATATTTGCTTTCATTGTTTACATAATTATAGATTGGTTAATAAGGTGTATTTTCTTTTTCTTTCAGTTCGTTCGCAAATAACAACATGCTAACGTTATAATCCTAGCTTTTTTTGGACCAAGCTGTATGGCTTTCTGGAAAACTCCAAATCTACTCGCTATTATCCCAAAAGCGTTTTCCACATTCACTCGAGCGGCTGACAACCTACGATTTAATTCTTGACTAGGTGCGTTAAGGTTTCCTTGAGCGTATATCTTCATTAAATCGGGCCATAGAGAGAAAGTTTCGTCACCTATAAAAATAAATGGAAACGCGTCTGAGCTATTTGGAAGAAGCGCAGATTTGGGTAAATTAAGCTTGTTGTTTTGTAAGAGTTTTCCAAATGCGGAGTAGAACAGCACTCCACCATCTGAGATTTTATCATTACCACAACTAGTAAAATAATGCTGAAAAACCCTTTATAATTAAAGTAGGATGATCCTGACTTTGCTGGTTATTTAATGGCGATGTGCTTGCCATCTATAGCCCCTAAGTAGAGCAGAAATTTGTCAATTTTAAATTCGCCAGCAATCTTCTTCCACTCTTCAGGGTTCGATGGAAACTGAAAAAAAAAAACTTAGTACATTTTACAATATAGTATAACTAGTTTAATCTCATTTCAGGAACGTGAAGACAGTCAGGCTTCAGGTGTTATTACGTCTTCATTTACACTTACAGCTAGTGGATCTAATCCAAACTCTTCGGCAGGTATTGAATTCCCTACACCAGTGGAAGTGACACAAACTGCAGGGTCCTCCGTAACCTCACATAAATCTCTAGCTGCACCAACTGCAAGAAAACGTCCTAAAGGTCCCATCGCCAAATAAAACGAGCTCTTAGCCCTGGCAAATGACGAATTCGACAATATTACTAAGGTACGGGCTCATTAGCTCAAAAAACTTAGAACCAGGCCAACGTATATTTGCTGAAAAGGCAATTAATGATATACTGTTTGAAGCACACATGAAAGCATTGCATAGAAACTCTGTCAAAGAGAATGAAGCAAGCACATCATCCGAGGTGTATGCAGGAAGTCAACCTGGTTACGCCTTCGGTCGTTACGGGTCACTTTGGCGGCGCTTTAGTCCAGGTTTCGGATTGCCTCGGGCGCCACCTTCCGTTTAGAGTGTGAAGGCCACTGCACGGGCAGCGTCAGTGGAGAAAGAAATACTCCAGGGGTCGTTATGGTATCGACCAAAATCACTGGCGGCCAGAAGGGCGGTCTTTACTTGCCCTGCTGGGGTTGAGTACCTGTGTATTAGCTGCTGGGATGTTAAAACTCAAAACAAATATTAATAAATAAAACTTTTATTTTTACCAATAAAATCCGGTTTTGAAAGGTGTGTAACGGTGATGTGTCGGACAGTACAAACATGGATTTGCTTAAGTAATGACGGATGACGGTCCTGGACTCCGGCACAACTTGAACTTGATTTCAGCTTGACCTATCTCTAAAGGTCGATGGACTGCACTGCTGCTCCAATTGGGACGGCTACAGCAACTCTGATTTCTGACTGTTTCTCGCAGCTCCCGACAACGGTATGAATTGCCCTACTTGATACGAACTTCGGCGTCCAAGAAGCAGAGACGAGAGTGTCTCCATCTGCCTGGCGAAGGTTCAACTGGTGCGACTGGCCTTTTAAGTTAATTTTACTCCAGTACCGTGCGCGATTTAATTTATATATTTTAAATAATACGGAAAAAAGTAACTTTGTTACAACATATGCATTGGGAAGTTCTAAGAGTCAGTTCTCAGGTCCCGCATCTTCACCCTATAATTAACAGGATTTGCAAACTGAATCTCCTAGTATTGGTTCATATTTGTCTAGTTTTACCGAAATGGATTGATATATATTTTGAGTGAGAAGGGTAGTCTTGACGGACTAGTTAAATAACAATACGAAAAATCTGGGGATTCCGTCAGGTCAAAAAGGGCAGAATTAAGTAAAACTCTTTTCTACTACGCCAACGTTTCGGAAATTTATTGTTTCCATTATCAAGGCTACAATTTGAACAAGAAATTTTTTTTTTGAAAAGTCATTTTTGTAAAATTATGAAAAATACTTACAGTGCAAAGTGAGTAACATGTTAAAAGAATGTTTTTTTTTTTTGTTAATATATATATTTATATTTATTAATCTGCCTGCGGTGCTGTATACCGCAGCGCGCCCACCGCAAGGATATAGTCAATTCTCAATTGCCATTAATAACAAATCAATTATTTTTTTCTTTATTTCTATATTTAAATTTTTTTTGACCCCTAAAAGTAAAAATAGTTAAGACGCCAACTCAAAGTGTAAAAAATATGCTCTACAATACGTAAATTAATTCTCAATCGTATGGTTTAATTAAATCATCACATATCATAACCGATTAGCATATATCTAAATATGCTAATCCCTTTATTCAAATGCGACTTTGGGTTTTAGATCAAACAGAAGTTAGTGCTACACGCTCAATTTGAATTTGATGTTTTCGGTTTTCCCCTTTCCTGCACCTGCACCAATTGATTTATATCTTGTTACAGATTCATTTTTTTCTCTGTCGGAACAAAACCATGTCAAATGAGTTGCGGTGCTTCTGTTTGCTGAGAATGGATTAATAAAAAAGTTATTAACATGCTGATTCAGCTTTTAAATACAATTTATCATGGATGGTACGCGTTGCATAGGAAATAATATTTTAAAAATTAATTATTCTATAAACCACATCGGTTAAAGAAATGTAAGTAGATTTTCATTTCTTTTTCAGTGATGTTTTTGTGTTTGCTTTTGACCAAATAGATAATAAAATT
Organism: Neocrepidodera transversa; assembly: GCA_963243735.1. Taxonomy (NCBI): domain Eukaryota; kingdom Metazoa; phylum Arthropoda; class Insecta; order Coleoptera; family Chrysomelidae; genus Neocrepidodera; species Neocrepidodera transversa. Next base: position 23,073,492 of record OY725347.1, on the reverse strand, counting down.
GATTGCTTTTTCAGAGGTATGCTCTCTATTTTAAATTCGAATATATCTACAACAAAATTATTTAAAAAACCGTTAACAAAAGAGATCTGTTGTTCTGTTTTGTATTTTTCATAAAAGGTTTTCTATCGAAAGATTTACCATATCCTAGATTTTTATGTTCCAAAATATAAAAAATGTAGAATGAGGAAATAAAATTCAAAATCAAGTCCCATATAACATACATTTTAATTGTAGTTAAAACGAAAAGAAGGTAACGGCCACTAGTTTCGGCATCACTGCCATCATCAGGCCATAACATTCAAATTTTAAGAACAAGTGCTTAAGGCAGGGGAAAACCAGCACCCAAATTTTTCTGCCTAAAACCCAGCCTCAATGATTGCTTGATAAAAACAATGTATGCGCGCAGGTACAAAAGGGTAAATTATTAAACTAAAAGGTCTGGTAAAGGAAATATAAGTGGTAATAGGTTTTATGCCCTGATGATAGCAGTAATGCCGAAACCAGTTGCGGTTACCTTCTTTTTGTTTTAATGTAATGATATTTACAAAATCTCAAAATTTCGTTTGGGTTCTATGAAAAATAATAAGCATTACAAAAATTACAAAAAAATATATAAATTTTATTTATCCTGTTATTTGCTTCTTCTTCCCTTTTCTTGGCTTCTCAACCTTGCTTGTTTATCCTGTTATTTGACTATTGTTCCCTTTTCTTTGCTCCTTAATCCAGATCTAAACTTCTCAAATATCCTTATATAACCAATTTCTTCCCATAACAATCTTAACCAGAAATTTTTTTTACCAGTATCTTCAATTTTCTAATTTTTTATTCGAAAGAAATGAAATCCATTTAATTATTTACTTATTATATAATATCCCTTCTACATCTTTTCACAACTTTCCATAAAAACCTTTCTATACTATCATGTATTTTACAAATTAAAAATTATCAAAAATTGACAAATCTCCAATTTAAAAAAAAATTGAACCTCTGTTTATTACTTTTCTTGCTTTTTAGATTTTTTACCACTAGATTTTTTTTCAATTTAGTTTAGTTTATTAACCCTATATTCCCTGTTATACTATCTGACTTTGACTACTTAAATTTCATATATGACAACTCCAAAATTTCAATTTTACTATAACATTATTTTAACAAAATTTAAGATTCTTACTGTCAGTAGATTGAACGTCCATTAACTTTAAAGATTCAATAACTAAAGGCGATGACGTTTAGAATAAAACTTTACAAGTTGATTTCTTGTATAATTGTAACAATCTAAACGTCATTGTCATTAATTACAGAACCGTTAAAGTTAACGAACGTTCTATCTACTGACAATTTCACTTTTTAAATTTATTGCCACTTTATCTATAATAATTCCAACAAGTTATACAAAATCTCGAATGTGGTTCAATGATGAGTAATAGCAGAATTAGCAAAACCGATTAGTTCCCGTGCACGTTCTCGTTCTCCGATATTTCAAATATTTTTATGGATAATAAGTGACATTAAAAAGTAAAATTTTGTCTAATTGTGCAATGAAAATCAGTGAATCTAATAGTGAAACTCTCATGATAGCATACCTCGTAATTCTCGAGTATTTAGTGCATATATGAATAGTTCTCTAATATGATTTTTTCATAATGATTATTTGTGCTACGTGTTGCTCAGAGATTAGCAGAACAAGACCGAGCATTTCTTGTAAAGGTTGTAAAAACTTGTTTCATGTTATCTGCATGACTAAAATCGACATATAATAGAAATTTTGCAAGATGTACCGGGGCTGTCCTGGAAATGCTCAAGTTGTGTGAAATCATGCATTGTACTAAATGAAGATTCTCTACATAAAGTTATCGAATCTAAACTAGATACTGCTGTTTCTACAATAAAAAATCATGTTACGTCTATGAAATATGATGTTGTAAAGGCTTCCACAATCGTGCCTACCTTCCAACCACGAAAGTATTCAGAGGTACTGAAAGATAAATCAAACCCTGCTATAATTATTCGTCCAAAAACTAACCAGGAAATATCAAAGACGAAGACTGATATTTTGCGTATTATTGATCCAACAGCTGAGAATCTTCAATTAGCAAAGGTTAAGACGATCAAAGATGGATGACTTCTTATTGGCTGCAGTAATCACTCTGATAATGAGAAAATTAGAAAACTGGTTCAAGAAAGAATGGCTGACTCTTATGATGTTAAAGAAGTTGCTGGCGTGCGTCCTCGACTACGAGTGGTAGGTATGGCGGAGAATTATCCAGAACATGAGCTTAAAAAACATCTTTTAAATGGTAACTCAGAAATATTTTCAAGTGATTCGGAATGTAAAATATTAAAAATATTTCCCACGAAAAATAATTCAAATATCTGGCAGTCAATAATTCAAGTTGATAAGTTAGTTTATGAGCGGTCTCTTAAATCGGGTAATTTGTTCGTTGGTTGTAGTAAACCAATTTCCTGCCCAGTTTGTTCAGGTGCCCATGAATTAAATCAATGTCAATCATCCACTAAAAAATGCTCCAATTGCATGAAACTAGCTAGTAAAGATGTAGATATTAATCACGCCATCTGGGAAAAAGATAAATGCGCCTCTTATAAAGAAACTTTAAAAATATTTAAAAATAGTTTTCTCATTTCTGAATAGCAATTAAAGGGAAACTCTCATATTCCCCTCGTAGACTCAGAGCCAGGTCTTGGTAAAGAAGCAAACACCTTATCAATTTTTTATCAAAATACTCGAGGTTTAAAGACAAAAACTGGTCAGATTCTAAATTCTGTATTTCAAAGTAACTACCGGGTTTTTGCATTAACCGAAACTTGGCTTGACTCATCTGTTAACAATTTGGAATTATTTCCGGATAGTTTTGATATATACAGAATGGATCGTAATTTTGAACGAACTTCCTTAAAAAGAGGCGGAGGTGTGCTTATTGGAGTACATGAAGATTTTCTTTCTGTAGAAATTGATTGATATCATAGTTGTTAAAATAAACTTTTTATATAAATATATTTATTTACTAAATATTTACATACCTCCTCAAACTACACTAACTGAGTTTGAACAACTTTTTGAAGCTTTGTCATTGTTGCATATATTACACAATAGTGCAGTTCTCATTGTAGGAGACTTTAACGTTAGCGGGTATTCTAACTATCTGAATTGTGGTGCAACTAATAGCGAAATTATTACTCTTAATAATTTTTCACAAATTTTTGATTTATCTCAAAATAATTTTGTATTTAATAACTCTAATAGACTCCTTGACCTGATCCTTTTTAATGGAGCTTGTCATGTGTAGAAATCCATCGATCCATTTGTAACCGAAGATCAACATCATCCTGCTTTGGATATTACTTGTGTACTTGAGTCAAAAGCTAACTCCAAAAGTAAATTGCAATCCTGCTTCCATAATAGTTATAATTTCAAAAGAGCCAACTTTCAACAAATGTATGATCAAATATCTATTATTGACTGGACCTTCTTGGAAGCTTTTGATAATTCAGAAGATGCATCCACATATTTCTATGGAAAACTTTATAATGTATTTCATCGTTGTTGTCCCAAGTATACAGTTAAATCCAAAAACAGATATCCTCCTTGGTATAACGGTAGCATTATTAGAGATTTACAGGCTAAAAACAGAATCTGGCGCAAATATAAAGGAGAAAGTGATTTACAGGCATTTGAGGATTTTAAACAACTTCGGGCAAAAATAAAGCAAGACGTTGATTCCGCATATAAAAAATTTATATGTAAAACTGAGGAAGAAATACATAGCAACCCAAACAGATTTTGGGCTTTTATTAAGAATAAACGAGGTAGTTCCAAAATATCACTAGTATTGACCTTTGAAGGTCAAATACTGGAGGGCCCTTCCGATATTCTAAACGGTTTTGCAAATCTTTTTAAACAATCCTATACTGCCTCTTCCTCTTTTCTACCTAATTACGGAACAGATAATAATCACTTTTTAAATATTACAAGCTTCAGTGAAAAGGAAGTTTATGATGCACTAAGATCACTTAAGCCAAAGAAGACTAAAGGACCAGATGATATTCCAGCTTTCGTTCTAAAAGATTGTGCTTCTGTACTTACTCGTACTCTATCGGTATTAATTAACATTTGTTTAAAATTGGCTACAATACCAAGGATATGGAAATCCTCAAAGGTCTGTCCCATTTTTAAGAAAGGAGATAATCGAGATATATCAAATTATCGGCCTGTCTCTATTATATGCAACTTTGCAAAGGTTTTGAAATCCTTATAATATAAATATAAATCAACACGGTTTTATGAAAAGTCGTTCAACAGTCACTAACCTTTTGACCATTACACAATATTTTGCTGAATCTATTGACAACAGAGCCCAAACTGATGTGATTTACACAGACTTCTCTAAGGCCTTTGACAGACTTGACCATGGCATTTTGCTTAACAAACTTGTTGTATTTGGATTATCTCCATCTTTAATTGCACTCTTTCAGTCCTATCTATGGGATCGAAAGCAATATGTACAGCTCAATGGTTTTAGGTCTGCCGAATATACCGCTTCTTCCGGTGTTCCACAAGGGTCGAATTTCTTCTAGACACCCCAGTACTTTTTATGTAAATTCATCGCGCACAAATATTCTGGACAATTCTCCGCTCCATACCATGTGTAAAATGACAAATTCTGTTAGCAATGATTTGGATATATTTTACTGTAAGCTGTCGGACATAAAATCCCACTTTTTATCTTAATTATTTAGTTGCTTCTTAGGAAAATTTGTTTATTATGTATCGTTGTATTATTATTATTATGTGCTTTTAATGTTCATGTTCAAAATCGATGATGTATTCACTATACAATACTGTCAATTTCCTACTCTGTAATTGGGTTTGACCTGTAGAGTATTGTAATAAAAAATAAAATAAAATAAAATAAAATAAAATAAAATCCAAAATCAAATACCACAAATTTAATAAAAATAAACGTTGTTAAAAGGACATAAATGGGGAAACGGCAACTAGTTTCGGTAGAACTGCCATTATCAGGCCTGTAATGCATAGTGTCGTTCTTAATTTGATTTTTATTTGGTTAGTTTTGCTTAATTGTGTTAAACAACAATTTTCGCTGACACTGTCTATTGCAGGCCTGATGATCTATACCTTCGTTTCATTTTCTTTACTTAAATATCAACTCTTCTATCCCATTTAATGAACATAACATTTAACTATTAATAATCTTTTAATGGATTAAATTTCAACTCAAAAAAAATTTTAATTTATAAAATTCCCTATATACAGTGACATTTTTTTCAATATAACAATATGTTATGTGGAACGTGATTTTGAATTATATTACCTCATCATTCGACCACATTTGAGACAATGGATACACTTTTTGGAATGATGTAAATAAAATGGTAGGCAGCTAACGCCATCTACCAATAGGACACGGTGTCACTTATTATTTGGGAAAAGATTCCACCTTGTAGTAAGAGCCAGTTACTAACTGGAACCGAAAGAAAGCCCATCTCCAAGAGGTATGAAACTAGAAAAACAAGTGTGGGTCATACCCTGTTTACATATTTTTCCAACTGGCATTAACTACTACATAAACTAAATATTGAAAAACATAAAAAATGGAATGCCGTATTTTATTGTCAACAATTTAAAATCAAGGCGCCACAATATTTTTGAAAATATATATAATAGAAAATAAGGAATTAAAAACCAGTCAAAAAATATCGTTCCAAAAAGTTTGCACCGTATAGAAAACCTTTTAATTTATTATTATTTTTGATAAAAGTTGGTGCGTCACTTAAAATATTAGTATTTGGTTTTTTATAATTTTTGTGGTTTTTTGGTGTTCTTCATTAATTAAAGTTTTTTGTTTTTGTGGATTCTTTATTATTTGTTTATTATTTTTTTAATATCATTATCAGGAATTATCAGAATTCGAACTAAAAATGCTAATTTTATCACTAGATTCATATTTTCGTGCTCTTTTCAAATACCGTATCAATTTTAGACAAAACTGATATACACCAATGAAACACCCTGTATAATTCTATGGTATAATACATATATACTCCTTTTTTCTACTATTTCAATAAAAATATATCTTACGTAAATAATTATTGATTTTTCAATTTTTTTAATACCTAATTCATCCCAACGAAAACACAAAGATAAACGTTTTTTGCGTTATCGGCTCGCATTTTTTTGTCGCTTTTTTATCAAAGAAAACACGTGGTAGTGGGCGTACGTCCGTTTTACCATAACAAAAAAAATCTAACTATCATCACCAGGCATCAATGAGAAAAAGGGTACCGAATATTGAAAATCGTTTCATTCTGACGATAATCCTTTGTTAATCGAAGAGTGCGTTGCCAATCGATCATGTTTTATTTTGGGTAAAACTGATGTATCATTCCGATGTTAAGTAGGCCTCGCACCCGAGCCGCCTTTGTGTTTTTTATTAAATATAGGTAGTTAATACGTTTTCCAATAAAAGATTTAACTTGATTTATATAGAATTTAAGTGAAAATAATAATAAAATTAAAGAAAACTATTAAATAATAAATCAATTGTAAATTGATTATTACCATCAGGCAAATAGTTAAACATTAAAGTTATTAATTTTTTTCAAAATTATTTCTACTAGAGAAACAATATCAAGAAGTAGCTGCTAATATAAGAAAGTAAAATATTTTATAATTATATTAACTTACAGACTACGCTAATTTTTAACCTGATTTAAGCTTCTAGATTCTATATCGTATTGGTACTGATAACAAAATTAATATCAACATATTTTCTCCAATTTTACAAAATTTAGTGATGCTACATGTATTTTAGTACATTTAGTACATCAATAAATTTTTGAGTTCACTGAAGGAATTGTTCAAAATAGCATCCGCTATTTTTATACGACCAGGCTTCTACTAGTCATTGTAAAGAATTATGTACTCTAGAAATTAAGTTAGTATTTCGGAACTCACGTTGTTTTTTTGCGCAAACGAAAAAAATCACACTGGGAACCGTCTAGAAATTTCACATTATTTGCCTCAAGGCAAGCGGTACATATTCTAAAACTACGGGTAGTTCATTTAACAAAAAATGAAGGTGTAGAGGCTCGTTTAAGGCGGCGGCGTTAGCAAATGTATAAGCATAGGGACATTTTTGAACATATACGACGGACTATCCAGGCAATAAAAATATGCGGATTTGCTTTTATAATGTTCTAATGGTATTAAATTAGTTCCTGAATATATCAAAAAGTGAAAAAAAATTAAGAAAATGGAAATAAACAATGGAATTGTGAAAATTTAATCTCAAAAAAGGCATCAAAAATCGCTGTAAAAACTATTTCAGGAACTAGATTATCTTCCCATTAGAGACGGTACATAAGAGATTTTTCATTTTTTGCTTTCATTTACAAGTCTTATATGTTCAAAAATTTATAATTTGAACCATAGAATATAACCAAAAATACATCAGAAACCTGTTATTCTGTCAATTTTCCAGTTCACTTACTTTTTTATAGATGGTGCCACGTGCAAAATAATTATTTTGGGGTATGTAATTCATGTCTTCGTAACGCAATGTTGCCGTCATATTTTTAAGTAGCAGAAAAAAGGAAATTCGATATTTGAATACAAAATTTATGTCTTTGTTCCAATATTTTTAAAATGCTGCTAAAATTAATAATACCTCTTTTAGAATGGGCTTCAGTCATGAACTGAGATAAAATTCAGGGCTATAATATACGATAAAATAAACACTTTAGTAAAAAATTACTTTGTTTAAGTCAGAAATAAAGCAAAATAAAAAATATTGAAATTTGAAAAAGTGTGGTCAAAGTGGTAAGTGACGTATCACCTTAGACCATTTACTATTAGACATGCCTTGTTTACATTTTTATATACAATATTTTGAAGTCGCTACATCTTGTCTCTTTCTATGACATTTCTCACGGTGAGGGGGATCCGGTGTGTGCGGGAAAGTGTTTACAAACATCAATAGAAGTGGCGTACGCCCATGGAACTTACCACAAGTATCGTTTACAATTTAAATAACTCAATAAAACTTTAGAAAATAGCTCGGACATTTATTTAAACCCTCGATGAGTTACTTGCGATACTGTTTGTTTACGGGTTTGTATCACAACCTGCTATGCTTAGATATCGACTTCAAGAGAAGGATGGAAAATTGATGTCGAATAGTAAATGGTCTAAGCGTATCACCAATAAGATTGCTTAATCTGCTGCTATATTGTAGGATTATCAGTCTATTCCGGTGGTACTCTTATGACACGAGATTATATTGTTATCTTTTTCTATCCCACTAGAAAATATTTCAACATCTTTATCCTCTTTCTACAACATAACTAACAATAACATTGACAGACGTGACAGTTAACGTAACCTAACTTATTTATATCTATTTCAATCTGGTAATTGGTTAGAGCTGAGTTCTGGTTTATTTGCGAATTTTGTTAAAGAACTTTTATATTTTGAAAGTTTATTTGTGAGCCTTATAATTATTGATTAAGTAAGTCTGTATTGCATATTTTTTTATCTTACTACTAAAATTTATTTCCCTTATCCATTCAAAACTTTACTTCAGTAAAACTATGCTTCTTCATCTTCTTCAACTTTTAGTTCCCCAATTAGTACTTCCTCCGTTGTAATCAGTATGACAAAGAGCACAACTTTCGAAGACACAAGAAAATACATTTTCATTAATAATTACCTCCACAGTATATGCCTTTTTGTGAACTTTATGATCTGGCGTTATTTTTGCTCTGACAATGCAGACATCATGTTCTCGCTTTAACTTCATATAACTTATTGCATTATCAGTAGTAATACCCCTAGGGCCTTGATAATACCGAGATAACTTTGTCATAGAGAATGCTGAAAGCGTGTTGCTTGACAATAGCCCAAGGCCGAAGGCCGAGGGCTATTATCCTTAAGCAACACGCTTGAAGGATTCTCTATGACAAAATTTTGGGGATTTATCAATGTCCGAGGGGTATTCGATAAGATAATTTTTTACTTTGTAGATTTCAAAAAATTGGTTGTCAATCTGACGTTTAATATTTACTCATTTTTATTTAACAAAACTAAAAACTACAGGTATTAAAAGAACAAAACTCGAGAAATATTTTCCATATATATTTTTTTGATTTGGTTGTATTTTTTGGTATATTACTTGATATAATATCATTAATTGCATCGTCAGATGCATTACCAAATCTTTGTGACATTTTTAAACTAGTTGTCAGTTTGACGTTTAATTAATTTTTAATCAAAAACTTGACTTGTTGAAAACACCAAACTGAAAACACCACATGCAGGGTGTTATCGCTGTAATCCATAGCTGATTGGATGAAATTTGACACATGACTCTAAATTAAGTAATTTAATTGGTTACTATAGTTAGTAAAAAATTATCTTCATAATTCGTGGAAGCAAATGAAAAATAACAAATAACCCATAGTCAATAATAAACGATAATGCACAATAATAGGATAATAATTATGTAAATTGTTTCAATTTGTTTCCTCAAAAATGTAAAATGTCAAACATATGATATCAATGGCAACTGATATTCATTTCTGCGAACGTATTAAAATAATATTTGAGCACAGAACTGATAGTTCTGAGTATTTGATTGGTTGAGTTCATGAAATACTTGGATTTAGTAAAGACATACGTCACTTTTTTTAATTCACTAGAATTTCAGTTCCGACTCATTCAAGAATAGGACTGGCGATTCTCAAGAGAAGAAAAAAATTGAAAACGAAAAAATACAATAATGAGAAAAAAAACGAGGAAAAATTAGAAAAAATAAGAAAAAAATTCTGAAAAAACAAAACAGAAAAATGAGAAAAAAGCGAGAAAAATCGAAAAACATCGACAAAAACCAAAGAACAACCAAGAAACCGGAAACAACCGTAACCATAAAAATTCAAAAAAAATTGATATAAATTGCAAAAAACAGAAAAAATCGGAAAAAAATTAAACAAAAAAAAAAAACAAAAACTTTGGAAAAAATTGGAAGAGAAATTAGAAAATATTGGGAAAAAAATGAAAAATAAAATTGTAAAATACAGAAAAAATGAAGAAATCACAAAACCGAAAATAAAAACCTCTAAAAAACGCAAAAAAACGAAAAAAAGCCTGAAAAAACGTAAGAAATCGAAACATTTCACAAAAAAATGACAAAAATATAGCAAAAAATCGGTTTGGCAGAATGTGCCAGTCCAAACATTAATATAACGTTTGATCAACTATTGTATAACGCGGTAAAAGATGATGTCGAGGTATATATGCGACATTGCCTGCACTTAGACGGGATAAGAATTAATTAGACTGAACATGTAAGTGCTCAAGTTAGTAAGAAATTGCAGTTACGTTCTATGTGATACCGGGTGATTCATTAAGGATGGCGACCGGCCGTATCTCGGAAACCCTTTGTCCATAAAAAATTGTTTAAAAATATTTTTAAGTTCGTAAATTTCCCCTAGGTGGCGCTTTCTATCACTTATAAAATATAATTGAGGTTTTTACAAAACATTCCCTAATTAAGGTTGGTAATAGTTATTTATGTACCAAGGGTATAAATAGATCTTAAATAGATCTGTATAAATAGAGCTTACAAATCCTCGGGCCGCAGGCCCTCGGGTTTGTAACCTCGTCGCCCTCAGGACATAATCCTCTGTTTATTCCCGCGGTGCATACAAACTTTTATGTCGTACTAGTTCAATATTGCGTACACAATATGAATATTTAAAAAAATCGCGGGCCATAAAATGTACTTTATGCCCACACGGGCATAAAGTACACCTTTATGTAGTTGGTAACTAAGCAATAAAAACAGTGTACTTTCTTTAACATCAAAAGGACTGTAAGTGCCATTTGCCTAAACCGATTTTTACAAACGTAGACTCCATGCAAAGAGCATTAAAGGGATATTTCAGGGATATTTCAGAAACAAAAAACCATATCACTTTTAATCTTTCAATCACCAACTGCAGGGCCTTATGTGACATCTAGATCTATTTATATTTTTTTCTGAGAAATTTCAAATGCAATGCTTAACTATAACCAGCTTACAAAAAGGCAAATAAGATGACTTATTGACCTGTCAAAACTTGTCATTCGAATTATTTTGGCATTTTTGTTTAATTTTTGATGAGTGTTAGCTCACCCTGTAAGTTGTAAGAGAAATTATGTTGTTAAAATTATTTTGAGAACAAAATAACAAGTAAAAACGAGTCACAAAAATATTTCTTAAAATAAATAATCAAAGTTAATAAAAATAAGTTACTCATAATAGAAATTTAGAAAGAGTAAAAAAAAATCATTAAATACTCAAAATACTTTGATCAATTTCAGACAGTAAAAATTTAATTCTCAAATCTCCTAAAAGGTCTAACAGTTTTATATGGACGAGCTGTAATATGTAATCATGAATGGTATTCAAAAATGCATTATATTTGAATTTGAACTTAGTTCAAATATAATGAAGATTTAAACAAATTAAATTGTTTCATCCAGTTAGCTTTGGAAATGACACAAATGACTTATTATTATGTTAACTTTTAAGTTTTTGTTGCTGTCAAACTGATTTTTTAACGTTTGCTAACCAACTATTTTATAATGCCTTATTATTCAAATGAAGAGGCATATGATATGCTTAGTGTGTATTTTGAAAGTCTATAAAATGCAGTAATTGCTGAACGGCGTCATTCTAGGAAAGTATTCAAAAGATTGGCTCGAAGATTGCGGAAACCGGAAATGTTCAACCTGTTGCAGTAAGAAATAGGATACGCAGAAGTTACAATAAAGAAAATATTACTAACGTATGTTAAAGCTGAACCCTATTTAAGTATTCGGGAAATTGGAAGAGATCTAGGAATAAACTATTCTTTGGTGAATAGAGGACTAAAGGATTTTAAAATGCATCCTTATCATGTTGTTTTATACCAGGAATTAAAAGAAATAGATTTTGATAGACGGGCTGGACTATTTTAATTGGTTAAAAGGAATGTTGAAGGATGATCCTAACTTCCTATCCAAAATATTATGGACTGACGAGGCTTCAATTTCCAGCAATAGTAAAGTCAATTTGCACATCAGCCACTACTGGTCAGAAACCAACCCACACTGGCAAAGGTAAGTCAATAGTACTTAGATTTTTTAACGAATGATTTACCAATTCTCCTAGAAAGTATTACTATTTAAAATAGATTAGACATGTGGTACCAACAAGATGGTTGTCCAGCAGATATTCGGCTTTATTTAGATACTGCATTTTCAGATAAGTGGATTGACGAGAGAGTATTTTTCAATGGCCAGCAAGGTCACCAGATTTTACGGTTTTAGATTTTTACTTATGGGCTAGAATCAAAGATTTAGTTTTTGAAACACGCCCAACTACACGTGAGGATATGAAAGGATTCGGGAAGTAGTTCGAAGTATTTCTCTTGCTGAAATTGAGACCAATGTTTATTCAACTATATAAAGACTGAATTTGTGCATATCAAATGTTTGCAAGCATTTTGAGTATTTAAAATAATTAGGTAATAGTTGATTTTTTTTTCTTTTCTAAATTTCTGTTTTGAGTAACTTATTTTTATTATGTTTGATTACTTATTTTAATTATAATAAATGCCAAAATACTTCCAATGACAAGAGATATCAGTTTGCGATTTTGACAGGTCAATAACTCATTTTATTTGATTTTCTCTTAGCTGGTTACAGTTTCTCAGAAAAAATATAAATAGAGCTAGATGTCACATAACGCCCTGTAGTTGGCGATTGAAAAAAGAGTAAATGTGATGTTGTTTTCAGTTTCTGAAATCTCCCTTTAATGCTCTTTGCATGGAGTCTACGTTTGTGAAAATCGATTCAGGCATATGGAAGTTAGAGTCGTTTTGAAGTCATAAAAGTACACTCCCCCACCACTTAATAATAGGTGATACAGAATAATGACTTAGACAAAAGTTGTAGAATAAGGACAGCAGTTTCTAAAGCTAATATTTTTATCAACCTTAATCGTGTAATATTTTGTAAAAAACCCAATTATATTTTATAAGTGATAGAAAACGCCACCTAGCGAAAATTCAAGGGATTAAAAATATTTTTAAGCAATTTTTTAGGGCCGATTTTTTTCTCCAAATTCTAGGACAAACGGTTTCCGAGGTAAATACGGCCGGTCGTCACCCTTAATGAATCACTACAGTTTCGTTTGGTTTGATTCAACAGTTACAAAGTCGAAAATTACATTAATTTTAATATTTAGTTTGTGTTGTTTTAATTTTGTTGTATCAATTGCATATTAATTGGCTATAAGTTATTCTATTATCTTTTAATAATTAACAATAATTTCCTACATCTATAAGAAAAATTACACTACTATTTTATTTCTTAATCTTAGTAATCGTTATGCTTTTATATTTACCATAATGTACTCATCTATTCTCAATAATAAATTGATAAGGATACATTATTGCAACCAATATTAATAGCTTCCATTAGAATCAGTAAAAAATTAATTATCATTTTTTACTGTTACTTTCAATAATAGTACACAAAACAATGGAGAAGTATACCATTTTTTAATGAATAAAACTCTGAAAATTTAGGCAAAACTGAACAAAATTGTGAAAGTGAAATTAAGATATCTCAAAAACTAATAAAGTCATAACATTTTAAAGTTGCGGTCCGATTCAGTGGTGGCCTGACGTCATGTCTTCTAATTAGTGTACGAGACGGGATTGTAAACAAAGCGACGTATCCGCGCTTCTTTATTCTTGTTATTCCTGGCATATATTAGTCCCAGAGCCAGACCAGAAATAGTAGGTTCTACTATTTTTCTCGTACGATGCACGGTTCACGAGATATTTCACAAAACGTGTTTTTCAAGATGGCAGCCTCGCCCGTCCAGCCAACTTGAATTTACTTTCAGGAGACACGTTCCAACAATAAAATCTCTTCTGTAGAAGATTGCAGAAAAAAGTATCTGGCTCTTGGACTATATTTTGTTGTGTGACAGTTAATAAATTATGATGACGGAAATTAAATTAAATAAAAGTCAGACATGCGTCAATCTTGTGATTTTATAGATTTCGACATACTCTTTCCGAATTTCAACTTTGCCACCTCGTATTTTTGCCGCTCGCGCCTCCATTTTGGAAAAATTGTGCCCAAAAACAGTTTTTCGATAATATCTCCTTTCCGACTAATTTTACGATAAAAATAGTTACGTAATGAATTAAAGTAGAAAAATTTCCTACGATTTATGTCATTACCTTTTTTTTGTAAAATGAATGATTTCAGCGTACGAGCAGGGCAAAGTTGACTCCAACACGAATTTTTCGTATATTAACGAAAAATATTCTACGACGCATTGAAAAACCGGCTTACTGCGGCCTGTAGAGCCCTACGCAGGTATAAAGGGAGCCACCACCTTATTGTCGGGTAACCTGCCAAAAAGCCAAATCCCACTCCCAACTCCTAGTTGATGGACAAATCCTACACACCCCAGCCCAGAAAGCATCTGCCTTTAAAGAACACCTACAAAATACTGTAATAAATCCCCAAAATCCAAACTTCCACCCCCTATTCCATGAAGACACAGAACTCCTAAAGGAAATAATCCTTCAAACTCCAAACCCCCCTAACCCACACCCAATCCTAAATCCCTTCACTACTGAGGATATCGCCTCGGCATGTCTTCAGGGGAAAAACTCTACTCCCGATCCTGACTTAATAAAAAGACAAGCCCTAAAAAAACCTACCTGCCACCATACTCCGCATCCTCACTATCCTAATGAATGCCTGCTTTCAGCGCTCCCATTTCCCAACTTGCTGGAAATCTGCCCACACCATCCTAATCCCCAATCGCCAAAAGTACCCAACGTCCAAAAACTCTTACAGACTTATATCCTTGACGAATGTTCTAGGTAAGCTCTCTGAAATACTACTCAAAGAGCGTATCTGGGATTTTCTGGATGAAAGGGGACTGATCCCCCAATTCCAACACGAATTTAGGTGTGATCACTCCATCCAAGATGCACTAGTGAGACTCCAGACCTTTGTAGCCAATCTCCCTATCCCTTTCATAAAACTCATATACTCCTACCTCCAGAATCGAACTATCGGTGGAAAAGTGGGAAACTCTCTATCCGATCCCTTCACTCCACCAGCCGGAGCCCCCAAAGGTGTCGTCCTTGCTCCTGTCCTTTATGTCATCTTTACCCACGACATCCCTGTTCCCCCTTCTCCCAGCAAAGATGTCTAACTCTACGCTGACGACACCCAAGTTTCAGCCTCCGCTCCTTCTACCAGAGCTCTTAATACCAAAACTCAACAACTCCTCAATTAACTAGCCCACTGGTGTAGCAATTGGAGGGTTACCATGAATCCCCAAAAGACCCAACTTATCATATTCAAACATCCCATCCTCACACGAAAATCCAACCAAGACCCCAGAGACATCAACCTTAGGCTCTGGGGAGAGAGAATCGTCCCTTCGGATGAAATTACCTACTTGGAAGTAAGTTTCACGCGTACTCTCAATTGGAAGACGGAAGTCCAAAAGACTTTTGACAGAGTTAGGAGACGGACCGCTCTCCTCGGTGCCCTCGGTGAACGATTTGGCAGGTGTAACCCAGGGACATTGCTACACACCTACAAAAGCTACATCCGCCCTGTATTTGATTATAGAGCTCCAAACTTCTTCACACTCTCTAGTCGTCTCCTGCACGCCATTACGGCAACTGAGAGGAGGATCCTCAGAAAAACGTCCTACCTTCCCTTTCACTTCCCTTATAACCAAATATACCAACACACTAATATACCAACAATTATTTCCAGACTCAAGAAACTACGAAGTGGGTACGTCGGGTGAAGACTGGACGACTCCAAAACCCACGCCAAAAAAACTCTAAGGATCAAATGGACAGTTGACAGGAACAGAAGAACAATCCCCAGGAAGCCGAAGCAGAAATGTACACAACCCAACCTAAGGATCCATAGCGAAGCAACAGAAGACATAAACCTCCCGGACGAGCTTCTAGGACTATTGGAGGAAGTCCCTCTAAGCATCCGATGAGCTCGACCACCACCGACGTACCATACCACTCCGCAACGCTCGGAGCCTCCCATCCCGGGAGACTCATAAGTATCAAATATCTTAAGTTAATAATATTTTAAGTTTCATATCAACAGCACCCACTGTATCCCTGAAAAGGAGATTCAATCTCCTACAGCAGGGTACAAGGAAACACCAAACAAAAAGGACAGATTACCGAGGAGGGTTTAGTTAGTATGCCCCAGACTCCGACTCTGCTTACCAAGGGACCTCACGCATAGAACCAAGCGTGGGGTGTCTTTAAAAGATTCCCGCCTCCACAACTCAGGATAATATTAGTAATACAAAAAAAAAGTCGTCGCTCTTTTCTACGAAACATCTGCCCACAGATTTCAAGTATTTTGGCTGTGGCTGAATCATCAGTAGTATCGTTGAACGGTGTCATATGCATTATTAGGAAGCGAACTGTTTTATTTGCGAAAATCGATTGCTTGGAAGTGAAGTGATTGAAGTGAAGGAAAAAGGATTGGAGACTTTTCGTAACTCAAGCGTTCGAAGACAGGACAACAAGGGCAAACTCTTCGAGTGACGGAAATCGATAGTGGTTTACGAGGTATGTCCAAAACGATATAAAAATGAGAAATTAATCGCTGCATCTTTGAGTAAATTGAGCGATATCGCGAATTCTCAACCACAACCACAACTGCGATCCACGTACCCAACATTCTCATTCAGAGATCATTGTTTTTTACAAAACAGGCGCGCTTGTGCGATCGTAATGTTGTATACAGCTTACGTAAACTATCGATGAAAGACAGTATTTCACAACTTGCTAAAGCTTGTAATGATGACTGGCAGTTAATGCACAGTATCACAACTTGTGCATGAAAAAAATGTATCAAGCACCACCGACTCAAGAAATTAAAAGAAGAGGTCCGTATGCAGATGAAATCGATACTGCAATTCTTATCTCGTGCAGAATTCTGAAGAGTGTCAATTTTCTCTGGACGAACTGATGAGCAAACTAGAAGTGGGTAGCGCCCACACATAAAAACGGTGAAAGCACAACTCTTTAAAAAATATGGTGACGATGTTTTAATTGCCGTCACTGCCAATATAAGGATCCTGTGATTTCTTTCCGAAATACAGGGTATAAGTTATTGACGGAAGCCTGGTACAACAAAAAAAGCGAAAACAAGACTGAAGAACGTCGGCGTATTGTAAAGACAGCTGCAGCAAAACCCAAATGCTGATCCAGAGATCATTGCTAAAGCTGGAGAACGCTTCCTTCTTGCATTATACGGTTACAGTGACGTAAAAAGTAATTTAATATTGCATCGCTACCACCGATAGAAGCAGCAGTACAATAACATTCGTTCCGAACCTATCACCAAGTTCAGTAGTTGTATGAAGTTGAATACAACTCAGAACGATGGGGATGAAAAAGAAGCAGGAATGGGCTAATTCCTGTCACCACACTCGAGCCTCCAGCTCCGGAAACCTTGTTGAAACTTATTTCTTGCAAATACAAAAAGGGATATGGGAGAGCCTGTGGATGCAGAAAGGCTGGATTAAAGTGCTCTGTTATATGCATATATTTTATATGTGATAATTCGCAAGTTCCCTCATAAGATACCGATGAAGAGGATGAAGCGGAGAGCACGGTGAAATCGAGGAAGAAGAGGATTATGAAGCTGATAATCCCACCGCGGATGATGTGGAAGAAATTTCTATCTGTGACGTTGCGATCGGTACTAAAGACAATGAACTCGCAACACCTGGTCTATCAAGATGATCGAAGCGAAGGAAATTGCGCTAAATTTTGCAATAGTGCATTGGGTGTGGATTAGGCCTACTGGGGATACCACAATAAAAAAGACGCGCCAATTTACTCTACCTCATGGTGGTGTGGAAATGAGTTTTTTGGCCAAAAGTCGTGTTCGAGGAGAATTTACGCCGCTGGTACGCTAAAACTATTCATTTTACAAAAAAAGGTTAGTACATAAATTATAGGAAATTTTCCCTAGTTTAATTTATTACACAACTATTTTCATCGTAAAATGAGTCGGATAGGAGATATTATCAAAAAACTGTTTAGGCGCCATTTTTTAAAATGGCGGCGCGAGCAGCAAAAATACGAGGTGGCAAAGTTGAAATTCGGAAAGAGCATGTCGAAATCTATAAAATCACCAATTTGCAAAACTTTCCAGGTAAAACTACCAAATGACTGGACTAAGAATAAGAGTTTGGTTTGTAGTACGGGGCATTTGTTATGCATACGCACCACAATCCGCGAGAAAAAGCAAAAAATTTAATATTATATTTCTCCGTTATTTATTGACAGATTCAAATTTTTTTTTACCGATTTATTAGTTTTTGTCTATATTTTAGTTAAATGTAAAAACATATTATATTATCACTGCCATGAAACTTTTTCATTGTGCATAAAATTATTAAAAAATAATCGATGGCTCTCTCATATAAAGTTGACCAACTTTGTATCAAAATAACGTGTTTGGTTTTAAGAGAAGAACACACCCAGTAACTAACTAAAAAGGGTGACACGTGTTGGTCATTTTCCGGACCAAATTTTTATCACACCCAAGAAATATTATCTATAAAGGCATAATTTACTTTGGAAGTGACACATGTTGATAATTTCACAGATTTAGGGAAAGGGTAAAATAAAAAAATCTATTATATTCCTCCGAGACAAAATTTTATTACCTTAACACAATATACAACAAAAGAGTGTGTATAATTTTCTATTTTATTGTACTTAATCGTATAGATGCTGAAAAAGTGCGTGGAATTTGAACAATAGAGAGGGTTGAAAATAAAGATGAGTTGATAAGCAACTATTACGGTACATTTATATTATTTTTACAATTTAGAAATTGTACACATATGTAACTGAGAATTTGACAAATACTTTAATAAAATTATATATAGATAATTGATCTAATAAAATAGTATATTCAAGTATAAGTGGATAAAAAGGTCTTTAAAACATGCACCATGTTTCGAGCACATCGGCCCAGCCGAATTTCTAACTGGTAATTGTTGCTTGCTTGCTTGCTCCGGTTGTTTTATAATGGCTATATTACCATGCTAACTAGAATATATGATTACTTCCACGATTTCCAATCTCGATTACGCAAATACAATCTCAGTAAAAGCGGAAAACAACAAACTACAATATGAAAAAACAATGTCAAAATCATTGAGGTCAGAATCAATGAATTGTGAACCCGAATATTACGGGTCTACAGTTTTCTCGAAGAATTTGATCGGTTCCAGAAATGGCCAAAGTGGATATTAAACTGATTGCCTCAGACGACAGTCAGTCTTATTATTCATTGTTATTCGTAGTTCTAGTTTGCACGCTTTACATTTAGACCTACCGCACTAGTAATTATTTTTCTCCACGACCATTACTGAATGGATGAATTCTGAAATCATTTTTAATAATAGAATGTAAACATTCACACTCTAGAGTCTGAATATTTATTCTATAATACTTGCCTCTTATGCATTTTGCATGTATTTTCATTCTTTATCAAGGTAAAGAATGGATTTTCTGTAATCGAATTAAACAATACCGTGGACTTCAAAAGTGTCACTGTCAGATATAAAATGGCGACGGTAATAATTATTTTCAAACAAGTTTTAATTTAAACAAAATAATGAGTGAAAAATCAAGTGAAGTAGATATAGAATTTAATAATATCTGAAATTGCAAATTATGAAAAAACACCAATGCACCAGATTTTAATTTCGGTAAGTGTACCACAGCACTATAAATATTAATACAATGTAATACAAATATGTCAACAAATAACTTGTGTTCAGATTTAATTTAATTTTGATTTATACTTTTTGATCGTGGAGAAAATATAGTCTGTTACTCGGTCAGAATGAAAAAATTCAACACTCGTGGTTCCTCACACTCGCTTTCGCTCGCGTTCGGAATTTTCCACTCTTGTCGAATTTTTCATTCTAACCTTGTTACAGAATCTACTATTATTTCATCCTGTCCAGTAAATCTACTCTTACCCTGTACTCAATTGCGGTCGGTAAATGAAACATTACGGTATCAGGTATCGTAATGTTGTTGCCTAGCACATTGTTTTGATTTAAGAAACCTTATTAATTTCAAACGCAAATAGGTATTTTTTAATTGACAGTGACAAGCAAATGGACAGTGATAGTGTGACGTGGAAAAAGAGTTAGTCAACCTGAAATGTTTTCAAACTAAACTTGTTGTTATGGTATCTTCCACTTCTACTTATGAACGTGTTGAATTTTACATTGGATGTGGGTTAGTTCAAGTTCAGTGTTTATGTTAACGTTTTATAACCTATAACGAATTCGCTTCTTGCTTTGCGGTTTTTTTTGTTCATCTTGTATGGCCTCTGTCCATAATTGTCTTTTAGTTCATTTAATTTTATTTTTGGTTTTTTTTAAAAGTTTGTACATATTATTTGTAATATTTATGTGTAATACAATTATTTGTTTTAGATGGTTATATGTTGAGTATCAGATTGTAATCATTATAGTGAAAAAAGTAAAATAAAACCAGTACTTACTCATTTTAAGTATCTTACCTCAATGTTATGCTGCCTGTCTTTCATACTAGCGTAAACTTTTCCTCTCACCACTTTTAAGGGATCGTCAAAGATGAAACTTGCCACATGTCCGGACTCAAGCGCATTTTCTGCACGAACCATTACTTTTGGTTCATCTTTAAATAGAACCATAATCTCGCCTACCTTAATTAAATATTTGGCCATAATTAAAAACGAAATATCTTTTTACCTCTAGCCCTTCAGATAAGAGAGGTATAGGAATCATGCTAAAAATTGGGTAGTGAGTTTTCAATGGATAAATACGTTTTAGGGTCCCTAGAATACGATTTTAATATTTTCGCGATGATGTCTGTGTGTGTGTGTGTGTTAGTGTGTGTGTGTGTGTTAGTGTGTGTGTGTGTTTGGATGGATGTTGTAGTAACGATAACTCAAAAACTACTGATTAAAAAAATTTGAAATTTTGCATACAGAATTCTGATACCCTAGATTAGATCTGATTAGATTTTGGTGCCAATCGCACAACCGGAAGTGACAGTTGCTATGGGTGATGACGCCATTATTATACAAAACGGCAATAAAGTTTTACACATATATTTTGTATACCCTATAGTTTATTTTCATCTCATTAAAATTTTCGAAACTTCTGCCATTGTTGCCAGATTTACAAAAAAATATTTTTTTTTCATACTTTTTTGTGTCAACCTGTAAATTTTTGATTCAAAAATGGCGAGAGGTCATGTGCTGGCCACATCAGATTTTTTATTTTTACTTTCAAAAAATGAAGTTGTAAACAAACTTTCAAAATGACAAGTATAACAGTTGCCACGTGGATTTCGTTCCTCCGGTTAGCCGCTCTTGAAACAGTTACCATGGTTACAATTTTTTTTGCAAACATTTCAGGTCGACCAACGTAAATTATGACGACACGACTATCACGGTCCATAGCAATCATATTAGTATGTCTAAAAACCTTGGTGTATCTACTGATTCGATTTTGTTTAGAACTTTTTGGGAGTAGAGTTTGTTTAACCATCCTTTGCCGTTGCGTCATACATTATCCATCTCGATGTCTCCATCATGAAATGGATGAGACGGAATTATGACGTCATTGACGTATTTCTTAAATTTTATTAAATTTTATAGCATGTTGCTGATGTCTAGACATATCTATTAGAACCGTTCAAAAAACAGTTACTAGTGGAATAGAAACAGATAAAGACTACAAAATCAAAGTTCATACTGGACATGTTTCATGGAAACACTATTTCAGGCACATAAATCAATTAATCAATAATGAGTGGGAAAAAGAAAAATACATTGATGCATCTCATTTTCCTCCTGTTATCATAGATCTGAACGAATCGGACTCCCAGAGTGATGATGAAGATGGTTTTGTCCGTGATGAAGCTAAGATTTTGCATGTTATTTGATTACATGCTATTTTAGTTTACGTTTCTTATCCGTTTTTTCGTTCCTTTTTCCTATTTGTATTGGGAGTTTTTTCAGAAATAAATTTATTTACTGCC
Organism: Neocrepidodera transversa; assembly: GCA_963243735.1. Taxonomy (NCBI): domain Eukaryota; kingdom Metazoa; phylum Arthropoda; class Insecta; order Coleoptera; family Chrysomelidae; genus Neocrepidodera; species Neocrepidodera transversa. The sequence goes on along the minus strand of OY725347.1, from coordinate 23,051,277 downwards.
TGTTTTCACCAATACATGTGTTTTTATTTTCATTTTTTAGGAATACTTACGAAAGCATTTCTCACAATGACACAGACAATAATTACTATACAATTTTTAATAATATGAATATATCCCCAAACTAGAAATTTGAAGCAAATCAGTTAAAAAAAGGAGGTTTCAAGTTAAAAAAAATTACCAAATTATGTAAACATATACGCAACCCATAAAGCAAAATACAATTTTCGGCATTACCAATTTATTAATACAAACACACCTTAACTTGGGTCATTGAAAACGATCCTTAACATATGTCATTAGTTATATTTTAATTTTGAGGTTATGTCATTGTGTAAAATGATATTCAAATAATATGCGACAAACGTAAAACAGCAGAATACGTCACCGATTGTGACGTAACGGCAAAGGATGGTGAAACAAACTCTAGAATCCGTTTCAATAGTAAAGAAGCCATTTGCGTCATAGATAACTGGATGAGCAGAAACACAATTTTAACTTGTTTACTTTCGTCGCTTAGCAACGTTGATGTCAGTGGCGCGCGGATAATTAGCTGCAATTAATATATATTTTAATTTTTTAATTTAATATTTTTTTATGTCCTAATTTAGGTATTAATGAATTGTTATTCTAAATTTTATGACCACCTTGCAGTTTCTGATAATAAAAACAATAGATCGGCAAATCCCTTACGATTTTTAGTTTAGGACTAATAATCGACGGGTTGATTTTTTTTATAGATCGGATTTGTGATTTAAGTACGTTAATTTTTTTTTTTTTTCATTGTACGATTGTTTTTGTTTAATTTTATTGTGGATTAGTTTTTGTAAGACGAATGCTAGACGATACAACACCCTGATATTTGGAGCCGATGACGGACATGGGTCGATCATAAGTGGTTGAAATAATATCTCGCACGATGGGTTGGATATTATTCTGATAGAAAAGATAGTTTAAGACGAATTCTCGTTCGAGTCAGATTTGTATCGTTTTACGTTATTTATATATTATATGAACTATATTTTAGTATTAAAGTATATGATTTGATATCATTTATTCGAGTTTGTGAGTATACATTTTTAGTATAGTGTTTTATATATATTTTCCAATAACAATGCCTCCTAAAAAACTAATCGGTATTAAAGGAAAAGTTATTCATAGTCAAGGCAGACAAATTGTTTATAATGTGTCAAAATTTATGGAAGATGAAGCAGAAAGTGGGATTGGAATTCCTTTAAAAAATCACCGGTATGAGTATAATTTATGTAGTTGAGTATTTTTATACAAATAACTATTTTTATATTGTAGACAACGAACTTTGAAAGCAACTGGTGTGTCAAAAAGTACATATTTAAAAATTAAAAAAGCCTCACATTTTGAAACACCAGGAGCATCAACATCGTTTGAGTCCCCTCGCAAAACTCGACCCCGTAAAAAACGAGTTTTAGATACTTTAAAATTTGGAGAACTAGAAAGGATCCGAGGGATCATTTACGATTTTTATGTTCTGGAAAAAAGGGCACCTACCTTAAAATGTAAGTTTTAATAGAAAGAGGAAAATGTGTATGTTGTGATGAATATATTAACAAAAATAGTTTAATATTTGCAGGTGTTTTTCAAAAAGTGAAAATTGTCCTGCCTGACTTTAATGCAAGTAAAAGTTCCTTATGGCGGCTGTTAAAGCATATGGGTTTTAGGTATGTCACTAGGTTTGATTAAATAAAACATTACAACGAAATAGGAATTGACAAAATGAAAACTTATTATAATTAATTGTAGATGGCAACGTACTCAAGACAGCAGAAAAGTACTTATAGAGTCGCATGATATTCGTCTAAAAAGAATTAACTTTTTAAAACAAATTGTAAAATATAGGTCTGAAGGCTGGAATATTATATATACTGACGAGACTTACATCCACAGCTCACATGTACAATCCAAGTCATGGTATGATGAAACAGGGAAAGGCTTGAAAAAACCAATATCAAAAGGAAGGAGACTTATAATTGTACATGCAGGTGGAGAAAAAGGATTTATTCCCAATGGCTTATTAATTTTCACTTCAGGTACCTATCTATATTTCTATACTTAAAACAAAAAATTATATTGGGAAAAGCTTTCTTAAAAAATTTGACAATGATTCCCTTGTAGTACCTATGCTTAAAAAATACAATATAACCATATTTTATTTCAAGTAATTTTTTATTTTAGGTTCTAAAAGTGGTGACTACCATGACGATATGAACCATACAAATTTTATGAAATGGGTTCAAGAACAATTACTGCCCAATATGTCCCCGAAAACAGTTCTGGTAGTGGATAACGCTTCTTATCACAACGTAAAAAAAGAAAAAAATATTACTTCAGCATCTCGGAAGGCTGAAATGGTAGAATGGCTTTTAGCCCATAATGTTGCTCATGATGCCAATCAAACAAAACCAGAATTATATGAACTGATAAAAAAATTTCGGTTAGGCATACCTGTTTCATATAAATTGGACAGTTTATTGAAATTACATGGTCATGAAGTCCTACGATTACCACCATACCATCCAGAATTTAACCCAATAGAAAAAGTATGGGCTTTGGTGAAGAACTGGGTAGCGGCCCATAATACCACATTCAAATTAGCTGATGTGGAAGCATTAGCCAGACAAAAATTTGGTGAAGTTTCTGTCGAAGAATGGTATTCTATTTGTGCCCATGTAAAAAAACACGAGTCTGAGTGGATCCAAAAAGAGCATATTTTTGATTCTGCTATAGACACTCTAGTTTTCACTGTGAATACAGGCTCTTCCGATGAATCTATTACAGAGGATGACTGCAGCAGTGGAACTGTAAGTGGAATCGAATTGCTCAGTGACTCTGATGTTGATAGATAGGTAAATATTTATGAATGATTTAACTAGTTTCATAAATTACGTAAAACGAAAAATATTAAGTTGCTATTTATAAAATATTTAATATTCAAGGCTTTTTTAATACATGAATTAAAATTACTTATATATACTCAAAAATCATATGTAGTACCTATTTCAAATAAAAAAAGTACCTAGTATTTTTTGTGATTACCTTACTAGAAAATCAGAAATAAAGAAACAATTCGTAAAATATTTTACATCACACATTCACACAATAATCGTAGGTAAAGAAGTAAAATCATCTTATCTATATTACCATTTTTGATAATTAAACAATAATTTAGACAATCTTATTCTTTTTAGTAGGTATGTATTTATCTTAATTCGTAGTAATAATATTAAAATCGCCACGCCACTGCAACTTGCAATTTTCATTATGGCTGTTGTTATGACGTCACGTTCGCGCATCTAACCGTGACGCAAATGGCTTCTTTACTATTGAAACGGATTCTACCACATGTTGCGTTCAATAGAACTTACCAGCATTCTGTAATATGGCGCTGTTTAGAATCGTAAGGATACTTTTCGTCAAATGGGACCGTTCTGTATTTTGTGTGGACAGCGTAAAGCTGCAGATTCGAGCAAGTACAATGTGGCCCGTCTCGGACAGTTGCAAACAACTGCCTGGCCAGGCCTGTCTTATACTGCACGTTCGGCTCTTTGGGGGTTGTGTGAGACAGTTTACTAGTAAGTAACTATTTTAAATCTAGTACCCCAAATGTTTTTTTCTAGCTCTTTGGCAGAGCTGTATCTAGTGCGTCCTCTTCGAGTCCTTTATCAATTTGTTTAGCACGTTTTTGTATTTCTTGACTCTATTCCTGGTTTCGGCCGTTATTGTAGTCCTTATTCTGGTCTCGCCGATATTGGCATTTAACCAATATCTATCTTCTTTAAACCTCCCACCCTAGGGGTTTGTGTAACATTTTCTTTATTATTTTCCTGTGTTTCTCTGGACCGCCTGTAATGATATACTGGGCCTCCCTTGTCTTTTTCACTGCTTTTTTAAAAGAAAATGATTTAAAAAATATATGCAATTCTTGTGTAGTGCTGCATAGAAATGGTAACAATCACATCGCAAGAATTTGACATTTTGTATTAAAGATGCTGTTTACTGGTTAAAAATCATATTTTTCGTACAATTAATAAAATGTCAATCTATAGTTGCTTGTAACTGTAAGGTATTTGAACAATAACGTGCTTGAAAAAAGCTGTTGCTAAGCTTCCCTCTCGCTGAGAACTGTATGGGCCAGGAAAATGGTATGCCATCCAGAGTTATATTTATGAAAAATAAATTGCTGTTGTATCTGGACAGATGGAATTATATATCCTGAAGTTATATAGACGTACGTTCGCATTAAAGAAGTAGCTCCACATCTAGCTTGGATCCATTACTCTAGCCACAGTTAGAGCTTAAAGAATTACCAGTTGCCAAATTTGTTGCTGGAAGTTCATAATAAATCTGTAAAAGTTTTCAATTTTATAAAGGTCAATTCTACAAACTTCAATCTATTTAAATGTTTGTGTAAAGAGATGAATAATTTCATACTAAAGTAAGTTGGACTCTCTCTACAATCCTGAAGTGGTTCCCTACGGGACGGTCGACAGCATCAAAGAAGTTTGCACCAAGATTTTAAAGGACATTCCGGAGAAGTACTATTATGACGAATACAATGCCTAGAAATCTTGTTGGCGGCGATGTATCGACGTAGGAGGACAGTACTTCGAAACCTTTTAATGATTTGTACTGATCTGATCAATATTTTTTTTGTCGGGTCATTGACATTACATTTCGGACAAACCCTTTATACCTAGAATACATGCCTTAATAAGCTTGATACAGTACCTGATTCGAATTACCTATTTTATATTTAAACCAGTTTTTAAAAAGCTCTGTTCTATGAATGAAGCTAACCATGGACATATTCTTTTATTTTGAGTTGTTTGATTTTTACTCATATTCAAATTTATGAGCTTCCTATATGTACATATTATACGGAAAAACTTTTTTGTCAAATTTTACAAGGAGGCATGGATGGGGAAGGGGAACTCAAATATATAAAGTCTATTAAGGTGTAAAAAAAAAGATTGGAAATCTTTATATTACTTGATGTTTATTAAATTCATTTAAGACATTTTTACTTAGGACGCTAGTATAGTGGGTTGCTAAAACATTTATTATTATATTATACAGTTTTTGCTACTAATCAGAAATATATTGTTGATAATAATTATTAACTCTATATTTATAAACATCTAACTATAGATCTACACCATTTAAGTAATATCATTGTAAAATATGAGAAAAAAAATCTCTTTGGCTAATTTAAATTCTTTGTTTTTTTTACATTTAACAAATACATAAATAAAATATTAAATCACACCTATCTTCTTGCACTGATCCTTAATATCATTTCACATCGTTTTAGAGTTAATATTAGGTCATCCTTCTCTCGCCCCTGAAACAAAAAAGAAAATTTGTGAAATATTCACGGTTGTGTTTTTTAAAAAAGATTTTATTTATAGGTTTGAAGGTTACACAATACACAATTTTTCTTACATTGATTACTTTTGTTATAAGATGATGTAGAAAAATATTTATTTAATAGTTCAGCTACAACAATGGAAATCTCCAAACGGAAAGAATTTCTAAAAATTAAGTTAACTGAACTGAAAGCATGGGAGAGTTAGCTCTAACAGAGGCCAACCCAAAAAAATGGTACACCTCTCAATTTTTTGTATTCCTCGTCTCATAATCACTGAAGCACCATGATTCATACCCAACAATAAAATCAGAAAAGAAAAATCCATTACAGAAGAAATAAGTGCATTTAGTCAACGGTACTTAAACATACTTGACAAGCACCTGAATGTGTTGGCATCCTTAAACCACTAGAGTTGTCGTATCATTAAAAAATTTTTTTTTGATACATGCAAAAAATAAATGAAAAAAGTGAGGATTGATGTCACTGGATATCAACTCCCAACATATTAATCCTTGAGTAAAGAACAGTATAGACAGCAAATCAACAAAACGCCATCTATATATGATGGGGAGACGGTATTCGCAAACTTCTGAATGAAACTATGAAGTAAGGAGCCGGTACTACCGAGCAACCGCAAAGATGGCTCCACCGTCGTCTCAAATTGAATGAATCCACTAACAATTAGTTGAAATAATTTCTAACTTGTATGTATGAGTTTTGAAAACCATGCATCCGACCGTTTACCAGGCAGCTGTTTCGTCTGTTAAGGACTCATCAATGGTAGTGTGCTGAAGATGCATAATTTTCAAATCTCACTCCTAAAGTACTATTGTACCATCCTTGAGTAAAGAACAGTATAGACAGCAAATCAACAAAACGCCATCTATATGTGATGGGGACACATTATTCGCAAACTTCTGAAGTAAGGAGCCGGTACTACCTAATGAACAACCAACGTGCCTTTAGTACTAATGAAAATGTATATTTCCCATATTTGTACTGATTTTTCGTAGAAATAAACAACACAAAAAAAATCTGATATCTAAAACTTTTAATTTAAAAAATGTAAGTATCTAGTTTGTTCACATAGGCAAATCAAGAAAATTGCGTTCTTTCAAAAATAAATACAGGGTGTCATTTAAAATCTTGGAGTGGGGATTGCTGTGGGTGGCGGGTGATCCTATGGGGCGTTATGAGATACGAAATACATTGTTTTAGTTGGGGAGCACAACGTGTAAAAATATCTTCCCATGCGAAACTTCATGAAGGGAAGGTGCCAGTGGTGGTATTTTATCAGAAAAATTATGTATTCCATTAATTTTTATGGTGGTGCCGTCACAGATGTTGCGTTTGTTTGGAGTGCGCCAAAGAAAATAGCCGCCATAGCAATATAAACCGCTATTTAACCGATTTCAATTTTTTTAGCTTGTTAGAAAGGTAATATAAAGAGGAAAACATTTAATTGTTAAAAGTATTGCGAAAAAAAAAATATTTTGGTTGCTGGTTGGATTTAAAGTGAAAAAATTGAAATTATATTATTTAAAGAAATTTAAGTGATACATTTGCACATATGTTTTAATAAAATTACAAATCGGCCTCATCATTATCAACTTCATCACTACCTCCGTCGGCAAAATCAGGCGGATACAAATTATCATAAGTTGATTGGTCCCCATTACAACTACACATTTCTGTGAAAGGCATATTGTTTGCTAAACATTTACATGGTGGTGAACATCGATTTTTAAGACACGAACATCTAATTAGTTGAGGAAGAGACTTTGGAGCACATGGTTCTTCAGACATAACAGGGGTAAGCACTCCCTCTTTAAAGTACCAGCCGTGTCCATCTGGATTAGGGATGACTGCATTTGGTTCATCATCTTTTGACCACACAAATGCTTGAAGGTTAGCTCTCTTAATTACGGGTACAAGGGAACCTCTAGTGGGGGGTAACTTATCTCAAATGGCTTGATTGACAGTAAACTTTGACCATCGTAATTCTGCAAGTGATTTTGTTATAGAGCTTTGCTTTATAAACCTGGCAAATAAATATTTCTAGCTGATGCAAAACATCATCAGGTACTAATTCACTGGTACCACGTTTCTGCAAGGCAGTAAGTTCTTCACTCGCTGAAACAAATGACTTCCAGTATGACAACTTTCCTTTTCCAAACAAATTTCCGGTGGTGTCACAACCTGATATTGCATGGAACCCAGGCAGTGCTGACGTTTTTAGTGGTCCGAGTCAGTGAAGCATATATGTTTTTAACTTGCCTGACGATGGTACAGAAAAGGTGTTTTCCGGAAGCCTTGCATAGCACATCACTAGCAAAACTAAAATATCTGTATCATTAGCAAACACCAGTAGTGTATCTGTACCTCTAACTTTCGCATTAATAGCATGAAGTATAATTTTTGAGTCGGCTTCTTCTTGAGTACTCTTTAAACAATCCAAAGAGCAGTGCGTCGTAGAAACTTCAGTGCTCCATCAAACAACACATTTTTTGCTCATATCTTGGCATGACTTAGAATTCCATGTTGCAAGATAGGTGGTTAATTTATCCTTGGTACGAGTATGTGACAACAAATTTTTCAAATTTATCTTTGATATTTCAGTTGTGTCATATATTTTGTACTGTGTTGCGACACCACCATAAAGTCTCTTATCCCTAGAACGGTTTTTTATTGATTCGTCCAAGTACGTGTCGAAAATAACATGACGTTCATCATATTGCCAGTATTTCCTTTGGATCACTGCGCTAGTTTTATCAAGAGCATGCAATTCTCCCAATTGAAACGCACTTATTTGATTGGTGAACTTGAGCAGATGACAAAGAATTTTTTGCAGGATTTTACTACAGACTTAAATTAATATGCCTTTATCTGGGCACTCATATGCATTGTTCCGTTCAATGCAAACATGGATCTGGACACAGTTGACATTTCATAAGGTTATGCTTCAGTTGAAATATCATTCGAAACTATCAATTTTTCGCAATGCATGCTAGGAATATTTTTTTCAGCTAGTACAACTACCTTTCGACCATAATAAAATAAATTGAAATCGGTTCAGCGGCGACCGATATATGAAGCGACGGCCATCTTGGACAACGTCATCATAGCCACACGCAACATCTGTGAAAGTGTCACATGTTTTATCTATCGAATAGTACCACTAGTACCTTCCCTTCAGTAACTTTCCCACGGGACACACAAATATTAACTTTTCATGTATAATAAAAAACATTTTTTGCTAGCGCCGGTCAGTACAATGGACTCGAAATTTGTTATAGTTTGGAGGCCGATTGGAAAGATTTTGGCAACCGACAAATTGACTATATATTTTAGGTAAGAGTTAAACACTAATAGACTTTCTTCATTATTTAGCTCCACCTATACAGTTCAGATTTTTTACTTCCCCCTTTACACCGTTTTATTTTGGCCTTTTATAAATGGTTAACCCCTCTTAAATCTGGGAATTACTTACAGATATATGTTGTGAATTTTGCGTTGTTTTTATCGCTAATGCTAATCCTCATTTAGAGCAGACTGCGCATGCTCGCGTAAAAATAAAAATAGCCGTATATGGTAAATTTTCTGAAATAGTGGGATTATTTTTTACATTTCGTTATTCTATACGCTAAACAAACCGGGATAGCGCCACTGCCTAATCCAAAACGCATGGGACATAATTGGCACATTCCCGGGTTACCGTCAGCTCTCCCCCCTCTCATTTCGTTTCCTTGTTATTCATTCATCAAAATCAGTTCATCAAACAGACCAACAACAATAACATAAATCTTCACTTCATCTACTCTACAACAAATATAAAAAACACCACCACCATCAAACATAACCTTGCGATCTTGCGAATGGCGTTTTGACAGTGATTGAACAGTAGTGCCAACTGCGCATAGGACCGCGAGTGTTGCGTAGCGGCGGCCCATTCCCACGATCTAGAGTAAGTTCTCCGCCTGCAACACTGCCACCCTGGGAGTTATCGTTATCAAATGATTTTATCATTACTATGACTTAATCATCAAGTTGTCACTTATTCAGATGAATACTTTTGTAGCATGATGTACGCCTCACTCAAAAAAACACAACAGTGTAACACAACGATAGAAAAAAGCCATAATAGAAAAAGGAAAAAAAAGAGAAAATTTGCCGCCCCTTCGAATCTGCCGTCCTGCACCCCCCCCCCCTAAATCCGCCGCTGTCAGCGGATGAGGTGCTAAAACTCTCTAGTAATGTTCAATACTGGTTTTAGCAAAATTTTTGAGTTTGCGTTATGGCCCTCTTAATTCACCCACTCCCGTCTCTGACTTAATCTCCTGGTAACCTCAACGTTTACTTAAATCCTAGTGACGGATTTTAGGTGATATCCATCAAAAACATAAAGTTTTTACTTGTGAGAGAGAAAAGCTTTCTCTAGGCTGATAGGATTTTCGATAGGTTAGAGAATAAAGAAATCCATAATTTTGAGTATGGATGAGTATTTTAATTGTTACAAATTGTAAAATAGTTAGAAAAAACCTCTTGAGCACTAAAGGTCTTTACCAATATAAAAAAGGTCTTGAAGTTTGCTATTATTCAATCAAAGAAAACTTGTTCCGTAAAATTGATCTGATGACCAACAACTATTAGTTTTAAGTTTACAACAGCGGATGAAGATGATGTAAATATTTAGAAAATGTACGGGAGAAATTATGGTTTAGGCAAAAACTAACCCAAGACGAATACTGCTCAGGCTAGCAGCCTAACGTAATGTAGGCTAACCTTACCCAGCCTAATCTAACTCATCAAGTTGTTTTCATTTGATGCTCTAAGATTCTAAAGATTATATATTTTCTACTGCCCAACATTTGTAAATTATGTTTACATTTCATTTTGTTTAAAATAAACATTACATAGCGAATATTACAACGATTTTTTTCTAAAATGAGAGAGGAGAAAAACTACAAACATATATTAAAAAATTACTAAGGGGATTGAAAATCAAACTAAATATGAATCAAATTATGTAGAATTTAATTTAAATATCTCAGCTCTATTAGCAATACTGTTAAAACAAATAAAAAACAATTAACAGAGCATTATCCGTTTCTCTCAATAAAAAATATTTATAGTCTATCACGTTTTTAATTTCGTACAGGGGCTGTTTCTATTATCGATTCATTGATATTTAAATAATTTGTGACATCTGTTTACAAGTTAATATATGTAACATATTAACGAATGGGCTAACTGAAAAGCGCATCGAAAAGCTATGCAAAAAAGAGGGCCAAACCCTTTTGTGACAAAAGGGACATTGCCATTTGTTTCAAATGACCTTAGCTTTTTTTACTTTATTCTAAATCGCTCCCTTCTTTTAGGCGCAAGGGAGTGTTAATCTTAAAATCCCTTTAATTAATTTCAGTTTGAATAATTATTTTTATTTTTTTAAGGGGGCAGTGCTAAGCAATATATTTAAAATTAGAAATAAATTCGTGGTAATTTGAAATGATATATTACTGATGCCCAGGCCGATAATGGACTCTTATGTAACACATATTTAAATTTCTTGTCTTTATGAAGCACGAAATCCACTCAAAATTGGGTTGATGTAGGGTTTTGCGGCTGACACAATTGAATGGCCTGCTTAAATCGCTAATAAATAAGGTAAGGAAAGTTGTGAAAAACCGACAAAGTTCCGTAAAAATATGAAAAGTATGAAAACTACACAAAGAATGGAAAACCTAAATCACTTAGAAGCTCACGATTTAGAAATAGAAGCCACAGAAACACTACCTAAAATGTAAAATTTTACTTTACAAAAATTGTTGCATGAATATGAATAAAAGTATTTTAAAACGAAAAGATAAAACATATAAATAAATAGTTTAAGAAATGATTTTTGCACAATATTCTTAAAGATGGAGAAACCTTGAATTTTCTTTTATAAAAAATGATTCATCTGGAATAAAAAGAATAATAAAAATAAGTTTTTCTATAAACAACATTGACACTCTTTTGAAAATTCCTTCCCATATAATTATTATAAGTTCAGTTTGGCTAAATATATGCGATCGGAGGGTGCGGATTTATACCCCCTGTCAACAAAAAAAGCAGGTAAAATCACTCCCTACAGCTACTGTGTCCTATGTAAGTACTGACACTTTTACAATGTTCAAAAGCACTTTTTTAAGGTCTCTTTCTGCTTATCCAAACAAATAATACACCAACATAGATGAAAGGTTACTAAAAATCGATCTGGGATACTCGGCTTGAAACTGATATATTTAAAAGTTGTCTAGTTGTTGAATAGGGACCTATTTTTCTATTTTATTTGTTAGCTGAGCCGACAAAAAGAAAAAATTGCTATTATGTTTTGGATAAGTAAACAGAAATTGACACTTGGATTTTTTTCGGGGGATAAGAGGCATTTGTAAATTGATCAGTCAAGTCATATTAAAAATACTAAAATAGGAAATAGTCCAGCTTATACTGGAATTATTTCTAATTCTTAAAGTTATTCGTACTCATTGAAATTTTTTTTTTATCTAATGTTTATTTAAACTATTACTTTTTACTGATATACATTTTTTAATTTGTTTAAATTACATTATAAATAATTTTTGATAATAGTAATCTAGAATTACTATAGTAATTAATGAAAAAAACGGGTTTAAATGTTCGTAAAAGCTTGGTACTACATTTAAAAAAATAAGTGTTTAATTAGCTTGCTATAGTAGAATCGTGATCGGGCCTGTCAGATCAGGAAATTTCAGGTGTGAGTGGAGAAAAAATAACAAAAAGTCATAAAAAAAAGTCAAATAAGACAAAGTAAAGAGAAAAAATGCAAAATACGTAAAAAAAGTTAAAAAAAAAGAAAAAAAAAGCAAGACTAGTTTTAAAAAACCAAAAAAAAAAACGGCAAAAAGGGATAAAAAGGGGCAACAAAAAAGGTAAAAAAACAGGCAAAATAGAGGAAAAATAAAGGCAAAAATGGCAAAACAAAAGGGAAAAGGAAAAAAATCAGCAAAAAAGGCCAAATAAGACAAAGTAAAGGAAAAAAAGGAAAATACGCCAAAAAAGAAAAAAACATACAAAAAAGTTTTAAAAAGTCCAAAAAATATATCAAATAAAGTGAAATTACCAAAATACGTCAAAAAAGAAAAAAAAGAAGCAAAATAGTATGAAAATAAAGGCAACAATTAAAAAAAGGCAAAAAAGGGATAAAAGAAGCAACAAAAAGGCAAAAAGTTAATCAAAAAAAGTTTTAAAAAGGGTAAAAAAGTCAAAGAACGGAAAGAAGGCTAAAAACAAAATTAAGAATGTCCAAAAAAATCAAAATAGAGGTAAATGGGCAAAAAACGTCAAAAGAGTTAAAAAAAAAGCAAAATAATTTAAAAATAAAAGTCAAATGGCCCAAAAATTCAAAAATAGGCAAAAAAGGAGTAAAAAAGCAACAACAAAGGTAGAAAAAGCAACAAAAGGGGCAAAAAGGACAAAAAAGTAAAAAAAAAATAAAACCGAGCAAAAAGGCGTAAAAAGGCAAAAAAAAAACAGGAAAAAAAGGTAAAAAAAAACAAAATAAAGCTAAAATAAAGCCAAAATAAAGAGAGGCAAAAAAGCAAAAATGGTAAAAAAGGCAAAAAAAAGTTTTAAAAAAGCAAAAAAAGGTGTAAAAAAGCAACCAAAAAAACAAAAAAAGGTGAAAAAAAAGTGAATAAAAAAAAAATTAAAAAAGGAGCAAAAGAAAAAGGAAAAAAGGGTCAAAACAAAAACAAAACAATCGGTTGTGTCCCCCGAAACTTTCCCGACGAGTATCCACGAAGACTTTTCCAAATATTTAATGTTAAAGTTTTAAATTTTGACATTTTTTATTTTTTGACCGCGGTGACAGTTCTTCTTCTTCTTCTTAGTTTTGTATGGGCTCAATCCTTAGGATTATTTACCCAGTAAATGTTACAGGTGACAGTTGGAGAAATTTTTTTGACTATTCTGAATAGAGTTTTTCAAGGGCTTTCAAATGACATATTGCAAATCATATTCCGTTACATATTGCATCTGTCATTTTTTGATAGTGACACTTCCGTTTGACAGATGTCGTACAAAAACTAATGGCTTCTTTCCGACGGATAACCCAAATCCATATACCAAATTTCAGCTCAATCGGATTAAAAGTGTAGCCTCTATCGTGGAAGAATACACACAGACAGACAGACAGATAGATTTCCATCTGGAAATGGTCTTAATCATATTTCCATTTTTATCTCGAAAATTTTAGTTCGTTCACAATACTTTCCCTTCTCGGAGGTGGGTCGGGAAAGTAAAATATGCAGGGTAATTCTTTTATAGGGGAGTGGCTCTCCCCCCTGAGGGAGTGCAAATATTTTTTATTATTTGTCTCCAAGTAATTTAATTAGAAAAAGGAGAAAAAGTATAAACGATTTATCTCAAATCAATCTCTACGGATTTTAAAGCGATTAATTATTTTCATAAAAATTAAATTTGGATACCTAATTTTATTTTTTCTGTAAAATATAGATAAACTTCGCCATTAATCTAAAAGTAGGTCACATAAAATTATTAAAAAACAATAACATTATAAAAAAAATGGTTTTCTTAATTTGCAAACAATGGCCTTGCATTTGATATAACATTTGATGTAGTAACTCCACTTGGAGGTGTAAAAATGGGCATAAAAGTTTGAAAAACCGGAGGGAAGTAAACGGGTACAGAAAATAAACTTTTATTTATTGCAACATCAACTGATTGAGTTATATACGAATATTGGAATTCTAGGACTTACCAATTTGCGAATCGTTCTTTCTATGTAGCTACTTGCCAATCATCCATTTCATAGCAAAATCACAATCGACAGACACGAGTTTTGTTTTTATGACCAAGCTTACTCGGCGATTCGATAGGCACTATTTTCACCTAGGTATCCAATATTTATCGCGACAGGTATCGAAAGTATTTAAATTAATATTAGGGCCACAAATAGACAACCAAAAATACACGAATATTCCAAAAATAAAAATAGTAATTAATATATTTTCCAATTAAATTTAAAACCCAAACATTTTCCCACACCAAAATACAACCGCTTGTATTTTCCATTATGCAAAAAAAATAATAATAAAATAAAATTAAACAAAAAAAATAGTTATTGAAGTTAAGACTGTGGTAAAGGGCAAATCTTCACCACAGGTCTCTGAAAGGAACCGTGGATGGTTCTTACTGTAACCACCCTGCACACTCCATCTGTTCCCGAATGCAATTTACATACGCGGCCTAATCGCCATTTCATGGGAGGTAAATTATCGTCTTTCAACAAAACTAACTGACCAACCTTAATTTGTGGACAATGTTTTGTCCATTTCTGACGTTGCATTAACGTGTGCAAATAGTCGGTATGCCATCGTTTCCAGAAGTGCTGGTGAATTCGTTGCAACAACTGCCAGCGACTTAATCTATTTAGAGCGAGATGAGTACAATTGGGATCTGGAAGTACCGATAGTGGTTCAAGGGTCAAAAAATGACCGGGGGTAAGAGCGCTTAAATCATTTGGATCATTGCTCAACTCTAGAATGGGTCGTGAATTAAGCAATGCCTCAATTTGTACCAAGACTGTAGACATTTCTTCAAATGTCAAACATTGCTCTCCAACAATTCTCAAAAGATGGCCCTTTACAGATTTTACTCCAGCTTCCCAGAGTCCACCAAAATGTGGACTAGAAGGTGGATTAAATCGCCACTCTATATGTTCTGTATCTACAGCATTCTGAAATATTTCTCGAATATACCTATTAGAACCCTGAAAGTTAGTACCACAATCAGAGTGTAAGACTGAACAACGACCTCGTCTACCAATGAACCTTCGTAACGCGGCAAGAAATGCTTCAGAAGATAATTCGGAACATAATTCAAGATGGATAGCCTTTGTGGCAAAACACACAAAAACCGAGATATATGCCTTATATGTTTTGGCTCCGCGAATCTTGGAATGAGTCATGGTAAAAGGGCCACAAAAGTCTACTCCAACACACGCAAATGGTTTAGACTGATTCACTCGTAACGACGGAAGATTACCCATTAAAGGGGTAGTTGATGTAGGACGAAATCTAAAACAACGAACACAGCTTGAGAGTACATTTCTAATAGCTCTTTTAGCATTAATAATCCAATAATTTTCCAAAATTAAGAATCGAAGAGTCTGAACGCCAGGATGAAGAAAGGTTAAATGATAGTCTAAGATTAATAATTGTGTGAAACGATGCTTTTGAGGCAAAAGAATAGGATGCTTTTGATCAAAAGATAAGCTAGAGTTAACAAGCCGTCCACCGACTCGAAGAAGTCCACGCTCATCCAGAAAGGGGCAAAGTTTACGCATTGGTTTGGAAAGAGGCACTTTATTACGAATATCACAAATTTCTTGTTCAAATGAACTAGCTTGAATGCACTTAACCAGCACCAACTCAGCCTGTTGCAATTCTAAAATAGTAAAGGGACCACATCTTTTCTGTATGTTTTTCCATTTACTTTTAATATTAAAAATGTAACGAAGTAAATAACCTATAATACGTTTTACCTTTCCCAAGGTAGAAAATCGATTTAAAAGATGTACGAAATTAAACGAAGATAAAGAATTGGTAAGAGTAACCTTTCGTTCTTCTTTTGAAACTTCCTGAACATTAATATCAACAAGCAAATCCGTAGGCCATAACTCTTCAGAGTGTCTTAACCAAGAAGGCCCAGACCACCATAAGTCATGAGTTATTAGAACTGAAGGAGAAATGCCCCGAGAAGCACAATCAGCAGGATTATCCTTACTGGGAACGTGTCGCCAGTCAGAAGGGGGGACCTTGTCTTGTATTTGAGAAACACGATTAGCAACAAACGTTTGCCAGCGATGAGGTGAAGAGCGAATCCACGATAAGGCAACAGAAGAATCACACCAAGCAAAAACTTTCGAGACTTTAATGGAATCTTTCATACTTTTAAGGATGAAATCGATTAATGAAGCTAAAAGTGCAGCTCCACATAATTCCAGTCGAGCTAAACACACTCTTTTTAACGGAGCCACCTTGGACTTTGCCATTATTAAAGGAGTCGAAATATTACCGGTCTTGCCTTCTATTCGAAAATATACAACAGCTGCAAATCCTCGCTCGGAAGCATCACAGAACCCATGTACCTGGAGGATAGACTGCGTATTAACGGAAACATAACGAGGCAGAGACAAAGCCGATAAGTCACTAAGTTTATTTTTAAACTGGATCCAACGAGAAACAAAATGCGGATCAGGTTCCTGATCCCAATCAAGACCCATTGTCCAAAGATATTGCATATAATATTTAGCCAAAAACGAAGTAGGAGTAAGAAATCCCAAAGGATCAAAGATTCTGGCTAAATCAGAAAGAATATTTCGTTTAGTGCAGGGCCTGTTTAATATATCGACTTTATACGAAAATACATCTAAATGTGGAGACCAAATAATACCTAATATTTTAATAACATGTTCTTCTTTAGATTCAAATTCTAAGGATTCCTGTTGACAAAATTCAGAAGGAATATGAGTGAGTAGCCGAGAATCATTACTCGCCCATTTCCTCAATTCAAACCTTCCCCTTTCCAACAGAGAGATTAATTCTGTTTGCAATGACATAATATTTTCAATAGAATCAGAGCCAGTAATAATATCATCGACATATATATCAGACGTCAGTACCTTTCCAGCATTTGGAAACTTCAAACCTTCATCCTTAGCCAACTGTAACAAGGTTCTAATAGCCAAGTAAGGCGAGGATACAACACCGTAAGTAACCGTGTTTAGTTGGTACTCTTGGACAGGTTCTTGAAAATTGAATCTCCACAAAATCCGTTGGTAATCTCTTTGATGAGGTTGCACTAAAATTTGTCGATACATTTGACGAATATCAGCAGTGAACACAAAGCGATGCATACGAAAATGTAATAAAATTGATACAAGGTCTTGCTGAAGCTTGGGCCCTGTGAGAAGAGTCTGATTAAGCGAAATATGATTCGAATCGAACGATGAAGCATCAAATACTACTCGCAAGTTAGTAGTACGAGTATCCGATTTGAAAACAGGATGGTGGGGAATATAGTAAACTAGTTTAGATGAGTTTAGTGAAGGGACCAAAGACATATGTCCCATATCTAAATAGTCCTTCAAAAAGGCGGAATATGCTACCAACAACGAAGGGTTTTTTTGTAAACGACGTTCCAATGATGCCAAACGACGCAAAGCAACGACCTTAGAGTCTACAAATGAGGGCATACCTTGCTTAAAAGGAAGACAAACCATATATCTCCCTGAAGAGTCCCTCGAAAAGGTTTCAATGAAATGTTTTTCACATTGTAAATCTTTTGGGGACATCACTATAGAAGTAGGAATTTCCTCAATATCCCAAAATTTCTTGATGGATGAATCAATTGAATTTATACAAAGAGAACTCCCAGTTTCTGCAGGAAGAACCTTAATTTTTCCTACCAAAACATAACCAAATATGGTGTTTAACGCAATGTACGCAATGTACCGTCTAACAAAATATCTGGCAACAAATCAGACCCAATTAAACAATCTACATGAGATGGGATATTGTACTCAGGATCGGCCAATGTAATATCAGAAATATGAGGCCATTTTTGCAAGGGTATATACGACGAAGGAACGCAACAAATTTTAGGAACGAGCAAAACATCCAAGGATAGAAGTGACGAGATTTTATTTCGTGGTTTAAGTGTAATACGAGTACCGCATGTAGATTTTTTTGACATATCATCTAAACCATGTATAATGAATGACAAGCGATGTTTTCGAAGGCCTAAACGATTACAACAAGTTGTAGTAAGGAAGCTAGATTGACTTCCAGTATCAAGTAAACAACGAACCTTTTGGAAATGTCCTGAAGAATCACGAACTTCCACCACCGCAGTACCTAAAAGAACATTTTCCTTTTCAGAAAGACAGGCTAATGCCACAGGATTCGAATGTGTTGATAAGTTAGTATCAGACGATGGGTCTACTAATTCAGAAGATGACGACGACGAAGCAATTTGTTTTGAATTAGGCACACCAGTGTCAGAACGAATTTTATTTGAACGAGAGGTAAAATGAAGCAAACTGTGATGCTTAGCATGACATAGTTTACATTTAAACGACGAAGTACAATTGGACGAACGATGAAAGGGTTTTAAACAATTTAAACATAACTGTTTTTCTTTCGCAAAATTATAACGATCGACAGGAATTTTATGTAAGAAATGTTGACATTTAGTCAAGGAATGTTTCGAATTACACAATGGACAAGAAGCGTCAATAGTTGCTTCCGAATTGGTACATAGTGAGGTACTACGATTAGCATTGGAGGACTTTGAATATTTCTGCGTATTTTGTTTACCAATATTTTCCAAAGCAGTGCATTGTGATTTTAAAAAGGTAACTAATTCTGAATATGTAGGGATAGAAGTTTTGGCGTATTGTAATTCAAAACGTTTAACCGTATCATTTTCTACCTTTTTTATAAGGATATGAAACAAAACAAAACTCCATTGGTCAACAGGTAAGTTCAAATTTTTTAATGCATCTAAATTTTCGGAGAAACATTCTAACAATTTCCTTAAATTTTGAGAACAATCACCTTGAACTTTTGGAAAATCAACAATCTCCTGCCAATAAGCAGACGCTAATGACCTTGGATTTTGAAATCTATCTACCAATGCACGATAAGCAATTTCATAGTTATCGTCCGTAATCTGTAAAGACTTTATGGTCGACAGTGCACTACCACTCAAATTTGATCGCAAATATTGAAATTTTTCGATGTCTGACAATTGAGGATTATTATGAATTACGACATTAAACAAATCAAAAAATGAAGGCCAATCTTTATAGCTTCCATCAAATTTAGGCAAATTAATTTTAGGAAGTTTTATACTAGGAGACTTCGTACTTACTACCGATTGAATTGACCTATCTGCCGGACTGTCAAATATTCTTTCATAAATATCTTTAGTGGCGTAATACATTGTATCAAAGTTTTTACGAATTAATTCATCATTAGTTATATCTTCCTCTAGACTAGCTGCTTGAGCCGAAGTAGCGAGTTGCTGAGTTGTAAATTCATTTGCAATATTATCAATATCTCGATATCTAATTTGGAAAATGGAATAATGAGTTTCATCAGTTTCTGAGAGATCCGCGACTTCTTTTAATTCTTTCATACGACTAAACCATACATCGCGTAGCCCTCTAACGTGCCGTAATTTGCCTGCCATTATATTTATACTATATCAAAAATTATAAATGATAATGTATCAAGTGCATATAATTAAAAACGAACTAATAAATTGCCTAACGATATAATACCCTTTATTTTTCAAAGACCATCCGGTATACTAAATTGTAGTAAAAAATGAAAATCCGCTAATATAATAATGTGTACCTCAAATCTAAATCGAAATCCCAAACCAACGATAAGTAAATTTCCATAAACGACAAACGACAAATTTAGCAAAAAATTAAACTCGAAGCAAAAAAGAACAAACTTGATCGGTTGGTTTTGGGAATTTTCAATAAACAACTTTTACAACTAAGGATCAGATAAGAGTGTTTTAATTATTTAATTTTAGCGCAATTGAATAAATGAAAACGATTCACGAAAAACTTGCAATTATCACTTTGTCTAGGTTTTAATTTTATACCACACTTATATGAGTTTTAACCATCGAAATTGTTACTAATTATGGCCATAATATTTTTATTAAATAAGCAAAATAATAAAGATTAAAATCCGACTCCGAAAGGACCAAATGATTGAGTTATATACGAATATTGGAATTCTAGGACTTACCAATTTGCGAATCGTTCTTTCTATGTAGCTACTTGCCAATCATCCATTTCATAGCAAAATCACAATCGACAGACACGAGTTTTGTTTTTATGACCAAGCTTACTCGGCAATTCGATAGGCACTATTTTCACCTAGGTATCCAATATTTATCGCGACAGGTATCGAAAGTATTTAAATTAATATTAGGGCCACAAATAGACAACCAAAAATACACGAATATTCCAAAAATAAAAATAGTAATTAATATATTTTCCAATTAAATTTAAAACCCAAACATCAACCTATATTTTGTTCTAATTTGTTTTCCATTACTGGTCTATTACATTATTTATTATAGTGTAATAATTCTTAAAAAAAAACCGTTTTTATTATTTAAGTAGCGAAATAAAGCGAAAGCGAAGGTAGTTATTGACTTTACAATGTCCGTGCGTCTGTCTGTCTGTTTTATTGATAACATGAGAACGGTTTCGAATTTTGGAACTCTGCTTTCGGCAATCGATAGCTTGTCACCTTGGCTTGCCCACCTACTTTTTTCAGTAGCCTAAGTAAATTCTACAATCGCCTGTCTGTCCGTCTGTCTATGGCAGAGCTACTTGGATAGTGTTAGCGCGCGCCAATATTTAGAAACCGGTTGCAGTTACGTGTATTTTATACTGTTTTTATTTTTATGTATTCAAAAATAATAAAAACTGCTTTGTTTTTATACTTGAAAGGATTAAAAATAAATTTAAATATTTGATACGGGTTCCTATATTCCAAGTTTAGGCAGTTTTGTTGGATTCACTCCATTTTTACCTTCCCGACCCGTCTCCGACAAGGAAAAGTATTGTGAACGAGCTAAAATAAATTTCGAGACTAAGTTGGAAATAACCATTTTCAGGTCACCTGAGATGATTAAGACCATTTCAAGATGGAAGTCTGTCTGTCTACCTGTCTGCCTGTCTGTGTGTATTCTTCTACGATAGAGGCCACACGTACGATATCTGTCAAACTGAAGTGTCACTATCAAGAAATGACAGATGCAATATGTCACGGAATTTGACTTGCAATATATCATTTGAAAACCCTTGAAAAAATCTATTCAGTAAAGTCAAAATTATTTCTCCAACTGTCACCTGTCAAAAATAAAAAATGGCAAAGTTTGAAACATTAACAAATAGGGTCTATTCTGTAACGTTTTAGTTAATTTTAACCGCTAGGTTAAAAGTTATGTGTGAAAATATGCAGTTTTACGGTTTTTATTTTAGTTTTCCTGTGTGGAAAAATACATGCTCGTTTTTTTCTCAATTTATGTGTAAAAACCGCTGTTTTTTCTGGTTTTTTATTTGGAAAAATGTATTGCTTTTTTACCAATTCATATGTGAAAAAATGCGTTTTTGCTGTATTTTCCAATTTTTTTTCTGGAAAAATACATTTTTGCGGGGTTTTCCAAATTTGAGTGTTCATTCGTGCTTCTGTTTTTTTTAGAAGTTTCTTGAAAAAAAAATGCGGTTTTGCTGTTATTTTCAATTTTTTTGTGTAAAAATGCATTGTTGCTTGTTTCTTTTTAAATTTGTAAGATAACACTTCGCATTTTTTCAAATTTGAATGAGGAAAAATGTATTCTAGCTTTTGTTTTTTTTTTCCAAAATTGTGTAAAAAAAAGTATGCTATTTTTTCAAATTTTTATGTAGAAAATCCATTTTTGTTTTTCCCAATGTATGTGTGAAAAAACACATTTTTGCTGTTTTCTTTTTCTAGTTTTTTTTATGAATTCTTGTTTTTATACCAACTGATATGTGAAAAAATGCATTTTCTCTTTTTTCCATAATCGTCTGTGAAAAAATACTTTTGAATTTTTTTCCAGTTTTTTGTTGAAAAATGTGTTTTTTAGTTCTAATTTTTCAAATTCTTGGCAAGAAAATGCATTCTTGTTTCTGTTGTTATTTAAATTTTTGTGAAAAAATTCAGTCTCGATGTTTTTTTCAAATTCGAGTATGGAAAAAATGTATTGTGAACGAGCTTAAAAAGTTTTTCGAGAAAGAGCTTTCAACCTGATGTAGCTGTTCAGATCAGAAATCAGACCACGTCATGTTAGCTTAAGTTTTGTATATATTTGTGGTATAACGTGAGTCTTAATTGAGATTTATGTTTGAAAATTAAAATGTCTATTTAGAGACCATAAAATTAATCAATAAAGCATTTTACTCATCCAACAAAATATTTTTTTCATTCAACTAAATATTTTTGTTTTATTCAAGAACAGATTTCTTTCATTCGACAAAATCATTTATTATGATATTTAAATAAATAGTTTTGTTAAAACAAATAAAACGCTTTGTTCGACCTATCCAAATAACAAATTTATTTGGTTCAAATAATATTTGGTTAATTCAAAGAATCTTTTTTTCTCTGTGTAGGCTCGTAATTTTTAAGCACTTTTTTTTAGTGCTTAGTGCTTTGTGCTCGCAAGCACTTTTTGTCAGTGCTCGTCACAGCTCTATGCTATACTTACTTGTAGTACCAATTTCCTGAATAAAGCTTATTATTATTATTATTATTATTATTATTATTATTATTATATAACACTTTAGTTTATATGTCTAGAACTGGAAGAGCTTACCGATCCTACTCAAATTAAATACGGTGCTTCCTTACTAAATAGAAATTCGATCGGAGCTTTCGATCGAAAGTTATAGTGTTTACATTCAGATGTCCTGACAGAATTTGTTTACAATTTTTGGAATATGGGCGCTCGGGGGTAAAGAAAGTTTTTGCCAACACGAAATTAATATTTGGTAGCTATTAAAAATATTATTTTTTTTTTCTGTAATAAAGCATTTGAGTAGGTCATACATAACTACCAAAATTGCAACACATGCTAATACATTTTGGAATAATACTTAAAGTAGACATGTGGATGATATTTTGTCTGTATATGGTAAGAAAAACGCAGTATTAATACAGCTATTATTTCTTAATCTCAACATGTTTATCATACAAAGAATTTCTCACGAGTAATTTTTGAAATGATCCCGACAAGTGTGACAGCACACAACACCAAATTACACATAAATCTTTCTACAAATATTGACCGAAAAAGACAAACAGTTGGGGAATCGCAACCGTTCGCTGTCAGATTTGCACGTGTCTCTAGATTATCTTGATGACGTTTTGATGACAGGTTATTCCGACGTAAATTGGCAGTCGGTATAGTAGGTAGTGTTATTATTGAGACATTTTAATGTGACTGAGAGGAAATGAGTTTTTTTTATTTACCTTGGTGGTCCATGACAACGGGAAGAAACGCCGTGATGAGCGTGGTGGCCGTGGATGTTGTTTGACATTCGTAACTGAAAAAAAAATGTATGCAATATTAAAAATACAAGGTAAATGACAAAATGATGCTTTTTAGTTTTTGAAGAAAAAAAAAACTGGTATAAAACGGTTTTGTCCGTCCGTCTGTTAGAATGGTTCAACTCCAGAACGGTGAGAGATAGAGACAAACAGACATTAATCTTTGACCTATTTTTACTTTCCCGCTACTTATGCCACATATACTATAATATATAAGAAATTTGTTTTGGTAACTTTAAATTTTCGCAAACTCGAAATTATGGCAAAAATATTGAGGTTTGCTTCTTGTTTTTATATATGATTGCGGCGTTATTAACTTAATCAATATATTTTTACTAAATAAAGCTCATGATTAGTTAACTAGTAGTTAAAATGCTTTACTAATAATAATATTCTTTATTTACAATCAGAAAATACAAAAATGTTTACAAACGTATCGTAAATCGTGCATAAGGAGAAGTAATGCAATTTAGTGTTAAATTAAAATGCTTAAATATATCATAAGGAATGTCATCAAAGTGTAGTGGGCAGATAATTTTTGTCAAAGAACCACTCAGTTGTTTGTAGAAATGAGACTGCACGAATAAATGAATAAACTTTATTTTGATTCTGAAAAGCGTTGTAAATGCTCATTTATTCTTATCAAAACTTTTGTTATTACAGTTAAAATTTTGTTACCTGCAATGGACTGTTTAATTTAATGATAACTGCACCGCACCATTTTAGCACAATTAGGTATGATAATGAATGGGACTTTTAATCTTATTTACGTAGAAACAATCAATAAAGGTCTTTCGTTTTCTAAGAAAACATCCATTCATCCATTTAATTAGGCATTTATAAGTAAATTGATATTAAAATAATATTATCGTTTATAATTCGCCCTGAAAGTAACCAATGAAATTATTACAAATGGTTACAACGTTGCCAAATAGAGATTGTATTTATTCCTATCAAAGGTATTTGTTAAATACTTTTATTTTCTTCTCGTAACGAATAGATAGTTTCAGTGGTTAGTGCATAATAAATGATAAAGTTTCTATTAATTAACAAAAAAAAATCATTACTGTAGCTCATTAATTATATGGAATAACTTTTTGTACAATTTATATTTATGATCCTTGGAAAATTTACATTATTAGTTGGTGCATTCAGCATCAACTACCGTCATTCTTTTGCGACATTTTAATGAACGTGGAGAACATCTTTTATCGAGAAATTATGATGAACTGATGGGTGCGGCCGGCAGGTTTGCCAACTAGCCCAACGTTGCCAACTGTATTAGAAGCTGTTATAGTACGGGCACTTAAATTATTATAGTACATTGGAGAAAAATATAGTACAATAAAAAAGAAACAAGAAATACATAACGACATCAAAAATAACAAATACTAATTATCTCAATTAAGCATCTGAATTCAATCAACTTTTTCTGGATTACAAATTATACTCCCTCTGATTTTAGATAATAAATCCTTAAAAATCCCTTAAAATTCTTAAAAAAAATTTAAAAATCTTAAGAAAATCTTAAAAACCCTTAAAAATACTTTTAAATCCTTAAAAAGTTCTTAACAAATCCTTAAAAATCCCTAAAAACGCTTAAAAATATTTAAAAAGACTTAAAACTACTTAAAAATCCTGAGCAATTCTTAAAGATCCTAAAATAATCCTTAAAGAAATATTAAGATCCCTAAAAATAATTTAAAATTCATAAAAAAGTGTTTGAAAATTCTTAAAACTCCCAAAAATCCTTAAAAAACATTAAAAATCCTTAAAAATCATTAAAAATCCCCTTAAAATTCTGAAAAAAATTAAAAAACCTTAAAAATCTTAAGAAAATCTTAATTATTAAAAATACTTTGTAAGGATTTTAATCCTTAAAATATCCTAAAAAACTCCTGAAAAAATCCTTAAAACTCCATAAAAACCCTTAAAAATACTTAAAATTACTTAAAAATATCAAGCAATTCTTAAAGTTCCTAAAATAATCCTTAAAAAACATTAAAATCCCTAAAAATAGTTTAAAATTCTTAAAATAGTGTTTGAAAATCCTTAAAAACCCAAAAATCCTTAAAAATCATTAAAAAACCTTCAAAATCATTAAAACTCTTAAAAAATCCCTTAAAATTCTGAAAAAAATTAATATATTAAGAAAACCTTATAAATTCTTAAAAATACTTTTTAAGGATTTTGATGCTTTAAATATTCTAAAAAAATCGTGAAAAAATAATTAAAAAACTTCAAAATCCTTAAAACTCTTAAAAAATCCTTTAAAATTCTGGAATTTTTTTAAAAATCTTATAAATTCTTAAAAATACTTTTTTTAATACTTAAAAAACCTTAAAATCCCTAAAAATAGTTTAAAATTCTTAAAAATCCCTAAAAATCCTTAAAAGTCCTTGAAAATCCTTAAAAATTACAAAAATCCTTAAAAATCCTTTCAAAATCCTTAAAAATTATTTAAAATACTGAAAAAAATTTAAAAATCTTAAAAATACTTTAAAATCCTTAAAATATTCTGAAAAAAATCTTTAAAAATCCCTAAACATACTTAAAATAGTCCTTAAAAAACATTAAAATCAGTAATAAAAGTTTAAAATTCTTAAAATCCTTAAAAGTTCTTGAAAATCCACAAAAATCCCAAAAGTCATTAAAATTCCTTTGGAATCCTTAAAATCCATAAAATCCTTAAAATCCCTAAAACGCTTAAAAATTCTTAAAAATCGTAGATCCTTCCATTTTTTTGTTATATTGCTATTTTTTTAAATTCTAAATTAAGTTTGCAATAAGTTAGTTTTAATTCGATATTTCATATTCGAAGAATCACATTTAATTTACTAAACTAAATTTTATAAATTATGCAGTATTTATAGATTGATTACATTAATGAATGAATGAATATATTATATGATTTACAAATCAATTTTATTATTAACTATTAGAGGGCGCTGCTAGTGCTATTCCAGATTATTCAAATCTGTTTTTGAAATTTGTCAATGATTGATCAGGTTATGATTTGTGAAAATATTAAATTATAGTACAAAGTGCGTACTATATTTACTTTGAAGTTGTAATTATCGTACAAATACTATAATTATAGTACAGTTGGCAACGCTGAACTAGCCTTTGCTGATTTGCTTTCAAAACTTTTCCGAATTGCTCACAAATTACTCACAACTTCAAAATATCAATATCAAGGCAAACTCATAAAATAAAAAAAAAACATTTTGTATGCTACAGTACTTAGACGTTTTTAAAACCTACGATAAAAAAACGTCTGGTAAACGTTTTTGTAACGTCCATGTCAGAATTTTTGTATGAAATCATAAAACGTTTAATTTAGATCCTTAAAAGCATATTTTCATAAAAGTCAGAAAGGTAACTGTAAAAAACGTTCAAAAGATATTGTATTTTTAAGTCCGCAAAAGTATGTTTTGAGAAAGAAATTTTAAACGTTTTATTTGAGTCGTTTTTAAAACAACCGCTAAAAACTTTATAGAACGTACGGTGGACGTTCTAAAAAACGTCTAAAAAACCATTTTTTTAGTCAGTTCTAAAAGGTTTTTACAACGTCTTTTTTTAACGTCTGTATGACGTTAGAAGTTGTGACATTTGCACTAGATAAAAACGTCTTATAAACGTTCTCGGGTAACGTTTTAAATCATCCCAACGGTCGGTCGTGTACGTTTTTAAGACGGTTTTTATCGGTTTTGTGCTATTTTGTTAATAGCACAATTTCTTTTATAGATTTTATTTTAAAACTGTGATTGTGCAATGTTGCCAACCATCAGAGGTTGCTGTTTTTTTGTTAGCGTGTTGTCATAGGAAAAAAGAGAAGTCCAAAACGTTCAAAATCAAAACGGGTATATCGTTTTCTCTGTGCCTTCGCCATCCTACAAAAAAAATAGGGGTTTCACATTACAAAATGTTAGATACAATCTTTCTAATCAATTTTAATGACCAACGGAGTGCGTAAAATTAGGTCTAAAGTAAGATGTTTGATAACTAAAAGGTTTTAATACTTTATGAGAGTAGATCACAATTTTTGCTAACTACCGTTACCAAAAATATACGCTGACCTTCCGATTACTCACAATTGCCCTATAAAATTACTCCCAGACTAGTGAAATTACTCACAAATGTGAGGAATTACTCACAAATTGGCAACCTTGGCGGCCGGTCGTA
Organism: Neocrepidodera transversa; assembly: GCA_963243735.1. Lineage (NCBI taxonomy): Eukaryota > Metazoa > Arthropoda > Insecta > Coleoptera > Chrysomelidae > Neocrepidodera > Neocrepidodera transversa. The sequence continues at coordinate 23,023,482 of OY725347.1, read as the reverse complement.
TCTGTTAAGTACCACTACTCAAGAAGCCGTTATCATCACGAGCTACGTAACTTAATTTGACTGGTTAAATAAGAGTGACACGTTCGTGTTGAGAGAACGTATTTGGGTAAAATTCGTTTGATGAATAATTTTGGATATAATATTTTGAAGCAGCTATGAGAGCGAAAGAGATAATAGTTTTAATAAGAGACGAAATATGTCTAATGTAATCTTAGATTATTCTTGAAGGTATGTAGTGACGTAGGAGGTATACATGTCTAGACAAGTAGAATAAATGAATTTTATTTTTATGTTATGAAACTAATGCTGGCTTTAAATTATCCAAATTTTTTGTGAATAAATTCACAAAGTTTTTGTCAAATTTATTCGTAAATTTTCTTCACGCTGACGCTGTGTGTTCGCTTTACATTTGTCAATTATTTTTTCAATTTATGTATCATTTCTGTCAATACTACAGTTTTACCAAATTATCATTTTATTGTCCAAACTTTACAGGTTGTTTACAATTTCAGCATCAGCATAAACATAACCTAACTTTTTGCACACTGCTTAAGTTGGCACTACTGAACTTCTAGTTCTAATTCGTGAAGAAATTCATGAAGTTATTCACACAATTATTTGACATCAAATTTGAAGTTTTAGGTTGTCAAATTTCTTCATGAAGCGACTTTACGAATTTGTTCACAAAAAAATTGGATAATGTAAAGCCAGCATTAGATTTAATTAAAATATATTAAAATATGAAGATTATTTCTGGTTAAATTGAATCAAATTTAACCATATGCATTTCGGCCGGTCATCATTTTTAGCATTTAATTCGGCACTGTCTACCTGCGCGTTAATATTTAAACATTGTCTTTTCAAGTTTGTAAAAAAAAGTTACTTATTAACTACACAAGTCGCTACACGAACCACTAGTATATTTTGTAACTCATTGTTTTTATTTGAGAAAAAAATGAAAAAATACTTATTTATGCAAACCGGTTACTATAAAAAACATTACAATTACTTATCTATGCAAAACCGGTTTTTTTATCCGTCACTTGATAATAATAAAATAGAACAACCGGCCAAAGACACAAAAAGAGATAGATTTTTCAAACCGGCCGATGTGGGAAAACATCAATCAACCAAGAGTACCTTTTTATGACAATTTGCATGAGGATATTTATAAACCTTACCTTTTATAAAATACAAAAAAAATCGGTTGTGTCGCCCCAAAACTTTCCCGACGAGTATCTACGAATACTTTTTCAGATATTTCATGTTAAAGTTTCAAATTTTGACATTTTTTATGTTTGACAGGTGGCAGTTGGAGAAATAATTTTGACAGTTCTGGACGTTCAAGGGCTTTCAAATGACATATTGCAAGTCAAATTCCGTGACATATTGCATCTGTCATTTTTTGATAGTGACACTTCCGTTTGACAGATATCGTACAAAACTAATGGGTTCTTCCGACGGGTAACCCAAACCCATACACCAAATTTCAGCTCAATCGGATTACACGTGTGGCCTCTATCGTGGAAGAATACACACAGACAGACTTCTATCTGGAAATAATCTTAATCATCTCAGGTGACCTCAAAATGGATATTTCCATCTTTATCTCGAAAATTATTTTTAGCTCGTTCACAATACTTTCCCTTCTCGGAGGTAGGTCGGGAAAGTAAAAATTGGATTAAAATTATATTCTTCTCCGTTATGGCCGATTCTCATTAGACGTGCAAGGAACCGGACCGGCAATGGCAGGGCACGTGCTCGGCACGAGCAAGATTTCTTGAGACAATTCAGATTGCGTAGACTTGTCGTAGGTTAGTTTGGCTGTGTATTCTTTTTCCAACTTTGTGAAAAATATATTTTCAACTTCCACGTAAATAAAAATTGCTCTAATATTAGACGAAGAAGAGCAAGAAATAAACGAAAATTGCAGAAAAAGAAAAAGACGGTTTTGGGTGCATAAAGTGCTAAAGAAACGAAATGAAGAAGGGAATTCGCAACGTTGCATCCAGAACTTCTAGATTACCAGACAAAATTTTTCAAGTATTATCGAATGTCACTAGACGAGTTTGACAATTTATTGGGACAAATTGGAAAACTTCTTCAAAAAACAAAATACAACCTATTCTACAAGAATTTCATCATCTTCAAATGAAAAATTGGACTTCTGCTGACGCTTCGTCATGTTCACTGTACTTTTCCCTACTAAACTGGAATCATTTGAACTCAGAATGCAGCTTAACAGCCCGGGTGAGTATTCACACTTGTCGGAACCTGCACGACATATGCTAGGCAAATATTGTTTTTGGAGAACGCCGCGTGCAAAGGCCGTCGCTTGCCGAGCCGTTGCCCTCATAGTGTGAATTAAACCTCGTAAAATTTATAAAATTCAATGATAAAGATAGTCTTGCCTGTGTCGAGCACGTGCCTTGCGCGAAAGTGAGAATTGGCCTTTAAGTCTATACTTTGTTTCACACTGAGATGCGAGTATTGCTGTTGTGTAGAACATTATTTCCAAGTGAGTAATGGTTTCTCAGTACATTTACGCCGTTTGTCTTCGGGACTACCAAATTAAAAGTGATTCTATGTATTAAAAAAATTGTTCTCTTGTTACAGACTTACTGTCAGTAGATAGAACGTCCTTTAACTTTAACGGTTCTGTAACTAACGACAATGACGTTTAGATTGTGACAATTGTACAAGAAATCAAATTGTAAAGTTTTATTCTAAACGTCATCGCCTTTAGTTACTGAATCTTTAAAGTTAAAGGACGTTCTATCTACTGACAGTTAGGAAAGCAACGGTATAATAACGGTTTTTTTTAACTAGCATTGCAGTAATGGTGTGTTAAAGACATTTTACCACAAATTGCGATATTTGGTTATCAGTTGCACTTTAATATTAATTTTAAAGGGTTTATTTGGCGAAATAAATGTAGTGTTAATTGTTTTTGTATAACTAGTTAATTTGTAAAATTTCATTTTCATTAAACGCATCATAATCACTACTGTCCTCAGTATTTACTGTAAATTCCAGTGACTCTACAGCATCTTGTAAAATATCAGCATCCCACATTTGTTGTTCAACAGCTTCATCGTGTTTAATGTAATTTTTTCAATAATTCTCTGTGACTGTTAAAAAATGCTCATATATTAATCTACGTACAGGGTACGGTATGGAGGAAAACGCATTATTCTTACATTGTGCCTTTCTGCTATTTTTTCTATGTGATAAGTGTAATACTGATTTTTAAATTGGTAATCAGTTTCCAATAAGTCCAGTATTATGTAACAGTCTTCAAAATAAATATCTTTCTCTCATAGTCATTCCTGAATTTCATGTTTTCTCCAAGAACGTCTAGGAAACTTGTCTCTACAGGAATGGTAAGAGGCATTTTCCATTACAACATTTAAATTCCCATTTTTTTGACAAACCTGGTATTAGACATTGCTCAAACCAATTTTCAAAAAACTGGCATTTCATTTCATCTTGATACTCACCGTCATTTTTTTTTTAACCAACGATTACTTCCACGTATAAATGGTTTCATGCAATCTGCATGCATCGCGAAACTTTTTATGTAAATTAATAAAATTCTCAATAAGTATAAATTTTTGAACGACAGTGACAGTAACTAAATAAATATCTGTCACCGGTATGGACTGACCCCAATACGGAACTATATAAGAACAACTTGGCAACAGTGAGCATAAGCATAATCATTGCCTTTTATTTTCACACATGCATCTCAGCGTGAAACAAAGTATAACATCAATTGATCATCCAAATTTATTCAAATTACATATAGGCATTTTTAAACAAATGTATTTATTTTTAGGCAAGAAATTTAAAAAAATATATTGTAATGAAATACTCTGTATGAATTTTTTTTTATAAGTGAATTATAATTTATATAATAATTTAATAGAAAAAGTTAAATTTTGGAAAGAATATTAAAATAAATTTTTGCTGTATAATTAAAAAGTAAATGGCAAGATAGTCAAAAGTGATAAAAAAATTATTCTTTAATCAAGTAACAGAAAATTTTAATTTTGGGGAAAAACTGTGGGAGAATAATAATAAACAAATCAATTTTTGACACATTTTTTTAAAAAAGTTTTGTCGAAAAATTTATATTACAAAAAACTTATAAAATGGTACTTTTGTAAACAAATATAAAAAAATTAATTATACATCAGTTTACTTAAAAAATATGGTTTTAATAAAAAATGTTTACAAATCAATGAAGAAATAAATAAAATTTATAATGCAATTCGTTGAAGAAATCATATACTGGTGTTGGTGAAATTGGTGGAAGATTAAATCATAATATATTCAACTAGCTTTTGCCTGCGACTTCGTCCGCGTTGATGTCGGAGTAAATAAAGTTTATTTTCTGTACCCCTTTACTTACCCTCGGTTTTTCAAACTTTTATGCCCATTTTTACACCTCCAAATGGAGTTACTATATCAAGTGTTATATCAAATGCAAGGTCATTGTTTGACATTTCAAAACCATTTTTTTATAATCTTATTATTTTTTAACAATTTTATGTGACCTACTTTTAGATTAACGTCGAAGTTTTCAGGTCTAAATAATTAATTCATACCCATAGATATTTATCTATATTTTACGGGAAAAATAAAATTCGGTATCCAAATTTAATTTTTGTGAAAATAATTAATCGCTTTAAATTCCGTAGACATTGATTTGAGATAAATAATTTATACTTTCTCTCCTTTTTCTAATTAAATTACTTGGAGACAAATAATAAAAAATATTTGGACTCCCTCATTGGGGAGAGCCACTCCCCTCTAAAAGAATCACCCTGTATGTTTTACTTTCCCGACCCACCTTCGAGAAGGGAAAGTATTGTGAACCGGCTAAAAAAATTTTGGGGATAAGGTCACCGGATTATGACCATTTCCAGATGAAAGTCTGTCTGTCTGTGTGTATTCTTCCATGATAGAGGCCACACGTTTAATCCGATTGAACTGAAATTGGGTATATGGGTTTGGGTTACCCGTCGGAAGAACCCATTAGTTTTTGTACGACATCTGTCAAACGGAAGTGTCACTATCAAAAAATGACAGATGCAATATGTAACGGAATTTGACTTGATATGTCATTTGAAAGCCGTTGAAAAACTCTATTCAGAATAATAAAAATTATTTCTCCAACTGTCACCTGTCAAAAAATAAAAAAATGTCAAAATTTGAAACATTAAATATCTGAAAAAGTCTTCGTGGATACCCGTCGGGAAAGTTTTGGGGTAACACAACCGATTGCTTTGTTTTTGTTTGACCCTTTGTCCTTTTTGCTTTTTTGTTGCTTTTTCTACCTTTTTGTTGCTTTTTTACCCCTTTTTTGCCTATTTTTGAATTTTTTTGCCCTTTAAGCCCTGTTTTGACTTTTTTGGACATTTTTAATTTTGTTTTTACCCTTTTTTCCGTTCTTTTACCTTTTTGCCATTTTAAAACTTTTTTTGATTAACTTTTTGCCTTTTTGTTGCTTTTTAGTTGCTTTTTATTCCCCCTTTTTTGCCTTTTTTGCCTTTTTGCCTCTATTTTCACCCTATTTTGCTTCTTTTTTTTTCTTTTTTCGCGTATTTTGGTTATTTCCCTTTATTTGGTAAATTTTTTTCTTCTATTCTACTTTTTTTTGTATGAGTTTTTTCTTTTTTTGGTGTTTTTTCCTTTTACTTTGTCTTAGTTGGCCTTTTTTTTTTGGACTTTTTGCTGATTTTTCCCTTTTCCATTTTTTTGCCATTTTACCTTTATTTTTTCTCTATTTTGCCTTTTTTTATTTTATTTTTTAACTTTTTTGGCGTATTTTGTTTTTAATTTTTGAGATTTTTTGATCTTTTTTGCCTTTATTTGCTTCTATTTTGCCTTTTTGTTGTTGCTTTTTTACCTTTTTTGTTGCTTTTTTATCCTTTTTTGCCACTTTTTTTGCTTTTTTTAAAACTTATCTTGCTTTTTTTTTTTAATTTTTTTGGCGTATTTTGCATTTTTTCTCTTTACTTTGTTTTATTTTACTTTTTTTTTGGACTCTTTGTTATTTTTCCCCCTTTTCCTTTTTTCCAGTTTTTTTTGCTTTTTTTTCCTTTTTTTTTATTATAGTTTTAATTTATGCTGAAATTTAGCAACTTTTTATCATTTTTAACAATTTTTTTACCATTTTTTGAAATAATTCATTATCATTGGTATTTATAATAACAAGATGCTATTTAAAGTAATTTTTGTCGTTTTTCATTTTAATTAATTTTTGTGTATTTTTTGCAATATTTACCCATTTTTTTCCTGCAATTTATTTCATTTTTACAACATTTTACTTTTCCATTCAGAAATTTTGTATTTTGTAATTAAATAATCTCATTCTTCACACCTGAGCCGGGAAGGTTCTGGAATGACATAGCCGATTTTTTGGTTGACGCACTTACTCGAGTCAATATTTGTTTAATCCAAATTTTGAACCCCTTAAAATGCGAATTTTCAAAATTCCTTTCTTAGTGCTCTATTACACTACCAAAGGATACTACTCTGAAAGTTTCACGTCTCTATCACCTCTGGTTTAGGCTGTGCGTTAATTGTCAGTCAGTCAGCGACACGACAATTTTATATAGGTACATAGATTTTGGCAAAGCATGGATAAATAGGGAATTATTTGGAAGGACAGAGGGACATTGGAGTGAACTAATTATAAGAAAAGGTACAGAAGAGGACGTGATGCAAGATATACAAACACTTATATTGTTTTTTTATAATTTTTGTAATGTTTGTTTATTATTTTCTCTAGAACCTACCCCAAAATGAGATCTTTATAATTTTGGTATTATTATATCATTACAATATATTTATGAAATTCAATTCATCATCTTGTATAATGGAAATTCAGACATTTACAGGAAACTGATAAACTGATACTTAACTTTTCTTAATAATTAGTTAAAATCTCTATATTTAGGGTACTTTATTATAAAACGCCATATACAAAAAAAAATAGCAACTAGTATTTTAATCAAGAAAATAAGCGCTCTTATATGATAAAAAAATATTTCCTGTATGTTGAATTCAATAACCTCCGACTTCCATTAATTATTGCGAGATCACGTATCTCGTTGTCATCGGGAAAGTACGTAGAGCTTCATTTAAATCCAAAAGAATGAAATACTACGATGTGTTAGAAAAAGAGGGGAAGAAGAAAACGCGTGCACGATAATCGTCAGAATAATGGGCAATGACACACCCTCGCCTGATATTCAAAACAACGCTTGATCCATGCTAATGAGCAAACAATTCAAAACGAGATCCTTATTTTCTTTCATCGTATTCCGTTTTCAGTTTAATCACCTTGGTGGGCTGCTTTTGTGCTCCAAAATCATGAATAATGACGAATACATAAGGATCTGAATACTTTATTATAAAGGTATCAAATATTGCATATATTGCTGTTATAAATATATTTCGTATTTCCATATTATACCTACTAAATTGTGTCAGGCTAAAAAAATAACAAAAGTGCCGACATCCTCTATCTTCATCTACCAATAGGATTAAAAGTTTTGAAAAAAAAAATTGAATGGCGAGATTTCAGATGCGATATAAAAATTCAAAACATTAATCCTCTATGGCTCGAAAAATCTTTTAAAAAGAAGAAATTTGAGTATTCTGATACTTTGTTTTGTAAATGGAGCGTGTAATACAAAAATTACCAGTGTAAAAAAAAACAATCCTATCACTGATGCTTCCACAGAGTTCTTTAAGGACGTTATACAGGATATCCAAATATTGTGTGTTGATGAAAGGTAGTAATTTTATATTTTTATTATATAATTATAATGATATATACACTGCTAAACAACTGAATTGGATATTTCTAATGGACCTGAAATTTAAATTAATTTTAAAATGATTTTAATTATCCTTGATCATAGGCTTACATGGAATTATGATCTTCAAACATTGGCAAAAACTGGGGTTACAGCCAAATGGTATGGATGTATAATACACTTGGGTAATAAGACCTATGTTACCTTACGGCTCAATAGTATGGTCACCAAAGACAGAACAGGCTCAGTGGAATACGAAAGCAAGCATACATGTGTATCACACCAGCGATGAAGACAACTCCAACGATAGCATTAGAGGTCTTACTAAACCGACCGCCCTTACATATTCACATACAGGCAGAAGCCAAGTTAGCCACATGTAAACTAATAAAAAAAGATAGAAAATGATCCAGTAATAGGGATGACATCAGACGAAATGCTTAAAAAATACAGCTTTGAAAAACCTTTTAAAGTACACATACCAGATGGAAGTGTTTGGATAGAGAGAAATCCCATCCAAGCAGAAATGGTCTCGTATGCAGATGGCTCCAAAATCAACGAAGGAGTTGGAGCGGGTATTTTCAGTACTACCACAAATAAAAAGTCTCACTGCGCCTAGGCAACCAACAGTGTTTCAGGCACAATTAATTTCTATGCAATATGGTACAAAAGAGTTAAATCAAAAGCTACAGCCATATACTCAAGCAGCCAAGCAGAATTAAAAGCATTATGCTCGATACAAGTTAAATCAAAAATTGTAATGGGCTGCTTGGAGGCCATAACAGAGCTAGTTAGTTGGATCACACTAACAATAGGCTGGATAATGGGACATGCGGGGCACCGGGGCAATAAAGAAGCAGATGAACTGACACAATAAGGGGCAACACAATCTCTAATCGGACCGGAACCGTTCTGTAGTATTGCGAAGACAATAGTCAGGACATCCATCAATCGATGGAAGATAAATATGTTTCAAGAGTGGTGGAAAAACTCAACAGGGCAGAAACAGGCTAAAATGTTTATCATATTACCATTGCCAAAACTCATAAAGTACCTACTAAATCAGAATTAGAATAATAGTAGGCTTTCTTAGAGAGCAATGTAGGCTTAACAAAAATATAACATAATAATTATATTAGTTGGCATTATGAAATAAAGCCTCAGCTACTTCATTTCTTCGCTGTGCGCCTCGATTTCGAATTTGTGCTACATTACCATCGGGTATTATTAGTTCATTTGGATGTTGTACTTCTATCTCAAGTGGTTCAAAATCATTATAGGGATCTTGCAGATGTTCAGCTACATTGTGAAGTACAAATGCACCGACAATATGTTTTGACATGTTTTCAGTTTTCAGTATAGTGGAGCATGGGAAAACGCCGTTTCAACTGACCAAAACAGCGTTCTATCACACAGCGTTCTTTTGCATGTATGTATTAAATTATAATTTTGTTGAATAGGTGTAGTTGCATTTTTAAAAGGTGTCAGCAACCACGGGGCAATACCATATCCTTCATCACCTAACAAGGCTGATTCTTGCACATTATTATACATAATTTGTTGCACTGTGGAGTTTCGCCAAATTCTGCTATCGTGCACCTCCTGGCCACGAAGCATCGACGCTTGTAAACATTTCTTTGGCGTTACAGGTAGCTTGAACGTTTATTGAACATACCCCTTTTCTATTTACATATTCATCACCGTGAATATAGATGGTTTTGTTATTTTTACATGGGTACAGTCAATAGCACCTATGACCCTAGATATGCGATCGGTATTTGCCCACTCATTGATAGCAACTCCAAGCGACTCGTTAGTGTTAGAAAATATTATCCAGTTATTTTTTTTTGAACAATTTGCTTCAGATGCAGTTACCAATGTTCTGAATACAGTACTTTGATTTACATTTATATCAGCCCCGACTCCTTGCTGAAACCCAGGATCTCCTGTAAAAAAAATATTATTCACATTTGCAATATTTTACAATTTCTTTACTAGAATCGGTTGTGTCGCCCCAAAACTTTCCCGACGAGTATCCACGAATACTTTTTCAGATATTTAATATTAAAGTTTTTTAATTTTTGACAGGTGACAGTTGGAGAAATAATTTTGACTGTTCTGAATAGAGTTTTTCTAGCGCTTTGAAACGACATATTGCATGTCCAATTCCGTGACATATTGCATCTGTCATTTTTTGATAGTGATAGTTCCGTTAGACAGATGTCGTACAAAAACTAATGGGTTCTTCCGACGGGTAAGCCAAACCTCTATACCAAATTTCAGCTCAATCGGAGTAAACGTGTGGCCTCTATCGTGGAAGAATACACACACACAGACACACACACACAGACCGACTTCCATCTGAAAATAGTCTTAATCGTCTCAGGGGACCCGAAAATGGATATTTCCGTTTTTATCTCGTTTTTTTTTTAGCTCGTTCACAATACTTTTCCTTCTAGGAGGTGGGTCGGGAAAGTAAAAATCTCCATTTTTCGAGAGGGCGACAAGGCTTCACCTCTTGTTTCTACGGTAACATCGTGATCATCCAAATGTTGAAAGTATTTAGATTTTGTGAAAATTAGACATATCGATCGCATAAAAGTGCACAATTTATGATACTTACCTAAATAATTTACGATATATGTCATCGTTGTATCTCCTTCGTTCATGATACACTTTTCTGCAGCGCACATTAATGAACGCTGCCATTTCAAAAAATAAAAACACTTGATTTGCTGCGACCGAAATTTCTCAAACACCAACTTCACCTAAACTGAAGTAAATACTACTAAACTACTAGATGCTTCTAAATCGTAGTACCTTCTTCTATGTAACACGTACATAGTAGCATATGCTACGGAGAGTAGTAGATGCTTGGTTAGTATAGTAGATACTTCAAAAATGTAGTATATACTTGAAGCATTAGCATGTACTACGTTTTATGCATTTCAGCCATAACTGATCCATCTATTTCTAATAAACTGTTTATGATGATTTATTATATCATTATATGCAGAGACCTCTGTGTTTAAGTTTACCCTATAAGCTTCCTTAGCTTCCAGGTCTACCTTTTCATTTCCTTTAAGTCCACAGTGGGCTTTAACCCAAATAAAATACATATATTTTTTTGAATCTGATAATAGATTCAAAATGTTTTTTATTTCAAAAATCAGTTCTTGTTTGGAATGTTTAATTGGAGAACCTTGTATATCTTGTAGGACACACTTAGAGTCTGATAAAATAACCGTCGATTGAACTGGATTTATATTACACCATTCTAATGCCTTTTTTAATTGCTAAAGGTTCTGCTTTAAGAAGGTAAAAGAGTTTAGGAATACTGAATTGTCCCATCGATATATTTAGACTCATTTGTATAAATTTTTCCTACCCATCCTGCTCAGTATGGACTGTAGGAGTATATTGTTTAGGCTGGGTATCTCAGTATAGGAGGGAAAAACAATTTCTGGTCTATGTATCAATATATTGGTATATAGGCAGTCGGTTATTATAAGTGATCTATTGTATGCAGATATTTGTCTCAGTGAAAGCTTCTACCCAAGGAGGTGATTTTTTTTATCCGCCAATAAGGTCAAATAAGATTACTGGTACTTATATTGGAGATTTTTATGATTATGTTCGTGTTAAATGTTCGATATTTAATAAGTTGTTTTTCAGCTAAATATTTTCTTCGTAAAAATAACGGGGGTTCTTGGGATTCTCCTAAAACTGCCACATTACGTGATGACATATTTTTAAATATTTATATTGTATGCGGCCAGTAGTTATCAAATTTGTTTTTGATGATGCACACATAGTCCAAAAATGTAACGAAATATTGGTATTCTTGAAATATTAAAAAAAAAAACATGAAAAATGTCATTCTGATTACGTCTGTTTAAAAGATCAAAATATTAACATAGCGTTATGTCAATTTTCGTGGTGCGCATAGTTCTTCTATTTAATATTAACGTGAATTTATTGGGTCGCTGTGCTAAAAACATATTAACCGGTGCAATAATTTTATGTTTGAAGAAATGATTTTCTTGCTCAATTTTGCACATATATTTACTTTTTTCACAGTTCTCTAAAGAAAATATAGAACTTTTTAACTGGGGGGGATACTGGCACCCCCACTACTTTTTTTAAAATTAGTTTACGGTTTCTGATGCAAACTTTTGCTTTTGTATCCGGCATTACAAAAAGGCCAAAACTGCATCTAACCAATTGTCTTCTATAAGGTATTTATTACGATAAGTATTATTTCCTGAATTTTTCAATCCGATAATTATAAAGAAATAATATTAAGACTTGCACCATGAAAAAAAAAATCATAATCTACAGAAAATGCGACATCTCTCGTTTTCCTTTTTTATTTTTTAAATTTCAAACATGTCCAAAATTCATTAAAAACAAGTATTATTTATCTCATCATCTTGCACCAGATCAATTATTATGAATGAATGTACAATATAGCAATAAATAAAACAATTTGCATCACTTATCACGATCGAAACGTTTACTGGACCGTAAAATACACGAATAAAGACACTTTTAAAGTGACCATTTACTCAGTAGGATTAAGAGATAAGCATCTAGAAATCAATACGTCCATGATCGACGAGCGTTTGTTTGCACAATACGGAAGAAGAAAAGAATTGAGATTTTGCACCAACAAAAGAACGTTTTCAAACATCGCCTAGATTAAGTGAAATTTAAATCTTATAATGACACCTTTTTGGATTTTTTATGTTTCTCTACATGTGTTTAGATATTTCTTGGAATTATCTGTGAGACTTTTAATTCATATATATTTTAGTTGCAGTGTTCCGCCCTGTATTTACAGATTTGTGCAAACAGGTGCATAATATAAATATAAAATCGGCTTAGTCTGTAAATCCCATAATAGAGAATCGAAATCAAACGGTAATGCATCCCGAGGGAAGGCAAAAATCAGCGTGGGAGTTGACAGAATGAATAAACAGATTTTGTTCCGAATTAAAACGCATCCTCGGGGCTGAGGGGTCTTGAAATGATAAAACGGAGCACGTAAAACTATTCTATTGTTGATTGAGGACTTTCAGAAAGGATCAACGCCTTTAAAACATATGTTGGGACTCTCTAGATTTTATTAAACATTGTAAATATTGTAATTTCATTACAACAAGTAAAATATTTTCATCTAAATTATTTTAAATATCTCTAAGGCTGCAGGGATTTGAACACTCAGTATTGAGACACATATTAATAAAAAAAATCTGATGTGGCCAGCACATGACCTCTCGCCATTTTTGAATCAAAAATTTACAGGTTGACACAAAAAAGTATGAAAAAAAATTATATTTTTGTAAATCTGGCAACAGTGGCAAAAGTTTCGAAAATTTTAATGAGATGAAAATAAACTATAGGGTATACAAAATATATGTGTAAAACTTTATTGCCGTTTTGTATAAAAATGGCGTCATCGCCCATAGCAACTGCCACTTCCGGTTGTGCGATTGGCACCAAAATCTAATCAGATCTAATCTAGGGTATCAGAATCCTGTATGCAAAATTTTAAATTTTTTTATTTAGTAGTTTTTGAGTTATCGTTACTACAACATCCATCCAAACACACACACTAACACACACACACACACACACACACACACACACACACACACACACACACACACACACACACTAACACACACACACACAGACATCATCGCGAAAATATTAAAATCGTATTCTAGGGACCCTAAAACGTGTTTATTCATTGAAAACTCACTACCCAATTTTTAGCATGATTCCTATACCTCTCTTATCTGAAGGGCGAGAGGTAAAAACATGGCATGTTAGTTGTAATATAAAAAAATTATTATTGTTGTTGTCAATATTTAATTTTACACAATTGTCACTTTTGAATTTAAAAAACGTTGTAACTTTGACACTTTTGGTTTACGTGTACTTTTGCTTATTAAAAACTATTCTAAAAATCTGATGTGGCCAACACATGACCTCTCGCCATTTTTGAATCAAAAATTTACAGGTTAGCACAAAAAAGTATGAAAAAAAATTACTTTTTTGTAAATCTGGCAACAATGGCAAAACTTTTGAAAAATTTAATGATACGAAAATAAACTATCGAGTATACAAAATAAATGTGTAAAACTTTATTGCCGTTTTGTATAGTAATAGCGTCATCACCCATAGCAACTGCCACTTCCGGTTGTGCGATTGGTACCAAAATCTAATCAGATCTAATCTAGGGTATCAGAATCCTGTATGCAAAATTTCAAATTTTTTAATTCAGTGGTTTTTGAGTTATCGTTACTACAACATCCATCCAAACACACACTAACACACACACACACTAACACACACACACACTAACACACACACACACTAACACACACACACACTAACACACACACACACTAACACACACACACACACTAACACACACACACAGACATCATCGCGAAAATATTAAAATCGTATTCTAGGGACCCCAAAACGTGTTTATCCATTGAAAACTCACTACCCAATTTTTAGCATGATTCCTATACCTCTCTTATCTGAAGGGCGAGAGGTAAAAATAGTAGCATTAATTGCACTACATTATTTGAATCAACCCCGGAAATGGAGTGAGGCGGTCAAACCCCAGAATAAGAGCTGTCGATTTTACCATTACTAGATCTTCTCTACTCCATTTAATGATCCGGCTCGAAGGACCATTAAATGGAGTAAGAAGATCTGATAATGCTAAAATCGACAGCTCTTATTTTGGGGTTTGACCACCTCACTCCATTTCCAGGGTTGATTCAAATAATATAGTGCAATTAATGCTACTATTTTTAGAATGGTTTTTAATAATCAAAAGTATACGTAAACCAAAAGTGTGGAAGTTACAACGTTTTTTAAATAATAATTTTTTCATATTACAACTAATATGTTTTTTTTTATTAATATGTGTTTCAATACTGAGTGTTCAAATCCCTGCAGCCTTAAAGATATTTATAATAATTTAGATGAAAAGATTTTACTTGTTGTAATGAAATTACAACAGTAAAGAAATATAACTTTTTTTTATTGATGTATTTTTGCTGCAACTTTTATTTTAAGTTAGAAAATAAATTATTAAATCTAGATAATTTATATTATAAAATCAATAGCATATTCTAATAAATAAAAAAATAGTATAGTTGTAAATTAAAAAAATATCTGCTGACATTTTATTAAGCTGTATTTATATCGAAAAAAAACAGTTTTTGATCAGCTAATCTGCTAATTTGTACGGAGGAAAACTTTTATACGTGATTTTAGTTAGTAAAAAAATATTCCTAAATCCTTTAAATGGTTTAAGGAGCTTAAGATACTGATTTACTTCATGATTTTCAGTGCTCCAAGAGTGTATTGTGTTAAACCCAACAGACTCGAATCCTTGAAGTTATCTAAACTCCTTCCAAGGATTATGTATATTGGAGTAGTGACAATACAAGAATTTTAATTGACTGCTATGCAAAATATAAGAAAAGAGTTGGAACTCTTGAAATCAGAAGTATAAAGAAATTATGGGAAATTATTGCAACGGAAATGAAACAACTTGCAAATGAAAATATAACCACGACCAATTGCGAAAATCGGAAATAATTGGAGAAAAACTATAAAGCCTATATAGATAACTAGCTTTTGCCCGCGACTTCGTCCGCGTTGATGTCGGAGTAAATAAAAGTTTATTTTCTGTACCCGTTTACTTCCCCCCGGTTTTTCAAACTCTTATGCCCATTTTTACACCTCCAAGTGGAGTTACTATATCCAGTGTTATATCAAATGCAAGGTCATTGTTTGACATTTCAAAACCATTTTTTTATAATCTTATTGTTTTTTAACAATTTTATGTGAATACTTTTAGATTAATGGCGAAGTTTTCAGGTTTAAGTAATTAATTCATACTAATAGATATTTATCCATATTTTACAGGAAAAATAAAATTAGGTATCCAAATTTAATTTTTGTGAAAATAATTAATCGCTTTAAAATCCGTAGACATTGATTTGAGATAAATAATTTATACTTTCTCTCCTTTTTCTAATTAAATTACTTGGAGACAAATAATAAAAAATATTTGGACTCCCTCATTGGGGAGAGCCACTCCCTTCTAAAAGAATCACCCTGTATGTTTTACTTTCCCGACCCACCTCCGAGAAGGGAAAGTATTGTGAACCGGCTAAAAAAATTTTCGAGATAAAGATGGAAATATCCACCTGAAATGATTAAGACCATTTCCAGATGAAAGTCTGTCTGTCTGTTTGTGTGTATTCTTCCACGATAGAGGCCACACGTTTAATCCGATTGAACTGAAATTTGGTATATGGGTTTGGGTTACCCGTCGGAAGAACCCATTACTTTTTGTACGTCAAACGGAAGTGTCACTATCAAAAAATGATGCAATATATAACGGAATTTGACTTGATATGTCATTTGCAAGACGTTGAAAAACTCGATTCAGAATAATCAAAATTATTTCTCCAACTGTCACCTGTCAAAAAAATAAAAAAATGTCAAAATTTGAAACTTCAACATTAAATATCTGAAAAAGTTTTCTTGGATACCCGTCGCGAAAGTTTTGGGGTGACACAACCGATTGTTTTGTTTTTGTTTGACCCTTTTTACCTCTCGCCCTTCAGATAAGAGAGGTATAGGAATCATGCTAAAAATTGGGTAGTGAGTTTTCAATTGATAAACACGTTTTGGGGTCCCTAGAATACGATTTTAATATTTTCGCGATGATGTCTGTGTGTGTGTGTGTGTGTGTGTGTGTGTTAGTGTGTGTGTGTTAGTGTGTTAGTGTGTGTGTGTGTGTGTGTTTGGATGGATGTTGTAGTAACGATAACTCAAAAACTACTGAATAAAAAAATTTGAAATTTTGCATACAGGATTCTGATACCCTAGATTAGATCTGATTAGATTTTGGTGCCAATCGCACAACCGGAAGTGGCAGTTGCTATGGGTAATGACTCCATTATTATACAAAACGGCAATAAAGTTTTACACATATATTTTGTATACCATATAGTTTATTTTCATCTCATTAAAATTTTCGAAACTTTTGCCATTGTTGCCAGATTTACAAAAAAATAATTTTTTTTCATACTTTTTTGTGTCAACCTGTAAATTTTTGATTCAAAAATGGCGAGAGGTCATGTGCTGGCCACATCAGATTTTTTTCCTTTTTTTTACATTTTTTGCCCCTTTTCAAACATTTTTATTGATTAACTTTTTTTTAACCTCTTTTGCCTTTTTTGTTGCATTTTTCCAACTCTTTTTTTTGCTTTTTTAAAACTTTTTTTTGCCTTTTTACCATTTTTGCTTTTTTGCCTCTTTATTTTGTTTTTTAGTTTTTTTTTTACCTTTTTTCCTTTTTTTTCCTTTTTACGCCTTTTCGCCCAGTTTAAAATTTTTTTTTTTACTTTTTTGTCCCTTTTGCCTTTTTTGTTGCTTTTTCTACCTTTTTTGTTGCTTTTTTACCCCTTATTTGCCCATTTTTGAATATTTTTGTCCTTTAACCAAAATTTTGACTTTTTTGGACATTTTTAATTTTGTTTTTGCCTTTTTTTCCGTTCTTCTACCTTTTTGCCCTTTTTAAAACTTTTTTTGATTAACTTTTTGAACTTTTTGCCGTTTTGTTGCTTTTTAGTAGCTTTTTTTAGCCCTTTTTTGCCTTTTTTGCCTTTTGCCTCTATTTTCACAATATTTTGTTTCTTTTTTTTACTTTTTTGGAGTATTTTGGTTATTTCCCTTTATTTGGTATATTTTTGGGCTTTTTTTAAAATTTTTTTTTTGCTTTTAATTTTCCTCTTTTCTACTTTTTTTAACTTTTTTGTATGTTTTTTTTTCCTTTTTGGCGTTTTTTCCTTTTACTTTGTCTTATTCGGCCTTTTTTTGGACTTTTTCCTGATTTTTTTCCCTTTTCCCTTTTTTGCCATTTTTATTTTTCCTCCATTTTGCCTTTTTTTATTTTTTTTTTTAATTTTTTGGACGTATTTTGTTTTTAATTTTTGAGATTTTTTGACCTTTTTTGCCTTTATTTGCTTCTATTTTGCCTTTTTATTGTTGATTTTTTACCTTTTTTGTTGCTTTTTTATCCCTTGTTGCCATTTTTTTGCTTTTTTAAAACTTGTCTTGCTTTTTTTTACTTTTTTTTTACTTTTTTGGCGTATTTTGCATTTTTTCTCTTTACTTTGTTTAATTTGACATTTTTTTTTTGGACTTTTTGTTATTTTCCCCCTTTTCCTTTTTTTTTGCATTTTTTGCTTTTTTTTCGTTTTTTACCTCTCGACCTTCAGATAAGAGAGGTATAGGAATCATGCTAAAAATTGGGTAGTGAGTTTTCAATTGATAAACACGTTTTGGGGTCCCTAGAATACGATTTTAATATTTTCGCGATGATGTCTGTGTGTGTGTGTGTTAGTGTGTGTGTGTGTGTGTGTGTGTTAGTGTGTTAGTGTGTTAGTGTGTGTGTGTGTGTGTGTGTGTGTGTTTGGATGGATGTTGTAGTAACGATAACTCAAAAACTACTGAATAAAAAAATTTGAAATTTTGCATACAGGATTCTGATACCCTAGATTAGATCTGATTAGATTTTGGTGCCAATCGCACAACCGGAAGTGGCAGTTGCTATGGGTGATGACGCCATTATTATACAAAACGGCAATTAAGTTTTACACATATATTTTGTATACCCTATAGTTTATTTTCATCTCATTAAAATTTTCTAAACTTTTGCCATTGTTGCCAGATTTACAAAAATATAAATTTTTTTCATACTTTTTTGTGTCAACCTGTAAATTTTTGATTCAAAAATGGCGAGAGGTCATGTGCTGGCCACATCAGATTTTTTCTAATTTTTCCCCATTTTCCCTACTATTTTGCTATTTTTAACTATTTTCCCTATTTTTAACTATTGTCCCCATTTTCTCTATTTATTCTATGATTTTCCTATTTGTCCCTGTTTTACCTCTCGCCCTTCAGATAAGAGAGGTATAGGAATCATGCTAAAAATTGGTTAGTCAGTTTTCAATGGATAAACACGTTTTGGGGTCCCTAGAATACGATTTTAATATTTTCGCGATGATGTCTGTGTGTGTGTGTGTGTGTGTTAGTGTGTGTGTGTGTTTGGATGGATGTTGTAGTAACGATAACTCAAAAACTACTGAATAAAAAAATTTGAAATTTCGCATACAGGCTTCTGATACCCTAGATTAGATCTGATTAGATTTTGGTGCCAATCGCACAACCGGAAGTGGCAGTTGCTATGGGTGATGACGCCATTATTATAGA
This sequence comes from Neocrepidodera transversa, assembly GCA_963243735.1. NCBI lineage: Eukaryota > Metazoa > Arthropoda > Insecta > Coleoptera > Chrysomelidae > Neocrepidodera > Neocrepidodera transversa. The sequence continues at coordinate 23,004,328 of OY725347.1, read as the reverse complement.
AAACGGCAATAAAGTTTTACACATATATTTTGTATACCCTACAGTTTATTTTCATCTCATTAAAATTTTCTAAACTTTTGCCATTGTTGCCAGATTTACAAAAATATAATTTTTTTTCATACTTTTTTGTGTCAACCTGTAAATTTTTGATTCAAAAATGGCGAGAGGTCATGTGCTGGCCACATCAGATTTTTTATTATAGTTTTAATTTATACTGAAATTTAGCAACTTTTTATCATTTTTAACAATTTTTTTACCATTTTTTGAAATAATTCATTATCTTGTTGGTATTTATAATAACAAGGTGCCATTTTAAGTAATTTTTGTCGTTTTTCATTTTATTTAATTTTTGTGTATTTTTTGCAATGTTTACCCATTTTTTTCCAACAATTTATTTCATTTTTACAACATTTTACTTTTCCATTCAGAAATTTTGTATTTTGTAATTAAAATAATCTCATTCTTCACACCTGAGCTCGGAAAGTTCTGGGATGACACAGTCGATTTTTTGGTTGACACGCTTACTCGAGCGAGTCAATATTTCTTTAACACCAATTTTGAACCCCTTATAGTGCGAATTTTCAAAATTCCTTTCTTAGCGCTCCCATACACTACCAAAGGAAACTACCCTGAAAATTTCACGTCTCTATCACCTCTGGTTCAGGCTGTGCGTTGATTGTCAGTCAGTCAGCGACACGACAATTTTGTATATATAGATAACAAAAAATCTGATGTGGCCAGCACATGACCTCTCGCCATTTTTGAATTTACAGGTTGACACCAAAAAAGTATGAAAAAAAATTATATTTTTGTAAATCTGGCAACAATGGCAAAAGTTTAGAAAATTTTAATGAGATGAAAATAAACTATAGGGTATACAAAATATACGTGTAAAACTTTATTGCCGTTTTGTATAATAATGGCGTCATCACCCATAGCAACTGCCACTTCCGGTTGTACGATTGGCACCAAAATCTAATCAGATCTAACCTAGGGTATTAGAATCCTGTATGCAAAATTTCAAATTTTTTTATTCAGTAGTTTTTGAGTTATCGTTACTACAACATCCATCCAAACACACACACACACTAACACACACACACACACACTAACACACACACACACACACACTAACACACACACACACACAGACATCATCGCGAAAATATTAAAATCGTATTCTAGGGACCCCAAAACGTGTTTATCAATTGAAAACTCACTACCCAATTTTTAGCATGATTCCTATACCTCTCTTATCTGAAGGGCGAGAGGTAAAAAACGGACGAGGAAGGAAAGTGTTTGAATTTTTACAAGAAATAAATCAAATTTTTGGAAAAAAGAAGAATGTTTACACCCTGAACTGCTATTGGATACTGAAACAATAGAAAAATATTGATATGAATTATCAGACTGAAGAGATACATAATATAGATACTGAAATAAATGAAACCCCTATAAAAATAAGTAGAAAGTCGACTTTAAAAAGGAAGAATTCTATATTACAAAAAATAAGAGAAGGAAAAAAAGAATATTATCAAAATAAACTGAACATAGAATCTGAAACACTACAAGTGGAAAAAGAAAAACTTTTTAGATTACTATTAAGTAGTTTTAGTAGGTACCACAGTTAGTAAAAACTATATTAGGTAAATTTATTTTTGTTAAGATAATAGTTATTTGTGTAACTAGTGCAAAAAGTGCATATTTGTTGCACGTGTTGCACACAACATTTTTTCTACGATTGAAATAAATATGACATTTTTAACAGTTTTCAAAAAAATAAAATTTGAACTAACAATTATGTATTTTTTTTAAATTAGAACCTTAAAAGTATGTTATCAAATATGCCTACAAAAATATTTATAATTTTTTTAAACCTGTATTATATTTAAAAAAAATTAAATTAAAAATATCTACATTAATTGATAATACTGTTAAGAGATGTCAGTATATACGAATAGAATTCCTTATTAAATGGAGGCCAGATGTAAATATGGGAAAAGAAGAAAATTGCATTGTTTTTATTTTCGCTGTGACTAGCAGTACATCGGATGTGCTTGTTTATATTGTACATAGGAAAATAAAATAAACTACCTAATTTTTACATCTCGAACTTTGAGAACAAAAGACACTTTACTGTATAAATCAAATTAGTTACCATGTCACTATCTTTATGTACCTAGATTTTAAGAAGTTAAAGCGTGAAATCTAATAATCATTAATTTTGGAGAAAAAAACTACTATACAAATCAAACCAGTTAACAATCACTATTTTATGAAGCTAAAAAATATTAAAACATAAAAAAATGGCAGTACTAGGATGAAACTCTGGCCCTTTTAAGTCATGTTATGCGAATAAAATGCCGCCTGAAAAATTCGCAATAAAGTTGAAATATTTGAAATTTTTTGCGCATTCGGATGATGACGTGTCACAGAATGTGACAGATATCAATAGTGGTAAATGTTCGTAATATAATCTATAAAAGTTCAATATATTTAGTTTTGTTTCTGTTTCTGAATCCATTATTTTTTATAGTTAAGTTTGTTTACAAAATTCACGAACACAACACCATAATTCACATATTTTGACTTATCTGACTTGACCGTTGGCAGAAACCGTCAAATTATATCGCCCAAGTATGAACATCAAATTTTGGGGACGGCAAAACATTTTCCGAATCGCATATATTTTGCGAAATTCGTATGAGCATGAAGATACCTTTACACCGAAACCATATACTATACAACGACGTTACAGAAATAATATCATACTTATCAAGCAAATGCGCCAACATACTTCTATACTTTGTAAACCTTAAAACGCAATGAACGACCGAAGTACAAAATAAATGCGTACATACGATGTACTGCTAGGCACAACGTTTTATTTTTGACTTTTCAGTGTAACATAACCTATTATTTTTAAGGCTATTTGGTTTAGTAATACTCGACAGATAACTGTAAATTATACCTTGTCATGCCATCTACATTATTTTAAACAAATTAATGTAGCTGACGTCACTTAGAAATATCACAATCAATCTGACAGTGACAGTTCAGGCCACATCCATAGGTCAAATCGGTAGACATGAAACGATTTTGATTATTCAAACGGATTTCTATTTATAAAATGACCACTAAAATTTGCTTGTTGATCGTTTGTGATCTTATTTGAGATTGAATCCATTGAATCACTGATAATTTAAATAATTTAGGTAATATTATTATAAGTACCTATATAGATACTTCGCTTTATGTAAATTCTTCAAAACAAAATGTATTCCTGAGAGTCCAAATGGTTTAGTGGCACAAATACCGAGCTCCAACCTAGGCGGCTCGGGTTCGAATCCCGGCGGCGGCGTCGAATTTTTTTTTTATTTTTATTTTTATTTACTAAGAAATTGACAATTCAAAGCACTCTAAAATTTACTTTTATGCACTAGTGCACAAAAGATTTACTTTTATGCACTAGTGCATAAACGTTATACTTTTAACACGGTAGATAGTGTGCTTTTTGCACGATCGTAGAAAAAAGTTATTTTTGTTTGAATTAAAAAAATGAAATTATTTTAATTTTGTATTTTATTAGTGTTAAAGAAACAGTTTCCTTTGTTTATTTTGTAAATGATTTTGTTGTTCACAGTTTATTTCGAATGTGTACTGCATCTAGATCACGACTGTCATCTTCAGAATCTTTATCATCACCTTCAAGTATATCCTCTACAAATTCATATTGAACAGGGTCGTTTTCATGCTTAATAAATTCATCGCCCAATAATATATTATGTAATACACAACACGCACGTCTCATATATGTCATAAGTCTTATGTTTCTTAATTTTAAGTGGTACAATTGTCTGAATTTTTGTTTCAACCTGCCAAAACAGTGCTCTATAATGTATCTATTCCGTGATAGAATAGTATTATAATTGTTCTGACGTCTAGTAAGTAGTCCTTTATTTTTAAAAGGTATTAATAGATGTCGCCGAAGAGGATAGCCACTGTCTCCAATGGTATACATATCTCCACATTTTTGCTGTACAGATCCTGGAAATCCAGCAAATATATCTCTAATTTTCATTGTATGATCACAAACAACCTGTATCTGAAATAATTTGAAGTGAAAATAAACTTCTGTAGGATAATGCTTACATGAATAGAGTAAAATCCTTTAAGGTTTATATATGATTCTGGATCTACACTTGGTTTGTCAATTTTATTACAATGTAAGACATGTTGCTCAAGAAATATGTAATTCGGACTATTCTCTACTTCTGGAAACATCAAACCTATCTGCTACATCTCGGAAACTGATGGCCAATAAACCAGAGATATATGTATAAAGATGCATTTCCACCAAGCGCGCAAAACGTTGGCAAATGTTTGCGAATAATCAGCAATGTTTGCAAACAAATTTATAACCCTGGTGGAGACGAATTTAAGAATGTTTGTAAACATATGCGAGTAGTTGCAAACGAACAGCGGCGTTCCGGCCGCTGTCGGTACCTCAAAGAGATTTGTTGTTTGTGCGCGTTTAGTGGAAACGTATTTTCAGTAGTTTGTTTACTTTTTAGCAGTACAATTAGTATGGATCGTTGACAAATGTTAGCAAACCCACTGTTATTTGCGAATTCTTGTTTTGATTTTAACTGGACAAACAGAATCGAATAAACATTTCCGAACATTTTCAAATGTTCACAAATATTTGCCAATGTTTGCTTGTAATTGTTTTTTGGTGGAAACGAACCTTAAGAAGTTGATACCGAGCACTAATTTTGCCATTTTGGAAAGAATGGTAATAAAGCTTGTTCCCGAAGCGAGTTCCTAACTTGTTATGAACATACTGTGTTGCGCAGTATAAAATAATAGACCAGGAGTCTGCGCAGTACACAATAATAAAAGAGTTATTTTATACTGCGCAACTCAGTATGTTCATAACAAATTAGGAACTCACTTCGGGAACAAACCCATAATATTCACTTGCTTCAAGACTCGCCGCTTGTGGTTCAATAACATTTCTACTCAGTCTAACTAATATAACTCGGGCATGCGCGTACAAATTTCGGTCCATGCAAATACCGTAGCCTTCTTTGTCGATAGGTATTCTTTGCCTGAAGTATTTTCTTTCTCCACTGAAGCTGCCCGTGTAGTGGCCTTCACACTATAAACGGAAGGTGGCGCCCGAGGCAATCCCAAACCTGGACTAAGACGCCAAAGTGACCCGTAACGATCGAAGTGCGTTACGTGAAACATGGAAAATTTCGGATAGACTTGATCATCTGTTAGTAAAGATGGCAAGCTTTACTAGATATGGCAAGCTTTTGGTTAGCCGGACAGTCACATAACGCCCCTATTAGACAAGGTGATCGGTTACGCTTAGTGTCGCGGGTTATTAAAGCATAGCATAAAAAATAATAAATAAAAAATGTTATTCACCGGTTGCTTTTCCATGCCAGTTACGCAGGTAGGATTTTTCTGTCTATTAGACGGTGCCGCATGTTGAGCCTAAAATGCACCACAAACCAGTGTTATCTCTCAAGAAAGATTTATTGTGTTTGTTGAGTTTGCTGTTACAATGTCCAGTGAAAACGGTAAGAAAAATGAAAAAATTATGACAAATTAAAAGAAATTTCAAGAATGATTGAGAATGAGATCAATATGATGGACTTGATTAATGAAATATCTAAATTTCCCGTCAATTTGAGATACAAGGTGGAAGAATATAGCAATAAGATAGTAAGATTGAATGCCTGGAATTCACTAGTTGCCTCTCCGTTAGTACAGGCAACTTTGAAATAAGCGATCACCTATCACCGATCACTCATTTCCGATCACTCATCACCGATCACCCATCACCGACCACCTGGTTTTATAGGGGCCTAAATGCGTATGACTGTCTCGTGCTCGATAACTAGTATGTGTGCAGTTCACGTGCCTGCCTATAGGAGTAGCTTGTGTCTGGGTGGCTTCGTTTTGAGCGTCTATTTATACACTTCTTCGCCTTACGAAAGCATATTTTTTGTGGCTAGGTTACATATTTTGAACAATATTTCGGAGAGTTGAGTGACAGAGCAAGCTTTTCTCCTACAAGAATTACAAGTAAGATTAATATTACAAAATATTAAGAATAATTTGATGTTATATTAGAGATTCACTCGAGGGTAGATAAAATTTTAATCCGCTGTTATTTCAGAATTTATATCTAGGAAATAAAAGTATGAGCAACATAAACAAACATTAGAAATATTTAATAATCTATAAATACTTTTATAATTAAAATTCCTCGTAAGGGGTAAGCTTTTTAAACAACTTAAGGATTTAATAAACTTTATTGCTCCCGTACAGATTTATTTTAATTTCAATTAAATTGTTTTATTGAATGTACCCCCTAGGAATGCTATTATCAAAGGCTAAGACTGGTCTAAAATAAAATAGGGACAACAAACGAAGGGTGAGCAACCCTTGCAAAACGTAGGGGTAAAATATGGACAGTCTGATAATGAAATTAAATAGCAGATTGGAAGGCGATCACGTATTGAAAAAGGTTTTTGAAATTTTTTAAATTGCAACGATAATTATTATTGTCATTCCTTATGAGTAATTTAATGAAATATTTAGATAAAAACATTCTTAAACGGATTCCATAAAGTTTTGACTCAAATAGCCATCTTTGGGTCAAACTTATAGAAATTAAATGAGGTTGATAAAATTGATAAATCAATTTTATTTTATTTAATATATGTAAACATGCAATAAATAAAAGAAATTTAAAATTGTTACACATTAACACGGCTATAAAAATAACATATTTAGTAGAAACAGTTATTTCACATATGTTAATCGGTCTAGTGCTTAAGGCTAATCATTATTTATTCATTCTTGAGTTTGGATTTTTTTCAAGAAATACACACCATATGTTTAATGATTCATGCTATTATTAGTATTTTTGTAGCTATAATTTACGCATTTTCACCCTTAAATATATGCTTGAGGAATTCTTTGTGATTGTTACACTTAACATTATGATAATGTTGGTAATTTTTTTAGAATAGTTATTATTGCTTTTATTTACAATGTAATCTAAACGGTTCATTCATAAAAAAATATTTCTGCCAAATAAGAATAATAACTCTAATTATCTGTTTCTGTTAATAAAAATGTTTTTAAATTTGCTTTAAGCCCGTTTGTAATTATCAATGATTCATTACAAGTTTTAGTCAATTTTTTAGGATCCTAAATTTAGGACACTAAACATTGAAACTATAAAATCAAGTGTATGCAACACTCAAAGTTTTAATAATTTATTTAGGATGTGATCAAGCGCACTGCAGTTGGCGGGATCCTCCTTAACTTTTAAATGTAGGTTAGTTAGGTATTCTTATACAGTCTACAGTTCTAAATATAAAGATGGATATTGAATTTTTATTGTTAACAGCAGCAGCTGTTATAAATTTAGTAATAATGAATGTTGTAAGAAAGAGAAAAGCTATAAACAAGAGAGTAATAAAGAAAAGGAGCGAAAAAGGCTTAGGAACACTTAAAATGCTCAATGAAGAACTGGCAGTAGAAGATGCAGATTCTTATAAAAAAATTTTACGTGTATTAGAGGAACAATTCAATTATTTGCTTTGCTTGGTTAAAAATGACATTGAAAAAGAGGAATCTCTTATGCAAGAAACTATTTCTGCAAGCAGCAGGTTGGTACATAGAAGTCGCTTTTAATGTACATACTTTACATTAATTATTTATATTTTGGTAGGTTACAAATTACTTTACGGTTCTTAGCAACCGGAGAATCTTTTAGATCACTTATGTATGCAACAAGAGTTCATGAAAGTAGTATTTCTAGATTTATTCCTGTTGTTTGTGAATCTCTATATCGGCGCCTTAAAGATGACTATCTCAAAGTAAGTACCTTTTTTCACAATAAAATTTAAAATGAACATGATTTTTATTGTAGACTACAAATTCTGCAGAAAAATGGATGGGTATAGCACAAGAATTTTTTGCCTTGTGACAGTTTCCACATTGTCTGGGAGCCTTGGATGGTAAACATATAGCTTTTAGACCACCAAGATCAGATGGATCTTACTACTACAATTATAAAGGGACTCACAGCATTGTTTTATTGGGAATGGCAGATGCTAATTATAAATTTATTTATGTCAATGGGAGAATTAGTGATGGTGGGGTATTTCGAGAATCAACTTTTGCAAAGACTTTCAGCAAAAATACTTTAAATTTTCCAACTGCTGAGACGCTGCCAGGTAGATATAAAGCAGTTCCGTATGTCGTAGTAGCTGATGATGCGTTTCCTCATAAAGATGTAATAATTAAACCATATCCCCAAAGAGGACTGGCACATAGTGAAAGAATATTCAACTACCGTCTCTCGAGGGCAAGAAGAGTAATAGAAAATGCTTTTGGTATTTTGGAAAATCGATTTAGAGTGTTACTTGATCCTATAAATCTTCGTGCAGAGAAAGTTGAAATTATAACCCTTGCCTGTGTGGTTCTACATAATTATCTTGCCACTGAAAATAGTAGTTTATACACGGATATAAGTACAATGAATAATCCATTAAGAACCTTACAGAATATCGGACGACAAAGTGGCAATAAATCAATGGCTGAAGCAAGAAACATTCGAGACGAGTTCAAGGAATATTTCTGTTCACAAGCTGGAGCAGTATCCTGGCAAGAACAAGCAGTGGGAAATTTTAATACTTAATACCACAAAGAATTTAGCTAACATTTTGATTTGTATTAAATCTTCCTCAGAGGAAAATTCCTAGGTTAGTTAGCCTTTAAATAAACATACATATAAGGGACAATATGCAGGTAATATTACAAGTTACCACTGGTAACGTAAACCATCATACATAGTACAAAATTACCAACTTTATTCTACATTTACTCGAATTACATATACTTTCTAGTGTTAATGATATTATTGTTCATCCATTTGGTTTCCGTTTTTTTTCCATCCTCAACCCAATATTGTTTTATTTTTTATCATTTCTGTAAGCTTGAAATAAAAAGTTTGTAATTTTTTCTTCTACTTCATTTCGCACATCTTCACTCTTTATCCTTCTTAATCGACTCACAACAAAGTCTCCAAAAGTTTGTAAATCATCAGCTTCTTTCTCTTTTGTTGTACTTTGTTTCTTTACTTCTAATGCTGCTACAATATTATTCATTGTATTACTTGCAGCTCTATGTAATGGTTCATCCTCATTTTGCTTCCTTTTCTTTGAGGAAGTACGAGACAAATGAGATACATTTTGTGGAATATTATTTGCTTCAGTCGAATTAACATTTTCTATTTGGATAGTAATATTTTCACTACAATTTCCGTCTATGGTAGTATAAAACTGACTACTCTCTTCATACTATAATACAAGATATTAAGTCAATTCAAAAACGCTTTATCTATGAAAAAACTTGTTCTTTGCCTTTCCCCTATGGCTTAAAGATCAAAATTTTTACTTTATAGAAATTCCATATACGAATCATAACAACATATTTTGACAGACTTCAGCTAACTGCTCGCAAACAGAAATAGAGGACCTGTAAAAATTTTATCACTTACAGTAACACATTCTGTGACTTCGGTTTGTTCCCTGTGTTCTTCTGTTACTTCATCTTCATCTGTCATAGAATTCGTACAATGAGTTTCTTCAATGGAATCTATGGTATTCCTTGAAGTTACATGTTCCAGAATAAAAGACATATTATCGTACGTAGTACCATAAGGAAGGTGTATATATCTTAAAATTTATTAAAAATTAGTAAAGTATTGAAAAAAACAAAGCGTACTTACAGAATCTTGACCAGAACCACTTTTCATTGATTTTATATGTTTTCTGTATTCTGTCAAGAAATTCGTTCTAAGACCGTTTATTTTTGCCTTTATTTCTTGTATATTTGTCCCTGGTCGTATTGTTTTTAATTCATTTAAAATGCTTTCATAAGCAGAAGCACGCATATGCTTATTTTTATATTGTGCACTTTTGACTTTATAAAGGCAAGGACTTTCTCTATAAAGTTCGATCAGTGAGACTACTTGATCATGTGACCACGACATTTTTACATGTAAATATTGCTTAATTTATTTGGAACTTTTCACTTTTATAAAATATGGTGTGTAAATAAATAAACGGAAAACGAATAGATACAAACATAGAGAAAGTATAAGATACAAGAGGTTAGGTTGCAGAATCAATGATACCAATCACTTTGAAACTGCTAAAATAAAGAACGTTAAAGTAAATATTTCCCTATATTTTTGCCCTAAGCTGTCAATTAATTGATAGAAAATAGGACCGGTTCTATAAATATATCACGTTAATTAAAATTGAACAGAAATAGGACAAGTTTTGATGATTTGAAAATTGACAAAAAAATTGATACAAAATGTGTATGTATTTATCAATTATTTAGGATCCTAAAAAATTGACTAAAACTTGTAATGAATCATTGATAATTACAAACGGGCTTTAGTGATGAGTATTTTAATTAAAAATCAACAATATCAAGCAAATAATATGCTCATTACGTGTTAACTAATATACAATACAAAGTATACTATAGTCTATTAGGGGCCAGTACTTTATGCTTTAGTTAAATTATTGATTAGTTAATCACATTGTTATACTAATCATGATCAAATTAACAGAAAAGTAGTAAATTGGTACTTTATAAGTAACTTTGACAAAGATTAGTTAATCAATGTTTGATTTAATATTTGATGTCAAATGTTAAACATACGTTTTGAGATAGTTGATATGTATTAGAAAGAAAAAGTTTTACACATCATGTCGAATTTTAAATATATGTCAGTTGTTAGTTACCGGTTTTAGGAAATTATGATTTTTTTTTTAATGTTCGCCTGGCTTGGTTTATATTGTTCAATTTTTATTTTATTTTAATGGATTTGCACGAAATAAACATTTTTAATGATGATGATGAACTTATATTCGTAAGCAACGAACTTCTACCGTGGACGAACGTGTAGACCATATGATTTATTTCACATTAATGAAATTTTAATCTTTTTTCGGTTTTAATTAGCTTTTTTCAATTTTTTTCCAATCTTTATTATTTGAGATTTTTTCCATTTTTGCTGTTTTCTTCAAATTTCTCGACTTTTTGTTTTTTTTTTCATTATTTTTTCAGTTTTATTCAATTTATTTCAATTTTGTTCGTTTTTTTTTCGATTTTTATTTCACGATTTTTTCGGTTTTATTTCATTTTATTCCAATTATTTCGATTTTTTTCAATTTTTTTTTTAAATTTGTCGATTTTGTTCCGGTTTATTCAAATTTTTATGGTGTTATTTGACGTTTTTTTAAATTTTTTCGATGTCTTTCATCTTTTTCGAATTTTTTCGTTTTTTTCAATTTTTGTAGATTTTTGTCTTTTTTTTGGTTTTATTTGACATTTTTCAAAATTTTAAGTGTTTTTTTTGGTATTAATCAATGTCTTTCAATTATTTCGATTCTTTTTATTCTCAAAGATTTTTTCTATTTTTGCTTTTCAAATTTCCCGATTTTTTTGTTTTATTCGATTTTATTTTCGATTTGTTTCTTTTTTTATTTTTTTTGTTTTATTCGATTTCTTTTCGACTCCATTCGATTTTTGACGATATAATTTTATAAAAGGTTTCGATTTTCAAAAGAATCAGTTCGTTTTATAATAAATTGTCAAATTGTCAAAATTCTAAACCATATGAAATTATAATTCTGATTAAAGCTTAACCCTTTAGCTGCGGTTGTCGTATATGAATGATTCGTAAAAACTCATCGCAAAAGAACAATTTTGTATATTTTGTTATTTCCCTGAAATTTTTTGCAAATTTTTACAAATTTTACATTTTTTTAAAATTTTTACCAATTTTTTACAAATTTTTTTACAAATTGTTCACAAATATTATAAATTTTTACGAATTTTGGACATGTTGAAATTTCCAAATAATTTTTGGGCAGTGCACGTTTGGGCCCCATAATGACCTATGATTCTAATCCGAGAAATATATTTCTTAATCCGTGTGCACGTTTGGGCCCGAACGGAAACAGGTAGGAAATTTCGGAATTTCTGAAATTGGATTTTGATTATTTCAAATTCTCTTAAAAGGGGTACAATAAACAATATTCATCAAATATAGTTTAGTTTTGTTTTTACTTCATAACGTGAACGAAGTAAAATATGGAAGGTGTAAAAATTTTGAAAAGTGTTAGTCGTAGAGGAAAAGTTTGTTTAATTGTGAATAATTACAAATTTATTTTTAAACGGGAGCTCCAATCCGGAGTAAAAACTTGGCGTTGTCGAACTCCAAACTGTTCAGCAGCAATTTCTTAATATTGTGTAAGTTATATTAATTTTATAAATATCTTAATTTATTTTATATAGTTTGATCACCTTATCTGAGGGGCCCAAATATGCTTAGGGATTAACGCGACCCTTTTTCGTTTGTGCCAAAACGTGCTTGCAGATTACCTCTAATTAGGGATTTGGGCCCAAACGTCTATCGCCCTAAGCGTGCGGAAAAGTATACTTTTCCGCACGCATTTGAGTGCGGAAAGTTGTACTTTTCCGCACTAGTGCGGAAAAGTTTCTTTCGCACTGATTTTATAAAGGCTAAAATGATTAAAAAATAGTCTTGCTTGGTTACTATGCTTACTTTCAGCCTAATGTTTTATTTATTAAGAAGCACTAAGAAAATTTTTGTTTAATGGCAAAAAAATATTTTTGCTAAAATTTTTTTTAATTCTAGGCGCTTGTAGAAAAAATATTGTTCCTAACATTTGCGTAAAGGATCTTTTCCCCACTTAATTGCATGCCCAAACTCCGCTTCGCGTCGTTCGGGCAACTGCAATTGCCTGCGGAAAAGTATAACTTTCTGCACTTGTTAGCAAAATAACTATTTCGGAAGTTTTATTTTGAATAAAGGTACTCTTGATGTATCATCCAAAAATCAATCGTTTTCGTGTAATTTGAGTTCAAAGATATGCGTGTTCATCTTTCGAGACTGTAATACCAGTGATAAAATAATTACGGTTTCCTTAGATGCAAAACAAAAAATACATCTTAATAGTATATCGGCTTTGCAAGGAAGACTTAAAATATTTTTCATGTAACTCATTTAATTGACAATAAAAAAAGATAAATTGTAATTTTACTGTTTGTTACCGCAATTCGATATTTGTCCCTAGTATGTTCACAAGTCAAGCACGCCCATTATTGAACTCAAATTACACGAACAGGATTAATATTTTGACGATACATCTAGAGTAACTTTTTCCAAGAAAAACTTCCGAAAAAATGGTAACTCACCCCTTTGAAAAATACCCTTAACGAATTCGAAGAATCAAGACATAATACGTAAATAGCGTATCTTAGTACCCTTAGGTCCAACCTAAAATTTGAATAATGTGTGGTACCTCTTTCGAAAGATATTCATCAAAAAAAAAATAATGGTTAAGCCCATTCTAGGGGTTGTTGCACCCTTAATAAGCGTTTTTGGACATAGATTCATTAGACAAACATTACTTATTTTTAGGTGTTCTATCACCCCTAGAAGTGTTGCTCGACAATTTTAGTCCACCTTGTATATCTAGTTTAAAAAAAATATACTTTTTTCTTTCCATGCTGTTTCCTATGCTTTTTAACGGACCAAGTTCAATGATTAAAATCAATCATTAAATTTTTTTTTTAAATTGTCAGATTTAAGAAATTCCTCCGAATAATCGTCAGATTATTGGTCAGCACATCTAGGACATTAAGATGAACAGTATTTATCTTAATCTGAGTATTTCAAAACCACGATTTTTGTCGGCGTTTTTCAAAAATCATCGAGAGTTTGCCACCCCTTTAAATATCTTACATGTTCGATTATTTTTTTTCTTTCTATTTTCAACCCTTCCGTACAGCCACCCCCATCGTGCAAACCTTCAGAATATCAATGTCTGACGCGCTCGGATATTTCCATGTAACGGTTTCTTTTTCCATTTTTTAAATTATATAGACGCTCCCCCGCCGATGAACTGGTATACATTATATAACATTTTTTTTGTTTTATCATCTAAGCTTCGAAATCTAATAGGTCTTCACGACGCTCGAGTAAATCCCCATTTAGCATCGTGGCCTCCCCTACTATTATTATTATGATATTAAAAGAAAATTTAAGTAATTAGGTAAAAGGCAAGATTTAACTTTAAGTAAGAAAATTTTTTATTAAAAAACAAACATGAAAATAAAGAATAATAAACAGAGAAGTCAGTCAGAAAATTTTAAAAATGTCAGAATAGAATATTACATAAAAAATGTAAAAAAAAAGTTTATGGAATGTGGGGAAGATTATAAATATAAATGTATTTTATAGAAATAAAAAATTTATATACCAATTAAAAAACAAAGGTATATTAATAAAAATTTTATAATATTGGAAGAAAAAGAACTGAGGACAAATTAAAAATAGGGTGAACAAATAAAAATAATCAAGTTATAGAAGGAATCCAAAATTAATGAGACTACAATAGCAAATTAAGGAAAAATCAAGAGATAAGTTTTAAGATACAAGTCCAAACGGGAAAATATGGGAAAAACAGGAACAAATAGTGACAAATAGAGAAATATAAAGAAAATAGGAAAAATTAATGAAAAACAAGAAAATATAAAAAGAAATAGAAAAAATAGAAAGATGTAGGAAAAATAGAAAAAAATAGGAGAAATAGCGATAGTAGGGAAAAATATAGAAAACAAAAATAAAGAAAAATAGAGAAAAATAGAAAAAAATAGTGAAAAATGGGGTAAAAACATGCAAAATAGGGAAAAATAAGAACAAATGGGGCAAAATAGATAAATTTTCTAAAAATGAAAAATAGTGAAACTGCGAAAAAATAGACAAAAATAGACAAAATGGAGAAATTTGGGAAAAATAGAACAAATAGGGAAAATAGGGAAAGGGAAAATAATTGAAAAATAAAGAAAAATAGTTAAAAAAACGGGGCACATTGGGATAATAAGGAAATTTGGGAAAAATTAAAAAAGTCACACATAAGAAAAATAGGGAGATTTTGGAAAAATAGGAAAAAATTATGGAAAAATTGGGTAAGCAAGAAAAAATAGGAAAAATATGGAGAAATAGAAAAATTTGACAATAAATATGGAAAAATGATAAAAATAGTTAAACAGTAGCTAAAATAGGGAACATAAGAAAAATGAGGAAAATAGGACAATGGGAAAAATAAGAATAAATTAGAATAAATACCGAAAAACAAGGAAAAATAAAGAAAATAGGAAAACTAATGGAAAACCAGAAATAGAAAGATATAGGAAAAATAGGAAAAAAATAATAACAGTAGTGAAAATAGTAAAAAATAGGTGAAATTTTGAAAAAAATAAAGAAAAATAGAGAAAACTAGGAACAAATAGGTTAAATTTTTTAGAAAAATTGTGAAAACCTAAAGCAAAATAGGGAAAAATAAGGAAACTTAGGGCAAAATAAGGAAAAGTATTGAAATATGGGAAAAAAGTGATAAATAGTGAAAAAAAGGAAAAATAGGGAAAAATTGGGAAAAATAAGAAAAATGTGAAAAACATGGAAATTAGAGAATAAATAAGGAAACATATGGGAAAAAATTGAAAAATAGAGAAAAATGGGTAAAATAGGGAAACATAGGTACAAATAGGATAAAATAATGGAAAACAGAAAGAAAAAGGAAAAAGGTGGAAAAAAGATAAAAAATAGAGAAAATATTGGAAAAATAGGAAAATTTGGGAATGATAGGAAAAAATAGTGAAAAATAGGAAAAACCATGTAAAAATAGGGAAATATTTGGAAAAATACGATATAATTTGAATAGATAAATTCGGGAAATTAGAGATAAAACTAGAAAAATAGGCAACACTATATGGGAATATAGTGAAAAATAAGGGAACATAAAAAATAGTAAAAATAGGAAAATTATAGATAATAATAAGGACAAATAGGGAAAAACCGGAAAAAATAATGAAAAACTGAAAAAATAGGAAAAAACAAGCAAAGTTCGGTAGTCCAGGACTAAAGAGAATCCATAGCAAAGCACGGTTATTCAGTTAGTAATATAATAAAAAACAAAGATTTAAAGTTTAAAAATAACACTTCATTTATTAAAAGTCTATAAAAAAATTAGTATTCTATAAGGATATAATTTTATTAAAATACAAAAATCTAATAGAAAAAATTTTCAATGAAGCATAAAGTTCGGCCCTTAGACTCACTTGTACATCAATCTAGGTACTTAACTTCCTAGTAATTGTACTTCACAGAGTTGTAATATATAGTGCTGAGCATCTCTATTGTGCTGTCAGACTGACCGGTGCAAAAGGGCCCCTTTTTCGCCTTTTATGCAATTGTTTGACTAAACAGGATGCTGAAATCAATGCTGCAAATAACAGTAATACCATAATGCCCTTTTTTCTAAATTCGACAGATGATATATTGATTCTGACCCCGTACGCCCTATAGAAATTCAACATCGAGAGGCATGTAAAGTAGATTTCTATAATATTTGGACTTTTGGGAAAATTTATGATTGTCGAGATTAGTGATGTGTTAATATAAAATGATGACAGTTACTGACTGAATACATTTATAAAGCGATGAAATACTGGTTGAAACGGCTTGGCTTAAAAATTTAGACAGGACAAGTGTACTGATCGTTGTAAAAGTTCGGGTATATACAGGGTGTGTCACGACGAGTTTTAACTATCTGTATATTGAAAACTGTTTACACAATATTTATGTAAATTTGTAAACAAGGGTTTGTCGTTATACCACATCTAAAGAAAATATTCTATTCAGGGTGTTACGAAAGTAACGACCAACTTGGTTATTTTAAATGGAGCATCCTGTAAAAACATTTTTAGATTCGTCCTGAGAAGGTAATTTCAAAAACCTCTTACACTTATGAGTGTGAAGTTAAGCTCCCCATTTTTCGAATTTTAATATTTTGAAAGTTGTTCCAAATTGTTTTTGGTTTGTACCAAATTGTTCCAGAAAATTATTCCTTAAACTTAAATACAAAGGCCGGAAAACTCAAAAAAAAATTTTAGAGCTAGTCCCCCATTATTTTTATTTCGATTTTTTCTGTTGCACCACATTGTTCTAGTTGTTCTGAACATTGTTCCAAATTTTCATGTCTTAAAAAAATATTTCAAGTTCAAAATCAATAAAAACCATTTGGATCCAGCCCCCATTATTTTTTTTGACGTTTTTTTTATTGTACTAGATTGTTCTAGTTATTCTTAGCATTGTTCCAAATTTTCATGTCTTAAAAAACTATATCATGTTCAAAATTAATTAAAACCATTTATAGCTAACCTTCCATTATTTTTTTTTCCGATTTTTTTTGTTGTACCAGATTGTTCTAGTTGTTCTTAGCATTGTTCCAAATGTTCGTGTTTTAAAAAAAATTATTTCAAGCTCAAAATCAATTAAAACTATTTATAGCTAGACACCCATTATTTTTTTTTAGTTGTACTGGATTGTTCTAATTGTTCTGGATTTTGAAATACTTTTTTTAAGACATGAAAATTTGGAACAATGCTAAGAACAACTAGAACAATCAATCTAGTACAACAAAAAACACTTCGAAAAAAAAATAATGGGGGCTAGCTATAAAATATTTTAATTGATTTTGGGCTTGAAATATTTTTTTAAGACATGAAAATTTGGAAAAAAAATAAAGGGGGCTGGACCCAAATGGTTTTTATTGATTTTAGGCTTGAAATACTTCTTTTTTAAGACATGAAAATTTGGAATAATGTGGGATCCGGACAAATCTCCGAATGGACAAATCGCCGAAAGGCTGGTCAAAACGCCGAAAGTAGACTTTGGAAAAATCGCCGAAAATGGTCAAAATGCCAAAAATAAGTCTTTGGACAAATCGCCAAACGTGGACAAATTGCCGAATCCTGTAAAACGACGCTGCATAGATCGGGTTT
This sequence comes from Neocrepidodera transversa, assembly GCA_963243735.1. Classification (NCBI taxonomy): domain Eukaryota; kingdom Metazoa; phylum Arthropoda; class Insecta; order Coleoptera; family Chrysomelidae; genus Neocrepidodera; species Neocrepidodera transversa. The sequence continues at coordinate 22,986,340 of OY725347.1, read as the reverse complement.
GTCGCATCGATGCCGAAGTCACAATTTTAATTAATATACTCTGATCAAAATATTCAACTTGATCAAAACGCCGAAACTATTATTTGGACAAATCGCCGAACGTTGACAAATTGCCGAATGGACAAATCGCCGAATGGAGAAATCGCCGAAAGGCTTGTCAAAAAGCCGAAAATAAGTCTTTTGTAGGAATACTTTTACTTAGTATTTTATGAAATATAGGTGACATAAATGAGCTATTTAAAGATTAAAGATATGCTTTAGAATCCAGTAACTGACAGTTAGTAGTTATGTCCATATATTGCATATTATATTAAAAATATATTTATCCACTTCAGTTGCTTATTATTGTGAGTTAAAGAGGTCGCTTTTTAAATTGTTTTGTATAAAAAAATTAACCTAAGCCAGATTTATCAAAAAGTTCATTTTTTTTTAAATTGCCAAAATTATGCATTTTTATGAAGAATTACGAATTTTCAAAGATGTAGAACATGCAATTCCGCATACTTTCGCCGCTAGAGGGTGTGAAAGATATATATTTATATAGACTTTTGCTCCTTGTTTTTAGATTTATAGCCAAAATTATGGATTTTTCTTAAAATTACAAGGAATCAAAATAGTATAACATAATATTTTCAAAAGATTTTGTCGTTTCTATTTTTTCAAATTCCGCATAGTTGGGCCGCTAGAAGGCGTGAAAGAAATATATTTGCGTTTTTTTAGGTTTTGAACCAAAATTATGGATTTTTCTGAAAAATTGCAAGGAATCAAAATTGTAAACCATAAAATTTGCTACAAATTCTGTTTGTACTTTTTTTTTGAATTCCTCATAGTTTTGCCACCAGGCTTTATTTTAATTTCGAAATAATTTTTATTTTATTATATTATTTTTTTGTAGTTAAAATTTAATATTAAAAATTTAAAAGAAATACCGTTAAATTTTTTATAAAAAACTGTATAATTGTGATTTTTTTTCAAAATTCTATTACAAAAATAGTGAAATTTTTAAAAAAATAGTTCAAAGAAATTTGAAATTTGATTACGATTTTAAAAAAAATTGAATAACTTTAAAAATATTGAAGATATTAAAATGGGATTTTTACCAGTCGAAAGGTATCATAAAATTTACAATGTGTTTTAGTTTTTTAGAATTTCAAATTATAATTGTTATAACCAAAATAACTTTTTTTTCATTTTTTTGAAATTATATTTAATCCAATATTATAACAAATGAAAAAATAAATAAAGTGACTGAAAGGAATTAAAAAGTACTAAATGTGTGAATTATTTCATAATTTGAAAATAATATTTGTAGAAGATATAGCCAATAATGTAAAAAGTTAAAAAAATCCAAAAAATGTATATGAATTTTTGACAAAAATAGTATATTTTACAAGACATGGAAATATTGGTTTTTTCGTCAGTGAAAATTTGTCCACGAGCGAAGCGAGTGGGGCTAATTCACGAAAGCAAAAAACATATTTTACGTAGGAAATCTCTAAATATTTTAGATTGGGCATCTCTGAAAACCCCATATCTAAAATTTTCAGATTTTAATTCCGCCTACTTCTGCTGAAACCTCTAATTAGCCCTCTAAGAGAATCACCCTGTACAACATATAACTACTAACAACTCTCAGTTACTGGATTCTAAACCATATCTTCAATCTCTAAATACCTCATTTATTTCATCCACATTTCATAAAATACTAAGTAGAAGTATTCCTACAAAAGACTTATTTTCGGCTTTTTGACAAGCCTTTCGGCGATTTGTCCATTCGACGATTTGTCCATTCGGCAATTTGTCTACGTTCGGCGATTTGTCCAAATAATAGTTTCGGCGTTTTGATCAAGTTGAATATTTTGATCAGAGTACCTTAATTAAAATTGTGACTTCGGCATCGACGCCACAAACCCGATCAATTTGTCCACGTTCGGCGATTTGTCCATTCGGCATTTTGACCACTTTCGGCGATTTGTCCAAAGACTACTTTCGGCGGTTTGACCAGCCTTTCGGCGATTTGTCCATTCGGCGTTTTGTCCATTCGGCGATTTGTCATAGACCCGTACTTAAAAAGTTAATATAGGGACATGTCATCTGTTTTATCCGATTTTATATTTTTGAAAATTAATTTTCAATTTTCTCGGCTAATTAATTTTTTTATCAGAAAAAGTCAAGAGTACAAAAATACGATATGATAGTACAATGCAGCACAACTAGTTTTGCCCAATAAATTTTTTTTAAATATTTTGAAAATTAATTTTCAATTTTCTCGGCTAATTTAATTAAAAAAATAATCTGCACAATATAGCTCAAACGTAGCACAACTCAGCACGGCTCTCTTTTTAAAATCTGAGAAAATGAGGGGCCTACTATCTCTATTTGTGACTTTGAAAATCATTCCAACGAATTTGCTCATGTGAAATCGGCACTCATTTTTAATGGTTATAAAAAACCAGTTATCGAAAAATAATCATTTTAATCGCCCTTCGTTCTGAAACATAACTTCGAGTTCAAACTCATTTACTTCTGAATGTGTAAAAATCCCCCAAAAAAATCATTCAGTACCCGCAAAAGATTCCTTACCTTCTTTCTCATCTCATGGGGTCTACAAAATGTTGTGTACTATAGTAAAAGCAGACGATCAGTACAAGTTAGAATAAAAAAAACTGTGATATATGAAAATAGGTTTGGTCAGCCACTCAGCAATAGCTGAACATTAATTCTAACCTGGTCACCAAATCCTGTTTGATGAAACTACTTTAACAGGAAGATTCGAGAAAGTATAGAAACCAACAATTACTCAGAAAAAATCGATAGAGATGTGATCAATATGGAAAATGGTCATCACAGCGAAAACCTCTATTTCCCCAACAAAGTTCTGATTATCCCAGAAGTCACCATCCAGATTCACACAAATACTGTTCTTGCCACTTGTGCACAATCAACCACAACCCGAGTACGTACATTAGCAGTACACGACCCTCTGCAAACTCAGCTAAGTTTCGCCTCTGGTGTGGTTATTTATACTGAATTACCATGATTATCCTGAAGAAACTTTCCATAATGGAAGTAAAACGTCTAGTATCCACCGCGGTCCAATTCTCCTCCCTATCCTTACTTTCCTCATCAATGTTTGTTTACAGCATTCATATTTTGCTGTAAAGTGGAGAACCGTTAACACCATTCTAATCCCAATACCCCACCCAGATGCTAGACTCGTTCAGAGGCTTTTTGAATTTAAGCTCAATAATTCCATTTTCCATAACTGAAAAATAGGACCATACGTGTTAAAGTTGGAATCTCCCTCTCAGACCATAGAGTTCCTGAAGGCCCTGTGGTAGCCCCGTACTTTATCTCACTGTACACACGACACCCCTAACGTCTTCTCAACAAACTAATATATAAAAATGAACCTAACTCAACTCAATACACTTACAAAACGTACATCCATTCTAAATTCGTTACAGATCTCTCATCTTCTCTACCCTCTCTCCCCGTCACAAATACGCTATTGCCTTCACAGAATGAAGAATAATAATACCTCGGATAGCCATTTCCAGATTCAAAAACTTTCAGTGACGATACGCCAAGAGACATTGATCAAGTGGTAAATTGATATGAACTGAACGGCCTTAAGCAGCAAACCAAAGAAGAAAATCTCCCAACCAAACAACAGGAAAAAGATCTTCCGGACCAATTCCAGAATCTCATTGAGGAAACTCCGCTCACCATTAGATGATCCCGCTCCCTACCAACGAAACCATCACTCTGCCTGAGCTTCTGAAGAGCTCAACACGAGACTATAGAATTTATAAGTTGAACCTTAAGTTCAAAAATAATATATTTTAAGTTACACTAACTTTTTATATTTCAGTAAGAAGAAAAGCCTCTTACTAACCTTGAAAAGGATACCATTCTTATAACAGGGTTATTTATAGAAACAGAAGCACTCTAAGGACCCTGCCTCTATCTAACAGACCATGAAGGGAAGAGTCTGACACTTCCCCAATTGTAGAACATAGCGTGGGATGTCTTTAAAAGATTCCCGCTTCCGCAGTTCAGGATAAGATATGTAATACAAAAGAGGTCCAATCCGGAAATAGAAATATTCATGTATTTACATTTTTATTAAAAGTAAGTAAATGTTTATTGCTTTTAATTTGGCATTTGGTAAATCATTGATCACCTGGAACAAACAAATTGTACTACCGCCTCACAGGAACGAATCTGTCGAAAACTAGATTGATCCTTATAGAGGACTATTTTAAAAAAAAATGTTGTAACTGATCTTTTACAAAAATTTCGATAAAAATGGTAATACAGACAAATGTATTAAATAATAAGTGATTAGCTACAACAATAACAATTGTTTAGTATTATTTATTGAAGATTTATTTATATGACTAACAAATATGTAGTCACACTTTAAATAACTATTTTTACCAAGAGTATATAATTCTATAAAAAATATATTCAAGTAAAAGCTACTTTGAATACAATATTTCACACGTTTTTTTTAACGCAGGTAGACCAAAACATTTCAATCAAATTTCAAAAGCCGAAAAATCTCCAACGTCGCTTTAATAAAAATTCCCCTTCGTTCTGTCAAAATTGCATGACCAGAGACGTACGCCCTTATTAGTCGCCCGTGGGGGGCCGAGGGGTGCCACCCCTACAATATCCCGCGCTCCGGGGTTACTCGTTGACATCTGATGAGGTGCTGAGGTGAAAAAATCAAAAAAGGGGGACGATATTTGTGTTTATATAGCCCCCCGCGGAGCTTGAAGTTTCGACACGTTTTTGTTACAATATTTTTTCGTTTGTTAACATATGTGAGGCGGAATAAAGGAATAATAAGCTTAAAAGCAGTGATTTAATTTTAAATTTTCTGCTTCCGTGCTTGTATCATAATAATTTTTATTATCAATTTATTGCCACTTTCCATTTTTTTCTATTTTGAATTTTTATACAAAAGAGGATGGGTTTTTAATTATCCAAAAATCAATGGCTTTTAAGATATTTCGATTAGAATCTAGATATACATATTCATTAATTCATTCGTAACTTTTAAAATTTCTATTCCGTTACCAGAAAAGTAAAAGAGCCATTAATTAGATAACTACAAATACTGAAAAAACACAGAAGTGATAAAGGAAAATAACAAGGAAACGAAATCAAACTAGAAAAGTAATAAATTTATAATATGTGTTCAAAGTTTTCTCGTTGAACAGTATTACATATTAGAGTTTATTATTTAGAGGCAAGAATATAATTTTAACCACGTCTGCTACCCTCCTTCAGATCGCGTGCAGTATTCAATCTCGACCTATGAGACAGTAAGAGTGAGATAACAAGCTACGATTAATCTGTGCTTATAGCTGGCATAAACGTTTGGAGTATGGTAATGATTTAATAGTACTAATATATTTCGTCCATTTGCACATAAATATTTCCGGGCATGTATATACAGAGTATCCAGAAGTGCTTTTCAAAGTAAAAAACTGCAAATTCAAATAATCCAGTACCCTATCCAAACGAGCCGCTTATCATCGTATTTATGCCATTCCAAAAAGAATGATATCATTTATCAGGAATCCGTTTTGAAGTTATTTGAATTAAACCGATATGTTTAAAGCGCCATTTTTACAAAGCTCTAGCTCCCTTATCGACCATTTTTGTTGAAGAATATCGTCACCACTTTCCAAAATTAGTTGTTTAAAAAACACTCGACGTACGTTTCGCTAACTAAGTTAGCATCGTCAGGAGTTGATGATAAATTTACGATGCGTGTTGTTTAAAAAGATGTAGTTCTGGTTAGTGGTGACGATATTCTTTAACATTTTTCAAAACCAAAGGTTCCAAGTTCCCAATTCAAGAATTTTTGCATAAAACAACATAAAATGAGCTGTAGATTTGTAGCTTTTTTGTGAAGAGCGTTTCTGGCCACTTTGTATATACAGGCCTAGTGGCCCTTGGTTTTGATATCTTTTACTCTTCTTTCCCAACATTTTCGGTCCAATGGTTCAACCTTCCAGGTCCTAACTCCTACTTCTCTCAAATCATTTATCACTTTTTCCAAGAATTTTTAGTGGCTTATCATCTTCTCCCATCCGTATTATTTTAACCCATCTTTTATCTGGCATATTCGCAATATGCTCCAGATATTTGTAGCTTATTAAAATTTGATACATTTCTTGTTCTTCTTCAAATAGAGCAGTACTTATAAGGGGAGGCGAAAATAATTCTTACGCTGAGCTTCGGCGACCTTGGACAATGGCGTATAAATCAAGTCCGCGAAGTCTCTAGTCCACCGACAATAAGGTTAAAAAAATATTAAGCCTTGAGGGATAAGTTAATTCATACCTCTTTTTTTAGAAAAGAATATGAAGGAAGGCATTAAAGGTACGAAGTCGTTTCTCGCATATATTCAAAATTTGTATGCTCATTCGTATGGTCGAGCTGATTGAACAAAAAATGGTGCTGGCTTTCTCTTAATAGACCTACCTTTTTAAATGTTACCCAATATTTTCTGACATAAACACAAAAATCAAGCAGCGAAAAAAGATGTCACTTGAATATCATTTTTGAACTTGTTCATACAAGAATCATTCCGCAACAACAATTTTTATGGTATTTCAGTGTTGTTCATCCCATCTTATTTTTACTTTCCCGGTCCCATCAAAGTGAAAGTATAGTGATCGAGCAAAAAAATAGAGATATCGGTGGAAATATCCATTTTGAGGTCTACCGAAGATTGAAACAATTTTCAGAGTAACGGTCTGTCTATGTGTAATCTTCCAAGATAACTACCAAACCGTTTGGCCTATCAGGTTTAAATTTAGTACGATGGGTTGGCGTGTGCCTCGAATGCGAACATTAGTTTTTGGTGCAAATTGGTACAGTAAAAAGTCCTCAAGACCGACATTGATTGAATAAACATGTAAGATTTTTTGCCTTTTTTTAAATTTTAGTACAAAATATTGTAATGCAAAGTTTTAGACATACAATTTCCTACAATTTTTGTATCAAACTTTTTACAGAATTTCCAATAGTTGCGCCACTAGAGGGCGCGCAAAAAATATGCATGTATGTTTTACGCAGTTTTTCCAAATTTTGGTGACAAACAATGCATTTTAGTGCAAAATTTTCTAGTGCAAAGTTGTAGAGCACCAAATTTTCATTAACTTTTCTTTTTAACTTTTTGTCGAATTCCCCATAGTTTCGCCGCTAGAGGGCAAAAAATATACACATTTAGTGCAAAATGTTCTAGTATAAAATGGACATTTTATAAATCATGTGACAACACTTTAATTAGAAGGTATAAGTGCTAAAATCACTTTGAAATCTTTTTGGAATTTTCTGTTACCTAATTTTTCCATAATAAGGAAAAAAGAGGGTTCGAGACGTCACGTTCACTAAAATTAAATTTGACATCGTTGTGTAAGGTGCGCACCATATAACCTCAATTTGCCAATATGTCTGAATTGTGACGTATGATATTTGTCATTTAATACTTAATAGACTCGTTCATTTGCATCACGGAGTAGAATATTATCAAACGTTTTTCTCTCTTTATCTCGTTTTCTAGAAAATATCAAATACGGAAATTACTGTTTAATTGCGATTCGCAATTACCCGATATAAAGGAATTCAACCCAAAATACAAGAAAACCCAAAGTTCAGTACTTGTCAAGCGATTCCCCGAAAGTATTTTACAATTTTAATAACTGTGAAAAATGCTTTTTCTAAATGAAATAGACGTTTCGTGTAAAATACAACCATCTTATATACGTTTCAGAATTTATTTTTGGTAAATGAAAAGGTCCATTGTAGAGTTAAACTTTTTACCGAATTCCTAATAGTTTTCACTTAGATCCTAATACGGAGTTCAACAAAAATATATCGGCCCTCCAGTTTGGAGCGGCTTTAGAAAACTTTTGTTATAGTTAATTCAATTTTGAAAAAAACAATTATCTACTACCGTGCGTAAAGTACTTACTTTACGCACGCTAAGGAGTGCGTAAAGTTTAACTTTTTTTCACTAGTGCGTAAAGTAAAATAAAATTTTCAAAATAACTTTTTTATATGTGCAACACATTTTTTGCAATATCCTTATGTTTCTTATCTTGCCAAGGTTCCATGTGCCAGAAATCAACTGGTTAACTTCAAGATTTTGGAAAATAGGTTATTAACCTCTTGCATGCGAAATCTATTTTTGTACATAAAAATTATGGTAGTAGAAAAAATATTGTATGCAACTAGTGTGTAAAGTGCCACTTTACACACTTGTTGCATAATTAATTATTATATATTAAAATTAGTTTTTATAAAACATTTTTTTAAATTTAAATCACCATGGATCAACTAATTCTTCATACCATATTGTCATTATTTTGAAAATGTGTAACCAATTTTTTGCCTGATAATGGCCATCGAATGGCCGAAACATTGCCATCACTAATTAATATTTAAATTACCTTATTATGGTATGACTACGAGTTATTAGTTTTTTTGTTATTTTATTATTCATTGATAAATATAACCTCACGTTTTTTTCTTTATTAACAGAATTAATCAAATAAAACCCATTGAGTTTATCTTATCTACCGCAATTTGAGCTATATTTTTGAATAAATTAATTTAAAGATTCAAATCTCTAATTATTTGAATATGTCATCATTACGATCGTGACGTCATATATGTAAAGAAGAGAATACGAATGAAAAACAGCTGTTAATTCTCACTTATTCGCTCTGTGGGAGAAGGCGGAGAATTTTGACAGTCGATGCTAGCGCTTACCGTGATCAGCACCTGAACTTTTGTCCCGAACATTTTTCGACGGACCAAATGTCAATAACAATACGGAAAGCTCGCCGAAGTCCAGTAGAAATATGTTGTGTCGTGCACTGTCAGAAAAATAGTTTAAACAGTTCCAGTACAAAATTTTATCGGTTAAAATCCATATAAATATGAACAAAGAAATAGCGAACCGTCGGTAAATATGTGAGCTTTGTCGTTACTTGGATTGAAAACTTTGTCCGCGAAATTGAACTACTTCCAGTGATTGCATGACAATGAAAATTTTACTGCAGTTAACTGACCACATAAACCGGGTTGTGACAAAACCAAAATTTTAAAATTTGAGTTAGTTTAACCGCTAAAAATTAAAATTATTATTAAAATACAGGTACGTAAGTTATATTAGATTAAAGACTACATTTTTTTCGTTGCTTCGATGGTTATGCTGTTTAAGATACGGATTTCAAAGCAAAGGGTAGTTGGTTCGCTTGTTATTTTTTTTTTTTTTTTCAAAAGTAACTTTTTTATTTTTTTCTATTATAATTTTGTATAATTTTTATTCAAAAAATCCGCGAAATTAAACCAAAATCGCTCTAAGCAGTTTAATTTCGCGGACAAAGTTTTTAATCCCAGTCACGACAAACAAAGTTATTACCTACGGTTCGCTTTGAAAATGAAAAACAGATTATTTTTTTAGGTTTTCTGAATAAAAATTATCCAAAATTATGATTTGAACCGATGACCCTTGGCTTTCAAATCCGTGTCTTAAACCGCATAGCCATGGAACTATTAAAAAGCGTTCCTGATCAAGTGAAAGCGTCGCGTCCGCGTCTGCTTACTGCATAGTTCACTGTCACTGTTGTAGTTTGTACTCTGTAGAGCTGGTTGCTGTTGGTAATTTTCCGTGTTTATTTGTATTTATTTTTTGTGATTTATGATTTCTTACTACTGTTGATGATGGCCCAGTTTGTAAAAACAAACTCTGATAACGCGACATTGCTATTTTATAAACAATAAGTTTATATTTTTAGGAAGCTTGTCAAAAATCCAATCACATGACATAATTCCGGTGGTAATGTGACTTCCGGTCCAGAAACTTGAATTGTTTAGAAGTTTACATATTGCCACACTATAGCGCTTCGTTACTTGTTTTTTCATGAAAAGAATTTTTCATACTGGAGATAATTGTATTCTTACCAAAATCTCATGTATATTGTAGTGAAATACTATGTTTATTTTTTTTTGTATTTTGTGGATATAATTTAATTGTTCAAAAAGTTTCATAGTTTGAAAGATTTTTATGTTATGATAAATTATTTAGATGTTATACTTTTATATTAAAAAAGGGGTTTATTGATATTTATTAGTATATAACATATGAAAGGATGCCAAATCAACAACTGTGAAATGTAAAAAAATCTTATCATTATTATTATTATAATATAATTTTGGAAATTTAAAAAAGAATTTTAGTTCTAGAATAGGTAAATTATAAGAGATAGACAAAAGTGATTAAAAGAATTTTTTTAGGTAACAAGTATAAACAAAAATTTTTATTAAAAAAAAAGAAACAGAATAATACATAAAGGAATTACTACGGCCTGCCCATACTTCACCTTTGGTGAAGTAGGGCAAACCGTAGTAATAAAATCATGCAAAAATCACAAATTTTTTTTGCTACAAATGAATTAAAATGTCATGAAAGGTGGAGAAAATTGATTTTCCGCGAAAAGAAAGTCTGTCTGTGTGGATGTCCAGAAAATTCTTTCGGCTATTCAAAAAATGAAGGCTGTATCAGAAGATGAGCTATTCCGGGTCCGAGGAATCTGGGCCCGCCATACTAAGTGAAACTTCTTTTCGAGACATCTCTATAAGGAAAGCACATTTGTCGATACTGATTTGTTTTATGGTGTTGTGAAAGTCAAAACGCGTCAATTGATAAAAAAATTGAAAAATTAAAAAAAAAATTATTGGGAAAATTTTGAAATCGGACTTTTTTCCCCTTTTAGCAGTTTTGTGTTTGTGTGTGAGTAAAATGGGAGCATTTCAAACAGATCTTTTTATTATTATTATCTTGGCAACACTGGAAACAACACATTTCTTTTCACAGTTTTTAGACGCGTGGAGTAGTTTTTTTCTACCTAGTGATTTGCTTATTCCTTTTACATATCTATTTATATTACAATTCTAGAATTATTTATAAATACTCGTTTCCAATTATCCAAAGATTTTGTAATTTTAATTTCAGAAAAAACCCGTCATTTAGTTGTTTTTAATTATGTGTTGTACTTGTTGTCGGAATAATTCAATAATATTGAAATTTACATTTAAATTAGCTAGGTATAATATATGCCGGTATTTTATTCAATATAGTAAAATTTAAAATCCAATGAAGTTGTATGTTTACGTAAAAATCTAGTTTTTGATTTATTTTAATTTTTTGACAAATAATTTTTATATTTCTGAGCGGCAGTATATTTTTGAGGGCAAAAGCGAACAGCTTATTAGTCCGTTTTCATATTGTACTATATTTATGTTAAATAATTATTAAATTAATTTTTTTTTTCTCATTTTTTATCTTTAAAATTTATTAATCATCATTAGTTGTTTTGGCTGTTTATTTTTCGGGACTCTAAAATAAGTTCAAAAATAGACTGGGGTCCAGATTTAACCCTTATTTTTGATATATCCGTTATAACCAATAATTAAAACGACAACTATATTAACCCTTTAACTACGAGTAAAATTTTGCAGCGGACAAAAATATTGAAAAATATATTAAAACATTTTGGCATTATTTGAATATAAATATAAAAAACTTGATTGTAATAATTTTCAAAAATTTTAAAACAAAACTAGAAATTCAAAAAATTTTGATAATTTTAAAAAACATAAAATAATTCATATAATTAAAAATATTTCAAGAATTTTAAACATTCGAAAAATGTCAAAAGTTTCAAAAAACATTAAAAAATTATTAAAAAATTTCAAAAAAGTTGAAACTGCAATTTTTTTCGAACATTTCAAAAAACAAAAAATTATTCGTATAATTAAAAATTTTTCAAACATTTCAAGAATTTTAAACATTTCAAAAATGCCCAAAGTTTCAAAAAACATTAAAAAGTTATTTGAAAATTTCAAAAATATATCAAAAATTTCAAAAAATTTGAAATTGTGCAATTTTTTCGAACATTTCAAAAAACTAAAAGTTATTCGTATAATTAAAAATTTTTCAAACATTTCAAGAATTTTAAACATTTCAAAAAACATGAAAAAGTTATTTGAAAATTTCAAAAATATTTGAAAAATTTCGAAAAATTTGAAATTGTGCAATTTTTTTTCGAAATTTACAAAAAGTAAAAATGTCAAAATATTCGAAAATTTCTAATATATATCGAAAATTTCAAAAAACAAAATTATTCGTATAATTAAAAATATTTCAAACATATCAAGAATTTTAAATATTTCAAAAATGTCAAAAGTTTCAAAAAACACTAAGAAATTATTTGAAAATTTCAAAAATATATCAAAAATTTCGAAAAATCTGAAATTGTACCGTTTTTTTTTTTCAATTCCAAAAAGTAAAAATGTCAAAATATTCAAAAATTTCTAAAACATATCGAAAATTTCAACAAACAAAATTATTCGTATAATTAAAAATATTTCAAACATTTCAAGAATTTTTAATATTTCAAAAATGCCCAAAGTTTCAAAAAACATTAAAAAGTTATTTGAAAATTTCAAAAAAATTTCAAAAATTTCGAAAAATTTGAAATTGTGCAATTTTTTTTGAAAATTACAAAAAGTAAAAATGTCTAAATATTCGAAAATTTCTAAAATATATCGAAAATTTCAAAAAACAAAATTATTCGTATAATTAAAAATATTTCAAACATTTCAAGAATTTTAAATATTTCAAAAATGTCAAAAGTTTCAAATAACACTAAAAAATTATTTGAAAATTTCAAAAATATATCAAAAATTTCGAAAAATCTGAAATTGTGCCATTTTTTTCGAAAATTACAAAAAGTAAAAATGTCGAAATATTCGAAAATTTCTAAAATATATCGAAAATTTCAAAACATAAAATTATTCGTATAATTAAAAATATTTCAAATATTTCAAGAATTTTAAACATTCCAAAAATGTCGAAAGTTTCAAAAAACATTAAAAAATTATTTGAAAATTTCAAAAATATATCAAAAATTTCGAAAAATCTGAAATTGTGACATTTTTTTCGAACATTTCAAAAAACATAAAATTATTCATATAATTAAAAATATTTCAAATATTTCAAGAATTTTATACATTCCAAAAATGTCAAAAGTTTCAAAAAACATTAAAAATTATTAGAAAATTTCAAAAATATATCAAAAATTTCAAAAAAGTTGAAATTGTGCAATTTTTTTCGAACATTTCAAAAAACAAAAAAATATTCGTATAATTAAAAATATTTCAAACATTTGAAGAATTTTAAATATTTCACAAATGTCAAAAGTTTCAAAAACACTAAAAAATTATTTGAAAATTTCAAAAATATATCAAAGTAAAAATGTCAAAATATTCAAAAATTTCTAAAATATATCGAAAATTTCAAAAAACAAGATTATTCGTATAATTGAACATATTTTAAAAATTTCAAGAATTCTAGACATTTCAAACATGTCAGAAGTTTCAAAAAACATTAAAAAATTATTCGAAAATTGTAAGATTTGTAAAAATTTGTAAACTTTGTTAAAAATTTGTAAAATTGACAAAATGTTTGTAAAATATGTAAAAATTTGCGGGGAAATAACAAAATTGTTTATTTACGATATCCACATCACAGCATAAATTTTATGAATCAATTATATAAGACAGCCGCAGTTAAAGGGTTAAGACCTGGAACTACTCCTTAAGAGTCTCAAAAGCAAGTATCCAGTTTTTTATTTATTTTTATATAGGTATTATTGATTTTTCTCTAAAAAGGGTGTTTATCCGTTATAATTTTACCAGTAAATTGTCAATTTTTTTTTAGAGAACATACAGTGTTTTTTTTGATTATTCTTCTGGATTTAAATAAGAATAAGAATACCTTGGGGTACTTTTAAAACCCTTATTTTTGACATATTCGCCCATTCTTAAGCCATAATTAAAACAAAAGCCCTCTAAGAGTCTCAAGAATAAGTTCAGTAATTTGTTTTTAATAAATTTTCTATTTTTTCCACATAAAAAATAAATAAAATGTTAGTGGTAATTACTTCTATAAAATTGAAACTTTTGCGGTTATAAAATTAGTGTCAAATAAAAGGATATTTTTACTGTTACTATATATAGTGGATTACAAGACTTTTTTGTACTAAAAAATAATGCTTAGCAAAACTGAAAAAAAATAATAAGGAGCAAATAAAAAAATGCAAACTAAAATCAGACCATTTATTTTTATACAATTCTAACATAATAAAAATATTAAAACTTATAAGGACAAATTTAGGAAATTTATAATTATTTTTTTTAATTATTCGTCATTAACAGTTTAATTTTAAATTTGGTAATTATATACACTCACATCCAGAATATAAATGATTATTTTCTGGAATTATATGATATGGTTAACAATTAAGTAAAGACATATATACACAATAAAAAAATCTAAAAATATATACAAATAATACACCGCGTTCATAAATCAATCTATAAATTAAATAAAAGTCGACAAAGACAAAAAATTAAAATCTATGAATAATTTGAAGAACGCGCTGCAGAATTACAAAAAAAAACAAATATAAAAAAATAGATAATAATTAACCAAAATAGAAAAAAAAAACAAATATCTCTAAAACAATTTCATATATTGTCTCATCCCGTGACGTACCTCAAGGTCCTGATCAGCTCTATCTTGTCTATATCCTCTTTGCTTATCTTCGAATTCTCTTAATCTCTGATTGTATCGTTCTATCTGCTCCCGCAAGAGGGCGTCTTCTTGAGCTGCGCGGTCTTCGCTGTATTCCACACAACCGACGCCGTCGAGACGATCGGTGTCGATCCACCCCCTCCATCTGACGCAGACGCCGTTCATTATGAAGTTCGCTTTTATGTGAACCTGAAACAATGGAGAGACAAATTTTAATATTTTTAATATCAGAAATTGGTCAGAAAGGCAAGGGCAAATAGAAAACGACTCAATAGGCGAGATCCCTAATTTCTGGAAAAAATACCACCACCCTCAGTACGATGATAAAAGTGGTTAGATTTAAAAAAAAATCTGATGTGGCCAGCACATGACCTCTCGCCATTTTTTAATCAAAAATTTACAGGTTGACACAAAAAAGTATGAAAAAAAATTATTTTTTTGTAAATCTGGCAACAATGGCAAAAGTTTCCAAAATTTTAATGAGATGAAAATAAACTGTAGGGTATACAAAATATATGTGTAAAACTTTATTGCCGTTTTGTATAATAATGGCGTCTTCACCCATAGCAACTGCCACTTCCGGTTGTGCGATTGGCACCAAAATCTAATCAGATCTAATCTAGGGTATCAGAATGCTGTATGCAAAATTTCAAATTTTTTTATTCAGTAGTTTTTGAGTTATCGTTACTACAACATCCATCCAAACACACACACACACACTAACACACACACACACAGACATCATCGCGAAAATATTAAAATCGTATTCTAGGGACCCCAAAACGTGTTTATCCATTGAAAACTCACTACCCAATTTTTAGCATGATTCCTATACCTCTCTTATCTGAAGGGCGAGAGGTAAAAAATCGAAGTAGTTTTTTGAAAATAAATTCCCAAAGAAATATTCCTGTTTGAACACTGCGGAAATCGCGTCAAGATGTGACGTATTGCTTTGTTTAGAATAATGTTTTACATTGTTGCCAAGCGTTATTCACAATATTTATTTACAATGTGAGCAGGTCAAAAAAATAATGGCATAGCACTCGGTATACATAAAAATTACTTAAGAATAACTAAATCGAGAGAGACAACTATGAGACGGTTATCTTAATTGGAAATTTGGTTCGGTTTTAATCTTAACAATCTTTCTCTTTCTTGCATATTATTTTTAGTATCATGGTATCTTCATTCCGAATGGTATGAAATGGTAGTAGATGTCGCTAGATTCAATTTTCAGCAGTGTTGCCAAAGATAACTTTATATCTGGATACAAAAGACTATTTGTTATATTTTTTTACTATTACTCTTTTTAAATTAAATTGCAGTTAGGTAAAGTAACGTAACAATATGAAATTAGAAGTTTTTATTTTTCTGTATTTATTTAATTAAAGAAATACCCATATATTTCAGTAAAAAAAATGATAAAAAAGTAATGTGGAGAAATAAACAGGCAAAAAAGAGAAAAAGAAGATTTTATAGTCAAATTCCTAGTAATTCTAAAAAGTGAGTATTTTTCCCAATTTATTAACCGTATCTGTATCTGAAGAATATCTATGTATTTATTTTTAGTATGTATATAATTATGGATGCTACATTTTTTTTTTAATTTTAGATGTAAATTATCTTTAGAAAGTGTTGGATTAAAATATGTTAGTCTATCCATGAAAAATTATCGAATTTGTAGCAACCACTTTAATAAAAGTGATTACATTGATAATATTTTTTACAAACTGAAACCTTTAGCCCTACCTAAAAAATTTGTGTCAGCAATGGGAAGTTCAACTTGAAATATTAGGCCATCTTTTTTTGCATTATTTGAGAAAAAAATGAATTTCTTTTCATAAAAAAATCGTTTTTTCTGTTTTTACCTCTCGCCCTTCAGATAAGAGAGGTATAGGAATCATGCTAAAAATTGGGTAGTGAGTTTTCAATTGATAAACACGTTTTGGGGTCCCTAGAATACGATTTTAATATTTTCGCGATGATGTCTGTGTGTGTGTGTGTGTGTGTGTTAGTGTGTGTGTGTGTGTGTTAGTGTGTGTGTGTTAGGATGGATGTTGTAGTAACGATAACTCAAAAACTACGGAATAAAAAAATTTGAAATTTTGCATACAGGATTCTGATACCCTAGATTAGATCTGATTAGATTTTGGTGCCAATCGCGCAACCGGAAGTGGCAGTTGCTATGGGTGATGACGCCATTATTATACAAAACGGCAATAAAGTTTTACACATATATTTTGTATACCCTATAGTTTATATTCATCTCATTAAAATTTTCGAAACTTTTGCCATTGTTGCCAGATTTACAAAAAAATAATTTTTTTTTATACTTTTTTGTGTCAACCTGTAAATTTTTGATTCAAAAATGGCGAGAGGTCATGTGCTGGCCACATCAGATTTTTTTCTTTAATTTAACATGAAAAAATTGATATTTAAAAATTACTGCATCTATGCAACTGGTAGTGCACCTACGTCACTTATGTACAATAGCTGCATAATATTAACGTGGGCCAGTTTCTCTAAATAAAATTGGCGCTTTCAAATATAGATGACGTTTGCTTATAAAGTGTCGTTTGGTCAATATGTTTTTAATTGTGTTTACTTTTACCTTTGTTTACGTATCTTTAGAAATTAATACGAAAAATTATCAACATCAACCAGTTCTACAGAGTACAAAATAGAACAGTGACAGTGAAATATGCAGTAAGCAGACGCGGACACGACCTTTCACTTAATCAGGAACGATTGTGCCCAGCACTTATGTACCAAACAGCAAATAGTTTCCTGATCTCGTTAAAATTGTCGTTTTCTTTATCTAACAGCGGAATCTAATATCTATTTATCTCTCTCGATTTGAATGCAAACTCACTGCATATAAGTGACGTCACGATCGTAATGGCGCCATATTCAAATAATTGGAAATTTGAATTTTTAAATTCATTTATTCAAAAATCTAGCTCAAATTACGGTAGATAATTAAACTCAATGGTTTTTATTTGATTAATTCTAACTGAGGTTATATTTTTGTTGAACTCCCCATTCAAGTCCGATTGAAAAAGAAAGTTTGTTTCTTTCATTGTTGTTAAAGTTGGTTCATAGTATACATTATTTGCAATAAAAAGCATTTTTTTAAAATTCACATATTTATAATTTTTATTAGGTTACCAAAAAATATCTCAAAAAAACTTGATAGCTAAACTGTAGCCAAATTTAGATTATTTATTTTTTAGTTGTACAAGATTTGGAAATCAATTTGCCTCTTGAAATTGTAAGTTCAAGTAGTCCAAAAGCTAAATTTAAAGTGGAAGGTACTGGATCCTCAAATGCAGGCCAAACAATTAAAAAATTTGTTTTTCGAGGAATTGCTGGACTTTCAAAACTAACTTTAACACCAAGAAAACAAACACTTATTCAGACAATTGAAATAAAGGACTTATTTAAGGGTATGCCATCAAAAACTGCCAATTTTTTGATTTCCGAAGTAAGATGTTCTCGGCGCCAACTAAAAGGAAGAATATGGACAACTGAAGATAAAATATTATACCTTGCTTTGTTTAAAAGAGGACCACAGTGTTATAATTTCGAAAATTTATACCTATGCCATGCAAAAAAACTTTATTGGACTTATTACGTAAAGTGCCTTTTGACAGTGGCATTAATAAGCACATGCTTCAACATATAAACAAATCACTTAAAAGCAATGCCCTTACATTAGATGAAATGGACATTAAGAAGTATTTAGAATATGACTCAAATGCTTGATAGAATTAGAGGATTTGAAGAATTTAGGCTTTTTCCATTTTCTTTTTAATGTTAAGACAAACAATGGGCTTTGGTGTAAAATGTTCTAGTACAAAGTTGTAAAATATAAAATTCCCTACAACTTTTGTATTAAAGTTTTTCTCGAATTCCTGATAGTTTTCACCCCATGATTTTAGGAGTGCCTATGTACCCAGGTAGCAGAGTGACGTGTTAAAGACGTTGAAAATTGGTGTATTCTCGTCAACTGACGTAATTTGGGCCAAAACATGACGTGAAAAAAACGTTGTTAGGTGGACGTTTTTAAGACGTCATAAAAAAACGTAATATATTCGTCGAATTTTGGTATTAGTTTTTGAATAAATATATAAAATCGTATTTTTTAGAAATTTGTTTATACCTAGTCGGTGCACACCAACATTACCAATAAAATTAAAACAAAAAAGTTATTTTTACTCGGAAAGATTTCGTGCGAAATCGTAGCCTTAACCATGTATTGAATAATATATTAGAAAATAAACTAAAATGTAACCAACAATTATTATTACATAGACAATAACGAAAACAGGACTTTATAAATTCCTAATGAAATTTATTAGAAATCACGGTTTTTGCGGTGCAAACATCAGTGGCCCAGTGTTGCCAGTGGCCTGATAATTATCGAAATCTAACATAAGTTTTCTTAATCTTGCTTACGAACTGATAAATCGATAATGATAACCTATAATGTAGCTAATCTAGATAGAGATAAAAATTTCAAATAAATCAATATATCAATTTTTTTCTGATAGTTTATCCTGGAATCTTATAATTTTATGGTCATATTCCAATAATTTTAGACTAGACGTTTGACGTTGGCAACACTGCGTCCACCTTTGCTTGGCTTGTATCGAAGCTTCGGCGCAATAGAAGCCATTTTGTCGTGTTTTGTTGTAAAAAAAGTAAATATGATGAACAAAAAAAAAATAAAACAGTACTTTTTATCCACGGCTGCTGGAGTAGTAAACACAGGTCAGAAAATATTGTTCTGTCAAATTTATATGATGAAATATTTTAAAATGGGGTGCACGTGTGCGAGTGAAATATTTATTACAAATATGCTTGGCCAATTAGTACTAATCGTTCACAGGTAAATCTATTATTATACTGTTTAATATAATATACAAATTAATTAAGTTATAAATCGTTTTCAGAATTCTAACCCTACTTTTTAGGTTCAATAGGAGTCTCGTGCTCTTGATTTACAATAATTTATTTGATACCAAGTTACGATCTATAATGAATATGAGCTGTTTATCAAATATACTAAACACTATCGACAATTTAAAGTTAAAAACCAGGTAAGCCCTAAGACTAATGTCATTCATATAATTTAGCTTCTTTTATTTTCAGTACTTGAAGACAGTTCAGTAAATGGAAAGATCTTACTTGTTAGTTAGTAGACTCTAGAACTAGTATGATGTCCTCTACGCCCGTATCACTGATCAATAGTTTACCGGATCAAAAATGGAAGGAAGGCGGCTTTGAATGGATTATATCCTGTCTTAAGTTAGCCAAAAAGCAGTGGTAAAGCAGAAAAGCATAGAACGAGCAAACATAAAACCGATGAGACAGCAAGATGGTAGCACTTATTGGGAACGCTCAAATCATTAAGTTCTTGTTGTGCCCCCTTCTTGATGTAAGGGTAACAAAAGAGGGTCTAGAAGAGAAAATATATACATATATACAACGTTGGAGAGAACAGTTACAGAAAGCGAGCATAAGTTAGACATAAAAACTTACCCAGGACGTTCGATGACCTTACGAGTGATTTCCTACAGGTTCGTATTTCATATATCCACCTTAAAAGATGTGCAGTATTCTACCATACAATTTAAGAAACACTTTAACCATTTATTTCTTTTTTAGGCATTTAAATCTGTTACCGGTTGATTTTATTAGCACATGATACAATCATCTTATCACCAAAAAAGGAAGAGGAAAGAAAGGAAGGAATTCAATCCATCAAATGTCACATTCAAGAAAGGCCTTTAACCTTTTTAAGTCAATATGTACCAAATCTGGTTAGTGGGTTGGCATCTTTAAGTAGAAAAATTAATTAAAAGAAGAATTAAGTAAACAATAGTGAGATTATTATTAAAACAAGGTTTGTAGTATCCTTTTTATAAATAAATTGGGAATACATTACTCTATTAGGAGACTTAAAATTTGGCCTAAGATATTAATGCCTAAAAATTTTAGCCCGTAACACGATCTCTTAACAGGACTAATAATAATGTAAAAAGTCATAGACTTTGGCGAAGAAGATGGAGGAGGACTAGTGGTGGTTCATTCTTAGTGGCTACCCCCCTGTAGCTTCTCAATAAAACTCAACATGTTATTATATTTTTAGTTTAATAAATTATACAGGTGTCTTGCAATATTGTGAAGATTTTTGAACTGAAATACCTTCGAAAGAGTGCCGTTTTGACTACCTAATCGTCTTTTATAATCTAAAAATGAATTTAAGTAAGTTGTCCATCCAGTTAAACAGAGCGGAAATCATTGCGAATTTTTATTTTTACATGGGATACTCCGTGTGCATGTGTTTAATGAAAAATATAGTGGGAACGGGAAAAAATGCATTCAGACAAAACTACTCTTTTATCGTATCTTATTCGAAGTTATTTTAGTTTAAAAATCGTCAACTACTGTTGGACATCCTGTATTTGAATATAATTTGTGTAATTATTTCTTTTATGAATTCCGAGGATATTATGTTTTTTACAGTAAAAAATACAATTTTTTAATCTAAAATGGATGTTTAATTATATGTTTTAAATACGTAAAAAAAAACGTAATTTTTACGTAAAAAAAGACGTCATTGGTCTGTGACTTATGACCCTGTATATCACGTGTTTTCCACGTCATTCATATACGTAAATAATGACCAATTTTCAACGTCTTTAACACGTCACTCTGCTACCTGGGTAGCAATGTGCTATGTAATATGCGCATGCGGCCACTTATGTCATTATCAAAGAATACGTATATACCAAGAAGCGAAGGCCGGCGAAATTTCATTGATGTTGGAAGGGCAAAAATTTTTGTGACAGGTGACAGATAACTAATATAACAGCTGAGTTCGGCTTCGTTACTCTTTTCACTCGTTTTACCCCGCTCTTGATCTATTCGTTCGAGTACTGACAAAAATGCATTTAAATTCATGTTATATATATATGTTTCGAAAACAAAGTAATATTTACAATAAAATAATATAAAATAAAGCAAATGAACAAACAATCCGCACTTTATTCAAAAATATATCACCTTTAGACAGAATTGACATTGACGTATAACTAATATAACTCGCGCATGGGCGTACAAATTTCGATCCATGCAGATACCGTAGCCTTCACTTCTTTATCGATAGGTATTCTTTGTCATTATCAACATTAAAATATCAATTGTGTAGACGTATTCACTGTCGTATTGCTTTTTAAAATTTGTTTCATAATTTAATTTGTAATTAAAATAATCCGAGCCGGGAAATTTCTTTGGCGACACAGCCGATTTTTTTCTGTGTTTTATCTTACATTTTTGTTAGTTGTGTATAAATTTTACTTTCCCGGACCCATCAAAGGGAAAGTAAGGTGAACGAGCAAAAAAAAATTGAGATATCGATGGAAATATCCATTTTGAGGTCCCCCAAGAAGATTGAGACCACTTCCAGCGTATGGTATGTCTGTGTGTCTGTGTGTAATCTTCCACGATAACTGCCGAACCGTTTGACCAATCAAGCTGACATTTGGTATGGAGGGTCGGTGTGTGCCTAGAATGCGACCATTTTGGTTTGAATTGGGACAGTGGAGGGTCCTCAAGACCGACATTGGTTAAATATACATGTAACAATTTTTTTCTTTGTTTAAATTTTAAGGACAAACAATACATTTTAGTGCAAAATGTTGTAGTACAAAGTTTTAGAACATAAAATTACCTACAATTTTTGTCTTAAGCCTTTTCCAAAATTTCCAATAGTTGCGCCACTAGAGGGCGCGTAAAAATGTGCATGTATGTTTTCTATAGTTTTTCTTGATTTTGAGGACAAACAATACATTTTAGTGCAAAATGTTGTAGTACAAAGTTTTAGAGAATAAAATTCTCTATAACTTTTGTTTCAAACTTTTTCCAGAATTTCCAACAGTTTCGCCACTAGAAAGAGCGTAAAAATGTGCATGTAGGTTTTCTCTAGTTTTTCTTGATTTTGAGGACAAACAATATACTTTAGTGCAAACTTTTGTGGTACAAAGTTTTAGAGAATAAAATTCTCTATAACTTTTGTCTCAAACTTTTTCTAAAATCTCCAATAGTTGCGCCACTAGAGAGCGCGTAAAAAATGTGCATGTAGGTTTTGTCTTGTTTTTCTTGATTTTGAGGACAAACACAGTGCAAAATTTTCTTGTGCAAAGTTGTAAAGCATCAAATTTTCTTTAACTTTTATGTTTAACTTTTATCGAATTCCTCATAGTTTCGCCGCTAGATGGCGAAAAAAATACACATTTAAAATTCCCTACAAGTATTGTAAGAAAATTTTTCCCGAATTCCAAATAGTTTTCACACATAATTTTAGGAGATCCTAATTGTAGCAGTATGATATATATCGTACGCATGCGCAGCTTATGTCATTACCAACATTGAAATATTAATTCACCATCGGTTCGCTATTTTTAATGTGTTTCATACATTAATGTAATGCTTGTTATTTTGTAATTAAAATAATAATAATAAATAACATATTCTCTACGGTCGAGCCGGGAAAGTTCTGGGGTGACACAGCCTATTTTTTTAGAAGTATCTTCGTTTTTCAAGAAGAAAAATAAATGCAATGAAGATAAATTAAATTAAAAATGTTAAATATCATTATTAGGAGCAACTATGGTGTACATTAAGTATATATAAAATAGATGAAGAAAATCGAGACCCAATTCTACAGAAAATAATAAATATTAATTCACCTCAAAAAAATTTTTTTTTCATTTAACTAACCCAATTTCAACTATATCATAAAAAGAACAAATTTTTGTGCAACGATTGTAAAATTGCGTGCAGAAGAAAGGTGCCTAACAATCAGAAAATTCTTCACAAGCGAGCAGACAAGGCATTGTTAGAAGCGGAACAACGGAAGTTGCCGTTTGACCATTTGTTGCCCATTTAAGCTAATTTTTCATTTTATTGTTGTTTTTGTGTCACATGCTTTAATGTCTAAGTGACCGTGTCGATGTCACATTTCAAAAGATTAGCGTTCAAAAGAATAGTTGAAAAGCCAGAATGTGTGTGCGTAGGTGTTAATAGTATTACGAACACATTGATGTATTATGTAATAGAGGCCAGGACGTAATTATAGCTAGTTATGTGCTATTTTAAGGGGTAAGGGATTTTTTATTTAATATAAAATAATCATATTTTTTATTTAAATTTATTTTAGTACATTTAATAAATTCATATTTCTCCTCTCTGAAATAAAAATAGACACACCTTTTGTTCTAACGTCATACTTTTTCCTAAAATTATTATATACCTGGAATTTCCTTTACAACAATTATTATTCCAAAGCGCGAGTCCCGTGACCTTGTAGTGATCTTTCTTTAGGTCACCTTCGGCGAAATACTGACTATAGTTAATGCTTTTTAATAAACATCATTAAGTGATGTACCGTGAATCATCGAGTTTATTTATACACAACTATTAAAACTAATATCATTTTAAAACACATAATTGAGAGAAAATATTTTTTTTATTAAAATATCATTATTATTGGTTTCGTTGGCTCTTGGTCTAGTTAAAAATTCAGTAGATAATTAGTGCTAAATTTTCAATTTTGTTATTCTAATAGTTCTGAAAAGTTATATAATATAAACTACAATGTATTTTATTATTTTAATAATATTTCGATTTCTCCTTAAATAGTTACAATCAGAGCTGGGAGTAACGGAACTAAAATGTTACTTCAGTAATGTGTTACTAAATGTAACGCGTTACTAATAACTTACTTACTTTTTAAAGTGGTCGAACAATAACATCATAACTTTGTAAAAGTAACGCGAAATCGTTACTTCATTACTAACGTGTTACTTCAATACTCAGGTTTTTCTTTTTGTTGCTGCTGTTAGTGCTATTTAATGGGAAATCATTTATTAATATTTTTTGTACCCCGTGGATTTCGCGCGCCACTTATGTATTGACGATTATTTCAAAAAAATAAAAATCAAGTTGCTGTTTATTTTTAATGTTGTTTTGATGTTTTGTTCAGTAAAAAGTGTTACGTTTTATGTTGAATATTTGGAATTTGGAAATTTAATAAAATATGATTTACAAATAAAAATATAAGCGTTATTTTCCTTCCTTGTTCTATTAAATCTAAAGGAGTAAAATCTATTTATTGTAAAGAATTTTAGGGACCCCCATGTCCGGGCTCCGATCAGGGTGTCTTTAAATAAGTCAGCATTATGACATGATGATGATGTAAATATAAATACCTGATAAAATGTAAATCAGTATCAATTTAGCATTCATTGTAATAAGAATCGAACCGTAATATATTCAGTTAAAATATTTATCGGTAGTTTATTTAGTGAAAACCCTTTAAGGACTTTTGCTAACATTATTACGTTACAGATACGCATTACTTTACTTTTTCACCAACGCGTTAGATTGAAAAGGCAGCATTTTTACATGGGAACTTCAATTACGTTTTTATTCATTTTAGTTAGTCTGATCTCGTCTTTATAATTATTAACACCGGTTATTTTCATTTAAAAACTATCTCTTCGAGACGTTTTACATAATTGGCGCAGTCAGTAGGATTGCCACGAAGAATCCAATGTGGATAACTTTCGCTATTTAAATATCTAAGTTGCAATAACGGACTTTTATTTTTTCCGGTATTTCGAACTGTTTTAAAGTTTTTTTGTTGGAAAATACCAATTGTGGTGCAACCAGGATGCTCCAGATGACAAGAACATCCATGTATAGGAAAGTACTGTAAGTCGATTTTATTTTTATATGTCAGACTCCTCTAGTGTCGTTTCCTTATCCTTCAGTGATCACGATAGCGATCTAGAGTCAGAATCAATAAATAACGAAAATATTATAACAGAAATAGTTTTAGTTATACAAAGTTTTAATTCTATATATAAATAATAACCCAGGTAATAAAATGCCTGTCCCCAATTTCTCCAAAGTTCATGCCGAAACCATTCCAGAATTAGATGGTAACGTCAATGAACTTCAATTTTTTGATAGTATCGTTACTCATTTTTATGACAATGTCGATGCTAGATATTATCAGAATGTTATAATTTTTCGCACTGTTATAAGTAAATTAAGAGACTGACTCTACTCGCGAAGTAATAAATATCAGTGGCGCCGCCAATGTTAAAGACATCAAAGACGAACTTATTAGTCATTTTGGTGATCCTAGAAGTGAAAATTGTTTGTCTTTAGATTTAAATAACTTGCTTCAGGGGCCAAACGAAACCCCTTATCAATTTTATGAAAATGTAAGAAAATTACTTAATACAATTTCAAACTAGCTTTATTTGCACGAAATTAACAATGACATTCGTAAATTTAAACAAAACATGTACAATAGTCAAGCCTTATAAGTATTTATATGGTTGGCACCAAAGGACCTAAAACCATGCTTGAAGCAATAAATTTCATAAAAACAAAAGATAATATTAAATATTTACAAAATACTCACAATTTTCAATCAAATAAATAAAACACTTATAAATAAAATAATTTTAACAGACCTAAAAATCAAATTAGATACATGTGAGTTGCTCAAAAAGGAAACAGCATATTTGGGTCATATAATAAGTACCCAAGGCATAAAATCGAATACTGATAAAATAATAACGATAAAAAAATTTCCTATACCCAAAACTACCAAAGAAATAAAAAGTTTCTTAGGACTTTTGGGATATTATAGAAAATTTCTGGAAGTGACGAATACATCGTTAGTTTTTTAAAGTAACGGTAAGGTTAACCTAACGTGTTACTTTGCAGCGAAAGTAACGCTAAAATAATGTGTTACTTTGCAGCAGCAAAAGCAAAGATAAGTAACGCGTCAAGTTTTTTTCAGTAACTAGCTCCGAATTAAATGATAAAATTGTATGATCAAAAAATTGCATAAAATGGACTCAAACAAGGAAAACTTCTAAGGCCCCCTTTCTAATAGCAATTTTTGAAATTTCAGAAATAATGCTGAATTTTCAGTTTCAGATTTTTTCGAAATATTCCAAATATAATTGTAGATATGGAAAAAGAAATGTTAAAAAAAATCAAAAAACAATATAAATTTCTCATGCCTTCTATGCATTTTACCAGTTCTACATCAAAATGAAGAAAAAAAGACAAACGTGGATTGATAAACGATAAATAATGTGTAATGATCACAAGTTTTGAAAAGTGATGGATTATGTATTCTTTGGTTATTACTTCCAAACGTTTCGACTGCAACTGCGATATTCATCCTCAGTGATGTGGACGAAATACTCTTCTTTCTTCCTTTCTATTGAAGTTCTCTTTGTGTTTGTATATTTCTATTGCTTCCAAGTTCAATCTGGTCAAGTAATGTCTTGATGTTGCTAGTAGGTCGGTGTTTTGGAAAAGGATCTTGTGGTCTCCGTCGGATAAAGTGTAATCGGTGACTGCAGACTTTTCGGTTTCTCCTAAACGACAGCTTCGTTTCAGTTCTGTTATTCGTGTGCTAATGCTGAATTATATTTCTTGAAATAGATTTTGAGGTAGAACTGGTAAAATATAAATCATGATAAAGTTTTTATCGTTGTAGATTTCGTGATTTCTTTTTTGATGTCCGCTGTTGTTTCAAATATTTGAAAAAAATCTCACTTACAACAATTTTTATTGTCTAGTATCCCTAGAATTGTGGCATAAAGTGAACAGCGCCAATGTAGATAGGCAGCTGTGCAAGCTACAGAGAGTAGTATATTTTCTGATTATAGGGGCGTTTAGGACAACGCCAAATGCGGCTATGGAAGTTCTGCTGGGCTCCCTCAGCTACACCTATTACTGGAAAAAGAGGCACTGGCAGTAACCTACAGGCTGGATATAAATGGAATTGGTTGAAAACATTCAAGGAAAGGTTATCATTTCATGATTGCAGAAAAACTAAGCGAAAAACCCTGGCTAACCATGCCATCGGACATAATGCTTGTCAGCCACAATATTGTGAAGCCTTTTGAGGTAAAAATACCTGAAAGGGGCAGAAAAAATGAGGTCAGGAATCAGCCTGGTACACAGACGGGGCCAAAACTGAAAACAGCACAGGTGCTGGATTCTATCATATGATCTCATACATTCTAAACCTGGGATCTAAGGCAACGGCCTTTCAAGCAGAAATGACATTGTGAAATGTGATGTTGCGCGAGAATCTTACAAATAAGAAAATCCGCATCCAAACTAGTATTGGACTGTCATAAAACCTAAATGCCCTGGCCTAGGCATGAGGGCATAGAAGGAAATGAAGAGGAAGACCGCCTGGCTGATAAAGGAGCTGAAAAACCTCTAATTGGACTGCAATCCACTTATGGTATTTTATACCAACATGTAAAGGGTATGCTGGAGAAACAATTAAAGGACAAACACAGGACATACTGGATGGAACTTCCGGGACTAAGATAGTCCAAAGCACTCATTGAAGGTCCACCCAAGATGATGCTGTTATGAATAGAAAGGCGCAAGCTTAACAATACACTGCGGACTCAGAAGTAGATTCCCTATATGCAGAAAGTGTGAGGGATAACGAAACTCCTCTATGCCATTGACAGGGACCTGAACAGAGAAAGGAAATGACCCTTTGACCTGAACCCGAAAGCTGACATCGAGTGACATCAACTATTCCTGGCTTTGTCAAGAGTACTGGTCTGTTGTGAAAACTGGCGGGAACAATAGGAATAAAACTTCAGTGCAGGTGGGATTTCCCACTCCCGATTTATCTAGATAGATAGATTTTCCAAGATATTTTTTTTTCAAAATTTGAAAAAAAAATCAAAAGGTGGTTCCTTAGAATTTTTCTTGATTTTCGCTATTATTATCTAAAGTCCACAATTATATTTCCTATATTTCGAAAAAATCTCACTTATATAATATTTTTTACTGTCGTTTAAACGGCGTTGGGTTTAATTTAATGTCTTGTATAGTTTTCTTGTTATAAGAGTTAAAAGAAATGTTAAAGTTATAATATACCATTAGTTATGAAATTTCAAAAATTGCTGAAACTTAAAAGCATTTTCTTGGAGCAAAATAGATCATTTTTTTTCTTTTTGGATCAAAGTAGCTCTAGTATCCCATCCCTATAAAACGAATTTTCAAAGACCAATTCCGATTATTATTCTGTTACTCAAAACTCTTTGACTTTTATTTGTTTATTTATATTTCTTTTTCTTTTATTTCATAACCTTTATTGTTGCAATCATCTTAAATATTGTTTTTTTTTTCAGGTTCACTTAATATTTTTTGGTACACGATTTATTTTTAGCAATTTTTTACTGAGTGTCCTATTTTTATTCTACTGGTTCATCTTCATTTTATTGCTATTCTCTTACTTATTTTGCCGTATGCACTTCTTCATTTATAACTTATTAAATGAAATGCACTAGCATGCATGAATTCTGATAAGTCATAAGCGTAAGGAATTTATGACACTTGATGAACCATCTCGGCACATACCAACTAAAATAAAAGGTGTTGTACATAGAAATGATTAGCTTGCTCATCCTGATTACAGGTAAACGAATCCTGAAGAGCACATAGATCAACGGACCCAATATTTCTGATTCTAACGAAATTTTATTTATTAAAATGATAAACAAATAAGTGGGTTATTGAAATGCATGTACATATTAAAACTGGGTTAATCTTCAGGCTTTCCTAGTATATACAAAAAGTTTATTTGAAAATTCATTTGAATCTAAGTCACCAAGGATTCGACAGTCATAAAGTCTATTAAGTGTGTTTCTTCGCATTATTGCCAAATATTCATGCGTGGAATAATGTTAGAAAGAAGAGAAAATTGACCCAAATTCAAAATTTAATGGTAAAATTGGTGCCATTCGATTGTGAACATCATACACTCTTCTCAGTTTTAATATGTACATGTAATTCAATTACATCCTGTATAATAAATAAACTTCCCATTTTAAAAAATATATCTGATGATGACTTATTTAAATTAATAAAAGATACTTTTCTTTTTAGTTTTATATAAACTAAAGAGAAACATTTTATTTTTTAATTAACGGCGTTCTATTGTTAAAATTAGCCCGTTGGTTCTTTCTGTAGGACAGCCTTCAACAATTTATGACTCTCCGCCCTTTTTAATTCATTAAAAAATATTATTTTACATAATAATGCAGGAAGGGCAAGATGGGCGGAACTCACAGACCAGGATAGCCAACGGCTACTCACTAACCCTTTAAATGCTATACACTTTGAAAGGGATGTGTTTGAAACCCTATAGACAGCTAGTTTGTAAAAATAAAAAAAATAAAATAGGGGTAAATTTTTTTATAGATATGATGGAGCACTTGGTATGTTGATTGTAAATTTTTAAAATTTAAATTAACATTTATATTTAGTCAATACGTTATTCTAATTTAATTTAAATTTGAAGTTTTAAGAACGAAAAGTGTCGGTTCAAATGTGTTAAGATAAACTAAAAAGTAACATATTCCGAAAACATCGAAAAAATAGTTAATCCATTAAGTTCAAATTTACTAGATAATAACTTCATAACATTACAAAAAATCGCAAAATAAACGTAAATAATTACAAAAAATCAGAGGAATAAGAAAAAATGAGAAAATTAGAAAACAAAAGAAGGAATAAAAAATACAGAACAATGAGAAAAAATGAGGAAAGATGAGAAAAAATTGAAAAAATAAAAAAAAAAACAAAAAACCATAAATGAGAAAAAAAAGAGAAAAAATAGAAGAATCGAAAAAATACCCAAAAAAAATAGAAAAAATCGAAAAAAATTTTAAATAACGACAAAAACTTTGGAAATAATTTGGTAGAGGTTCAAAAAACCGCGAGAAATCTAAAAATATCACAAAAAATCGCAAATCAATCACAAAAAAAAACCGTAAAAAATCACAAAAAAAATAACAAAAAAATCGCAAATTATCATAAAAAATCAATGTAATAAAATAAATGAGAAAAAATTAGATAACAAAAGAGAATAGAAAACAGAACAATGAGGAAAGATTAGAAAAAATTGATAAAACAAAAAAAAAACAAAAAATCATAAAAATAAAAAAAAAACGAGAAAAAATTAGAATAATCGAAAAAATCGGAAAAAAACAAACTTTGAAAAAAACAAAAGAATTGAGAGAGAAATTAGAAATTATTGGGAAAAATGAGATATAGAATTGAAAAATACGGAAAAAACGAGAAATAAAAAATAATGTAAAAGCCGAAAAAACGCTAAAAATCGTAAAAATAACGAACAAGCCTCAAAAAACGCAAGAAAACGAAAAACATCACAAAAAATTGCTAAACGATCGCAAAATAAACGCAAATAATCACAAAAAATCAGAAGAATAAGAAAAAATGAGAAAAATTAGAAAATAAAAGAAAGAATAGAAGAAACAGAACAATAAGGAAAAATGAGGAAACATGAGAAAAAATTGGAAAAATAAAAAAAGAACAAAAAATACAAAAATGAGAAAACAAAACGAGAAAAAATTTGAGGAATCGAAAAAATAACAAAAAAAAATAGAAAAAATGGGAAAAATTATCTAAAAATATCACAAAAAATCACAGAAATCAATGGAATAAGAAAAAATGAGAAAAAAATAGAAAAGAAAATAGAATAGAAAAACAGAACAACGAGGAAAGATTAGAAAAAATTGAAAAAAAACAAAAAAAAATCAAAAAAAACAAAAAAATCATAAGAATAAAAAAAAACGAGAAAAAATGAGAAGAGTACAAAAAATCTTAAAAAATCAGAAAATATAAAAAAGAAACAAAAAACATAATAAAAAGTGAAAGATAAATTAGAAAATATTGAGAAAAAATACAGAAAAAACGAAGAAATCAAAAAACCGAAAAAAAGACGCTAAAAACGAATAATAAGGCTAAAAAAAACGCAAGAAATCGAAAAACATTACAAAACAATCGCAAAAAAACCGCAACAAAAAAATATCACATTATCACAAAAAAAACAAATGAATAAGAAAACAATTATAAAACGAAACAGAACAATGAGAAAAAATGAGGAAAAATTAGAAAAAAAAAACAAATTTTATTTTTTGTATCTCTAAATAAACCTTTTTGTAGATTAGTTCTGAAATAATCATTTCCTCATAAAAAAATTTGTAACTAACAAATAATCCCCACAAAAGACTTCTGGTACTGAAAAAAATCATTATAGTATAAATCAAACCGATTATTTATTTGGAGAAAAAAAGTTGTTTACTGTACAAATCAGTTATAGATTTAGATAAGAATATTATAAAATATTAAGATGAGTATAGCACCGAGTCGTGAATTTAACGTCTGAAGCACCCACATAGTTCGGAAAGAGATGAACTGCGGCCTTTGTAATGTTGACGTAGTTTAAAAACTATCACGGGTAATAAGACGTGTACGATACGCCAATTATAAGAGAATTACACCAGGGGGCAGCACTTAACGAGGCATTTTAGTCATTAATTTTGGCCAATTTTAAAAAATCATTAAAAAGACATTGAGAGCTCAAAATGAGTTATTATATTCAAAATAGGTCTATTCATGGATTCATTATGAAATTTGAAATTTAAAGCTCCTTGTTTTTTTTCTCGAAAACTGTAAGGAATTAAAATTTAAAAATGCTAGAAGCCCTAGATAATATTACCTAATTTATTTTGCCAAAATTTTAATTTTTTAACAAAATTGCTTTTTGAGATATCCTTGTCCGAAAATTACAAAGGGAGCTGTAATCACCTTAGGCGAGATTATGGGTCAATAGGTTTTGGCCAGGCGGGTTTAATGTTGTCATAAAAATCTTCTATTTAGGTACCTGATGTCACTAAAATTTCAATTTCACTCAAAACTAAAACCCAGCGGTCGTCATATCTGGCAACTAAGCAAGTGTTATTGGAGGATAATAAACATTTAAATTTTTCTTAACTAAATATTTTTTCTGTTAACATATTCGTCTATTTTGTAACCATGCCAACAAATTATATAATTTGCGTATTTTATTATAACAATGATACTTTTTAGTCCTATTTCTAATTTTGATCCTAAGATGTCTTCCTATACCTATTCTCACAGTAAAATCATATTTTTTTTAAATTCTTTTGTATTAATGTTCAGAAATGCAAACCTTCTCTAACTGGTAACATTCTATTGTCATTTAAATGACAAAAACAAATATTTAAACAAAGCGTAGAGGCATGAAGCTGCCTCGCAAAGGTGGTTTTTTTTCTAGTAAAACAATACCATGACAAATGGACAAACCGGTTTATAATAGAATTAAAATCTGGATCATTAATATCACGAGAAAAGAGAGCGCGTCAAAAATGTTGACCCTTGTTAAGGGAGCAGGGAATCGTACCCTTACATCCATTTAATTTTTAATAGGTGCTAATAGGGGATGTTGGGACAAAAGAGGCTAAGGTCTTCTTTTAGATAACTATGGATTTAATGGACAATGACATGTTTTTTTTTGTCTTACTCTACAAATTTCGTCTGTAAATGTAATTATAGCATATGTTTGAATTTTTAATTGAATTTAATTGATTGCCAGTTGTTAGAAATTTGATGGTTGTTTCGAATTGTTAAATGAAGCGTTTAAATTTACGAAAATGCCGTTACACAACAGCCTGTTATTAAGAGAGAGAATTAAAAAATTATTTTTGAAAAATCGCCTTTCGTGCAACATGCAACGCGGCATATGGGCCGCAGTTTTATTTAATATGATTATTCATATGGTTGGTCTAGATTAGAAAAAATATTCCACTTAAACTAGAAAAATATCAGAAGGAAATGTTTCGGGGTAATTTTATAATTAAATTTACACAATGAAATCTCTAAATAACCAAGAAATTCCGGAAAATTAAACGCAATTGTAGTCGTCCGTAATTATAAATATTTTTGTATGTTATTTTAATGTTTTATGTCAGTTTGTAGGAAATACTGATGGAAAAGTCATTCGCAGAAGTGCTGTGAAATTGGTTTTTAATAAAAAAACTAATTTTATTTATACAGTGTTATCAAATCTTGATAAAAAGGCCTGCATCAAACCCTGTAAAATCCAACCGCACGGTTCTTATGGAAAAAGAGTCCCAGTCGAATTGGCTGAAAATGTAGTATAATGTAGTTTATCATGCCCTGATCAAATATCTTCATAGGCCCAACTAGATCTAATGAGCAGTTTTTGATATACAGGATGTTAAACATAAGGAGGCAGTGTTGTTTTTTATCTTTAGAAATCAAATAGTGTGGCGATTAGTTTGTTACAACAAGTTAAAGATAATAATTATAATATTAATATTATCGATATCAATTGTAATGAGACTCTGTCTACAGGGTGATTCTTTTTCTACTGGCCAATTTTTTTAAGATTTTTATGTAATTTTTTGAACAAACTCAGTCAAACGCAAAAGACCGTAGCCTTACAGAATAAGTAAACATCACTTGATTTTAATATTGAATGATTTCAGGTTACTATTATACAGGGTCACTTAAAATTGTATTCTTTAGTTCTATTTATTTTAATTTTTTTAGGAATATATACAGGGTGATTCACGACCGACGCCACGGAGTTTAATGGCGAAATGGCATATATTCGTTAATTTTTATTGAGGTGGTGTTATGTAGGTCAATAAGGACTACATTTTAAAAATATTTTGAAATCTACAAGGGGCTCCAAATAAAAGTGCCATACAAAAGTTATGGTTTTTAAATGTAACACAATATATTTTTTTTAGATTCGCCATGAAAAGCTGATTTCAAAAACCTATTATAAAATGAATTGTTTTTTCAAATCCAAACGACATAAAATCGGATAAAACGGCTTACATATCCATATCCTAACTTTTTGAGTTCTACTTGGTGGCATAAGAGTGAAATGTATACCTGGTGATCAAAATTTGCGTATTTTGAGTGACCCTCTATAATAGTAAACTGAAGTCATCCAATATTAAAATCAAATGATATTTACTTATTCTGTAAGTCTACGGTTTTTTGCGTTTGACTGAGTTTGTTCAAAGAATTACATAAAAATCTTAAAATTGGCTAGCAGAAAAAGAATCACCCTGTAGACAAGAGTCTCATTATAATTGATATCGATAATATTAATATTAAAATTATTATCTTTAACTTGTTGTAACAAACTAATCGCCACACTATTTGATTTCTAAAGATAAAGAACAACACTGCCTCCTCATGTTTAACATCCTGGGACTCTTTTTCCATAAGAACCGTGCGGTGTCCTTTGTAAAATAATCAAATGGAAAAACTGTTTGTCCTCTTTCATATTTTTTTGTGAAGTACAGAATAAATATTTTTCATATTTGGGATAGAAGAAAAAGGTACAGACAACTTCTAAATAAGTATGTATCCTTAGAACTGATGATGTCCAAGAGTGCACTTTTCATCCCGATCTCATTTTTTATAAGAATTTCGTAGTTAGCACAATCAAATTTAAGTACACGTATTGAAAGAAATAAGATGTCAATTTCTTCACCTGAGAATTTTTAATCTATAGTACTTTATAATTAAAATAAAGTGGGAATAGAGTTGCAGAAAACATGTCGCGCGAGTATAAAAAAATCCAATTAATTTTTGCAACAGTCGAAGAACCATCCTCGATAAAACGACTAAATTTGGCGAAGAAAAAAGGCCTTTTTCATCAGGATAATGCTCACGACACATGCATGGTCTCAAAATTAGAACTCCATGAACTGAAATTCAAATTAATTAGTCGTCCACACTATTCACTAGATTTAGGTCCCAGTGACATTTTTTCTTCTAATTATTGTGATAAAATGCCGAAGTGGAAACCGCTGCAGCTCGGTATCTTTCAGGTACACACAAATATTTCTTTTTACAGAAGAGTTTGGAAAATCGTTTAATCAAATGTATCGAGGAGACTAAATAGATAAATAATTTTTTTATGAGCATTTTGATTATAAAGATGAGTACTGCGATGATGGTGGCAAGTTTTCCGGGTTTTCCTAAACCGATAACCAAATGGTGCTATCAATCCTCAGTAAGTCGTCCCGGAGCGCCACGGCAAATAATAATAATAGTCGTTCACTCGTATGGAGGTGAAATGTAGGGTGAGTATTAATATTATTATCATTATTATAATAAACAAAAAAAAACCAATTTTAAATTAACTTTGAACTAATAAAAACGTGGGGTGCTTCCACTAACTTGAACTTTGCAATTTAAGTTATGAGGGTGGGAGGCGGGATATATATCTGCGAACATGTCAAATACTTGAAAATTAGTAATTAAATTATTCTTAAAAAAAATAAAAATATGTGTTTTACAATTTTCCGTAAATCCAGTTAGGGAGGCGAAAACGGGAAAGGGTTTTTTTTGAAGACTTGAAAACTGGTATTAAAGATATTCTTTAGAAATAAAGAAATATGTGCTTCAAAATATTACCAAAATCCAGTTAGGTGGGGCGAAAACGGATGAAAGGGGTTTTGTTATGAAGCTACCGTGTTCGCAAACCCCACGAAAAAATTCTGTTCGCAAAATCCTTAAACCGTCATTGAATAATTCATGAAAAATTCGTAATTAATCCTTGAAAACACCTAAAAGAATTACTATTAAAAAATACTTAAAAAACTTGATAAACCTTAAAAAGTTAAAATTTATTGATAAATCTTTGTAAAATCCTTAAAAAACTCAAGAATGAAAAATCATTGAAAAAATCTTTAAAATATCATTAAAAAATTCTGAAAAAATCCTTGAAATTCCTTTTAAAAATGCTTGGATTATCCTGGATTAATTATTGAAAAATCCTTGAACTATCATTGAATAATTCATGAAAAATTCGTAATTAATCCTTTAAAACACCTTAAATAATTATTATTAAAAAATAAGTTTTATCAAGTTTTGTAAAAAAAATTGAGCTACTTTGTATATAATAACTGTAACTATAAAATATTGTATTTTAATATGGTCATAGAAAAGGTCGCTAAACGACATAAATCACAGAATTGTTAATTTTAAAGGGGATGTTAGACAAGAGCGTTAACTGACTCTACTCTCTGTCCACCCTTTCTAGGGTGTGTAATGTTTTACAGGGCATGACAAATTGAGCAGATATGATACGAGACATCGATCTTTTTCCAAAATTAATGATCGGACCAGGTGATACATGATGCACTGCCGTTTCAAATCAGAAATATTGTAAAAAGGGTTATTTTAAATTAAGATTTTAATATTGAGAACATTTATCAAATTTAGGCGCTTTTTACAAGATTAAAATAAACAGAGATAAAACAAAGTCGTTTGCAGCGATAAATAAACCCGTAAACAACCATAAAAATAGTTATTAAAAGAAAAAACCATAAAAATAGTTATTAAAAAACTAGCGTTCAGCGATAAAAAAGAACATATATGGCATTAAAACATACTCACTTGAAGCGATAAAAAAAATTCACATGCACCCTTAAAATAGAATTTGTGTCGCGATAAAAGTACAAGATTAAAATAACTTGTAAGCAGCAATAAAAATTAGGTGATAGCGATAAAATAAAGTCGTTTGCAGCGATAAATAAACCCATAAACAACCATAAAGATGGTTATTAAATAACTAGCCTGCAGCGATTAAAAAGAACGTATATGAAATTAAAAAAATATTCCCTTGAAGCGATAAAATAATTTCACGTGCAGCGATAAAATAGAGCTTGTGTCTCGATAAAAGTCCAAGATTAAAATAACTTGTAAGCAGCAATAAAAATTAGGTGACAGCGATAAAAGAAAGTCGTTTGCAGCGATAAATAAACCCATAAACAACCATAACGATGGTTATTAAATAACTGGCCTGCAGCGATTAAAAAGAACGTGTATGAAATTAAAAAATACTCCCTTGAAGCGATAAAATAAGTTCACGTGCAGCGATAAAATAGAGCTTGTGTCTCGATAAAAGTACAAGATTAAAATAACTTGTGAGCGGCAATAATAAATTAGGTGACAGCGATAAAACAATGTCGTTTACAGCGATAAATAAACCCGTAAACAATCATATAAATTGTTATTAAAAAACCAGCCTGCGCCGATCAAAAAGAACGTGTATGGAGTTAAAAAATAATCGCTTTAAGCGATAAAAGAAATTCACGTACAGCGATAAAATAGAGCTTGTGTCGCGATAAAAGTGCAAGATTAAAGTAACTTGTAAGCAGTAATAAAAAATTAGGTGATAGCGTCAAAACAAAGTCGTTGGCAGCGATAAATAAACAAGTAAACAACCATAAAAATATTTATTAAAACCAAGCCTGCAGCGATCAAAAAGAACGTGTATGGAGTTGAAAAATACTCGCTTGAAGCGATAAAATAATTATTTCACGTGCAGCGATAAAATAGAGCTTGTATCGAGATAAAAGTACAAGATTAAAATAACTTGTAAGCAGCAATAAAAAATTAGGTGACAGCGATAAAAGAAAGTCGTTTGCAGCGATAAATAAACCTGTAAACAAGCATAAAAATAGTTTTTAAATAACCAGTCTGCAGCGATCAAAAAGAACGTGTATTGAGTCGAAAAATACTCGCTTGAAGCGATAAAATCATTCACGTGCAGCGATAAAATAGAGCTTGTATCGAGATAAAAGTACAAGATTAAAATAATTTGTAAGCAGCAATAAAAAATTAGGTGACAGCGATAAAAGAAAGTCGTTTGCAGCGATAAATAAACCCATAAACAACCATAAAAATAGTTTTTAAATAACCAGTCTGCAGCGATCAAAAAGAACGTGTATTGAGTTGAAAAATACTCGCTTGAAGCGATAAAAAAATTTCACGTGCAGCGATAAAATAGAACTTGTGTCGCGATAAAAGCACAAGATTAAAATAGCTTTTAGTTGTATAAAATATATTAATATTTTTTTTTGTTACAATATTATTAATATTATGTTTGTTTTAATAGAATCCTACTCAGCATGAGTCGTTTTTAAAATTCCGTATATTCTTGAACCCCTCTCGCACACTGTTACTTTTCTATCAGAAAAGGCGTGCGAAAATTATGCTATTAACAAGGTTTTTTTGAATAGGTACATCAGGGGTACAAAGAAATTGAATTATTTATAATGCGAGCGAGGAAAAGGGTTGTTCTTTAACATCGTCACGGGTGGTATTTGACACCTTTTTATATTTGTTATTATTGATGTGTCAAAGCTAATAGAATTAAGAGTTTGGTTTTATTAAAACGTGAGATATTTCAGGCAAAAGTAATTATTAATAGTATCTTTATATTGGGTGTAAAAATGGTTTTTTAAGTATTTTCAGTTAATGTTAAGTTATCCTATCCTCTAGTACAATTTTTTTCTGCGCAGAACAGGGTAGTGGGTAACAAAACATAATTATTCATTTTGGACGAAATCTCGCCTAATATAACAACTAATCAGCGGTTTTTAGCGGTTTTTTTTATGATATTTAAAATATTTATCAAAAGGTCGCGTCGGTGCTACTTTTGCAAATTTATCTAGAGAAAAAAGCTGAAAGTCGTATCAATTTTACTAAAAATCTATATTATAAGCGACAAAGTCCTACGCTATTTTAAACGGCATTTGGTCTTCAACAAAAAAGATTAAAAAAGTTTTCTTCTATCTTTAAAAATAAAGGTGATAATTAAATAAAACGAAAATCATCAATTTCGGTTTTAAGCAAATATCTCTGAAACCGGACCTGATATTAAAATTTTTCAAAATCCGGTAAATTTGTCTTGATAATATACAACTTTTTTCCCATTTAATCAACCTTGTATCTGTAACGGTTAACGAAATCCTAAAAGTGTACGTTGAAATTTTCAACACCCTGTATAGCGAAATACAGACGAAAATATGGAAAAATAGAGAAAAATAGGGATAAACATGGAAAATAGTGAAAAATGGGGGGAAGTGGGGAAAAATTGAGGAATATGGAAAAATGGAGAAAAAAGGAAAAAAACAGGGAGAAAACTGAGGAAATATGGAAAAATATTGGAAAATGGGAAACAATGGGGAATTATAGAAAAAAGGAAAAATACGAAAAATAGGAGAAAGTTGGGCAAAACGGCGAAAAATAGGTAAATGAGATAAAATATTGGAAAAAGTGAAAAATAGGGAAAAAAAGAGAAAAGGACAAAAAGTGGTGAAAATAAGGAAAAATGGAAAAAATAGGGCAAAATACACAAAAATAAGGATTATAGGGAATAAATGGGGAAAATAAGGAAAAAATAATGGAAAACAGGAAAAAACAGAAAGAAATAGGGAAAAGATTAGAAAAATATAGAGAAAACTAGCGGACTATAAGGAAGTAGGGTGAAAAATAGTGAAAAATGGGGAAAAATAGAGTAAAATAGGGAAAAATAGTAAAATAAGAGTAAAATAGGGAAACATATGGGAAAAATTGGGAAATTAGGGAGGATAGAATAAAAGAGGGGAAAAATTGTGTAACTAGGGATTAATAGGAAAAAACAGAAAAAAAATCGGTTGTGTCGCCCCAAAACTTTCCCAACAAGTATCCACGAATACTTTTTCAGATATTTTATGTTTCAAATTTTGACATTTTTTTATTTTTGACAGGTGACAGAGAGATAATTTTTCAAGGGCTTTCAAATAACATATTGCATGTTCAATTCCGTGATATGTTGCATCTGTCATTTTTTGAAAGTGATACTTTCGTTTGACAGATGCCGTACAAAAACTAATGGGTTCTTCCGATGGGTAACCCAAACCCCTATACCAAATTTCAGCTCAATCGAATTAATACTTTTTCGGATATTTAATGCTAAAGTTTCAAATTTTGACATTTTTTATTTTTGACAGGTGATAGTTGGAGAAATAATTTTGACTGTTCTGAATAGAGTTTTTCAAGGGCTTTCAAATGACATATTGCATGTCCAATTCCGTGACATATTCCATCTATCATTTTTTTATAGTGACACTTCCGTTTGACAAATGTCGTACAAAAACTAATGGGTTCTTCCGACGGGTAACGCAAACTCCTATACCAAATTTCAGCTCAATCGGATTAAATGTGTAGCCTCTATTATGGAAGAATACACACACAGACAGACACACAGACAGACAGACAGATAGACAGACTTCCATCTGGAAATGGTCTTAATCGTCTCAGGGGACTCGAAAATGGATATTTCCATTTTTATCTCGAAATATAGAGAAAAATAGGGAAACATGGGAAAATAGTGAATAATATATAGGAAAAACATGGAAAAATAGAGAAATTAGAGAAAACGGAAAAAACCTGGAAAAAAGGAGAAAAGATTAAAATATGGAAATAGTTAAAAATACGAAGAAATATGGAAAAATGGGAAAAATTGTCAAAAATAGAAAAAAATTAGAAAAAGATAGATAAAATAAGGAAATTAGAGATTAAT
This sequence comes from Neocrepidodera transversa, assembly GCA_963243735.1. Taxonomy (NCBI): domain Eukaryota; kingdom Metazoa; phylum Arthropoda; class Insecta; order Coleoptera; family Chrysomelidae; genus Neocrepidodera; species Neocrepidodera transversa. The sequence goes on along the minus strand of OY725347.1, from coordinate 22,945,280 downwards.
AGAGAAAAATCAGGAAAAGTAGGGAAACCGATGGGAAAATAGTGAAATTATAATAATAATAATAATTTTTATTAATTAATTTAGACATACAAGAATGTATTGGACAGGTCAGACATGAGAGAAGAATTTGAAAATTACAATAAATACCTACTTATTAAAACAAGTACAAAAACAAAATAAAAACAATTAAAAAACAGTTAATTTTTTTTAAAAATTGCAAACAAAAAGCAGAAGCAGTTTAAAATTACAATAATTATAATACAAATAACATTATTATGATAAAAAAATTGTCCTGGAAATATTCATTAACACTGTAGTAGGTTTTACTTGTTAAAGAAAAATAGTAAAAACAGAAAAAATAGATAATAATGAAAAAGAAAAAATATAAAAAATACTGAAAAACAGGAAAAAATATGGAAAAGCAGTGAAAAATAGGTTAAAATAGGAAATAATATCAATAAATAGGAAAAATAAGAAGATATGGTGAAAAATACGGAAAAATAAAGATTATTAGGGAAAAATGTAAAAAAAATGAGAAAAAATAGGCAAAAAAAAATAAAAAAACAAAAGAATTAAATACAGAATAGATTGGTAAAAACCGCAGCTTCTTTAATATTAAGGGAGCGCCCTTCCAAAAACCATTCCAAAATAATTGGTAAAATAATTAAAAATAAATGAAAATTAGGCGAAATTTTAGTGTAAGAATTAATAAATTATATTAATTCTTTAGATTTTGATATTATTAACATAAAACAAAAAGAAATCCTAATGATTCTATTTCTGATATTAATTTGTCAAAATACAAACAAGTTCTGACAAAATTAAAAGGGCATTAGAATTCGAAGAGCCAACAGTGGGTAGATGAATACAATGAGAGGAGGCCTAATTTGGGAAGTCAATTTTTTAATTTATGTCTTGAGGCATTTAGGATGTTTCCTTTGTCGCCAGTTGTAAAGCGAGGCACAATTTAACAGTTTTAAAAAGAATAGGGTGTTGTAAATCTTTCTTCGTCTTTTGTTCTGTGCAACATAGTTATAATATATCAGGCGTCCTAGAACTTGTTTTAGTTGATTGACAAAATAAATTTTTTTTACAAAACTATGGGAAAGTCCTGCATTTAATAATCAAAAATACAAAAAAAATCAAAAATATTATTTAATATAATTTTGAATCCAAGGGCGAAGATCTGTAAGGAGGGAAGTTTATTTTAATATTATAATTAATTTATCTTTTGCAAAAATTTGGTGGGACTTTTATTATAAAATTTATCTTAAAAGGGTAAAATTTATTTATTTTATATTTAAAAATATTAATTTAATCTGTCCAATTTAACCTTTGACTTGAAGTCATGAAAAGTATTTCAAATTTTCAAATTCAAATGCAGAATAAAATATTATTTAAAAATGGAAATCAAAAATTATGTCAAAGTTTAGATTCACTGTCTTTTATTTTGAAAAGTATCAATTAGTAAATAATTATAATGTACCATCCTAACACTCTGTATTCCTTCTAGAATAATTCAAGATTGCACTAGCATACATATTTCGTCTCTTGTTAAAAAAATGATCTCTTTTCCTCTCATAGTAGCTATAAAATATTATATCCAAATTATTCATCTAACGAATTTTACCCAAATGCGACCTCTCAATACTAACAGATCATTCTTATTTAACTAATCAAATTAAATTTAAAGGATTTTAATTTACTTGATCTCTTTTCTTTTTCTTTGGTTGTGAGATATAACATCCCAGCAGCATAAATACCCAGGTAACTCAACTCAGCATTGCAAGTAAAGATCGCTATTCTGGCCGCCAAAGGTCTTGTCAATACCATACGACCATTGGAGTATTTTCTTTCTCCACTGACGCTGCCCGTGCAGTGGTCTTCACACTATAAACGGAAGGTGGTGCCCGAGGCAATCCGAAACATGGACTAAGTCGTCCAAAGTGAGCCGTAACGTCCGAAGTGCGTTACAAATTTGGCACCCGAGGAGGGACCGTTTTTATGGTGTACCAGGACCGCTGATTATCGAAATTGTGAAAAAAGCCGTTTTCGAGGCTAAAAAATTGACCGACCATCCTAGAGAGCCGAAACTGCCGTAGAACGCTTCAGAAGACTGAAATATGTCGAAATCCGTTGAAAACATCCGACCTGTCAGTTTGACAAACCGAAAAATGACACCGAGCGACACATCGTTTAATAGGTTTGCCAGATCATGGAATCGATTGGTTATATCCATTTTACAATCTGAGAAGCCGTTCTCAAGATACAAGGTAAGCCGTAATTTTAATTTAAAACGAGATACAGCGAGGAATTCCGACTAATACCGAGCCATTAAACTTACGAGTGCGCAGAAGCACAAATTTTACCTGATGACCGCTGTTAGACACATTTTTGTGCATTGAGAGAAAGATTGAGAGTTGAAATCAGAGACTCGACCGAGCAAGACGTGCGAATTACAAGTTTGAAGAAAACGTGAATAGAAAGGACCGTTGAAATACCAAGAAGATGCCGAAAGATCAGGCAGGATTACAAGTCAGCATTGGAGTCTCGACTGAGTAAGACATCCGAAGTACCGTAATTCTGCCATTGATGATAAATGACTGGTTTATCACTTTCGATGGTACTCAAGATCCCGCCCCATTTCTAGAAATACTAGAGGAAATTCGAGAGTATTATGGAAACGCCGCCGCCTTGGAAGAGTTTTGTAGCGCTTTCCAAAATTTCTTCTTTCCCGTCAATTACCGCCACCTCCTATATCACCGACCTACAGACGTTTATTCGTCGACATGGAGGCATAACGGTAGATCAAGAACTGAATTGGCTTTATCGAAACCTACATCCTGAATTTCGACTTCACATCCACAGAACCGACTTCAGCGACGTGAAGGGACTTATAAAAGCCGTTAGAGAATATGAGTTACTACGATTAGAAATCGAATTAGCCCAGGCGTCCGTCCTACACACCCCATACCGCATCGTTTCACCAATTCCATATATATACGTTTCACCTACTCCGTCTATCCCGTATATGACCATACTCGTACTCCCATACCCCCAGCATTTCCTACTGCTTCCGTCACTTTGGGAAACACTGTCGACCGTACCAAGACAATCCAGCAGACGCCAGCAACCCCAACCCCGATCCACCGAAAGGAACGAAGAGTGTTGGCGTTGTAGCACGACGCGACATGTGAGAGGCCAATATAGAGAGGCGTCCCGGATCTTTTGCTCGAGATGTAAAAGAGAAGGAATCATATCCCGTAAGTGCCCTTGTCCGCGGTTGGAAGAACCTCTAGAACGCTGCAACAAAATGAGACCTGTGCAGCAACGCCCTTATGATGCCGTACCCATCATACTAATTGAAGACAGTTACTCGCATTTACCTGTCGACATGCCAAGTGGCACTAGTGATTCCGTTATAGATAATGAAGCTGCGATATCACATCTAGGAGATCGGATAACCGAACAATGGAAGTGCCGAGGAGAGCCGAATGCTCCAATTGACACAAGTATTGCCCGATTGGTAACCACAGAAACCATAACCATCCCAGAGATCCAGCAAGAAGATTACCGTTTAGAGCCAACTTCTGAATATATTTTGGTAGACAACCCCTCCTTTGCGATGATTGCCTGGCCCATACCATGCTTCCCCATCGGTACCACCAAAATAGGATCAGCCTTAATCTGCTACCAGGACAATCGACAGCGAACGGTACCCCTCCAACCTCCCAGCTCCAGATGCAGAGGGTGGAAGTATAGAAGAAAACACCCCCATCAAAAGCCGGACCGAATCTACCTTCTAAGGTTTGAAAAAGCTGTACAAGTATTCCTTTAACAATGTTGTGTTATTTAGTGATTAAACATATCTAGTGCCAGGTCTATTGCAATAAAACTGAAATGAAAATCAGTATATTTCTTGGATCAAATAAAAGTTGATCAAAACATGTAATTGTTTAAATATGATAATAAAAGATTTTATACGAATAAATGAGTATAGAAAAAGCTCTTCAGAATTAAAATAATAGTTTATTCATTTATTCGTGCGGTCTCAGTTCTGCAAACAACTGAGTGGTTCTTTGACCAAAAATTATCTTCAAAGTCCACATTGATAGTAACAAGCTATAATTCTGGGTTGTTAAAACATTAAGAATTATAACGTTCATTATAGGTAAAGCTGTAGTATCCCGATTCAGGTTCGAAGTGTAAAAAAATAACTGGAACGAAAAAGAAAGTTTTTAATTTGATTAAAAAATATATCAAACTTAATTTTTTTCGTCTGTTAAAAAAATGTTTTAGTTGCTAGTTTTTAACTGAAATCTGTGATTTTTTTCATTTTTTTATTTTTAAATTCTATTCGATAAACTGATTTCAATGTGATTAGTAAAGAAGTGTTGTACATATTAGTATTTCCCCATAAACTTCTAGGTGAAACACGTTGTGGGAGACGGTGTATTTTGTATTTAAGGTATAATCTAGAAAAATAGAATTTGGTTTCATATTTTTTAAAAGAAGAAAATCACCCTTTTGTAATATTCATTTTTTTTTAAATTGACTGTACTTATACATATTTTTGTTTTGCCATACATATTATCAAAATTAAAATTATAGATGTCATTATGTTTAAATCATCAATTTTTTCACTTATTTTTTGTTGTGTAATGTTAAATATGTTTAATTCATGTTTCGACTGTTTTCTTGTCTTGTAAAACATTTTGTTAAAATTAAAATTAGTTATCTATGAATTAATGAACTTTTTGTTTTATTTTAGAAACATTATTTCTCCCACTACCTATTTTAGTAGGTTTATTGTAAAATATAATTTTTACAATGTAAAGTAAATTATTACGCATAATAAAATATGTAAACTTCCATAACATGTTTGGTACATTTTCATAATTTATTAAACTTCTTTACATGATGTTCACACAATACATAATGTAAAATTACATGGTACAAGAACATGATTTACTGCGTCAGTTTACAGTACATATCAAATAAATTTACATATATTAAGTTTATTTACATAATATATTATTAAAACTACTTAATTTGTTGTGTTAATTCACATTACAAATAATTTAAATGATTACATATTGTAATTTTGAAAATTATATAATTTAATGTTGGTTACAAAATTGCTAACGTTACATTCTGTAAATTTACAGAACTCTTTTTGCAGTGTAACTTTTGGAATAAAACTTTATCTGTAAAGTCCTTTTAACAATTGTGACAGTCTAATCTTCATTGCCGTTACTAACAGAATCGTTAATTATAGTGAGTGTTCTATCTACCTAATGTTTAGTTTTTAGTCTGTTTATTGTGTAGTGTAAAAGCAGTTTGATTAATCCTAGTCTAAAGTAATCGGAAGTTGTCAAAATTATAAAATAAAATGTATATTATACAACCGTTTCAAATTTATTTAGTTCCTACTCTGGTATCAATTTTATCTCCGTCTATATTCAATTTTTATCTCAATTTTCGTCACCTTTCTTTTAGACTTTTACACCTCGTATTATTATTATTATTATTATTATTATATGTAAAAAAAGTATACAAATGAGCTTTTAAAATAATCACACGCTCGAAAAAAACAAAAGATTAATAATACAGTAGAAAACATAAAAGCATCGCGTGTGTTCAACGAAACTACCTATCAAGAAGTTCCTTTTTTTCTTCTTTTCATCTCAGCTGGTAATTGACGTGAATACGAAATTCGAAGGGGGCAGCAGTAGCGTGGCACTCGCCGGGTGGGTGGAAAAACAAAACAAACTCGTGGCCCAATTGTACCTTCACGTTTAATTGCATAATAGGTGTTTTGTTCTTTTGTTTTAATAATTAAGAATGTTTTTGCCTGTTATGGTGCTAGAAAATGTACAGGGTGTTTTATAATGATGAAAAAATCTACAATAAATGTAGTTCCTTTATTTACAATTTTCTAAATAGTTTCACTGATTCATATCTGATATTAATTTTTATAATTGATTGTTAAATTAACAATATTAGATATAAATGTTTAGATGGTTTCACAAATAAAAATCAGATTTTGCTAAATGGTTGATCTTAATTTTTTTTTAATATTAGGCGGTTGGTGGTTTACTTGATTTTTTTGAGTAAGATCACTTCGAAATCACAGACTCATCAAAAATTTGAATCAGACTCAGGTAATTTAAGCAAGTATCAGTAGCATCGGAGAGAATGAGCCAAAATGAGCAAAACTCAGTGGATAATCGAAACATATCGGCAATATGTTGAACCGAATTACTCCTAGTGAGTGAACTTGAATTATTATCACTCATTACGCGCTGAGCGGTTCGAGACGAATCGTGTGAGAGAAATGAGCTAGTATGAACAGAATGAGGTAGAATGAGCAGAAATTAATAACATTAATCAAGTGAGTTGATCAAGTCAGTTGAATTCAAAGGATTTGCATTCAATTTGGATTAGAATTCTAGGGTTCAACTTCTAACTCTATCTTGGATATAATAGAATGGTTCTAATCAAAGATGTTCAGTATCATCTCCCAACGGCCATGGTTTGGTCCTAACCAGAGTTGCCAACCGTAGTATAATTATTTGTACGATTATTACAACTTCATGTACTATAAAATTTCAAAGTAAATAAAGTACGCACTTTGTACCATAAATTTATAATTTCATATTTTCACAAATCTATAACAATATACCATGATCAATCACTGACAAATTTCAAAAACATCGGTTAGGACAGTCTTCAGTCATCCACCCAACTGGAAAGATCTACGATTATTAAGGATTCTTAAGGATTTTAAAGGATTTTTAATGATTTTTAAGGATTTTTGAGATTTTTATGAATTTTCAAGGACTGTTTAAGAATTTTTAATAATTTTAAACTATTTTTAGCGATTTTAATGTTTTTAAGGATTATTTTAGGTTCTTTACGAATTACAAGATTTTTAAGGAATTTTAAGTATTTTTAAGGGTTTTTAGGGATTTTAAGGATTTTTTCAGGATTTTTTAATGATATTATAAGGATTTTAAAGTATCTTTAAGAATTTCTATGATTTTCTTAAGATTTTTAAAATTGTTTGAGAATTTTAAGTGATTTTTAAAGAGAGTTAATGATTTTTAAGGGTTTTAAGGTTTTTAAAGTTTTTTAATGATTTTTAAGCATTTTTGGGGTTTTTAAGGATTTTTGGGATTTTTAAGAATTTTAAACTATTTTTAGGGATTTTAATGTTTAAGGATTATTTTAAGGTCTTTAAGAATTGCTTAAGATTTTTAAGTAATTTTAAGTATTATTAAGGGTTTTTAAGGATTTTTTCAGGATTTTCCAGGATTTTCAAAGATTTTTTAAGGATTTTTGAAGGATTTTTGAAGGATTTTTAAATGATTTTTAAAGGATTTTTGAAGGATTTTTGAAGGATTTTTGAAGGATTTTTGAAGGATTTTTGAAGGATTTTTGATGGATTTTTGAAGGATTTTTGAAGGATTTGTGAAGGATTTTTTTAAGGACTTAAGAATTTTTTACGGATTCTTTAAGAATTTTTTTAGGATTTTTTTACAATTTTTTTTAGGATTTTTTAAGGATTTATTAAGAATTTCTAAGTTTTTCTTAAGATTTTTAATGATTTTTAAAAAAATTTCAGAATTTTGAGGGGTTTTTAAAGATTTTTAATGATTTTTAAGGATAACGATTTTTAATGATTTTTAAGAATTTATTTGGGGGTTTTAAGGACTTTCAAGAACTTTTAAGGATTTTTTTAAGAATATTAAACTATTTTTATAGGGATTTTAATGCTTTTTAAGGATTATTTCAGGATCTTAAAGAATTGCTTAAGATTTTTAAGTAATTTTAAGTATTTTTAAGTGTTTTTAGGGATTATTAAGGATTTTTTCAGGATTTTTTAAGGATTTAAACCTATTTTTAAGAATTTCTTGCGCTTTCTTAAGATATTTATGGATTTTTAAATTTTTTTCAGAATTTTAAGGGGTTTTTAAAGTTTTTTAAATTTTTTTAAGGTTTTTAAGGATTTTTAACGACTTTTAAGGATTTTTGGGATATTTAAGGATTTTCAAGGACTTTTTAGGGATTTTTAAGAATATTAAAGGGATTTTAATGTTTTTTAAGGATCATTTTAGGATCTTTACGAATTGCAAGTTTTTTAAGGAATTTTAAGTATTTTTAAGGGTTTTTAGGGATTTTTAAGGATTTTTTCAGGATTTTTTAATGATACTTTAAGGATTTTAAAGTATTTTTAAGAATTTCTATGATTTACTTAAGATTTTTAAAAAATTTTTGAGAATTTTAAGAGATTTTTAAAGAGAATTAATGATTTTTAAGGGTTTTAAGGATTTTAAAGATTTTTAATGATTTTTAAGCATTTTTGGGATTTTTAGGGATTTTCAATAACTTTAAAGGATTTTTAGGATTTTTAAGATTTTTAAACTATTTTTAGGGATTTTAATGTTTTTTAAGGATTATTTTAAGGTCTTAACGAATTGCTTAACATTTTTAAGTAATTTTAAGTATTTTTAAGGGTTTTTAGGGAATTTTTTCAGAATTTTTTAAGAATCTTTTTGAAGGTTCTTAAAGGATATTAAAGTATTTTAAAAAATTTCCAAGTTTTTCTTAAGATTTTTAATTTTAACGATTTTTAAAGTTTTTTCAGAATTTTAAGGAATTTTTAAAGATTTTTAAAGATTTTAAGGATTTTCAAGGACTTTTAAGGATTTTTAGGGATTTTTAAGAGTAATAAACTATTTTTAGGGATTTTAATGCTTTTTATATAAGGATTATTTTAGGATCTTTAAGAATTGCTTAAGATTTTTAAGTAATTTTAAGTATTTTCAAGGGTTTTTGGGATTTTTAAGGATTTTTCAGAATTTATTAGGGATTTTTTAAAGATTTTTTAAGGATTGTTTATGGATTTTTAAGGATTTAAATGTATTTTTAAGAATTCTAATGTTTTCTTCAGATTTTTAAATTTTTTTCAGAGTTTTAAGGGGTTTTTAAAGAATTTTAATAATTTTTAAGGATTTTTAAGGATTTTCAATAACTGTTATGGATTTTTAGTGATTTTTAAGAATTTTAAACTATTTTAAGGGATTTTAATGTCTTTTTAAGTATTTTTAAGGGTTTTTAAGGATTTTTTAAGGATTTTTAAAGGATTCTTTAAGGATTCTTTAAGGATTTTTAAGAATATTTTAAGGATTTTTTAAGGATTTTTTAAGGATTTAAAAGTATTTTTAAGAATTATTAAGATTTTCTTAAGATTTTTAAGGATATTTGATCTTTTTTTAAGAATTTTAAGGGATTTTTAAGTGATTTTAAGCATTTTTAAGGATTTATTGTTTACCAAGAGCAGAGGAGTATAATTTATAATCCAGAAAGAGTTGATTGAACTCAGATTCCTAATTGAGATAATTGGTATTTGTTATTTTTGGGGCATGTTGGTGTCGTTACATATTTCTTGTTTCTTTATTGTACTATATTTTTCTCCAATGTACAATAATAATTTAAGTGCCCGTACTATAACAACTTCCAATACAGTTGGCAACGTTGGTTCTAACAACATAATTGCAAGAGATCTCAAAGTACCGACACTAAAAGAAGAACTCAGACAAAAGTATATAAAATATTCTACGAGGCTAGAAGCTCATCCAAATCTTATCGTTATGGACTTAGCACAATTAGTGCAACATAGGCGCCTGAAACATTACTACTCAGGTGACTCTACAGGTTTTAGGGTAACTTTTGTAGACTAATACACTTTCACACGGTTATATTTAAAATATATTTAATGCAAATATAGGAACAGCCAATGAACTGTTTTTTACAAGTCTAATTATATGAACACACGATTTACTTATTGTACATTGTAAATAAATTTGGCTATTGAGAAAAATGGTTTTTGTCCAGAGCTCCTTCAAATTGCTTTGAAATTTCTAACCATTTAGCTGTTATTTTTGGACTCTAATTGCACTCAGTCCATGACAAAATTTTTATGTACCAAGGGTATAAATAGATCTTTATGCCCTGAGGGCGACGATCTTACAAACTTGAGGGCCTCCAGCCGAGGGTTTGTAAGTCGCACGAGGGCATAATCATCTGTTTATACCCGCGGTGAATACAAACTTTTATGTCCCATAGTCCTTTTTGAGGTACTAATTTTATTTAATTTTTTTGAAATCCTTATAATGCGATGAAATATTAAAAATTTTACAATCATTTTTTATTTTTTATATTATAATTTCATAATTTGTAATTTTATTAATAATGATTATTAATAAGTTAAACACAAACTATTTTTTGTCTTTATTCACGAGCGGGTCATAAAATGTACTATGCGGGATATAATGTGCACTTTATGCCATAAAATTTACTATATGCCCGCACGGGCATAAAGTACACCTTTATAAAGTTTGTAACTAAGCAATAAAAATATAATATTCAACTAGTATGACATAAACCGATTTAAATGCGTTAGTTTAATTAAATTAAATGAAAAATGCTAATAATTAAGAAGATAAGAGTTTTTAAAGTGATATTAGAATTTTTAAATTTGATAGAAATAAAATAATTGTGTCCCAAGAAACATAATTATTTTATTGAAGTCACTGCAGATGTAAAAATATATTTTTTAAATTTGAACGCATCACCAGATTCAACATTAAAATTATAAAATAGGTTTCCCAAGAATAAATGAGATATTACCCAAGCAGAACAAGAAGCGTTTCTTTTAAACTGCGGTCAGATTGATTTTTTGTCTTGTCCATCCATTCAAGTCGAAAATTATGGTCTCGAGGTAATTGATTTCTTGGATATTTATATTTAGTTTCGATGAGATTTAGTTTTTTTGTTTTTATTTTATCATAATGAGAGGTTTGTGATGTTTTTCGAGTAGTACAAGAGGAGATTTTTAGAGCGTGAAAATTAACTATTATATTCTTTTTAATTTTTGAAGAAAAACAATATTGTTATATTCATTATATTTTAAATAAATTGAGTTAATCTAGACTTTACACACCTGTCCCTAAATTCATTGAAGCGTATAAATTAAAAATACCTTTCACCGACATTTCGACACCGATATTTCACTTCGCTACCATTCCAAGAATGTCAAAAACAACTTTATTTGTATTCGAAACATTTGTATAGAAAGCATATTGTCCTGTCCTAACAGATAAGTTTCTAAATTGACATTTCTACTCGACTTTTTTTTACCATTCTTTCTTATATTTTCGGATACCTACACTCCGAAACAGGTAGAATATTTTGAACTTGTAATAAATCGTTTTATAGGTACCTAATTTAGATTCTTAGAAGGAGGGTAATTTAGAATGTATTTGTCACCATTTTTGATTTTGTTAATTTTTTGCATTAATTCAATTTTTTTATTTTTAAAATAATATTCGCTGGAAGAGGTAAGATTATAAATTATAAAGAAATGCTAACAAAATAATAAGTAAACGGACAAGACCAGGTATAGAAACAAAAAAGAATAAATATAAACACAAAAATTATTTTTTAGAGTTACGTCGCAATGATAACGCGTGTGTTTGTTTTCTCTATGTGCATTATAATTACTAATGTATCTTTTGATTTGTGGCCGCTCACAGGGTCACCCAAATACATCACATCCTTCGTGGAACACTTCTACCCCATCCCAAAAATAGACAGGTTCGACATTTTTCTTATTTTTTTTTATTTTAACTTAAATTGAGAGATTTTCTTATTTAAAAACGATCAAAAAAAATTGAGCGTAAAATATTAATATTTACGTCCGCTGTAAGCATTTTAAAATCAACGATCGGCGAGATTCTGGAAAACGTACCTATACGCCAGACTAGACCGTGTGACGTCAGTAGCCATTAACGGTTCGCCCCTTTACCGCTGCTGCGCTGTATTCACGATACATACACATTTTACAGGGTTACAGTTTTTAATAAATTTCCTACTTAATTAGTAGATTTTTAAGAAAAATGAGGGTGTTTAGTAGAACTTTAGTAGAATTGATAATAGGCAGGTTCGACATTTTTTTTTTTAACTGAAATCGATATTTTTTTATTAAAAACCGATCAAAAAAAATTGAGCGCAAAATATTAATATTTACGTCTGCTGTAAAATTCAGTAGATTTTTTAGATTTGAATTTAAAACTATATTTTATCGCTATCTTTCTATGGGTATATTTAAGACGAGTGTCTCATTGAAGAAAAAATATTTTGTATCATCCAAACGTGACACGTGATTCGCTTAAATAATAAGTTTGAACAAAAGTAAGTATATGCTCTAGTAGCAGCGTGGAATAATGCTGGTTAGTGATGCGATAGGTCCGGGATCGAATCCCGTACACAGCAAATCTTTTTTTTTGCTTTTTATCGTTATATTTTACTTTTAAACGTTATTAAATATTTTTTTTATTTTTTATTAGGTAATACACAGGCTAGTGGTAGTCAAGACTTCTTCTTATAAAAATAATACCTTTTTTTTGCTTTCTATCGTTATATTTTACTTTTTTATTTTTTTTAATACACAGGCTAGTCTTAGGTATAGTAAAGACTTCTTTTAATAAAAAAATACATATCCCTATCCCCTAAATATACCCATAGATAGATAGCGATAAAATATAGTTTTAAATTCAAATCTAAAAAATCTACTGAATTTTATTAATATTTTGCGATCAATTTTTTTTGATCGTTTTTAATAAAAAATTATATCGATTTAAGTTAAAAAAAATGTCGAACCTGTCTATTATCAATTCTACTAAAATTCTACCAAACACCCTCATTTTTTTTAATCGTGAATACAGCGCAGCAGAGGGCCAAGGGCAAACCGTTCATGGCTACTGACGTCACGCGGTCTAATCTCGCGCGCAGGTACGTTTTTCAACCTCTCGCCGATCCTTGATTTTAAAATGCTTACAGCGGACGTAAATATTAATATTTTGCGCACAAATTTTTTTTGATCGTTTTTAAATAACAAAATTTCTCGATTTCAGTTAAAGCCTATTATCCACTTTTTCCCACGTACGCCCGGAACTTCCACAACTTTATTACAAATATCCGAACCCACAAACTTTCCTTTCCCAAAATGGCTTCATTAATGTTGGGTCCACACCAACATGTTCTATCTTTACCACCATTTTTTTAATGTTACTTAACATCTCCCCCTTTTTCCAGTACCACACATATATTCCAAAAAATTTTTAGACAAAAATCTCTAAAATCTCTAAAAATTCTTAAAAATCCTAAAAATTCACAAAGAATCTCAAAAAATTTAAAACGTCAAATCTCAAAAAATTCAAGTTAGTAAATATCTCAAAAACTCAAAAATTTGATAAAAAAATTTCTAAAAATTCAAAGAAGTCAAAAATCTCAAAAATTCAAAAAACCTTAAAAAATTCAAAAATAAAATCAGAAATAATCTTAAAAAACCTTAAAAAATCAAAATATATCAAAAAATCTAAAAATTCTTTAAAAACCTCAAAAAAACTCAAAAAATCGTTAAAAAAATTTAAAAATCTCATAAAATCTATAAAAATTCTCAAAGAATCTCAAACGATTCAAAGAGTCTCAAAAAACTAAAATGAATTTAAAAAAAAAAATCAAAAAATCTTAAAAAATCACAAAAAACTCAAGAAATATCAAATAAATCTCAAAAATCTTAAAACACTTCAAAAAATCTGATGTGGCCAGCACATGACCTCTCGCCATTTTTGAATCAAAAATTTACAGGTTGACACAAAAAAGTATGAAAAAAAATTATATTTTTGTAAATCTGGCAACAATGGCAAAAGTTTAGAAAATTCTAATGAGATGAAAATAAACTGTAGGGTATACAAAATATATGTGTAAAACTTTATTGCCGTTTTATATAATAATGGCGTCATCACCCATAGCAACTGCCACTTCCGGTTGTGCAATTGGCACCAAAATCTAATCAGATCTAATCTAGGGTATCAGAATCCTGTATGCAAAATTTCAAATTTTTTTATTCAGTAGTTTTTGAGTTATCGTTACTACAACATCCATCCAAACACACACACACACACTAACACACACACACACACACTAACACACACACACACTAACACACACACACAGACATCATCGCGAAAATATTAAAATCGTATTCTAGGGACCCCAAAACGTGTTTATCCATTGAAAACTGACTAACCTATTTTTAGCATGATTCCTATACCTCTCTTATCTGAAGGGCGAGAGGTAAAAATTCTCAAAAAATCTATAAATTCTTAAAAAATCCAAAGAGTCCCAAAGATTCTCAAAAAATCTCAAAAAAACCACTAGAAATCTCAAAAAACCTCTAAAGATCACAAATAATCTTGAGAAATCTCAAAAAACTCAAAAATCTCAAAAAACCTCAATAAATCTCAAAAAACCAAAAAAAAAACCTAAAAAAACCTCAAAAAATCTAAAAATTCTTTAAAAACCCCAAAAAACTCAAAAAATCTCATAAAATCTCTAAAAACTCTCAAAGAATCTCAAACAATTCAAGAGTCTCAAAAAACTACAATGAATTTCAAAAAAATTTCTAAAAAATCTTAAAAAATCACAAAAAACAAATATCAAATAAATCTCAAAAATCTTAAAACACTTCAAAAATTCTCAAAAAATCTATAGATCCTTAAAAAATCTAAAAATTCCCAAAGAATCTCAAGAAATCTCAAAAAACCTCTAGAAAGATCAAAAACCCTTAAAAAATCTCAAAAAATCAAAAAACCTAAAAAAATCTCAAAAAACCTCAAAAAATTCAAAAAATCTCAAAAAATGTCAAGAAATCTCAAAAAATCTCAAAAAAAATCAAAGAATTTCAAAAAAACTCAAAAAATCTCAAAAACTATTAAAAAGAGAAATTGAAAAAAAAATTGGACAAAATTGGAAAAGATTGTAAAAAAAATGTAAACAAATCAAAAAAATCCACGAATACTGTTTCAGATATTTATTGTTAAAATTTAAAATTTTGATAATTTTTTATTTTTGACAGGTGACAGATGGAGAAATAATTTTGACTGTTCTGAATAGAGTTTTCCAAGTGCTTTAAAATGCAAGTCAAGTTCCGTGACATATTGCATCTATTATTTTTTGATAGTAACACTTCGGTTTAATAGATATCGTACAAAAACTAATGGGTTCTTCCGACGTGTAACCCAAACCCCTATACCAAATTTCAGCTCAATCGGATTAAAGGCGTGGCTTCTATCGTGGAAGAATACACATAGACTGACTTCCATCTGGAAATGGTCTTAATCATCTCAGGTGACCTCAAAATGGATATTTCCATCTTAATCTCGAAATTTTTTTTAGATGAACAAACATAATACAAAATAGCTGAAATTGCAAAAATTATAGGCTAAATTTAGCTTTATAGAATACATATAGTAAGTAACTAAAAGTAAAATTAAATAAAATACATTTTTTATATTCTGTATCTCCTATATGTGGACAAATTTTGTAATATTTGGCACACAATCTTGCACGTGTTAAAATTTAGTAAAATCAATAAACTAAATGATATTTTAAGCTTCTGTAGCAATATTTTGCAAACAACAAAAACAGATGTTAATGTAAAGAAATTCTTCTAAACTTTCTCAAAATGAATCACACCCGCCACCATGTGTTATTCCTTTTACCGTGACCTTTTCAAGGGACTTACCCTCATTTGTCAACCTTGATACTATTAAAAAAAAAGTATGTTCCTTCCGAAATTTGTCTCCCTTGTCAACATTTTCGAGCATCTCGATGCTTGACTCGCGTAGCAGCTGTCAAAGAAGTCTTTGATTTTAGCGTTGTTTATCTTTTTAATCACTCTAGCACGTGATCCGTGTTTTTAGATAGTTAATATATTTTTTTAGAAAAAGAAATATATCATTTCCTTTTATTATATTGTTAATTGTTTTCAAACTTACTTGGGTCAAGTTGGACGATTTAAAGAAAACTTTGAAAATTAACTAAAAATGAGAATTTTTTTCAAAAATAAAATGTCAAAATGCCTTAAAAACTGTGTAAATTATACTATGTTGTATTCAAATGTCTCTGAAAATAAACTGAATATTTAAATTCACAAACTACACTAATTTCCAAATTCTAGGAAAAGATAATAGATCCTAAATTGTGTCCGAACTTAAATAAACGGGCATATACCAAGAGAGACCCATTTACCTGTTATATGATCTGAGTAAAAAAAAGGGAATGCATTCAAAAGATGACGTCCAGATCTTCATTTTGAAAACAAAAATTTTATTTTAGACTTAACCCTTAATTACTCGCGCTGGTGTATTTTGTATACCGGCGTCAAATTTTTTGCCTCCATCAAACGAACGATTTTTTGGTGGCATCAGACCCCCACCTAACCTATGTCTAACATATCCGGAATCAGTGTTGCCGTTTTAGTACTATTTCTAGTACATTTTCGACAACAAAGTACAAAAGAACATTTAATCATAAGTAAGCCTAATTCTAGTACATTTTTAAATAAGGCCAAGGTCACATATTTTATGTTATATAATTACAAAAATAACAGTTTTATGTTTTGGCATATATTATAAAATATATTGTATTTTTTTTTCCTTATTTTTTCCTGTTTTTTCCTGTTTTTCCCTATTTTTTTGTCCCTATTTTTATCCATTTTTGCCTAGGTTTTTTTCTTATTTTCCCCTATTTTTCAATATTTTCCCATATGATTCTCAATTGTTACAGATTTTTCTCTATTTATCTCTAATGCCTCTATTTTCTTTCCTTGTTTTCCCCATTTTGCCCTATTTTTTCCTATTTTTCAAAATTTTTCGTAATTTTCCTGTTTTACCATATTTATTACTATTATTTCCGTTTTCCCTTTTTTCATTAGTTTCCGCTATTTTTCCCTATTTTCCCTGTTTTTCCTATTTTTTACTATTTTTTAATTATTCTTTTCCCTATTTTGACCTATTTTTTGTATTTGACCCAATTTTTTCCTGTTTTCCCCTACTTTTTTCGATTTTTTAACTATTTTCCCCATTTTTCTCTATTTCCCTATTTGCCCAATTTTGCCTATTTTTCGGGTTTTTCCAAGTTTTTCCCTATAATCCCTATTTTTCCTGTTTTCATTATTTTGATCTGTTTTTCCCTATTTATCCCTATCATTTTCCTATTTTCACTATTTTTCTCTATTTTCCTTATTTTATCCTATTTTTTTTCTATTTTTTCTATTTTTTCTATTTTTTCTATTTTTTCTATTTTTTCTATTTTTTCTATTTTTTCTATTTTTTCTATTTTTTCTATTTTTTCTATTTTTTCTTATGATTCCCAAATTTTTAGAATTTTCCCAATTTTTCTCCTATTTTCCCCTATTTTTCTCTATTTTTCATTATTTTTCAATATTTTTTTTGATTTTTCAATTTTTTTTAATTTTCCCTATTGTTTTCAAATTTCCCTATTTTTCCCTGGTTCCCTTAACGTTTTGTTCGATTTTATCCTGGTTTTCATTGTTTTTTTCCTTTTTTTTTCATTGTTTTTTCTATTTTTTCATATTTTTGACAATTTTTTCCTATTTTGCTCTCTATTGTTTCCTGTTTTCTCCATTTTTAACAATCGCCATTTTTTTTTCCTATTTTTCCCATTTTCTCTAATTTTCCCTATTTTTTATGTTTTTTCCTATTTTTCTTTATTTTCCCACTTTTCCACTTTCTCCTGTTTTTCCCTATTTTTTTGCTATTTTCCCCATTTTTCTCCGTTTCCGTATTTTTTAGCTCATTTTGCTTTTCATGTATTATTGTGCATTTCTTTGTATGTTTGTATTTTTTCCATTTTTTTACGTTTTTTTTTTATTTTTTGGGATTTATTTTGCATTTTTATTGGTTTTAGTACCTATTATTTTACTTTTTTCAGAACTTTTTTACTTTTTTTTTTAGATTTTTTTGGCATTTTCTTTAAACATTTTTTACAATTTCTTTTAGCACTTTTTAAACTTTTTTTGCTTTTTTTAAGAATTTTTATCATATTGTAGCTCATTTTGCTTTTCATGTATTATTGTGCATTTCTTTGTATATGTTTGTTTTTGTATTTGTTTGTTTTTTTTTTCTCTTCATTTTTTTTGCTTTTACTTTTTGGGATTTTTTGCACTTTTAGCATTTTCTAACATTGATTTACTTTTTTTAGATTTTTTGCCATTTTTTTGCATTTTTTTTTCATTTTTAGCATTTTTTAGCATTATTTTAATTTTTTTCAGCATTTTTTAAACTTTTTTTTAGATTTTTTTGGCATTTTTAACATTCTTTACAATTTTCTTTATCGCTTTTTTTAAGTTTTCAGTTTTTTTAGAAATTTTAACATTTTTTAGCTCATTTTTTGCTTCTCATTTATTGTTGTGCATTTCTTTGTATGTTTGTATTTTTTTTTGCATTTTTTCCATTTTCTTGTATTTTTTGGGATTATTTTTGCATTTTAGTGTTTTTAACATTATTTTACTTTTTTCACCATTTTTTTACTTTTTTTTTTTTAATTTTTTTGGCATTTATTTAAACATTTTTTACAATTTCTTTTAACACTTTTTAAACTTGTTTTGCTTTTTTTAGAATTTGTATCATTTTTTAGCTCATTTTTTGCTTTTTATATTTTATTGTGCATTTCATTGTATATGCTTTTATTTTTTTTGCATTGTTTCCACTTTTTTTTGTTTGTTTTTTTTTTTAATTTTTTGGGTTTTTTTTCATATTTAGCGTTTTTAGCATTATTCACCAGATTTTAAAAAGTAGGGGAAGGAAACAGATATAAGAAGGAAACTTTTATTTATTCTAACATCAATGCGGACGAAGTCGCAGGAAAAAGCTAGTGTTCAATATAAGTTACAAAAAAGGGATAACAATATAGTTGAGACTTACCAAAGAAATTTAACATTATAATGGAAAAATTATTGATTGAACTTAAATACTGATTACATTACAAGCGCGCACTTAAAATAGTTTATACTATAAATTTAAATTATTTTGTATAAGATTTGTTTTTTAAACTTCATATGTCATTGTCAACTGTCAATTGTCATTTACCAATTTATATTAATGGACACGTCGTTGGTTTTGTCGCGCCGCTATGTTTACCAGCTATTTTATCTTCACTGCTTTCCAAAATTTAATTTGGCCACATCATACAGTGAGTGGTACTGGGGCCAAATCTGACTGATACTCCTACTTTCCATCCTGCATAATTTCTGTTCCTAAATTTAATTTAATCCTTCCAACCACCTGCTGGTTTCTGAACTTTGTTCCCAATTTGTCATTATCCTACTACTTGCCCACGATGGCTGAGATATTTCATGGGTTTTACCCAGGGACGCGCCAAGTACTCTTCAGAGTTGTCGTGCCAAATAATGATAGGCGCCTTTATATGTATTGAGCCAAAATTACCACACAATCTCACACAGTCCAATTTGTGCGGATTTAACGTGAAAATCATTGAACAATACAAAAAAAAAATGGCTTCAAATATCAGTGGCGTAACAAATAGGAGGAGAAAGGTGACATATTCTTCCAAATGCATACCGCTGGACAATTGGACAATTTTAGGTCATTTATTTTGAACAATTCTCTGATCAATTTAGGTAACTTTGGTTCATTTTGGGGGAATTTTAGACCATTTTGGACAATTTTAGGCCATTTTAGATTATTTTGGACAATTTTAGGTAATTTTAGACTATTTTGAACAATTCTTTGATCAATTTAGGTAATTTTAGACCGTGTTATTACTATTTTAGATAATTTTTAGACCATTATAAATAATTTTGAACAATTATCTGATCAATTTAAGTAACTTGAGACAGTTTTAGACAATTTTTAGAAGATTTTGGACAATTTTGGATTTTTTTTTAACAATTCTCTGATCCATTTTAGGTAACTATATATCGTTTTATTATTAATTTCGACAATTTTTGTAAGATGTTGGACAATTTTAGAGCATTTTAGATTATTTTGAAAAATTTTTTAATCAAGTCGAGTAACTTTGGAAGTTTTTATTATTAATTTAGAAAATTTTAGAGCATTTCAGATTATTTTGAACAATACAATTGATCAATTTAAGTTTGAGTAACTTCAGACTGTTTTAGACAATTTGTAAAAGATTTTGAACAATTTTAGGTTAGTTTGAACAATCCTCAAATCCATTTAAGGTAACTTTAGACAGTTTTATTATTATTTTTTTTTGGACGATTTTGAACAATTTTAGACCATTTTAGATTATTTTGAACAATTTAAGTAACTTTAAACCGTTTTATCATTGATTTAGACAATTTTTAGAAGATTTTCGACAATTTAAGATTATTTTGAGCACTGATAATTCACACTAAAATGCAAACGCATATGTTCACAGTGGAACCGACATATTTTGACCTTGTTCTTGTCTATTTTTCAAAATGATTTAAAATACGGGCTTCATGATATCGTTCCCAATTTTTATATAAAGAAAATTTCACCGCCGGTATTGGTAGATAATTTTTTGGTTTTATGTAAATGCGCCTTTAAGGCCTTGGCGCCATCGTGCGCCTCACGACCTTGCATATAAGGACGGCGCGTCCCTGATTTTACCCAACCCTTTTTCTGTCTGTTATCACTCCTCCCCTTTAATAAAAAAAAATTTCAATAATTTTACGTTATCATTACTATGTACCGTCCTCCCTTTGGTTATAATAATAAAAAAATTTTTAGTTTAATGTTTATAGTATAATAGTATATTACACACCAAGGTCGAGAAGTAATTTTTCTCAGCCGAGCATTATTATTGTCCCGAGATGCGAAGCATCGAGGGATAATAAGTTGCGAGACTGAGAAAAATCTTCTCTACCGTGGTTTATATACTATTTATTCCACTACTAGAACATTTAATCATTTTTACAATGATATTTTTGGATTTTTTGGGTATGTATTTGAAAATATTTTAATGGCAGAGAAGCAGTTTGTGAAAACAATTGAATGAGAATATTCAATAAATTAAATTGACATTTCATTATGTTAATTGCACTGTGAATTTTAAAACTTTCAAGTAGCGATGAAAACATGAAGAATTCGTTTCATTTGACACTTAGATTTGAAAAACTATTAAATTGATTTTAAGGTTAATTTTAAAATGGGTATTATTGCATATAGCACTAATTAATATCAAAATATTTATTACATAACCTTAAACTATTTCAAACGAAAATATATCTGATGAAGAATTACTTACCACTATTTTATTTGATTAGGTCGAAAATTTACTTTATAAATATAGGAATTCAATAGAAAGAGCTTATTTGTTGTCGAATTTTTTATTATAATTCAAAAAAAAACTCTTTTGACAAACGCAATGACAGTTGCGTATAATTAATTTGACAGATTTCCTAAGATCGCCTACCTCTGACATCACGTTTACTCTTCAATTGTTTTCATTATCTACTACTAGTAGATAATCAAAAATTATTTACTTGTAGGAGAGAAATTTAACTTCTCGACTTGAACACAGCATAAATAATGGCATCTTCTAATACTAGTAGTGGAAAAACGATTTTATATGCGCACTTGTAACGTAACCAGTATTTAAGTTTAATCAATAATTTTTCCATTATAAAGTTAAATTTCTTTGGTAAGTCTCAACTATATTGTCTCTTTTTTATTACTTATCCTTGAATTTTATTTCTTCAATAAGAATAAGGACTAGACTAAGCCAAATGTAATAGAGTCACAATTTTTTCATATTTAAAAAAAGTACTTGACTGTATTAGTAAAATTATAAATATTTTTTTGTTAACAATTTTGTTCCACTTTGCACATTTTTTAATTAAGATGCTTCTTAAGATTACGTTTTTTTTTTATGAAAAATAATTTCTAAATATCTCAAATGGCGTTACAAATACCAACATATATTTTTTTTATTGAACTTCATTTTGAAAAAGATGATGCTTATTATAGTCTAAATCCGTATTTAATCCTATTTACAAAATACAAACTGTAAAGATTATTCAACAGCGATGAATGAAGATATATATCTGTAAAATTAGTTACACTCTTTCAATTGATCTATACGCCCAAGTGTTCTACAGGGTGGTCTATATCGGGTGCAGTGAAACGTCAAAAGTATTCTTCCACGTGAGCGATTAAAATGCCTATCAGTTGATACGTGTAATGCCATATGAGGGGTGATGTTACTTATTGTGCACAAGTTTTATCTTACAGATACCTGGATGCGTTGACGTGTATTGCATTCGACAGTTAATACTTTAGTAGGCATCAAGTAGATGCTTGTATAGGGATTCATTAATTAACTATATATTTATGTCTATTTTATCATATACAGGGTGTTTCATTGGGAAAGTGACATACGTTAACTGCAGATAGGGGACACCTAGGCGATCTCAAAAATTTCATACTTAATGGGTCTAACTACTTTAATAACCAAGATACAGGGTGTTTTATCTATTTTGCCAATTTCTTTTACATGGTTCATAACTTTCTAACCAGACCGTATATTTTTATGATAGTTGGTGTGCATATTTTGTTTAAAGTGCCCAATCGATCAATAAATTTACAATAAAAGAAATCCAGGTCCGAATTAAAAAAAATTGTAAAATATTCCGATACAAAAACAACATCCTGTATATCAGATTTTTCTAAAATAAATTATGTATTTGAAAAGAGCAAGAAAAAATTAATTTAATGATATACTTTGTATTTTTGGCAAATTGTTTTTTCTTGTAAAATTTTAAGTTGTGTGAATTTTAAGAACCCAAATTTTTTTCATTATTTAAATAACCTAATGAAGAATTACGAACATTTTAAAAAAAGCCAAAAAAATATTACACGGGATAAAAACATATGACGCTTTTAGTACTTCGGCCCGAAAAATTCACTTTACCAATAAACACAAGAACTATACGCAACACGAAATTTATGGAAAACAAAATGGAAAAAACATCAAAAGCATACAAGAATATTAGAAAAATTTGTAAATTACAACTAAAAAAATATTTTTTATTGGCTATTATTAATTTATTACAAAGTTCTATTATCCACAAATATTTTCAAATCCATTAAAATATAAAAAAATATACAGGGCGTTTCATTAATAATTGTAACTGGAGCCCATGATGATTTAACATAATTTTTTTTAATAAAATATTTCTAATAACCTAAAACTGAAATTAGTATTTTAAATTTTAAACAAAAAAATTACAAACTTCAAGCACTTTTTTTAATAGGTACAAAGTTTTGGTAAGAACTTTTTGTGTTTATTTTTTATGCTAAATACAAATTAAAATCAGAATTTAAAATTTTTGCACGAGTAAGAAAATAATTTCGTAAATATTAAAACTTCAGTCCCCTATGAGTTTCTGATCTTAATGGCACCGAATAAAATTTTTCATTTACTTTTTATGCTGAATTTAAATTTAATATTAGAATTTAACTAAAGTAAGAAAAAAAATTCACAAAATCTAAAACTTCGGACCCTATAACTTTCTTGTCTTAGGCCTGATTTTTAGTCTATATTTCCAAGAATTAATTCTGAGCAACCAAAAAATTAATTCTGATTTTTACTTTTTTTTACGATTTTTTACGTTTTTTCAAAATTTTTTACAATTTTATACGGTTTTTTTACGATTTTTTAAGGTTTCGATGTTTTATGATTTTTTGCGGTTTTTTATGGGTTTTTACGATTTTTTACGATTTCGTACAATTTTTTATGATATGTCCTGTTTCGATATTTTCAAAAATAGCGGAGATATATTTTTTTTTTAAATATTTCAACCCCCTCCAGTTTCACCCCCGTAGGTCGGATAAAAAAAATTTTATACAAATTGTATTTGAAAAATGTTAATCCATAATGGTTTTATTTTGTTGTCATTAATTTTTAAGTGTTTTTTTGTGATTTTTGTTGTTTTTCATTAATTAAAGTTATTTATTTTTTGTAAATTTATTATTATTTATTCGTTAATTAAAGATGAATGTTTTTTGTGGATTATTTATCGCAAATATTAAAAAACTACTTAAAATATTAAAATTTTACCAATTTGGGTTACCTAGTGTATTAAAACTAAATCACATCAAAAAAAAATTGTTTCAGTTTTGGGCTCTCTAATTTCAACTCAAAATTTTACAAGAAAAAATATTTTGCCGAAAATGCAAAGTATATCACTAAATTAATTTTTTCTCGCTCTTTACAAATGCAGAATCTATTTTAGAAAAATCTGTTTTTGGGTCGGAATATTTTATAATTTTTTTTTTAATCCGGACCTGGATTTCTTTTATTGTAAATTTATTGATCGATTGATCACTTTAAACAAATGCCCACCAACTATCATAAAAATATACAGTGTGGTTAGAAAGTTATGAACCATGCAAGAAATTGGCAAAATAGATAAATCTTGGTTATTAAAGTAGTTAGACCCATTAAATATAGGGAGTTTGAGATCACCTAGGTGTCCCCTATCTGCAGTTAACGCATGTCACTTTCCCAATGAAACACCCTGTATATTTAGAAATAATTTACTAAAAATAATATATTCAGTTTTTATGAAGGAAACATTAACGAAACTTCACTTTGAAGCTTAATATAAAAGGTGCATAAAATAAACACCATTGTTAAGAGTAACCGCGGATTATTTTTCGTTTTGTTAGTGGCGCGTTATTTCCGACAAGAAAGACGGAATCTAGTCGTCTATAAGAAGCTAAATAGGCGCCTGATGCGTTATAAACCGATTTTATGATGATTTGTCAAGACGAAGTATGGCTCAGATACAATAAACATGCGTTTTACTATACACAAAATTCACTTTTGAGGTGCCGCACTTTATAGTTCCACGACCATATGTCACATATGCCACAGCGCTTGTTTTACATTTCATACTAACTACATAAAATTGTTAGGAAATTTTTTGAAAACTTTCAATTTTTTTTCAATTTTCCATATTATTCATATGGTACCATATTTATTTTATAAATATTGTAAATTGTAACTTGAATTATAATTCTAAAGACATTTGGCTTTTATTTCTTTCAATATTTTACTTTCCCGGTCCCATCGAAGGGAAAGTGTAGAAAAAAATCGAGACATCGATGTAAATATCCATCTTGAAGTCAACCGAGAAGTATGAAACCATTTCCAGACTAAGGTCTGTCTGTGTGTAATCTTTCACGATAGCTGCCAAACTGTTTGACCAATCAAGCTGAAATTTAGTATCAAGGGTTGGTGTGTGCCTAGAATGCGACCATTAGTTTTTGGTTTAAATTGGTGCAGTAGAAGGTCCTTAAGTATATGACATTGATTCTTCTTTTTTACGGATGACTTTTTAAATATTAAAGGTGTGGACCTGACTTTTGGTATGCAGATACCCCTTTCGAACGAAAACTAGGCTTACCATAATTTATCAGAGCCAACCCCGGACACTCCATTGTTCTGACAGAAATGTTGGAGGTAGGATACAAAATAAGAAAAATCGGCTGTGTCACCCCAGAAATTTCCCGGCTCGACCGTAGAGAATAGAATTATTTTAATTACAAAATTCTAAGCATTACATTAATTTATGGAACACATTAAAAATAGCGAGCCGATGGTAAATACATCTACCGAATTGATATTTCAATGTTGATAATGACATAAGCTGCGCATGCGCACGTTGTATATCACACTGCTACAATTAGGATCTCCTAAAATCATGTGTGAGAACTGTTGGAAATTCGGGAAAAATTTTCGTACAATAGTTGTAGGGAATTTTATGCTTTACAACTTTGCACTGAAACATTTTGCACTAAAGAGCATAATTTACCTCCAATTTTAAAAAAATGGAAAATTCTAAATATGTATTTTTCTCGCCATCTAGCGGCGAAACTATAGGAATTCGATAAAAAGTTAAACATAAAAGTTAAAGAAAATTTAATGCTTTACAACTTTGCACAAGAAAAACTAGAGAAAACCTACATACAGATTTTTTACGCGCCCTCTAGTGGTGCAACTATTGGAAATTCTAGAAAAATTTGGAGACTAGAGTTGTAGGGAATTTTATACTCTAAAACTTTGTACTACAACATTTTGCACTAAAGTGTATTGTTTGTCCTCAAAATCAAGAAAAACTAGATAAAACCTACATACAGATTTTTTACGTGCCCTCTAGTGGCGCAACTATTGGAAATTCTAGAAAAAGTTTGAGACAAGAGTTGTAGGGAATTAAATCGTTAAAAAATTCCATGGACGATTAAACTATCTCAGATCTCTTGATGATCTAACGAGTTTCTTCATTCTCGTAACCCTCTTTCTGAATCTATAAGTTGGTTACGGTCTCAGTACTCTTCGACAACAAAAACAACGAATCGAATAGCCGTAATGATGGAGCTGGTTTCTAATCAAGCATCAGAAATAGATAGATAAATAAATAGATAACTCTTCCACCGCGACCTTTTCAGATCTATTGTGGTTGTACTCTGGATTAGAAAACCTTATATAGACTTGTCCTAGTTAATAGACTCCATAATCTAGTAGTTCCTCTGTGTATAGCATGCCGCTTGGTCAGTCCCATACACGTTTTGATTTAACTTTCATGAAGCATAATGCTTTTAATGCTACTTGGCTATAGCTTTTGATTTAACTTGTTGCCTTAATCTCTTTTGTACAATATTGTATAGTAATTAATTGAGTGGTTGCTTAGACTTAGTGATACTTTTGTCTTAGTGTTAGCTTTTCTGCTTGAATGGGATTTCCCTCTTTCCAAACGCTTCGATCTAGTATTGCTATTGATATCCTCAGGAATTTCTGAATCCCCATCTATTGAAGTTTTCCAAATTTTTTGCATTAGAATTCGGTCTAAATTAATAATCGGAGCATAAACTGATTTTAAATTTAAGAATGGAGTAAAGAAGCTTGAGTTTTCTCAAGCAAATACTTAGCTATTGCTTGTTTTATTTATACAAATTTTATTACTTCCTACGATTTTTTAAGGAAAAGATTTTTCTTTAATTTAGTATAATTACTATAAAACTTAGCAAAATCCTTAACTGGAAAAATTAACATTTACTGTCGGTTTCAAATATATAGAACCCTCACTTTAATTAGTAATAGGAATACCGTAAAGTGAAAAAATTTGCAAAATTAAATATTCGGGGGTAATAGAGGTTTATAAGCGAATAAATTTTTCGATTTTCCCGAAAAAATTATTGTTTGAGAAGGAGATAAATTCGGCGATTGATGTTCTGGATAAAACCAGAAAGCTTAAGCAAACAAAAGTATTTAAGAAAAATGTATTAGCTTATAAACGATGGTCGAGTTATATTTGATTATTTCTCAAATCTTGATATTTTCTCTGTTTTAAAAAACTATCCATTTCTATACCAGTACTAAACGATTTTTATAAAAATTCAAGGAACTGTCACGAGGTAATTTATTCGAAAGGAAAATTTTTTTTATTACTTTATTTTCCTCATCTGTCAAATTTTTTTCTCTGATAAATTCGCCTATCAGCGAATAAATTTTGACAGATGAGGAAAATAAAGTAATTTCAAAACAATTTCTATTAAGAGAGAAAACATAACTCAGCTTTTTGTAAATCCGGACCATTTTCCGAGATATTTTGGGGAAAACCGAAATTGATGATTTTCGTTTTATTTAATTAACACCTTGATTTTTAAAAATCGGAAAAACTTTATAAAGTTTTTTTTATTGAAGTTCAAATACTGCTTGACGTAGAATACCCAATTTTTTAAAACAATGTTTCGGATATCTTCAACTATTTTTTTTAATGCCTGTACTTTTTATTTCATTTTCGAAATCCCCATTTTTCTTTATCGAACCATGTAAAATACTTCATTTTTTTATTAGGTTTAGACAATACTTTAGAAACATTTTTAAGTAAGGTCCTGTTCCATTTTCACTATAAATATTTATAAATCTTTTCGAATAAAATTAATGAAGAACTGTGCCCGAAGTACTTAATTTCCATTAAACATCTGAATTAATTTTTTAAAATAAGTAAAACTAGAAAATTAAAAAAAAAGTATTTAAACTTCCAATTATTTTTTAACAGATTACTTAAAATTACGATATATTGAACCAAATAGTCATTGTGAATTATTTTAATTCTGTAAGAATTGCTCATATTGCCCTCCTCGTTGATCAAGATAATTCTTGTAGTGCCTACTCATTTTAGGGTAAAAATGAACAGGATCGTACTTGGAAATATTCATAAAACTTTTCCGTCGAATACTTTTTCAGATATTTAATTTTAAGTTTCAAACTTTGACATTTTTTTATATATGACAGGTTACAGTTTAAAAAATAATTTTGACTGTACTGAATAGATTTTTTCAAGTGCTTTAAAATGACATATTACAAGTCAAATTCAGTGACATATTGCTTAAGTCATTTTTGACAGTGACACTTCCATTTGACAAAAGTAATGGGTTCTTCCGATTTAAGAAATCCCAATAGTGGTCAATTAAATTTGCGCCACCCAGTATCATTATTAGATAATCATCATCGAGAGCTCTTTTGTGTAGTTATGTACACTATTTTTTGTTGTATTCGTTAATGTCCCTTTACTCAACTTGATAAAATTAAAAATGTATGCAAAATTTATTAAATATTGCTCACTGACTAAATTTTGTTTTCGTGTATGGCATACAAAAGTACACCTGGTTTTGGTATTTTGATATGGTCACAGGGAATCTGATATCAATACAATATTAATTATAAACATAAAAACAATTCCAGGAAACGGAAAACCGCCGAAAACGGATCTAGAAAGCTTCTACTTTTTTATAAACCACAGAATTTTGATATAAAATAAAAAAAATCTACATCGCACATGAATCTACTGAGTGAGCGATGCATAAAAAATAAATTATAATATAGTTCATTAGTAACTTAACTTTAATCCATAAAATAGATTTTTTCTACGATCGTGCAAAAAGTTGCACTATCTACTGTACCAAAAAGTACGCAAAAAAATGAAAAATTTAATTCGATCGTAAAACATCATGTGCAACATGTGCAAAAAGCATATTTGTTGCACTGATTTAGTACCACTTCGGCCGTTCCCATTTCTGCTGTTAAATAAAAAAGTTGCATTTCGGCCGGTCCTCCTTTTTAGCATATTTCAATTAAGATTCCATTTTAGCCGGTCTACATTTTTGGCATATATAAATTAAAATTACTTAAATAATATCGACCGTTTCTTTATTTATTGTAAACTTGTTAATTTTTAGTATAACATACAAACAGTTAAAAGAATAACAAAAATAAATATCAAATGTTTATTAAGTTTCATATTATTTTTTAGAAAAACAATCCAATAATATAATAAAAAATCAATAGATTACACAGTATGTATACATGTAACGCTGACCGGATGAATTTTCGATTATGAACCAGTTAGATAAGGAATTTCCATGTTTTACTGCAAACCGAATAGTACATCAAGAAGTAAAAGTTCTTTCGAATTTGATACCAATTATATTTTTTGACAGTTTTTGGAATATTTAAACAGTTGTTTAATTTTTGGATTTTTTTTATTTATTTTGAGAACTTTGAGACCGTTTTTGAATATATTTTGACAGTTTTTTGAATATTTAAACAGTTTTCCAATTTTTCGATTTTCTTTTGATTCATTTTGAGAAATGTATACCTGTTTTTGTTTATTTTTGACAGTTTTTGATATATTTAAACAATTTTTGAATATTTTTGACAGTTTTTTGAATATTTAAACAGTTTTTCAAAATATCGATCTTTTTTATTCATTTTGAGAAATGTGGGACTCTTTTTGATTATTTTTGACAGTTTTTGATATATTTAAACAGTTTTTGAATATTTTTGACAGCTTTTTAAATATTTAAACAGTTTTCCAATTTTTCGATTTTCTTTTGATTCATTTTGAGAAATGTATACCTGTTTTTGTTTATTTTTGACAGTTTTTGATATATTTAAACAATTTTTGAATATTTTTGATAGTTTTTTGAATATTTAAACAGATTTTCAATTTTTCGATTTTTTTGAAATTTTTTCAGTTTTTTTTTGAATATTTAAGCAGTTTTTCAGTTTATCGATTTTTTTATATTAATTTTGAGAAATGTGGTACTGTTTTTGATTATTTTTGACAGTATTTGATATATTTAAACAGTTTTTGAATATATTTTGACAGTTTTTTGAATATTTAAACAGTTTTTCAAAATATCGATCTTTTTTATTCATTTTGAGAAATGTGGAACTCTTTTTGAATATTTTTGACAGTTTTTGATATATTTAAACAGTTTTTGAATATTTTTGACAGCTTTTTAAATATTTAAAGTTTTCCAATTTTTCGATTTTCTTTTGATTCATTTTGAGAAATGTATACCTGTTTTTGTTTATTTTTGACAGTTTTTGATATATTTAAACAATTTTTGAATATTTTTGATAGTTTTTTTAATATTTAAACAGATTTTCAATTTTTCGATTTTTTTGAAATGTATTCAGTTTTTTTTGAATATTTAAACAGTTTTTCAATTTATCGATTTTTTTATATTAATTTTGAGAAATGTGGGACTGTTTTTGATTATTTTTGACAGTTTTTAAAAATTTTTCACAATTTTTTTTTGAATATTTAAGCACTTTTTTTATATTAACTTTGAGAAATGTGGGACTGCTTTTGATTATTTTTGACAGTATTTGATATATTTAAACAGTTTTTGAATATTTTTGAGAGTTTTTTGAATATTTAAATAGATTTTAAATTTTTCGATTTTTTTGATTAATTTTGGGAAATGTGGGACTGTTTTTGATTATTTTTGACAGTTTTTGATGTATTTAAACAGTATTTGAATATATTTTGCTTTCGGCAATTTGTTAATAGTTTAGGGATTTCCTAATCTTATAATGTGCAAATAACAAAATTCTACTAGGATTATTAGATAGAGGGTTATTCACTATAATTTATCCACCCCTTATTATCGTTATTATTGTATATACAAAAAAATGTTCGGTTGTGATTAAATTTTTTTAAAATGCCATCAAAAACAAGTTAGCAGATTTCATGGGATACAACAAAAAATCATATTTTTTGTAATGGGATACCCTGTATATTATTCAATTTTTGAAATGATCTTTTTTCCTGGTTTCAAAAATAACTATTCCGCATATGTTTTTGAGTTATTATAAACCCCAAATATAAAAGCCAGTTACTGTAAATAATATATGAAATAGTTGACATTGTTAAAGTAATGCCACTTTGTTTTTGATGGCATCTTAACAAAATTCAATCATAACCACACTTTTATTTATATTTATTTATTTTTGTTTATGCGATAATACACATGATAAAGGGTGCGGGTAATTTAAAGTGAATAACCTTGTACATTGACCGGCCGAAATGCAGCATATCCGTTTTACCTGAATCGCATGAAAAGGACAGCGGCCGAAATGGGACAAAAAGAGGTAGTTTTTTCAAAGCAGCCGAAGTGGGAAAACACCGTTGCACTCAGCATGATTGCAAACTTGATGTATCGTTACTATTGACGTAAATAAAGAATTGAATAAAAAACATTGGCGTAAAAATGGTAAAACACCATCGTATTTACAATAATTTATTATTATAATGAGAAAATAGGTATTTTTTATTTATGTTAGTTACTAAATATAAACACAATAAAATGTTTATTAATATTTTTATCTATTGATAATAAATAAATGATAAGAAACTTGCTATCAGAAAATCAAATTAATATGTTTAACATTTTGATTCTAAATCTTATGATGTTACTGTACTCTGAATACTAGCAGGGAGAAAATTCCAATTATGGCGCCCCGACGATCAATAACGACGTCGCAACGCCATTGGCTAGACCACGTCGGCGTCGATATACGCCATTATGTAACGTCTAAAAGTTGACAATCGTAAAAGTTTCGATAAAAACTAGTAATATAATAATTTCAATAATATTACATACAGAGAAAAATAATAATGGATACATGGCTGTGAACTATTGATATGAAACCATAAAAACTCTAAATATACAGTGTGTCTACTTAAATCGGAACCATATAGAACACATTTTGCAAAAAAGTTATTCTTCATAAAGAGTTGTGCATAGTCTAAAACCTAAAATATAATCATAAGATATTTATTTTTTTTATTCGTATATACGAGGTGTGTCAAAAAATATGATTTATGAATGTGAAATGTGCAATTATGTTTGTCAATATTGACAATTGTTATAAGGAATTGAAATCTACGTTCAGAAATGCAGTCATTTTAATTTGCATTATTTTTCAACATTTTTTTTACAATAACATAATAACATTTTAGTTTTATTTTATAACGAATTTGATGATCAGATGTTACTTAAATAGACGGAGCTAAATTTTTTTATCTCCGGGTATCAATTCTAAATAATAGTTTTTGAAATTGTCAAAATAAAGGTAGTTTACTCCGGTTCACACGAATTGCAAAAATAATAATACTTTAATCCTATTACTTAATGATGACCGGCTAATGCCGGACTCGAACTGCAAAAAGTAACTAAAGGTAAATTTGAATCCTATACTCGAACTGCACAAAGTCGTTATTTCCATATTTTCTAAAAATATATTATTTATTTATTTTTGTCATGCGATTTAAAATGCACTTTTGTCTTTAAATTTTTAGTTTTTATATCGTTTAACCCCTGTAACATAAAAACTATCAACGTTATTAAAACTTGCCGACTGTCGATAGAAAGAGAAAACCATATTCTATATTTAGGAATTTTTTTCAAAATTTTAGATAAAAAATTGTGGTTGTGAGAATAGGGAGAGACCACAACTATAATGATTTTTTAATTTCCCCTCCTTTGGTCACAATTTTTGCTGAAAAATTTTGAAAAAATTCTCATTTATAGTATTTTTTATTCAATTTTCAGTGGTATTAATTTCAATTTAATACGTTATTTATTTACTTTTGTTATGGGATAAAAAATGCATTTTTGTCTATAAATTTATAGTTTTCAAATCGTTTAACCCCTGTAACATAAGAACTATCAACGCTATTAAAAATTGCCGACTGTTCATAGAAAGAGAAAACCATATTCGATATGTAGAAATTTTTTCAAAATTTTAGATCAAAAATTGTGGCCGTGAAAATAGGGCTAGACCATAACTACAAGGATTTTTTATTTTTCTCTCCTTTGGTCTCTCCCTCTTCTAAAGGTCACAATTCTTGCTAAAAAATTTTGAAAAAATTCTTATATATATATATATATCATTTTTTATTCTCCTTTCAATGGTATAAATTTCATTTTAATATATTATTTATTTATTTTTGTTGAGATATAAAATGCATTTTTTTCTTTAAATTTTTAGTTTTCAAATCGTTTAACCCCTGTAACATAAGAACTATCAACGCTATTAAAACTTGCCGACTGTTCATAGAAAGAGAAAACCATATTCTATATGTAGATATTTTTTCAAAATTTTAGATAAAAAATTGTGGTTGAGAAAATAGAGAGAGCACAACTATAACGATTTTTTAATTTCCCCTCTTTTGGTTTAATTGTTGCTGAAAAATTTTGAAAAAATTCTGATTTATAGTATTTTTTATTCCCTTTTCATTGGTATTAATTTCATTGTAATATATTATTTATTTATTTTTGTTATGGGATGTAAAATGCATTTTTGTCTTTAAATTTTTAGTTTTCATATCGTTTAACCCTTGTAACATAATAAACTACTGTCGTTATTAAAATTTGCTGACTGTTGATAGAAAGAGAAAACCATATTCTATATTTACGAATTTTTTTCAAAATTTTAGATAAAAAATTGTGGCCGTGAAAATAGGGCAATACCATAACTCCTTTGGTCTCTCCCTTTTCTCAAGGTCACAATTCTTGCTGAAAAATTTTGAAAAAATTCTTATTTATATTATTTTTTATTTTCCTTTCAATGGAATAAATTTCATTTTAATATATTATTTATTTATTTTTGTAAATTATAA
Source organism: Neocrepidodera transversa (assembly GCA_963243735.1). Classification (NCBI taxonomy): domain Eukaryota; kingdom Metazoa; phylum Arthropoda; class Insecta; order Coleoptera; family Chrysomelidae; genus Neocrepidodera; species Neocrepidodera transversa. Next base: position 22,911,355 of record OY725347.1, on the reverse strand, counting down.
AGAAAGGAATTTCAAATTTATAAAGAATAATTATTTTTCAAAAACTAATAATAAAAAAGTTTTCCTTATAGTTCTGTTTATGAGTTTTAGATATTTAAAATTAATTCCCTTGTAAATTATAAAGAAAGAAATTTTCAATTTATAAAGAATAATTATTTTTTATGAAACAAATAATAAAAAAGTTTTCCTTATACCTAGATCCGTTTATGATTTTTAAATTTTTAAAATTAATTCCGTTGTAAATTATAGAGAAAGAAATTTCCAATTTATACCATAAACTTATAAGTGTGGTTGATGATTCAGCATTTTTTATTCACCCAGTATTTGATTTTAGTTTGATGATTGACGTCGAGTATATTTGTGATAATATCAAAGTTTTGAGGATTTCACCTTTATACCTGAATATTTAGTTCTACTACGTTTATGATTTTTTTTTAATATTTACGGAAAAATGTATGACCTCAATAATAAACACTACTGGGCTGTTTAAAATCCATTTACAAGCTTATTTGCTTAGTCTAATAAACACATAAAATTCAAACATTTTTATGACCTCCATCCATTACCTGTAAAATTTTATTAGGGTAAATTTTAAACCCTCATATTAGAATACTAAGGCACTGTAGTCCTTTAAGGTTCTCTTATTATTATTCGTTCCGAGAATCATAAAATTAGGATTTTTTTTGTAGAAATCTGGGGTAATTTATAAGAAGGTTAAATGATGTTAAGCTTTAAAATTTATTACTTTAAAGTTATATAAATTGTTAAAGTTGAAATTTTAGGTAAAATGGTTGTTTATGGTTTGAGTTTTTCCAACTAATATTTTTTCACTATAATCAATTTTAAAAAAATTACATTTATAAAATTATAAAGTGTGTCCACGGATGAGGCATCTTATAGGTGAAAAAATTTTAAATTATAGGTATTAGAGAATATGTCATTCTCGATAAAAAGTTTTGCTTGTTTTGAAATTTTATATTATTTTTTTCCAGTAGTATATGAAGTTTGTCAAGAAAAAAAGAATTTTACTCAAGAGTAAAGTACCTTTTAATTTGACAACATCGAGAAATGTTATTCATATTTTTTTGACAAACCTCGTATACTAGTGGAAAAAATTGATATCTGATGATTGTATTTTAGATTTCAGAACAATCAAAACTTTTTATCACGAATGACATTTTTCGCTAAAACTAAAACTTAAAAATTTTTCACCCCATCCTTATAAGAAAAGTTACGTAGATGATGATTAATTTTCTTCATTTTTCTTCAACTCGACTGCTCTTTTTTTAAATATCGTAGTTAAAGAATTTTGGAAACTAGCTTGTTAATAATTTATAAACAATATTAATTTAATAAATAAAATGATTGAAAAACTTACTTTTCCGGGTTCTTTATCAAAGTCGCATTCTTTTTCTGGCATGTATCCGGAAGTTGGTGGAGCAAAAACTAGTTGTAGATTGGTACCGGTTGCTGCAAAAGCAATTTCTGTGTGGCCTTCTCTGCAGGCGTTTTGGAATCGGACCATTCGTTCTTCCTGTGGTCGATCTCTGTAGCCCGTATAGCGAACCTTTAAAAAAAAACAAGATTTTAAATTTATAGACAATCCTATGTTTTCAACCAAAAAATAGAAGGAGAGAAGGAGAGTAAAATTCAAATATTGGCACAAATACTAGAGAGCGTAGATTAGTTAAATCATTTTACATATACAGGGTGGCGCAATTTATTTGGACACTATTGGGATTTCATAAACCGTTATAGATACAAAATTGGTTAAATAGGAAAAAATGTGTATATTTTCAAGACGAATTGATCGGGTTTTTCAAAATCAAAATATTGGGTCCTATTTTTGAGATATTTGGGAAAAATCGAAATAAGTAAAATTTCTAAAATACTCTTCATTGTCGAAACCTAATAAAAAATTAAGTGATCTACATGGTTATATAGAGAAAAAATGGGGATTTCAAAAATGAAAAGTGCAGGTGGGTATTTATAAAAAAAAATCTGTGCATTCGGGGGACAACCGTCAGGAAATAAGTTCCTTATGTGATTTAATATTTCTCCATTTCTCCCTATTTTTTATAATTTTTCAAATTTTTCCCTATATTTCCCCATTTTACCCTAATTTCTATGTTTTTCCTATTTTTTATTATTTTTTCCTATTTTCCCTCATTTTTCTGTATTTGGTCCTATTTGTCCCCATTTGTATCTATATTTCCCCATTACTTTCCCGACCCACCTCCGAGAAGGGAAAGTATTGTGAACGGGTGGAGCTCATTTGGACACAACGGTCAGTTATACCGGAATTTAATCCTTTTTCACTTCTGTAACCTTTCTGGGCGCAAAAGCTGGATTAAGGGTTCTAGGAAAATGAAATAGGATTATTTAAATAGTAATAGCTATTTATGCAACCAGTTACGAAATTCCTAATTTTGTGTAACGTGTGAGATTTTTGCGGAACGAACGTGTGAAAAAAATGTTTTGTTGGATAAATTTTTTTTTTCCATTGAAAAAATATTTTCATGGTCGAAAAAAATGTTTGCTTGGCTGAAAAAAAAATGTTTAGTTAAATGAAAAAAATATTTTCTTGAATGAAAGAAATTGATAATTCATGCAACTCGATTTCTGATCTGATCGTAAATCATATTCCGATGGATTATGATCGTATAAAATTTATCGTTGAGTTCTTCCAACTTGACCAATTGTGAGCAAGGTTTACAGTCATGTGAGAAGAACCGTTTAAATTTAAATTTTATTCATTCAAATAACAATATATTTAGTTTAATTATCTTCAGTGTAAATCTTATTGGTTACAAACAACACAATTTATTTCATACAAATAAAATATTTCGTAATTACAACGAAACATAGTCAAGTAATATGATATTGTTTATTTAAATCAGGACAGGTGAGTTGCAGCCCATTTGAGCAGGCCAAACTTTTGACCGCTGAATTGCATCCCGTCAACAAATTTAATATTGTGTCTAAAACTGGTAGATAATAAAATAAAAGCGGGCATTGTTGTCATGTTTATTCTGATATCGTAATTGATACTAAAAAATAAAATATAATGACATTTTTCAAATCTCATACAGATATATGTTCCAATTTTTATAATATTTACGATTCAAATAATATATCGGCAACATTACTGTAAAATTTAACCAGACTTTGACCATGATAGGCGATTATTAATGAACAGAACTTTTTGGATTACGGATGCAATTCGACGGTTGCCTTTTGTCGTTCAGGTAAAATTTTATTTTTTGGGATGCCACTCGTCGGTCGCCATTTAAATGACCCATTTTTCTCTGTGTACTTCTCAAGCTGAAAACATTAAATTTATTTATGTATTTTCTTAGTGTTGTGTTTTTGTAATAGTATATTTCTTGTGATTTTTCATATTGTTTTTTATTAATTATGAGTTTTTTTTTAATTTGTGTTAGATACAGTTTAAATAAAATTATTGTCAAATGATTGGTTTTATTTAGAAAAAAAACGTTTACTATACAAATCAAAGTTATTTATTTGGAGAAAAAAAAATTAAAAATCGGTTGTGTCGTCCCAAAACTTGCCCGACGAGTATCGAAAATAGATTTTTTCAAGAGCTTTCAAATGACATATTGCAAGTCAAATTCCGTGACATATTGCATCTGTCATTTTTTTTACAAAAACTAATGGGCTCTTCCGACGGGTAACCCAAACCCATGTACCAAATTTCAGCTCAATTGGATTAAACGTGTGGCCTCTATCGTGGAAGAATACACACAGACAGACAGACTTCCATCTGGAAATGGTCTTAATCATCTCAGGTAACCTCAAAATGGATATTTCCATCTTTATCTCGAAATTTTTTTTAGCTCGTTCACAATACTTTCCCTTCTCGCAGGTGGGTCGGGAAAGTAAAAATCACTGAAATTATTCCTATTATTTTTTTATAAAAATATTACTTTGAATCAATCGGATTAGTTACTTTATGGTTGATAATCACTGTGCCCAAGAGGCCCACCTAATTTTAAAACATGAGGCCAAAAGACCGGTAGGATTACGGAACCCCGTTGATAAAATTGACCGCTGGGACCAAATGAACAACACCCTTGTGAACGAATTAAAAAATTTTTCGAGATACAGATGAAAATATACATTTTGAGATCACCTGAGATAATTAAGACCATTTCCAGATGGAAGCCTGTCTGTCTGTATTCTTCCACGATAGAGGCTACACATTTAATCCGATAGAGCTGAAATTTGATATATGAGTTTGGGTTATCCGTTTAGTATGACATCTGTCAAACAGAAGTGTCACTATCAAAAAATAACTGAAGCAATATATCACGGAATTTGACTTCCAATATGTCCTTTGAAAGACCTCGAAAAATTCTATTCAGAACAGTCATAAGTGTTTCTCCAACTGTAATCTGTCAAAAAAAATGTCAAAGTTTGAAACTTTAACATTAAATATCTGAAAAAGTATTCGTCGGGAAAGTTTTGGTTGTGTCGCCACGCAACAATTTTTTTCTATTTTTCATTTTTTTTCCTATTTTTCATTATTTTACTCCTTTTTCCCTATTTTTCCCCTATTTTTCCTGTTTGTCAATATTTGTATCTAGTTTTCATTCTTCTTTATTATTGTTCGCTATTTTGCACCCCAATTTTAATTTGTTTTCCTATTTTCCCCTATTTTTCAGACTTCTAAACCCTATTATATGATTCTGTCTGTCTGTCCGTCTGTCCGCATTTATATAACGAAAAGAGATAGAGACAAACCGGTACACACTAGTTCGCTCCGACGGTCAGATTTTAATCCCCAACCCGAAAACATTACAGGTAAGTTCGCTCCGGCACTAAATTTAGAGAATAATCTTGGTAAGTTTACAAACAAAAAATGATAAGCACCTATCCCTTGGAAAATAAAAATACCAAAATTTCAATAAAAACCCCAAAATTTCAATAAAAATATGACACACAATTGTGAAATACCCTGTATTGTTTTAAATATTAGCACCTATCACTTAGACTCAATATACTTTTTTTTCAGGTGGCGAAAATTACAGTCTTGGATTGGCCTCGGAGTTTTCCAAAAATTCTGATATTGGAAATTACCTAACATATATTTTATTTCAGTTTTTAGAGGTTTTAAAAAATATTCAAATAGATACTTATAAAAACGTAAAAAGTCAAAGTTTATCAAAAAAAGTATATCGCAGAGAAGCTGGTTTGAGGAAAAAATTTGTCGAGAAACAAATTTCTCTATTAAACCAAAATGACAACGCATATGCTATATTTGATTTTGTGAAAATAATGTCTCATAGGTATAAGCGGCTAGAAAAATAATTTTAAAATAACTGGTATTTTTATTTTAAAATAACTGTATTTTTAGTTTTAAAATAACTAGTATTTTTGTTTTAAAATAACTAGTATTTTTGTTTTAAAATAACTCTATTTTTAGTTTTAAAATAACTCTATTTCTTGTTTTAAAATAACTGTATTTTTAGGAATAGCTCAAAATACACTCAAAATGGTAAATAAATAATAATTTTACAAACAAAATCATTATTTTTTAATATTCTATATAATCTATAATCTACCTATTTCATTTCTTTTCTCCAATTTTTATTTATTTTTCTCTATTTTTCCATGCATGTTTGTTCCTATTTTGCCTTATTTTCCCTTTCTTTTCCCCATTTTCTCTATTATTCACAAAGATGATTCCAACACTCGCTCGCTGCACTCGCTCGTAAACTTCATCTACGTGAATAATAGCCACCATTCTATGCTCGTTGAAGAATGTACTATTATTATTGATTTTTGAGAAAAAAATATTCTTGATTAAATTTAGTGCTGTATTTAAAACATGATATTAAAACAGAACATTTGAGAGGTTCGAGGGAAGTCAGAAAATATGAATTCCAGTTGAAGAGTAAAGTTTGAAGTGAACTGTTACATATGAAATTATTTTAAGCCTATTTAATGGTTTTTAGTTAAACTTATAGATTTAAGCTAGTTTTAATATGCTCATTTCGAAATACTAAAGATCTAAAAAAAAACATAAAAAAAGTTCTCCTAAATTAAATTTTGCGCAACGAATTTTTCTATTTAGCAAAATTCTTTATATAAAAATTAACCATATATGTATTAACTTGGTGGCACACATAGAATAAGACGTAAAATATTCCGACAACATCCGGATTAGTCATTTATTAAAAGCCTGCTTTTATTTCCTCGAAATCAGATTTCGTCAACTGTTGCTTAACAAATGACTCTAGGCAATACAAGTCGACGCTAAAGATAATAATATTACAACGAGAAATGGGAACGTTATGAGTTATTTTATTATATTAGCCATAAAAAATATTTAAACAATATAAATACATAACAAAAATCGTTAAATAAATATAATAGTTAATTATAAGTAATAATGTAATTTTTATTTATCGAATTGCTGACTGATTACATATTCGTTATTAAAAATGAATCCGAGTTATTTGCGACACTATATAAATCCGCCACACCAATAACTTGTGGCTAACATTTACTTTCCCCCTATTTTGATCTATTATATTATCACTTTAGAGTTTTATTATTGAACTAATTAGACTAAATAAATTCGTTGGAAACGTGATGTAAAAATTATATTAGCATTATTATTATTATTATCGAAAAACTTTCACTTATAATTATTCCACGTCCCTTTTTCAATACACAATAAACATGAATACAGGTAATCTCAAATGTGGTCCACCAATAAAATAATAAAAATCAAAGTCTAGTACCACAAAATACATAAAGTTGGAAGGAGAAGTAGCAACTAGTTTCGGCATTCAAATGCCATCGTCAGGATAAAGGATTATGCATTAGATTATAAAATTGATATAGTTACTTATTGAGACTCCGTGGGACTTGCGAACGTGGGGTTAATCTAAGCGCTGACTATCGGTGGGATTTGCGAACTATAAAACTAATAATATAAGATATTATTTATTAAATCATTCTTTAAAAATTCTGAAAGATGAATACACCAAGATGGAAATATTTTGTATTGTCTGCGACTTTTAAGTTATAGTCAAATATTTGAATAATTCAGTTTTGGACAGTTATTTTTGTTAAATTGGCGCATATAATATTAAATAGTAATGCAATTTGAGGAAGAAAGACACGGTACAAAATTGTCAAATAATTATGATTGTGCAGGATTTTTCTAAAATGTAAATATTTCGGTAATTATATAAGTGATAAAATAACTGAAATATAACATTTAATGAATTATTTTTATAATTTTAACACACTCTAGCACTATTAAATCTTCAAAACTTTACTGTTTTATTAAAATACACAAATTTAATTTAATAAAAAAATTAACTGCAGTGTTCGCCAGGGTGTTGTTCATTTGGTCCCAGCGGTCAATTTTATCAACGGGGTTCCGTAATCCTACCGGTCTTTTGGCCTCAAGTTTTAAACTTAGGTGGGCCTTTTGGGCACAGTGGTTATCGACCATAAAATAACTAATCCTTTTGATTCAAAGTAATATTTTTAAGAAAAAAATATAGGTATTTATTTATTTTTTCTCCAAATAAATAATCTCGATTTGATTTGTATAGTAAAGAATTTTTTTTTAAATAAAAACAAATTAAAAAAACTCATAATTAATACAAAACAATATAAAAAATCAAAAAAAAATATACTATTAGAAAAAAAATACAACACGAAGAAAAATATAAAATAGCTACATAAAATACCGATTAAAAATTATACTAGGTATTACAAAAATACAACACTAAAAAACATAAAATATATAAAATACCCAATAAAAATTATATTATATTTTTATAATGATACGAAACTGCTTTAATAAATTGACACTTTAAGAGTGTGTTATTTTTGTATTGTTTTATTAAATTCGTTAGATAAACATGGCGTTTTTTATAATTCGAGTATTTAAGTTTGCTAGGTATATGTGTACTATTTAATTTCACATAGGTATTTAACTAAATATCGAGAATAACACAGATAAATATGAATATAATCGATTAAGAGTATTAGAGTAGTAAAATAAGACAACCCCATTCATAAAACCAATAATTTAACAATAATTTTATTTAAACTGTATCTAGGAATAACCCACAATTGAAAAGATTACAAAAATATTATTTAATATTTAAATCATCCTATTTCATTTTCCTAGAACCCTTAATCCCGCTTTCGTGCCCAAAAAGCCTACACTTTTAGAAGGGGCAAAAGATTAAATTCGGATAAAACTGACCACTTGCCGAAAAGGGCTCCACCCGTTCGCCAACCCCACGGTCCTTATAAAATGACTCAGGGTATGTCAGGTATATATTCGCAAATCCCACAGTTCGCAAAATCTACACCACCTAACTAAGCCATGTATTTCGAATATTATTCGGTACTGATAACCATTAAATATAACCGATGGTTTGCGTTTTGTCGTGGAGATAAATTCAATCTCTGCCATAATATTATTTCGTTAACTTAATATCCAGAACGAAATTACAGTTTCGAATTTTTTTATATTTATATTTGTAATTTTTAAGCCATTTATTTATTACTAAGCAGTTCCCAGATAAAAAGTTTTACTTTCGCTGAAATTAGATCGGTGTTGTTTCCGCTCGAAAAAAAGCCGTCAGGATTATAAAAAATTTATTTCGTTAACATTTATTATAAAGTTAATTAATCATTTAGGTAAATCAAAAATCATTTTATTTATTGCCGTTTTAGCCATTCAATCATTGATTATTAATAATATTAATCGTTTTGATATTTAACATTTTTAAATAATAATTTAATAACATCCTATATTAATAGTTTTATAGTTCTAATCTTAAGGGTGTTCGCAAAACCCACCGATGGTCAGTGGTTAGATAAATACCAGGTATACGTGTTCGCAAATCCCACGAAAAGGTTATGTTCGCAAAGTCCACGTTCGCAAGTCCCACGGAGCCCTTAGGTACTTGGTTATGTGTTACTGAAAAAATACAAAGATGTAAAGGATCCATTAAGACAAGAGATGGTAAATTAGTTGAGAATAGTAAAAAACCACATGTGTGCTCAATACAGGAGGCTGAGTTGGACGTGAAAAAGAAATTGCACACATGCAGGAAGAGAGCATCCCGATCAGTGAGATCTTTCGAAGAGAATCCAAGGTATATAATTTTTCTTATCATACACAGTCGAATTCTATAAAATAGAAATTTTATTTAGAATTCTTGTTTCATTCCATAAATGTTTTATCATTTACTTTTTATCCGTACAACTAACAATTTTTTAACGTTACCACATTATATGTTAATCTTTTATTTTTATTACAGGATCTAGAAGCTAGAGGATATGAATTTGTCACTAAAATGACAGTGTATTTAAAACCAGTTTGTAGCAAATAAGGAAAGTGACTTCAGGAAGAGGTCGAAATCCGAAAACTGCTACAGAAATTGTTTTGAAACCAGAAACACTAATTTTGCCTGACGGAATCAGTTTTTTACTTCATGATTCAACTATCGAAGGCGAAAGAATTTTTATATTTGGCATAGAAAATGCTAGATGGCATTTAGAAAGTGCAAGCATTAATTTTATGGATGGAACATTCGGTATATGTTCGGCTCAGTTTGTTCAGCTATACCTATAATATTCACATAGATGCTGGAAGCAACCACGAAGAAACTAACGTCCAGCCGCTTATTTTTGCTTTACTGCCAAGGAAAACGGAAGCAGAGAAAATGAAGATATTCAGAAATTTTGTAGATTGTGTGGTGCTCTATATCTATATCTAATTGTGCATTGGAATTTGTGGAAGACTGATTGATTGGCTATTTTTGGAGAAGCACCGGAGTCAGATAAGCTGCGACAGTTTGTAGATTATTTCATAGACCAATGGATTGACAATGATAAAATGAATATCGAGGTTTGGAATGTATCCAAACAACCCCATAGAACTAATAATGTTGTTGAGGGCTGGCATCGACCTTTGAATCAGTTTGTTTGAAGGAATACTCCAAGCATTTATTTTTTGATAGAAAAATTGAGGAAAGAAGCAATCCATTCATCATCTATTCTTAAGCATATTGGATGTGGAGTTTCTCAAAATAAAAGAAAAAAATGTACCAAAAAAAGGATCAAAAAATTAATGAAATACTAAATAAGCTACACCAAGATGGAAATATGTTGCGTTGTCTTCGACTGTTAAGTTACAGTAAAAGCTATGAATAGTTTAGTTTTTGTCAAAGTGAAACTATAGAAAAAATTACCTTTTTAATAAATATTTACAAATTATTGAGTTATTTTATTAATTATAAATATTAAATAATAATGCAGTTTGGGGATAAAAGACTGCAAAAATGTTAAAAATAAAATGAGTGTACAGGGATTTGCTAAAATGTAAATATGTCGGTAATTATACATAGATATGGATGAAAAAATAACTGAAATACAGTGTGTCCACGGATGGGGTATCCATATAGGTGAAAAATTTTTAAATTTAAGTTTTAGCGAAAAAGTTTTGCTTGTACTGAAATCTAAAATACAATCATCAGATATCAGTTTTTCCAGTAGTATACGAGGTTTGTCAAAAAATATGAATTTTACTCAAGAGTAAAGTACCTTTAAATTTGACAACATCGAAAAATGTTATTTAAAAAAGTTGATCAGAACTAAGAACTAAGTTCAAATATGAAATTACATCCATTTACATTTGAAAAAATGTATTTCTAGGTACAATAACAATGCAAATGTTACTGTAGTAACGTGTTTAAATTGCAAAATTGTTAGAAAATATTAAGAAACGAGAAGGTTATCATGACTTTTATAAACACAAGAGATGTTCATTTAAAATAGAAACAATATTAAACAAGCACAAAACCTATTTTCAATGTAAATGGATGTAATTGCATATTTGAACTTAATATTTAGTTCTGATCAACTTTTTTAAATATCATTTTTCGATGTTGTCAAATTTAAAGATACTTTACTCTTGGGTAAAATTCATATTTTTTGACAAACCTCGTATACTACTTAAAAAAATTGATATCTGATGATTGTATTTTAGATTTCAGAACAAGCAAAACTTTTATCAAGAATGACTTTTTTCGCTAAAATTAAAATTTTAAAATTTTTCACCTATAGGATACTCCATCCGTGGACACACTGTATAAAGTTTATGGAATTATTTTTATAATTTTAACACTGTCTACCTTTAATAAATCTGCAATATTTTGCTGTTTTATTAAAATACAAAAATAAAGCCGTCACAAATTTAACTCAATAAAAAAATTACATGCAGTGTTCGCAAAACCCACAGTCTCCATAAATGTGTAAATTATATATAAAAACCTAACCTAACATTCTCAACATATAGCGGTAAAAAAAATTATAAGTAGAAAGTTTGTTTCTATTTTATAAAGAACATTCAAATGTTCTGTAGGCTACGAATATCTTTATTATAAATAATATGGCAATAATATAATTCTGTATTGTACAAGTGTGTCCACGGCGGATGGGGTTCACACGAGGAGAAAAAGTTTTATTTTTGGTTTTATCAAAAAATGTCATTCTTGATAATAAAGTTTTATAATCAATTTTCTAGAGTATAGCGTTTTCACAGAAAATTTACTATAAAATGAAGCAGACACGATAAAACACGATTTTTCTTTCGTTTTAGAATATAATTAAAACTAGTTATTAAAAATGATTTTTTTTGATAAAACCAACAATTCCTCTTCTCCTCTTGTGAACCCCATCTGTGGACACGCTGTATAAAATAAGAAACAAAAAAAAATATTATTTCTGATAAAGTCTATCCGAACAGCTAAAAAAAGTCTCATGTACCGGGTCAGGTAAATTTACTAGTTAATACCATATAAAACCTCCCATATAAAATTGATGATTATACCCCTTATGAATTTCTTATCACTCATTCAAAGTCGGCCCGCTGTATGCTGTATTGTAAAATATGAAGGTCAAAAAATGTCGGGTCCACCCTATTTTGCATTTTCGAGTGCATTGTCAGTGCCACGGCTTTTTTGCCTTGAGTTAGGATTTATAAAATTAGTTTATTCTGCGTTCTTGCAAATTTTAGCGAGTGGCTTGCATTGGTGTCGCGTTTTTCTGAATTGTTTTCTTGTTGTTATTATTTAATCAAGATGGCGCTGCGCAGACTTTTTTTTTATATTTATGATAATGAAACGGACAATGTTAAAGGCTCGGTTGAAGATATAATTCTTATATCGGAGCCGTCGGAATTTTCAAATAAAAACTTGCATTCTAGAACCCAAAGACTTATTTTAAATATTTATACTTGCTTAAAAAGTGAAATGCGTTGGGCCTCACAAAAGAAAATTTTAAAAAGGATTTGTTGCTACAATTTACATAACAAAATTCTCCATAGCAGTATAAAGAAGGAATACATTCTTAAATCCATGGAAAGTAAAAATATGGAAATTTATAAAAAGGCTACCAAGAAAGTGTTATTGGAAGTTAAAAAAAAGAAAACTTATAATATGTAATCGATAAGATATGGTCTTCCCCCCTATTACTGCGAATTCAATCCGATCGAAATGATTTGGGCTGGTGTTAAAAAGAAAACTGAGAAAATATAATCAATCTCCAACTGACAGTGCTTCCGTACTAGGAAATTTATACAAACGGTTATTAATGAAGTAACCGACAGTGGTAAATGGATAAAATGTGTCTAGAAGGTCATAGAACAGGAGAATTAAAATTCTATTTTACCTTCCATTGACTCCATAACTCCAAATACAGATTCAAGCTCTGAAAATTTTTATTAAATTCTCATGGCAAGACAAACTGGTATTTTTTTGGCATTATTCTAAATTACTAATAAAAAAAATCTGATATGGCCAGCACATGACATTTCGCCATTTTTGAATCAAATATTTACACGTTAACACAAAAAAGTATGAAAAAAATTGCCTTTTTTGTAAATCTAGCAACACTGGCAAAAGTTTTGAAAATTTTAATGATACGAAAATAAACTATGGTATATACAAAATACCTGTGTATCACTCATAGCAACTGCCACTTCTGGTCCGATTGAGACCAAAATCTAATCAGATCTAATTTAGGGTATAAGAATATTGTATGAAAAATTTCAAATTTTATAATTCAGTAATTTTTGAGTTATCGTTACTACAACATCCATCCTAACACACACACTAACATACACACAGACATCATCGCGAAAATATCAAAATCGTTCTAGGGACCTTAAAACGTGTTTATCCATTGAAAACTCACTGCCCAATTTTTAGCATGATTACTATTCCTCTCTTATCTGAAGGAAGAGAGGTAAAAAATCCGTGTAGGTATATAAAAATAAAATTAATTTAGAAAATAAATTATATCATGCCGCCCATGTTTTACAAAGAATTCGACGACGGTCAGTAGATATTTAGTTTTTATGCCGTTCCAACTGACTTCATTGGAAAGGATAAAACATTGCTATATCAGAAACCGTAAAAGATACAGATGAGGTTTGGGTAAATTGATCAATAGATCATAGCCCAATAAAAGAGAAGAAGAAGAAGATACAGATGAGGTTAAATGGAAAAAAAGTTAACTATTTGGAGAGAATTATATTGGTCAAAAAATATCTACAGGGACTTTCGCCTTTCTCGAGTTACACAGGGAAAACTAAAAATGCTACTTTTAGTTTTTTAGGCATATGTGAAAAAATATCAAAAAATGGAAAAGGAAAGTTTAATTGTATTTCAAATTTGCTACAAAACTGTTTTGTTTTGTTTCGTGTCTTAACGGCCACCATCAAGTTATTTTTTTTTTAAATACGGACCTGTTTTTTTATTACAAAAATTGATAAATCGTTAAAATTTAAATTCAGTGATATGTAATACTTGTTATTTTAACAACGTTTTATCTGAAATGACTGAAATTCGTGTTAATTTCGTAAAAACGAATATACCATTGCTTAAAAATTTTGGCAAAAAAGATGCATTATTAATCAAATAACAAAAACTCAAAATAGTAGAAATTAAACAATCACAAAAATATTCGACCCGCGTTGGGATTAAAAGATGTTGATAGAGAATTTAAAGACAAATTCAATCGCATGTATCATACATTACATTTTCTACGACGTTTTGTATGTGACTACAAATATTCAACCAACAAATTTGAAGTATTATTAGGTATAGGTATAACTATCAAAAATTTATTATACATAATTCGGTTATAATAAATGTTGGCGTCTGCAATTTCTCATACACTTACATTGCCTCTTTATACAATTTTGGTAACAATTTTGCAATACAAGGTGTCCATCTATAAATTGACACATTTTAACAACTTATAACTCGAGAACGGAAAAAGATATCGACATGCGGTTTTCACTAAACTTCCTAAATTTACTTCTAGTTTCTGTTGACATTGTTGCCGCATGTAATTTTTTTCTGGAAATTGACGAAAAAAAAAATTAAGATTTTTGAACCAAAATTGTGATCTTAGATTAAATAGGACACCCTGTAATTCTTAAAACCTTTGAAAAGACCATTTCTTCTTCTATCCAAAAATGTATACATTGTTGGCATTCACCCACGTTTTTAGGGAATAATTTACTTTTTCATGAAACCACTTCCAAATCTAAAGGACCACATTCTAACAACTTAAAACTATAGAATGAGACAAGGTATTGAAAACAGGTTTTACTTAAAAATAAAAAACAAAACATACATTAATAAAGTAATTGTTGAATATGACCTCCATTTTGTTCAATACATGTATGTAAGCGCAATAAAAAATGTGTAAATGCATTTTGGAGCATTTCTGGAGTAATTACATTAAACACATTGATTATGTTATTCCTCAGTTCTGCTAAATTTGAAGGTGTTGGATCGTAGCATCTGTCCTTAATGTACCCCCATACAAAAAAATCCGGTACAGTCAAGTCTGGAGAAAAGGGAGCCCATTCAATAGGACCAGCTCGACCTATCCACTTGTCTCCAAAGGTTATATTCAAAGAATTCCTCGCTATTAAAGAGTAATGCGGTGGAGCACCATCTTGCTGGAAATATACATCATTTAGTATACCTTCTTGTTGTAGTTGAGGATAGAAAAAGAGTTCTAGCATATCCGTATAATTGTTCCCATTTACTGTTTGTTCTTGAAAAAAAAATGGTCCATAAATTTTTGTAAAGGAGACACCACACCACACATTTACCTTGGGGGAATCTCTTTCAAACTCGTTGAATGCTCTAGGATTTTCATCACCGCAAATCCTACAGTTATGTTTGTTTACGCGGCCATTTAAGTGAAATGTTGCTTCATCGGACATTATTAAATTTACGTTTGGTTGATTTCTAAACAAATCTAATAACGTCTCACACATAAACAATCTCTTTTCTATTGCATGATTCTCAATTTTTTGGAAAGTCTGAATCTTATATGCTTTAAACTTGATTATCTTTAAAAGCTTATGCACCTTACTCTTTGACATATGTAAGGGTTGAGCGATTTTTCTAATAGATATTTTATTATTGTTTCTTTCTAAAATCTCTCTTAACTGTAAAACATCATTTAAAAGAATATCTTGAGCGTTTTGAATGTGTCTTTCTTTTCTCTCCAATGTTCCTGTTTCTGTAAACTGACTTACCCAGCTTATAATAGAATTTCTAGTAGGCGGATTTTTTTCAAAAATGTTTCTAAATCTTCTTTGTGTATGCGTAATTGATTTACTTTCATTAAACACTAAAACGCACCGGGCTTTTTCGGTTTTGGTAAACATTTTTTTAGTACCAGCTTTCTCTTGCACTAAAATTATTGCTAATCTGACACTTCTGTCAACTCGATTTGCGTTACACAGCACCCTTGATAAATTAATATTATTTATTAAGCCATTCATATTCTATGCTCAGCTGGGTAAGTCAATTTACAAAAATGAGAACATTAAATAGAAAATGTGTACTGAAAATGCTTACGATAATCCTTTAAATGATAATTTATGGATGAAGGTTTGCAAATAATTATTAGAAATAGGAGTTTTGTTGGCAAGAAGCCCTTAATATGAATTTGAAAAATTAAATTTTTAAAGAAACTTTCAGACGTTTGAGACTTGGCAACCACGTTAGATACAAATTAAAACATTTTTAAGAATTTCAGTAAAACCTGTTTTTAATTTTTTTTTCGTCAATTTCCAGAAAAAAATTACATGCGGCAACAATGTCAACAGAAACTAGAAGTAAATTTAGGAAGTTTAGTGAAAACCGCATGTCGATATCTTTTTCCGTTCTCGAGTTATAAGTTGTTAAAATGTGTCAATTTATAGATGGACACCTTGTATTTCTGGCATTTTTAACTAAGGAGGCAGTGAAATATATCCATGGTAACGTGGCTAATTCCGTTTTGTTTGTTTGTTGATTTTTACCTTTCGCCCTTCAGATAAGAGAGGTATAGTAATCATGCTAAAAATTGGGTAGTGAGTTTTCAATGGATAAATACGTTTTAAGGTCCCTAGAATACGATTTTGATATTATCGCGATGTCTGTATGTGTTAGTGTGTTTGGATGGATATTGTAGTAACGATAACTCAAAAACAGCTGAATAAAAAAATTTGAAATTTTGCATACAGGATTCTGATACCCTAGATTAGATCTGATTAGATTTTGGTGTCCATCGGACAACCGGAAATGGCAGTTGCAATGAGTGATGACGTCATCACTGAACAAAATGGCAATAAAGTTTCACACATATTTTGTATACACTATAGTTTATATTCGTATCAATAAAATTTTCAAAAAGTTTACCATTGTTGCCAGATTTACAAAAAGTCAACTTTTTTCATACTTTTTTGTGTTAACGTGTAAATTTTTGATTCAAAAATGGCGAGAGGTCATGTGCTGGCCACATCAGATTTTTTAATTAAAATATTATTTAATGCATACATATTCAGGACCGTAATTAAAAATTATTGTCACTGATGATGTTATAGTTATTTCAGATAAAACGTCGTTAAAATAGCAAGTGTAATATATCACTGAATTTGAATTTTAACGGTTTATCAATTTTTGTATTAAAAAAGACAGGTATGTATCTAAAAAAAATAATTGATTGTGACCGTTAAGGAACGAAAGATTTATTAGTACAGATTTGTAAATTTGAGATACAGTAAAACTTTCCTTTCCCATTTTTTGATATTGTTTCAAATAAAAATTCTATGCCTAAAAAACCAAACCCTGTATAACTCGAGAAGGGTGAAAGCCCCGTAGATATTTTTTGACAAACGTAATCCTATCCAAAACAGTTAACTTTTCCCATTTAACCACCTCTACGGTTTCTGATATAGCAATGTTATTCCTTCCAATTCCAGACATCCTGTATACTATACTATATTTGCGTTTTTATTTTTATTATCTTGGAAGTTATTTTATTAAGTGTCTGGTACAGTGGAAAAGTTGAAAAAAGTCAGGTGAAAATATTCGGTGTTTTTGGAATTTTTGGTGTTTGTATAGAGGAAAAGTAAATAATTCTTATTAAAATCAATAAAATTAAAGATCTAAAAATTAATAAAAAAATATATTCCCTAAAGTCTATATAGAATCTTGCAAAAATGGTACAAGATCATATAGGTAATTTAAAAAAAATTTAAACTGTTACAATGTTTTAAAACTTATTTAAACTTTGTTGAAAAACAAAGACGGAGTTTTTCCAAAAGATTTTAAAAATCATACAGGTTTTTCAGAAAGTCATCCGAAATCGTCGGACGTTGTCCAGAATTTTACAAAAATTGTTAAAACTAGTAAAATTTTAGTCATTTAAATTCTAAGTCTAAAAAATCTCGTCTTAAAATTATATTCCGTCCAAACATTATCTAAAATTGTCTAGCATCCTAATTTTTAATTATAAAAAAATAATAAGTGCTGTTTTAAAAAATTGTCCAAAATTATAAAATCTCTATTGCGACAATTTGGGGTTTGTAGGTATATAAAATTTACACAAAAAAAAGTAATTTTAAAGATCAATTCTATTTATCTCTTGAGTAAATATTTTAATAAATAACAAAATGTTTTGACTTACCTCACTTTCTCTGCTCAATCTCCTGAATAATTCATCACTTTCAAATTTGGCTTTTTGATCTGGAACCACACGCGGCATTTTAAAAATAAACCTAGGTTTAGGTTGTTCGTACAAACTAATAGAATCGAAGGACATCATTCCGGAAAGCACAGAAGCTGGATCATTCATAGAATGCATTTTATTAATCACAATTTTTATATATCGCGATCGTATTATTATTCTTTATATCTATAGGTGATATTCAGTCTACAGCGGTTGCAAGATTACTGAATAACAGTTTAAAAGCTTGCTACGGTTAGGGCATGGTTACGCCTTATAGGAGGGACTTAAGGACGTTCGGACCAATGAAAGATGGATTTAACGGATTGATTTTTAATACCGAGGGGATCGTTTTCAGTAGAATGGAGAGGAGACCTATCAAAAGTAAAAGAGATGCATTCGAATTATCTTTTTAATCTTATTGTTTGCTATCAAAAGATAATGTACCTATTTATGGTATAAGTAGGTAGATATCCTATTGACATATGATCTTTTTTAATACTAGTATTTTTGCTTTCACATTTTAAATCAGCTACCTATACAGGATTTTTTTAATAGTTAACGAGAATGCCCAGCAAAAATAAAGGATAACTTTTTGTATGAATAAAAATTCTATTTTTTTGTGAAATTAGGTAGGATTAATTTGGAACAAAACTGTAATTTTTCATCATTGTTCTGTTTTTCTTTTTCCATTTTTTTTTGTTTTTTAATATTTTTTCTTATTTTTTCTTCTCTACTGATTTTTTGCAATTATTTGCGACTTTTTTGGTATTTCTTTGCGAGTTTTTGCATTGTATTTCAATTTTTTCATTTTCTTATGGTCACAGTTGTTTCAGGTTTTTGGTTGTTCTTTAGTTTTTGCGATGTTTTTCCATTTTTCCTGATTTTTTCTCATTTTTCTGATTTTTTTTCTGATTTTTTCGATTTTTTCTAATTTTTACTCATTTTTTTCTCATTGTATTGTTTTTTTTTCTATTTGTTTTGTTTTCTCATTTTTCTTAGTCCTTCGATTTTTTATGTTTTCCGATATCTTGCGTTTTTCCGTATTTTACATTTTCTATTTTATAATTTCTGTCTCAATTTTACTTTCCCGACCCACCAAAGTATTGTGAACGAGCTAAAAAAAAAAAATCGAGATCCATTTTCGGGTCCCCTGGGACGATTAGGGCCATTTCCAGACGGAAGTCTGTCTGTCTGTCTGTGTGTGTATGTGTGTATGTGTGTATTCTTCCACGATAGAGGCCACACGTTTAAACCGATTGAGCTGAAATTTGGTATAGGGGTTTGGATTACCTGTCGGAAGAATCCATTAGTTTTTGTACGATATCTGTCAAACGGAAGTATCACTATCAAAAAATGACAGATATGACAGATGCAATATGTCACGGAATTAAACACGCAATTTTTCATTTGAAAGCACTTGAAAAACTCTATTCAGAACAGTCAAAATTATTTCTCCAATTGTCACCTGTCAAAATTAAAAAAAGTAAAATGTCAAAATTTGAAACTTCAGCATTAAATATCTGAAAAAGTATTAATCAGTTTGAGATGAAATTTGGTATATGGGTTTGGGTTATCCGTCGGAAGAACCCATTAGTTTTTGTACGAGATCTGTCAAACGGAAGTGTCACTATCAAAAAACAAGAGATGCAATATGTCACAGAATTCAACTTGCAATATGTCATTTGAAAAATTCTCTACACAACAGTCAAAATTATTTCTTTTTTTTCGAAGATTTTTGTTTTTTTTTAATTGTTTTTTCCGATTTTTTCTGATTTTTTTTTCGATACTTTTAATTCTTTCATTTTTATGATTTTTTGTTTTTTTTCTGTTTTCTTTTATTTTTTTTTCAATTTCTTCTAATCTTTCGTCATTTTTTTCTCATTGTTCTGGTTTTCTATTGTTTTTTTTTGTTTTCTAATTTTTCTCATTTTGTTTTATTTTATTGATTTTTTTGTGATAATAGCTTTTTTTTTGTCATTTTTTTGTAATTTTTGTTGCGTTTTTTTGCGATTGTTTTACGACAATTATTCCTATTATTTTGTTTACAGCTTTAAATACTTTAAAGGAGCTTTAAATTAATAATTTTCTTTTATCTAGTGGCGCTTTTTACCGGTGAGTTTAATCCCTAAAATAATTTTTACCTGTCGTTTAAGCAAACGCGGCGCACTTTACATGGCACTATGTAAAGTGCTAATGTTTATAATTGATAAAAATTAACACTGCTACAATGTCACAATCTACAATATAAAAAAATAAAAAGCAGTTTGTAAGCAACATACTTTCTTGCTATTTAGACTCAAAAATAATAGGAACTAGTATCTAATGAAGCAGATCAATCTTCAATGTCTTATTTACAACTTATCTCAAAGTCTCTTTTTATACGGAAAAATGAAAGAATTTGCTTTTTTCTCATTAATTAATTAAACCCAATAAGTTATCCATATCTCAAATGTGGTCAAATGTTAATCATAAATGAAAACCCAAAATCATTTACCATAATTATATTTATTAAAAAAAAAATTGAAAGTCAACTAGTTTCGGTAAAAAAATCATCTTCAGGCCTATAATGAATATGTAGTTGAAAGTTTTTAGTGAGAGAAAAGAAAAACTTACCAAAATAACAATCAAAAAGAATTAAATCTTAGCTAATTTAGCTTATTGCAGCGGCACTTTAGCAATAAACTAAATTGAAAAATTTGAAAAAAAAATTTTTTGTTTTGAAAAATTTCCATTTTTTGGAACCGGACTTTCATCCCCTGAAGGAAACGGGCCGTGGTCTTGAAAAGTCGCGCAGAGATTATTCCTTTTACTAGTTACTACGGCCCGCCAATACTTCACCTTTGGTGAAGTATGGCAAACCGTAGTATTGAAATCGTTTAAAAATCTCAAACTATTTTTTGCTCCAAATGACTTAAAATGTCATGAAAGGTGGAAAAAATTGATTTTCCACGAAAAAAAGTCTGTCTGTGTGGATTTGTGGATGTCTGTGCGCACGATAACTCGAGAACGGTCATCGGTTTTTATTCAAAAAAGAAAGGCTCTATCAGAAGATGAGCAATTTCGGGTCCGAGGATCCCGGTCCCGCCTACTCAGTGAAACTTCTATTCGAGATAAAAAAAAGTATTGGAAAAATTCCGATTTTTTCGAATCGGACTTTCTTCCGCTGACGAAAACGGGCCGTAGTCTTGTAAAATTAATTATTCCTTTTACTAGTTTGTTTTTTGAATTTACTTTACGATACACAAATAGAGTTTCAAAATAATTTAAATAAATTTAAATAAATACGATAGAAATTTTCTAATGATTCATTGAAATCGGTAGTTGCAAATAATTTTATCCAAGTTCCTTTAGAAATTTGCTGAAATAAATTTGTTAATATTATTTTCGCTAAAATTTCTCCTAAAATTATTTATTTCTTCGTTCTTATCGACTAATTGCCCGAGGTCCAAAAAAACCGAACGCTGGTCTGAAAAAAAGTTATCAAAAACACAAGACAAATTATTTTCCGTGGAACTAATAAATATTTGGTCAATTTTAGTAGAGGATTCATATCTCACTATTGTAGGAACTAGACAACAAAACACATAATTCATTAAAATTTTCATTTATATCCATGTCAAAATTAAAATCGCCACATTACCTCTATTATTTTACTAAAAAATAAATATCTTTATACAAAATTCTATATTCTATACAAAAATTCTTGCAACTTTGACATTTATTGACTATTTAATCCAGATACCAACCCCACCGCATTTTAATAAAGGTCTACTAAAAAAAGTAGTTAAATTGAATTTATTAATTTGGAAATATTCCATATTGTCCTGTTTTTGACCTATTTCAACCAGGCACAAAAACTCGTTTGAGAAAGCTAGTGTGTCAGCGAAACCCGTCACGAATGTATATTGAACTTAGTTCAAATATATAATGAAGATTTAAACAAATTAAATTGTTTTATTTCATCGTTTAGTATGGATCTTCATCAAGTATTCATCTATTCAATTTTTTTTAACAGTTTTTATTTGAGATGTTAGTTTTTCAAGAAAAAATGATCCATGTTAAAAAAGGTTTATTGAATGGTTTTTATAAAATGGCAAATGGAAATTGAACTCAAGAAAAATAAAAAAATCGGTTGTGTCGCCCCAAAACTTTCCCGACGAGTATCCAGGAATACTTTTTCAGATATTTAATGTTAAAGTTTCAACTTTTGACATTTTTTTATTTTTGACAGGTGACAGTTAGAGAAATAATTTTGACTGTTCTGAATAGAGTTTTTCAAGGGCTTTGAAACGACATATTGCATGTCCAATTCCGCGACATATTGCATCTGTCATTTTTTGATAGTGATACTTCCGTTAGACAGATCTCGTATAAAAAATAATGGGTTCTTCCGACAGATAACCCAAACCCATATACCAAATTGCAGCTCAATGCTAAAGTTTCAAATTTTGACGTTTTTTTATTTTTGACGGGTGACAGTTGGAGAAATAATTTTGACTGTTCTGAATAGAGTTTTTCTAGGGCTTTCAAATGACATATTGCATGTCCAATTCCGTGACATATTTCATCTGTCATTATTTGATAGTGGTACTTCCGTTTGATAGATGTCGTACAAAAACTAATGGGTGCTTCCGACGGGTAAGCCAAACCCCTATACCAAATTTAAGCTCAATCGGATTAAACGTGTGGCCTCTATCGTGGAAGAATACACACACACACACACAGACCGACAGACAGACTTCCATCTGAAAATGGTCTTAATCGTCTTAGGGGACCCGAAAATGGATATTTCCGTTTTTATCTCGAATTTCTTTTAGCTCGTTCACAATACTTTCCCTTCTAGGAGGTGGGTCGGGAAAGTAAAATGTATATAAAAAAAAGTTTTATTAATAAATAAAAAATATATTAAAAGAATACAAAATGTATATCAAAGAAGACAAAGAACAAAGAACTGTAGGAGAACGAGGTAGTTTAGACTAGACGGAAAGACAGAAATAGAAGGAGATACAGAAGACAGAAAAAAAAGAAAGAAGCAGATTAAAGGAAGACATGTAAGTAAAAGGGAAGAACCGACGCAAGAATTTTAAGGCTTAAAAATTATAATTTTTTTTTGTAATGCTTATTATTTTTATAGATACAACTTTGCTGCAAAAGTTATTAGAAGACTCGAATTTAATACAAGTGCTCCCAGTACTAAAAGGTGATGCAGCATTCTTCTCTATATTTAAAAGTGTTCAACCCGCCAAATATATTTAATTACTTCAGATTCTGATGTGACCTAAATAAGTTTGGTCTACCTTTATAAAGATGATGTTAAAGATGCAAATTCGGATATATGTTTGAGAGCAGAATTCCGATCAAAATTATTTCACTGGATAAAAACTGAAGTACCTATATATTTTTCATTAAATATCATTATTTTTAAATTTAATTTTTTTAGCTAGATGCTGACACAATTACTTACGGTTCAAAAATAGATTCTTGGCTTCAAACAACTTCTATATTCATCTTCAGTATTGTATTATTTTGTATATAAGGTTTTACATGTTTCTGAGTGAACAAAATATATATCGACTACTCTGATGTTTAAATTGATACTATTAGATTGCTCATTCTTTGAAAATAATTTCTTGTAGAGAACTTCTAAACGATTCCAATAAAGGCAGATCTTACATTATGTAAAAACCATACGCCATTGGACAAACTTCGCCGCAATGATCTCGTGTGCACAATTTTGGAAGATATTCAATACAATGGATCTTATTTATCTCCAAAAGATTATCCACCCATCCTTAACGAGACAGAATCTACTTTTCCTACAGAGAAAGAATTTCTGGTATAAGTATTTGAGGTAGTAACTATTATTAGATCAGTATATTCACACATGATTTTTTGTAGGATTATTATTTTGATTATCATTTTCAATGATATATGAACGATTTCCATTTGAAACCCGTAGAATATTTCACTTCACCACCATTTCACCTTTATACATCGAATAATGGTATAAATTTTATTTAAGAAACAAGTTTTTGTGATTTTTATAATTATGTTCCGAGTAAAAATGCGTTTTCTAAATTAGTATTGTTTTATTGCATTAACATAACATATTATCCACATACTAAGCAATATATGAATTAACCAATAAAACCATATAAATATTTAAAAAAAATCCAAACACGTTTTTCAGCAATAAGTTACCATTATCTCTGTGATTTTCTTTTCAGGAATTTTAGTTGCTAAATTCGTGTTTGAACATTTCTATCTATTTTTGTGTGTTTTTGATAATTTTTGCAATTGAATGAATTTGTTATAAACTCAGTTGAAATGTAGTAGTGGTCCTCTTAATTCAATATCGAAGCAAGCAAAATTTGAAGTTAAATGTTAACGAATTATAAATAGTTCCACTGTGAAGCATAAGGTTATGTTTCTTTAAATTGATATTTCTTCTCACCTTAAAATAAAAAAAACAAAAGCATTTTGTTTCAAAAACAATAGAAATCGGCACACATTTCAAATTATTAATATTTGTCTTTAAAGTAAGTGCATTGATATTTTGAAAACAAAATGCTGTAACATATATTTCGATATATTCGTCACGTTAACATGTGAAGGTTTCTTCTTGAATTAAAATGGCCACATTACTGTTGATTCGAATCCGGGACAGATGCTCCCTCGTACATTTGCTCCCCCGATACATTTGCTCCCCTGTCTTAATTTTTCGAATAATGATAAAATTTAAGTGAGACAGTTGCTCCTCTGCCTCAATTAATGGGTTATCTACCTGGTATTGCCTACTAATAATGCATAACGAATAATAAAAGGTATCAAGAAATAATGGAAAAACATTGTTTTACAATTTTTTTTTTGGTTGAAAATATTATCTAACTATTTAATTTCAATATTGTCTAGAAGTCGAAATGTTAACATTTTGTAAAATTGGCAAAATATTGATTGAAAATAAAGTCCAAATATTGATGTTCAATATGGGTTGCCACCAAAATTTTTGATGTTTTGTGTAGAAATGTATAAACAATTAAAATGTAAAAGAAAATAAAAAAGTAAATATATCTTTCCCCAAATATTAAAAAACAATTGTGTATTCACCCCCAAAATTTAATAATTTTAAATCTTTAATTTTTTTATTTTTCGACGTCTATGGTTATGCATTATTAGTAGCCAATAGCAGGTAGGTAACCAATGAATTGAGGTAGGGGAGCAACTGTCTCACTTAAATTTTATCATTATTTGAAAAATTAAGACAGGGGAGCAAATGTATCGAGGGAGCAAATGTACGGGGGAGCATCTGTCCCGACACCGTTGATTCAATAAGAATATGTATTTATAATAACCGTAACCATATTTATTTTAAAAACGCCCTATCAAACCATAAAACGTCTTATTGAGTCAACTAGAAGCAAAAATATATTTAAATTTTTTTGAATCATTATTTTTTTTTAGTTTTTGTCTGAATAAACGAGTTTATTTATATGAGGATGGTAGAAGCTGTCAGAAAAGTGAGAATGGAATGATTTGCAATGGTTAGTAATAAGATGTAAGCCATATATATTAGAAGACCATATTTGAAGAGGAAAAATAGAATCTTCACTGATATAAGTGCCTACAAGATAATCTGCTAATTTGTGGAATCCTGCTATATCAGAAATACTAGCCATGAAATTTTCAATAAAACAATCGCTTACCCTGTCTGGAGAAAGAAACAACAGA
This sequence comes from Neocrepidodera transversa, assembly GCA_963243735.1. Taxonomy (NCBI): domain Eukaryota; kingdom Metazoa; phylum Arthropoda; class Insecta; order Coleoptera; family Chrysomelidae; genus Neocrepidodera; species Neocrepidodera transversa. The sequence continues at coordinate 22,885,537 of OY725347.1, read as the reverse complement.
CCAAAAATATTATGTGACCGTTTACTACCTTTACTATTTTTTCTGTATATTACTGACAGACCTATAATTTATACCTGTAGGCCTATATAAACTTTGAATTTTGCGAAACCGAGATTGGGTTAGATGAATTCACACCCAAAAATTGTGTTTGTGAAAATGTCCACATCAACTCTTAGTAATTTCAATTCAGTAAAAAGGGAAACTTCTCTTAGTTTACAAGAATTATAAGTTTAACTTATATAAACTTAAAAATTAGCTTCCGTATAAGTGAGAATTAGCACCGTATAAGTGAGTCAAGAAGTAGAGTTATAACAAGCTTGAATCAAAATCATAATCATTAACCAGAACTACCAAATGTGTTGCAAAGACAAGTTTTAACTCATTTTTGAAGAGTAAAGCCGAATGTGATGTAACAGAAAAACCATTCAAAATGATTATAACGGAACTATAGATAAAAATTATGTGCACGAAGAAACATTTATACTGCACGTCGAAATTTGTTGCCCAATATCGGAGGTTTACGAAGCGTTCAATAGAAAACCAATAGAAATGAAGACTTCTTAATTTTAATTATTTATCCGAAAATTTAGTGATATTCAGCTGTAAAAGAAATTTAAAATTTTTGTGTGATTCTAAAATTATTTAAACAAATTTTTACAATACCATTGGTTTTTTTAACGACCATTATATACTATTCGTTTTTTGTTTATTAAAAGATAAAAGTAAGAAAACACATGGGTTTTGCATGTCAAAAATTAAAGTGTATTGTGATTATTTAAAAATGGAATTTATACTAGGAACAGATTTTGAGATAGACATTCACAATGCTGGGTTAAAAAATTCCAAATAGAAGATTTCACCTAATACAAGCATATGCAGAAAAATTCAGGACATACAAAAGCAAAAATTCTTCATTATTCTTTTGGTCCTTTATTTTTGGAATCAGAGGACGTTAACAACTTTTATATTTTTGGAACTTTACGAAATTAAGCCAGTAGACTTGAAACATTTTCTGATTATATTATCGAAAATTATTTCACGGTTAATTCGAAATTTCCACTCTATACAGGGTGTCTAAAATTGGAAGGGATAACATTGTTACAGAGGCGGTTAAATAAGAAAAAAATTAAGTATTTTTGAGAGTATTACATTGGTTGAGAAACATCTATACAGATACTCTCGCCCTTCCCCAGTTATATACGGGGAAAACTAAAAATGCTACTTTTTGTTTTTTACGCACAGAATTTGTATTTAAAAAACAATTAAAAAAATAGAAAGTTTTATTGTATCTCAGATTTGCTACAAAATTATACTAAAGTATTCGATACGACCTTTCGTGTCATCAATTTATTTTTATTATTTACGGACCTGTCTTTTTTATTACAAAACTTGATAAACGTAGTTCTTTTTAATTTCGTCAAAACAAATATAACCTAGGAATACCAAATATAACCTATGAAACAAAAAAAAAACATATTAATTTTGTAGAAATTAAACAAGCAGAAAAACAATCAGCCTGCGGCGTGATTAAAAAATATTGACAGAAACACATTGAGTGATTTATCATACATTACATTTTCATTTTCAACGACGTTTTGTATGGCAAACAATCATCATTATCGATAATCTATTAATACGGACCTGGATCTTATCTTAGCAAAAACGGTGAAAATAATTAGAATAACAAATAATTTAATTTATAGGAAATAACTACAAATATTCAACCAATAAATTTAAAGTACTACTAGATCTATTAAAAATGAATTATACTTAAATTAGTTTTGCAACTGACTTTGTCTTTAAATTCCCTATCAATATTTTTTAATCATGACGCAGGTCGATTATTTTCTGCTTGTTTAATTTCTACTATTTTGATATTTTTTTTATTCCACTGATAATGCATCTATTTTATCGAAATTGTTATATTCATTGTATATAAATTAAAACAAATTTACAAAAGAACTACGACATCACACAGGTACCTAATAGTATATTGTATAAGAAGTGAGTATTGAGAGTTTGTAGCTGTACAAACTTCAATAATTTACGAGTGGGAAATGCGTATTTCGCACAAGTTGTACAGAGTTTTTCATTATAAATGTCCCAGCCCTTGCCATAGTTATTATTGCATAAACAAAAAAATTTTTGAAATAAAAGTTGTGTAGTTATAAACTAATTTTATTATAACGTTAACAAAACTACAGTGGCGTGCGTAGTTTAGGAGCCACAAGAAAAATATTCGTTTTTTTTTAAATGAGAGATCCTGTATAATTATTGAATTTTTGAAAAGATGTTTTTCTTCTAATTTCAAAAATATACCATATTATACCCCTGTCTTACACCGTTCTTCTTATGATATGGTATATTTTTGAAATCAGAAGAAAAACAACTTTTCAAAAATTCAATAATATACAGGGTGTCTCATTTAAATAAACGAATATTTTTCTTGTGTCTCCTAAACTACACATGGCACTGTAGTTTTGTTAACGTTATAATAAAATTAGTTTATAACTACACAACTTTTATTTCAAAAATTTTTTTGTTTATGCAATAACTGTAGTAACGGCTGGGACATTTATAATGAATAACCCTGTACACTTTGCTTTTTCCACGATTATGTATTTCTTATTTGCAAAACGAAAGCATCCAAACAGATTATATGACTGAATGCCTATCTAGTTGTCTTACCCGTGGGAAATGAATCATTTCCCACAAGTTTGGCCGTAGGAAATGAACATCCGTGTACAACTAGGTATGTTTCTTCATTGATAGTGCATATGAAACTTGGACCTTTTGAAAAAAAGTTAAATATAAAAGTTAAAGAAAATTTGGAGCTCTAAAACTTTGCACTAATAAATTTTACACTAAAGTGCATTGTTTGTCTTCAAAATTTGGAAAAACTAGGGAAATTCTACATGCACACTTTTTGCGCGCCCTCTAGTAGCACAACTATGGGAAATTCTGGAAAATGTTTGATACATTTAAAAAATGGTAAAAATCTTACATGTTCATTCAATCAATGTCGGTCTTGAGGACCTTCTACTCTACCAATTTAAACCAAAAACTCAAGGTCGCATTCGAGGCACACGTCAACCCTTCATACCAAATTTCAACTTGATTGGTCAAACGGTTCGACCGTTGTCGTGGAAGCTTATACACAGTCAAACAGACACACAGGCACACAGACAGACCTTACTCTAATTCGGTAGTTTTTCCCACTAATTAGCTGTTTGTTCACTCACTTATTCCCGACCAAAAAAGAGAAAGTGTTTTCTTGGGCAACTTTTGATCCATAACATTAATGTTTATCTCAAAAAGTATAAGAGCGTAAATCTGAATATGTTTATGGATTCAGCGTTCAATTTAACGTCGAAATGGTTATTTTTAAAACCGGAAGTCTCTCTTTCGGTATAAGTTTGTAAAACCGGTTTTGAAACCGGAAGTGGTAGAAACCTGAAACTCACCTATGCACACATTCAAGGGAAAAACTACCTAAAAATGATCTTGAAAATAGAAATCGTTTAAAAAGAAAATCGAAAAATATAAAAAATATAAACCAAGCGGTAAAATTTATAAAAATATGTAAAAAATTGAGTAGTATAAGAATTTGTGATAATTATTAGATAATAAGTCTGGAATGAAATTTAAAAAAAAATAGAAGAAATAAATCAGACAAGATGAAGAAGGCTTAAAAGAAATTGGAAATTGAACTATATGAGGGATACTATCATAAAAAGGATAAAGGATAAAGAAGGAAGAAAATAGTGAACATTGAAGAAAGATGAATTTCTGGAATCGACTGCAGTAATCTTCGAGAAATCTGTAGATGGTGTCATCTAGAATAGAATATTTTCGAAAGTTTAAGATGGCTCGCAAGCCGAGTTTTTGGAAGTCTTTGTACTGTGTCATTATACTTTCATACTTTAGTTTATTGTTTTATGCCGATAAAGAAATTATGTTTGGCGTACCTCCAACTAGTCTACGTACCACTAAGGGTATGCGCATGTAGGTTAGGAATCGCTGACGATTGTAAATTATCGGTTATATGACTCGATCACGTGGTGTTTCAAGCAGTACGTAGATTCTCCAGATTTTTAACTATCTAGACTATATCATGAAAATATAAGTTTATAGATAATTTGTTTCGGTACAAATTTAATTCTAGAAATGTAATTTTTTACTTGTTATATACAACCAGTTATGCAAAAGTTTGTCTATTCGATATACCCTTGATTATATCATTAACGGTTGAATCATACAAAAAATCACGGATTAACATTTGTTTATAATTAAATTAACGATATAGTCACGTAGGTTCAATATTTCACGTGTGTACGTGTACATTTTGTAGGTAACTATATTTTCTATAACCGTTAAATCACTATGGCTGACATTTCAAATATAAAGGAACATAAAAGGATATAAATATAGCCGTCGTATTTACGAATTGTAATGTAAATTAACATGTTACGAATCTTTTCTGTTTTGATATTTACACAATAGGGTGTCATCGATCGAAAAGGTCCCCCTCTTCAAAATCTCAAATCTCATTGGCGGAAGGTTTTGAACCTTTTGTACTAGCTTGTCGTCCAATGAGTATATTTAATAATATTATACGAGTTTAGCGTCCTTATGTCGGAGCGGAGCAAGCCCTTATATAAAAATAATAACAGAGACTGGAGTGTTATAGTATGTTTCAAAATACTTTGGAGAATTAATGTTGGAGTTTTTTATTACTATTTAAAAAAAAAATTGTTAAGCTTAAAACTACATTTTCGAAAACGAGGTTTTAAAAAAAATGTCGTAAATTCGATTGTAGCAATTTTCACTGCCACCTATAGAAATCTAATCGGTACGGTTTCCGCTGCTTACGTGAATCTAGGCGATTTTAAATGGAATAAAAATAAAGTTCTATTATTTCTAGAGATAATAAAAGTTGTGTTTAGCAGAAACAGACCTTATGGGTTTTTATGAAGATATATTACCTATATGAAATGGATATTATAATACAGTTATTTACATTTTTTTTCACCGTGAAAAAAATTCTTTTCAGCGTGGAAACAAAATTTTTTCCTACGGCTGCTTAGAATATGTACAAAAACGCACTGTCAACTTCCCTCGAAAAACGTCAATTTCAAACAGCGTGTGTAAACGTTTACACACGCAGTGTGCAAAGTACAATGACAATACAACTACTCATAATAACATATATGAATGAATTGAGATGAAATCTAGCATGCGGACACTGTCACTTCTGACAGTTCCCATTTCTCTTTAAAATAAAGTCAAAATTGCAAATTTAGAAAATAAAGTGGCAGCCGTAGTAAAAGTATAGTGTGTAACTCGTGTGAAAATGCACTTTTTACCTTTCAGGCTCGTGCCACAAACCGTCACATGCGTGTGAAAAGTCCTATTTTCAACACTTGTTAAACAATATACTATTACAATTTATTTTTCAGAGTTCTATCAGCCGTATTATTTTTTTCAAACACTTGTATACAGTGGCGGACTGACGCTATATTGTGTTTTGCCTCACATTTTTCCACCTTTATCTCCGGTATTTATGCGCCAATTTTTTTCTTTTTTTCCTTTTTCTCTCAATTTTCCATTATTTTCCCTCTTTTCCCCCTTTGTTTTTACTCTAATTCTTTTCTTTTGTCCTCCTGTTTTTCTTTTGATTTTTATTTTTTTGCACTTTTTTTCCATTCTTACTTTTCCCTTTTTCTCCTGTTTTTTATTTTTCCATGTTTGTTTTTTATTTCTCACTCATATATTCTCATTTTTATCTTTTTTTGCATTTTTTTCTCTTTCAGTATTTTCTAATTTATTCTAACCTAAGCTATCTTTATTTTTTATTTTTCTCCCCTTTCCTTATCCTTCACCCCTTTTCTCCCCATTTTTCTACAATTTTCCCCCTTCTCTTGATTCAATCTTTTTTACCCTACTCTGATGCCTGAGCACTTATTTTAACCTATGCAAAGTTACTCTAAACTTAGCAAAGTTACTCTAACCAGAACAAAGTTACTCTAAAATGGGCAAACTTACTTTAACATGAGCCAAGTTACTACTCTATTCGTCATTGTAGTGATTTGTACCGAGGGCTCATGTCCACAAGGATTCTAAATCCTGAATTTAGTGAGAGCGGAAAAAATATCATTGGAACCAGAGCTGTGGCGTTACTCAAAAAAAGTAACGCGTTACTTTACCGTTACTTTTGCTAAAAAGTAACGTGTTAGATAAACGTTACCGTTACTTTTTTTAAAAAGTAACGACTTATTCGTTTCTTTTCAAAACTAACGCGTTACGTTTAAAGTAATAACGCGTTACTTTTCCATATATTCTTCTTGTTCCATGTCTTCTCGTTCATTTATTGTCCATCTCACCATTTGTCGACGTTATTATTGCACATACAAACAAAATTTTCAAATAAAAGTATGATTAAGCTTGATTTTTTAAAATGCTATGATTTTGGGTTTCATTTCATTTAATTGAATACTTGACTACATTTGAGATATTGAGATATGGATAATCTCTTGAATGTAATGATAATTTATTAAATCTTGATACATTTAATATATTTCTGATTGTTTTCAAAATATTTACATATTATTTGTACGTATCTATTATTTTTGTGCGAAAATCGCTCCAAGCGAAAACACGTCAAATTTTAAAAACCTGTCGTCTTATAAATAAATAACCCTAGAGCAACTTAAATTAATATTTATTTTTATTTGTATACAATCTTAAAACTACCCTTAAGATTCGTTCCATCACACATATAATTTAATCCCATCAAATTCAATCGCACAATATTATATTTATGATTAAATAATGCCAAGGTATTATTAAGCCCTATTATCGATCTCGCACATGTTTCAAAACATTTGCTAAGGTTAAAGAACACAGAAAGGCCGAAGGGTCCTTAATAACAAAAGCAAAAACATCCGGATTACAGTCAAATTAAGCCAATAACAATAGGTGTCAAATATCAAGTAGAAAGTGTCAGATATACTGAATACTCTGTATAATCTTCGTACGATATATTACCCTGGATCCAGGTGGATAATAGATAACATTCTTCGGTTAATTTGTGTTCTTTTTTACTTAAGATTTAAGTTTGAAATAGATATATGGAGCGATGAATTTATTTTTATATTTAAAACATTGCAAAAAAAAATATATTTAAAAAATAAGATCAACAATACAATGTAGGTAAGTATAGGGAAGTTCAAATTCGGTGGGAATTATTTTTTTTTATGACGTGCTTTCTTTCTACAAAAGATACTTGACGTCACTATGACACCCACGGTTTCGGTATTCTACTAGATTGCCTCGGGCGCCAGATTTTTGGGGTGGTTTTCTCCACCGACTCTTGATCTACGGTCTCAAGAGTACCTGGGTAGCAACAGATGGAGGTTACGGTAATTCCAGGGGTCTGTTGTCGTAGACTGTTTAGCGATGCACGGTGTAAAACAGGCTTTAATTGTTTCACAGTGCCGAACCTGAATTTACCGGTTGCTTTTGTTAAAATAATAATAACTACAAGTGACTATTGATTTCTAGAATTATTAACTCTTGCCACTAACTACGGAAAGCTATATTTAGACGTGTTCTTAAGCAATTAATAACCAAAAGCCCCAGATTATTTGCAAACTAAATTTATTTATTTTTTTAAATATGCAAGCAAAATTCATCGGTATATGATAGGATAAATAAAATCAGTATAAGATAGCGTGTAACTTTACAAAAAGCAGGTGAAGGTAAAATGCATAACTAGCGGTGAAAATGATATCTACACAGGAAAAGCGATACTAGGCACTAATGATTCTCAGGGGTGTTCCTTTGTATTTATGTCGAAATAAAATTAAAAAAAAAAAATAACTAACCGGTATTAGAACTTGTATAGAATAAATATCTCAAAAGGTTAACTGAACTAGATTCTTGCGAATAAAACTGATCTTTTAATAAAGGTGTCTGACTGTCTAACGCAATTTTTGAACTAGATATATTAAAATTCCCCAAACAGAACTCAAAGTTCGTTGAAAGAACGGCCGTTCGTGCTCCTGCTAGTTGCAGCGAACACAAGGGTCGCTAATTCAAAACTTTGAATTAAATAAATTAAATTCCCACACAGAACTCAAAGTTCGTTGAAAGAACGGCCGTTCGTGCTCCTGCTAGTTGCAGCGAACACAAGGGTCGCTAATTCAAAAACTTTGAATTAAATAAATTAAATTCCCTTAAGATTTTTTTTTTGTCGGAGCTAAACCTCATTTATTTAAGCAAGCATGAAATATTTTATCTGACATAAATACGCAGGAGACTTATTCCTAATTAAAACATCAACGTAGCCAAGTAATATTTATTTATGTAAATAATAATAAAAAAAAAAATGAATTAAAATAAATTTCAATGTCCAAGATTATGCCTCAAATTTATACAAGAGAATTTCTTACCTCGGAAACACACACAAATCAGTTCGGTCACTTACGGTCGGTTATCACTATTGTTCATTTAAAAATCGGCAGCAAAAGAGTTAATGCCGGTTCATGGTATCACAGATTCGGAGTCGGTTTCGGTATTTTAACAGAGAGAGAAAAAGCCCAGAATTTTCGTGGCCCCTGCCTTTTATCAAATTTTTCAAACCCCACTTAGCAAAACCCCACTAAAATAAAAATATGCGCGGCAGAAAACGAAACTGATTTGTGTTAAAAATTAATTTACAGAACTACAAAGGAGTAGCAACTAACAGGAGTAAGAATAAATTAAATACAGTATTTCCAAAGGAGTAGCGATTAACTAAATCGAATAAAGTAATTTAACTGATTTAAAACAAATAAAATAAGAGAGGGTGTTTACGGTTAAAAAAAAAATAAAAATTGTACTAATTATGCAGGGTGAAAAATAACTTCGTTACATCCCCCTCTTACTTCGGTAAAAAAAAAAATGGAAGCGCAGCTTACATTTTTTTTTAAAACTAGACAAAACGTACTAAAACTAACCAAAATAAACAGACCCTGTCAGGCGCCTACCCCGGTATTGGTCTAACCCTATATTTGGGGTAGGTACACCTTAATACAAAAAATTAAATAAAACCGGTTATCTTCGGGTTAACCAAAAAAAACAAAAAAAACGATTATAGATATTCACCCTCTTCATTCCGGAGAGAACTTCGGGACAGAATCTCTTCGGGGCCAACGTTCCCCTATTCCTTACTCCTGGAATCTTAGAATCCGGGTCCGTACGCTCGAGTACGGGAGCCGGGAACGGGATCCTTGGCTTCTTCGTCCGGTGAAGGTGCGGCCTCTGGAATACGGGACGCGAGCGTCGGCATCGGCGTCCGGAATGCTGGAACACAGGCAGAGATCGCATTGCACGCCTTTGTCTTGACGGGAGCTAGATACAAAGCATGCTTGACTGGCTATGGAACGGTTCCCCAGTCTCGGTGCAGGTGGTGGCGTAGTCGGGACGTTGTATGCACCGCGTGACGGACGGCGGCAAGTACAGGTCCTGGACATCTGACCATAACGGCCGCAGTCCGGGCCCCATTTTGTGACGTCGTCTTCTTGTGGGACGGTTGCCTCATTCCCACCGAGTGATCGGTCGACTAACGGCTGTATTCGCGGTTCTGTACTAGGTACAGACGGTGCATCTTCGGGTATGGCCCGGTCAGGGTCGCTCTGGACCGATCTTGAAGGGGATCCCATAACCGAGGGTTCGGGATCGGACGGCAATTCAACTTCATCCAAGTCGCTCATATCGTGGATATCTAATACTCCGAAGGACGAACTAGACGACATGATTCTCGGAGGTCGGTGTTTAAGATTCTTTTCCTGTAACATTTTATCCACCTCTGCATTGCAGACCTCCTGCATCTTAGGATTCTGTGGACGATATCTTTGCTTAATCGGCGTGGAGTCTAGAAGACGGATCTCGTGATGTACTACGTCTGTCGGTCCCAGAATTTTCTCAAACTTCGGTAATTCCTTGTCTAGGAAACTTTTCAAAGTTTCTTCCTGTATTTCGGTCAGATTTCGGTCTTGTAACGGCACGATAGTTTCTACAGGACATCCTAAACCAGATAGTCCTTCCTCTTCCTCGTAACATTCTAGATCAGAGCGTGAAATTCCGATAAAAGTATTAAATTCGCAGCGGTCAGTAATTTTGGCCATTTCAAAATGTTCTAAGGTTGTCCTAGCGGCAGTTACTAGAGGATATTCTGTACTAGACCCCTTTACATCATCTTGGACTTCTTCCAAGCCTGACTGGGAGTTATCGGTAAATATCCTATCAGTTTTAACCTTTTCACAAATCGTCCTAGCGGCAGTTACTAGAGGATATTTTGTACTAGACCCCTTTACATCATCTTGGACTTCTTCCAAGCCTGACTGGGAGTTATCGGTAAATATCCTATCAGTTTTAACCTTTTCACAAATTGTTCTAGCGGAGTCAGTAATAGCCAAATTCTCTTTTGCAGTTTTATCAACAGTCGGATTTCGTCTAGCGGTATCAGTTACATTAAGTCCGTAAGAATGTCCGGGGTCGTGCTCTTCTGGCGGTGATCTTACTACTTCTAGAATTCCTATAGTATACAGTGCGTCTGGCAGTTGACACTTTACGGGTTTGCCATCTTGATAGATCTTTCCTGTTCCTAGTTCCATGCTAAATTTATACTTCTTGAGTATATCCAGTCCCAAAACCATATCAGCGATCAGACCTGGAAAATATTCCAGAGGTTCTTCCATAATGATGTCATTTACCATCAACTTTAGATCATATGTGTCGGTGATAGAAATCAAATTTCCGTTAGCGAGACGTGCTTTCGAAGTCTCACAGACTGCAGTCCGCTTTATATGGGAAAAGTGTTTCACTATTTGATCTCCAACATATGATCGGACAGCTCCGGTATCCAACAAGGCTTTAAACTTGAAGTTTTCAATATGGACATCAATTTGCGGTCGTGGATCTGACGGTTCAGGTGACGGATGCTCTTGAGAGGCTAAGAGATGGGGAAGCTGCGGCGGCCTCTCTGCGGGACAGCTTCGGATTAGTTTTCCTGCTTTGAGCAAGAACAGTCTCTTGTAAGGACTCCTTCCTTACGACAGCGGGAACAGAACAGTTTCGGTTGATTTCTACATTGTTATCGGAGATGGCCCGTTTGACCACAACGCCAACAAAGTGTACTAGAATTACCGGTTACAGGCGGTCGATGAACTTGAGTGCTTGTTCTAGGAGAACTAGTACTGGCTACCGGTACAGCAGTCGGAAGTAGAGTTGTATTCATATTCGGTACATTCCTGGATATATTTGCAGACGGAAAACGTTGATTTGTACCCCTTTGCCATCCACTGGTGCTTGGAACATTTTGGAGTTCCTTTCGAAGTAACTCAAATTCCTTCACCTCTTGACAGAAAGAAGTAAAATCTTTGAAGTCATTTTTCCTGATCTGCTGCCGGTATTCGGGTAACAGATTACGGTATAACCAGGCTAGCTGTTGTTCGGACGTTAGTTTTCCATGACGCCGCATCAAGGTTTGTAAATCGGTAATATAGGAAGATACGGGCTCATTACGGCGTTGTAATCGTCTTCCAATTTCAGCTTCTAAATCAATTTCATAATTTACTGGGTAGAAGAAAATACGGAAGTCTTTTTCGAAGTCGTCCCAGTTCGTAAAACGACTGCGGTTATTGCGGAACCACAATGCTGGTTCGCCAGTCAGTAATTCAGGTAATACCGGAAGTAACTGATCCTGTTGTACGTTCCTAGCAGTACAAATTTCGTCTAGTCTTTCTAGAAAGCTTACTGGGTCATCACGATTTCCAAAAGATATTTTCCAATCATGAACATTTATCGGATGTGGAGTTGCCATTATTATCGTGCTATTATCAGTACTGGCCGGAGGAGTAGCGGTACGATTCGGTGTGGTTACAGAATTCGGTTTAACGGAGGGCGTACTCTTTTGTACTCTAGGGGAGGTTTTGAGAAACTCCACTAAACGTCTGCGTTTTTCCCTAACGCCTCCAGACGGTGATAGCTGTCGATTAATTAATTCGGTAGTAAGGCCCTCCTTCTTTAATTTGTAAACCCAGCTTACTAGTACGTCGGTATTCACAGGAGTGTCGCTATCTTCACTGTTTGACATCAATTCCAGTATATGAATCCTCGGATTGATTTATTATTGGTGGAAATTACTCGGTATATATAAAAAAAACTCTTCTACAGTTAAGTCCAATTGGTATAACACGGTAGTAATTAATTAGAAGTTTATTTCAGAATCAAAATTTTAAATGTCTAATCGTGGCGATAAAATTCTAAAATGTAAAGTTTTATCCTTGTAAAGTAATAAAACGAACGGCACTGAACGACAAAAAAAAAAAAAAAAATTTAAATCAAGGGAAAAAAAAAATCAATTTTAGATAGGATCAAAATTTTCTAAAATAATTTTGAAGTATACTCGGTCTAGCCCTAAAAATTTTGGAATAAATTTCGCAATAAACCTCAACCAATAATTTGTTATTAACAATGAACTGATTTCCTTTTTTTTTTACACAAACTACTTTCCTAGACAATAATTTACTTCAATAGGATAACCGGTACCACTCAATATAAAATCTTTTCAAGAAATTTTTAAAGATATTATTTGTTTAACTTATTATACCTAGAAGAAACGACAAAAAAAAATTCCAAATTTACAAAACCAAAGTCGGTGCGTTATCAACCTTAATCAATTTCAGCTGGTATATTAAAGTCTCTTTTAATTCAAAATAGTACTTGTTAAACACGAATAAAAATATTCAGAGGACAATCGGTATAATAAATATTAAAATATTTATTTCCAGTTACATGTAAAATGGTATTGTTTATTTCGATTTGAAATAAACCTATTTAAAATCACCGGTAAAATCTGCTATTTTACAATAAACGTCACAAATGTCGTTATCAAAAAAACTGGTTTTCTTATCTTTTAGCAGGAGTTCAGAAATTGAAAAACGGCTTTAAATGAAATAGATTTGCAATACACATAAAATCACTATTTTATTTTAAATAAAACATATACTGAGTGTTCTCGGTTTAGATTTATTGGATTTTGCGGATTTTATCTCTCAGATCGTAAACAGACAATTTTCTTCTGCCAGTGATTTTATTTAAAAGATATAATCGGTGCTCTTTTGCACGGTTTCCTATTTTTACAGCGGTAACTTGTTGTGTCGTTTTCCTTTTTTTTTTTGTAATTTAATCAAATAGCGGTCTGGGTTTTCAGCAACGGTTTTTCCTTAAATTTTTTTTTTTTACAGCGGTCTACGTTTTTGTCTCTCGGTCTTGTGCTCTTTTCACGTAAATTTTGTATTTTCCAACGGACTTTGATAATTTTTCTTATATTTCACTGGCTTATCTGCAGTGGTCTTAGGTACAATTTTCGATGGTCTCTTAGACCTGTTTACGGTTCTTTTCTCGCAGTTTTCACTATATCAATTTTTCTTTTTTACAGCGGTCAGTACACGGTTTTTGCTTCTTATACACTCTTTTACAGGCTAATAGGTTATTATTCAAAAAGCGGTATTTTTTTTAAAACAACGGTCCCTGCTCGGGCGCCATTTTGTGACGTGCTTTCTTTCTACAAAAGATACTTGACGTCACTATGACACCCACGGTTTCGGTATTCTACTAGATTGCCTCGGGCGCCAGATTTTTGGGGTGGTTTTCTCCACCGACTCTTGATCTACGGTCTCAAGAGTACCTGGGTAGCAACAGATGGAGGTTACGGTAATTCCAGGGGTCTGTTGTCGTAGACTGTTTAGCGATGCACGGTGTAAAACAGGCTTTAATTGTTTCACAGTGCCGAACCTGAATTTACCGGTTGCTTTTGTTAAAATAATAATAACTACAAGTGACTATTGATTTCTAGAATTATTAACTCTTGCCACTAACTACGGAAAGCTATATTTAGACGTGTTCTTAAGCAATTAATAACCAAAAGCCCCAGATTATTTGCAAACTAAATTTATTTATTTTTTTAAATATGCAAGCAAAATTCATCGGTATATGATAGGATAAATAAAATCAGTATAAGATAGCGTGTAACTTTACAAAAAGCAGGTGAAGGTAAAATGCATAACTAGCGGTGAAAATGATATCTACACAGGAAAAGCGATACTAGGCACTAATGATTCTCAGGGGTGTTCCTTTGTATTTATGTCGAAATAAAATTAAAAAAAAAAATAACTAACCGGTATTAGAACTTGTATAGAATAAATATCTCAAAAGGTTAACTGAACTAGATTCTTGCGAATAAAACTGATCTTTTAATAAAGGTGTCTGACTGTCTAACGCAATTTTTGAACTAGATATATTAAAATTCCCCAAACAGAACTCAAAGTTCGTTGAAAGAACGGCCGTTCGTGCTCCTGCTAGTTGCAGCGAACACAAGGGTCGCTAATTCAAAACTTTGAATTAAATAAATTAAATTCCCACACAGAACTCAAAGTTCGTTGAAAGAACGGCCGTTCGTGCTCCTGCTAGTTGCAGCGAACACAAGGGTCGCTAATTCAAAAACTTTGAATTAAATAAATTAAATTCCCTTAAGATTTTTTTTTTGTCGGAGCTAAACCTCATTTATTTAAGCAAGCATGAAATATTTTATCTGACATAAATACGCAGGAGACTTATTCCTAATTAAAACATCAACGTAGCCAAGTGATATTTATTTATGTAAATAATAATAAAAAAAAAATGAATTAAAATAAATTTCAATGTCCAAGATTATGCCTCAAATTTATACAAGAGAATTTCTTACCTCGGAAACACACACAAATCAGTTCGGTCACTTACGGTCGGTTATCACTATTGTTCATTTAAAAATCGGCAGCAAAAGAGTTAATGCCGGTTCATGGTATCACAGATTCGGAGTCGGTTTCGGTATTTTAACAGAGAGAGAAAAAGCCCAGAATTTTCGTGGCTCCTGCCTTTTATCAAATTTTTCAAACCCCACTTAGCAAAACCCCACTAAAATAAAAATATGCGCGGCAGAAAACGAAACTGATTTGTGTTAAAAATTAATTTTCCTACGATCACTACCCAAAGTAGGCTTTTGCACACTCAAATCTAACCGCAAAGTTGACGTTTTCCGTGATCTGTAATAATTTGACATTATTGTCGCTCTAGCGCGTACTTTTCCGCTCGCCTGTTTTCATTTACAATAAACTAAAGAAAGGTAGTAAATAATAGGTATATTAAAACAAAATGTAGGGCAGTCTGAATATTTTAGTTGAAATATTAATATTTGAAGATATTTCGAACGAAATTAAACTTTATTTTATAAAATTTATCTAGTAAAAATATAACAGTCAGAAGGTACACCTAGATACACCTAGGTACACCTATATGCAAAAGTGATTGCATATTTCAGTACCTACTTACTATTTTGTGCAAATAGTAGACTATGAAATTAATGAAACGTCATTATTTCATTTTTAGGTTATGAAGTGTATTTTCATGTTTTTTTTTAATTATTTGTCTAAAAATAATGTGATCGTAGAAAAAATCTTGTGTGCAATTCGAGCAGAAAGTGCTTTGCCGCTTTCGGCAGATTGCCCGCGCTCCGCTACGCGTCGCGCGGGCAACTCTCTGCCTCAAGCAGCAAAGTATCACTTTCCGCTCTTAATACACAAATAGCTATTACAGAACTACAAAGGAGTAGCAACTAACAGGAGTAAGAATAAATTAAATACAGTATTTCCAAAGGAGTAGCGATTAACTAAATCGAATAAAGTAATTTAACTGATTTAAAACAAATAAAATAAGAGAGGGTGTTTACGGTTAAAAAAAAAATAAAAATTGTACTAATTATGCAGGGTGAAAAAATAACTTCGTTACAATTAAAATGACAATTAAACTTGAATGTGACTTTCTATACAAGCGGCAGCCCTAGGAACAATTTTATTAACAAACTATAATAATATATATTATATAAAAATAGCTTTAAAATATAACATATTGCCAATTATCTATTTAAAAATTGCTTAATGCTACTAAACAATTTTGCGTATAGCTTGAATTTTGGATATAATAATTATACTGGTACTAGTGACTTAAATCAAAATTTAACACAATACTATTTGGATGATGTATATACTTTTTTATAAACAGGCCCTGTTAATCGATATCAACGAAACAAAATTACTACCCAGACAACTTATTTATGGTTTCAGGCTTGGAGTTTTATGTTTTGTGGCTAAACCACAAAATAAAATAGTCTCTTTTTTCACAGTCTCATTTATTACGTGTTTTCAAACCAAGCAACAATTTTGAAAATAAAAGAACCTCTTTTTATAGTTTTCCTTTATTGTAAAACTTATTACTCGACCGCAAATATTACCCGTACCTAAACGTGATGTACGTTATGCTTTAAAAACGGCTTTTGTTAATTTAAAAACTAAATATACTCAATATACAGAATGATTTAGTGCCGATAGTTCAGAAAAAACTGGAATGTTGTAATTCTTCTAGTAAAATTGTTTTATATGACGCCTGAAAGCTTAGTAATAAGTTTTGAATAAACTTATTTATGATTATACATTAGATATTTCCTCTGGATTTAGAAATACTTGCGTTTCTATATTTTTGACATATTACTCCTAAAAAATGTAGAATAATGGTCCTGCAGAACTGTATTTTTTTGCTATTAGAGAATTTATTGGAAATTAATATAATTTCCGTTTTTACCAGAAACAGGGACGCGCCAAGTACTTTTCAACGCTGTCGTGCCAAATAATGTTAGGCGCCTTTATATTTATTGAGCCAAAATTACCACCCTATCTCACACAGTTCAATTTGTGAGGATTTTACGTGAATATCATTGAGCAATACAAAAAAAAAATAAAACAGCTTCAAATGTCAGTGGCGTAACAAATAGGAGGAGAAAGGTGACATATTCTTCCAAATGCATACCACTGGATAATTGGACAATTTTAGGCCATTTATTTTGAACAATTATCTGATCAATTAAGGTAACTTTAGACCATTTTACTAATATTTTAGACGAACGTGTTTGGACAATTTGAGACTATTTGGACAATTTTAGACCATTTTAGATTATATTGAACAATTTTCTGATCAATTTATGTAACTTTAGACCGTCTTAATATTATTGTAATCCATTTTAAGACAATTCTAGACCATTTTTGATAATTCTAGTTTATTTAAAAAAATTCTCTGATCAATTTAGGTAACTTTGGTTCATTTTGGGGAAATTTTAGACCATTTTGGACAATTTTAGGTCATTTTAGATTATTTTGGACAATTTTAGGTACTTTTAGACTATTTTGAACAATTCTTTGATCAATTTAGGTAACTTTAGACCGTTTTATTACCATTTTAGACCATTATTGGACAATTTTAGACTATTTTCCACAATTTAGGTAATTTTCAATAATTCCTTAAGTAATTTTAGACCGTTTTATTATTATTTTAGTCTCTTTTTGGACAACTTTAGACCATTTTAGTGTATTTTGAATTATTCTTTGATCAATTTAGGCAACTCTAGGTGTTTTATTACTATTTTAGATAATTTTTATACCATTTTAGACAATTTTAGACCATTATAGATTATTTTGAACAATTATCTGATCAATTTAAGTAACTTCAAACCGTTATAGACAATTTTTAGAAGATTTTGAACAATTTTAGATTATTTTGAACAATTCTCTGATCCATTTTAGGTAACTATATACCGTTTTATTATTAATTTCCACAATTTTTAGATTTTGGACAATTTTAGACCATTTTAGATTATTTTGAACAATTCTCCAATCAATTTACGTAACTTTAGACCGTTTTTTATTATTTTAGATAAGTTTTATAAGATGTTGGACAATTTTAGAGCATTTTAAATTATTTTGAAAAATTCTTTAATCAAGTTAAGTAACTTTAGAAGTTTTTATTATTAATTTAGAAAATTTTAGAGCATTTCAGATTATTTTGAACAATCCAATTGATAGACAATTTGTAGAAGATTTTGGACAATTTCAGATTAGTTTGAACAATCCTCAGATCCATTTAAGGTAACTTTATTCCGTTTTATTATTATTTTATAAGATTTTGAATAATTTTGTACCATTTTAGATTATTTTGAACAATTTAAGTAACTTTAAACCGTTTTATTATTAATTTAGACAATTTTTAGAAGATTTTGGACAATTTAAGATTATTTTGAGCACTAATAATTCACACGAAAATGCAAACGCATATGTTCACAGTGGAACCGACATTTTTGACTTCCTTCCCTATTTTTCGAGATGATTTCAAATACGGGTTTCATGATATCGCTCCTAATATTTATATAAGAAAATTTCATCGCCGGTATTGGTAGATAATTTTTTGGTTTTATGTAAATGCGCCTTTAAGGCCTTGGCCATATGGACGGCGCGTCCCTGACCAGAAATTACTATAAAATGGTAATTTTTAATAGAACAAGCCTGCATATGACAAAAGTAGATTAATTTTATTATTAATTTTTTAAATATAGCCAATTTTTTGAGTAATTAAGAGTTTCATTTTGTCGATTATTTTTTGAACGATCCTATTTTCTAATCTTTTAACAGTATTTTTGATCATTTGTTTAATTTTGACCAATTACATCATTATGAAAGCTAGAATTTATTTTAGTATTTTGTATTTGTTGATTTTGGTTATAAGAACTGATGTTATTGTCTTCGCCAATCTAACCTTAGAAAATAATCTTTCAAATAATACCACCATAAGAGTAAGCATAAGTTCGAAAATAATTCTATTATTATTATTGTCATTTTTTAATAGCCACATGTTATTAGATGTAATTCTCATTTATTGTTAATTTTTTAAATTTACAAATAAAACATTAATCAATATATCTATCAATATATTGTTATTTCACAAAATTCCATTCGTATAAAATAGTTATTTGTTTAACTAGGCAGAGAAGTAACAGATTTACTGCCGCGGCTAGCATTTCATTGCCGAGGCAATGAAATAGGCAGTAAATCTGATTCTCTGCCGTGTGAAACATATAATTTTTTCTCCGATTGTTTGTACAGTGTGATTAAAAAAATCAAATTAAAATGAAAACTTTTTTATAACGGATACAACTCACAATTTTTAATATTTTTTCTAATCGTATGTTATAGGTAATAATTAAATCGTATTTTCTAATTATTATTGTCGATTAGATCTTAAATTGTATACATAATAATATCTACCGAAAAATAAGACACTACTGTTACATTCAATTTGCTTCAATTTTCTTTATCAAAGTCTGGTTGTTATGTACCTTTTCGGAATTGTTTTGTTGAAAAGAGATTAATCTGTGTTTAGAGATGTAAAATTATTTTTTTAATGCCTAGGCATTAAAAATCATTTTTACTGAATAGGCAGTAAAAGTGTTACTTCTATGATCGATAAATGTCACTAAAACTGACGTTTAATGTCAATCGGAGAAAAAACACTTTACGTACTTGTTTCATAAATTAACTAAAAAATATTAAGTGGCATGGTGTAACGTGATTTTTCCAGGTTATCTACAAAGTCATTTTATATTGTTAATTCCCAAGCACCTCTATATTAAATAATATCTGAACACTATACGTTGAGTACAGATACCGAGTTTTCTCCTGTCAAAAGGGAAAAAAATTCTGCCCCAGGTCTTGACCAAATCAATCGTCAGGCTCTCAAAAAAATTACTCCTTATCCTTACCACGAAGTAGATAAGGCTTTTTGGCCATGAAACAACCCCTGTGTAAGGCCTTTTGGCCATGAAACAACCCCGAGACCGACGACAATGACCAGAAGCGGTAGTTGAAGGCGGTACTTTTTGACCCCCCCTGTATAATGCAAAACTCATCGCTTATCGCCAAAACAGCTTTCGAATAGGTCCAAAACAGCTTTTGAACAGGTCCAAAAACAGCTCGAACAGGTCTCGAACAGATCCAAAACAGCTTTCGAACAGGTCCAAAACAGCTTTCGAACAGGTCCAAAACAGCTTTCGAACAGGTTCAAAAAAAGGTCGAACAGGTCTCGAACAGCTTTAAACAGCTTTCGAACAGTTCCAAAATAGCAATCGAACAGGTCAAAAACAGCTTTTGAACAGGTTCAAAACAGCCAAAAGGACTTATCTACTTCGTTTAGGGCTACTTTGGGTTGGTTGAACGAGGCTAAGCTAATTTCTTCTCTTCTAAGGGTATCTTCTCTTCAGATAAGGGTAGATAAGGAGAGGCTACTTCTTCGGATTGATGATGGAACTCGATGGACGTGCGTCAGTTCAGCACAATTTCCAATTTGCTGAAAAACATCCAACACCTTCCTTATCACCAAACCCCACCAAGATCCCACATCCACAAATTCTTACAGACCTGTACCCCTGAAGAATGTTCTGGGTAAGCTTTTTGAGACTCTCATCAAGGAACCTATCTGAAACTTTCTGGACGAAAGGGTAACGACCCCTAAATTCCAACATGGATTTAGATCTGAATATTCCATTCAAGATGCACTAGTGAGACTCCACACCCTAGCTTGGTCCCTATGCATCGGCCGTCCTTGATCAAGTCTGGCATGCTGAACTCATTCGCAAGCTTTCAGACATCGAACTCCCAATCCCATTAATTAAACATCCACTCCTATTTCAACAACTGCTCCATCCACGTGAATATTGGAAACTCGTTATCAGACCCTTTCACTCCGCAAGCCAGAGTTTTCAGAGGCTCAGTTACCCAACAAGTTCTAGATATTTTCTCCCAATTGTGTAATAAGTGGAGGATTACTCTGAAGCTCCAAAAAACTCAACTCACATTCATCAAACACCCAAATCTTCCAAAAACCCCAGTCAACCTCTCAATGAAATCAACCTTGGGCTTTGGGGAGGGAGACTGCCTCAAATGCGACCATTAGTTTTTGGTTTGAATTGGTACAGTAGAAGGTCCTCTGGACCGACATTGATTAAATACAAATGTAACAATTTTTTACTTTTTTTTAAATTTTAAGAACAAACAATAGTTTTTAGTACAAAATGTTGTAGTACAAAGTTTTAGAGCATAAAATTCCCTACAACTTTTGTCTCAATCTTTTTCTAGAATTTCCAATAGTTGCGCCACTAGAGGGCTCGTAAAAAATGTGCATGTAGGTTTTCTCTAGTTTTTCTTGATTTTGAGGACAAAAATGCATTTTAATGAAAAATTTTCTGGTGCAAAGTTGTAAAGCATCAAATTTTCTTTAACTTTTGTGTTTCAGTTTTTATCGAATTCCTCATAGTTTCGCCGCTAGATGGCGAGAAAATACAAATTTAGGATTTTTCATTTTTTAAAAATTGGAGGTAAATTATGCACTTTAGTATAAAATGTTTCAGTGCAAAGTTGTAAAGCATAAAATTCCCTACAACTATTGTATGAAAATTTTTCCAGAATTCCCAATAGTTTTCACACATGATTTTAGGATAATTGTAGAAGTGTGATATACAACGTACACATGCGCAGCTTATGTCATCAACATTGAAATATCAATTCGGTAGACGTATTCGCCATCGGCTCGCTATTTTTAATGTGTTCCATAAATTAATGTAATGCTTAGAATTTTGTAATTAAAATAATTCTATTCTCTACGGTCGAGCCGGGAAAGTTCTGGGGTGACACAGCCGATTTTTTTAAGGAATCAACGCTTCGTAGAATTCCTGCAGTTGACGATGCATTTTTTTCTTTAATAAATACTGCATTAGGTTTTTTATTTTCAATTTTGTTCTTGTATTTGTGAATTATACTAAAAAGTAATATGTTTTCTCCGGGTGAGAAATTTGCAGCACGGTTATTTTTTTTCCTTCAATTTCCATTTTTCTACATAAACACAATAATGCTAATAATTTTACAAATAATGTAACGTTTTGAGGTAATTTTCTTATTCTTTGACTGATTTTCCAAATATACGAAGTCCATTCAAAAGTTACCGCCCACCTTATTTAATATTTCTTTAACTAAAGCCGATGCAAGTGTTAAAATGTTAGGTCGACCTTATGTATTTATGGAAGCTTAGCTAAGGCCTCCTTAAAATAAAGTCGGTGCAAACGGCTGCTATTAGACACATGAACTACCTACCACATCCAAAAATTTTGTTGATACGCAGATTCATTATAAAACGTTATTTAGCAAAAAAAATAATAAATTGAAAATTAGTCCAATGTCGAAAAGTTGCAGAAAGAATCTACCATCATTTTTTCATTATATTAACAAAGTGTTAATGTTAATGGTATTCAAAAATGTTTTTTTAATTTTTATAATTTTTAACCAAAAATATTTATTTAAGAGTATATTTAATAAAATCATCCAGTTATTATATTTTGAATAGTTTAACTTCGTTATCTTCAATAGTACGTTTGAAATCTGTTTTTTCTTTAACTTATAACAGGTACATTGCTTCAAGAAACAATTATCCCATATAGGATTGAATCATCTTGCTGTGAAATTCATTTGAAACCTGGGGGGCATTCTAACAACTGTAACTGTACAAAATAATTCTTTCTATTGTATGTTGCAACATAATTAAATTGGTGTGATTTTTCCATAACATTTCACATCGACAATGGGGTAAGAAAGGGTTGGTGCGTTTCTAGTTAAATGTTAAATGGACGTTTTTAAATTTGCTCAACCAGAATAAAGTCTATTCAACTGTGAATAATTTAATCTTGAAATGTTTAAAGCGTAAAGAGTTTTGTGTAACGGGGCTCTGTAATGTGATTTTTCTGTTTTAGATTTTCTTTTTTTATATATACAAAATATAAGAATTAGAATGAATATTCCAAGATAAGATTATTAATAGATTTAGAATTTTATAGTCTTTTCAACACTAAAGGGTATTGAAACAAAAATAAAATACAAAATATTTGCTAAAATGTCTATTAGTTACAAGCTTCAATAACGTAATTGCCATTAACTTGTTTCGATTATCACCAAAAACTAATTATAGGCCTCGGGCAAACGCCTATAAGAGTTTGTGATAACCTAACCGTTCAGATTTCGTAATATGTTCTTTATGTCGAGTCGGAAAAATATTTTGTCATACTAGTTCAATATTATATTTTTATTGCTTAGTTACCAACTAAATAAAGGTGTACTTTATGCCCGTGCGGGCCATAAAGTGAATTTATAGTCCGCGCGGGCATAAAGTGCACTTTACAGCCCGCGATTTTTTTAAATATTTATATTGTGTACGCAATATTGAATTAGTATGACATAAAAGTTTGTATACACCGCGGGTACAAACAGATGCCCTCGAGTTTGTAAGATCGTCGCCCTCAGGGCATAAAGATCTATTTATACCCTTGGTACATAAATAACTATTATTTGGAAAATTCTGGGTAAGAGGGCGTTTTTTTCTGGTCCCTGGCAAATTCATTGCTTTAATGCACAAGGGAAATTAATGGCATATATATAGTTTTTCTTTCAATCGGAAGTTTTTTTAAAAGCGAAAAAAATATTGTTAGACAAATAACCTGGCAAAGTTACGACGTCATGAAATTTGTAGTTCTCCGCAACTGTTTTTTGCAGAATCGTTTAATGAAAATATTGAAAATTAATTGGTAACCTTGGCCAACAAATTTTTGGAAGGGTACTTGTTGACGAACGCGCTAAAGAGTTTCATGCAAAAGAAAACGCTCCCCCCTACCCAGAATTTTCCAAATAAAACAATTGTCCAACTCGACATAAAGAACATAATATGTTTGCGGTTCAAGTTATACTAAATTTAAAAAAGATCACACTGAAATTTTTGACGCCAGGCCACAGTGAAATGGAATGCGACTCGATGCATTCCGCTATTGGCACCGAATTTAAACGCGTTGGTAAGGCACTTTGGCCAGGTGATTGGAAAACAATTGCGCGTGCTGCGCGGAAGAAGAGAGATAAACCTTATGTTGTTCACGTTATTTCTACAGAAAATATTAAAAATTGGAAAGCATTTGTCATTCAATTCCTGACAATGAGAAAAACAAATATCAAAAAGGAGCTAGTTCAGTTCCAGAAGGTCTGCTGCTTTCAATTTAAAAAAGAAACTCCTTATCATTATGAATACCAGTTATCGTTTAATTCAAATTTTAACACTGTTGACTGCCGAAAAAGAGCCTTGCGCAGAATATCGATGAATAACCTGTTACCATGTTACCCACAAGGCCATCCCATTACCGAGGCAAAATACAAAGATCTATTGTCTTTATTCTCGATGTCACAACCAGCCTTAAGCCGCGATTACTTTGATTTTTATTTAAACCTTTCTCATGGAGGAGTTGACGAAGGAGTAGACGAAGATGAAGACGACGATGAGGACGAAGATAACGAGGAAGATTAACGCTATGTCCAGAATTTTTATTTGAAGCCTATGCCATTCTATGTTTTTATTTGAGTTCTATGTCATTCTATATTTTTATTTAGTTCCATGCCATTCTATGTTTTTATTTAAGTTCTATGTCATTCTGTGTTTTTATTTAAGTTCTATGTTGATATTCACTTTTATTTTTAATAAAAGGTTTATGCTAAAAGTAGGTAACTCGAATTATTTATTATTTTTACCTCTCGCCCTTCAGATAAGAGAGGTATAGGAATCATGCTAAAAATTGGGTAGTGAGTTTTCAATGGATAAACACGTTTTGGGGTCCCTAGAATACGATTTTAATATTTTCGCAATGATGTCTGTGTGTGTGTTAGTGTGTGTGTGTGTGTGTGTGTGTGTGTGTGTGTGTGTGTGTGTGTGTGTGTGTGTGTGTGTGTGTGTGTGTGTGTGTGTGTGTGTGTGTGTGTGTGTGTGTGTGTGTGTGTGTGTGTGTGTGTGTGTGTGTGTGTGTGTGTGTGTGTGTGTGTGTGTGTGTGTGTGTGTGTGTGTGTGTGTGTGTGTGTGTGTGTGTGTGTGTGTGTGTGTGTGTGTGTGTGTGTGTGTGTGTGTGTGTGTGTGTGTGTGTGTGTGTGTGTGTGTGTGTGTGTGTGTGTGTGTGTGTGTGTGTGTGTGTGTGTGTGTGTGTGTGTGTGTGTGTGTGTGTGTGTGTGTGTGTGTGTGTGTGTGTGTGTGTGTGTGTGTGTGTGTGTGTGTGTGTGTGTGTGTGTGTGTGTGTGTGTGTGTGTGTGTGTGTGTGTGTGTGTGTGTGTGTGTGTGTGTGTGTGTGTGTGTGTGTGTGTGTGTGTGTGTGTGTGTGTGTGTGTGTGTGTGTGTGTGTGTGTGTGTGTGTGTGTGTGTGTGTGTGTGTGTGTGTGTGTGTGTGTGTGTGTGTGTGTGTGTGTGTGTGTGTGTGTGTGTGTGTGTGTGTGTGTGTGTGTGTGTGTGTGTGTGTGTGTGTGTGTGTGTGTGTGTGTGTGTGTGTGTGTGTGTGTGTGTGTGTGTGTGTGTGTGTGTGTGTGTGTGTGTGTGTGTGTGTGTGTGTGTGTGTGTGTGTGTGTGTGTGTGTGTGTGTGTGTGTGTGTGTGTGTGTGTGTGTGTGTGTGTGTGTGTGTGTGTGTGTGTGTGTGTGTGTGTGTGTGTGTGTGTGTGTGTGTGTGTGTGTGTGTGTGTGTGTGTGTGTGTGTGTGTGTGTGTGTGTGTGTGTGTGTGTGTGTGTGTGTGTGTGTGTGTGTGTGTGTGTGTGTGTGTGTGTGTGTGTGTGTGTGTGTGTGTGTGTGTGTGTGTGTGTGTGTGTGTGTGTGTGTGTGTGTGTGTGTGTGTGTGTGTGTGTGTGTGTGTGTGTGTGTGTGTGTGTGTGTGTGTGTGTGTGTGTGTGTGTGTGTGTGTGTGTGTGTGTGTGTGTGTGTGTGTGTGTGTGTGTGTGTGTGTGTGTGTGTGTGTGTGTGTGTGTGTGTGTGTGTGTGTGTGTGTGTGTGTGTGTGTGTGTGTGTGTGTGTGTGTGTGTGTGTGTGTGTGTGTGTGTGTGTGTGTGTGTGTGTGTGTGTGTGTGTGTGTGTGTGTGTGTGTGTGTGTGTGTGTGTGTGTGTGTGTGTGTGTGTGTGTGTGTGTGTGTGTGTGTGTGTGTGTGTGTGTGTGTGTGTGTGTGTGTGTGTGTGTGTGTGTGTGTGTGTGTGTGTGTGTGTGTGTGTGTGTGTGTGTGTGTGTGTGTGTGTGTGTGTGTGTGTGTGTGTGTGTGTGTGTGTGTGTGTGTGTGTGTGTGTGTTTACCTTACATTTACTATGGCATCTTTGTGTGTGCATATACCTACCTTATGGCATCAGTTCACTTTATGGCATCATACACGAGATGCCATAAATTTTTTGGTGAATTTAGAGATTGTTATTTACATTTTTGATCATTTGTACATTTATAAAAGATATTTGTCACTACTTTAAGAATATAATTATCATTTTTTAAACCGACAACCAATTTTTCACATTTTATACTAATTTATAAATAAAAGCATTTTCTGTGTGTAAGATGCCAAAAGATACTTGCTAAGATAAAATACACAACCATGTTTATGGCATCACTTTCTATAGTGTATAGTGGCGCCCCTTGCGGAAAATAAAAGCACTAGTTCTATTTATAGATGTTTCCACTATTTTCGTACTCGGCGTTTTAATTTATCATTTGACCATTTGAGATGAGATGCCACATGTATGCTAATTTGAAAGTTATTATTTCTGTGAGTGTTTAATTGAAAAATGGTAAGTAATGTTTATTTTTATATATTTGTTATTGCTTTTACTTGTTATATATTAAGAATAAGAAATATTTATACTTGATTAGACTGGGAAATATTTATATATCTTTCATTGCGAAAAGAAAGGCAACATTTCGAACATTTTATTTATTATTTACTTCTTACCGTGAATTGAAAAATGTAAACTTTAATCGAAATATCACATATTCATACCGGATGTCTCATTTAACTTTTGCGGTTTTTATCGCTTATTTCTCAAACAGTTTTAACACTTTTGGAAAAAGAAATATTGCTGTTTTTACCAGTTGTATTGAAATGTATAAAAGTTTTTTTTCCCAATACTGGAATCGTTTATCGTAATTCAGGTTTGACCGGATATAAACACTATGATTTAAAGGGGTACGGCAACTTTGTTATTTTAATTAAAACACACTATATATTTTTAGCCTAACATACAGCTCAATCTATAAGGTTCCTAACCATATAAGTTTATGCCACTTTCTCAAAATAATAATGCTTAAATTGTAATTTAAACAACGTAAAGCTTTTTCCAACGCAATTTATTATAAATAGTAATAAAACTAACCTTAGTTAAAAGATGGCATTTGTGTATAAACGTTTAAGGATACCATTTCGAAAAATTTTTAGAATATTCTTTTTTGTTAAATGTCTTTAAGAGCGGAGGTACAATTTCGGTCGCATATGCTTTTCCAATGTAATCTTGGAAAAAAAAATCCCAGAAAAACGGGACAATATTTTTGAAAAATTCAAACTGTCAGCATATGAAAATTAATGAAAATTGATAGTTCGTAAAAATCACCCAACAGAATATTTTTATACAATCTTGGTAACTTTCCTCTCTTAAGAACAGGTTAAGAAATCATTTAAAAAAATTTGATACAAAAATATTCAGTAGATTTTTCAGGATTTTGATTATAAAATTGGTATTTTTGAAGCGTTAACAGTATCCTATGAGATTTGCTTTCTTACTCTCACACAATATAGTGGTCGAGGTCGTTTAAAATAAACAGTTTCTGTGGATTCAGAACCAATTTGTGCTCATTATAGTTTTCACATGGAACTTATCTTGTTATTAATATAAATATAATAAATCAGATTAGATTTTAAACGAAGTGGCTTTTTGCTTAAATTTTATTTTGGATCTTTTTAACTCCTTTGGTAGCTTGCATAAGAAATATAGCATAAAACATGAATAAATAAATGACGGAAGTCAATAAATAAAAAAAATTACTAATATTGTATTGTAACATTTAATGGAATTCCCAAATTTATATACACAAAAGATATTAGTCAAACATTTGTATTTTCTCTGTTTACATAAATATCTATTAAGATTGATTAGAATTGACACATTAAAAAGATAACTAATAGGTACTTTGTTAAAGTTGAAAAAAAATTGGCAAAAACGTTTCCTTTTTAAATTTTTTAAAACTAACTTTAATGTATTTTGATGCTACAGAAGAACTAACTACTTTACTATAGGAGTGTTCGGAAAGTTGGGTGGAATTACCTCCTCATTGTTTTATGAGTTTTAAAAAATTTTATTTCCTATTGTTTACAAAATTGTTATAAACAAATGCGTTGTTTATAAGATAATTTAAATGTTTTTTTGAAATAATCTTTAATGCAAAGGATGAATTAAAAAAAATCGTTTCTAGAAAAAAAATTTTTGATTGCTTACAAACGTATTTTTTAATTAACATTTTTTTTCTACCACCTGTACCTTTACCATTTTTTATTAAGTAACCACTTTTTTTAATATAATTTATCTTGCTCTTTGATAACTAAAAAAAAATTGTATTTATATTTTCATTGTATATTTAATGAACAATTTGTTATAAACATTTAAATTTTTTCTAAATATTTTTTTTCTTTTTCTACATAATGAAACAAAAACAACCAAGTGTTATTTTTTGAGAAAAATAATTTATTTATATGGTAGAATAAAATTGTTAATTAACAAATACGTTTTTAAGCAATAAAAATTTTTTTAAGGAACGATTTAAAAAAAAATATAAATTGCATCAAAGATTATGTTGCCAAGAAAAATTTAAATTAACTTATAAACAACGCATTTGTTTATAACAATTTTATAAATAGGAAATAAAAAAAATTAAAAATCATGTTCATGTGACTTCTAGTCATAAAAAAACGGATCAATAGTAATATGAAAAAAAAAATTGTTTTTTCAATGATTAATCAAGCTTTTTAATTTTTAACCGAAGTAAGACCTTTCAAAAATAGGTCCAAAAAAGAAAAAAAATCTCAAATTTGTTATTTAACAATTATCGCACTTACAATCTTCAAGTAGGAAAAAATTATCAATTAACTAATGCATAATTAATATATCTATCCAGTAGGTGCCTGAATTTTTTCAATTCTTAATTTTCATATTTATTAAGTTTAAATAAGAATTATTCATTAAAGGTCCAAAGTGGGCGGCGCTTACATAAGCCAGAGTCCCCGTTTTCGGCCGTATTTTTAATCGTCTGAGAAAAATATAACTATTGGTGATACAGTTCCGGGCATAATTTTTTTTGTGAAACTTCCTCCTCTTTTTGAATCTTTTTTCCAATTTGAAAAATGTCAAATAGTTTTTGAGATACTTTCAAAAAACCAAACCCTATTTTTTTTTCTGTTAATTGTTTATAACTTTTGCAATTCTTGTAAAAATCATCTACACGCAAAAAGCACTTGCTGACTAGACTAACAGTTAAAAAGAAAATACGAAATATTTTGCTTTCAAAAAATGTGTGTATGCTGATTGAAATTCTAAAACAGTCTAAACGTAGACATAAAACTAGAGCACGATGGGTATATAAAAATGATCTAATTTTTAAAAACAATAAATTACATCATCGTCCACAAGTTACATCAGTCTGCAGTGCATTTAGACTGAAATATTGCCATCAACAATCTTCTAAGATCCGGATAATGTCTGAGACAAAAAAGTCAGGCTTGATATACGTGCAAAGCAAACGCGAACCACTAAATGCAAGAATAACACTCTGCGTAAATCAAGCGCGCAACTGTATAGATGACTGAATCTCAAAAACTATATTTCGTATTTCCATATGAAATGGACACGAAAAGACAATTAAATTCTGCAGTTTTTGGTGTAAAACAAAGTGTAGGTTAAATATATCAAGTGAGATTGTAGGGTGTATAATTGAAAAATTGAACCAAATTGTGTACCTCTCAAGTTTTTTGTTTCTTTTAAATTTTTTGAGAAAAAAAAATTAACGATGTTGAATTGCTATTACATAATACAGGTACGTTACTGTAATCTTCAAAGATTCACTCTAAATCCCATCGGTTGCATGTTGGCTGTATATGTTTTAGTTATCTACGTCAAAGAAAAATTAACTTGGGATACAAAAGCCAAATCGGTGCGAGAGTTTCTGAAATTTGTACCTCCCCTCTTTATATATTTTTTGCTCCCAGTATATCTGAGGTTTTGTCTTTTAAACGTTTTGGAAATAATTAATTGTGTTGTGAAAATTACAAACTAAAAAATATTCTAATAAAAAAAATACAATGTAATGCTTATCTAAGAAAATGAGTGGCCGACAGATATCCCACTTTCTTAGAATCTATAGTTATTGTGCTAACTTTTATTTTTTTTGTTACTGCTTTTTATAAATGTATTCGTTCTTTGCTTGACTTGAGAATTTACATCCATTTAGTAATAAAAATAAAAGCTTCAATAATAACAAAATTTGTAATGGGCGTTTCCCTATTTTTAGTAATTCATATTTATTTTGTAGGCATACGCTAAAACAAGATCCAAAAAGATTCTTGAATTTCTAAATGTACCTCGTATTGAAACAAAGTGTTCATCACCTAAAGATAGAGAAAAATTCCTGAAACTTTATTGCGCCACAGAAAATAAAGCCATTAAACAAATTGATGACAATAAACATAGTACTAATACAAATAGAAATGTGTTAAGAAAAAATATAAATATTATTAGTGTTGTTACTCTTAAAAATGAAACTAAAGAAGATGTAAAAATTGATAAGTACCATGACTTAAAAAACTATTCTAGTATTGAAGGTAGCAATATTCTTGCGGCTAAAAGAAATTTGTTTGGTAAAGAATTAACACAGAATAATATTAATCAGAAAGAGACAACTGAAAATGTAATTGAAACAAATGAAAAAAATGATATGATTTTAAAATGGTTAGATAATAATAAAACAATTGAAGTATCTACACCTACAATGAAAATTGAAGACAAATTTGATTGTAACTCTTTGAGTGAAACAGATTCTGTGAGTGATCCATCCATATTTAAAGATTCCGGAAGTGAATATATTCCAAGTTCTTCAGAAAGCTATTCCGAAAACAATAAAACTAACAAAACTATTTTTGGAATTCCATACAAAAAGTACAGCGAATTACGAAAAAGATACAGAAATAAAGATGACTGTAATAAAGAAGAAAAATATTTCGAAAAAGAAGACAATGGAAGCGAGTTTGTTTCATCCAAAATAAATAATGTACAAGAAAACTGGAGAAATGGTGTTAAGGGAAAAAAGAACACGATAAAAAATAGGCGGCGAAACAGTATGTTGAGAGATAAGAGTTTTGGGACAATTAAAATAAAAAAAATGGCCAGCCCAGAAAATAAAAGTGGTAATTTAGAAATAAAAAAAAATAGTATTAAAAAATACAAGAACAAAACAGTTAGTACCAAACATAACGACTTCGATACAGGTTCTAGCAGTGGTTCAGAAAATAAAAAGAGTAATAAAATGGTTACTATTGCAAGTTCTAAAACGGATGTAAAATCAGGAAAAAGAATTCGCGACAAGGTACATTGTTGTTTATTTTGTGATAAATTAATAATAAATATTGCCAGACACTATGAACTAGTACATAACAATGAAATAAGAGTAGCAAGGATTTTAAGCATGCCAAAAGGAAGCAAGGCGAGAAAAGAAGCATTTGACGAGTTACATAAAATTGCAAATTTTCATTATAATTGTGAGGTGTTAAATAAAGACAGTGGAGAACTCATTTTAGTACGCCGTCCCTCAAAAAAAGAACTTCATTGTGAATTGAAAGATTATGGACCTTGTCCAAATTGTCTTGGATTTATCTTAAAAAAAAGAATTTGGTTTCATTTAAAGTACCATTGTAAAGTGAAAGTCCCATCTCCACAAAAAAATGAACGTAAAAATATTATAGCCGAAAGTAACGCATTACTTGTGGGTATGTCAAATAATGCCTACAGCCAAGAGTACAAGACCAATATATTAGCAAAGTTTCAAAATGACGAAATTTCTGATATCTGCAGGACGGACGAAGTGATTCTAAAATTTGGATGGTCCATGTTTGAAAAATTTGGTATAACCCAAAATGATTTAATAAGGCAACAGATGAGACAACTAGCTAGATTTTTAGTAGAAATTAAAACAATTAGTCCCGAAATAAAAACTTTAGGAGAATGTCTATTGCCTAATAATTTTGATTTAGTAATAGATGCAACCAAAAATGTATGTGGGGATGTTAAATTTAATATAAAACGCCCTGAATTTAAAATACCTTCACTCGCCTTAAAAATAGGACATTCTCTTAAAAAGTGTGCTTTTATACTTCGAGGAATCGCATTAAGAAAAGGACTGACTCAACAAAATGATTTATATTCCTCCTTTCTTACACTTATGGACATGGAATGGTCCTCCAAAATATCTGCTCAAGCTTTATCAACCCTGCATAAACGAAAATTCAATCATAAGCAATTGTTACCTTTAACAGAAGATTTGGTTCATTTAACTAAGTATTTAGACAAAGAAATGACAATACTTATAGACAAAATGAAAAACTATGTTCAGTATAAAACCTGGCGAGATCTAGCATCAGTAACTTTAACCAGAGTAATATTGTTCAATAAAAAAAGATCAGGTGAAGCTGCTAAAATGACAATTGAGCAATATGCCACAAGACCGACCTTCGAAGAAAACACACAAGAATTACTTATGTCACTTTCACCTTTAGAAAAAAAATTAGCTTCAGTTATGGAAGTAGTAGACATAGAAGGAAAACGCGGAAGTCGCGTTCCGGTTATTATTACTCCCAAAATTAGATCAGCCATTGATGTGTTAATTAAAACAAGAGCTAATGTAGATATTTCAAAAAAAAATCCATATATATTCTGCCCAACAAATACTGAAAATGGACATTTGCGTGGGTATGAATGTCTAAAAGCGGCATGTACTGAGGCTAACTTGCGGCAACCGGAACTAATTACAGGAACGAAATTAAGAAAGTATGTTGCCACCGTCTCCCAAATTTTTAATCTTGGAGAAAACGAATGTGACTGGTTAGCGAGGCATATGGGACATGATATTAGAGTACATCGTAATTTTTATAGGTAAATATAAATGACTTTGGAAAGACCGGGGTTGGATAGCACAGTTGCAAGCAAATGATATTGATATAAAAATCTTTAAGTCTCACAACGATTTACAAATATATGAATTGATCACTTTGTGCGTCAACTAATCCCAAAACTAAATAAATTAAAGTACATACATTTTAGGACAAGTCTACCTAAATTTTTGTTGTATTCTATGAAAAATTGAAATGTGTGTTAACCAGTCCCCGGTCTGCACTATTTTAATTTTTTTTCTTGTCGGACTTGGTAATTTTTTGTTTTCTTCCTACCTTTGATCTAGACAAATGTAAAGAAACTTAAGTAGGTAGACAATCATCTCCAATATCCTTTCTGGGAATCTCTAAATACTATTCAAGTTACATAAAAAATAAAATGTAAAAATCTAAAACTACTCCTAATTATCTAAATCATTTCGGGTTGTGAAACAGTACCTAATAATAAATAATTTACTATTTTAGGCTTCACGAAAATACAGTAGAAACGACTAAAGTTAGTAGATTATTGCTTGCAATAGAAAGAGGCCAAGCAAATAAATTTGCTGGGAAAACCCTAGATGAAATAACAGTTGAAGGTAAAATTTGTTTAAAAAAAAGATTTTAACATTTATTAGGTCACAAATAAATAAATTTCAATATAAAATTATTATATAGATTTGCCGTCATTGGAAGAAGAAGACGATGAAGGTGAAAGCAATGAAGGAGAAGAGGAAGGCGATAAAATAAGCAAAGTCGAAAAAGTAAGAAAAACCAAAAGTAAATACGAAAATATCAAAGACGATATTAGTAAGAAAGGTAATAAAAGTCAAATTATTTTTTTAATAATCGCTTAATTATTTTTTATTTATTTTTAGCTCCTATGTTAAAAGCACAAAAAAAACTAAAAAGAAAAACAGACACTTTAGATGAAAATGATAAAAACAAAAAGATAAAAATTATTGAAAATTCAAGAAAATCGAGCAAAAAAAGGCCTTGGTCAGAACAAGAAGTAGATGCTGTGTTAAAATTCTTCAAATTTGACATAAAAAGAGAAAATCTACCCGGTAAAAAAAAATGCCTGGAGTGCATCGAACAATATCAAATTTTAGAAAACAGAAAATGGACTGATATTAAATATTACTTAAAAAATTTTTACGCTAAAAATAGAAAAATGTTTATTGTTAACCGTTAAATTCCACCGTAAATTCATGATATTTGGTTGACGTTATACCTAGCCCAATAGGAGTCATTAATATTGTAAATTCCTCATAAAATAAACAATAACAGATCCGTACTCCTATTTTCAATGACCCATAAGTTGCGGATCAAAGACGAAAGGGTCATGTGAAATCTACCTACCTGTTAATCCAACATAAAAACTTAATACTTACCTGCCTAATATTTTCGGTTTACAATCAAAAATTGTGGGTATTTCTTTAAAGTAATAGACCCTTTACTGACAATCCTATTGGAGTAGGTAGAAACTCAACCAAATATCTTGAAATGGATTTTAACAAAAGTTAAATTTTTTGACTACCAATATTACATTTTATTATCTGGACTCGACTAGATCAGATCAATTTATTTTTCTTTTACCAGGTGTATATCGTCAATCGCTATTTAATGTTTTTATTAAAAAATAAATAGTGTGTTTTGTAACATAATAATGCTTTTTATTAATGAAACATATACTTAAACGATTATTTTTTCGACTGTTACATAATGACATTTCGGCGATTTCAGCAAAATCCTAACTAACGAACTAGTTTTATTCTGATTATATCACTCAAACTGTCAGTAGATAGAACGTCACAATCTAAACGTCATTGTCATTAGTTACAGAACCGTTAAAGTTAACGAACGTTCTATCTACTGACAGATAATGTAATAATGTCCTATACTGTGCTTGACTATATAATAACTCTTAATCACACTTGGTACATTTAATGCTAAAAATATAGTAGGTATGCTGTCATCATTGTCATTGCTTTTGCACTGTTAATGAAAATTATTGAGGTGTCAAATTTTTAAAATATCATTAATTCGTGATATAATCATATATAATACAACGAGTAGCATCGTGACTATCGATAATGGCATAAGTTATTTCACTCGTCCTGAGGAAATTAATATTTGACAACACGTTGAGTGCATTAACTTATGGGATTATCAATAGACCCGATACCAATAGTTGTATTCATTAGATTATATCACGAATTATTGACATTTTACAAATTTGACAGCTCAATAATTTACATTTACAGTACAAAAGCAATGACAGAGATGACAGCATACCAACTCGATTTTTAGCATTATATGTACCAAGTGTGATTATCAGTTATAAGTCAAGTACGTGGTGGATGATTATCGATTATTAATCAAGAAACAGTACAGGACACTATTACATTGAGTGATATAATCTATTGAATACAACTCTTGGTATCAGGTCTATCGGTAATCCCATAAGTTAATGCACTTAGCGCGTTGTCAAATTATAATTTCACTCGTCCTGCGGAATCGTGAAATCAATATTTGACAACACGCTTCGTGAAATAATTTATGGGACTATCGATAGTCAAGACACCACTCGTTGTATTATATATAAAAGCTTTAACTGTTATATAAAAAGTTTCATTTAATGATGACAGTTTTGTCATTTTAACAGCGATAAAAAGGTGCACCTTTTTATCGCATTTTGTTTAAATGTCCATATCTTAACTTTTTGAGTTCTACTTGGTGCCATAAGAACGCAATGTATAAAGGGTGATCAAAATTTGTGTACTTTAATCACCCTATATATACATTTTGTTCTTATGCCACCAAGCAGAACTCAAAAAGTTGGAATGCGATTTTCAATTATCTATAACTTCAAAACAATTTGGTTTATAATACAAGTGTAACAGGTTTTTGAGGAAGAATCTAAATTTGTAAAAAAATATATTTGTTCCTTTTAAGACAAAATATGACTCATATGTTTCACTTTTCTGGAGCACCTTTGAGTGCTATTATACCAGTCAATATTTTTATGTATTAAACACAGACCAGACTGTAAACTAGTCACTATTTTTTATTTATGTTGAAAAGAAAAAGCAATAGACTGATCTAAATGCAAACCAGTTACTATTTTTTAGTTCTTTAAAAAAAGAACATGACTGTCTTTGTCTGGTGTTAATTGCCTTTATGTTAAAATATGTAAATAATGAAGCGCAACTTTGTGCTGATTTGGGTTACTTATAAGTTAAAGTTACTTCTAATAAATGTTCAATATTTTGGTGATTTTTTAAAATAGGAAAATGAAACCCACAAAAATTTAACTTCATAACTTAACCCGTATGGCAGCGTTCGCAAACACTACGATCCCCATAAACTCTGAGGTATGTCAGGTATATGTTTGCAAACCCCACGGTTCGCAAAGCCTACGTTCACAAAGCCCACATTCGCAAAATCACTGGGTTACCTATATTATCAATATAAAAGTCTTCACTTTATATTGAGAAACCAGCTAGTAATTTCTGTACTGATTTATCTTTGTTCCTTTTAGATTCAAATTATGTTGAATTTAACCAACTCGGAATCTCGTCAGAGATTGCTATTTTACATCGCAATTAAAAATTATTCTGTATATAATATAGTTTTAGTTTAAAATTAGTGTGTAGATGCCATAAATATTTTTTTTATTCGATAAAATACACACAACATACTTTTGGCATCATACACTCAAAAATAATTCTGCCAGTTATTTATGACATCCGACGCCATAAAGTATGATACTTCATTTTCTTTTTAACCACGGAGTGTATCGAAACTTAGAGTAGATTTCTGTAAAGTAGGTTACGAGGTGTATACTATATGAGTCTTGAACTCGAGGATGCCGAAATGTCGTCTACTGCAGGAGATGCCATAGTAAATGCCACGGCGTGTATGTGTGTGTGTGTGTGTGTGTGTGTGTGTGTGTGTGTGTGTGTGTGTGTGTGTGTGTGTGTGTGTGTGTGTGTGTGTGTGTGTGTGTGTGTGTGTGTGTGTGTGTGTGTGTGTGTGTGTGTGTGTGTGTGTGTGTGTGTGTGTGTGTGTGTGTGTGTGTGTGTGTGTGTGTGTGTGTGTGTGTGTGTGTGTGTGTGTGTGTGTGTGTGTGTGTGTGTGTGTGTGTGTGTGTGTGTGTGTGTGTGTGTGTGTGTGTGTGTGTGTGTGTGTGTGTGTGTGTGTGTGTGTGTGTGTGTGTGTGTGTGTGTGTGTGTGTGTGTGTGTGTGTGTGTGTGTGTGTGTGTGTGTGTGTGTGTGTGTGTGTGTGTGTGTGTGTGTGTGTGTGTGTGTGTGTGTGTGTGTGTGTGTGTGTGTGTGTGTGTGTGTGTGTGTGTGTGTGTGTGTGTGTGTGTGTGTGTGTGTGTGTGTGTGTGTGTGTGTGTGTGTGTGTGTGTGTGTGTGTGTGTGTGTGTGTGTGTGTGTGTGTGTGTGTGTGTGTGTGTGTGTGTGTGTGTGTGTGTGTGTGTGTGTGTGTGTGTGTGTGTGTGTGTGTGTGTGTGTGTGTGTGTGTGTGTGTGTGTGTGTGTGTGTGTGTGTGTGTGTGTGTGTGTGTGTGTGTGTGTGTGTGTGTGTGTGTGTGTGTGTGTGTGTGTGTGTGTGTGTGTGTGTGTGTGTGTGTGTGTGTGTGTGTGTGTGTGTGTGTGTGTGTGTGTGTGTGTGTGTGTGTGTGTGTGTGTGTGTGTGTGTGTGTGTGTGTGTGTGTGTGTGTGTGTGTGTGTGTGTGTGTGTGTGTGTGTGTGTGTGTGTGTGTGTGTGTGTGTGTGTGTGTGTGTGTGTGTGTGTGTGTGTGTGTTAGTGTGTGTGTTTGGATGGATGTTGTAGTAACGATAACTCAAAAACTACTGAATAAAAAAATTTGAAATTTTGCATACAGTATTCTAATACCATAGATTAGATCTGATTAGATTTTGGTGCCAATCGCACAACCGGAAGTGGCAGTTGCTAGGGGTGATGACGCCATTATTATACAAAACGACAATAAAGTTTTACACATATATTTTGTATACCCTATAGTTTATTTTCATCTCATTAAAATTTTCAAAACTTTTGCCATTGTTGCCAGACTTACAAAAAAATATTTTTTTTTCATACTTTTTTGTGTCAACCTGTAAATTTTTGATTCAAAAATGGCGAGAGGTCATGTGCTGGCCACATCAGATTTTTTTAATAAAAAAAACAAATTTTTCGTTTTTTGTTTTGGTTTCCGTTTGAGAGTGACTGATAATTAACACCTACCAAAAAATGGAGCGAATATCGTTCTATTTACCGTGACCAACACCATTCCAAAAATCAGTTAA
The DNA here is from genome assembly GCA_963243735.1 of Neocrepidodera transversa. Lineage (NCBI taxonomy): Eukaryota > Metazoa > Arthropoda > Insecta > Coleoptera > Chrysomelidae > Neocrepidodera > Neocrepidodera transversa. The sequence continues at coordinate 22,847,203 of OY725347.1, read as the reverse complement.
AATTAGTTTTGTTAATATCTCAAAACTTCAATAATAGAGTTACCTAATTCTTACATTCAAGCGACGATATATACTACGTCTTAACGGTTAGGTAATCACATACTTTTTTAGGCGTGGGCCCGAGGCCTATTTGTTCTAAGTTAGGATTAAAACAATTTTTGAAGAAAATGTTAAAATCGAATCAGCAATTTTTTATCAAATGATTTCCAAAAATCTGGACATTTTATGAAAATGGTTTTTTTGGACTCAACGTTTCGTCCTTCTACTAAAACGATAATAAAATTTGAAACTAATCACTTCTCGTTTGCCTGATTTAGGATATTCATACAGGGTCTTCCAAAAGTCTGGAAACGATCCTCTCATCATAGTTGCTTTTAAAAAAATTCAAGATGACCGCCTGTAACAAAAACAAATGAATGTTTTTGAATTTTAAGATCATGAAAATGTGAAAAAAGACATGTCATTACTAAATCACGAAGTTAAGATAATCTATCTCTAGCAGTTTTTGAATCCCAGGACCGTTTTCATACTTTTGAAACACAAAAGACCGTTTCCAGACTTTTTAAATAAGAGATATGCATAAAAATCATTTTTTACTTTAATAACTGCATGTACTCATTGTAATATCTGAAAGAAAATATTTTTTAGTTTATAAAATTTTTAAAGAAAAAAGTTGTAAATCTTGTTCTTTTTAATTGTTTTTTTTCTTCTTAATAAACCAAAAATATCAAAAAGCAATAAAATAAATCAATAAGAAATACTATATATGCACATTCCAAAGTAGCTATCGGACGACTAAAAAACGTATAATGTGAAAGCGCTCATTTAGTTATGTGTACCACTGAGACAGATGGACGATAAATAAACGTACGATTCCAAATATTTTAACATACGATTTTTAATCGGACGAGTCAAATCGTATAATGCGAAAGGAGCGTTACTACGGAGTTTAGCTGAAATAGTTTTAATAATCAGCAAATGCATTTTTTCGAAGGGAGATGCAATTCAAATGGTAACTTTTCTTGGTCAGGTAAAAATTTAATTATTGGGAAGCAACTCGGATGTCCCCATTTTGTCAACGGGGTTCCGTAATAACACCGTAATAGGCAGATTCGACAATTTTGATTTTTAACTGAAATCGAGAGATTTTGTTATTTAAAAACGATCAAAAAAAATTTGAGCGCAAAATATTAATATTTACGTGAGCTATAAGCATTTTAAAATCAACGATCGGCAAGAGGTACCTACCTATGCGCGAGTCTAGACCTGTGACGTCAGTAGCCTTGAACGGTTCGCCCCTGGCCCGCTGCTGCGCTGTATTCACACACATTACAGGGTTACCGTTTTTAGTAAATTTCCTACTAAATTAGTAGATTTTTAAGAAAAATGAGGGTGTTTGGTTTTTTGGAGTTAATTTATTAAATAAATCGCGTTGTATTAGTAGCATTAAATTTGAAATATCTCAAAAATGGAATAATCTACAGAGATGAACTAAGAGTACCTTTTCTGTGGAAAACTGTATGAGGAATAACTATGAGCTTTAACTTTTAGGAAATACAGGGTGTGCAAAAAGTGAAGCTCAAAATGATTTGATCACCCTCCTGTTTCTACGCCAATGGATTATCCTAATTTGTCGAAATAAAGTGGTACTAATTCGTATTATTGAACATCTAATATGTACCTAGTTTCAAGTTAATATTTCTACTCTAAGCAAAGATATTTAAAAAAATATGTATTTTTCACTTTCAATTTATCACCCTGTAGAATGGAAACGGGGAGATTTACAGAAAAATGTTATTTGAATTTTCTTAATAATTCGTCAAGATCTACATAGTCCCTAATTTACGGTACTTTATTCTGAAACACTGTACCAATTTCTACGGTCGAAGGAATAGAGCTGCAGATGCCTGAAGATACTCGAATTTTTTATATTGGATCATCGTCTGGCGACGTTGTGCTATTATCCAATATTGCTTCAATTTTAAGATCAAAAACAATAAAAAACGAACACGAAAAATCACTGATGGAGTCTACTATAAATGGAAGAAACAAGAATTTCAACATAGTCAGATTATTATTGACAACGAATATAAAGCACCGCCTCGTATCCTTACCGATCTCGTATATTTTCAGAAGTATTGGGATGATTCAATTATCCAATATATATAGGAGAACAATCCAATATCTACTCTACATTGACTACTGGATCTTCGATCAATGTTTCCCCATCAGATATAAAGGCATTTATTGAAATAAAACTTCTTATGGGAATCGTACGGATGGCATCATCTGAAGATTACTGGGCAGTCAACACACGATACAGTGATACAGTCTCATAGCCAATATATGCCTGTTAAAAGATTCAAAAAAATGCGGAGGTTGATACATTTCCAGGATAATAACGCAAACGCTAATATGGAGATCGCTTATTTAAGAGAAGGCCCCTTCTTGAGAAGATCAGAGTCAACTGCAGCAAAATTGAAAGTGAGGATTTATACTCTGTAGATGAAATGATGATCTTATATAAGGGGACGAAAGCAGGGAATCTCCTTCAATACATGCCAAAGAAACCGAAAAAATGGGGTTCGTAACAGCTGGAGTGTCTGGTATAGTTTATGATTTCTTCATTTACACAGCATCTTCGACTTTTGAGAATATGACATTTTCTGCAGAAGAATCACATCTTGGTTCGGGTGGTAAAGTTGTAGTTCAACTTTATAAAACTATACCAAATCCCCAGAAGACTACAGTTTACTTTGATAATTGGTTCACCTCGATGGAGCCCATAACGTTATTAAAACAAGAATACGCAATAAATAGTTTGGAGATGATTAGAAGCAACCGCTTGTGAGGTTGCAATTTAGTGGCTAATAAGACTCTTTTGAAAAAAGGTAGAGGAAGTTTCGATTATAAAATTGACAATGAAGCTGGTATTTCAGTAGTGAAATGGACAGACATAAAGTGTGTTACCCAAGCAAGCTTCTGTATCTCTCACAGACCTGTTGTTGAAGTGAAGAGATACAGTAAGGACGAGAAGAAAAAAGTAGAAGTTGATTGTCCTTAGATTATAAAACACTACAATACCCACATATGAAGTTGATTTAGCTGATATGCTAATAGCACTATATAAAACGCCTTATACGTCAGAAAGGTGGTATTAGACCAGGAGCTCGGAAACATTCCGTAATAAAAATCCGAGGAGCGGGATTTATCGGTTGGAATGTGTTTGTGAGACCCTGAGTAAATAAGATTCGAAGCTTGCCGGACAAAATATTGGTCGGGTCTATTGTTTCCCCCTCCCCCCGACTTGTATATACCTGCTTTAGAATTTAAGAAAACCATTTTATAATTTAAACTCCAAGCCCGCCAAAGAAAAAAAAATTTTTCTCGCAACAGAACGTCATCTGGATCTGAGACAGTTTTTCTCGCATGAAATTCTTCATTACCCTACATATCTCTTTGACCACGAAGGGTTCTACAGAAAAAGTACGAAATCAGCTTTGGTAATAGAAATTCAAAAAGTACATGCATGTGGAAACGACACTTTTCAAGAAATAATAGTCTGATCTTTCGAAAGTTTGTGTTGTCGGTGGAATGTCAGTAGTGCATAAAATCCAATTGAAAAAATTTCAGACCTTCGGAGATTTTGGCACAGCATTTTTCGAACGAGTACAGACTCTTTCATATATGGTTCGAATTAACGAGTAAAAAAGGAAGTCTTTTTAGCTGTCATTTAGCAGCTGAATCGCTTAGCGAAAAAATTTGTAATATTTTACCCGCGTTACATGCACTAACAGGTTGCGATACGACAAGCCGATTTACAACAAAGAAGCAATGATTAAACGCTGCATCCCAAGAATTCGTTCAGGATTTTTATTTGCCAAACAAATTTCGACAGCAGATGAACTGCGCTTCAAACAGATAACTTGCAATAGGTATCGACTTTAATTTAAATGTATCGAAAGTTATTTGCACTTATGATGCTTTGTATTTGCACTGCTTAAGAGCTGCAGCCTAAACATATTTGTGGAAAAATTGTTTCTAACCAATATGTGAGCCTCTCGACTTTTTCCAATTCGGCTATGAGAAACGAGATGGTACAAATGACGAAATCGCCTTTGCCAAAAGCATTAATTATTCCATGCCAATGTAATGCTGATTTCAGGACAATGTCCTGTAGTTGCAAAAAAAGCAACATTCAATGTATTTCTCTCTGCAAATGCTTCTGCAGTCAAAAGTTATTTGCTTAACAGTATAATTTTGTTATTTTTCATAATTAATAAACATGTAAACTGCTTTTTTTCCTTAACAATTATTAAATTTGTGTTGGATTATGAAAACTACATTTTTTTCAATTCAATACGTTACCCAAACAACCTCTTAATTGCCAAGAACAACATTTTTTTTTTCGCAGAAAAAGAGACAAAATGGAAAGCTCCTATTATTTGTCCTATTATTTGTCTGTAGTCTTGTTGAATGTGATTCAAGTCATTGACATTGGTATGAATAATGCTTGGCATTTCTACAGGAGAGATATGCAAGCATTTGGAAATACAAAATATGTAAATTTGAAAATATTCCGGCTACATTTAGCTTTTGCACATGTTATGAAAATCCGACAATCTGATTTTGAAAATGAGCAGCCATCCAAGAGAGTCAGAGTTCCTGTAAGTGCCAGGCCAACAGATGATATAAGATATAACCAAGTAGGATATTTTCCAACATTTGTCCATAAGGGAAGGTGCAAATTATGCACAAATGGTCAAACAACTGTTTTTTGTCAACAATGCAATCTTCGATTATGTACCTATTGTGGCAGAAAATCAACCTCGAAATTGTTTCACCATATATCATATGAGGAACCTTCCTTTAAATATGCAATGTATCCCAGAAGAGACATTCTGTGTTTTTGTTTATGTAATGAGAAAAATTATTCAATTATGTTTTTTGAAAATGCAAAATCAGGCGTTTTTTATTGATATCAAATGATTTTCCGATTAAGGGTTAAATATTTCAAAAACGAAAGGAGATAGGTATAGGAAACATTACACAAACTTTACTTTATTTTTTCCGCCTAATAAAAAAAACCTTTAAATATAGTGCGTTTCATTTAAAAAAACATAACTTTGATACAAATTATTATTTTCGGATCACCCTATATAATCCAAATTATTTTTAATCTGTAGTGTTAATAACTTTGTATATCCCTGTTAAGAAACAAAAATTAATGTGAAGCCGTTTTCCATACAAAAACCGCACGTATAGCATGCGCCACCCTGTATATTAGTGTGAAAGTAATACATTTATTTTTATGTTTTTAATTTTCATATATCAAAATTATGAAAATATTTTGTTGTACAAAAGGAGAACCTAAAAATACAATTTTAGCTTATGTATGAATATTTTTTATCCTATTTATCACACTTTTGTGATTTTTTGTTTGACTTAACGAGATATTTATGCATGTTCCGCAAATAAATAATCTAACTATTGTATGGAAATACCTTGTCTTATGTTCGTTATCAAAAAAGGAAGAAGATATAGACGTTTCACAGTTTTTAATCTCCTATCAACATCCGTTTTGCGTAAAAGCATGAGAACTATTAGTTTTAAGTTGGTTTCTGATTTATAAGTGACATTTGTCCCACGGGAGCGAAAAGTCACAACTCTCCTAATTTTCTACAAATCCCTAACTAAAAATAAACTCTAGAAGAACAATTATAACAGGAGAATGCAGTGCCGACTCGTAGGGCATGAACCCAATATTTTATTTTATATTGCAAACATTTATGTACACGAGAATAAATAATAATATAGAAGAAACACCACTGAGATAAAAAATTGATTATAAGCGTATAGTGAGGAATTAATACTAAATATTAATCAATAAATAAATTAATATCCAAAAAGAAACTAATATAACCTAATCAAGACTTATTAGAGTCACATTTATACCCATGCCTGGAAAAATTGGTCAGGATACGTCAAAAGCTATAAGACGAATATGTCTAACGTCATTTGTACTAGAGACATTAGAGAAACTGGGGTCGCTGTTCGAAACACGCTTATGGAAAACATTTTTTTCGAATACATTCTAAATTACGAATGGCATTTTTGTCGAATGACACTTTCATCGAAAACAATTTTGTCGAATGACCTTTTGATCGAAAACACTGTTATCGAATTACATTTTGAACGAAAACAATTTTTTCGAATGACATTGTAATAGAAAACAAAAACGTAACTACAATTTTGGTTTAAACGATTAATTTTAAATTAGAAGAGACAACGAACAATGAGCTATTAATAGTATGTTTTAAATAGTATGTGCAATTTGTATATATTTGACAAAATAGTGGAGATTATTTTATGGTTTTGCAATGAATACGAATCATATGATCGTATCATAAATGAATGCTCTTATCTTTGAAGAACATATTAACTACATTTCTAAAAAAGACTATAGAGCGAGGGTGTATAATTAGATCCTGACAAGTCACTGTAGGCAGGACGTCCGCGATCATGATACTACCTATATTCTGTCAAATATATACAAAAACGCTAAGTAGAGACGGATTTGTTACCTTCTTTTTCAGTAAAGACATAACACCAAACACTATTTTGTCAAATTTATACAACTCATTTCAGTAAAAGTAAAAATGTTGTATTAACCCTTTCGGTCACGACTTTTTGGTAGTAATAATAAAATTTTGAAAATAGAAAATGATGTTCTTTGATTTTTACTTTCCGGGACCCATGAAATGGAAAGTAAGGTGAACGAGCAAAAAAAAATTCGAGATATCGATGGAAATATCCATTTTGAGGTCCCCCAAGAAGATTGAAACCATTTCTAGCGCATGGTCTGTCTGTGTGTCTGTGTATAATCTTCCACGATAACTGCCGAACCGTTTCACCAATCAAGCTGAAATTTGGTATGGAGGGTCGGTGTGTGCCTAAAATGCGACCAATAGATTTTGGTTTAAATGGGTACAGTAGAAGGAATAGTTGTGCCACTAGAGGGCGCGTAAAAAATGTGCATGTAGGTTTTCTCTAGTTTTTCTTGATTTTGAGGACAAATAATACACTTTAGTACAAAATTTTGAAGTACAAAGTTTTAGAGCATAACATTCCCTACAACTTTTGTCTTAAGCTTTTTCCAGAATTTCTAATAGTTGCGCCACTAAATGGCTCGTAAAAAATGTGCATGTATGTTTTCTCTAGTTTTTCTTGATTTTGAGGACAAATAATACACTTTAGTGCAAAATGTTGTAGTACAAAGATTTAGAGCATAAAATTTTCTACAATTCTTGTCTAAAACTTTTTCTACAATTTCCAATAGTTGCGCCACTAGAGGGCGCGTAAAACATGTGTATGTAGGTTTTCTTTAGTTTTTATTCATTTTGAGGACAAACAATGCATTTTAGTGCGAAATTTTCTGATTCAAAGTTGTAAAGCATCAAATTTTCTTTAACTTTTCTGTTTAACTTTTTATCTAATTCCTCATAGTTTCGCCGCTAGATGGCGAGAAAAATACACATTTATAATTTTCCATTTTTTTAAAATTGGAGGTAAATTATGCTCTTTAGTGCAAAATGTTTCAGTGCAAAGTTGTAAAGCATAAAATTCCCTACAACTATTGTATGAAAATTTTTCCCGAATTCCCAATAGTTTTCACACATGATTTTAGGATATTCTAATTGTAGCAGTGTGATATACAACGTGCGCATGCGCAGCAAATGTCATTATCAACATTGAAATATCAATTCGGTAGACTTATTCACCATTGGCTCACCATTTTTAATGTGTTCAATAAATGAATGTAATGCTTAGTATTTTGTAATTAAAATAATAATAATAATAAATAACATATTATCTACAGTCGAGCCGGGATGACACAGCCGATTTTTTTAAAGACTTTAACGACCACGGTGATCAGGGGCATAAACCGGCGTGAAATTTAAAAACCTTCGCTTAGACAAAAACACGTTTAGCTCGATATCCAAAAACAGATTTCTTAAACAAGGTCCTACTTTACATTTTGCATCATCCTGGAAAGACTGGTAAATGGCCCACTTTATCCAAGTGAATATCATCTATTGGCGTTACTTCCATTTTCTGTTTTTTTCGTTTAATTGGCGGCATCAGTGACTGATTGGTAGAAGCGGATGATGGTCGACCTGATTTTTTTTATTGTGGCTTTTATTTGCATAGATGAATTTTTCACCAATAATCATACGGAAAACAATTAGGTTCATTATATTTTTCTTTCACATGTCTAGTGTTTTGCTGTTTTTCGCAATATCTGACAATTGATCAATTATTTCTAAAAGTTGTTGTTCTGTAAAGGGCTTCTTGGATGCCATTATTCTCACTTATTTCGCTCGACTATTCTTTAATTGCAAATAAAATTTAAAACCTCTCAATCAACTAAGAAAAAAATAAAAAGTACTCACCATAATTTGCATAAAATACAAATACAACGAGCGTTAAGGAGGGGCTCCACTAATCTGGGCTAGCCCGGCGACACTTGCAGCCTTGCCGCCGGCACAAAACGCCGCGTAATTAAATTCGACTCGTCCAAACTGTACAAGGCATCTTAATGGGTCGGTTTGAATTGGCTCTACTGTTCTATAAATTACTTTCATTTCGGAATAATTTTATCAATAATAAGACCCTTTTTTCAATACATTTAGTAGAAATATGGTCATCATCTTGGGTATTTTCCGTATTCGAATCTTGCCTATCCATTTTAAAGTCACATGAAAATCCAGTGTAAGTGATATTAATGGTATAAGAAAATGATGTTCATTTAAAGGACCATGGTGACCGAAAGGGTTAATATTTACCTGAATGAATAGGATAATGTCCACTTCGAACCATCTCCATATTAGATTTGCAGTAATTCGAAATGACCAACTTGGCAGCAACGCATTTCCGCAAAACATAATTGGTGCCATTTGAATCTACTGAGGGCCCAAAATCGCTATCAGTTTTTTTCCACAACAGATTTCCAGTAAACCAGTTGTACCAATTCGATAATAGTGTTTTCGATTAAAAGGTTATTCGACAAAATTGTTTTCGATGAAAATATTTTCGATTAAAGGGTCTTTCGATAAAAATGTTATTCAAAATTTAGATTTTCGATTAAAATGTCTTGGAAAAAAATGTTTTCAATAAGCGTGCTTTCGAAAAACGGACAGCGACCCGAAAAACTGCTAGACAGACATAGTAGGGACAGCGTACTGGCTGAAAGATATCTACACCGAGACCAATATACCTACAGGGCGGGCATGTCTACAGAAACTGCATTACGTCAACTTGTGAAGAGAGCTGAAAATGCCATTGAAACGAGAAAGGTGATACTGACGGCCTTTTTGTACATAGAAGGAGCTTTTGACAATACGTCATTAGATTCAATAGTCAAGAAATTCTTGTATTGATGCAATGTGCTACAGATCGATAGACTGCATGGTACGGAACAGGTTAATATGTACATCTTAAGTAGAATTCACAAAAGGAGGAATCTAGAGGGCCCCTTAGCTCACTATGGCTTCGTGGCGAAGAAGTACTGAAGGGGTTGGAGGGGGTAAAATATCTTGGGATAGTTTTAGACCCAAAAATTAGCTGGACTCTCCATATTCAAAAATACATACGAAAGCGGTTGCTGCTTTAATGCATGATAGCTAGACGCACGTATGGAAAAATATGTGGGCTCAATCCAAATATACAAAAACGTGCCTTCTTGGAACTAATGGGAAACATAAAAACAATACCTACAGCTATCATGGAAACCCTGCTTGAGCTCCCTCTATTACAATACGTTGTAATGGGGGAGGTTAGAACGACTCTAGACGTCTACAGGACTCATCACTCTATAAGGAAAATCATAGATACACAAAATTAAAACACGTGTTAGGTAACATATTTGGCATGAGGTCAGACCACATGACTGCTAAATATAGATTCAATAATATTTCAGAACCATGAGTTGAATTCAGCCACAGATTTCAGGACAAACCCTAACAGAATTACCTGGAACACAGACGGTTCAAAAACCGAAAGGGGAATTGGAGCTGGTATATACTGCGAACAGGATAAGTACCAAGAGAGCTTCTGTCTATAAAGACATACTTCTGTATTCCTAGAAAAATAGTGATGTTAGGGGCTACGAAGGAAAAGAATCATAATCTACTTAATTAGCAACGCTCTAAGGAGCCAAAAGGTGATATCTAACTAACTTAGAGAACTGGCGACTCAAAATAAGGTAACCTTATCCTGGGTACCAGGGTACAAAGGCATCGCGGGAAACGAGAAGGCTGACTAGCTCGCAAGAAGCGGAACGTCAACCTCACTAATTGGTCCAGAACCAGCGAACCATATAAAAGACTGAATCCAGAGAGAACACAAATTATACTAGGATAAAATACCCGAACTACTACACGGGAAAAGGTTTATAAAAGAACCGTCAAAGAATGTAACTGACTGAAGAAGTACTTTTAATGAGCATAAATCAATTACGAATTACCACAGTGCTCCTCACAGGACACCTACCCACTAAGGAACACCTGAACAAAATGGTATTATACAAGGGTGACCTTTCATGCAGACAATGCCATAACTGAGAATACACTCCACATAATACGCAACTGTGAGCGCTGGATCACAGAAGACAAAGAATATATGGAAAACTAAAAATGGATCCAGAAGACTACTGCAAACCGCCATTACAGAACTTGTACAAACTAGTATACGGAACAAGATTAACTGACTGGACGCAGTAGAAAAAGAGATGAGATATGACGCAATAAACCCACGAGACTGCCGTGAATCCGGTTGATAAAGAACGATCTCGGGGAAAAAATATAAAGGTGATGGATTTTATCGTGGTTGGTAATCTTGAAAAAACGTGCAAACGGATACCAACATTTATAATGTGAACACGAAAAATATGGCTCGCAATACAAAAAAAAATTATGGACTAGACTAACTAAATCGAATTACATAATGCTAAATTAGTCTAAATTCAGAATTATGGTCTTGTAAACGTATAAACGCATAATCAATCAAAAATAATTAAAAATTCGTGACAATCCTTTTCCACAACAATCCTTTCCCGCGATAATCCTTTCTCATGAAAATCATTTTCCACTGCAATCCTTTCCCGCGACAATCCTTTCACAGACAATCCTTCTCCAAACTTCTCTAAGCTAATTTACCCACTCCATATTATTATTGATATTTAGGCTTTTCACTTTATAAGATATATCAAGACAGTAACTAAGTACTTTATTTATAAAAATACATAAAAGTAGTGACTGGTTTGAATTACTCGGTCTGGTCCTTTTTTAATAAATAAAAATAGTGACTGGTTTGTATTGCTCACTCTAGTCGTTAAAAAAATACAAAAAAATAGTGACTGGGCACTGCATTTCTCGAATGAACATCACGAGAAACATTCGTCGTGAGGAAGATTTGTCGTAAGAAAGAACTGTAGCTGGGAAGACTTGTGCGGATTGTCCGGAAAGGATTGTCCGGAAAAGGATTGTCATGGATTCATTAAAAATTACTTAGGTTAGGTTTTGAAATAAATGAAAAATTTTAAATTTCAACATACATGGAAATTACATAATATTTTATTATTTTTTTGTTGAGCAATCGTGGGCTGTTTAAAAAAATTTGTAAAAATCGGGTAATTTTAAATAAAGGATATCAAGGAAGACAGAAATAAATTATTGATTGCCAGCAGATTTAAATCAATAAGTTTTTTTATACAAGAATTAATTACTAATTAAATTTCCTAAAATTGCTTAAGAATTTACTAGATATAAAATTTCAAAATAAATAATAATAATAATAATTCGATAAAAAGCGGAAGAAATTTTTATTTACAAAAAATACAAAGACAAATAGAGTGTATACAAGAAAAAATTATTAAAAAGAAGTTGCAAGTAAAAAAATGATATGATACGCCTCTGTATTTGTTTCTGGTAGCTGTGCGTCAAGATGAAAATTAATGATGGTTTTTAGTTTCTTTTATTTATTTGCTGTTTTTGTTAAAAGCATTCTTAATTAGAATAGACGATTAGGAAGTCAAAATAAATTAGAATGATTCTTTTATCTTTTCAGGATTTTTGTTTTAAACACTTATTAATTTATAAGGCTTATAATTTTGACTTGTTAGGAATTTAAAAAAAAATTGGTCCTCTAATTTAATTTTGAAAATATTTATTTTTATAACCATAAAAAACAGAAAGATTATTTTATTAATTTCTTCAACAAATAATAAAAATACTAAAACAACTTTATTTATAAACAATAAAATTAATTAAAATATAAAAATTTACAAAAGTAAAATAAAAACCTAAAAATTCATGAACAAAATAATAAGAAAAAGTTACATAGAAAAAGTTAAAGATTAAGTACATAGAAAAAGTTTTAAAATTAGAAATACCCCAAAAAAAATCGACCGACCGTTGGTAACCTTCTATTATATACCTTTTTCTATCGTAGATTCGTGCCTTCGCTGCGTGGTGGAAAGGTCTTTGGAATGGTGGCGTGGGATTTGCGAACGTGGGATTAGCGAACATATACCTTGGCTTACCCTCGGTCAGTTTATGGAGACCGTAAGTTTTGGGAACACTGCAGGTAATTTTTTTATTAAGTTAAATTAGTGAGTGTTTTATTTTTGTATTTTAATAAAACAGCAAAATATTGATTGATTAGTGGTAGAGTGTTAAAATTATAAAAATAATAATTCAGTAAATGTTATATTTCACTTATTTTTTTACATTTTTTTAGAAAAATCCTGCGCACTCATTTTATTTTTAATATTTTTGCAGTCCTGTATTTCATCCTCAAACTCATAATTATTTAATATTTATAATTAATAAAATAACTCAATAATTTGTAAATATTTATTAAAAAAGATGTTTTTATATTTTGACAAAAAACTTAAAATTATTCAAAGCTATGACTGTAACTTAACAGTCGAAGACAACGTAAAATATTCCCATCTTGGTATAGCGTATTTACTAATTCATTAATTTTGTCATCCTGTTTTTGGTAAATTTTTATCTTTTGTTTTGAGAAACTCCACATTCAATTTGTTTTAGGATAAATGATGAATGGATTGCTTCTTCCCTCAGTTTCCTTATCAAAAAATAAATATTAATAGTATTCCTTCCAACAAACTGATTCAAGCGTCGATGCCAGCCCTCAACAACATTATTTGTCCTGTGGCGTATTCATTCATTTTTTCATTGTCAAGCCATTGGCCTATGAAGTAATCTGCAAACTGGCGCAGCTTATCTGATTCCGGTGCTTCTCCAAAAATAGCCAACCAACCATCAGCCACATATTCTAATGGAATTAGAGAGAGAGAGCACCACACATTCTACAAAATCTCTGAATTTCTTCATTTTCTCGATACTCTCTAGTAAGTCCAATCTCTTGTATTTTCCTCCAAAGACACTGCATAAAATGAAAATTGCATCCAGAAATTTTCGAAGTACTATTCACACTACGAAGTGCATTTATAGCTGCGATTTTTATCAAATTTGGTTTCCATTTCGGTGCCCAATTTTTAATAGCGTCAATTGCTTCAGTTTTTCTTGGAAGTAAAGCAAAAATAATTGGCTGCACGTTAGTTTCTTCGTGGTTGCTTCCATACTATATAGCTGAACAAACTGAGCCGAACATATATCGAATGTTCCATCCATAAAATTAGTGCTGGCGTTTTCTAAATACCAACTAGCATTTTCTATGCCAAATATAAAAATTCTTTCGCCTTCGACAGTTGAATCGTGAATTAAAAAACTGTTTCCGTCAGGCAAAATTAGTGTTTCTGGTTTCAAAAGAATTTCTGTAGCAGTATTCGGGTTTTGTTCTGTTCCTAAAGCCACTCTCCTTATTTCACACAAACTGGTTTTAACTACATTGTAATTTGGCATTTTAGTGACAAATTCATATCCTCTAGCTTCTAAATCCTGTAATAAAAATAAAATATTGTAATGAAAGTAGTTACATCCGGTATGTGTATTACAAAAATGAAACAAGAATTCTGAAAAATATTTTTAATTTATAGAATTACATACCATGAATTCACTTCGAAAGATCTCACTGATCGGGATGCTCAAATCTTCCCTTGCTCTCTTCCTGCATATGTGCAATTTCTTTTTCACGTCCAACTCTGCCTCTTGTATTGAGCACACATGTGGTTTTTTACTATTTTCAACTAATTTACCATCTCTTGTCTTAATGGATCCTTTACATCTTTGTTTTTTTTTCATTAACACATAACCAAGTAACTAAGCCGTGTATTTCGCGTATTATTCGATACTGATGACCATTAAATATAACCGATGGTTTGCCCCTTGTCGTGGTGATAAATTCAATTTCTGCCATGTTATTTTATTAACTTAATATTCAGAATGAAACTTACATCTGATTTTCTTATTTTTATATTTGTAGATATTAAGCTGTTTATCTTTTATTAGGCTGTTTATTTACTATTTGGCAAACAGTTCCCAGAAGAAAAAAAGTACTTTCGTTGAAATTACCCTTAAATCTCATTATGAAATCGGTACCTATTATTTCCAATGAGCCATTATCCTATTTATGTTCTGGTAAATCCGGAAATATTTTGTTCATAAACCCATTCATGTAAATTTATTTCGGAAATTTTAATCTTTCTTTGAATTTGATAATTATTTGTTCTTATAATATAAGATGTTAGGATTAAAAAAGATTGTTTTGTTAACATTTATTATAAAAATTTATTATTAATAGTCTAGGTAAATCAAAATTTTTTTTATTTATTTCCGTTTTTGCCATTCAATCATTAATTATTAATAATATTTCTTATTTGAACTTTAACATTTTTAAATAATAACTTAATAATATCATATATTAATAGTTTTATAGTTCGAATTTTAAGCGTGTTCGCAAAACCCACCGATGGTCAGCTGTTAGATTAATTCCAGGTATACGTGTTCGCAAAACCCATGAAAAAGGTACTGTTCGCAAAAACCACGTTCGCAAGTCCCACGGAGCCTTTGGAATTACAGGCTGCAGTGGTAGGAAAATGAATATCAAAATAAGGAAACAAACAGCCCGGTTATGTTACTGAGTCCCTGTGAATTGGTAAAATTTTAAATCCAAAAAAAAAATTACAGGCCAAATCGTAACCATTCTACGCAGGTAATTTTGTTAAGACCCTTCAATCACCGGTTAATTCGTAACTATAATCCGAATTTAATCCACGATTCGAAAGGTACAAAACTCAAGTACCACAGAAGTGATATGATATAATTGGTACATTAAATCTTCTGACCGATCGCAGAGATTGTTTTTTTACTCGATAATGACCCTAATTATTTTTGGTTGCAAATCAAACTTGAAATTTTTGTCGGAATATGAAATATTCTACATGGATGGTACTTTAACCAGTATTTTTATCAGCTATTTTATATTCACCGTCTCAAAAATGGACATTACATTATTCCTATTTTTTGCCTTTTACCCAATAAGTTGTCTTCCACGTATGAAGTTGTTTTAAACAAAATGAAGTCTTAGTTTGGCCAACACAAAGAAACAAAAAGTTACTTATCATTATGAAGACTACAACGAAACGCATTTGAGGCAATTTGCATTTTATTATAACATTATTATTTTTTGTTAAAACTAAAAATAAGAAAATAGCAGGAAACTAATATGTTGGCCACAACCCATATTTTTGACTTGGATCACATTTCTTGACTAAATATTGCCATTTTTATTATTCTTGACTTACGAAGATAAATGTATTGAGAATATTACAAATGAATAATAATTAAAGAAGCGGATAAGAACACGTGACAAGTAAAGATGTCATCGACATAATAACGATGTCTACAACAATGTAGATTGAAGATAATCTAATACCGTGAAATATAGCTACAAGATTAAAAATAAAATGTGTTTGCTCAAGGGGATACAGTATACATCTCAATAACTCACCCCTTTCGGGTCTAATCGCAAGGGTTGTATAATCACAATGGCAAACGTTTCGATCTCCTTTTTTAGTCACGCCTGTATCGAAAATTTGAATACAGATAAGAGTCTTATGAATAGGTATTTATTTAAATTGTTTTTTTAACAGATTACTAGATTACCCAGTTTAGATTCGAACGCATGTATGTGGTGTAATAGATTCGGATATAAAATTCATCGATCAATGATTAAAAGTAAATATTTTAAATATGACTTGCTAACTAAATACTTTTTCTTATAATTACAGGATGGGTTGGTTACTGCAAAATAAATATACAATACTCTTTCTTTTGAAAAATATCTGTCTAGTTTTCAATGACTTTTCTAAACTTATTGTCGTTAAAATTTGATTTTTACCTCTCGACCTGAGTGAGTTTTCAATAAATAAACACGTTTTAAGATCCCTAGAATACGATTTTGATATTTTCGCGATGATATCTTATACCCTAGATTAGATCTGATTAGATTTTGGTGTTAATTGGGCATCCGAAAGTAGTAGTTGACGCCATTACTCAACAAAATGGCAATAAAGTTTAGCACATATATTTTGTATACACTATAGTTTATTTTCGTATCATTAAAATTTTCAAAAATTTTGCCACTACTGCCAGATTTACAAAAAAGTAAATTTTTTTCATACTTTCTTGTGTTAACGGGTTAATTTTTTGATTCAAAAATGACGAGGGGTTATGTGCTGGCCACATCAGAATTTGTTCAGACTTTTTGTGTTCAGGGTCGCCGAGAACCGTAACGGGCCCTAGTGTACACACAAAAATCACGGGCCCCTAGGTGCAGAAAAAAATTGTAGTTAACGGTCTAAAAAGATAAATATACAAAACACATATTTGACTGCTACAAACACAAACTACTACTAGACTACTACTCGTATTTGCAGAAGCGAAATTTCCATATCTTCTAAACTTAGAAACCTTCATAACACACTAAACATGTTCACAATTTTTTTAGCTACGTTAAATATTGTTGATAAATTTAAAATAACAGCATCTAAAATTGCATAAAATACTTTTGTTTTAAAGCATTCCTCCCCATCAAGTTTTTCTCGTGAATCATTGGATAATGTTTCATCGAAAACATTTTTCTTTTGCGTTTCCTTTTTTTGGACGAAGCTAGTTTAGTTGCTATTTCCAAATTATTAGCCACTAGTTTACATTCATTAAAAATGTTAGGAAAATTATTTCTAATAATTCAGTAGATATTCTAATAATATTCAGATCTTCGAGCAATGAATTTAGTACTAAAACTTGTGAATTACTGCAAAAAGAGTTAAAGCCTGAGAGCAACATTCTGCTGAATGGACACCACAAAAGTTCAGCCTATGACAAGTGCAAGGTTATTGAGTGCTAGAATCTTTGTCTGCGCGCCCTTATATTGTTTGCTCATGCTGCTCCCATTATCATAACCGTATCCCAAAATCATATTAGGTATTGCTTCTCCAGTTTTTTTATTTCAAAACTCTAACAGCTTTTAAATGTTCTTCTAATAATATATCATACTTTTCTAGCAAATAAAACGAAAAGTGACCTTGTATGGATTCCCAATGATGATTCTCTTAACCCTTTCGCTGCGGGACGTGAATTTGCACTCCCTGCCCTGTATGCGGCATTGGGCAGTCTATGCGGATTCTTCCGCTTCCCGCAGTTGAACCATAAACAAGAATCTTTTTTTATTCATAATAATAAGTAATAAAGAGATATTTTTCAAAACATTTCAAAATACAAAGTGGCACATTGCACTGAGCATATCTGTAGGAAGTTTCTTTTCTAATTTTGTGTTTCCGGCACACCACAAATCTTTTGGCCACGAGTTTTTTGGTCGTCTAATTCTTCTCCAGATGGCTGGGGAAATGCCTCGCTACCAGTCTCAGCGGCACATCTTGACCTGTGTTTTTACTGCTGCTGGCTCTAAGTCTAAGTTTTTGATATTTATCGACAATTTCTTTTATTAATTTGATTTAAAACTGCAACAACGGAATATTTTCGCCCGTTTTAATTTTATATATAACGTGAGCGTTTAAGACGCTGAGGTCTAGGAGGTGGAAAAACACTTTCTTGTACCATTTTATGGTTTTCCTTACGGACTCTGTGGAACTGAGCAACATGTCTGTTTTGTCAATGGCTCCCATGTTTACGTTATAATTTAAAATACACGATGGCTTTTGTTTATCCTCACCTTGTAATGTTTTACCACAAATTATCATTTCGTCAGTATGAATTGTCGATAGCATCCTAACTTCACGCTCATCTAACCATTTTGTTGCCAATATATTTCTTGCTGCGTAACATACGTGTTGACCCCTTTTCAATTTTTCTTTTAGTGGTGGCATGTGCTTTCGATTTATCTTTACGGTTCCGCAAGCATTTGTTTTCTTCTCGTGTAGTATTGAGAATAATGATGGACTGGTATACCAGTTATCAACATACAAGGAATGCCCATTGTAGAGATATTTTTCTAATAATGTCAGCACGATACTTCCTGAAATTCCAACTTCGGGAAATTGAGTTATCTCGGTAGTAGAGCCTGTATATATTATAGAGTCCAATATGTAGCTTGTCTCACAATCGCAAAGAACAATCAATTTGACAATAAAGCGGTGACGTTTCGATGTATGTATTGCTTGAACGCTAATCTTCCTTTGAATAGCATCAAACTCTCATCAATGCATACATTTTGAAATGGTTCAAGTGAATTTTTGAAGCATGTTTTAAGGTGATCAAACCAACCTGATTTCGAATAACTCATCATTTTGGTTGGGATTATTGTTGTCACCAAAATGCAACATTTTCAGCAGAAGTAAGTATACCGGTCACGTGGCATAATTTGTCCAAATGCAGGTGTGAGAAGAAAGAAGTCAGTGGTCCAATAGTCATTGATTCTCTGTTTTTTTGTAAGTGGCATAAGTAACGTCAAAGCTATAAATATATACATTTATTGGCGATCCACAGGAGTCCAGCCTCTAGCACGTGATGAAGAAAAAAATCGTATTTTGTTGGATAGATATTGGTAATAATTATTAGTTTCGCTAACTATATTGTCAATCAACGCATATGAAAAAATACCTCAAAGCATTCCAAAACAGAAGGGGAATCCCCAAGATTTGCTTTACATCCAGCATTGTCGTCATAAAATGTATGAATTTCCGGTATAAACTCACCCTGTTGTATCTTCTTCCAAGAAAATTGTTCATCAGTCACAGACACAGGTTCTTTTTTCTTTCTTGCCCGTTTAGGTGGTGGTAGAACAGATTCTTCCTCATCTCTTTCAGATTCACTCTTATTTTCATCTTCTTCTGAAGAGTCTGCGTTTTCTGATTCAAATAATTTATAATTTTCGTCATTATTTTCATTTTCATCTAAGTCGGAAAGTTCAGATCCACTGTCGTTATTTGAACAAGTATTATTTGTAATCGAATGTTCCGAATCTACACCTTCAAAGTCACTATCGTCACTATTCATTAGAATATTATATAATTCTTGTTCAGAATAAAACTTTTTTGGTTTGTAAGGCATATTTGTAATGCAAAAGTCACCTAATAAAACGTGAAAACAAAATAACACAACGAAATGAACGTGTAAATAAACGTAAACCAGTATAAATAAGTGCCCGCATTTCCACGTGGTTGTAGAAGACAAAATGCAAAGGAGTGGGGACTGCAGGCGCTTACACGAAAGTTAACGCATGTGCCAAGCATATTCAACAGCGTAATCGTCCGCTTACCGCACAATACACAGATTCACTCTTCGAGACATTTGTTAAAATAAACGAGCAATCATGTCTGGAGTAACACTGCGTTAAATCCATTTCAAATTTTATTGCATAGTTCTTCCTCATTTTGTAAAATTCCATTATAATAAACGGTATCTTTAAGGTACCCCCACAAAAAAAAGTCCATTGATGTTACGTCGGATGACCTAGGAGGCCATTTGACGGGTCCATAAGTTCCCATCCACCTTCTCGGAAATCTATAATTTAAATATTCTCGTACTCTTCTGGAGTTATGAGGTGCGTTTTATTCCTTCATTCTCTGGCGGGAAAAGTTTGAACAGAATTGCAAAAGCAATAAAACGATTAAAGATTGACATCTGTCAAGAGTGTCAACCTGACTTTTTCAAAATTTAAAAGAATCCCGCCGGTTAATACACACCAATATGGAAATGTAACTAAAAACGGTCGGCGTTTCGTGCTCGCTGGCCGTGTAATAACGTAAAATTCGCATACCACGTGGCCAAACTGTCAAAAATGGTATTCACGTATGTTAAACGCTAGGCGTAGTCCAAACACGAACGCTACGTGGCGACCGTTTTCAAAACACCTACCATTTGGTAGCTGTTTTGCCCTTCGACTTGCGAAATTTATATCTTTACAAAGTTATTTCTGAGTATGACTCTTCCCTATATAGGAGGAATTGTTTTAGATGAGGTGGAAAGGCAGCGATTTTTGCCGGACGATCCTTTTGAATTTTCGGACCACAATGTTATAAATCTTTATAGACTTCATAAACAAACAAGATGTAGAAAATCTAGAAGAGTTGTTAACATCCTTTTATTCCTATATGAAATAGATTGGATGCCATTAGTCAAGGTATATTTATTTATTCTTGATTTGTGTTGAATAACTCAAAAACCATACAATATATCGGGAATTGCAAATAAGATCCTTAAAGAGGAGGAAATTTCCGATAAAAAACTCCTGACTCCAGGATCTCTTCTAGGTCTAATATTTATAATTTTAATTTGCTGCTGAAAATAGGGCTTCGCGCAGCCGATTTTTTTCTGTGCCGGCGTTAGCCATTTTCAACCTTTTTTTTATATTGCCAATTTAAAAGCTTGTTTTATCATTTCAAAAAGTCTGACACTATGATAAATAATACTCGACCATAAAACACCGGTAAGTTCGTATTATAATGTATGCTAAACGCAACCCGTTGAGAAAAAAATTGTAAGACAGTCAATCGTTAGCGCGTGAATTTTGCTCAAACCCCTTCTCCCACCCTATTCCGATCGCCACCTGTTGAACGAGAACCATTGTTTTAACTTCTTAAAAATATATTATTTTTGTCACGCAATGAGTTGAAAAAAGTTGGAGAAGCTGGCCGATAAAGAGAGAAGTAGCAAATTTCTCTAGAATGTTAGGTGAGTCCATTATTCGATAACAGGGGATGACATATACTAAAATTCCAACCCGAAATCTTCTGGAAATTTACAAAATGAAATATTAAGACATAATTAATATTTTCTGGTTTAATTTAGAACTGAAATTTAACCAATTGGTTCTATTTAACCAGATTCCAGTTCCAAAACATCTTCAGCTCGCGCCCTCAAAATCGCCATGAAATTTAAATTTTCTTTTTTTTCAGCCCCTCAGATTGCCAGGCCTCACCTTCAAAAAATTCTTAGAGTGGTAAAGATGTTTCTTAATTAAAGTCAGACGATGATCCATCATTAGGTTTTGCTCAGCAGCTGATATTTGCTGGACAATGTTGATCTTTAAATGTAGAAAACTTCTCGAATGAGTTTTTAAACTAGTCGCTACATGTTTCCAATTACTCGTGAGCGCGTGACATGTGCGCGGCAGTTTTCAAATTTTAAGTTTTGTTGGCAAGTTTCGAGTGGGTAATTGCCCACAAGGATATTTTCGAGTACGTAGTACTACCCACATCAATATTGCTAACAAAGGAAGTAGACAAAAAACTGAGAGAACTTCGCAAGAAGGAAGAAAGAAAACAAAACAGATTGGAAAATAATACCAAGCAAATATATGAAATTGACCATAAGAAAAAAAATTACGCCAAGAGAAACGAGGAGGAAAAGAAAATTAAAAGTAATACACAACAAGATAATGTTTCAGAATCTAAAGGCTCTGAAAAGGAAAATGAAACTGTAATTCAGAAAATTGATTTAAGTGAGGGCGACTACATTGTGTACAGTATGAGAATGCTTTATATACTGGAAAGATAATTAAAGTGGATCGTCTGGAAGTGGCCGACGAAGAATGACATTTTCACCTACGCAGAAAAAGTAATAATATGTGAAATAAAAAAAAAACCAAAAATCGTAACTTCTAGAGAACTTTACGATATACTTACCTGATTTCGCCCAAAAAAAATAAGGTATTTACTTAAGTAGTTAAATGTTTTATTTTTTATAGTATTTCTTTGTTTCAAAGTTAAAAAACAGACATTTGTTTTATTGTCTATTTCACTATTTCAACCAAAATTAATATGACGAAAATGATAGAGATAGACGGTGTGACCTCCCACCCCCATATTGCGTAAAGTTTAATTATTTGCAAGAAATTATTTACCCTTATTATTTATCTAACAATGACTTTTATACTTTTTTACCTGTGGCCTTTTTACCCGCATAGCTGTGATCGTCTTTTGTTTATTTAGGATCCACGTTGTGTTTAATAATCGTAGCATTAATAATAGCATTATTATTAATAATTGTAATAACCCCAGAATTTTTTTTAAAGTTTGGTGACACTTGAACATAAATCAAAAAACCAAAAATCTCAAAAAAATATTCATTCATTAAGAAATATTAATGTTGCGCTTGAACCGTCTTACTGAAGAACGATGGTGCCATTTGGCATAAAAGGTAAAGGTAAAACCGGACAACCGGAAAACCTAACCACCATCATAATGAGTATATTAATTAATTAATTGCGTTGACAATAAATACATTACAACTTTTCTGGGGCTTATAGAAGCTCCATCCAACGAATACCCACCACTGGGCTATTTACCAATGAATAAGTACAAAAAGTTCTTAATAAATTTAAATAGCGTAAATGTCATCAGATGTGCATTCCCTCTGCAGTATTGGCAAATATTGCTTTTTTATTATTGTTTATTTTGTATGGACAATCCTACTGAGTTACGGCCGGATCAGTACCAGCGAGGCAACCCTTATGTTCAGACCCCTAATAGCACACAACGTCCTTGGGACGTACAATTTATGTCCATTTAATGTCGGAACGTCCATGGACTTAATATGTATGTCCTGTGGATGTTAGTTTTTGGACAGTATTAAGACGTCCACGATATATATCCATTATTTGTACAATTTATGTACAATGTCCATACCGGATATCCAGTAGTTGTCCGTGATGGATATAATATAACATATCCATACCATAGTCTTAAAACAGTCCCTCGCCGACTTAATACAGGCAATGTCCAAAACATGTCCGGGACAGACACCTAAGAGTGGTCCTCACTCGACATAATATGGACCAAAAGTAAAGCTCCGCCTGAAAGATGGAGACACTTGCGCTGATGCTTCTTAGACACCACGAATAGTATGGTATATCGCGATTTAAAACATCCTATTAAGTCTGCTCCGAGCTCGCTCAACGAGCATAAACGGTGGCTATTATTCACGTAGATGAAGTTTCCGACACGAGCAGGTGTTGAAATAACAATTTCACAATTAAATAAATAATAATAAAAAAAATCACTTTCTCTGACGTCCACTGTACCAAAATAGGACGTTCTGTGAATGTCCCAGGGGGATATCCAATGGATGTCCGCGGCGGACGTTCGAATTCAGTTCAAAGTTGTGACATTAGTGCGTCCCTCGGACGTCCATAGAACGTCCAGTGTACCAGAAAAGGATGTCCTAAGGATGTCCGGAATGTCCGAAGAGGACGTCCTATGGATATCTGTAGGACTACTTTGTGTTATTAGGGACTGAATACTCGTTGAACCATAATTTAGAAATAGATAATGCGATTGACACAGTACGCCTCTCCGTAGATTGACAATATATTTTAGAAAAATATATGATAAGTTATTTAGGATGGTACAATTAACTAATAAGTACTCCCCTGGTGAACACACGAAAGATGGAAATTTTATAAGCTGCTTCAGTCGATACGTATTTAACCTTTTGCTTAGGGACTATAAAAAGTTGGCGAATGTGATTTATTGTTGAGAAGACAAAATAGATCCAAACGAAGTGAAGAAATTGTCGTTTACGATGAGGGGTGTAAAAATGAGTAGACGCCGAAATATTTAGCGTCGGAACGAAGAGCGTAGCGTCGAATATTGTAAGCTTCTATTAATGGTGTTCGTAGTTTAATTTGTGAGAATAGACTGTTTTAAAGAAGTACAAAAAAAACTGTCTCACGAAATTATAGGCGTCGGCGTCTCGGCGCTGAATACAGGAACTTCGATGACGTTCGTAGTTTAAAATTTGATTTTTGACTGGTCCGTTCTGAGCTGCGAACCCCCTTTTTTTGTTTTAAGTAAACATTTTATCATAATCTTGTGTGGTCCATCTCTTCATTTTGGTTCTCATGAACGTTATAGTCCTTAATTATTTTGGCACGAAAAGAATTATTTTCTAATATTTCAACATTCTAACTTTTGGAATTTAAATTGGGACATTAATAGTTTTTCAACTAGTTAGAGTGTGTCTTACCGTTTTGTAGAAACATGTACAAAAGCACAAGTGCTTTTGGGAAAATCAACTTGACTTAGATAACTAGATAAACAGAACCCATTAAATATGTGTTTTGGCTATCTCGCTAAAATTCCTTAAAAAATCGGTTGTGTCGCCCCTAAACTTTCCCGACGAGTATCCACGAATACTTTATCAGATATTTAATGTTAAAGTTTCAACTTTTGACATTTTTTAATTTTTGACAGGTGACAGTTGGAGAAATAATTTTAACTGTTCTGAATAGAGTTTTTCTAGTGCTTTCAAATGACATATAGCATGTCCAATTCCGTGACATATTGCATCTGTCATTTTTTGATAGTCGTACTTCCGTTTGACAGATGTCGTACAAAAACTAATGGGTTCTTCCAACGGGTAACCCAAACCCCCTATACCAAATTTCAGCTCAATCGGATTAAATGTGTGGCCTCTATCGTCTAAGAATACACACACAAAGACCGACAGACAGACTTCCATCTGGAAATGGTCTTAATCGTCTCAGGGGACCCGAAAATGGATAATTCTGTTTTTATCTCGAATTTTTTTTTAGCTCGTTCACAATACTTTCCCTTCTATGAGGTGGGTCGGGAAAGTAAAAAATTCAATAAGACGAAACAAAATACCATTAAAAATTGCTGAAAAAAAATAACAATATGATATACCCGGGATTGGTTCGTCACAATGGTTTGTCCATTATATTTATTCCAGTGAAATAAAAAAACAAATCTTCTTGAAATAAATGAAACGTTTAAGGTAAATAAATATTATACTATATAGTAGATCATAACTCAATGCTTTTTTGACAGACATACAGTTTTCTATCCGTTAGGTATTTCTGTATCACTGTGGACTCCATTAAAACGTCTCAGGTTTAGAATGTTGAGCCGAAAGAGATCAAAATACGAAAATAAACATATGCTATCCTCATATCAAACTTCAGTCCTGAGGATATTAGGGAATTATAAATAAAACAATAATTTGTAATTTGTTTTTATATAAATAAAATCTCTTATAATAGTATATTACAGTTATTAAAAAAAAAAGTTAAAAACAGAGATAATTTTAAAGACAATTCATTAAAAAAAAATTATAAAATCACAAAATGGCACAAATTATTTTTTGTGTTTTGATTAAATTCGGCAAGACACAAAAAAAACTTCGAAGCAAAAAAATCGTTCAATCCATAAATACTTATAAAAAAAATTAAAACAATATTAATAAATACTTAATTTAAGAAATCTAGTAACTTTTACAAGTAGGTCATTATTATAATAACTAATTATTACAAATACCTAATACAAAATTTATAATTATTATTATTGTGTAACAGTACATTTGGACGGAGTTCAAGTCTTTAAAATATACAAAGCTACACGCACAAAAAACTGAATCCAGATAAGAAAATTATGAAAGACAAATTAGTGCAATGAAAGTTTTAAGTTTTATAAAATAAATCCCCATAAAAAAATTAAGTAGAAATTTAAACATTGAAGGCCTAGAAATATACAGGGTGGCGAATATATTAGTGTTAAATGTATTATGTCATATTTACTAGATCAATTTACTCATATCTTAAAATTTAAAATAGCAGGAACGGTATTAAACATTGAATTATTTTGTTTTTCTTTATTGTGGATTATTAGTTTAAAAAAAATTTCTTCAAAATTGATTGATTTTAAAATGTAAAAGTTTTGTTACTTAATTGTAATCAAGAAAAATATAAGTACGGACCTGTGATCTATGAATAGACGCGTTTTTCTTTTTCTAATTATTTTTACTTCTTTAAAATATGACGATTTAGTAACAAAACATAAGAAATTAATCCCCTACAATAAATCATCAAAATTGTCCAAATTGATATTATAAGAAGGGTAAATTGATCTAGTAAATATACAATTTTTTCTTAAATATCTCTAACAACGGCAAAGGAAATAGAAATTAAATGTTCGCTACCCTGTATATATAGTGAATCTTATGAATATCGTTTCACTAATAAGTTTTTTTCATTTACAAATACAATAACAATGTCTAATTTTGTGCGTCAATTGATAAGTACATGTTTAACACCTTTGCTACCTCGGCCAAAAGTTCATAACCGAGGCGAAATCGAGGATAAGAACGCAACCAAGACACTTTTCTACTGTGTTCAATATTTGATGTCATTATAACTTCATAATTGTTAATGATTAAGAAGTGGCCACTCCGCCCGAAATTCCGGATGCGGTAAAATAATTCCGAAATAAAATTTTTGCCAACAGCACAAAAAAATTAAGGCACATTTACAGAGAAAAATTTCTCGCACATTTTGCCAAAAAGTCACTAATTTGTGAATACAGGCTTTAAATATAAAATGGTAATACTGTTGTGACACATTCAGTATTTTATTCTTTAAAGTTTCATCTCTTTACACACTTTATATATTTTTCGGTCTATTTGTCTCCAAATTTAGTATTCGACTAGCTAGAGTTCTGAAACTTTTAGCATTTTTGTATTTTCTAACATGAATTGTGTAAACATATAAAATTACAGTTAATATTATCAACCAATTATACAATCGGGTTTATTGATCAAGCACACGGCCTCCTCAGAACAACCTGGTTGAAACCAAAAGTCAAGAGAACAAAAAGGTTAACTACCAAGCAGAAAGTAAAAAAACCAACTACTGGAAAAAAATCTGATGAGCAAGTAAATCAAAAATCAAAAAATATAATATTCAATAAAGTATGAAAACATTCTGCGACGAGAAGATGAACGAAAATGAACTCCCTAAATACAAATTAAATTAAGCCAAAGTCAAAGGAAACTCCCGATAGACATAGAAGTTGGAAGTGACCAAGGGACAACATCCCAGAACAATCCAGAACCGAAGAAACACAAACAAAAATAAAACCAATGGTAAAGATACAGGATATAAAATCCAAACTGAGATAGCCACACTACCGACAATAGTTGGGGAGAAGCGGTTTAGCCATCAAGAAATAAGAAAAATAAAAAATACCTGAAATCAATAATCATACCAAAAAAGCACATGCTTTATTTAGTAGACGACCCAGCAGAACAAGATATCTATGTCCGAAAAGACTTTAAAGTAAACACTATATATGATTACCACCGATTCAGTTATAACCTTACAATATCTCGTATTACACACAAAGTTACCTATGAGTTAAAAAATCGCAAAAACACATCATACACTGCCACAGGTGTAAGATGTGGGGACACGCAACTTCGAAATAACTCAAACAAGTAACGTGATTAAAATGCGCTGAGAGTCACATAATGCAACTATCCATCAATCCAGGAACGAGCCGGTGACATGCACAAAATCGGTAACTTGTAAAGTACACCTAGAAAATTTAGACCTAGAAAAAATAAAGAAATCGACTTTCAACTTCTGGGAAAGGAATAAAAGTAGAATTATAACACCTCCACCACTTGAAGATGTAACGACCGACCCAGGTGGTGAGGAATTTTCCCATTAAGACAGAAAAAACCCCAAAACCAAAAAAACTCTCAACCGAAAAGCAGAAGAATATCAATATTGTATTTATAATAAATATACCATTAGAACTGCTTGATACTATGATTAATATGAGAGCGATAACCGATCTAAATAAAATCATGGAAGGCGTCTAGAAAAAATATAAAGATATATAACATTCTCAAAAAAGTATAAGTACAACACTTGAATTTTTTACTTGCATCCAGTAAAAAAAATCATAATAATCTAATAAAAACCACATAGGGTGAAAGATTAGGAAAGGGTTAACAAAAATATCAAGAAGTTAAAACTGAAAATTATTATGCATTGTTTTTGTCACAATATGAGACAGGCACCTTGTCGGTGAAGAGAAGACAGGAAAAAATCAATTAATGAAATGTAATGCAATAATTTAAAGTAAAATGTACATATTAATAATTAATAAAAATCTCGGCTGACGCAAATCTTTTTTTAATGTTTTAAAATATATAATTAATTTTAATAGTTCATATAGAGAAAAACGGATAAAAATATTGAGATTAAACTTGAATTGGGAACGTAAAGTTTCGCTAACTATCATTGCATCTTCACGAGTTGGTGATACATCAGTTTAAATAATAAAACATCAGGAATTGATGAAAAACTAGTTTATGATCAATTTGATGAAAAAATGGTTTATCATAAACTCCTGATCATGCTAAACATAGTTAGCGATTTTTTTAACAAGTGTCTTGGTGACCATATTCCTCAACATTGAGATTAAAGTTTTTTAATTGAATAATGGAATGTTATTAGTGACAAATATATGGTAATTAAAACTGTTTCTGTCTTTTTTTGATGAAATCCGGAGATGAAGATTAATATGAAAATTTAGGACGATACTACTGTTCTGATAGATCTTCGTTCAGTAATTTGTTCCTTAAATAACAAACAACGAATGTTTTATTGAATCCATAGATCATATACTAATGCCAATTTTCATGTCGAGACACCAAATGTATCAATCCAATATTTTTGCGAATTGCGTTAAAATATAAGACGATAATACTGTCGTAACAAATGATATTTGTTCTTTAAAGTGACAAATAATTTTTTATTAAGAAACTGATCTACAAATTCAATGTATCAATTGCATATTTTACCGAATTATAAACGTGGCCTTATAAATACGAGAGCTCATTATTTTGTTCATTTAAATGGCAAATTCATTTTTGATCACGTTTTTTTTTCTGAATTGTCAGTAATATAATTCGATAATTGAGTCTCGACAGATGACAGCTCGGTATTTTATTCCTTAAAGTGACTGACAGAGTTTTTTTTATTCTAGACGTGAATCTAGATATTATTGTGCCGCAAACTTTAGCGTCACAAAAAATTTATTAATTACTTTTTTGCAAACTGCCAGTGACCGTATAATTATCATCATTTTTATTAAACCTATAATTTCACTTCAATCATAAAATAAATTAACAGGTAACAGAAGGTTACGTGTTGGTGTGTACACTTATTAATTGATGAAAGAAAAGGCCAATTTGGATTTTCAAGTGTGTAAATTTTTTTTTATTTATTAGTGGGATATATATATATATATATATATATATATATATATATTTCTCGGTCAAAAATAATGTCGAGCGCTTTCGGCATACAATGCCATCTTCAGGACAAAGATTAGACCCACTTGAACAAAGCAAAAAGATTTTTTAGACAAAATTACATATTAATAAAACGAGTAAAAAACATCCATGATAGAAAGGAACTCAAACATGATCATCCTTTCTCTCATGGATGTTTTTTACTCATTCTATTAATTTGTAATTTTGTCTAAAAAATCTTTTTGCTTTGTTCAAGTGGGTCTAATCTTTGTCCTGAAGATGGCATTGTATGGCGAAAGCGCTCGACATTATCTTTGACCGAGAAATATTTATATATTTCCCACTAATAAATAAAAAAAAAAATTTACACACTTGAAAATACGAATTAGCCTTTACATTCATCATAAAATAAATTACCAAATTAAAGTAGGAATTTTTATAATTATTATACAGGTCGACATTCTCCAGGATTCGATATTTAATATGTAGCCTGTAAATATCACTTTGTGACAGATGAGACCTCTTTAAAGACAAAATAGAATTTTTGGCTTCAAACAAAATGCTCGCGCATTCGCTCAATAGTTTTTACAGTTTGTTAACATTACCCACGACGCACATTTAAAATTACAAGACTTTTCTTCTTTTTATTCGTTTGTTTAGTGTATTAGTTCTACAATTTGGGGTAAAACAGGAAAATATAATGAAATTTATATGTACGATATGCAAGTTCACATTTTCTAAGCACTTGACAAAATTTCACCCAAGTTGATATTCTTGAAATAGGGGAGACCGAGGTCAATTGTAACACAGGGCAATTGTAACAAACGGAATAACGTTTTTCATTATAGTTTAAAAAGCGCGCCACTGCATTGAAACATTTTAGGTTTTCTACATAGTGGCTAATTAAAATACTTTAATTAGGTACATATTGATACCTTCATTATAATAACAGGTATCTGAAAAAATTAAAATTTTCAGAAAAACAAAACTGCTTGTTTTTTATGACATCTGTAGAATATAGTGTTATTATTTTGTATAATAGGACCATTTCACACCTAACATTTTCGACCAATTAAAAGCCTGTATTTTGTATCGTTACCATAGCAATTAAAAAATTTCCGGAAATGTTTCTCCTCCTTGGACTAAAGGAACATGAAATTACACTTACATTTTTTTGACGTTTATAGTAAAATAGCATTTACATTTACCATCAAAAACCGTCATTGTCCTAGTATTTTTTTAATATTTCGGTGTGAAATTTTCTTACCGAATCCCCCACGTGCTTGAATTAATTGCGGCAAAGAACCCCGCACAAACCTTATTTGAATTGGCTCCCGGTCAAATTGGCTGAAATTTGGGTATGTCGTTCGTTTCGGCATCCGGAACAAAAGTCTCAATGGGTACAAAGCTCAATTTTGATTTTGACTCCTACGGAGCTCCAAAGCTTCACGGATTCACCATTATTTACTACTTAAAAGGGTAATCTCTTCGAAAGTTTAGTATTTGCTGCGTTAACAAAAAGTACCCTCTTATACGTTTTCGAGGTCGCTGCATTCAAATCCAATGTCAATATAATAATATTGACAGTTGCAGCTGTCAAACAATGAGCAATAGTCAAAATTTAAAAATCTACATGTAAATATATGTTTTTGAGGTTGCCGAGTTCAAAACTGATGTCAAAAAACGACATTGACAGTTGACAACTGTCAATTAACTGTCAAACAACAAGCAATACTCAATCTTGACACATTATCATGCACAGTCAAATAATTAATTAACAATAGTACTCAACTGTCAATATCGTCTTTTTGGCGTCAGATTAGAATTAGGCAACCTTAAAGGCATATGCTTACATGTGAATTTTATCAACTTCGAGTGTTACATGCTGTTTGACAGCTGTCAACGGTCAATATCGATTTTTTAACATCACTTTTCGGCAACCTAAAAAGCATACATTTACATGTAGATTTTATCAATTTCAATTATTACTTGTTGTTTGACAGTTATCTGGCAGCTGTCAACTGTCAATATCGTCTTTTTAACATCAGTTTTGAACTCAGCAACCTCAAAAACAAATATTAAAGTTCTTTAGAAGAGTTTACCCTTTTAAGTAGTAAATCCGTGGAGCTTTGGAGCTCCGTAGGAGCCAAAATAAACAAAATTGAGCTTTATGTCCATTGAGACTTTTGTACCGGATGCCGAAACGAACGACATATCCAAATTTCATAAGGTTTGTGCGGGGTTCTTTGTCTCGTACATGAATTTTTAAAGAAAATTCATGTACTGTTTAAAGAAAATTCATGTACTCAAAAAATTTCCGGCAATAATTCATGCCCTACGGAGATTATAAGTGAAAATTTCTTTCTTATACGAGGTATTGTAAATACCGAGTAGAGTATTGTAAAACCTGGATGACAATTGACAAACCAATAAAATTTCCCTAAAAATCGTCATATGTGGTATTGCATCGATATGCATTTTTTACAGATTAAAAGATGAAGCGAGGATTGAACGAGCTACAGAACAAATTAAGTTAGTGTAAGTGCTAAATAAATCTAATTTCAATTCAGACAGAATAACTAGAAAATTAGAAATTGAAAAACAAAAGTTGATGATTATATATAAAAGTAATCGAAAAAATATCTTACAATATTTGATGCGTTCAAAAAATCACCCCACATTTGCAGCTTACATTTCGGACTTAGCAGTAAAAATGAATCAAGAACGTGTTATGGGATTATCACATTGAAAGAAAAATATTTCACATCATAAAAGAATAGTTTATTATCTACCAAACAAAAATCTAAAAATCCAATTTAGTAACAAATCAATTATTAATTCTTAACAATAATTAATAATTATTTGTTTAAATAAATTCTTTATTTCTATCTCAGTTAATTTGTTTGATTGTTTCCTAACCTCTTCTCTACTTCTTCTTCTTCACTCTTTTATTGGGCTATAATCAATGGATCAATTTAACTAGTATAAATCCAGAAAGATCTTAACATTTTTTTATGGTGTGAAGTAAATAAATTAAATCTTAATATAAACAAATGCTGTGTAATGTCGATCACTCGAAAAAAAGATCAAATTATTTTCGATTAGACGATTAGCAAAGAAATTTTAAAAAGATGTAGTCAATTTAAGGATATCGGCGTTACATACAATAATCAGTTATCTTTTGCAGCTCATATTAATAATGTTGTCCAAAGTGCAAATAAATTGTTAGGATTTGTTATGAGACAAAGTTCCATGTTTTTTTAATATTAAACCATTATTAGTACTTTATAAAACTTTAGTAAGATCTAAAATAGTTTGCCACGCTTATATGGGGACAGGAACCCCAAATTTAGAAAAGAAATACCATCGTTGGCCTGATCACAAAGTAATCAGATCAACAATGTTAAGGGAAGAATTTGTGCTGCCTTCTTTAAAGACTAGACGTGACCAGGCTAGGATGATCTTCCTCTATAATACTAATTAATACAGTTACCTCCAACGATCTAGTATCACTGATACCCTTTAATGCTCCACCGAAGCGTACAAGAGTACCCCTTATGTTTTCCCCTATGAGATACAACCTAAATTCGCCTTTAATCACCATACTACGGTTAGGAAATAACTTTAATGCCATAGACAGTGTAGATTTGTCATTTGGAAAATTCCAAAAAATGCTTACTAATTTCACTATGATTCTGCTATCTTTGTTTGAATTCATCTTACATTTCTTGTATGTGACAAAGCCATATCAGAATTAAGGATTTGATTTGTAAAATTACTATCCATGTAATTAGGTTCTCAAGAACCTTTATGGATATTTATTAAATAAACAAATAAATAAATTAATAAACTGTAGGAATACTCTGGTTTTGCTCTCGACAATTGAGCATTCCCCGGTAATCGGGTATTTTTTATTTTTAAAATAGTTGAAACGGTTCTCTTTTCGTGTGTTGTTAAAACATATAAGGTTAGACTTTTCTCGCTTGGGGATACCCGCCAAGCTGACACAATTAGAAATGCTGCCGACGGAGGCAGTAGTAGCACCCATGACTATAAAGAAAGAAAAAGGAAAAAGTTCTCTTCTTTACTTTTGTTCACTTTGATGAAGAAAATGCCATAACATATGAATTGATCCACAATGTTTTTAAAGTAACCTATAAAAACTATTCAAAGGATGCCCGAGCAATTTGTTTAACCTTGAGGAAGCCAAAGAGCAAGACTGTTTTATAATTTCTAGACACAAGTAGTAAATTTTTGATCCAGACACGAATCTATGGATGAATATCATTAAAATGAGTTTAATGTTTATTGTTTTCGGATATTCAGTTAGAGTAGACTGTTTTTACAACCTAATTATTATACAGTAAGATAAAATATTTTGCTAAGTAAAGAACTGTAATAAATGAAAAGTAGTTAAGTACTATATTTGTTATGTATAAATAAACCATAGTCAAGTGTTAGTTGGAAAATCCAGGAACAATTGCATTTATGCAACCTTAGACAATTTTTTTTATTTTCCATTTCAAAATAAAAAAAAACGAGAATTATTCTTAATAGAATATTAATTTCTAGAAAATGACTTTATCAAAATTTAGAATAGAATTAGTATTTAGAAAAGCTGTTTAAAAAGGAGACAAATAAATACCAAATCACTGGTTTTACTAATTATTTATCCCCAGTGTATGATAGTTAATTATTGATCCTAAATTATTTTTTAACAAAACTAGAAAATAAAATGTAATAAGTACTGAGAAAATTCCATTATAAGATTTTAGAAATTTCAAGTGAATCATCAAAGCTGTATGTTCATCTGTCTAAGGACCATTGGATGTCTTACTGAGCTGAGTCGATGAACAAGAAAAACAATGGTTAATTTTAGTCAAAAGTTAGTGTGGAAGATTTATCCGGACCTATTTCATTTCTTTATGCAAATTATGTGCAATTTTTGGGCGTTATTCGCGATTTTTGTGCATTAATACTTTTTGTTAAATTAAAAGTTGTGCCATCTTAATTGAAAGCTCATAACTTTTGTTAATTATCATGCGATTTTTTTAAAACTGCCACCATAATTTTGTGCGTTTTATTTGCAAAATACGTGTAAAATCAAAAATTAATACAGTCAATAATAATAATAAAATAATGAGATAATGAAAATTTGTACCTAAAAGACAATAATGTAAAAAAACTATTCTATCATTAATAGAAGATATATTAAAATATTTCAATTCAAATTAAAATTACTTTTTTTTAAATCAGGACTATAATTTTTTTTGAACAGCAAAATAACTGGCGCCTACTAGTTTTATATACGATATGTTTCGCATGTGTGGAAACGATCCTGCGTGTTTCAAAAGTCTGGAAACGGTCCTGGAATTCAACTACTACGAAAAATAAATTGTCCAAATTCGATATTTAGTAATGACATGTCTTTTTTCACATTTTCATGTGCTTAAAATTCAAAAACATTCATTTGTTTTTTTAAAGCAAAAATGATAAGACCGTTTCTAGACTTTTGAAAACATTCCGCATCCCGTATATCTTGTTTTACCTATAAACCTTTCACTCAGCTTTAAATTTTATACAAAATCACCCCAAGATAAGAGTCTGTGATTTTTTTTTATTTTTCTGATATTTAAATAATCCCTTTCTTCGAGGAGAGAAAAAAGAAGTAACATTACATCACCTCTTCTTCTTTAAGAATACAGGCTTAACAGTATGTTATATATAAATACAGTGACAATAATCGCCAAAATATTATTCTACTTTATGTATAAAGGACAGTGAATTTGTTTTCAAAATTAAAATCGACAAATGTCTCCAGATGTAGAGTCGGCCCGTTTAGAGAAGAACCCATTACGTCATGATGCTCACGACAATTTCAAATTTTAGTGTTTTTCAAAAATAAAACACAAGAACAATGAATATTCATTGTTCTGAACCTTCTAGGCCTGATGGTGGCTATTTAGCCGAAACTAGTTGCCTGTCATCATCCTTTTATAATATATTACGTTGTGGTACTGACTTCGTGTTTTATTTTTGAAAAATACTTGGACCACATTTGAGATATGGATAACCTCTTCGATTTAAATTTTAGTGTGTTCAGTTGACATTAATAAATAATTTACATTTTAATACAGGTTTTAATTTTATTCTAAAACGTACATGCCACTGGATGCTGGTATCGCCTCCCTTCCTGCCAAGAAGGGATGCGTTGTCGATGCGTAAGTGTGACGTAATGGGTTCTTCTCTAAACGGGCTGACTCTATTAACATTTATGACTTTCTTTGTTGTTTTTATAGCTTTTTTACTCTGGTAAAGCGATTAATTGTACTAAGAGCTTGTTTAATATAAAAACTATTTGACCGAATATATTTTTAATTTTACACATAATTTGTAAAAAAGTATGATAATTTGAAAAAATTCGCACGTATATTAACACAAGTTGTGCTAGTTTCATATGAAAGATAGCACAATATATTATTAAAAAGAAACTATTTGACCAAAACAATTTTTGATTTCACAAAAATCGCGAATAGCTCACAAAATTACACATAATTTGAACAAAAATAAGAAAAAGGTCCGGGGAGATTGTGCTATAATTGTTGTGCTAACTTTATATAACTGATTTTTACAGGGTATATAGATAAGATTATACATTGGATATGGAGAAATTGAATTATTTCGACATTTTAGCGTTTTTTTTTTTATAAAAAGTAATAAAACAACGTTTTTCTTCGGGAATACATCAATTGAATTACTTTCCGATTTTAGATTGAGGGTGACACACATTTGAAATAGAGGTGGACAGGTCAAGTAGTTGAAATGGATAAAAAACTATTTATAGGTTGTCTCTCTCTAGCAACGCGTATTTTATCTGCTTTATTATTACATTCATTTGTAACTTTTAAATATATCATTTAAACAACTTTCTCACATTTTCGCGACTTTAAAAAAATAGAAGGACTCTATTCTTGACCAGTTTTATATAAAGGCACTTTGAGTTAAGAATAGTGTTATTAAAATCATTTACAACATAAAGAACATAAATATTAAGTATGTTTGAGTATTGAAACATAGTCAACTACTATTTATATGTTTCCTGACATAATATCAGCCATCACTCAATATGCAAATGATATTTCTTGCTTGATTTCAGCCAATGATAAAATTATATTTTTAATTCTGCATCAGTTGTGACGAATTAAATGTCAGAATAGTGTCAAAATATAAAGTAACAGAATATATTTTAGTACTTCATGATCTTTTTTTGTATTATAGAATATTTAATAAATGATTATTATAAATATTTTTTGAGAAATGGAATAATTTTTATTAATGCGTCCAAGGGCGTGGCACAATTACAAGACGATCTGATTTTTATTGTACAGAACTTCCCTTACCTCCAAAGCTCTCATTAAGCTGAAACTATACTAAAATAATCCTTAAACAATTATTAATGAGAATAATTATTTTGGATATTGTTTTTAGGGCGTAATAAAATGTCAAAAAGTCAGACAGAACGTGAGATCTGGAGGTCAAAGAAAGCAATCTATAAAAAAATTATTCTCAATAATTGCTTATAAATATCTAGATATTAATTTCATGAAATTTTTGTGAAAATTATCTCAGCAAAGTTTCAGCTGAGGTAAGAAAAAAGCTTTTTCAGTTTCAGAACAATCAGCATGTGTAAGGAATAAAGAGATTTATAAAGACAGTTCTTGATTAAGATATCATAATCGCCTTCAACATATATTAGAAGTAGAAAAAACCCAAAAAGATACTTTTGTGCAAGTGAACTTTCAAGAAACAGAGCCTAATAAAAACATTGAAATATTAATACTTTCAGTGTATTTTTTTTAGTTGTCTAACTAATTAATACTAATTACTCTGTTCCGCGTATTTACAAATTTAAGCACATATAATTATTTACAATCTTTAAAAACCTCACTATCTACCAGATACCTACTAATTTCAAGCAAAACAAATCATTAATATTTGGTCAGATATCTTTGATAAAGTTATATAAATATTGATTTAAGTATCATTAAGTCATAAATGTTTTATTTGCTCTCTTACTATTAGAAATTTTTTTGGTTAGCGTAAAGTTAAAATTAATTTAATTTCACATATATATTGAAGAGAGATAAATTCGTTAAGTAGGATATTATTTTTAGTATAAGATGCCAATCGGAGCGTTAATGGCACCACCCTGTTTTTCTCTTTAAATTATTTTTTATCATACACTCGAGTTTTTGAACCGAACTAGAGCGTTTTTGGGAGGTCGCCGTCAGTCCAAAAAATTCTGCATCATCGTATGAATTTCTTTAAAAGACGTTCCTATGCCAGGTAAAGTTTGTTTTTTAACTACAAAAGATCGTATTTGGCTTAGTAATTCGTGACAACGTACCGATTTTTGATAACGTTCTTCCCTACTTATGTCTACACCGAAGGTTCCTACCGGTGAATGTACATTGCTCCTGATGGTATCACCGAAATGTCGCAGGATACATTTTAGGGTGTTGCAGCCAACTGTTAAGTATCTGAAACAAATTTTATGCATTAGATTTAATCATATAAAAATAGATTATCGTATAGACTTTATTTTCAAAGAGATTAATTACTGTTACAAAATTTAAGCGGAGTATTTAAAAATTAAAGAGTTTTATAGTGTAACCAACCAACCCCCGGGTATATCATATTATTATTTTTTCAGAAATTTAATGGTATTTTGTTTCGTCTTATTGAATTATTATTTTAAGAAATTTTACAGGGATAACCAAAACCCATTATATTTAATTTGTTTTGTTTCCTCTTAGATTTTGTTGATTTCTCAGGCCACTTGATTCTGTCTGAGTGTAGATTGTCAAAACTCATTATTTTTAATTACATTTTGTTTTGTCTTCGTTTGTGTTTTCCCAAGATACTTTGAATGTCTGTGCTTACAGAAAAACAAATAGTACACGGTACCACAGAACATTATAACGAGAAATGTTTGGTCAAACTCGACATAAAAAGGTGGTCAAAAATCAAATTTCAAACTACAAACATCGTCACCGAAAATCTTGTATCTAGCGTCGCGACGCCGACGACAATACTTTCAACAAATAGTTGGGTTTTACTTCTTCAAAACCCAATCCATTCACACAAATTAAAACTACGAACGCCATTATCAGAAGTTACAATATTCGACGTCATTCAACGACGCTACGTCCTACGCCCCGACGCTAAATATTTCGGCAGCTACCCATTTTTACATTCTCATCGTAAACGACAATTTTTTCTCTACGTTTGGATTTATTTTGACTCCTCAACAATAAATCAGAATAAGTATTTTCACATTTTAATTCGCCAACTTCTTATAGTCCCTGAGCCAAAGATTAAATACGTATCCACTGAAACAGCTGATAAAATTTCCATCTTTCGTTGTTCACATTTATACCATCCTAAATAACAACTTCTATCATATATTTTTCCTAAAATATATTGTCAATGTTACGCAGAGGCGTACTGTGTCAATCGCAATATATTATGGTTCAACGAGTATTCAGCCTGAAATATGGGTTACATCGCTGGTACTGATCTGGCAGTAATTCAATAAGATTGTCCATACAAACACTATAATAATAAAAAAGGTATTTCTAATACCCCAAAAGAGCAATAATTGCCAATAATGCAGAGAGACAGTGCACATCTGACGACATTTACGGTATTTAAAGTTGTTAAGAACTTTTTGTACATAAATGTCCCAGTAGTGAAGAGAAAAACAAGAATCAGATAGTTAACTAATAAAATATAAACAAAAAAGAGCACAAATAAAAGTCAAAATAAAAATGCTTACAACGGATATATTAATGATATACAAAATAATATAAAGTACAATCCTACACTTTTTATGAATTTTGTCAAAAGTAGAAAGC
Source organism: Neocrepidodera transversa (assembly GCA_963243735.1). Classification (NCBI taxonomy): domain Eukaryota; kingdom Metazoa; phylum Arthropoda; class Insecta; order Coleoptera; family Chrysomelidae; genus Neocrepidodera; species Neocrepidodera transversa. Next base: position 22,807,719 of record OY725347.1, on the reverse strand, counting down.
AGATAACCTATATACATATAAATGAAATGAAATATTTTTTTAAATATTAATTAGTGACTTACAAAATGCTTTCTAAAAACTTTAAATTCAAAATTTTATTAGTTAAATTGTCTGCGCAAAAATTTAAAGCGCACTTTTTAATTTAGTTTTTTGCCCTCTTTTCAAATATGCAAACAGATTGTGAAAATTTCAATATACAGGGTGTTGTTTCAAGGTCACAATTGCTTTCTATTTCCTTGTTAATCCGGACCTGGATTTTTCTTGTGATTAGTAACTGGTTCATTTGGTTTCTGAATAAGAAGCATGTGTAAAAAATATGAAAGAAATGTACGGGGTGGTCCGACAGTTATGGTCCCAGGAAGAAATTAGCAAAATTGATTACAAAGGCTGCCAGAGCCAATAAATGTGGTATATCCAGAACCGCCTCGGTGACCTCTATTCGCGTTTTAAGTATTTCCGTTTCCCAATGAAACACCCTGTATAACTACTTTAAAAATTTGATATCAGAAATAAGTGAAAAAAGACAATATAAGAAAATATTTTAAAATTATTTTCATATATACAGTGTGGTCCATTAGAGACCTAGACAAATGACTTAATTTTTTTCAAATGGAATGTCATACTTTTTTATATTTTTAGAACTGACATAGTAAGTACTACTCACCCCGAATTTTTTTTTTGTAAAACTCCCAGCTATCTCGGAGAAAACAACCTTTTTACTAAAAATATTTGAATTGCACAACCCTTTTAAAAATATCACAACGTTTTCAGATTTAACGGTAAAGCTTTAAAATGACCAATGTACAAAGACAATAGACTGAAGATTTTTTTAGACTTGATTTGAAATTTTTAATTTTTACAGAGTGCTCTAAATTGTATGCCCTTTAAATTTGCCATTTAATCTCCGCACCTATTTTTCATCGTTTAAAAATTATTAAAAAAAAAAAACGTATTTTTGGTATAAATCTAAGTAGGCTGATCTCACTTAATGAAGTGTCAGGATGTGACAGTTCATATTTTGCTGTTTTTATTGTGTTTTTTAAGCTTTGTGTGTTGAGTAACATGAATTTTATTACAAATGAATTAATTGATATGCCTTTTGTTTTGGGGGAATCCGACAGAAACTGTGTATTAGCAAAAATAATTTATAATCAACGATATCCTGAGCTAGGCGTTCCAGATTAGCTAAAAGACACGGATTTTGAGAAACGATTGCGGTTTTGTAATTGGGCAAAATCAAAACTTCGACAAGATCCAGCATTTTTGAAAAAGTATTATTTTCTGATGAAGCTTCATTCCATAAGAATGGATTCGTTAATAGGCACAATTTCCATTAGTATGTCACTGAAAATCTCCACATCTCAGAGAAACACACAGCCAAGATCGATGGAGTGTAAATGTTTGGGGAGGTATAATTCTGGAACATGTGATTGCAGATGAGTTACATCAACAGTATCCTAATAGATGGATTGGCAGAAATGGTTCAAAAAATGGCCAGCTCGATCACCGGACTTGACAAAACTTGATTTTTTTAAGTGGAAATAGAGAGATTTTAAGCCCTTTAATTATTCGCTTTTCTTCCGTTATCGTTATTGTGAGCATGCGCAATGGAAGTTTGCTGTTCCTTTAACTTTAATAACGATAACCGATTCCGTTACTTACGGAAAATTAAAGATAGAGAGTTTTTATGTCTATCGTTATGCGTAACAAAGCACCGTTGCCACACGTTTCCGATTTTCGAGCATATTAGATAATTTTGAAAAAGGAGATGCATGTGCTGATTAAAATATTTAACATTAAACTATTTAAAAAAAATATCTGTTCATTTAACCTACGGATTATTTGTTATATTTTTTCTTTATATCGTAATAATATTGTTTAATGTTCAAATATCATGTTTAATTTTTTTGCAATGTCGTGATTGTAAAATTTAAATTGTGTATCTGACAACGCGCAAAAGTGATATTAGACTCTTGAGAAAAACATAACCTAACTACTGTTGTCAGATTTGACGTTGGCCTGCGACAACATATTTTAATTGTGTATACTTTGTGGATACTTTTTAGGTATGTGAATAGTCCTGATCTTGTCCTGATATTATTAGGAATTCGAAGAACACTTGCTAATCTAAATATTTCCGGCCTTTCGAACCTGAAATATGGTTTCACAAACTTATCCTCTATAGAATTAAGATCAAATTCTGGGATTTCCACTATCCCAATCTCAGGCACATGTTATCACCTGTCACTTTGTGAAGTTTAAAGTTGGGGTTTAAAATGTCTTAATTTCATTGCCGTGCTTATTATTATGGTTAGCAAAAATAACCACAACAGCGATAAAATAAGGAGATTTTTTAAAGGGCTAAAATCTCTCTATTATATTAAGAATCTTGTTTATCAAACGCCAGCTACATCACCTAAAGATATGAAGGAAAGAAAAGTACAAGCATTTATATCTATTACACCTCAGATGCTAAGAAACGTTTCGGCATCGTTTAACGAACGAGTAAATTTATGTATTAGAGAAAATGGCAGACATTTTGAGCATCTTTTATGAAATGACACTGAAACTTCAAATAAATTAAAATTGGTAATTATACTATTCTTTTATTAAAAAAATGTAAAATTGGTATCATTCAAACAATAAGGATATTTGATTGATTATCTACTTTTAATCCAAACTTTTACCAAAAATGTGTTTTTTCTTAATAACTGTTAAACGACGAAAAATAGGTATGGAGAGTAAATGGCAAAGTTGAAGAGCATAAAATTTAGTATCCCGAGATCAATAATTATACAGGGTGTCCCATTTGAAAAAACTGAAAAAACTATAATGGAAGTTTTTTTAATGTAAAATTTATTTTAGATCACCCTACTGTACAAAATAAAAATTTTAAACTGAGTCTAAAAAAATCTTCAGTCTATGTACATTGGTAATTTTAAAGCTTTATCGTTAAATCTGAAAAAGTTGTGATATTTTAAAAAGGGTTGTGCAATTCAAATATTTTTGGTAAAAAGGTTGTTTTTTCAGGGTTGTTTTTTCCGGGATTTTTGCAAAAAAAAATAGAGGTGAGTAGTACTAACTATGTCGGTTCTAAAAATGTAAAAAAAAGTATAGCATTCTATTTGAAAAAAGTCATTTGCCTAGGTTACTAATGGACCACCCTGTATACATGAAAATAATTTTAAAATATTTGCTTTTAACCACCATTAATAGATACATTTCACATAAATCTGTAAATTTTACACAAGAAGAGTTAAAGAACTACGGCAGAGGTTTGACGGACCCTGTATACAAGATGTTCTATTTCTCTGATCAATCAGTCTGATTCAGGAGATGCCAATATTATCAAACGGAATTGATATTGGTATCCTGAAAAATATCTGTAAATGAATGAAATTTCACCGCTCAATTTTTTGGAAATCACTGAAAAACTTGCTATCTTTGGACTCACCCAGTATACCATATTTGTATAGGCCAATAGGCTATATGAATAATCGATACTTAGTTGATTTTGTTTGTATATTCGAAAAAGTGTCTTCACAATGGCCATTTAAAAGTTTGAAAAAGTCAACTTCAGCACTCTGTATAAATCAAACCGTTGAATTTAGAGCATTAGCGCAATATAGACATTTTATCAGTATCGTGAATTTTACAATATATAAAAAATTCGAGCAAATTCACCGAAAGCCAATTTCCCATTGATGCGGTGCCTTGTTCGAATGTTTAATAAATATGAAATATGAAATATACTATTATTGTTATTATTTTTTTAATGCGTTCACGACAAAATCGTGTGGTATATGAATTTAGATTTTTTTCTTTCTTTTTTATATATACCAGGTTAAATACCAAGTTGTTTAATCCCGGGGTGAAATATATTTAAACGCTAATTTAAAATTCAAACCTAAAATATTTAGTTCTCATATTTATCACTCTACAAATCACCGTTAAAAGTCCTTTAACTGTGTACGATTTTTGTCGGTACACGGTCATCTCATTACACGCATTACCGATTCATTGAGACACGCGACGGTCTCATAAAAATTCTAAATCGTACTAGCGCCCTTGTCCTTTGCAATTCGACACGTCCAACCCTTTTTGATGTTCTAGCCCTTCCGCGTCTGGTCTCGTTCTCTGATGCCGAGAGAGTTTACCTGCTCGAGCTGTTTGCATACAGACCGTCACTTATTCAAATTTTGAAGAGTGCTTCACGTCAGAATTTGACACTTGCAATGTGTTTGTTATTTGTAGTTTTGTCATGTGTGTCGTCCTATATGCTAATGTGATAATGTTGAGTGAAAACGGTTGATTGATCCGTTTTAAAAGGGAGTCATAATACTTATTTTGGATTCTATAGTCTTTTTTGGGTTCATAGTACGTTATAGTTTACCCTCTGCGATCTGTTTGCATACAGAATTCACTTATTTAAATTTTGAAGAGTGTTTCACTTTAGTTTATATTTTTTTTATATTCCAAATATACGCAGTAGATGTATTTACGGAATGTAAGTTTATACAACTAAAATTTCTACATTTTTAATTACAAGAATAATCCCACTTATTTATGAAACCCAGTGTACTCGATCTCTCTTTTTTATATAAAGTGAAAAACCTCTAAATCAATACTTTTCTATAATCAAAATTTTAAGAAAAATTAGAAATAATCAAACGCGTGTCGGCATTAAGCCATCCCACTTATGCACGTTTTGACAATCACGCGCCGGCAATAAAAATAATTTTCTATTAGAGAAAAGTTCAAAGGATTCCAATTCGAATTCGGATCGTATTCAAATTGTCCCCACAATAAAGACGCGACGTGACGTTCGCTCCGGAATATAATGAGAAATGTGATTCTATGCTCTCTACTATGATTAGTGTGAACGAGAATGGGCAATGGAGATTAAAAAACAGTTAAAAAAAAGACGACGGAATAAAAATAGTTTCGACGAATTTAATGGCTTATATGGTTCGAGACCTATAGTAAATAGCAGAATTTTTATTATTTTCTTACGATAATATTATTTCGTTAAACAATTGTTTTTTTTTACATATTTTTAGAAACTAACAAAGATAAATAGTTATTATAAATCATATAAAATAAATAAATAAAATCACTGAAAGTAGATTTCGTTAATTCTCGCTGAACATTCTATTGAATAATTTTAATTGTTAACAATTTATTTAAGCTATACAACTTATAGTTTATATCAAACACGACTAACAAAATATACTAATTTATATACTAAGTTAGGGATCCGGACAAATCGCCGAATGGACAAAACGCCGAATGGACAAATCGCCGAATGGACAAATCGCCGAAATGCAACACCGAAACTAGTCTTTGGACAAATCGCCGAAAATGGTCAAAATGCCGAAAATAATCTCTGGACAAATCGCCGAACGTGGACAAATTGCCGAATCCTGTAAAACGACGCTGCATGGATCGGGTTTGTGGCGTCGAAGCCAAAGTCACAATTTTGATTAAGATACTCTGATCAAAATATTCAAATTGATCAAAACGCCGACCGTGGACAAATTGCCGAATGGACAAATCGCCGAATGGACAAATCGCCGAATGGACAAATCGCCGAATGGACAAATCGTCGAATGGACAAATCGCCGAATGGCTGGTCAAAACGCCGAAAATAAGAGTCTTTTGTAGAAATACTTTTACATAGTATTTGTTGAAATGTAGGCGATATAAATGATATATTTAAATATTGAAGATATGCTTTAGAATCCAGGAACTGAGAATTCCTAGTTATGTCTATAGATTGTGTTTTATATTAAAATTTTATTTATCCACTTCGGTTGCTAATTACTGTGAGTTAAAAAGGCCGCTTTCTAAATAGTCTTGCAAACATTTTAATTTTTCATTTTGAAATTTTTTGCACAAATTTATTTAATTTTTTTATTGGTAACCTATTTTACTTATTTAAAGTACGCCCCAGAATATTAGAAGAGTCTAGAGAATAAAAGTCCACTTCGTCCCCCGAGCTTCCGCATGCGCACGGTCCGACTGCCTAATAGTTGTACCACAGAAGATAAACTAATACAGAAGCGAAGGTTCCTGTCAGCCCTTTTGATGTAGCGATGACCAAAATTTGAGTGGCAGTAGAAGTTTATGCCGCTTAATACACTGGGAAAAATGTTTAAAATTCGTATGTCTAGATAGACGAATTTACAAATTTTGATCAGTTTTCCCAGTGTACTAAGCGGCAGAAACTTCAACTGGCACTCAAATTTCCACCACCGTTACATCAGGGACCTTCGCTTCTGTATTAGTTTATCTTCTGTGGTTGTACGTTAACTTGAAAGTTTGGTTACTACTTGTCACTATGTTACTGTGTGGTCTAATGGTAACATTTGTGCGTTACTTATAGACGATCCGGGTTCGATCTGACGAAATATTTTTTTTATTTTTTTTATTTATTTTTTAAACACAACTACGAATACGGTAACACGTTACGAGATACTCCTGTCACATCAATAATTAAGAAGTTGACATTAGACTTCACGTTTCTCGGTTTGTTGACGTTGACATGTTGGATTTAAACACGTTGGAGCGTACTTTAAGATTAAAGTTTTAGCAAAAAATTTCAAAATGAAAATAATTAATTTTTTTGTTTCTCTCAAGTTCTTGAGCTGCACAATTTTTTACACCTTTATAGGCTGATAGCCCTAAATGATGATGGTTTCTAAAGAGGTTGGATTCAATCCATTGAAAAATGTACACACATTTATTTGTATCCTCACAATAATCGACTGAAGTGGATAAATAAATTTTTAATACAATATACAATCTATAGACATAACTACTAACTCTCAGTTGCCAGAGTCTAAAGCACAGTAAAATGATTATATACAGTATTTGCACTAAGCGACTTTCCCCGGTTCTAATTTTTAATAGACTCGTCGACGTTTGGTATGTGTGCGCAGAAACCGAAAAGCATTTAAAGCTTTGTTGTCGTGATATTTGCAGTGTTGCCAATGTCAACTAAATTTTAATACAGGTCCTTTGAATTGAGGAAAAAAAAATACAATTTAATACTAATACGTATGAGCAAAGCGTAAATATATATTATTAAATTTTATGCAATTATTCCGAAATTATCCTAAATATACGCCTGCTAAAACAACATTAAAAAAGAATCACAACTCTCCTGAAATTATCCGTAACTCAGATAATTATCCTACATTTGGCCACTATGCTTTTCTAGTAGGTTGTAAAAACGAACGAATTGAGCACCACGGAAATCAAAGTGCCGACACCGGAGAGCAAATACTGTATATAATCATTTTACTGTGTCTAAAGTATATATCTTGAATCTCTAAATATTCATAAAATACTCCGTAAAAGTATTTCTACAAAAGACTCTTATTTTCGGCGTTTTGACCAGCCTTTCGGCGATTTGTCCATTCGGCAATTTGTCCACGTTCAACGATTTGTCCAAATAATAGTTTCAGCGTTTTGATCAAGTTGAATATTTTGATCAGAGTATCTTAATCAAAATTGTGATTTCGGCTTCGACGCCACAAACCCGATCTTATAACTTTACTAAAATCCTATCTTTTTAATAGAGGTCAGTTTGTTTCTTATAATGGGCTTGTCCTACAACCTATTCCCCAACGTCAGGTGTTCCACAAGGGTCCAACCTAGGTTGCAACTTAGAAGAATAAATAGTGGTCTGGCGTTCCTGTTTAAGTTGAATCATAATTTTATTGACTCTCCAAACTTATTAAGTCAGCTCAATTTTCTTATTCCAAGATTTCATTCACGTCGTAATCTCACGTTTTACTCTGACAATGCAAGAACTAACATTCTTTCTCATTCTCCACTACACAGCATATGCTCAAATTTTAATCAAATTGCAAATGACTGCGACCTTCACTTTAATTCATTTACATAAATTGTTGATTATTTGTATTTTTTTGTAATTGTTTAGATAATTAACCGTTCAGATTATTTTGTTTATTTTGTATTATACTTGCTACTTTCTATTAATATTGTTCTCTAAATGGATTTTCTGTTGGACAATAAATGATTATTATTATTATTATAACACAATATACAAAATTCAACTCATGTCCGTCATTTCGGATTATTTATATCCATTTTGCTTGATCTTGAACGATCGCTTCGTTTCTACAACAGTCCTCTACGTACATTCCATCAGACGCAGGGCCTGCCTCGATACATTAAGTTCATTTCGTGTCGAAATGTTCCAGGACCCACTATGGTACGGCGGTATCTGCATATCCCCATTCCAGCACCGGGACGTTCGGTGGAAGTAACAGTCGATGGTCTTCAAGTCTGAACTGCGAGTATTGAGACAGCATACAAGTATGTTGATGCCACTGGATCAAAGGATAGTTTCCAACATATTCCTCATAACCCTCCAATTCAATCCATCATCTCCAGAGGCTAATTTTAGGACCGCCAAGTTTCTTAGGTTCTTGATCATCGTTACGTTCATCAATTCTACAAAAGCGTTCCAAATGTCGTGATAAATGGGATTATCATACGAGAACGTTTTTGTGATTAAATAGATGTCTATTTTGCCTAATAGTTGCTCATCTTCGAGTTAAAGGACTTTTACCGCTAATGGATTCTGCTCCGTCAGCTTTTGAAACGGGCCGAACTTCTTGACCTATATATCTTGGCGATTCCTCTGGACATTCGAAGGTCTTGAGCCACACAATGAGCAAAGGAAAACTCGACTGGCACTTTAAACAGGTCTCGTGGTTTCTCTCTAGTCACGCTGTGCTGCACTTTCTGTCCATTCCGAGTCATTTTGTGGTTGAATGCTGCAAACTTGGAGTTGGTCATTTTCGCTGTCATGGCTTCCTGCATAAGGGGCTAATCTATTGAAATGTACTACTCTTGTTTTTCAACGAGGAAGCTTCTTAATTCTATAAATTACATCGTTAATCTTCTTTAAAATCTTGTAAGGTCCCTCCCAAGAACTCTGCAATTTGGGTAAATATCCACGACGATGTTTCGGGTTATACAACCGAACAAGATAACCTAATTTTAATTCTCCATTTTCGGCTTTGACGTCATTTACTTCCTTCATCCGGGTACTGGCATTTTCAATATTTGACCGGAATCTTGATGGATATTGTTTATTCTTTGGCGTAACTTGCTGACATAATCTTCGCCTGCGGTCTCTTCTCCTGGCTACAGAAACGCTTTAGATCGCATGGTAGTCGCAGCTCTCGTTCCATAATAATGCTGCTCGTTTGACCCATTGACACGTGTAACGATGAACGATATGATGCCATCAGAAATAGATGCGAGATACTGGTCCCAATCTATTTGGTGGCCAGAAACTACTTTGATAAATGACTACTAATGGTCATATTCATTTGTTCCACCATTTCATCGGATTGCGGATGTAATGCTGTAGTCCGTGTTTTCAGAAGTTTGCAGACATATTGGAATAGGTTAGACTCGAAATTTCTTCCTTGGTCTGAATGTAACTCTAAGGTAACACCAAAACGGCTGATCCATTCCTTGACAAGAGCATCAGCAACGGTCAAAGCTTTTTGGTTCGGCAAGGCATAAGCCCATTTACTAAAGTAGTCAAATTCAGGGAATGGTCCTGCAACATAGATTGCCTCTGAGGACCATTACTTGCTGCACAATCTGTACATTTCCAGCACCAATCCTTAACATCTGCTTGGTTAGGTTAGGTTAGGTTAGGCAACACTTCCAATCTCCTAATTCGGAGGATTACAATCTGCTTTCTGTTATCTTATCCTTCTGGTTTCCAGCACGCGCTTCAGGATTCCATCGTCTAGGATGAGAGATTTCCATTGAGCCCAGTATGACTTAATGGTAGGTAAATATCAAGAAATCGCCTGCCACATAGGTTTGCGGTCTTATTCCTTCCAGAGGATAATCTTTCTTAGCTCCGGATCTAATTTTTGGTCATTTTGGACCTCCTCAGATTGCCAGTGATCATTTACTGCAGTAGTCCTACAAAGAACGGCCTGTTTTTCCTCTGCTCGCTGACAATGCTTGCAGTCATCAGGACATGGTCTCCTTGTTAGGGCTACTCCCGGCACGATATTCCGACGACAAAGTAGACGCTTCCCTGCTTCCCTTGCAACGACTTCGTATATGTCCTAGTTTCCCGTATTTCCAACATCTTAATTATCTTTTTTCGATAAGGATTTTCTCTTCTATCTTCCTTACAATCGCTTTAGTGTTTGTGGTTTCTTCCGATTCGCCTTCAATGGTTCGGACTCGAACTTGGTCTCTACATATATTTTTTTCAGCCTCTAATTCAGGAGCACGAGCCAGTGTATCCACTAATTGAGTTGGGAGAGTTAGTATCAATGCTTGTCTTGCTTCCTGATCTCGAAGTCCATCTAAAAATGCATAGACTGCTAACTTTTGTATCACGTTTTCTGGGCAATATCAGCTTGAAACTTTTGTTGTGATTCATTTGATTTTTGGTAGCGATTCCTTAATTGGAAATGATAAACGTACTCCAAATGTGTTTGTCCATACCTCAGTTCTATATGTTTTAGTTGTTCGTAATCTTCTTGCTCCGATGTATTCAGCGTTTGCAAAATATCTCTAGCATCTGCTCTGAATGCAAGAATTAATGATATTGCCTTTTCTTCTGCAGACCATCCATTTACATTGCTGCTGCTGCCTCGAATTGACGCCGATAATTAGTCCATGACAATTTTCCATCGAATTGTGGAGGTTGCATTCTGTGTCTTCTCTCGAGGCCAATTTTTGGATCCTGCCTTTTGCATTGTGGCAACCTGTTCTTTTAATTTGTTAATCTCATCATCCACTATCCGCTTTAAAGTATATATCTGTGCATCGACATTTTCGATTATTTTTCTTCCAATATTTTTCAGTTTTCCAATAATTTGTCTTCTATTTTTCTCAAGTTTTTTGAATTTTCTTCCATTTTTTTTTCAACAGTACGTTCCACTACCAGGAACCTCAAACAAATAAGTATCGGGATCGTTACCTTCACTTATTAGGGCATCTCGTAGCCTTGGAATTAATTCATTTTTTTACCACCAGTTTCTAGATGTCTTTCTTCCAGCTCTTTTCTTAAATTCACTACCTTCAATTGATTTAAGCTCACCGTTTTTGACATTTTTAATTTATTTATTTTTCATGTTTAAAATTTCTCACCTGACATCACTGTAATATTTTTGTACTCTGGGTTCGCTTTCAATTTACTAATTTATTTAGGCTATACAACTTCTAATTTATATCAAACACGACAAACAAAATATACTAATTTATATGACACAGCATTCAAAATTCAACTAACTCTTGTCGGATTATTTTGCTTGATCTCGAACTATCGCTTAGTTTCCAAAACAGTCCAGGGATTTCGCGCGGTAGTCATGAGTCACTTTACGTACATTCTATCAGACACAGGACCGGCCTCGTTACATTATTGTGTTTTGTACTTTAATATAATATTGGTCTTTTTACAAAAATTAGAAAAATAATTTTGTGAAAATCTTCGTTTTTGAAAATTTTTATTTTATTTTTTTTTCTTCAAATATTTCAAAATTTTTCTTTAATTTCAATTTTTTTTTATTTTTTACTGGGAATCTCTATTTCATTCACAAATTTCGATTTTTTTTAAATACATCAACGAACTCTTTGAAGTAATATAAATAAAAATAATAGATAGTCACGCCATCTATTGTATTTTTGGAATACATAGAAATACTTGGGGTATTCAGACAGAGTGAGTTTCTGAAATTATGCATTCCGACAAAGTGGCACTGAAGATTCCGAAAGGATGAAACATGTATGGTAATGGTCGGAGTGCATAGTTTCAAAAACTTACTGTCTTTGTTTTTGGTAATATAAATAACTTACATTTAGCTAAAATCGCAGAACTTTTATTGGTAATTCATTTAAAAAATTATTATTAGAAGAATTCTTAGACAAAAATTGCTTGTTAATTTTTTTTTAAACCGAAATGATATTTGGCATAAGTAATTTAAGTCAAAACCTAAATGTGTAAAAATATACTGATTGTTAAATTTTACAGAAACCTACAATCTGTCCCTTTTGGATTTTTCTGTCAATTAATTCGAACCACCTCAAATTTCAAAATAATCCGTTCAGTCGTTCTGACAATACCCCTATAACAAAACGAACATGTCAAAATCTGAATAATACTTTACATTATTATTAAAAATATGCTCGTTTATTGATTATTATCCCACAAAAAGTAGTTTAGGCAGTCAGTCGAGTTTCATGTTATTTGAAAAATAAAAAATGGTTTGACTAATGATCGATTTCCGTCATTTTTGTCTACATCGTTTTGTTCTCCTTTTACAGGAGTAGTCGCAACAGCTGACGCCTTTTTTCTTTCCTTCCTCAAAATTTAACTACAATCATCTACAGAGCGAGCCACCAACGGTTTTACTTTCAAATATCGCCGAAATTGTAAAACATAGAGACTAAATAATTCTGGACTTTAAAACAAAGGCGAACTAAAACTATAATTACTTAAATAATGTTCTAAACAAATTAAGAAAATATTTAGAACTTGATTTTTAACTGTAAAAATCATTAAAGAATCGAAGTTAACTAATTATTATTAAAATCGTTAATAATGAATAAAAATCAGTAATAAAAAATACAAAAAATCAATAAATATCTACACAATTTTACCAAGTACAAATACTACTAAAACCCGTTAATAGACGCTAAACATAAAATAAGCCTTTTTCTTAAACCGTCTAGTACTTAAAAATCGCTAAAGTTGACTAAAACTAGTTAAAACTCATTACAAGCCGTTAAAACTAACAAAAAAAGTCAAAAGTTAATAAAAAGATATACAAACAACTTGAAGTCGTTAAAATTTGTTAAAAAATTAGAGACCCGTAAAAAAATCACTAAAACAGTTAAAAGTCCGCTAACAACGTTAAAAGTAAAAAACGGTTAATAGTGAAGAAAAACATACTTGATATCAGTAAAAAACCAATAAAAAATAAAGAAGCACTAGTCAACACCGTTAAAGCGATATATAAAAACCACTAGAAAAAAAAACTAAAAATCCATAAAAACGTCAAAAGTAACAATAGTTAATATTAAACCTTAAAAAAACAATAAAACATCCCTAAATTACTTTAAAAACGCAAAAATTTTACTAAAAAAATGCAAACAACCTCAAAAAATTTGCTCAGTGACTGAAAATCACTAAAAACACACACAAACTTCATTAGGACGAATAAAAATTAATGAATTTTACTAAAAAACAGTAAAAACCACAAAAAACCAAAAAATATTCATTAAAACATTTAGAAAGCACTAAAACAGTGAAGATATAAAAAAATAAAAATTCGGCGATAAGCATAAAAATAAAGATGCCTTCATTAAAAGTTACTAAAACCGAAAAACATTGCAGACAAAATAATTCGTTAAAATCCTAAAATGACTTACTTCAACTAGAAATCAAAAAAAAAACACATTTATTATATATATGCTCCTTCCCCTGTCATTAGTGAAAGAAAAATGTATTAATTGAGAATTCCATCATTATTTTTATATAAAACCAAATTTTATTGACGGCGGCCGTTTTCAAAACTAGAATTTTGTATAAAAATAGTGGTTTAATTCCCTATACAATTTCATATTTATTAAAAAGATTACTAAAAATGCATTAAAAAATCTCAGACTAAATCTCATTATACAGGGTGGAAAGTGACATACGTTAACTACAGATAGAGGACACCTAGGCGATCTCAAAAACTCCATACTTAATGGGTCTAACTACTTTAATAACCAAGATACAGGGTGATATACTTTGCATTTTTGGCAAAATGTTTTTTCTTGTAAAATTTTGAGTTAGAATTCTGGAATGGTGTGAATTGTGAGAGCCCAAAATTGAAAGTAATTTCTTTTTAATGTGATTTAATTTAAATGAACACCAGTTAACCTATATTGGTAAAATTTTAATATTTTATGTATTTTTTCATTTTTGCGATAAATAATCTACAAAAAACATTCATCTTTAATTAACGAATAAATAATAATGAATCAACAAAGAATAAATAACTTTAATTAATCAAAAATTACAAACATTTTAACAAACGGCTAAAAAATATTACAAGGGGTAAAAACACAAGAACTATACGCAACACGAAATTTATGGACATTACAATTTTTCACAAGTTTATACGGTTTTTTACGTTTTTTACCATTTTTAACGACTTTTTACGAAATATAACGATTTTTACCGATTTTTTTTACCAAGTTTTACGATTTTTTACGATTTTTACGAAATCACCTGTTTTGATATGTTTAAAAATGGCGGATATAAATATAAAAAAAAGTTTTATACAAATTGTATTTGAAAATTGTTAATCCATAATGGTTTTACTTTGTTATCATTAATTTTTGATGTTTTTTATAATTTTTGTTCTTTTTCATTATTTAAAGTTATTTATTTTTTGTAAATTTTTTATTATTTATTCGTTAATTAAAGATGAATGTTTTTTGTGGATTATTTATCGCAAATAATAAAAAAATTATTAAAATTTTAAAATTTTAAAAATTTGGGGTAACTAGTCTACATTAAAACTAAATCACATTTAAAAAAAATAGTTTTAATTTTGGGCTCTCACAATTCACACCATTTCATAATTCAAACTCAAAATTTTACAACAAAAAACATTTTGCTAAAAATGCAAAGTATATCAATAAACTCATTTTTTCGTGCTCTTTGCAAATACAGAATCTATTTTAGAAAAATCTGTTGTTTTTGGGTCGGAATATTTTATCATATTTTCTTTAGTCCGGACCTGGATTTATTTTATTGTAAAGTTATTGATCGATTGGGCACTTTAAACAAAATATGTCCGCCAAATATCATGAAAATATACAGTGTGGTTAGAAAGTTATGAACCATGCAAGAAATTGACAAAATAGATAAAACACCATGTATCTTGGTTATTAAAGTAGTTAGACCCATTAAGTATGGGGTTTTTGAGATCGCCTAGGTGTTCCCTATCTGCAGTTAACGTATGTCAGTTTTCCAATGAAACACCCTGTATTACGTTTGCACTTTACTGAAGCCTACAACCATTAAATACTGATGATCATAAAATTACTAACAAATATTAACAATAAATCAATAAAGTTGATAAAATCTCTAAAAAATATAAAATCGCTAAATCTCATCGTAAGACGTAAAGGATGAAAGTGAGTAAAAATCATTAAAAGTCAATTTAAACATACTCAAACTGAGAATACAAAATGATTAAATTAAAATCCACTAAATAATCCTTAAAAAATTACAAAAGCATTAAAAAATTAATCACCTAGCACAGGGTTAATAATGGAGTAATGTTAACTTGTTTGGTCACCATGTATATAATCTAAATAACAAGAAAAACCGTGAAACACAGTAACTAATTGTTTTACCGTTTCCGTGCGGATAATTGGTAGGTTATTATAATTTAAGGGCATGTTTCATCCACCCCCTGTTTATGGTTCGTTAGTTACATGTGTATCTATTTGTCGTAAAAATTAATTGTATATCAATTAAGTAGTTAATAATTAAATTACATTTTTCAATTCAAATACATTTTAAAATACCAATAAAAATATTAATAATCACCAAAACTGTTAAAAAAAAGCGAAATATCTTTCTAAAATATAAAAATTAATCATAAAAAATTAAAATTTGTAAAATGTACAAAAACTGTTACATTGATAATTACTAAAATGGAGTTAAATGTAAGTAAAAACTGTTAAAAGTCACTAAAACTATACAAATTGCTTTAAATCGTAATAAAAATCGATAAGAATTAAACAAATTGTTAAATTCTATCATAAACTGTTAAAATTCGAAAAAGTCATTTACTAGTAAATAAACAAGTAATCTTTATACAATGCGAATTGTTAATTGTAATAATTATTTCACATTTAAGTGTGAAAGTGATATAGTAAACGATGCGCGGTGTTTGTTTTGATATTGGTTAAGAAGCGTGGATATTTAGTGAAATTAATAATTATGTCTAAAAGTGTGAAGCGTGGATATTTAGTGAAATTAATAATTATGTCTAAAAGTGTATTGACTCTTAAAACTCACTAAAAACTTAATAAAACTATTAAAAACATTTGCATTTGTTCCAATGTTCCAATACGAAATCAAAACTAACCCACAACTTTCCCGGTGGGGGCCCTTTTTAACACAAATTGACTATATTATTATAAATATTTTTAATATATTATATAATTTATAATAAAAAAATATAAATAAAAGAGTAACATACTTACATTTCATATTTACTTTGCAACAATTCCAAGATTTTCGGTAAAATCATAACGCACAGATCCAAATTCCAATAAGCACTAGAAAAAAACACAAAAAAAAAATTAATTGCCAAAAATAGACTAAATAAAAAATATTTGTTTTTAAATTATTGAGCTCTACTAACGAGCTGTCTTAGTTTTTCTATCAATATTAGGCAACTGATGTTGTTACATTAGTTTTTATGATTATTAGGGCAAGAAAAAAGAATGAATAATACCGTCCTTTTCAGACTTAAGGTTAAGAAACTATCAGAATAAGGGACTTTTAATTCAAAAGCAGAAGACATATTATATTATAATGAAATCATTTTGTATGAGTTATAGAAGTCAATTTATTATTGTTATTATCATAAATAAGTGTTGTGTTCTAAAAATTAAATTTGAAAAGTTTTTATAGAGAAACAATTTTTTTTAATCAACAATTTTGAATATTTAAAGGAGTCTTAAGAAATTTTACTAAAAATAAAATTTTTATATGGAAAAGTAATTATTTAAAATTTAACTTTGAAAATTAAAAATCATTCAATATTAAACATTTTCGAATAAGTTTTAATAATCAAGTAAGGATTTTTTTGTTTTTTTTTTTTGAGAAAAAAGAGGGTCGGAATTAATTAGAGACGGGAAGAAAAAAAAGTCATAAATTTGACCATTGTCAATATTAGAATTTTATTTATTTATTATATTTATTGTGATAAGGAATTTTGAATATAAATTATAAAATGGATACTAAAGGAATAATAAAAATATAATAAAGATTATAAGTTCAATTTAAAAAAAATGGTAAGAAAATGAAAGACCAGGACAGTAAAATCATTTGAAGCTTTGGAATCATAATGGGCATAAATTTGAAATTTTAGCAGAAATTTCAGTAGCAGCAGAGTCAATCGAAACATAAACGTAGCGGGAAGAAGTTAAAGAAAAGGAAACTCAATTTGTGGACAGGATATAAAAAATTTCATTAATTATTTATATTTTTGTTAAATTTTATTATTTTTTCTATTATTCAGTTCTGAACCCACTCCTAAAAGTTTCCATTAATGATTAAATATGCAGATCATTATAATACATATATGATGTACTAAACAGGAACAAAAAAAAAATGGAAAAAAATGGCTTACTATTTATTATTGATGATACCCAAAATATCCACCAAAACAGATATATCACCCATTGCCACTGCTGATTCTACAGCCGATTTCATATCTTTGCTTCTATATTGATTAAGGACTAACTTAAGACTACGTTGTCTGGTATTTAAAATATCCCTCATTGAATCATGACCTCTTAGCAGAACGCCCAGGACTTCAGCTTCAGACATGTCAGGAAGTTGTTGTTGAAAACCAGAAGAAATATAGCTTTTCTGCAACAAAAATATCAATTTTTTATTTTTGAAATTTTATTATGGAATAATTTTTCAATAATCATTTCAGTTACTATTCTTTTTTCATAAATTAAGTTTTCAAAAAAAAAAACCTTATAAAACGGTTTTGTCTGTTAGCCTGATTCTACTCGAGAACGGTGAGAGCTAGAGACAAACGAACAACGGCAATATATTCAGCATCGATAAAAACCCCAAAAATGATATTAATCTTTCACCTATTTTTACTTTCCCGCTACTTATACCATATATAATGTAGTATATAACAGAGCTGGGGCGTTACTTAAAAAAAGTAACGCGTTAGATAAACGTTACCGTTACTTTTTTTAAAAAAATAATAAAAACAGTATTTCACATCAAACAGCAGAAACAAAAGAGAAAGACCTTAGTTTAAAGATCATTTAATGCATCAATATTTAACTGGCAGCAATAACTGTTGAATTACTGGTCCATAAATTAAATCTATAAAGAAATTTTATTGTGCGATGTTTTTTTGTAAATTAGTTATTTTATTTTGTATTTATTTTATTCATGTGACTATGTATGACTATGTATATTAACTATATGTTTTATTTTAATGTATTCTCAATCTTGTAGTTGTATATATTATTGTATATTATTAATTAATATCTAGTTTGCTAAATAAAGAAAGGATTTCTTTAAAGTTCTTCGAAAATCTTTCAAGATTAAAAGTAACTTTAAAACTTGAAAGCTAACATAAAAAAGTGTAGTTTTGGTTAATGGTGACGATATTCTTCAACATTATTAAAAACCAAAGATTCCAAATTCCCAATTCGTAAAGAAATATCAATTTACTAGCTTTTGCCCGCGACTTCGTCCGCGTTGATGTTGGAATTAATAAAAGTTTCTTTCTTATACCCGTTTTCTTCCCAGATTTTTAAACTTTTGTCCCCATTTTTATCCCTCCAAGTGGAGTTACTATATAGTAATTAAATCATACCGTTAGATATGTATCTATGTTTTACAGGAAAAATAAAATTATGTATCCGAATTAAAAAAAATATGTGGAGCATTTTAAAAAATGAAGTTGTTAGTAAATGTTTTAATAAAAACTGCAAAATTAAAAAAACTCCCGAAGAAGCTGCGAATAATGGAAACGAAATGTGATATCAAAATTTATCGGCCCATTTCTATAATAAAATACCGGGTGAACCAGAAATGTTTATTAGTAAATTCTTATGGTAAAAAAATATAATGATATTTTTAATTGCATTTATTGTCGATTTTTGTAATAGAACACTCTACTCAATGAAAAATAATCCTTAAAAATCAAATAATTTAATCATTTTTTAATTAAACTACAACTAATTATACATTTTCGGTAAGAAGAATAGTATCAAAATATACAGGGTGTTTTTTTTAATAAAGTTGTTTTTACCTCTCGCCCTTCAGATAAGAGAGGTATAGTAATCATGCTAAAAATTGGGTAGTGAGTTTTCAATGGATAAACACGTTTGGGTGTGTGTGTGCGTGCGTGTGTGTGTGTGTGTGTGTGTGCGTGCGTGTGTGTGTGTGTGTGTGCGTGCGTGCGTGGGTGCGTGCGTGCGTGCTTGCGTATTTTGTATATACTATAGTTTATTTTCGTATCATTAAAATTTTCAAAACTTTGGCCATTGTTGCCAGATTTACAAAAAAATAATTTTTTTTCATACTTTTTTGTGTCAACCTGTAAATTTTTGATTCAAAAATGGCGAGAGGTCATGTACTGGCCACATCAGATTTTTTTAAATAGTATAACAAACTTTTTTCTCATTTTTTCTTAATATTGATATTTTTTTTATTTTTCTTAATTTTTATATTTTCTGGATTTTTGATATTTTTTATTTTTTTCAATTTGTTTTCGAATTCTTCTACTTTTATACTTTTTTGATTTTTTCTTAATTTTTCTTATTTTTCTAATTTTTTCTGGTTTTTTCTTAATTCTTTTAAAGTTTTCTAATTTCTTTGTGTTTTTTCTTAATTCTTCTATTATTTTTTTTTCACTTCTTCAAGTTTTTTCAAATTCTTTCTGATATTTTCTGTTTTTATTTATGACAAATAAGTCGCACCGAAGAATCATATTATAGTAATTTAAATAGCACCAATTGTATTCCCCATTTCTGCTGCATTCACGAAATGACTCACACAGTAATATCACAAAATATTTTTTATTTGTTGTTTAGAAGCATATATCACCAAAATAACGTAAAGAAATTAACAAAATCTCGATAGAAATTCGCATTGTGTTTAGAACTAAGGTAACCTCGGTACTATAGTACGCAACGAAACTGCTTTTACTATATCCTTTTTTTTGGACGCTGCGTCACCACTAAAATCGCCAAAAACCACCATTTTTGGGGGGTTTTCGCAACAATTTTTATGAGACCCCCAAATAATCTGTAATGTGCTAATTGTGATGAAAATTAGGAAATTTAGTACGCCCATAAAAACTAAGCACAAAGTATATATTAAGGGGTGAGACACGCCTCTAAATTGACGTACAATTGAAAAATGCTGGAATTTTTTATTTTACTTTTTTATTTAAGTTTAAATAAATGGAGTCGTAAAATTAACAAAAAATATTTTTAACACTTGGGGGGTGAAAACTACTCCTTAACAGCTTTTAAATCCGATTAACATGTAGACATTGAGTTGAAACAAATAATTTATACTTCGTTCCTATTTCTAATTAAATTACTTGGGAGACAAATAATAAAAAATATTTGCACCCCCTATATGTACGCAAAATCGGAAAATAAAAAAAATGAATCATAGCTAAGAACACTCTCGATCAAGTCACTTTTCAAACAAAAACTTAATCAAAATTGGTTCATCCGTTTAGGAGTTATGATGCCACAGACAGATACACATGGTAAATTTATAACCTTTCTGTTTGCGTCTGGGGTAAAAAATATAAAAAAAATCCCGAAACATGTTTTAGCTTATTTCTTTAGGAGAACCTACGTACCAATTTTCAAGCATCTATCATTTATAGTTTTCGAGATATTCAATATTTGTTGCTAACCTTTAACCCCAATTTTGATCCCTTTAAAGTGCGAATTTTCAAAATTCCTTTCTTAGTACACCAACTACCAAAGGAAAATTTCACGTCTCTATCACTTCTGGCTTAGGCTGTGCATTGATTGTCAGTCAGCGACACCACAATTTTATATATATAAAATATTACACATCGGTTTCTTTTAACATCCCAATTTTATTATAATCTGTCTATAATTCACAAAAGCGTGTAAGCATTAAGTAATATTTATAATAATAGTTGCGAACACATCCACTAATATTCCGCTTTTTATATTAGTCTATTTAACTATTTTGGGCCGGGGAGTGAGCAGATTGTACATTATAATTTTGGTTTTTATTTTATTTTTAGTTACACTGAATCACTGGGCACTTTTCGATTTAACCTAAGCACTGCACATAACTGCTGCATTAAATTCCTAGCAAGATTTAATTCTTCTTAGATGGGAATTATTTCACAGTCTTGACGTATGGCATTGTTGGTGATGTACCACGGTACATTGAAAATCATCCTTAGCACTTTTGACTGAAACGTTTGTATGATTTCTATGGAGTTGGTGGCTATTCCCCATAGTTCTATCCCGTATGTCCATATGGGTTTTAATACGGTTTTATACAGGGTGTTCCAACATAAAATATACATACGTTACAGGTAGATAGGGGGGCACCAAAGCGAATCTAAAAACCCCACTGAAGGTTGGTCCAATCTCATTTTTTACTCAGATACATAGTGTTTAATGAATTTTGGCCAAAAATTCCTTCGCCCATGTATCTGAAACCACCTTGTAGGTACATTTTATTCATATTTGGCACTTATGTTTTACAAATGTTACTTGAAACAATAAATATATAATCTATAAATTAATGCCAGGTCAGTACTTAAAAAAAATCATTCTATTTAATTTGGGTCAAACAACACCCTGTATAAACACATTTTTTTAAACGATAAAAAGAATCAAAAATCTCATGATAAGCTCAGTCTTCTCCCAAATTTTCAAGAATGCCACACTCACCGTGTTCTTACAGCACAATTTTGATTTTTACAATTCATTGAGATTTTTGCAAAATTAATCAAAAATAATAATCCCGTGTAAAATTCAAATATTGTTCGTAAAATGAAATCTTTAATTTGTCAAAACTATCGTTTTTAATCCGCCATTCACATTGAATACAGCAATTCCAGGTCCGTATTCAAGAATTATTATTATTTTTAAATTTACCGATATTAATGCCCTGTATATTAAATTTTCAAAGAAACACTTGAAAAAGTTTGAATAATTAAATGTGGGAAGTTATAACGTAGGTGATGTTAACACCCGGCCAGCCAGCTCCAAGCTTAAACCGAAGTAATATTCGCTCACGGCCGACCAACTATTCCACCACGGTCAAATAATTTCACAAATTCATTCTGTCGATTTGGGGTCTGCTCATACAAAATTTCTCGTTTTATTAATTTGTTTACATTTTTTGTTGCGTTGATAATAGGCGGGAAAGAACAAAAAGTAGGTGATTACATAGAAAAATGGAAGGACCATTCAGACGAAATTTTTCGTTTACATACATCTCCCCGAAAGGGCCAGCTCCAAGAATCTAAAATTAGATTTTCGTAGCGGTCGAATAAATTTCAAAATTTTTTTAGGGGGTTGAGAATAAGCGACCACGAACAAAAATTAGCTGATTACATAGAGGAATGGAAGCACTATTCAGACAAAATTTTTCGTTTACATACATCTCCCCGAAAGGGTCAGCTCCAAGAATCGAAAAGTAGATTTTCGTAGCGGTCGAACAAATTTCAATATTTTTTTTCGGGGGTTAAGAATAGGCGGCCACGAACAAATTTTAGCTGATTACATAGAGGAATGGAAGCTCTATTCAGACGAAATTTTTCGTTTACATACATCTCCCCGAAAGGGCAAGCTCCAAGAATCTAAAATTAGATTTTCGTAGCGGTCGAATAAATTTCAAAAATTTTTTTAGGGGGTCGAGAATAGGCGGCCACGAACAAAAATTAGCTGATTACATAGAGAAATGGAAGCACTATTCAGACAAAATTTTTCGTTTACATACATCTCCCCGAAAGGGTCAGCTCCAAGAATCGAAAAGTAGATTTTCGTAGCGGTCGAACAAATTTCAATATTTTTTTTCGGGGGTTGAGAATAGGCGGCCACGAACAAACTTTAGCTGATTACATAGAGGAATGGAAGCTCTATTCAGACGAAATTTTTCGTTTACATACATCTCCCCGAAAGGGTCAGCTCCAAGAATCGAAAAGTAGATTTTCGTAGCGGTCGAACAAATTTCAATATTTTTTTTCGGGGGTTAAGAATAGGCGGCCACGAACAAATTTTAGCTGATTACATAGAGGAATGGAAGCTCTATTCAGACGAGATGTATGTAAACGAAAAATTTCGTCTGAATAGAGCTTCCATTCCTCTATGTAATCAGCTAAAATTTGTTCGTGGCCGCCTATTCTTAACCCCCGAAAAAAAATATTGAAATTTGTTCGACCGCTACGAAAATCTACTTTTCGATTCTTGGAGCTGACCCTTTCGGGGAGATGTATGTAAACGAAAAATTTCGTCTGAATGGTCCTTCCATTTTTCTATGTAATCACCTACTTTTTGTTCTTGGCCGCCTATTATCAACGCAACAAAAAATGTAAACAAATTAATAAAACGAGAAATTTTGTATGAGTAGACCCCAAATCGACAGAATGAATTTGTGAAATTATTTGACCGTGGTGGAATAGTGTCGCTTGGAGTTGGTCGGCCGTGAGCGAATATTACTTCGGTTTAAGCTTGGAGCTGGCTGGCCGGGTGCTAACATCACCGACGTGAAGTTATACTAGTTTTACATTTTACAGATTCTTATAAGTAGTATTACAAATAAAAACTTCACAAATTTAATTATTCAGACTTTTTCAAGTGTTTCTTACTATGAAAATGTAATATGCAGTGCGTTAATATTGGTGACTTTAAATAAAATAATTTTTGAATACGGACCTGGAATTGCTCTATTTAATGGGAATGGTTGATTAAAAACGATAGTTTTGATAAATTAGGAACAATATTAAAATTTTACAGATCTCTAAACGGAATTATTAGTTTTGATTAATTTTGCAAAAAAAAAATTATAACTCAATGAGTTGTGAAAATCAAAATTACGCTATAAAAACACTGTGAGTGTGGCATTCTTGAAAATTTGGGATTTTTCATGAGCTTTTCGATTATTTTAATCGATTTTAAAAATTTTGATCTACAGGGTGTTGTTTAACCCAAATAAAATAGAACGATTTTTTGAGTACGAACCTGGAATTAATTTATTGATTATATGTTTGTTGTTTCAAATAACATTTGTAAAACATAAGTGCCAAATATGAATAATATATAAAAGGTGGTTTCAGAAACATGATCGAAAGAAGTTTTGGCCAACATTCATTAAACAGCCTGTATCTCGATAAAAAATGACATTAGACCAACCTTCAGTGGGGTTTTTAGATTCGCTTTGGTGCCCCTATCTAACTGTAACGTATGTACATTTTATGTTGGAACACCCTGTATATCAGTAGTTTATTTTATACTGTTAATTGGGGCATCCTGCCTATTAGCCAATATAGATTTCGTAACTTGTCACCTAATTGTTTTCTTTTGGAAAATATAGGTCAGTCTTTTATATAGGTGGATTCCAAGATATTTTACGTCCTCTTTTTGTGGTATTTGTTTGTTATTAAGACATTCGGGTGGACAATTTCCTATACGGGTCGTAGTTACGTGCACCGATTTTGACTCATTTGGTTTTATTCTCCACTCCTTTAAACATTTTTCAATTATTATTGTTTGATTTAAGATCCACAATGAATAGAGGTAGGATTTTGTTGACTCTGTGTCGAATCTTTATGGTCTGATCCACCATATGTCCATGACTTTCTATCTCAGCTTTTATTTCTTCCAAGTTTGTTGTTGGGTGTAGATGTCTTAAAACAAATCCAAATGGCTTATCTTCTTTCTTGCGGTATGTGTGATATTCTGTTCTTTTTTGTCTAATGCTTTTATGATCGCATCATATATTTCAGTTGTTTTGGCTTGCACTTTAACTCGCTTTCACTTAAAACCTCAATTGTATGGCTTTCTTTAGCTATACTGTTTAATAAGTGGATTAATGGTTGTACATTTTTCACACCAGCTGTAAATTTTTTGTTTGTGGTTATTTGCCTGTACCTGTTCATCATTAGTTTCTGATTCTTCATTGGACAACGAATTAAATCTATTTGACGCTGGGTATTGAGCCAATAGTTGTCTATTTTCGTCTGTTTTAATTTGTTTTGGTGATTATCAGGGCTATTTCTATGACGGTTTTTATTTTCAACTTTTTGCAATTCTTCATTTTGTGTTCTTGATGAATTTGCTGGTGATGGAAAGTTTTGAGCATATGTTATGAAAATTGAGCATTTTAGTCAAACATATTATTTATTTGACTACCCTGTGGCAATTCCAAGGCAGAAAAATTGAATCCGCTTGCCATAAAAATTGTTTATTTTATGTCGGAACAAAAACGTCTATTATATTTATCATGGATATTCAAATAACCGGATATCTCGTTATCATAGGGAAGAATGTTCACTCTCTGGTAGTCAAACCGGTACTTTTAAGAACTTAAGGTTAATATTTCATAAAATAATTAAATTTATTCAGAAATAAATATACCTAATTGTTTAAACTTTCAGTGACCATACCCTAGCTTAATGGTATAGATATACTATAAAATTTGAAACTTTTATCTAATTAACTTACCGGTAAAAAATCATCCAAATCCAAACCAACTGGCTTATCTATAGATACTGGAATAAAATCTTCAACTGGTATGGACTGTTCTTCCGACAATAAATTGGAAGAATTAACAAATATATCGACGTGGGGAAGCGTCGTAGACTTCCTGGCACTTGGAATACTGGCTGGCATCTTTGATACATTAGGAACACTTGTGGAATTACGGCTACTAGGTTTCGAGAAGGAGTTTTTGCGCGAGGAGGTCCTCGAAGAAAGGGATCCTAAAAAATAAGAATTGAGTGTAGAATTTAATTTTATGTTTTAACTCTCTGATCAGGAGATGCGAGATCTTGATCTCATTTAATAATAAAATGTCTACTAGTAACAACAGAATTAAATATTAAAAATATATATAAATTTTATGTTCCGTTACCTACTTTATATAACCTACAGTTATATATTTAGTAATAGAAACATATCTGTTACTCTTATGTACCCCTTAAAGAGCTTAAATGGGGCGTTTATAAAGGTTGTGAAAACTTAGTTTTTAGTAACGCTATATAACTGTAGGTTTTGTAACCATAAGTAACAGAAATAATGTGGCAACCACTATACCGGGTGTCCCACAATTTTTTTAAGAGGCTATTACTTCAATGAAATTTGGGTTACAGTATCAGCACAGCCTTTACTATAATGCCATTCTATAATATGTTTTTTTATTCTGAATTCATTCATATAACACACTTAGTATGTAAAGCCTAATTATGGGGCATTATTAATTTTTTTCGATAATTATACAACTTTAACAGAATATATAAAAGAACTTTAATAAATAAATTTCAACAAATAATAATGAAAGAAGACAGTATTCTACAATTAATTTTGAAAAATGTGCTCATGATACTCTAACCCAAATTTCATTGAATTATCTTCAGCTGTTGTGAAGTAATAGTCTGTTAAAAAAATTGTGGGACACCCGGTATAACTTTAAATGACCGTGTCTCAACACTTTTAGTGATATAATGTAGTGTTTTATAGATTACGGTTACCTTTATAAACTTTTTTCTCGTTACTTCATTCTGTCATCTGTCAGTTATTGTGAAAAAAGTATGGATATTTTTTTCTCTCGGACATATTTTATTTGAAGAAAAGAAACGCAGATTTGTACTCGTTAAGTGTGTAATGAAATTAAATTAGGAAAATATTATTGTCAAACGCTTTCAGCTGGTTAACCAGCCATCTTCAGGACAACTACAATTAAGAGGGAGAAGTAAAGTTAACAAACAATAATTAAAAATTTTGTACCAAATACTTACAAGTCAAAAATTTTTGAAGAGTAAAAGAAGAAAACCAATTTTCCTAATTTAATTCCATTACACACTTAAAGAGTACAAATCTGCGTTTCTTTTCTTCATTACCAAGTGTGTACACACCTAACGAGTAACCTTTGGTTACCTTCATTTTCATATTTTATTTATTTATATGGCCTTTTTCTATTCGACAATATTGGCGTTCGGGTTTGATAGAGACAAAAAACAGTATAACTAAGAAATAAAAATGAAAATCAAATTAGATAATACCAGTGAATGAGTATTTAATTTTAGACTATAGTCAAAGCCAGATTTAGAATGCAGTGTAGGCAGCATAGCCCAATTCCTTTTAATCGAAAGAATGCTCGGCGGCGATGCCAGTTTGGCGCGACAACGTAACAGATGATACAGTCTTGGCGAGCTCAACCTTCCGTTTTCTAACGCGACCGACTACCTGATATCGGCGGCAACCCTGCGCTACATAAGGCCCACGCTGCATTCTAAATCTGGCTTTCACTTTAGTACCTTTAGTTTGAGTCAAGATTTAGGTGGAAATGATTTTTTACTGTAAATATAGATGAAGTAATTCGAAATAACGTAAGGAACCTTAAAATATCCAATAATAATTAATTTCAGGTCAGGTTTTCAGAAAATATATAAAATATGCCTATTTTTTTATTTTAATATTGTGTTTTCTAAGCGTATCTCTTCATTAGTTTTAATTTTGACAAAATAATCATGGCGGAATCAATAATTTAAGATTTTAACTTTTTTGTAATTTTGTTTCAAAATATGTCTTTATTTTTTCCAGTAATTCATGATGAATAATTATTACAAATAAATAGTTATAGCTATAACCTCTTGTTACATGTTTAGTAATAAAATGAGGCGGCCATTTTACAAAGACGTTTATTCAAAGGTTTATAGTGATAATTTTTGTTACCAAAGGTTGCGAAGTTTTATAACAGAAGCTGCGTTACTTGAAATATCACTAAGATTTTTATAGGAGTTAATAACAACACTTGTATATAACTAAGAGTGTTCCAATTAAGGCAACGGCAACCATTATATAAATTTGTTATAAATATTAGTAACGATTACTAAACGTTTTATAAAAGGGTGATGGAAACAGTTATATCATCTTATTATATACTTGTAACTTGTAGTACTGTTTTAAACCCCTTTTAAAAACAGATCCTGGCGCTCTCAAGCTATAGATTGTCCAACAACTAAAACGACACCTCCAGCGTCCCCACTTCTCTAATTTTGCCTTTGTTGTTTCGTTTCCCACTTCTCAAATTTTTAACCAAGCGGTCGGTTTAGTAGTTGGACAAAGTTTATGTATGGCGATACCTTGTAGAGTACGGACCGGCCGCGACCGGCATAGTTTTTTCTACATTGCCACATTGTGACACCGTTATATTAAAAATCAAGCTAGTTATCAAAAAAAATCACCGAAATAAAAAAGTTTCTTGGATTCTTTGGCTACGACTTTGTCGCTTACTATATACATATATCTTTAAAAACAAAAAAGTTTTCTTGATCGAGTATTTGTTGCTGCATTTTTAACAAATTTCTTGTCACAAACTTTTTAAAAACAAATTACTGGTGACACGTAATTTTTTTTTCATTTCTGTCATGTAAGTCGTAGTAACAAAGGTCTAAATTTGGTTCTCCTAAAAATTTCAATTTAATCGGATTTAAATTAAGAGAGATATGTGGTGGTAATTAAAAATTAGAAAATATCCATAAAATATGAGATTTTTCGGAAATTACCGATTTTGGCCAATTTGGCAATTCCAAATCGTCTGGCGAACTCCAAAATCGGATCCGCCAGGTCGATTTACATAGGAATCAATTTTTTTAGGTTCGCGAGTGTTACAGAGGGTCCTTAAAATGCATCTTAGAGATCCCTCGTTCTCCTACTAAATGGGTATGTTACATTATGCAAGAGTCAAACTATACTGGGATACTAAATTAAGAATTCCAATTATTTTAGAAAACATGAATGTTAACCGATTTTTTTAAATTACGCCAGTATTACCATTTTGTGGACAATACACAAATTGATAATACGGATCGTTTCTGGAAAGTGAGACCGTTGAATAACGCAATTAGGTCCAGATAACAGGAATTATTTCTTGAACCCAATCTGTCCATTGATGAACAAACGATCCCGTTCAAAGGACAGCTGAATGCTAAACAATATGTCAAAGGTAAGCCTTGTTCTTGGGGTGTAAAACTCTTCGGCTTATATGGAACTGGAATACTTTACGATTTCATACTTTATCAAGGGTCCACCACGGAACTCAATAAGGAGCATTTACAGTTTATGGGACAAACTACTTCCATAGTAATGAAATTGTCGAAAAGAATAACAGAACCGCGTGTTCAATTGTACTTTTGGTAATTATTTTTCATGCTATAATTTGTTACAATGGCTCCGACAAAAATAGATTTTTTTCGATGGTACACCACGGATAAATAGATTCCAGGAGCCCCCATTTATTCCAGAAAAACAGTTGAAAAAACAAGATAGAGGATTTTGTCAACAAGTAATAAGCAATGACGGGGAAATCCTGACCCAGTTGGGTGTAATATAAAGAGGACTGCAATAGTATATTGTTTAACAAGTGTTGAAAATAGCGCTTTTCACACGCAAGTGACGGTTTGTGGCACAAGGTGTAAAAAGTGCTTTTCACACGAGTTACACACTATACTTTTCCTACTTTATTTTCTAAAGTTGCAATAAATTTGAATTTATTTTAATGAGAAATCAGAACTGTCAGTGGTGACAGTGTCCGCATGCTAGATTTCATCTCAATTCATTGATATATGTTGTTATTATGAGTAGTTGAACTGTCATTTTATTTTGCACACTGCGTGTGTAAACGTTTACACACTCTGTTTGAAATTGACGTTTTTCGAGGCAAGTTGACAGTGCGTTAGTTGACAGTGCGTTTTTGTGTATTTTCTAAGTAGCCGTAGGAAAAAGACTTGGCATCCCAAAGACTAGATTTAATACATTTTAGAATGCACATTGCTGAGTTCCTCATTCTTGTCAATCAATTTGTAAAAAAACGATCGGGCCTACCTCTCCATCACCACCACCAAACACATGCCCGTCTACATCGAAGCTTGAAGTAAGACCATTGTCAGAGATTCGCCTTGATCAAATTGATCACTCTGCTTTATTTGATCAAACTAAAGATGGGTCAAGATGTAGGAATGGACCTTGCCAAAAGAAAACTCACTTTCAGTGTGAAAAATGTAAGGTGCATTTATGCATTAATCAGAATAGAAACTGTTTTTGGGACTTTCACCATAAATAGATGTACTTTTTTCATACAATAAAGTTTTTAATTCACTATTGTAGTTTGTTTCATTTCAAAACGAACATTTGTTTTCTCAGAAAATAGTGACGTCAGAAAGTTACGGATTATTCTAAAAATCTCTAAAAAAAATTATACAGTGCGTCCATAAAGTAACGCATAAATTCATTATTAGCTAAATGAACGATTAAATTAGAAATTTCCGAAACAGGTCGATTTTTGATTTCAATTTACTATTTTTTCAGATCATAATCTAATATACCACCTTCGTGTAATGACGTCATCACCATTTTTTTTAAATGGAACCCCCCTTTTTTTTCAATTTCCGGATTGCCCTTTCTGTGGTGATTCCAAAAATGTATAATATGTTGCTTCAAATTGGTACAGGGTGGGCAAAAATGCAAAAATTTACTGTCAAAATCATCCTGCATTAATCTTAATAATTGTATTCTAACAGCTTTTATTAGTGATCCAAGCCGGTGGACTATACAATTTTTTTTGACTATATTTTTTACCATTTTTTTTCATTTGACGTTAAAAACTATCAACAACATTGAAGCACAGTTTTGTATTTTTAACGCTTTAGAGAAGGTACCTTCGTGAACTTTTTTTACAAAATGCCTTTAACAGAAAGTGCTAGGATTGAAATATTAAAGATGATTGGTATTGGCGATAAGATGCGGACTCAACAAGAGGTATGCCGATTATTCCATGAAATGCACCCAGATCGTGAACCTATTTCACAATCTACGGTAAGCAGAATAGAGCGAAAATACAGAGAATTAGTACATGTGAGGGATGCAACAAAGCAAGGTAGATCAAAAATTGATGAAAATATTCAACAAGACATAATTTTGTCGGCAGTAGAAAATCCACACTGTACAGTGCGAGGATTATCTAGGGATTTTGGTATTGGAAAGTCTTCAGTATCAAACATTTTTAAAAAGGTAAAATACCATCCTTATAAAGTACGTCTTATCCATGAATTGGCTGAAGACGACTTTGACCGAAGAATTCTGCGAGAATATGATGAACCAAAATAACAATTTCGTTGATAACGTTTTATTTTCGGACGAGGCAACGTTTTATTTGAACGGTCATGTTAACCGGCAAAACACCCGTTATTGGTCTGATGAAAATACACACTGGATGCATGAGTACCATACGCAAAGACCACAAAAAACCAACGTATGGGCTGGTATTGTGAGAAATACAATTATTGGTCCATATTTTTTTGATGAAAACTTAACAGGAGCATTATATCTGGATTTCCTACAAAATACATTAATTCCTGATCTGATCAAGCTTTTCCCTGATATTCAAATACCAGTAATGTAGACCGCAGAATCTGGTTTCAACAGGATGGCGCACCGCCACATTTCGCAGGAACTGTGCGCGATTTTTTAAACATAACTTTTCCACAAAGGTGGATAGGAAGAAGGGGACCAGTGGAATGGCCTGCTAGATCACCTGATCTGAGCCCATTAGACTTCTTTTTATGGGGTTATTTAAAATCTAAAGTCTACTTCAACAGACCTGGAAATATCCCTCAACTACAAGACCGAATTAGAGAAGAAATACAGAACATAACACCCGCTATGCTACAGAATGTTAGAGATGAAAGTAATGCCCGGTTCAGTCATTGTATAATGGTCAATGGAGAACAATTTGAACATTTATTGTAAATTTTCGTTTGTTTGTTTTTGGTAGTGTATCACATTAATTGCATAACTACGTAATTCCATTTAATTTGTTTATTACATTCAGTAACGTATAACTTTCCATAAACAATTTTCATAATTTTTTTTTTGCATTTCTGCCCACCCTGTACCAATTTGAAGCAACATATTATACATTTTTGGAATCAGCTCAGCAAGGGCAATCCGGAAATTGAAAAAAAAGGGGGGGTTCCATTTAAAAAAAATGGCGATGACGTCATTACACGAAGGTGGTTCACCCTGTATATTAGATTATGATCTGAAAAAATAGTAAATTGAAATCAAAAAACGACCTGTTTCGAAAATTTCTAATTTAATCGTTCATTTAGATAATAATGAATTTATGCGTTACTTTATGGACGCACTGTATATTACGTATTATGTTATCACGACTTTTTTTATTTTAAATGGCAACATTCGATTTTTTTATTAAATATAGATTAATAATTTATTTCTAAAAACGGCAATATGTCACACTATGAGCTTAAAATTAATAGTTTTCGAAATAATTGACTTTAGAAGTCGGAAAATAAGATTTTATCAACTTAAATTAATGAAGTGTAACACGTTCTCAAATAACAACATTATTAATAAAGCTTTAAAAAAAATCAAATAAGGTGTTCACAAATTGGAATCCTTCCACTTCTTGACAAAAAGCAAGTCTATTCTTAAATTCCTCGAAGACCAACAATTTTGTTACCTATAATTCCCGCTCATACATTAACTTTATTTGAAAACTAACTGCGCTTCCATCATCCAGTGAGGAGTAATGGCTGCCCAATATCGACAGTTTTGTCTATTAACAGTTCCATTTGGACAAAACGTAGACTCATTGGAAAAGCAAAATTACTAAGGAAATGTGGATCTCTATTACAGCGGTTCATTTAATGGTTGAATTTTTTTTTACTTATTATTCAGAACTTTTTTATTGGTTTCTTAATTATTAATAGTTTTCGAGTTATTTGCAAAAACTAAACCCTTTTTTATCTTAATTTCTGAATAACTTGCAATTGTTTAAATGCCCCTTCAAAACTTTTGCACATTTTTCTAGACCGCAGTCGTTTTAAAAAACAATTTATGATTATAGACTTATTTATGTTAGATTGAACTATTATGTAGGGCGAGTATTATAATTATTATGTATTTATTCGCAACTGTATACTTGTCATAAAACTGTGTATTATGTATTGTTTTCTGATAGGTATTATCTAAAAATGTATGTCTTTTAGTAATGTAACTAAATTAATAGAAAATTATGCGTTTCAAACTGTTGTTCAAAGTTGATGTTTAGGTTAGGATGGCTGAACTACAATACTTGTATTCCTATATCCCGCTAATACATTAAGATATAATAGTTAGAGTTAGTGACAGTTTTGATGGGAAACACGAATAATGGAATTAAGTCATTAGTTATATCAGAACAATGTAAATTAAAAGAACTGGATAACAAAGAAGGTTTTTCTTTCCCAAAAGACACTGTATATTCTATTGTAAATAAAGAGTAATATATACCTTTATTAATGTTAGCTTCCGATACGCTATGTTTAATATTAGTGGATTTAGGGGGTTTCTCAGGAACATCTTTGCAACTGCTTTGCCTTTGTAAAGCGAATTTCGGTTCTGGTTTCGTCTTATTTATGTTAGGCAGTATATTTTCTCTGTTTTCCTTCAGTTTGTGATTTTCATATACCTAGAAATACAAAATGATTTCACATATAAATAAATAGATTTCTATAAATAAAAATTACCTGATCAAGATTTGATTTTGATCTAGAGTAGTGGTTGGAGTTTATTTGAAGAGCAGAATTTTTGTAATTGTTAATATTGTTGTCTAAAGAGAGAGCTTCAAAATTGTCGCTAATAATGCTACCCAATATTTGAGGTTCTGTAAAATAAATATTCAAATACATATATAAACTGTTTTATTTGTTTTTAACCTTACCTAAAGTATTATCTTTTTCTGGCTCTTGAAATGGTTCTGGTTCAGGAGGTGGCGTCCTTTGAACTAAAAATAAAAAAAATCAGGTTACTGTGGCTCTGGACTAACCTATTTTGTACTCACTTGCTCTCCCTCGAAATATTTCGTTGTAATCATGAACATTTGTGATATCAGCAGTAGATTCTTCTTCTGGATCAGTTCCTGAAGTATTTTCTTCGATAGTCTTTACATCTAACATTCTAGGCTTTAAACTTGGAGGCCGTTCAGCTTTTGAAAAACTTTTTCTTATGTTCTGGTTTGGAATAAAAGGAGACGCTTGGGAGTCTAATACTGATGAGGTGGAGAATGGCTTGCATTTTTTCAAGTCGACTACGTAGACTTGAACGTTTGTTAGATGAAAAGAGGCACCAATCTAAAAAAAATACGTAAAGATTATGATTCAATAGCTAAGAATCAGACTTTGTACACTATTTTTAAACAATTTTTGTTTTTTCGTCATGAAATTTAATAATCGTTGTTTATGCTAAAGTTTTACTATTACTTTACTAAAAATCTTTCCCATTGTTCTTTTGTTATTATTTAACAATGATTCTTAAAATTCTTTTATTCGAAAAAAAAATCTTATAAAACGGTTTTGTACGTCCGTCCGTCTGTTAGTCTGATTCAACTCGAGAACGGTGAGAGATAGAGACAAACGAACAACGGCAATTGATTCAACATCGTTAAAAACCCCAAAAATAATATTAACCTTTGACCTATTTTTACTTTCCCGCTAATTATACCATATATACTGTAGTAAAGTTTGTTTAACCATCCTTTGCCGTTGCGTCATACATTATCCATCTCGATCTCTCCATCATGAAATGGATGAGACGGAATTATGACGTCATTGACGTATTTCTTAACTAATTCAGATTATTTATTACTTTTGACAGTTAAGTTGTCATATTTTGATTTGTTGAGTATTTTTGATTATTTTCGCCCTTTTCAATTAATTGTTCATTGTCAAAATGCCTTCCCAGTATAATGAGAAAGAGCAAACTTTAATTTTGAAGTTGATTAATTACTTTTCAAGATAAAGATATGCTGGAAAACCGCTTTTACCGTTAAATGCAGTCTACAATGTAAGTATCTAGCTGTATTATGCAAAATGTAAGCATTTATTGATTTGATTTTATTAAATTTTATAGCATGTTGCTGATCCTCTAGACATATCTATTAGAACCGTTCAAAAAACAGTTACTAGTGGAATAGAAACAGATAGACTACAAAATCAAAGTTCATGCTTGACATGTTTCATGGAAGCACTATTTCAGGCACACAAATCAATTAATCAATAATGACTGGGAAAAAGAAAAATACATTGATCATTTTCTTCCTGTTATCATAGATCTGAGTGAATCGGACTCCCAGAGTGATTTGAATTGGGAGTTTTTTCAGAAATAAATTTATTTATTGCCTTATTTTCATTTTTTAGGAATACTTACGAAAGTATTTCTCACAATGACACAGACAATAATTACTATTATAATTTTTTAAAATATGAATAGTTATATCCCCAAACTAGAAATTTGAAACAAATCAGTTAAAAAAAGGTTTCAAGTTAAAAAAAATTACTAAATTATGTAAAAATGTACGCAAGCATAAAGCAAAATACAATTTTCGGCATTACCAATTTATTAATACAAACACACCTTAACATGGGTCATTGAAAACAATCCTTAACATATGTCATTAGTTATACTTTAATTTTGAGGTTATGTGTAAAATGATATTCAAATTATATACGACAAACGTAAAAGAGCAGAATACGTCACCGATTATGACGTAACGGCAAAGGATGGTTAAACAAACTCTACATAAGATATATACCTATATAAATTTATTTTCATTTAAAGTTTAAATTATCGAAAACTCGAAATTGCGGCAAAAATATTGCCGGTGAAGAGTGAAAACGAGTACATCAGTGTGTAAATATTGATGTACTCGTTTTCACTCTTCACCTGATATTTAGTGTGTACATCATCCTCAGTCACTTAAAAATATTGCAGTTTTTTTCTTTTTTATATAAATAAAGTACTAACATCTTCTTAGAGTTTGGTGAAAAGTGAACATAAACCAAAAAATAAATATCTAAGGAACAATATTTATTCCCTAAGAGTTTGTTGGTATGTTTCATTATAATGTTATTATATGGTGGTACAATTTCTTGATAGATGTCACCAGGTAGAAAAATCTTGTAAGATGCCTTTGCAGATATTTATTTAACCACTAGCTCACATACTAAAAATCTGGTAATTTCAAGTAATGTTAGGTGAAAGTAATGGGGTGCTTGCATAATTTTTTTTTCTGATTTTTTTTACTTTGTTATGTTTATTACCCCTGTTGAAGAGCATAGAACAGAATTTGAGAAATTTTTTGACGTTCAGTGCCCTTAATTTTGAATATTAAATATATGTGTGACGTCTTAAGGAAGCAGAGAAAACAGTATCCTGTAATTACTTTTAAATCCATGAATTCTCTGAAGAGACGTTATTAATTCACTATATTCTTACTTTTTAGTACAAAATTCCTTATAATTATTGTGTCACAATGTTTAACAATAGTATTTTTAATAGATGTTGTAAAACTAGAATAAATACGTAAGTCCGACGCTAACTCCCCCTTGCGATGATTTATAGTATTGAGATATAGTTAATGGTTTATTACCGACACATCACAGAGAACTGTCGGCTGTAACCTGAATTCAGATATATCACCGTGGCGCCATCTTTCGCATATTTTTTTAACGGAGCTACCTTAAGTCGTCACAGATTTTAATTTTTTTTTAATTATAGAGCGAATACAGGTTTTTTATAAAATTAAAAGAGTATGGGTTAAATATTTATTGGTCATGTTTCTAATGGGCCATTTATCTAAAATCATGCAAGCACCCCATTATCTTTAGATTTATCTTTAAAAAGATAAGGTATTTTATTGTACTGATGTTGGATATATTGTATTGTTATTCACGCAATATTACTATCTCAATTTGGATCGGGTTCTATGAGAGTAAAAAATAACAAATTAATTTTACAAATATTAAATCACTAAATAATTTTTTATGATCTTCCGCTAGCTCTATTTCTTCATAATTTATACTGTCCTCTTCCTGCTGCTTAACTGTATTTGATGCCCGCCTATTTATGTTTCCTTTAACTTCCTTTTCCATACAACTCCAAATTTTAATTTCTACAGTCCAATTTTGCTTGTATGTTTTATATTATAGTCCAATGTTTCTTCTTTATTCCTTCTTGATATCTTTTTTATTATAAGTAAATCAGACATTTGACAGTCTACGTGTTCGTTTTTGATGTCGTAGAATCCAAATATGTAGAAATTTACCCGATGTTCAATTTGAATTTCCAATTTTCATGTCATTTCCGGTCATATCAGATTTTGGCCATATTGGATTTTTATGTAAAATATCCGAAAATGGCTCTATTATAATTAACCAAAATTTAGTATAATTGTATTAAATATATTGACCAGTTTTAAAGTTATAGGGGTGGCCCCTGACCCTTTTACCCCGGGTATACCTAAAATATATGCTTTCGAGCCATTCATTTTTTTCTTCAAAAATTGACAGATGCAAACCTTTATAATAAAAATTCTATGTGAACATTCTTTAAACACGAAAAAATATCTTACTGTAATGGTTAGGAGGAGGATCAAAGGTAACTAGCAATATATTAAAAACTTCTTTATTGTATACAGGGTGTGTAAACAAGTGTTGAAAAATGTATGTTCAAAAATATCAAATATTTTTTACTGTAATCTACAGCAGAAAATATGGAGAATTTATGTTCACTTTCCTATACCAAAACATAATCGTTTTTGAAATATTAGCATTTTTAAAAAGATTTATTATTTTATTTTAGTAGGCATTGTCTGTAGATGACATAATTAAAATTTAATTGTGTTTAAGTGACAGATAACAAAGATTAAGTGGATTTGAGGAAGGGCGGGATTTTAATGAATTTTGGGTGATACCAAATAGTGTATGTAATATTTTATTGTTGAGGGTAACACCACTAGAGCTCAGATTTGACCGGATATTTTTTATAAGTTTCATTTCGAGTATTTATTTTCATTGGCAATTTAACGAGATCTTTAAAAAAATCACGAGACTGGGTCGAGTTATTTTGTAAAATATAAAAGTAAATACGAGAAAGAAACTTAAAAAAAATTCCTGCCCAAATCTGAGCTCGAATGATATTTGGTAAGACAATTAAATGAATAGAGAAATATTTCAATTTTAATAATTGAGTAATAAGAATTTTCTATTTCTTTAAATATTTCTTTTTCCGAACTATTACCAAATCGAGAAATATTGTTTTAAAATTTAATATGATTTGACGTTTAAAAGTTGTAACCTAACAAGGCACAATAATAAATAAGAAAAACACATCGTTACCCTGATAACATTGTATTATTGATTTTTTATACAGGTATATTTTCTCTTCCTTGCTCCTTTATCTCGAAAAATTGATAATATTTAGAACACTAAGATGGGGACACGCAAGTGGTTTTTAATTGTCAAATATTTTGGATTTACAGGTCTGCTACAAGTTTAAACAAATGCGTTTTTGAAATGTCTCTAGATCCCACTAGCAGTAAGAGAACTATAATATTTCGAGTATTGTATTGATATGCATTCGAATTATGTAGACAGTCCTAAGTCTATTTTAAATACATATGTATTAAATATAAAAGTTCTGTTTGACACTTTGTGACTAAATTCACAAAAAAAGAAATAACAAATATTCAATAAAGAAATTCGGTTTCTAAAAATACTATTTTCCAAGAGTAGAAATTATTTCAACATTATTTTAGAGCGGGTAAATAAAATCCTAAATCTGCATAGATTAAAACTACCTAGGTACCAATAAAATGATAATCTCGAATTTCTATTTCTATGCACCTGTACCCAAACCCATCTATAGACCACCACCATCCAAACATTTTCGGGTATTGAAAAAGTTGAGACACAGCTTCTTATTACCCCTGATACTTTTTAGGCTACGTCAGCACTGCACAGGTCGCGGTCTATCCCTTTTCGAACTATGTGGGTGCTTCCGACGTTGAATTCTCGGGTCGGTAATGTATTCACCTTAATTATTTGTTTGGATCAATGTAAAAATTTGTGTTCATTCTTACCAACTGACTAGAGGCTACAGAAACATCAGATACTCTTCCCCAGTAAACAGGAACTGAATCATAAATCCTATTTGGTTCCCATCCCACAACCTTTAAATAGTCTCTAGTTCCAGCAAAAAGGCATTCTCCATCTGGATTGAAACATAAACACCTAAAACAAATACATTAAAACACTTAAGCATGTTATTATGACTTTTCTTACCTAATGGCCCCTATATCATTCTCAGTAGAAACTAAATTAAAATTTTCTAAATCAAAGAAATTCACAGATCTGTCAACACTACCGCTGGCTAATAAGAATTCATGGGGATGAAACTCCACACATGTGATTGGGTTTATGTGGTCTTTAAATTCTTTTAATACTTTACTGAATCGTAAATCCCAGATTTTGAGCGTCGAGTCTTCTCCTCCTGTTGCTATCCACTGTCCATCAGGACTAAATTTTACACTATTTACTGTACCTATAAAAAAATAATGTAATAATTGTTGTTTAAAAAATAAACATTTCTACCTTTATGACCATTGAAAGTATACAACACCCCTTTTTTCCTAGTATCCCACATTTTTATACTACTATCTGCACTACCAGATACCAAGAAGTCTCCATAGGGATGAAAATCTATACACTTTATGGCATATTTATGTCCATTTAGTGTTCTTACTAATTTTGCTGCTTCTAAATCCCAAACCTAAAATTGAAGTTACAGGAAAAATCCAGTGGAAAAACTGAAGTTATTTGTTGTTTTTTCTGTTGTAGATTTTTGTAACTTACTGACTATTCTACAAAAGTAACCTTTTCCTATTTTAATTGAGAATAAAAGAATAGATATCAATAGAACATGACAAATTGCAACATAATCCAGTTTGCATGGATTTTAGTACCTACTATTTATTTAATTATCACTTAAAATATAAAAAAGGGCACTTTTAACTTAAAGGAATATTAGAAAAAGATTAATTTAAATCTTACCTTTAAAGCTCCACCTCGTGATCCAGCACATACTAATTCTTCTAATTGATTAAATTGAACGCAATCAACAGCAGTTGTATGGCCACTTAAGCTCATGAAACAACTTTGCTTGCCTACTGCCCATAAGTTAACTTTTTTATCATCACCTCCAGTGACTAAAACTCTACCTGATTTGTGTCCGAGTGCTAAACAGTTGACATTTGAATTGTGAGCCATAAAATCTTCTGCAAAACAAATATTTTGTTAAATTTTGATAAATACTTCATGTTGTTTCTAGATAAACTTATTACCTTTTTATATATTGAATGTATTATTAATAAAAAATAATTTTAAGCTACTATTTTTTAAGCTACTATTTTTTAAGGCCTATGCTATTTTATTAATATA
Source organism: Neocrepidodera transversa (assembly GCA_963243735.1). NCBI lineage: Eukaryota > Metazoa > Arthropoda > Insecta > Coleoptera > Chrysomelidae > Neocrepidodera > Neocrepidodera transversa. The sequence goes on along the minus strand of OY725347.1, from coordinate 22,767,358 downwards.
GATGATGTGGTTAACATGTGTTACTCTTTCTTGGTTAATCAGTAAAAATACAATAGATCTTTGATTTAGAACCTTTTAAATTGGTTTTAATGAAGATAAATATAGTAAGAAAATTCATAAAATCAGCTTTTATTTATCAAAATTTAGGGTCTGGCAGATATCATTTATTTTTTAAATTTATTTTAAATGTTTATGTTTCAATCCAGATGAAGAATGAATTTTGTTTGAACTAGACATATTAAAAGATGTGAAATGAGAGAAAAATAATTAAGTAAATATAAGATAGATATTTTATTTAGATAGAATTATTTTTAATAAATGTATGGTCTTTTAAGGTTAGGTTATATACTATATAATTCTTTTAAATTGACCCCGTATTTGCTACATTTAAAATGCATAAATATAACACAATCGTCATAATTTATGTTAAAAATTTACAAATTTGCAGATAATAAAAGTAGATAAAATACCAAATACTTACGGAATTTCCAAGATCTTTTAATTGAAGCCATTGCACCAGAGTTATTTTTTTATTAGTTGTATTCACCTCAAGCCCATTGTAATGTTCACCAACTAGGATAAAAATAGCACTAGAAGATATGAATAGGAACAGAGTTTAAATAATAAAAAAAATACACATTTGGATGGTTTTCAAACATTTCCTTGACATGTTTTTTAAACATCGCCTTATAGGGTTTTTTAAATCAACAATAAATGAATAAAAATGCTTGCAAAAAACTATCTTATGGTACTGTTTAATAAGGATAACGGTACCACTTCTAGGTTTTTTTTAGATTTTGTTTTATTGAAGGACGATTACAATTAATATCAGATGTCACTTGTCAGAGTCATTAAAATACAAGAAAAAGAAGATAAATTGTGAGATTGACTGTTACTGCTGTAGGGATAAGATAGTTATCTCGGATTTCTACCATAGAGATGTAATAAGTATATAGAGAACATGCATGAGACAGACTTATGGGTATTTAAACTAAATCCGAAATTCATAACATCTAGACTCGAAAAGCACATTTTCCTTTGATTTGGACTCATAAAAATTAATTAGCGTCGTTGGTTCAAGGACGTAGTAATTATTGTCATATATTCATAGACGTGTCCAAACCTCAGAGTAAATATATATAGAGAGGGCATTCTATCCTTTTTTATTAAGCCAACATCTAGTTAACTTTTGTTGACATCGTCCTCTAGAGATTCCATAAGCGTACTTTCAAGCAGGATAATTTAAAATCATACATTAAATAGTTTACAGTTTGTGAATTGATTTGTATTATTTTTTAGTGTTATAGGTTGTACCGTTGTCTGTATATTCAGACAACGGTTGTACTAAATATTTTTGTAAACATTTTGAACTATTTTAAGTGATTTTCTTGAGAGGTTGCTAACCATGAGAAAGAAATGTGAAAAATGTGGTGCTTTTCTCAAGCCATTAGATAATCAATCTTACACTTCACAAGTAAGTTAGGAAAGTAGTTATATACCATTCACATTTTTTTATGTTATTCGCATTTACTCCTTACTGTAAACAAGGTTTTGGAAACAATAAAAAATATTATTTATTTGATTCCATTATTAAATACGTACATTTAATATAAATTTACAAGCATTTGCTATGGTTTTAATGTTAATATATTTATTAGTATTAAAGAAAATACAACTTTATCGAAATTATATAACTTCTCACGACATATTTAATTCAAATGTGATATATTAATAACATGTAAAATACCCAATTTTAATTTTCTATTTTTTGCTATAATAAATAAAAAGTTATAATTCTTCGCGTCGCCACTGTCTAATACTTCACGTCAATTTTTATTGTTGATTTCGTCCTCTGCACGAGATTTTTCTGCGCGTCTCACGTCCCTCGCCTACAAACTTTGCCGAGAGAGAGGGCTAGATGTTGGCTTAAATTTTGTAAATGACATTAGATATACAGGGCATATCTAGTAGTTCCTTTATCTGAGGTCCAAACCGTATATCGATGTAATATTTTTTTGCTGAAAAGAGTGAGGAAGATAGCGTATACGTTCGGTCTAGCGCTATCTCTAACATCCTAACTACATGATACTGTTTTGAGAGAGATATAGGAATTGACCGAAGCTTCGTTTCATCTGTTTCTCTCCAAATAGCACAATGGGCATGTTCTGTAATTTTAACAGAACATTTTCAAGTGTTGTCGATTTAAGGCGAAAATGATACTGAAATTACTGATCAGTAAAATTTTTAACAGTTTCTTCAACAAAATTGCAAATTTTGATAGTAATTTCTGTTTCTTCTTCATCACCATCATCATGAAAAACATATTTACCGCAAAATGTAGGGGAAGAAGTCTGTTTACGTTCATTTTTAAAAATCAAAATATAAATAGTTTTTCGAGGTTATAAATTGTTTCTCTTAAGGCGGCCTTGCATACCCCAGCTTCTAGAAACCAGCTTCTAAATTATAACCAATCACATTGCTCAATTTCTTTCCGCTATTTTTCAAGGTCATGCCGCTAAATGTTGGGTGAAGTTTATCTTTTTAGCGGCTTTTTCACATTTTATCTCCTTTTATTGTCATACCTCTCTTTATCTATGCTCATTTCATAACCAAACTTCTTTGTTTGTGGCTAGGCTTCTAGGTTGTGTTTACTGTAGTATTTTAAAAATAAAAAGCAAAATGACTACAAAAACGACAAGCGTAAAATTCGAAGTAAACTGATGTATTTACAATTTTTAGTGGACAACGATATAGCATTGTTATTGTACAGTTGGGGCTGAAAGAAGTTTGTGTGCAAGGCATGGAAACAAAAGTTAGCTTCTAATTAATAAGAAGTCAACTTGTAGAAGCTGGTATGCAAGGCCGCCTTTAAGCGTTCGAGCGTTCTCCTTTAACTCTCTTATGACGTCACGTTCTCTTTATCTACCCCGCTCGCTCTACCGAGCGTCAACCCGAACTCACCAATCGTAGCTCCAAAATATAGGTGGAGTTATTGGGAGACAAATACTCACGATTGTGCACATGCGTTGATAATGATAGATTAGGTTTTTCTGATTATTGAGAAAAAAAATAAAAAAAAAAACAAAACTACTATCAGAATCTAACCGGGGTTAATTATTTATGAAAAACTGCATTTATTTGTGCACTTAATTTTTTTGGAGTATTTGTCTCCAAATTGCAAGTAATTGTCTCCCAATAGCTCCTCCTCAAAATCTAGCTGTCAATCGATAGACGCACACAGAGGCGTGCATCTGAAAGTATTTTCGAAAATAGCTGGTTATTATTTAAAAAAGATATATAAATATTTGCAAATACCTTTTAAAATAAAAATATACGTATAAACTGAATGTTACAGATATATCTAATGAATTAACCTTCGGCGAAATACAAGCCATTTTGTTGTGTTGTGTTTTTGTGGTTACAGTTATTATTTAATTCAATTACGATTTTCATTTCGAATAAAACTAAAATAGATAATTTTGGAAAAATTCATTTTAAAACTGGCAATATTACATTTAGTTAAATATTATTCTTTATTGAAATAGTTCATATAAAGTATAAATTTAATCAAAATTATAAGCAGAATTTTCATCATGCCACTGACCAGTTTTTTGTTTTAATTAAAAGAGGCAAAAGTGTAACGCAACGCCTCTATACCATAGCCCCCGCTCCATAACTTTCGGAGCACATATCAGTTTTCTAGTTTCGGCCAGAAATACAATGTCCCGTAACCGGTTTGACAGTAAATGCTAACCATTTCTTATTCCATATGTGCCGCTTTTTACTACGGCCGCCAATACTTCACCTTCGGTGAAGTATGGCAAACCGTAGTATTGAAATCGTGCAAAAATCTCAAATTTTTTTTTTGCTCCAAATGACTTAAAATGTCATGAAACGTGAAAAAAATTGATTTTCAGCGAAAAAAGTCTGTCTGTGTGGATGTCTGTGCGCACGATAACTAGAGAACGGTACGGCTGATCTAGTTTATATTTCTTATTATTTCAAGTGCTACGAAATCCATTAGATCACTCTTGGATTTCATATTTTTTAAATTAACTGTAGAGTTCTGTCGTTGCGTGTGTGGTGACATAAAAAAACTGTGGAGGCGAACCGGAGTGTGTAAAGCCACCTTAAAAAATGTATGAACTCAATCCAGTGTTGCCAAATATATACGAGGGGAACTGAATACTCTATAGTTGAAAAGGCCCAAGAAGAAATTAGTTGGTAACCTTGCTTTATTTTAACTTCCCGGTTGTTTTCGTTTTCAAGAAATCTGTGTTTATTCGATATTAATCTACAGAACTCATTACATTTGATCAAGTTAATTTACGGTAATTTTAATGTTAGTTAGGTAAATTCGGTTTCGAAACTTAAATAATAAATAATAGTGCCCAATATATCCAAGGTTGGTATATACAAATTCTACAATATTAGTTTGTTTAACATAACTTATAATTACATTTAGATATTTACAGGATAAATAAATAATTAGTAATATAAAGACATACACAAAATATAAGTTTAAATAAAATCACAGTAAAATAAAAATTAATTTTAAACCGGGTAAATTAACACAAAATTGTACACATCTAAATTAAGATAAGGAAATAATGTGTAAATAATGCCAGACATGGGCATCCACTCTTCAAGGACGACCTAAAACCAAAAATTATATATGAAAAACAATGCACAATGCAATATTTACAGAATTACATCAATTAATTGTATTTCAAATGCCAAAATTTACTTTTACCTGTTCTTTCTTCTTCTTCATCACTGATATAAGTAGACATGCCACTCACTGCACCCCTTGTGGAAGTGGCTTGCATTAATTCCTGATCAGGAGCATTTCTGTTTTCATATAAAAGAATATTTAGAGTCTCCTCAAAAATTCTAGCCTCTGGACATTCCACCTTTGTGTGTTTTTTGTCTGTAGCATATACAATTGAGGTACAACAAACCTCAGAAACCTATAAAAATATTTATAAATAAATTATATAATAATAGAACTGTTTCGAACCTTTTTCCCATGTCCATAAAAGACCCAACAACAAATTTCACTGGTACTAATAACATCTTTTAAAAACAAAACCCTGTTGCTGTACCATAAGTTTAACTTATCAAACAGTTCAATATTTTTCAATAAATTATCATCAGATGCCATAGTGTAAGAATATTTATTATTATGCCTGTTGATGAGTAATTTTATAGCTGGTTTTGTAGTGGAACTTATCAAAGTCTCCTCTTCCTTTTGAGAAGTAATTAATGGTACTCTACAAATAGGTTCCAATTCTACTCTTTCTTTCTTGGCTAGAGCTTTATTGCACGATTCAGCCAGTTCTTCTATGCAGTAGTATTTTGCTTCAGCTAAAAGTTCAGCGATTTCTTTTGTAGATTCTGGTAACGGAACACTACCATCTCTGAGGAAGTTTAAAATTGTGCCAAAATGTTTACCACGTCTATCGATAAGAATCCATCCTAAAACAATTATTAAATCATCAAAATTTCAAACAAAAAATTTAATCTTACCATCTGAATCAGAAAGAACTTCCATTCTGCCACTAAACATTGCTCTAAGCATAGTATCTTGCTTAATAAGGGTGCCGATGGTTGTATAATGTAAGCAGCCTCCCACATTGAGCTTGACATATTCTGAGGGATTACCTTTTATAGTCGTTTTTCCAGACATATTGTCTAATTCAGAATTAAGCATTCAGAGCTTAAGGTAATTACTTTTCTCTGTATGTTATTTCCTAAAACACATTACATATATGTAATTGGAAATTTTTAGTTATATGTAATGTAATTTAGTTTTCTTAAATATTAAAGCATTAAACGGTTACTTACATCAATTAAAAAAGTATCAAAAAAAAGTTAATCCTGAACACATGTACTTAATAATGGAAAATTTTACCTTAAAAATATCCTCAATATTAATTTTTCCAAGAATGATATTTTTATAAAAATTGAGATATATAATGTAAATATGTCATTATCTTCTTTTTTATTCTGCCTAATTTGTTAACTGTGTAAGACGTACCTGTCCAATAATTTAATTAAAAAAGAAGGAAATACGTCTTTCACTTTCATTGTTGCCAAGTTGCAGGAGTGATTAACCGGAGGAAAGTATTCCACACGACGCGGGAGTGTCTAAAAAATATCATATTTCAAAGAGAAAACTTCGGACGCTAACGGTTGTATGGTTAAAGTTTATGTACAGAAGGAGTACAGAAAGCTAAAATTAATATGTGTGTTACAAATAAATTAAATAAAATATAATGTAATATTCATGGTTTATATTCAATATTAGACTTTTTGTTTATCGACAGTTTTAGCCGAGCGCGTTAATTTAAGGCGCTGGTTTAAATAAGCAATAGTTTCCTCGAAGGCTTCGGTTTGAATCCTAATGCTGTTAACTTTTTTTTTATTTTTTTTAGAAACGTGTTTACTGTTTTTATTGGAATTTTATTTTTTATAAAAAGGTATAAATGTTTTTCCCTGGAAAATGCGAAAATAGAAAAAATATAGGGAAAAGTAGTAAAAAATGGGAAAAATGTTTTCCCTGTAATAATTCAAAAATAGGAACAACTAGAGGAAAACTAGGATAAAAGGGGGAAAAATTTGAAAAAGCCAGGTAAAAATAAAAAATAATTATTGAAAAATAGCAAAAGCATTTTCCGTGGAAAAATGAGAAAATAAGAAAAAATAATGAAAAATATTTTACAAATAACGCGAGAATAGAGAAAAATAGGAAAAAATAGCAAAAAACGGAAAAATAGGATAAAATAAGAAATAATAAGAAAGAAGTTGAGAAAAAATAGAAAAAAGCAGAAAAATAGACTAAACAGAAAAAATAAGTAAAAACAGGGAGAAATAGAGAAAAATAAAAGTCTCGGAAACCAGGCACTAATTGTTTAAAATTTTTACATACTTTTTGACAACACTGTGCGACTAGATACACGTTAACCTGTGGATAATTTTAGAAATTACCCACACGTGAAACGTGATTCGCTTAAATAATAAGTTTGAACATATGTATGCATGAGCTCTGAGTCCGGGAATCGAGTCCCACATGCCCCTTTATTTATTTTTTTAAGCACAGGTTAGATTTAGATAGTAAGAATTCTTTTAATATTTTTTAAATATACAGGCTAGATTTGGATAGTAAAGACTTCTTTTAATAAAATAAATATTTTTTTAGGTCAGATAACCAAGTTTAATATTTTAACGTGTGGGGAATTTCTGAAATTATCCACAGGTTAAGGTTAACGTGTGTGTAGTCTCGGACTTTTGACAAAATAATCTCAATTAAAAAATTTAATGAATAACTATCAAATTTCGACCACTGGGCGACGCACTATTATAGCAGTTAATTTAGATTTATAATAGGTGTAAATTTTTGTCTTAAAGTTGCAGTATTCAAAAAAATTGTTTTTTCGTCAAACAAAATATTTTATTAAACTTATTCATATTTGTCCTATATACTCTATCAAAAAATAATCTGTCTACTTCTTACTGCAAACCGATGACGTTTGTGAGGTATATATTTGTGGAAAACTTCATAAATTTATTTTCAACCAATTAGAAGGCTCCTTTTTGTAACAAGTAAAAACAACTTCTATTGTAAAAATACAGTGCGTCATATTAAACTAAACTCATCGGAAATAGCAACTCCAATTTATGAAGTGTTCTTACCGAATCTCCTCTACCCAGCAGAATTAATTCCCGATAATTTTGCTGCTAGGGAGATTGTGAATATTGTCCTCCTTTTAGTCGCTCCTCAAATTGCGAGTGTCGGATTGGACAAAATGTTATGTACAACTAGAGAGGCGCGAAATTTATCAATTTTTTGTAAAATTGAAATTTTAGATAACACTGGTGCCATGAATTTAATAAAAAATGTCGGTGGTGTAGTGAACGATTGGTACTTTCAGAGTTTTCGAAAAAAAACTTATGTAACGGGTTTTTGTCCGTTAACTTGATTCAACTAGAGGCGGTGAGAGATAGAGGCAAACGGACAACGGCAATCGACTCAGCATCGTTAAAAACCCTTAAAATGATATTAATCTTTGACCTATTTTTACTTTCTCCCAACATACATACTTTTAGTCCAATAGTAGAATAAATACGTAAAGAAAAATCATGCGTCGAACCAAAGACAAATTGGTATTAGGGTCTAACTTCGTTATAAATATAGTCGGATTTTGATGGGACAAACGGTTTTATTTAATTATTTATTTTTTAATACAATACTCCAGGTCAAACCCAATTACAGAGTAGGAATTGATCGTATATATAGTGAATACATCATCGATTTTGAACATGAATAATAAAACCTCATACATATTAATTAAATTTTCCTAAAAAGCAACTAAATAATCAAGATAAAAAGTGGGATTTTATGTCCGACAGCTTACAATAAAATATATCCAAATCATTGCTAACATAATTTGTCATTTTACACATGGTATGGGGCGGAGAAATTCTCCAGAATTTTTGTGCGAGATGTATTTACATAAAAAGTACTGGGGTGTCTGGAAGAAGTTCTGGGAATGCAAATATTATAAATTTTTCCAATAAGGTTGGGCAGTCAATAATACTGTTAATAATTTTATAAGTCGACAGTACTACACTATATAATAATCACGCCTTCTTTCGAGACTGCAAAAATTATGCCTTTGTAATAACTCAGAGTGAGGTGTGCCTATTGGTGAATAAATGCCTTCAGTTTTTAGGCTTAGCAGTTTTAGAAATCGTCTTTGAATGGCTTCTGTTCGATCTATATAATGATGATAAAACGGACTCCACACAACTGAAGCATATTCTAACTTTGATCTTATAAAAGCGTAGAATAAGGTTTTTAAGGTAGAGCTTTCTTTGAAATCACTACAACTACGTGCAATTACTCCATACATGCGATACGAGGAGGATACAATATTTTTATTAAATGATAGTGCAGTGTCAAAGGTGACGCCAAGATCCGTAAATGTTTCCGGTCGCTCAAGGGCAACGTTTTCAATTGTATAATCAAAGAATAGTATATTCGTTTTGAAACTATAAGACATAGCTTTACATTTATCCGGATTTAGTGGAAAGTTATTACGGTAACACCATTCAACTACACGCCTTAAATTTTCCGAGAGGTTTTCGCAATCACCTATATATATTCTCCAAGAGGCAGTATAGTTTTAGATCATCGGCATACAAAAGGAAATATACATCTATAACTTTAGCAATATCATTTATAAAGATAATAAAAAGCAGTGGCCCCAGGTTCGGCCTTGTGGAACACCGGAAGAAGCGGTATATTCGGCAGACTTAAACTTAAAGTTGTACATATTTCTTTCGATCCCATAAATAGGATTGAAAGAGTGCAATTAAAGATGGAGATAATTCAAATACAACAAGTTTGTTAAGCAAAATGCCATGGTCAAGTCTGTCGAAGGCCTTAGAGAAGTCTGTGTAAATCAAATCAGTTTGAGCTCGCTGTTGTCAATAGATATATTTGGGTAAAGGTCAAAAGGTTAGTGACTGTTGAACGACTTTTCATAAAACCGTGTTGATTTATACTTATATTGCAACTTACATGTCGACTTATAACTCGCCGAAGTTGCATATAATAGAGATAGGCCGATAATTTGATATATCTCGCCTATCTCCTTTCTTAAAAATGGGACAGACCTTTGACGATTTCCATATCCTCGGTATTGTAGCCAATTTTAAACAGATGTTTACCGATAGAGGACGAGAAAGTACACAGAAGCACAATCTTTTAGAACAAAAGGTGGAATATCATCTGGTCCGGTAGTCTTCTTTGGCTTAAGTGATCTTAGTGCATCATAAACTTCCTTTTCACTGAAGCTTGTAATATTTAAAAAGTGATTATTAATTATCTGTTCCGTAATTGGTAGAACATGAAATATGTAAAGTTTCGATCATCTTCTATAGTATATAAGATATACACAGAAAGGACAATGGGCATCTTGGACCCACCCTCAACAGCAATAAAATATATGTCATCAGAAAAGGTATTTTTATATAGAATATAATAATTTTAATTCAAAAACGTACCGTCGGTACCGCAGTCCCGAAGTTATATGGATTTAAAGTTATAGGATTATTGATTTAAATGACAGGTTTATAATTAAAAAACTTGTTTTTATTTAAGAGAACTGGAGTAGAAACAATATAATACACAACTCGGAAAACAGTGTTCTTGACAGAAATAAGTTCTTGACCATGCAGTCTCGGACTATTTTTCCAGCCCTCGCTATCGCTTGGCCGCAAACTACATCGTCGACTGGTAATTAACACTTGCCTATTTTAAATGTCTGTATTTAATAGAAAATGTACATACATCTGTTAAAAAGGATAAATCACGAAAATGATATTCCAAATGGAAGGTACGTCAGAGATTGTTGTGAATACCGTGGACCTCCCTGTATATCAGGGTGAATCACGACCGACGCAACGAAGTTTTGTGGCGAAATGGAATATATTCGTAAACTTCTATTGCAATGGCATTATGTAAGTCAATATATAAGGACTACATTTTAAAAATATTTATAAATATACAGGAAAGTGAAACGTATGAAGTTCATATTTTTTTTTTTTTGGAACACTCCATATTTTTTTACATTTTAGACTCGTCCTGAGAAGCTGATTTCAAAAAACTATTACACTTATATTATAAAATTAATAGTTTTGAAGTTATAGCCAATTGAAAATCGCATTTTTTTCAACTTTAAATGAGTGCTACGGCCAAACGACATAAAATCGGATAAAACGGCTTACTTGTCCCTATCTTAACTTTTTGAATTCTACGGTAAAAGAATAAAATGTATACAGGATGATCAAAATTTGCGTACTTTTGATCCGTTTTATCCGATTGTATGTCGTTTTTGGCCGTAGCACTCATTTAAAGTTAAAAAAAATGCGATTTTCAATTGCCTATAACTTTAAAACTATTAATTTTATAATATAAAAGTGTAATAGTTTTTTGAAATCAGCTTATCTCAGGACGAGTCTAAAAATGTAAAAAAATATAGTGTTCCATTAAAAAAAATATGAACTTCATATGTTTCACTTTCCTGGTGGACCTTGATTTTATAAATATTTTAAAATGTATAGTCCTTATATTGACTTACATAATACCATTGCAACAGAGGTTTACGAATATATTCCATTTCGCCACAAAACTCCGTGGCGTCGGTCGTGATTCGCCCTGTATATACAGGGAGGTCCACGGTATTCACAACAATCTCTGACGTACCTTCCATTTGGAATATCTTTTTAGTGATTTATCCCTTTTAACAGATGCAGGTACATTTTCTATTAAATATAGACATTTAAAATAGGTAAGTGATAATTACCAGTCGAGGATGGATGCGCCCAAGCGATAGCGAGGGCTGGAAAAATAGTCCGATACTGGTCAAGAACTTATTTCTGTCAAGAACACTGTTTTCCGAGTTGTGTATTATATTGTTTCTACTCCAGTTCTCTTAAATAAAAACAAGTTTTTTTAATTATAAACCTGTCATTTAAATCAATAATCCTATAACTTTAAATCCATATAACTCGGGACTGCGGTACCGAAGGTACGTTTTTGAATTAAAACTATTATTCTATATAAAAATACCTTTCTGATGACATATATTTTATCGCTGTTGAGGGTGGGTCCAAAACTCTATAAAAATGCCCATGGTCCTTGACTTTAAATTTTTGAAAACTTGAAAAATTACGGCAAATATATTGCCGTTTTTCACTTGTTTAATATTATAAATAAAATTAATTTATTTATTAAAGTTATAAGCTTCAAACAGTGCCACATATTAAAATTGTATTTCTTTTTTTTATTATTTAGTATAGATTTTATTTTAAATTTCTAATTTTGATTCTGTTGAAAAAAATTAATGAGTTAATAAGTATTAATGTTTATTTAATGTGTAAATAAAAACACAAGTCATTCAATTCTGATAGAACGCTTAGTACCAATGAATCTTAGATTTTGACAAAAGAAATGTACATGTAAAGTTTTATGCCAAAAATGTTTAGCAATCTATCTTCCGTCTATTGGGAATAAATAGTATATTATCTACCAAGGGACTAAAGTATCATTTTAGTCACGTGGTACATACGCTATATTTTGCACATCAGGGACTAAAACTTTGAAATTCAGACGATAATTATGTGAAAAGAAACACTTAATATTATTTCAAAACGATAACTTAATCCATTACTCAATGGTTATGAAAAGTTATTAAAAAAAAAAAGATTAAATAAGCTAACCTGTTGGGGTTTTGAACCTGTGTCTTCTTGTTTACACGGCTATTGTTTCTATTGGTTTTGTTATTCGAGGGACTAAAATTTTATTAATCTCTCGGGCGGGCGACTAAAAATATTTTAATCTGAAGACAGTAAAAGTAGCACATTAGTCCCTAAAATGAGAGAGTAAAATGCATATTTTTTAGTCCCTGAGGTGCAAAAAGATATTTAATGCCTTTACTGCTTCCTTCTATTTCTATTTTCTAAATAAATAACCAATTAATTAATTTATTGTTCGTTTCAGAATTTCCCTACAGAAGAAAACAAAAATGGTTCTCCAACATATCGCATTAAGGTAAGTTACAAAATAAATTACACCATATCAATTATTTATTTAATTAACAAAAAAAACTTCTCAACATAACATCTTTAATCACAACTAGATAATATACATGACAAATAAATAATTAGTAGTAAAAAGACCTACACGAAATATAAATTAAAAACGAAATCACAGTCAAATAACAATTGATTAATAAACTGGGCAACTAAAGTTAATGAAAATTGTGCACGTTAAATTAAAAATGAGACAATGATTTATAAACGACACCTATCCTACTCTTCAACATTCAAGGACGAACTAAAACAAAAAATATGTATTAAAGGACGGTAGCATTAAATTAACACAGAAATTATAAAAATGCACAGTGACTATTTTAGGTGAATATTTCCCAGCAGGGAAATAGTCGATTGTATTTAATCTGATTGGATCGTGAGTTCTACAATATATAAAAAATTCACCAAAAGCCAATTTCCCAATGATGAGGTGCATGGTTCTTTCTCTCTAATCCTAAATCAGAGATGAGCAATCTGGGTTAGACGAATTCTTAAAAAAGCTATAGGATAAAAAAATCAAGCAAAAATGAAATGTTGTCATGGTTATTATGAGGGGAGAGTATTGATTGTTAAAAGGTAATGGGAAATTTATTACAGTTTGAGAGACAAGAACCATTGTAAAAGATTGATAATGAAGAATCAAATAAAGTAATAAAAGTGCAAACAAAATTTTATTGATTAAAATTGTAAAAAAGAGGACTAAAAGAATATTAACAGGAGTAAAAGAATATTAACAGGCGGTGAAATGAAGAGACTGTAAGAGAGTAGATAATAAGAAAAAGTTCGATTATAAAAAGAAGCAAGAATATTCAGAGGTGAACAGAATATAGTGAAATATATTTGGTAATTTCTTTATAGAATGAACCTAACCCAGGTTGGATATCTGAAGTGTGCAGGTTGTTTTCATATAAATTCACATACAATTGCAAAAAAATTGATAAAAAAAAGGTGGCTTAACATAAAGTTTTACCTGTTCTTTCCTCTTCTTCATCACTGATATAAGAAGACATACCACTCACTGCACCCCTCATAGAAGTTGCTTGCATTAATTCTTGATCAGGCGCATTTCTACTTTCATATAAAAGAATATTCAAAGTTTCCTCATAGATTCTAGCCTCTGGGCATTCCACCTTTGTATGCTTTTTATCTGTAGCATATACAATTGAAGTACAACAAACCTCAGAAACCTACGAAAATATTTATTAATAAAACAATATTTAATAAAATAGCAGTTTAGAACCTTTTTTCCATGTCCATAAAAAACCCAACAACAAATTTCGCTGTTACTAATAACATCCTTCAAAAATAACACTCTGTTGCTGTACCACAAGCTCAATTTATCAAAAAGCTCGATATTTTTCAACAAATTATCATCAGATGCCGTAGTATATGAATATTTATTATTATGTCTGTTAATGAGCAACTTAATAGCTGGTTTCGTAGTAGAACTTATCAAAGTCTCCTCTTCTTTTTGAGAGGTGATTAAGGGTACTCTACAAATAGGTTCACCTCTTTCTTTTTTGGTTAGGACCTTATTACATGATTCGGCCAACTCAGCTATGCAATAGTACTTTGCTTCTGCTAAAAGTTCAGCGATTTCTTTTGTAGATTCTGGTAAAGAGACGCTGCTATCTCTAAGGAAGTTTAGAATTATGCCGAAATGTTTACCACATCTATCAATAAGGATCCAACCTAAAAATATCCTAAATCAGCAATATTTCAAACAAACATTTATCTTACCATCTGAATCTGAAAGAACTTCCATTCTACCACTAAACATTGCTCTGAGCATAGTATCTTGCTTGGTGAGAGTGCCAATGGTTGTGTAATGCAAACAGCCCCCCACATTGAGCTTGACATATTGTGAGGGGTTACCTTTTATGGTTGTTTTTCCAGACATAGTATTTAATTCAGAATTAAGCATTCAGATCTTTTAGTAGTCACTTTGTTGAGTATCAATGAAAAACACTACATATAATACACAATTTCTGATTATATGTAATGTGAATCGAAGTTATTCCAAATGTTACATTCCACTAAAAATAAAAATTAGAAAAGATGTAACGGATTGGTGGTTTAGTCACCAAGAATCAAACATCCTGTTATTTTTTAGAAATCTGTTTTAAACATTTAACAGCGTTCAGTTTTACTTACCACAAACCTCAATCCTAATTTTTGTAAAGATTTTTTTTTGTTTAATATGTCATAATCTCCTTTTTCTTCGTCTTTTATTTATCTAGCGAACCATTGAACTATTTGGAAAAAACATATGTGGTCTCTCAAAAAAAGAAGCAGGTAAAATTGTGATGGTGATCCAATGTTGCCAAGTCGCTATATATCTTAAAATCAAGGTATTTTCCTTTATTTTAGCTTGGCACCATTAAGGGCATATTAGCAAATATATAATGCAGGACAAATACGCACGAATTTATGAGTTTTTCATACTAATATGAACAATATGTAAATTCGGCAAGATTATACTGTTTATACTGTTAAAGAAATTGTTACCGAATATTTACCAAATATTGATTCGTCCGGAGTGTTTAAAAAATAATTCATGGGGTTTAAAAATTTAGACCTATACTTATACATTTCAGAATAATTAATGGTAAATAAAAAAAATTGTGCGGTAGGGGGACCCCCTTTAGGAACGAAGTTCCTTACGTTATTTTTTTATTTCTGATGAACTTATTTAAATATCTCTCTCTCCCTCTCTTTTCGTTTTTTATTATTTCTTTTTATTTTTCCTGTTTTGCATAATTTGTTCCTATTTTTCCCTATTTATCCATATCTTTCTCTACTTTTTCCTATATTTCTCTTATTTTTTTCTATTATTCGCTGTTTGTCCCTATTATTCCTATATTTCACCTATTTTTGCCTATTGTCCCCACTTCTCCTAGTTTTCCTATTTTTTCTTATTTTTCCAATTTTTTATTATTTTTCATTATTTTTTTCCTATTTTTACTTTATTTTCCCCTCTTTTTCAAGTTTTTTTCCCATTTTTTTCAATTTTTTTCTCGTATTTTCCCCCGTTTTTCCATGTTTTTTCCTTATTTTTTCTTTATTTTTCCGCATTTTTCCATAATTTTCCATGTTTCATTGTTTTTTTCTATTTTTTCCCCATTTTAATTTAATTTTCTCTATTACTTTCCCGACCTTTCATCCGAGAAGGGAAATTGTTGTAAACAAGCTATAATCTGATTGTGCTGAAATTTGGTATATGGGAAACCCATATCCGTCGGAAGAACCCATTAGCTTTTGTATGACATCTGTCAAACGGAAGTGTCATTGTCAAAAATTGACAGAAGCAATATGTTATATTAAAAAAATCATACAGAGTATTTCATTACAAATGTCGCTGACCAACGTGGGTCTTTACAAAATTTAGTTTTGTTTTGATTGCAACAACGTGGTGCAGGATCCTGAAGGATTGAAAAAATCTGGTAAGATTCTTTTTATTACCATAATTGTTGATATCGGTGATTTTAGCACCCGGCCGGCCAGCACCAAGCTTATACCGAAGTAATCTTGGCTCACGGCCGGCCAACTCCAAGCGGCACTTTTCCACCACGGTCAAATACTTTTACAAATTCATTCTGCCGATTTGGGGTCTAATCAGACAAAATTTCTTGTTTTATTAATTTGTTTACATTTTTTGTGGCGTTGATAATAGGCGGCCAAGAACAAAAATTTGCTGATTACATAGAGAAATGGAAGGACCATTCAGACAAAATTTTTCGTTTACATTCATCTCCCCCAAAGGGCCAGCTAAAAAAATCGAAAAGTAGATTTTCGTAGCGGTCGAACAAATTTCAATATTTTTTTTCGGGGTTGACAATATAGGCGGCCACGAACAAAAATTAGCTGATTGCACAGAGGAATGGAAGCACTATTCAGATAACATTTTTTGTTTACATACATCTCCCGCAAAGGGCCACCTCCAAGAATCTAAAATTAGATTTTCGTAGCCGTCAAACTAATTTCAATATTTTTTTTTTCGGCGGTTCAGAATAGGCGGCCACGAACAAAAATTAGCTGATTATATAGAGGAATGGAAGCACTATTCAGGCAAAATTTGTTCGACCCCTACGAAAATTTAATTTTAGATTCTTGGAGCTGGCCCTTTGGGGAGATGTACGTAAACGAAAAATGTTGCCTGAATAGTGCTTCAATTCCTCTATGTAATCAACTAATTTTTGTTCGTGGCCGCCCATTCTCAACCCCCTAAAAGAAATATTGAAATTTGTTCGAATGCTACCAAAAATCTACTTTTCGGTTCTTGGAGCTAGCCCTTTGGGGGAGATGTTATAAGCCTTGTGCTGGCCGGCCGGGTGCTAAGATCACCGACGTTAATTGTTGAACATATTTTAACTGAAAAGTAAGAAAATTTAATATATTATTATTGGAATTTAATAATTTTGAGATTATTAAATTAATACAAAAATAATTTGACATTATCTAATAAATATAAAGAAACGACATAATAAATTTCATAATTTCATAAATAGTGACAGTTATGACAAAACCATAATATACAGTGTGGAATAGTAAAAGAAATATACGTGGTAGTGAAAATAAAAAGTTTTAGTAATAAAAAAAAAAACAAAATGGACTTAAGAGGGGAAAAAATTGGACGAATGGAAAAGTTGGAAATAGGACAAGAAGATTTTGAAGAAATTCAGGAACAAATTGTAGAAGAATGTGATGGAATAAGTATAGGTGAACCAAAAGAAGAGCAAGTACAAGAAAAATAAAAGAAAAAGGAAGAACAAGAAAATATAATGGATATATTAAGACAAATAATGATTCAGATGCAAGATATGGAAAGAAAAATGTGTGAGAAAATCGATGAACCTTATAGAAAAATTGAGTTAGTAATGCAAGATAATAGAAAGATATTAAAAAAATATTAAGCAAGTAATTAAGGAAAATAAAATTGAAATGATTGAGAGAATTATAAAATGAGAAAATTACTGTATTTCAAGAAAACGAAAAAGATTCCAACCAGGCAAGAAAAGATGTAGAAAAAGTAAAAGTAGGAATACAAGAAAATAAAATAGAAAAACTAGAGACAGTAAAACAAAATATTAAAAAAGAAATACAGAAGATATGAATAATGAGAAAATAATATATAATCTGAAAAGAAATAGAAACGAAAGAAGGCATAAAGAAATTGTAACAAAATTAAAACGAAGGATCCAAAAATTAGTCAAAAGCAAGAAAAATGGAATTCAGAAAAGATATAAAAGACGTAAGGTCAAATTTAAAATTAGAAAAGAAATAAATTGATGGATTAACTGAAGATAACCGGAACAAGGACAATGAATACGAGGAGGACTACAGGAAGTCAAACATAAATTTAAATGTAAATTTGTTATAGGAAGTTTCATAAAAGTTAAATTAGTTAATGTGTTGTTAAAAATTAAAGTCTTCTAAGTAAAGGATTTAAAAAATAAATAAATAATATCAGGAATTAAAGGAAGTATAGAAGAAATTGATAATGGACATAGGTATGGGAATAAAAGGATAAATAGAATAAAGTAAGAAAACGTAAGAAATTATTATGAAGATGGTGGTAAGAAGAATAGTAATAAAGCAGAATATAAAATAATAAATTAATAAATAAAAGTGTTAAGTGCGGTAATATAATATTAATTAAATAAAAAATATTAATTTAAAAATATATGAGGTGTATGAAGTATAATAAAAGGTTATAAATATAAGCAAATAAATAATTAAACAGTAATTCAAGATAATATTAGAGAAAAGAAGATAGTATTTTATATGGAAAGATAGGAGTAAAAATAAGCTGGAAATGTTATAAAAGAATAGAAAGAAGTTAAATAAATGAAGAAAGAAAATTTTAATAAGAATTCAGAAGAAAGACAGAATAAAAATTAAATATAATTGTGCTAAAGTAAATTTTTTTTGAGGGACTTTATATTTTTAATAATCACAATAGTTATAATATAGTATAGAAAGGTAGGAAATTGACATTTAAAATTTTCCATAAATGGAAAATTTCAAATGTAAATTTGGAAATTTGTAATGAAATACTCTGTATGATTTTTTTATTATGTTTAAGTTAATTGTTAAAAGGTTTGATAGCATAAATAATTTTATTTTGTTTGAATTTTATAAACAGAGTTTATTGTTAAAAAAGTTTGATTTTAAAGAATTGTTTGCTAGTAACTGGTATATAAGATCTAAATCAACAATTGTGGAATATGAAGAATCTTTTTTTTTTGGCACATCATTATTATTATTATTAGTATGAAAAAAAAATTTTTAGGAAGAAAAAGATGAAAAAAAATAAACAGGCATGTCATAAATTTTTAAGAAAAAGAATGTCACAAGAATTTATAGAATTGATTGAAAGTTGTTATTTATAAAAAAAAATTGTAAAAAACGAAGTTGTATTTATTTATTTATTTATTTATTTATACAATTCCGTGTGACAATATAATACTGTATAAGAATAAAGTCAATATTTTATATACATGCCTAAAATTAAATCTAATATTAATTAGTTGATAGAAATTCATTTAAACTATAAAAACATTTTTCTATCAAAAAATGTTTCAATTTCGTCTTAAATTCATGGATGGCAATTTATTAAATACTCTGGGTCCTCGATGATTAGGAGAGAGTAAATGAATTTTATTTCCGAGTATCGTACTATATCCATGGAGATCTCCGTTTAATAAATAGGTATGCTTATTTTGAAGCTAAAGTTAAAATATTTAGCCTCTTGAAAATTGCTCAGCATGACGATAATCTAGAAACATTAGCAATATACCTGATAATACACTTTTGAACTATAAAAACATTAGAGGCTCTACTGGCTTCAAACCAGAGACAGATACCATACCTTAACCTAGAATCAACTTGAGCGTACTAGAGGTCACATAACTGACTTAGAGTAATTACATTTTTTAAATTGATGAAAAGAAATTTAACTGAATTTAATTTTGAAATCAAATGCTGGCAATGGTTATGCTAATTAAGATATTCAACGATATTGATTCCTAAAAAAATTATGCTGTTATGGGTATTGACCATATTTTAATCATTTATAGGAAAACGCATATCCTCTATTTTGCGAGTTATGCAATCTAACTAATTCAGTTTTTGTACGTTAAAAATCAAGCTAATACTATTAAAAAAATTTGATATTTTGCTCATTACTTTTTCACATTATTTTTGAAGATTTTTCGTATTTTTAGCTGATACAATAATTGATATGTTGTCAGCATAAGCCGTATCAGACATATTTTCAATAACTTGATCAATTTGATTAACGTATATTAAAAAAAGGATGGGCCCCAGAATAGAGCCCTGGGGGACACCCATTGTTAATTGCAACTGTTCCGAATCGTATCGTACAGGATGACGGCCATCTCCAGTTGCCTATGATACAAATTGATTTATATTACCAAGAAAATCCCTAATCCAACACGTATACCATAATGTTCCAGTTTTGAGAGCAAAATTTTATGATCCACGCAGTCGAATGCCCTGCTTAAATCACAAAAGATAGCAACAGGACATTCACCCGCTTCGAAAAACTCAACAATTTTTGTATAAAAAGAGTACATTGCTGTGGATGGTTGATCTCTGTGTTCTAAATCCATGCTGATTATTACTAAGAATATTGCATTTTTCTAAGAAATTCATGAGTCTATTTAAAAAGGCGTGTTCAAATATTTTAGAAATATTGTAAGGGATTGTAACAGGTCGATAATTATTAATCATTTTACGGTCTTTATTTGTCCAAATAGGGATGACTTTTCCTGTTTTAATTTTTTGAGGGAAGCTGCCCGTGCCAAATGATTTATTAATTAAATAAGTAAGTGGAGAAATAATGATTTCAAGAACACGTTTTAAGAGAAAACAAGGAACTTCATCGGCCTCCGCAGATCTTTTATTTTTCAGTTTATTACATAAAAGGAATAATTCAGCCTCGGTGAAATGGAGGAGAAACATCGATTGAGTATTAAAATCATTGGAAACAAATGAAAATGCCATGGAAACAAGAGAGGTGTTACTAGCGGCCTTTCTGGACATAGAAGGAGCTTTTGACAACACGTCATTAGACTCAATAGCCAGGGCGTCAAGAAACTCGGGTATTGACGCAACGTGCTATGCAGGTGGATAGACTGCATGCTATGGATGCTAATATGTACATCTCTGATGGGGGAGAAAAAGGCAGACCAGAGGTTGTCCGCAGGGGGGAGTACTTTCTCCTCTGCTATGAAATCTGGTAATGGATGGACTGCTGAGAATCCTTCAACAAGAAGGACACAAAACACTGGGATACGCAGATGACCTTATCATATTATCCCAGGGAAAATTCAACACTACGGTTAGGGAACGACTTCAGATGGCCCTAAACGCAGTTACACTCTGGACAGAGCATGAGGGTTTGAAAATCAGCCCCTCCAAGTCCAATATAATGGCAATCACCAACAGAAGGAATTTAGGGGGCCTTAGCCCACTATGGCTTCGTGGTGAAGAGGTAAATCTGAAGGAAGGGGTAAAATATATTGGGGTAATGCTAGACCCGAAACTTACCTGGAACCTTCAGATTCAAAAAATACATACGAAAGCGGTTGCTACTTTAATGATAGCTAGACGCACGTATGGGAAAACATGGGGGCTCATTCCAAAAATGGTACATTGGTTGTACAATATGGTAGTGCTGCCCATGGTAACATATACATCTCTGGTCTGGTGGCCAAAGATAAAACAACGGACCGCTGTCTCCAAATTGGGCAAGATACAAAGACTTGCCTGCTTGGGAATAGCGGGAACATAAAAACAACACCCACAGCTGCTTTGGAAACTCTTCTTGACCTCCCACCATTACAATACGTTATAATGGGGGAAGCTAGAATGGCTCTACGACGGCTAGAGAACTTACCATTCTATGAAGGAAATCATAGACTGGGACACACTAAGCTAGATCATGTGCGAGGCAACATGATTGACATGAGGTCAGACCACATGACTGCTAAATACAACTTCAACAAAGATCTGAGAATAATAATTAAGAATCGGAATGAGTTGAATACAAGCACATATTTCAGGACAAACCCTAACGGAATTACCTGGTACACAGACGGGTCAAAAACCGAAGGGGGAACTGGAGCTGGTATATACTGCGAACAGAATAGGTACCAAGAGAGTTTCTCTCTATGGAAATATACCTCTGTATTCCAGGCAGAGGTCTATGCAATACTCGAATATGCGAGAAATAGTAATATGAGAGCCCACGAAGGGAAAAGAATTATAAACTACTCAGACAGTCAAGCAGCCCTTAAGGCCATAAGGAGCCCAAAGGTGACATCTAGACTGGTATGGGAATGTGGCGAAGAACTTAGGGAACTGGCGACCCACAATAAAGTAACTTTATCGTGGGTACCAGGTCACAAAGGTATCGCTGGAAACGAAAAAGCTGACGAACTCGCAAGAAGCGGGTCGTCCACCCCATTAATTGGTCCAGAACCAGCGATTGGAGTACCAAAACGTACGTTAAGGAACCATATAAAAGACTGGATCAAGCGAAAACACAAATTGTACTGGGACAATGTACCCGGACTTCTACACGGGAAAAAGTTTATAAAAGAACCGTCAAAGAAAGTAACTGAAGAACTGATTTCAATGAGTAGGAATCATCTACGAATTACCACAGGGCTCCTCACGGGACACCTTCCCACCAGAGAGCATCTAAACAAAATGGGAATATATAACGGCGACCTTAAATGCAGACAATGCAATAAAACGACGGAGAATGCACTCCACATACTATGAAAGTGAAGTGGAGAAATAATGATTTCAAGAACAAACAAGAGAACGTCATCGGCCTCCGCAGATCTTTTATTTTTCAGTTTATTACATAAAAGCAATAATTCAACCTCAGTGAAATGGATTAGAAACATCGATTGAGTATTAAAATCATTGAAAACAAATGGCTCAACAGTGGAATTAATGTTATTAACCAGACTAAACTTATTGAACTCTGTCACTAGAGATTTAGGATCTTCTATTAAATTGTTATTTTTTGAAATAACAATATTACAAGATTCTTTACTTTTACCGGATAGTTGTCTAATTAAATTTCACGACGCACGTGTTTCATTAACAGACCTGTTGACAATATCTTGAAAGTGAGTCTTTTTCTTTCTTTTCAATAGAGCAGTATGTACCCTTTTAGCGTCATTATAATTAGGCGCCGACAACAAATTTTCTTTTTTAAAAAAATGTAGATATTTTAAGTTCGAGCTTGAAGACTTAATTTCATCATTAACCCAATTGTTTTGTTCTATTTTGCTTAATATAAGATTTCTTAATGCGAAAATTGATATTAAAATAATATAAAAAATGTCATAAGAATAGTTAAAAGCGACGTTAAAGTCATCGATTGCAAATAGAGGTAACCTATATTAGTGTCCAGCGAATTTACGAAAATTTGAACAATTATTGTACATGAAGATTAAAACAAGACATAACAGTACATAAAAAGTTAAAATTATCATTTTTATATTCATCAAAATTAAAATCACCACACAACATAAAATTAATATTTGGTTTAAAAAAGTATTCTAAAATATCGGATAACCTATCATAAAAAATGCTTATGTCTCCCTTGGAGATCTGTAAAATAAGAAAACTACATAGGATTTGTGATTTTTTGTAAACGAAACACTACACACTTCGAAGCGCTTCTCAACACAAAATATTAATGAAAGGCTATTGTTAATATTCTAATAAGAAAAAAAGTTTAAAAATAAAAAAAAAATCAAAAGTTTTAAGGTAAGATTTTTTTTGAAAAGATAGACAAGGCTGATTGGTATGTTTAAGATGATTTAAAATTTTTGAAGAATGAAGATATGATAAAGGTTGAGGAAATAAATAGACGAAACTGGTTTAGACAGGGAAGAGTGTTACAAGATTTGAAAGTCTATTTGTCGGAGGGGTCTAAAGAAGAGGAGGTGGAAACGATTTAAAATTCATATTTATTATTGGTTTTCTTTTGTGATGTTTGTTATTTTTTTATATAGAACCCACCCCAAAATGAGAATTTTTCCAAATTGAGATATAAATTCATAACAATATAGATATCTGAAAAAGTATTCGTCTCTAGATACTCGTTGGGAAAGTTTTGTGGCGACACAACCGATTTTTTTCTCTATTTTAAAACAATAATCAAGCACTATGCTTATTATTATTATTAATCATTACATTGTAAGTATTAGCATATTTAGTAAAAGGTGTGTCCAACTTTGTAATTTTTATTTCTTCTATTGAACTATGTATTATATTCTAGGCCTGAAGATGGCTTTTTAGACGAAACTAGTTGTCTCCAACCTTTGTTTGAAAATTATATTATATTGTGGTACATGATTTTGAGTTCATTTAATGATAATTATAAATGATTGATATTTCTTCCACTACTATCGTGTTGATTTTAGATAATGCCGATCGATCAAACTATATTTATTTTATACAAACAAATAAATTATTGAAAAAAGTAATCTGAATCTCAATTATTTTGATATTAATTTCGATAAAACTAATATAATGTCCATTAATTTTTGTATTAGAATTGCAGTCATTCTAATAGTTACCATGTTGAAATATTATTTAAAATTTGAATTTTTTAAAAAAAATTCCCACGATTGTTTGGTTTGTGCAATAAAACCCGGAAATATGTTAAGTTTGGGGGTGGTCTATTTAATTTTCTCAGAGTGTCCCCATAACAATCCTGTCAAGAAAGCAGCTTTTAGAAATAGTTCACCATTAAAATTATTAAATCTGAGCTTCACATTATGTTATTTAATTGGCATGGCAGTTGCTCTCAATAGAATGAGCAATAATCCAAATATTCATAATATTTTGGTGCAAAATCTAATATTTTTCAAATTATTCAATAGTTTTTGTTTGGGTTTGTGTGTTCTCTTTACTCAAGATAAGTTCCTGTTATACGGAACACATCTAATTAAATTATTAGATAAGAGAAAGTTCTTTGGAATTGATACAATTTTGTCAGTTAAAATAACGCGATGGATTTACAATTCTACTATTTTAAGAGCAATTGCTTTATGGATACTTATTTGCTACTATATTATATCTTGTTTAACAAAAATTAATACAATCTTAGATTTATTTGTTATAGCAGCAATGACCATAAACTATGTAGTTATGGGCGGTATGGCGTTTTATTGTTTTTCATTAATGGATATTTACCAAGAAATGTTTCAACAGTTTTATAAAATTGTTGAAGAAACATTTGAGATAGAAAATGATCTTAAGAATATTCCAAGAAGTGATTGTTTGATAACGAAAATTTCATATTTACACATTTATTATTTAAAACTATGTTTTAATTATAAAAAACATGTTTTATCGATAGGGAATATTATATTTTATGTGGAACAATTTTTTTCTGTGGTAGCTCTGTCCGTTCTGACTTATTTGTACTACATTTATTGTATGAATAAACACATGGATTTCGACTACTTACCTACGCTAGATATTTTAATAATAAATGTGATTTCAAATAAACTTATAGTAACTGCAGGTGACATTTCTAGATCGGTAAGTTTTGGTTTCTCATTTATCCACTTATGAAACGCTTTCCATGTCCTTTGCTAAATTCTTCATCACACACCTATACACGGCATAAATGATACTGTTAATAAAACTTTGAAAAATATGTAAGGTTTGCCTATTAAATATTATTTGGCCTAAGGGATCTAGGGCAATTGCTCGAAAACAATTTCCCGAAAGACAATTCCCCGAATACAATTGCCTGAATGGACAATTGCCCTAATGGACAATTGGCCGAAAAGACAGTTGACCGAAAATATAATTAAATTATTAATATTTTAAATCCGAGAGCTCCATGCAGGTTCGAATTATTCCATTCTTCCTTCACACTTTATCCAGGCTTAGGACTGGCAGTATATTGCTGGCGTGTTTAAAACATGGAATAAATTTTCATCCAAATTGTCATATTACTTTCCCGACCCACCTCCTAGAAGGGAAAGTATTGTGAACGAGCTAAAAAAAAATTCGAGATAAAAACAGAAATATCCATTTTCGGGTCCCCTGAGACGATTAAGACCATTTTCAGATGGAAGTCTGTCTGTCGGTCTGTGTGTGTATTCTTCCACGATAGAGGCCACACGTTTAATCCGATTGAGCTGAAATTTGGTATAGGGGTTTGGCTTACCCGTCGGAAGAACCCATTAGTTTTTGTACGACATCTGTCAAACGGAAGTACCACTATCAAATAATGTGCGACGACACTTCGGTCGTTGCGCGTCACTTTGGCGCCTTAGTCCAGGTTTCGGATTGCCTCGGGCGCCACCTTCCGTTTAGAGTGTGAAGGCCACTGCACGGGCAGCGTCAGTGGAGAAAGAAATACTCCAGGGGTCGTTATGGTATCGACCAAAATCACTGGTGGCCAGAAGGGCGGGCTTTACTTGCCCTGCTGGGTTTGAGTAGCCTGGGTATTAGCTGCTAGGATGTTAAGAGAAACAATTAATAATAAATAAAACTTTTATTATTACCAATAAAATCCGGCGGAGAAAAGGTGTGTAACGGACGATTGGCTTGGCGGCGTGGTGTAGTCGGACTGACGGCTCTGGACTCCGGATATAACTGAAGTTGGCTTCAACTTGACCTGTCTCTAAAGGTCGACGGACTGCACTGCTGTTCCAATTGGGACGGCCACAGCAAGTCTGTTCGGGCTGTCTCTGCAGATGCCGACTACGGAATGAATTGCCCTACTCGATACGGACTTAAGCGTCTAAGAAGCAGAGACGAGAGTGTCTCCATCTGCCTGGCGACGATTCAACTGGTACGACTGGCCTTTTATTCACAATTTTAATTTAATTTTACTCCAGTGCCGTGCGCGATTTAATTTATATATTTTAAATTATACGGAAAAAAGTAACTTTGTTACAAATGACAGATGCAATATGTCACGGAATTGGACATGCAATATGTCATTTGAGAGCCCTAGAAAAACTCTATTCAGAATAGTCAAAATTATTTCTCCAACTGTCACCTATCAAAAATAAAAAAATATCAAAATTTGAAAATTCACCATTAAATATCTGAAGAAGTAATAATCCGATTGAGCTCAAATTTATTATATGGGTTTGGGTTATCCGTCGAAAGAACCAATTAGTTTTTGTACAAGATCTGTCAAACGGAAATATCACTATCAAAAAATGACAGATGCAATATGTCACGGAATTGGACATGCAATAAGTCGTGTGAAAGTCCTTGAAAAACTCTATTCAGAACAGTCAAAACTTTTTCTCCAACTGTCACCTGTCAAAAATAAAAAAATGTCAAACGTTGAAATTTTAACATAACTGAAAAAGTATTCGTGGATACTCGTCGGGAAGTCGGGAAAGTTTTGGGGCGACACAACCGATTTTTTTACATTTTATTGGTTTTTATTTTTTTTGTTTTTTTTGTCATATTTTTTTACATTTTATTGGTTTTTATTTCTTTTTTGTCTTATTATATTAAACTTTCTCAATGTTAATTATGTGCTATTCCTCGTAGAAAGTCGTATGTATTCGCAGGATCGTAATTATTTACAAGACTAGCAATTCGTTCAGCACAATCTCTGTATTTTTTACGTGTGTGAGGGCCCTCCAAGCCTCCAATATATTGTTCGATTTGAAGCTCAATTAAGCTCTGCTCCAGCTGAATAGCTTTAATAAATGTTTGGCTGATCTGCGGAATTCTGTTGCTCAAATCCTCGATGCCACCCTTCTATAGAATTGTTTGTTTTCGCCATTCTTTCTTGAACACCATTATGGCAATTCCACAGATCATGGGGAAATAAAGGCAAACGACGTTGCCTACCTCTTTGTGGACGCCCAATCCAGGTATCCTCAAAATAATCCACAACTGACTGGATTTCTATAGATAGCACGTCTTGTTCGCAAAGGATTTCAAATGCACTCACTACATTTGGAGAACCTTTTTTTTAAAACCATCTGATTGAATCCTTCTCAAGATACACTGAGTGAAGTGGAAAAAACACCCACGATGCCTTGTATCTGGATATTGTTGCCTTATAGCATTTATCATACCGCTCTCAAAATCAGTTAATATTGTTTCAGGCGAGACTTCAGGCAAAAGTTCTTTAACTTTTGAAAGTAACCAAACATAAGTCTTTTCTGTCTTGTTAGGTAGAAGGGCATATACTAAAGGAATGGCAGTATTCTTGTTGATATAGTTGATGGAACAGATGGGGTACAGTTTTGAAAGTCGGCAAACCAGTGTTGTGACTTGGAGAGAAGTAATAGATTTTGTCTGGTGAAAAAAATTAACAACCTATTATCGTGTAAGCCTGAATCGAATAATAAAAACTGTTCCCCTTTTTTTGTTAATTTATACTCTTCCAGAAAAATAACGTCTTTTATATGTATAGGTAAAACCGGAAAGGCTATACCTGCGTATTCCGCACACGTCTTATTGTCCTTTTAATGCTGGCCACTTTTGGTAGAATGGCAGCTGAAGCTTGACTAAGCCCAACAGATGCGGTTGATACTATATGATGTGGTCCATCTTGGGTTTGTCTAGCGTTTTCAGATACATTATTCACAAATTTGTTTTTTTCCACTTGCCTTGCATCTGAGATATGGTTATGTACTCCACTTTTTTATTATTTCATCTCCTGAGCTTATAACACGCGCTCTACACTTGGATTTCTTGTATACATCACATTTCCAATATATGTTTTGGTCTTCTTTATCTTTCTGATACAAATAACCGTCGATCAGTAATTTTTTCTTTCCTTTTTCACCAAGTACAATTTCGAAAGCCATTACGTTTACTCTTACTCAGATTTTGGAAACTAATCTAACAAAAATATTCGGACGGTATTTATAGGAAACCTAACCGTAACAGAGGGTACTCCTACATTTAATAACTAATTAAGATTAAGAAGAAAAAGTATTTAAATATTTCTTATGAATACCTTTAATAGATGCTTATAATGTCATTTTACTTGACTACCTACTTACTCGGGATTAAGATTAAGATGAAAAAGTATTTAAACCTTTATTATCTGGTAGGTAGGTATTCAATTAAAACGACATTATCGGCTTCTAAGAATTTAAGAATAAATTCTTAAATACTTTTTCTTCTTAATCTTAATCCCTAGCAGGTAGGTATTCAAATCAATATTTTTTAATCATACTGATTGTTTCTACCTTTACTTTGTGAAATCTGCTAATCTTAAATAAAATAAGTTTTAAGATAAGTATTGTTCCTAATATAGTGGAATTTTACATTTTATTTTAGAATTTTATTTTATTCAATATTTTTTAAACTACTGAAATTCATTGATTAAAAATTTTTATTTTTAAAAATAATAAATTTAATTCAATAATTAATTTTGTATTCAGTCGATTTATAAATGTATATAAACCCCCATAAAAATTCCTATGTTGAGTATAAGAATAAATATACAGAATATGCTCTCTCGGATTTAAAATATTATTACTATTTTCGGTCAATTGTCTTTTCGGACAATTGTTATTCGGGAAATTGTCCATTCAGGAAATAATTCTTTCGGTCAATTGTATTTCGGCAATTGTCCATTCGGGCAATTGTCCATTCGGGCAATTGTCCATTCGGGCAATTGTCTTTCGGGAAATTGTTTTTGGGCAATGGTGAATTCAACAAAAATATAACCTCATGTTTTTTCTTTATTAACAGTTAGAATTAGTCAAATAGAACCCATTGAGTTTAATTATCTACCGTAATTTGAGCTAGATTTTCCAATAAATTAATTTAAAAATTTAAATTTCTAATTATTTGCATATGCCGCCATTACGATCGTGACGTCACTTATGTCCAATGAAGTTACCGTCAAGCCATTAACTGCAAATGGGTAAAAAAGAGAATACGAATTAATAAAATCTGTTAAATCTCACAAAGAGGGAAAAACCCATTATATGATAATTGGATAAAGATGAAAACTTGGACCTATCACTGTGAATTCGCATTCAAAATCGAAGAGAGATAAATAGATATTAGATTCCGCTGTTAGATAAAGAAAACGACTATTTTAACGAGGTCAGGTAATAATTTGCTGTTTGGTACATAAGTGCTGGGCACAAGCGTTCCTGATTAAGTGAAAGGTCGCGTCCGCGTCTGCTTACTGCATAATTCACTGTCACTGTT
The DNA here is from genome assembly GCA_963243735.1 of Neocrepidodera transversa. NCBI lineage: Eukaryota > Metazoa > Arthropoda > Insecta > Coleoptera > Chrysomelidae > Neocrepidodera > Neocrepidodera transversa. The sequence goes on along the minus strand of OY725347.1, from coordinate 22,737,475 downwards.
GTAGTTTGTACTCTGTAGAGCTGGTTGATGTTGATAATTTTCCGTGTTTATTTGTATTTGTAAAGATACTTAAACAACGGCAACACAATTAAAAACATATTGACATGTTGAACTCCCCATTGTCCGGCACCCTGTCCTAATATCCTCCATTTTGGTGTTTCAGGGAAGGTAAGCTAAAATTAAAAAAAATAACTTCCCATAACTTTAAAATAAGTACTTGTACTGGTCTTATATATCGTATGTTCGTGGAGAAAAATCTTTATCCATTACTAATCTATTATTTGTTTATTATGCATGAATTTACTTAATTATAACAATATCCATTATTCACATGTGAATAATGAATTCCATTATTCACCAGTGAATAACGATAAGTTGCGTCAACTGCTTTATGTAGGGTAAAGAAGGGTAATGTCGGTCACTTAAAGTTTAAAAAAAAAGTTATTTAGCCGCCATTGTCCACACGTAAGGACAATACCAGCTAGTCTGCTGACAAATCTGGTTAATTGCCAAACCTACAATTCTCGCAAGCATATAACCAATTGGACTATTCCACCCTGAACATTCTTCATGGGCCCACCTTCCGCAAAGGGTGCACCTATACCACAGTTCATTGGGTTTACCAAAATAAGACAATGGTTTAGATCATCACCATCCATGTCATCATTTTCGTCGTCATCATAAATAGCCACATCTGATTCTGATGTGGATTCTTTTACAAGTTGTCGTTTGACACTATTGATCCTTTTCACTCCACGAATCATCATATCAGCCTCGGATTCAGACCATTCATTCCTTTGGTGCAGCACTTCACGTTTAGATCTTTTTATATTTTGGTTTTGCTTGGAGACAATAATTGTGTTAGCTGTTATGACTACCTTCTTTTCTTTCTTTTTTCCTTTATTCTTGGTTAATTCTTTTATAATTTTGTTTTTCTTTTTTTCTCTTTTTCTATATTTTTCTATAAAAGAGTCTTTGAGCGGGGTCGAAGTTAGAATGGTAGAATGCTGTTTCCCTCTTCACTTCCTCGTAGATTTCTGGTTGGATTTTTTAATTGGAACTGGTAGAAGACATTGGAAACTTAAATTATTCCCCTTCGCTGTAGGAGTATGAGAACTTGATGGACCAGGTTCCACTTGAGAAGTGCAAGAACTAGAGCCCATACCAGTAGCCATAGGTCAAGTTCATGCTGAGAAGTTGTAGGGCCAGGTTCCGTTAGAGAAATCGATGAATCAATGTGTGTTTCAGTTAGAAGTTTAGATGCCATAAAATCTTCTTCAGTGAAAACATTACGATTTAAGGGATAAATTCCGGCTGCCTTGAATCCAGATTCTCCCTTGCTTATTGAAGCGATAGTGGCATAAGCTTTTTGGAAAAGAGAGGCAACTGGAGTAATTTTTTGAAGTAGAAATGCAATGTTCATATCAAGCTAACGAGATATGATTAGTATGATTATCCATAATCAATAAGATTGGTTCTTCTTTACTAAGCTTCGCAAAATTGGTAAAATTCTGAAGCCATTTCACAAAAATTTCTTCTGTAATCCATCCGTTTTTAAAACATTTATACAGTGCCCCGGGAGGGACATCTTTTTCTAATAGAGGTAAGTGTCTTTGCCGGGGGAATATGAACATCGGAGGAATGAAACCATCCGTAGCGCTCTTAGCGCATATATCTGTTATGTTCCTACCTCGCTCCCAACTTGTAATTGAGCCAACCCTCTTTTGTCCTTTCACTGTCGATTTTTTCCTGGATCGTGTACTGTACACAGTCCTGTGTCGTCACCGTTAAAAATATTTTTTTGGTGGGAACTTGTGTTTATCCATAAGTTCTATTAAGTTTATAAAAAATATCTCGACCTTCTCTTTATTGAAAGCAGTGACTCTATTTAGGCTAGTCGCTTCTGCTTTACGGACAGATATATTATTTCGTATTAAAAATCTATGGAGCCAATCTCGTCCAGCTATCATTGTAGCATTATAAAAATTATGTTTTATGTTATTTTGAACTGCATATTAGTAGGCTACCTTCTTCACTTCTTGGGCTGTACATCAATAAAAAAATGTTTGCCAAATATTTAATTTGCTTCGCAAATTCTCTCTCTTGTTCTGCTGTGAATACGAACTTTCTTCCATGCACTGGGTTACTGTATTTTTCCTTCTTTCGTCTTTCTTGCAATATAGAATAAGGAATTTGGAACCTTTTCGCTGCTGCATGAATGGAGTAGCCTTCATCAATTAATGCATTTCACCTGTCCATTTGGCTTTTTTGTTTTTCTGGTCCTAAATTTCGGCATCTGCAATGAAATAAAACAAATATAAATGTGACTGTAGGCAATATCAATATTAAGTGTTGTAAGTTATATAAAACAGACGAATCATATACCTAAGCACCTGTTTTATTTTTTAAATACCATTATATTGGAAGACATTAGTCTATTAAGAGGTCGCTGTAAATCTGGAAACTGAAAATTGCACCTAATGACTAATAGAACCCGTATAATTAGATCTAAAGTAAGATTTTTGAGGTTTCAATAATTTATGAAAGTAAATCACAATTTTTCCTAACTACCATTACCCAAAATATACACTAAGCTTCAGATTACTCACATTTCACTCATAATTGCCCTTCACTCACAAAATTACCCATAGACTAGTGAAATTACTTACAAATGTGAGGAATTACTCACAAGTTTGCAACATTGGTCAGAGTGTCAGATGTCGGAGATTTACTGGTAGAAATGTCATATGTAAAAATGTAAATATGACATCCGCCATCTATAATTTAATATAATAATTATAATAAATTAATTTATTGTAAACTTTTCTTGTTGTCATACTGGATTTGTAGTAATCTTCTTATGTTTTTTTATTCGTTTTTACATTAGTCGCTAGGTGTCACTATTTTATGTACCTGGTATCATAGAGACAAAAAAAGTAACAAAACAACTAAAAAAATCTGATGTGGCCAGCACATGACCTCTCGCCATTTTTGAATCAAAAATTTACAGGTTGACACAAAAAAGTATGAAAAAAAATTATATTTTTGTAAATCTGGCAACAATGGCAAAAGTTTCGAAAATTTTAATGAGATGAAAATAAACTATAGGATATACAAAATATATGTGTAAAACTTTATTGCCGTTTTGTATAATAATGGCGTCATCACCCATAGCAACTGCCACTTCCGGTTGTGCGATTGGCACCAAAATCTAATCAGATCTAATCTAGGGTATCAGAATCCTGTATGCAAAATTTCAAATTTTTTTATTCAGTAGTTTTTGAGTTATCGTTACTACAACATCCATCCAAACACACACACACACACACTAACACACACACACACACACACACTAACACACACACACACACTAACACACACACACACACATCATCGCGAAAATATTAAAATCGTATTCTAGGGACCCCAAAACGTGTTTATCCATTGAAAACTCACTACCCAATTTTTAGCATGATTCCTATACCTCTCTTATCTGAAGGGCGAGAGGTAAAAAAGTAATACATTTGTTACAATTGTAATACGCTGGCAACGTTGTCTGCGGTAGAACACTGCAAGAGGAAACATGTATGATGCGGAGAAACTCATCGAAAAAGTGCGTGGACAGTCGTTCTAAAATATACGAAAAATCCCTCTCTGTCTGTCCTCTATATTCTTAAAAAAATTTATACAATTCTCCATTACTTTCTCGTTAATATAGTGAACCCAAATTCTTCTTTTTTCCTGAAAAAAAAACACATATGTTTGTATGTATATTGTATATTTTAGTTACATTAACGTGGGGTAAAATAATTTACTTTAACACTTACCTCTGCGGTTCCCATCGTTGAAAAATTCTGAACTAATTTTCAATAGTAATATTGAATTCGTTGGTATCCGCATTTGTTTATTCGCCATGTGACCGCATCTTTAACGCGTCCGCCACCGCGCCCGCTATCGCTTTAGTTTGCGCATCGGTTAAATGCTTTTGTTTCGTTTAGAGAATTGTGTATACTTGTCTCTAAAGCTCTAGAAGATGACGTCGATGCTGAACTTCGGGAAAAGCATTTCTCCTGTCAAATGCTCTAAAAAGTGGCAACTTTTATTGACCATTGCTGAATATTAGATTTGGTCTTTGAGTTTGGAAACACTTACAGAATAATGAGTGCGTGATCAGCAGTAGAGTAGGCTGAAGCTCTCGCTCAAAAAATTCAACACATGCATTGAAAGACATTTTTTTGGAAGCTCAAACACTTATCGAGGAGATTGGACGAGTTTTGGATATACCTCACCGTCAGTTCTAACCCTGAAGAATACTTTAGATTTCTTTAATGAAAGATTTATTGCACATCAGTAAGTTTTGGAAACGTTTCATACTTATTGCTAAAAAATTGTACCAGTTCAAAAGACACTGAAATCATAAACTGCGTAACATTCTAACTGAATAATGAAAATAAGTCATTTCAGGATGAAAATTAAAAATGTTAAAATACAGCACAAAATCACGTTTTTAAACTTCAAATATTCAAAAATTTTATGGGGAAGAGCGGGTTTCTAAAATACGATGTGTGGAATTCCACAGTTCCCAAACTTCTGAACCCCCTTAGGCTACTCTGAAAATAAATCCTGGTACGCCACTGTCGAATGGTGATAATAATAACCTACGCTTTAAACTCTTATAGAAAGAGAGCCAGAAATCTAAACACGCAATGTTAGATATATAACAAGGCCTGTAAAGATAATAAATAGTTAATGAAATTATATCTATTTTTGCTATCAAACAAATCAAATCTACCTATTAATAAATTAAATCAATACAATTCTCATTATTTTGTTTGATATTAATTTAGATAAAACTAAAATTTCGTTCATATTTTTCTCATTAGTAATACGTAACTTGCTACGTTACTATGCTGAAATATTACCTAAAACTTCAGTTTTTGAAAAAAATCTCGCACGATTGCCTAATTTGTGCAGTTAAACCTGAGATTCTGTTAAGCTTGGGAGTGCTCTATCTAGCTATACCAGAATGTCCACATAATAAACCTGTCAAAAACGCACAATTTAAAAATAGCATACCAGTAAAAATGTTGAATTTAACTTACATCTTATTATTTGTTTTTGCTATATTACTTAGTTATATTAGAATACTCAATAATTCGGATATTCTTAATTTTTTAACACAATATATGTCAATTTGTAAATTTTTTAACAGTTTATGCTTAACATTCTGTACTCAAATGTATCAGAGTAATTTTTTGAAATATGGAACGCAGCTAATCAGGTTATTGGAGAAGAGGAAGTTTTATGGGATTAATACAATTTTGACAGTTAAAGAGACACGGAGAATTCATAATTTAATTATATTCAGATGGATTGGTTTCTTGATTGTTATCTGCTACTTTGTTGTGTCTCGCTGTACAAAAATAAATTCCGTCTTAGATTTGTTAAGTATAATAACGATCGTTATAAACTATCAAGTTCTTGGATGCCTTGGATCATATTTAACTTCTTCTACAGATATTTACTCAGAAATTTTCCAGAATTTTTATAAAATAGTGAGAGAAACTTTCGAGGCAGAAAAAGAATTACTAAAAGTACCTTCAAATGATCGTTTAATTATGAAGATTCGCTATTTTCAATATTATTATTTAAAACTGTGTTTTAATTATAAACATCATATTCTATCTATAGGAAATACTATATATTACGTGGAACAGTTTATTTGTGATATAATGATAGGCGTTCTCACGTATTTATACTATATATTTTGTTTTAAAAACCAAATTGATTACGACTACATACCTGTTATAGATTTGCTAATAATATTTATGATTACATCAAAATTTACAGTAACTGCAGGGACCATTTCTAAATCGGTAAGCTCGTAAAGGTTAATCCCAAATGTTTGTTTTGTTCGTTTTCTAGTTCACAATATATATGTTCCCTCACGAATATACTTAAACATTTGGTAAATCTTGTTCTTAGCAACCTAGTAGGGAATATAATGGTGGTGAGGTTTTTCGAGTTTTCCTATACCTATAGACAAATGGTACCATCAATTATCAGTAAGACGTCAGGAGCGGCACGGCAAATAATAATACTACGCGTCCGTTCCTCGCACAAGCCTTTAGCTTCTAGAGTTCACTCGTAAGGGCGTGAAAAACTAGCCAGAAAAGGTTCTTCAACTCTATATTTGGGCTCAGAACCCGCACTCGGAATTACTAAATCTGCCATCCGTTGATGCATACGGGACTGGGTCAAAAGAAAGGGCAGATATCAACCGAGCACCAAGCAGGTAGTAACAAATAATATGATAGGTGAACTGGGCTCCAGAATTTTTAATCCTTAAAATCCATTATCAACCGGGCACCACACACGGATGGACTGACTACCTGTTTGTAAAAATAATTTTCAATTTTTAGAAAAAATAATTCTTCATAGTTTCTTTTGTATTTGAAGGTTTGCTTAAAAAAACTAAAATTTAGATTTGCAAATTTATTTATTTTTTAAATTACACGTTAAATTATACTATTATTATTACTTAGTATTATTATTATTCTTATTATTTTTATTGTTATTATTATTTGCCAAAAAGTTTATTTAAAAACTAAAAGAAAATATTTCAAAATGTGTTTATTTATTACCTTACTAAATATCACAAACCATATTCACTTCAAAATATTGGATATTAAAATATATATTTGTATATATATTACAGTGTGTCTACTTAAGTTCGCACCATATGAGAAACTTTTTTATTATTAATTTTACCAAAAAATGTTATTCTTCATAAAAAGTTCTGCATTGTCTAAAACCCAAAATACAACCATCAAATAATAAATTTTTTGACTCGTATACGAGGTGCGTCAAAAAATATAAATTTTGCTCAAGAGTAAAGTACTCCTATTTTAAAAAATATAGAAAAATGTTACCGCTAAATAAATTTAAAAAATAAAAAGTTGAAATTGTTTATCCGGGCTGTTATGTCATGCGTGGTCTTCTGTGGCTTTACTTCCAAACGTTTCGACTGCAGCTGCGGCAACCATCTTCAGCTGAGACTGAAACCTCCTTCGCTGTTGATAAGTCGCGAATAGTACTTCGTCCACGCCACTGAAGATGGATGTCTCAATTATAGTCAAAACGTTTGGAAGGGATATCCAAAGAAGACCACGGCATAACAGCCCGGAAATAAACAAAGCCTACATACAAAATAAAAGTTGTATGTATAGTCCTTTATGCAAACAACTTTTTATTTTGTAAGAATGTAGGCTTGGTTTATTTTCGGACTATTATGCCGTGCTCTTCTTTGGACATCAATTCCAAACGTTTCGACTATAACTGCGACATCCATCTTCAGTGGCGTGGACGAAGTACTATTCGCGACTGATCAACAGCGAAGGAGGTTTCAGTCTCAGCTGAAGATGGTTGCCGCAGCTGCAGTCGAAACGTTTGGAAGTAAAGCCACAGAAGACCACAACTTTTCATTTTTTAAATTTATTTAGCAGTAACATTTTTCTATATATTTTTTAAAATAAGAGTACTTTACTCTTGAGCAAAATTTATATTTTTTGACGCACCTCGTATATAAGTCAAAAATTTATTATTTGATGGTTGTATTTTAGGTTTTAGACAATGCAGAACTTTTTATGAAGAATAACATTTTTTTGGTAAAATTAATAATGATAAAGTTTCTCATATGGTGCGAACTTAAGTAGACACACTGTATATATGAGAAGATGGGCTATATGTGTTCTAGGTCAACAAAATTATTTTATTTTCTAAAACCTTTATCATTAATTTGTCCTAAAATTTCATTCTTCATAAAAACTTCAAAACCACATAAACTACTGGGAGTTCAACTTGAAATATTAGTCCACCTTTTTTTGCATAATTTGAGAAAAAAATGAATTTCTTTTCATGAAAAAATCGTTTTTTCTCTTTTTTTCTTTCATTTAACATGAAAAAATTGATATTTAAAAATTACTGCATCTATGCAACTTGTAGTGCACCTACGTCACTTATATTCAATAGCTACAGCATAATATTAACGTGGGATAGTTTCTGTAAATAAAATTGACGCTTTTAAATATAGATGACGTTTGCTTATAAGTGTCGTTTGGTCAATATGTGTTTAATTGTGTTTACTTTTACCTTTGTTTACTCTATCTTTACAAATACAAATAAATACGGAAAATTATCAACATCAACCAGCTCTACAGAGTACAAAATACAACAGTGACAGTGAAATATGCAGTAAGCAGACGCGGACGCGACCTTTCACTCAATCAGGAATGCTTGTGCTCAGCACTTATGTACCAAACAGCAAATTATTAGTTGATCTCGTTAAAATAGTCGTTTTCTTTATCTAACAGCTGAAACTAATATCTATTTATCTCTCTCGATTTTGAATGCGAATTCACAGTGGATAGGTCCAAGTTTTCATCTTTATCCAATTATCATATAATAGTTTTCTCCATCTTTGTTTGTATAAGTGAGATTTAACAGTTGTTATTCATTCGTATGCTCTTCTTTACACATTTGCAGTTAATGGCTTGACGGTAACTCCATTGCACATAAGTGACGTCACGATCGCATATTCAAATAATTAAAAATTTGAACTTTTAAATTAATTTATTTAAAAATCTAGCTTAAATTACGGTAGATAATTAAACTCAATGGGTTTTATTTGATTAATTCTAACTGTTAATAAAGAAAAAACCTGAGGTTATATTTTTGTTGAACTCCCCATTGACGTTCAATATATATTTATTTCCTAATATACTTAATCTTTACTCTAATAATCTTAGTGCCCGGTTGACGAATAGGATTAAGGGACCTTTTCGACAATACAGGTAAATATGGCTGTTCGGTGCCCGGTTGACACCCGAAAAGAAAACAATAAGAGAGATGGAATAAAGCTCCTCTCATGCACAACGGGAAAACATTCATTAAAGAGCCGTCGAAACAGAAAACTGAAGAGCTACTCAAAATGAGCAGGAATCAAGTTATACAGGCCTCCTCACTAATCACAATGGTCCAATGAGAGGACACCTGTATACAATGGGGCCGTACAACGGAGATCTTTCCTGCAGACAATGCGGAAAAGGGTCAGAAACGACTAAATATATTGTCAGAACGCGAGGTATTAGATCGCAAAAGACAAGTCGGACACTCTGTGCTAACTCTCGCAGAATACAACATCCAACCGGTGATGAACCTGCACAGACTAGTGCGGTGGACTATAGTTACGGAGTGCGTGCTGTAGAACAAAATTGAAATGCATAAAAAAGCCCAAGAGGCTGCCGCTGGGAAAAGGACCAGCAATCGAGAAAAAAAGGAGGTGAAATACAGTGAGAGTATTATTAATATTATTATTATTAATATTATTATTATTAATATTATTATTAATATTATTATTATTACTTCTTGGAATGAGTGCATTTGCGACGACTCTCTTTCTAACGGAATCTTCTCAGCAATGATCAGTAGGGGAATTAAGATGTCTGTAACTAGGTCAAATATAATGTTAGACATCGTTATCTAAACTAAACGAGGATACACTCAAATCAGAACTACTTGAGACTGGTCTCAAGTTGTAGATCTTTTTCCCTTAACATAAAGAACTACTTGAGACTGTCCTCAAGTTGTAGATCTTTTTCCCTTAACATAAACAAAAAGTTGATCCATAAGAACTATTACAAAAGTCTGTTAAGTCTTGGGAAATTAATGACATTATTCAGAAAAAAACATACATTGCTTATGAACAATGCCGTCGAACTGTGGGACATAGAGTCGTCTCACACGGCAATCATAAGATCTATGTTAACATATGGTGCACTCGTCTGGTGACAAATTTAATGAACAGCATGTCTCAACATAACAGGAGCCATGAAAAAAACACCAACCAAAGCTATGTCAGGGAGGTTCCTTATGATAAGATTCCGCTTGGTTGGCATAGAATCCGATGTAGGATCCGAGAGGCACTAGACACCCTTTCACTGCTACAAGCGAACATGGACTCTATCTCAACACGATATGTTTTTCAACAGGCCTTATCAAGTAATCACGAAAAATATAGAAAAGTCGGAAGTAGCAGGTACGTTTCATATTTACACAGACATACGGCTCTAAAGCAAAACGAGGATCAGTCTGCGCTATATACACCAGATTCCTAAATCTAAGTATAACATTAGCTATGGGAAATAGTGCCAGCGTAGCTCAAATTGAGCTCACTATTATCTTAATAGCAGCAGTAGAAATCACCACAAAGAATATGACTGGAAGGCTCATCTATACAGATAGGTCACGAATTTTTTTAGGGTTAGCACTAGAATATTACCAAGCCTTGGGCGAAGCATCCATCAATAACGTGTTCACCTTAAGATGGATCAAAAGGGAACCATCTCGACGACTCATTAGCCAAAAAGGAAGCCAACCAAAAACTATATTTGAATTGACTCCTCCATCGGTCATGACGGACCCAATTAAGGATCATTCCCTTCAAATATGGAATTGTCAGACTTCACTCTGCAGGGTGTGTGAACAAGAAGATGAGACCATCCTCTATGATTGATAGCAGTAATTCATATCTATTTCTTCTTATAGATAGGAAATATATCTTATTTTTTTAAAGGTTACTTGTCTTACTGTGCTATGGCTAACCTTGGACGATAGTACTGATACAAATTATTTATCTGGGTGATTCATCTTGCAGCGACCCCTGGCACACGAGGCACTAAGGAGGGTAATACAATTGGACGTGATATGCCACCAGCATGTTGCGTTAATTACTGTAAAATTTAACCGTAAAATTTAAAATATATTTTCTTATTACTCTCTTTTGGAGTTTGAAGGTGGTTCCATTCTGGAACCACAGGGAATTAAATATAAATTTGATATTTTTAATGTTATTTATTTCGCATGAAAACTTGAAAAACAATTAATTTTATATGCAAGACAAAGTCCATCTTGACATGAAGAACAGAGCCATCTACTTCTATGGGGTTCGTTTCTAGGACTACAGTGAGCACATATAACTTTTTTACCATGTACTGGCATATGAGCAGCTTTGTTCGTACGTATCTTAATACGTGAACTTTAAATTTTTTCACCACGTCTGCTTTAGAACTTGGTGTCCTCTTATGGGGATTGGGAGGATCAGCTCCTATAAGACCTACAGAAACTGCTAAACGCAAAACATTGAGAGTAACGGATGGGGTATGAGATCTTGCGTTGAAAATGTTACATGCGTTTACAATTGTTTGATCAACAAAGTGCTAGAATATGCGATGCCACCATTTTTTCGCATTACGATCTATTTCATGGCAAACCTTGTACATATCGTATTTATCTACATAACCCATATGTCGATGATAATCTGTCACCAATGTTGGTCCAGTAAATATTTGTTTTGATCCATCTCTAGGCTTTCTTCAAATCGGCTGTGTATTTTCAGGGTTATGAAAGTTACTCAAGACGTGTATGGATTTATTATCCATCCATTTTTTGGAAAAAAATTTTGAGTTTAGTTTTACTGTCCCACAAGTATATATATATATATATATATATATATATATATATATATATATATATATATTGAGCCCGTAGCTCTTCTAAAAGTAGATAGGAAGTAAAAAATTCATGGCCCTTGCCAGAAAGGGTATTTGTTAGGTCTTTAACCACTCTAGCCCCTAACCTTTTTTATTCGAGATTGCTGGTTTTACCTGTATAAATTTGAAATTGTGAAACAAAACTGATTCATTGGCTCGCACTCATAGTTTATAGCCCCTTTTATGGGCTTTTTGGACATGAATTGACTTAGTTTGCTGCGACCCTTGAATTTAATCATTCAATCATCAACGGATTGGCATTTGCTCGGATTGTAGTATTGATCAAATGTTTTAGCCAATTTGTCCAATTTGTGATATCATTTGTCCAATTTGTGATATCATTATCGAGGTGTATAAATATTTGCAAAATCCTCTTTGTGTTTATTTATTTTTAAACAGATTTTACAATTTAATTGTATTAGAGGTGCTTCCACCTTTCGATGGTGACATGTAATGTCCACCAACGGCCTAGTAGATTTTGATCTCGTAGCTGTTGGATATAGATGCGGCACGAAATCAACCGCCTTAGATGGCGATAGTTCTGTCACAGAAGATAAACTAATACAGAAGCGAAGGTTCCTGTCGGCCCTTTTGATGTAGCGATGACCAAAATTTGAGTTTATGCCGCTTAATACACTGGGAAAATGTTTAAAATTCGTATGTCTAGATAGACGAATTTACAAATTTTGATCAGTTTTCCCAGTGTATTAAGCGGCAGAAATTTCAACTGGCACTCAAATTTCGACCACCATTACATCAGGGATCTTCGCTTCTGTATTAGTTTATCTTCTGTGGTTCTGTTAACATTCGGTTGGCTTGGCCTTCATAGGTTATACAGTCGAGAAATTTGCAAATATTTATTCACTTTGACGGTATGATACTGATGAGATAATAAAGATCGAAACAGCTGTCTATCATTGTCGAGGTGTATAAATATTTGCAAAATCCTCTTTCTGTTGATTTATTTTTATTTTTTGTACCTAGTTTTTTTTGTTCTTTTTCCTTTTCTGTTGACGATAGTTTCGTCACCACTTGTTAATTCTAAGTCGCTGTATGTATCAGTGTTTTAATTTTGTTCAATATTTTCTATTGCTTGGATATCATCTTTAATCGAAAAAGTTTCATCATTTGCATCTTCGGAAGGTTCGTCCCCTCATCATTTCCAAGAGTTTCAAGCTCATTGTAGGAGATATTTGGCTTTCCTGAAATAAAAAATAAATATTTACAATATACCAATAATAGGCTTTGTGGGTGCTTATGGAACCACATACTTTAAAATCAAAAAAACAACACAATTATGAAAAATATTCAAAATTCTTTGTAATAATTCCAAAATAATATCAAAATGTACATATTTATAATTTACTTATCTCACATAACTTTTATTTACTTGGTTGAATAAAAAAAAGAGATTAGTAGTGTGAAAAAACTGAAAAATGCAACAGTTCGCGGCATGGGCGATTTAAAATATAATGGTATTGGACGTCAATTCCTAAACATGGTGCCAACAAGCGCCTACTAGGAAAGGAACTATAAATTTTTGGAACCACTTTCCCGCAAAGGGTTAACCAGTGTCACAAGTTGCAAGATCTTAACCAAAGATTTTGGACCAGATGGAGCGAAAAGTACAAATTAGGGCAAAATTCTGTTAGGCCCCTGTAGGGATGACGATATCACACAATATAAGTAATATAAATATTATTAAACTAGATTTCTCACGTTTTAATTAATACAATCCAAAATGGTAGATGCATTTGTTGTAATAAAGAAGAGATGAACTTTATTTCCTGTTTCCTTTTAGTTTATATCGTATATTTGAGTCTTCAGAAATGATTGTATCCCACGTGACCAAGATGACATTTCACCAATTTTTAGAACATAACGTCATAATTTGTTAAAATTTTAATAATTTCGGTTGTACATTAAAAATAAAAAAAAATGCAAAGTGGCTCTATTGCTACGACAGGGTAAGCAATAACGTACCAAACTGAAGATATTCAAACGAGAAAAACAAAATTTCAAGAACTATATGGACATATGTAGCCTTCCTCCTTATCATCCTTTGTCAGTCCTATGCATTCATCATGCAGGTAGCACCGGCACAAAAAACAAAAATGCATATCAACCACTCTTTCCTCGTTGCATGCTTTGCAATACCAACTCTCTGTATTTTACTGGACATTTTTTTAATAGTCTTTGGTTTAAATTTGCCTTTGGATTTGATCACAGAGCTGGTAGAACCTGTTTTAGCATTAGTGGTAGATGTAGTTCTCTGTGCATCAGGATGTTCGAAAAGATCTATTTTTACAACTTGTACTCTGCTGTTAAGAGCCAGTTTTCTATTCCTCGTAGATGTGCCGTGTTGGTTCTGGAGTAGAAAGCATCTTGGAAAACGATGTATGGACAAAATTATATTCTTCAGGAATAACGTTTTCTTCATCGTCACCATCAGGTGATTCCCACTGTTCTATGTCACTAGTATCGCTGGAGTCACTATCTTTAGGCTGGGTATGATGGAAGCGGCGCTTTTCAACTGACTGTTGTCTTCCTGAGGGACCTGGTTCTAATGCTTCTGGAGTTACTTCTCTATTTATTCTGTCAACTAACACTTGCCCTTGAGGACCTACTATTTCAGGGACAACCACTTGCTATTGTTCTGTTACCTTAGGGGGCTCATCAAGGTTTTGATTCTCCCTAACAGCACTTCCTCAGGTATTTTATCGGAGTCGAAGGGGTATATACCACATGCAGCAAACCCTGATTTTATATTGTTTGGTGTCATAGACTTATCCCAAACAGTTGTAAAAATACTTCCAAAGCGCTATTTTGTCATTTTGTCAACGATCTATCGGAATGGTTAGTGCAGAATTTGAATACTTCATCATCCCAAAAATGTTCAAACGAACGAAAGACCGCTTTGTCCAACGGCTGTAGCTCGTGAGTGGTGTTGCTTGGCAAGCAGTAAATAAATATTTCTAACTCATCAGCGCATGTTACTATTGTGTAATCTAAATGGGACTTCACACCATCAAATATTAACAAACAAGGACCAGGCAACTTAAAGCTTGCAAAATGACGAAGCCATATTTTAAATGCTTCGATTGTCATACTACCCTTTGCAGTCATCAGCGCTGTACTTCCTGGCGGCAAATTATCAGTCCACTCTGCCTTCATTCTTTTGCCCTTAAACAGAATTAGGTTCTCTGCATGCTCTTTGGCTACAAGATGTACCCGTTTTGCTCCTTTTTTGGATTTGTAATCTTGTTCAGTTCGCAAAAAGTATATACACAATGGCACAAAGCTGTACACGTCAATACGTATCCTATTTCGGCCAAACGAAATATTCTTTTAGACAGTTTTTCTTCATTGTCAACAGGTTTTTCGTCCCATTGCACGTTTGGCCGTAAATCCTCTTTTTATATAATCTCGCAAAGTTCTACGTGGCATATTAAATCTTGTGATGGCTGCTTTTACAGCCATGCCATTATTGATAGCACCTAGCACCATTACAAAATTTCTGAGCTCCACTTTGCTCTTACTCCTCGGTTTGACATTGAAGATTGACATTGAAAATGTCACTAAATCAGGCCCTTTCGATTGATTTTCGCAATTTTTTAGCGACGACCAGGACACGTGGGAGATAATCATTTCTGAGCGCACTGTGTACATATATATTATTATTTCTTTAATAAAATTTGTATGGTAATCAAGCATTGCGACATCTAGTACTGTTGGTGATCAGTATATAGATTTCTATGATTTTTTTTGAAGGAATTGATTTTGCTCCATTTTAGTTTTATTTTGGTTGGTACTGTTAATGCAATTTAAACTAATTGTTACGTTTTTAGTTTTAATAGTTATATTTGCTTATTAATCTCTGAAAAATTGGTTTTTATTAGGGATAGTGTAGTCAACTTTACGATTTGTATCATTTTCCATCACGTCAATTCGGTCTAGATCTTTGCTGTGTTTGTAGGGTTGTATGATAACAGAATTACTCAGGTAAACATGCAATTGTATATTGCCGTTATGGTTAATTATTACATTACATTGCATACATTAGTTCCTGCAAGATACTTCTTGTCTAGCATGGGCTGCAGGGTTGGTAACTGACAACTGGCCACTTATGCGCATGACCCATAACAGTGTTGCCAACACAACAATCTTAAGTTGGGGTTTTTGTGTTTTTCCTTCTCTTTTTAAAAATAATTTAAAATTATTATTAAGGGTTTTCCAAAAGATTTATTATACATTTGTTTAAACATTTACAATTAATATACAATTTGTGGTACTGGACTTAATGTTTCATTGTTGACCACATTTGACTGATTGATAAACTTTTCGTCTTATTTATTAACTTCAATATTTTTCTACTCTTTTGTCTGTTTTTCTTTTTGATTGAAGTTCTTTTATATTATTTTTTTATCCTGTATTCTAAACTTAATAAGTCTTATCAAGCGAATTGTTATATAGACCTACCAATTTGTATCCTTTTCAATATTTTAAAATGTTATTTGTCTTTCTCTTGTTTTCAAAAAAATTCTTATACAATGATTTTGTCCGTCCGTCCGTCAGTCCGATTCAAGTCGAGAACGGTGAGAGCTATAGACCAACGGACAATGTCAATCGACTCAGCATCATTAAAAACCACGATAATGATATTAATCTTTAACCTATTTTTTTCCGCTTCATATACCATATGTACCTATTATAATACAGAAATTTGTTTCCTCATTTTTTGAAAACTTTTAAAATGAGGGCAAATATATTGCCGCTTTTCATTTGTTTTTAATCATTTTTATTTGTTTTTCTTTTTCTAATGTTTTTAATCACTCTTCCATTATTTCTATATTTATTTCGTGTTGGTCCTTTTGTATTTATTAATTGAATTTTATTTTAACAGAGTGAAGATTTATTATCTTTTTTATATAAATATCGAATAAGTAAGCTTACCCAAGCTGAAGCTAATCTGGTAAGAATATTTGAAATTGAATCAATGAATAGTAATTTATGCCATAATTTTCTATTTTAGGTAGAAATGTTTATTATGACATTAACGTTGGAAAAACCAATTTTAAGGGCATCTGACATGTTTAACATAGGAAAAAACTTATTGTCTTCTGTAAGTACCAAAAGCAGTATAAAATTTATTATATTCTAGAATTTTCTATTATTTGCTATTTATTTGTCATTTGTTCCACCCAAAAAATCAAAAATCATGATTATATCGGTTAAGATAATTTGATTTTTTGTTTTAGATTGTTGGTAATGTTTTGACCTATGCTTTGGTTGCACTACAATTCAATGATGAATTTTCAAAACAATAAATCAAACATCACGCCTAGAAATACATATCATATACTTGTATACCAATAAAGGCGTTTTATTATTATTAAGAGTGCTGTATCGTTTCAAACCAAGTCCTAGTTGCATCGCCTCTCTACTTTTTGATTGAAGCAGTGGGCCACCTATGAAGACTTAAAACGCAATGATGACAGAAACGTAAAGATTTAAATCCATCTAACAGGTGGCAGCACTTACCAAACAATTAAATGCATTTATCTTAATTCCCTCTTAAAACTTAGCTCATGTTAGATTTTATATTTTTCTTTTACCAAACATCTTAAAATATTAAAGCGAATTGTGGAAAGCTAAAAAAATTAAACAACGCAAAAAAAAAAGTTGATATAAAAAAATGTAATTAGCAGCCACGGTAATAGATTTTTTTCTCCATATTTTAGTGGAAACCACAATTACATTGGTAACTTTGTAAAAAAGTTATTAGGAATTTAGTATTTGTAGGTCGATAGAAAGCTCTTAAGATCGAATTTCTACTTCAACATTACGTTTGTTATGCGGTCTCAGTAAAAAAATTTGTATTGTCAAGATAAATAAATACACTTGACAACGTCGGTTTTCTTCAAGAAAAAGACTCGAACGGACGGGCTAAGTGCGCGTTCAATGAACGTTGCCATAAACTAAAAACGTCTATGTAGGGGGATCGGGATTGGAATTGAAAGATAGTCAACACATACTATTCGAGGTCAGTGTAGAGTTTTTTCCAGCTCGGGACTGCCTTTGTTTGTTTTTTAGATCTTCTCCTGAACTGGAGATGCGGGAATTTTTGAAAGATATTTCACCTATGGTCTATACGTGGATTTGTGTCGGACTCATCTTTATTTGATTTGTTTTTAGATAGAGGCAGTGCTGCTAAACCCTTCCCGTTATTGTTTCCTTGCACTACATCTGTTCTTCTGACCTTGTTCTCTCTAAAACATAAATAATTAGTAGTAACTTAACATAATACATGAACCAACCTACCGTGGTACCCTGATGTTTGGTTTTGGGAATTTCTCCTGTCCAATTGATTTGTTGAGTTTCTTGGGCATGTATGTTGGTGTTCTCGATTCTCCGCTTACCGTATCTACCTTAAAAGTCCTTTAACCTAGAATTTATAGAAGGAAAGAGCTCTCGGCAATCGAAAATGAAGTGTATATAGATAAACCATATTAAATGCTAATGTCTAGTAACATTACAAAATGACTAGATTCTATTTATAATAAACTATACGTCTGAACAATGTAGTTATTCAAAGTATTATATTTTGTTAATTCTGAAGAAATGTAATATAACATTGGACTTGGCAACCTCAGAATTAATATTCATGCATGTAAAATTCTCATCTTCAGTGAGGTTCTAAGAGAGTGGAAGGCAACGGATTTCCACGAGATTTGTCATACAGGGGATTCCCTTTACATTTAATCTAATTCTAGCCATTCATGAAGGAATTTGATCTCGTATTACGTCTTACGGAGACATTTTAAGGGTATAAGGATTAAAAAAAAATCGAGGTCAAAAATGAAATGAATACCTCTTATTGTACCATTTTAATAAATCATTTAAAAGGTTTATGGATAAATTTCACTGGAATATTATTCAGAATTTACAAACTAATTTCTATTTCTTTTAAAATTAATATATTTCTTATTTTTGGTTCATTCTTTTGATTATCACTTTACAATTTATTATTCTAAAATCTAAAAATAGATTCCAATTCAACAAATTTTATCAAATATCTGTCCACGTCATTTATCGCGTGATGTAAAATGGTACAGCTATACTAAAAGAATTATTTCTAAACAAAAGCGCTGAAACTAACACTCATCTCTTTCTATATATCATTCTCGTAGAGAGCGACAAGCGCAGTTGCATCCGAATATGGAATAGTCTATCGCGCCAAATTATTATCCACATATTCATTAACTTCTTGATCGTTCAGGAGAATAGTTCTCTCCCGGCGAGAGCTTTTCAATTTAAATAATTATGATTTAGCTTCTAGATCGTCGATGAGAATATATGTCTCACGGCGAGAGCTTTTCAATGTAAATATTGAACATTCCGGGATTTCAAATTAATAACAAGTGTTAATAAAGTTTATTTAAGTCTAATGAAGTTAGAGCTATGCTCTACATGTTACGTTAAAAAAGTGTAAATTCAATTTATATTGTCATACAATAAATGGGTGAGAAAATAATCCTTAAAAATAAATAAAATCGATTCTTTGTGTTAAATAATGTGTCTGATGACTCGTCCTTCGAGAACTAGTAAAACAAATTCCAAATGGATATGAGTTCTTAATTCGTATTTTTTCAGTTTAGAATAAAATTTCGAAGCGTAAACAAGTTTAGTACCAAATAATTTTACTGATTTAAAAAAATCTTGTCGAAAGTTATATCGAGCCAAATGAATGCTTGCATTTGTTTTTTACTCAAAGGTACGACCTTGAGATAACAAGGGATATTATAATTTTGTCACTCACTAAAATTTGACGTGTTTGCGCATATTTCACAGATAGGGCACATATTTCCCTTTAAGAAAACCTCTCAATAAGGAAAGCTGCTGCGGTTGTTGTCTAATGTTCTAGACTTACTTCACGTTGAAATGTTGAATATGCTATGGAGACAAAGATCAATACATAAATACACATACAATTGCCTACAGGTAATTAAGAAAACGGTGCTTTTCCATTCATAAATTCCAATACCGTAAGCTCGAAATAGGACCCGAAGAGCTTTAACCGGAACTCAAAGATGTACTTACAAGAAAAGAAAAAAATCTGCGAATAATCCTAACATAAAGAGACAAGTTTGGATGTTAACCAAAAGTATATTCCTTTAATGCTGTAACAGTGTCTTATACAGATTTTGCTTATAGGAATGGAGTAAATTATACACAAACCAGATGAAACTGCGGGGTTGATACATGACCAACATTAATGTTAAAGGCAAGTAATCATAGTTGAGTCCAGCTTAAAGACGGAATCAAAGGAAATTCCGATCAAAGATCCGCCGACAAAAATTGCACTTATTTTAAGTGCGAAAAAGTGCTTCCTTCAATTAAATCGCCATCACGTGGACTTAGTGACCAATGGGGAACTTATAACAGTGGTTTATTTAATAGAAGCTGAATCTTTTATTGGATATTGACGGCCTATTGATAAGGGCAGTTTGTTTGGCGGTGTCTTGTTGGCAGGGCCACGTAAAGGGTCAGTGGAGCCCTGGGCAAAGCCAAAAGCAGCGCCCCCTCATATATATATTTTGTTAATATAATTATAAATAGTAATTGTTATTACTGTATGGGTAATTATTGATACTATTATACATTAGATTTGTATTTGAATTATATAGTTTAATACATTTATATTCAATAGAACGGTAAATTATAGAAGAGCCACCTTGTTAATGACTGTTAAATAGAAATTGGTATTATATAAGAAACCGATGAATCAACACACGGGTATTTGGTTCCTCGAATAAAATATTGTAGCCAGTCCAGTTTGAGCCATCGTTTTGATAAAGTTTGTGAATAAAAATAAAGTTATTAAAAGTTTTGTTTTTTCAATTGTAACAATTTACAAGTAATTATAACTAATTACAATGCTCTCCTTTTTTATTTGGTACATTATCTTGACCATCGATCAGAATGTCTCAGTTCTTTTATTAAAACATTGCTTTTTTCCTATATTTAATTTGAAGGTCACGTCACTTGCCATATATAACACTATTGGGCTGTTCAGTTTTCCCTCTCTCATAGTAGATCTCATTTCACTTTTTATTCTGTTAAGAGCGGAAAATCCTCTTAAGCAAGACTTCTTTGCAGCGTAGCAACCAACTAAGTTTAAAGAGTGGGCTGTGCACGCCACAAAATCTGCAGTATAGTTCGTTTCCTTAATTCTGGTTTGGAAACCAGTATATTTACCGGACATATTTGAAGCATTGTCAATACTTTGTCCTCGACAGTTTTCAATACTAAGTTTTATGTCATTTAAAATATCCACAACTGCGTTTTCCAAGCTTTCGGATTTATGTGAAACTGCAATCAACAGTGCAACTAGGCGCTCTTTAACGCAAGCTTCGGTAAGTGAAACATATCTCAACACAAAAGCCAACTGATCCGTGTGAGAAGTTCAGGGGTAGAATCCAGAATTATGGAATAGTATCTTGCTTCATGCACTTCACCAAAAATTTGTTTGAACACAATTTTTCCCATGGATTCGATGAACTCATCGCATACATCTGACGATATATAAGACGCATTTCTCTTGCCTTTATTTCCATATTTTGAAAAGTGATCAAATTGGCTTAGCAGTTCAAGGCTACCCAAAAAAATGTCCATTGGATCTTGAGCCTAGTTTTTGATCTGCTCCTCTAAAAGGAAGCCCTCTGATTGCTAGAAACCGTATTACCGAAACTATTCTCGTCAACACGTCTCTCCACTAAATCTTCGACTACTGAATTTTTCCTTCTCGATAGACGGGTTAATATATTTTTTCTGTGGTCAGCAGACTGTTCGTGACATTTCACTAAATCATATCCATGTTTCCAATCATTAAACCCAGTCGAGAATGCGGTGAAATTAGTTTCAGGCTGAAATAATGTACACGGGATACAATATACACACCCAGTTAAACTTGAGTATAAGCCAATCTCGTTTGAAAGTTTCGCTGTTAGTTAAAGTTCCAGAAAACAATTTCACACTGAGAGATCGTTATTGCCGATGTGATCTAATAAAATCAGCCTCTACATTCTGTTTTATGCCAGAATCAATAACTTTCTTCACTACGTTCTGTTCTTTCACATCCCATGTATAGCTGGGTCATCTAATGTAAAAGTAAAAGTTGGTTCAGTTAATCTACATGTAATAGCTGGGTGAAATTGAAAATCCGGTTGAGAAGAAGATGTCGGTAGATTTGATGTGACCTTTACGCATTGTGATTGTTCTACGTTACTACAAACTTCGTGTGTTTTTAAAATTTGATCTGTTTGTTCATGGCAAATCTCATTCTCAATCTCATAAATAGTAGTAGTACTCTGCAGGTCGTCAATTCGAACTGAGTCAACTTGAGGTTGGTCGATGGAAGACTGATGTTCTTCCTCACTAGGCTTGTTGAAATACTGGTTAATACACTTCTCTTTCTTTAAATCCGCTTCTTGAGTTTGTTTTCTTTGCGCCAACCGCTTGCGGTTCTCGGCTCCACTAGGTTTTTTATGCATTTTTAACTGTTTGTACTCGTATCATAACACTTAAGATAGGACACAAACACAAGCACAGCGACAAGTGATTACAAAAGACAACAGAACAACACACTACACCAGGTAGCAGTGTGACGTATTAAAGACGTTGAAAATTGGTGTATTCTCGTCAACTGACGTAATTTGGGCCAAAAGATGACGTGAAAAAAACATGGTTAGGTGGACGTTTTTAGCACGTCCTAAAAGAACGTAATATATTCGTCGAATTTTGGTGTTAGTTTTCGAGGAAATATATAAAATCGTATTTTTTAGAAATTAGTTTATAATCGGTGAGCACTTTTGAACTGAAATTTATTAGTAATCACTGTTTATAATAATAATCTACAAATGTAGCTAAAATAGATGTTTAATTACGTTTTAAATACGTTAAAAAAAACATAATTTTTACGTAAAAAAAGACGTCATTGGTCTGTGACTTATGACCCTGTATTTCACGTAGATAATGACCAATATTCAACGTTTTTAACACGTCACACTGCTACCTGAAGGCAACGCTTCTATTTATCACTGGTTCACTAACTTCATTGAAACAGGTTGTGACTTGTCACCGATGACTGTACAACTGTAGTACGGTGGGGGCGCCACGCGGGTAGCGGTATGGGGATGATGGAGGGATGGGAGAGGAGGGGCGCATCACCAGCTGATTAATGTAGTCTACCGCCGTGAGTAGTGACTCACTATCTAGGAAAGGTTCACACTGCTGCGTGCCCTGCTCCTAACTACTCGAGGCATACTGTTTTCTCTTCAATCACCCCTCCACTAGATCAAACGTTTTAATCTGAAGGCGTAATTTTTTGTATTTTTTTACATTTTCAACCAGGGAAAACCACTTAACAACAAGTTAAAATTACCCGTTTTAGTCTTTCGGTTGTTCAAAACCTATTTTTTTTCCTAGAAAATGCCCCCAACCACCGGCGCCCCTGGGCATCTGCTCAGTCTGCCCATTTATAAAAGCGGTCCTGCTTATTGGGTAGAGTTCGTCTTGACTATATGGACTATACCTCCAGTTATATAAGTATCTGTTTTGTATAATAAAACAAAATAATAAATTGTTTGATACATTTTATTTATAAATATACCTATTCCATTAAAAAAGTAAGTGTTATTTATAAAAATAAACCATCAATATTTATAAAGTATGTAATCTCTGACTAGAATTTAGTAATATTTTTATCTATGACTATCGTTAATATGATTTAACCAGAAATTTAATGAGTATAATATAATATATCTTGGAAACTATAAATTCAAGTTAAATATAGCTTTGTTCTAAGAATTATAAATACTCAAGATAGCAAAAAATGTATTTTTATTGCAAATTGGACACAAACAAAATGACCATAAAAGGGAACAACAGATATAAAATATTCTAAAACTGCAAATACCGAAAATTATTTATTTCATTGCCATTTATCTCTTGGCTGACTATAGTATACCTAGAAGAAATTAACACATATTTCGCGCTTTGTTTAGCTCCTTTTTACTGATATATGGGTATTAAACTATGTGTGTCTAAAAATACATTAAAGAAATAAAACATTTTCAAAAAATAAACTTATAATGAAGGTCGTTTAATAATAAATTTGACCCTCAACTCTCTATGTAAAATGATAATTAAGAAAGATAAAAATGAGAAAATATCAAAATGGTATTAGTTTTTAAATGTGTACTAAGAATATATTTATTTATTGGTATAGTAGAATAAACATTCAGTGGCATTATTAAAAAATTTAAAATTTTCGAAAAGAACAGAGCTGTAAGCTAAATAAATAAACTAAAATACAAGAATTACCTTCGATGAAAAATGTATGGGTATAAACAGGATTGCAGGATTATGGATTATTTGGTCTTTTAGTAGGACACACTTTAACATATAAGATAAGATAATGGTTAAGTTTATTTTTATATTTCTATAATAGTATTCCTATTCTTATATAATCATTATTATACATTAAAAATCATTTAAATAGATTAAGATAGTGTTCAACAATGAGTGTATACATTTATGTTACTTTCTGTATTTATATAAATCTACGTATAAAAATAAATACTTCTCATTTTTACTTAATCATCTAATTATTAAAGCTATTTGTAATATTATTCAGATTTTGGTAAAAATTACAAAGCAAAATGTCATAATAAACAACTAATGGACGGCGACAATCGTGACGTCACATTTTATGATACTTAAGTTCGAAACATATGGAAAACTTTTTTATTATCAATTTAACGGAAAAAAATTATTCTTTATAAAATGTTCTGCAGAGTCTAAAACCCAGAATAAAGCCATCAGATATCAATTTTTTTTAAATCATATACAAGGTGTGTCGAAAAATGTAAATTTTTTCCGAGATTAAAGTAACTTTATTTTTGACAAAATCAAAAACTATTATTTATAATTGAAAACTGGTTTATCTCAGTACAATATGATCATCAAATATCGCTCTAAAATAAAACTAAAATGTTATTAATGTTATTTGTAGACAATTTTGAAAAAATAAAAATTCTTATATTAAACACAAATTGATATGATTGCATATCTGAACGTGGTTCTCAATTTTGATCAACTTTTCCTTAAACCAATTTTCAATATTGGCAAAAATAAATGTAGTTAAGTTGCACATATCACATTCATAAATTACATTTTTTGACACACCTCGTATACGACTAAAAAAAAATTATAACTGATGGTTGTATTTTAGGTTTCAAACCATGCAAAACTTTTTATGAAGAATAACTTTTCCCATAAAATTGACAATATAAAAGATTTCCGTTTGTTGCGAACTTAAGTGGACACATTGTATATTATTTATTTAGATAAATAAACCAACTTTTTATGATTTTTACGAAACTAACTAATCATTTAATAACTTTTTGTTATATATTTTTCGCGAAAATCATAAAACGTTGTTTTATTTATCTAAATATAATGGATTTTCATAAAAGCCGACATAGTTAAACACACTGTATATAAAAGTTTCCAAAAAAAACTGAAGCAACCTCCTTGTGTGGTTGTTTTCGAAAACATACTTTACATTTATCAGATTTATTTAATAATATACAATTTTTAATAGCTACCATGGTTACAATATTTTATTTGGAAACCTCAGTATGGTACGTTTTAGTTTTAACGAATCAAAATTCGTATGTGATAGTTGGCACAAACTTATACTTTTTGTTAATAGCTCTCCTATCGAATTGAAGGCCTTTTAGCATACTTCCAGCAATACTTCAATTGGTTCATTTCTTTAAGTTCTTTCCTTTTCACCTTTCCGGAAGGAGTCAGAGGAATACTGTCGATAAATTTAACACCTCCTCTTAGTCTTTGCTTTTCTTGTACCCTATCTTCGATGAATTTTTCTATTTCTTGCTCTGTTATTTTACCTTTGTACTCTTCGTTTAAAACGATTATCGCCATTGGATGGTCACCATCTTCTTCGTGTTTTTTACCTAATATAAAGATAAAAGTATCAATACAATACAATACAATAACTTTATTCAATAACAAGAAGTACATTAAAATATAGACAATATTATAAAACATTTTCTATGAATAAAGTAGATGCTAAACTTACGAGGTGTTTGACCACCTGTATGTAAGTAAAATCTAACATATAAGCAAATAAAATAAAATATAACATATAAATAAAGTAAAACTTATAATAGTAATAATATCAATATTCTTAGTTTTTTTTTTTTTTTAATGATATGTAGGTAGGTCCCAGCACAATATTAGCAGTCAGATAGCGTTTTTTTTTAATCATTATTTAAGTGTAATTTAGTTTAATCTATTAACGAGTGGATGTAGAGTCGTGAAGTTGTCATAATGTATAGTGTTATTTTCTTTTTAAATGATTTTAAATTTGAGTAATTTTTAAGATTTTCAGGAATAGAATTAAAAATTTTCGGACCTAGAAAAAGATGACATTTTTGTCCTATTGTCTTATTCATAAAAGGTAGTGAAAATTTACTTTTTTGTCTTGTATGGTAAGAATGTCCTAGTGTGTTTAGCTCATTTTGTATCGAAATTGGGTTATAGCTAATGATTTAAAATATAGCTGCCGAAGGTCTAATATTTTAGATTCTGTGTAGATCATTTCTGATGGATACCTCCTCTTTTTTTTTAATATGTTTTTTAAAATTTTTTTTTGAATAACCTCTAACGGCTTTAAATAAGATTTAGAAACACCCCCCCCCCCCCCCCCAACCAATTAAGCCATATGTGAGGTGAGATTCTACTAAACCGTAATATAAAATTGTTTTTTGATGTTTGTCTAGTATATCTGAAAGCTGGTAAAACTTGTAAAGAATGCAACGCAATTTTTTAAGTAAGTAGTTGATGTGCAAATCCCACCGGAGGTGGCAATTAAGTATAAGACCCAGATATTTTATTTTATTTATGGATGTTATTTCAATGTTTCCCTGAATGTTTAATGTATTAAAGGTAGGGAGGCTGCTTGATTGACTACAGAATGGTAAGTAAAATGTTTTATTTAAATTTAATGATAGTAGTTTATTATCGAACCATGTTTTAATTTTAATAAAATCATTTTCAATTTTTAATTTTAGAGTTTCCCAAGTTTCACCCTCATAAAGAACTACGGTATCATCTGCAAAGCTAATGATGGTACCTTGAGTCTTTACAGATAAGAGATTGTTCAAGTAAATGGTGAACAGCAAAGGCCCAAGTACCGTTCCCTGAGGTACGCCACATGACATAATTTCTTCACCACTTAATTGTTTCTGAATTTTTGTTCTTTGTGTTCTACCTGTCAAATAAGATTTGAAAATATCATATGTTGTACCTCTCACTCCCATATCCTGAAGAGTATCCAGTAAGATTCGGTGATTAACGGTATCAAATGCTTTTTTTTAAGTCCAGGAAAATACCAATGGATGGTTTACTTTGGTCCACCGTTTTATATATTTTACCAGTGAGAGCTCTAATCGCATCGTTAGTAGATTTCCCATCTACAAATCCAAATTGCTGTTCAGATAAAAGTTTGTTCTTGTTAAGAAAATCTTTTAATCTCTTTTTAATTAATTTTTCTAGTATTTTACTTAAGTTAGAATTTAATGCAATTGGTCTATAGTTGTTAGTTTCAGTCTTATCACCCCCTTTATCAGAATATATCTGTTCCAAAGACACATGAATTTTCAGAATTATTCCAGTAATACATACCTATGACTACTGATTGTCTTATAGCGGGATGATGTGATAATTCAAGTTCCAATATGGCGGGTGGTATGTGCCAACCTCTGTATTTTAACATCTCTTTTAGTCTATCGACAACGTAAAAGTAACAGTCTTCGTCGTATTGTACTACGTCACCGGTTTTGAACCAACCTTCTTTATCGTATCTGTTAGATGAGTCTCTGTTGTAATAACCGTTCATGACTGTCTTTGATTTTATAAGAAGTTGTCCAGGTTTGTTGGGACCTAGAACTTCTTCTGTTTCCGGATCGACAACCTGAAAGGTGAAAAACAGTTGAGGGTGGCCCTTCAAATACTTAACGTTGTTTTCAAAAATTGGATACGCTATGTTAAGAGATATTTGACCTTCAACAAAAAAACCTTAATCTTTTTTCCAATTTAACCAACTTTGTATTTATACTTGCATCTTGAATTTGGAACCTTTGGTTTTCAACAAAGTTGAAGAATATCGTCATCACTAACGAAAACTACACTTTATTAACACTCTCCGTACGTTTCGCTAACTATGTTAGCATCAGGAGTTGATGATAAACTCACAAGTCCTAATGATGCTAATATAGTTAGCGAAACGTACGTATAGTGTTAAAAAAGTGTAGTTTTGGTTAGTGGTTTTTTGTGGTATTTATAACCGTTTACGAAACCCCAATGGTGTTCAATTAAATTTTTGCCACCCTGTATACCAGGTGACTGAGGGGGTACGGCCAAGTTTATATCTTTATATAAACTTCCGGTTTCTTAGAATTGAATTTTTGAAATTGAACACCCAGTACATTTTTAGAAATTTACATTTAATAAATATCGGCTGTAAAAAAATATTTTCAAAAATTATTTTTAATCTGGAACTTGGTCCAAACACATTAAAGAGTAACTAAGAATAATTAAAAAATATAATTTTTCCAAAATTTTAATTTTTTTTTCATTTTATTAGTGTAAATTGTTCTCCAGATGTCTTTTTTTATAGAAAACTCATTTGTTAAATGTAAACAAATTATAATTTATAAAAATAAATTTACTGTACAGTAGTGATAAACCTGAAAGTTTTTTTTTCATTTTTGTGGCAACAATATTCATATTCGGGAAAAAGAAGACCCAAGAAAATCAATTTTGGCTTGATTGTAATTTTTACATTCCCGGCCCCATCAAAGGAAAATATCCATTTTGAGATCCCCCAAGAAGATTGAAACCATTTCCAGAGTATGGTCTGTCTGTGTGTAGGTTTTTCGCAGTTTTTCCAAATTTTGAGGACAAAAAATACACTTTAGTGCAAAATGTTCCAATGCAAATTTTTAGGGCATAAAATTTTCTACAATTTTTGTATTAAACTTTTTTCATAATTTCAAATAGTTGTGCTCCTAGAGGGTGCGCCTAAAATATGCATGTAGGTTTTTCGTACTTTTTAAAAATTTTTAGGACAAAAATAACACTTTAGTGCAAAATGTTCTCGTGCAAATTATAGAGAATAAAATTTCCTACAATTTTTGTATTAAACTTTTTCCAGAATTTTAAATAATTGCGCTACTAGAGGGCTCGCAACAAATATGCATATAGGTTTTTCGCAGTTTTTCCAAATTTTGAGTACAAATAATACACTTTAGTGCAAAATGTTCTAGTGAAAATTTTTAGAGCATAAAATTTTCTACAGTTTTTGTATAAAACTTTTTCTAGAATTTCAAATAGTTGCGCTACTAGAGGGCTCGCAAAAAATATGCATGTAGGTTTTTCGCAGTTTTAAAAATTTTGAGGACAAAAAATACACTTTAGTGCAAAATGTTCCAGTGCAAATTTTTAGAGCATAAAATTTTCTACAGTTTTTGTATAAAACTTTTTCCAGAATTTCAAATAGTTGCGCTACTAGAGGGCTCGCAAAAAATACCCATGTAGGTTTTTCGCAGTTTTTTCAAATTTTGAGGACAAAAAATACACTTTAGTGCAAAATATTCCAGTGAAAATTTTTAGAGCATAAAATTTTCTACAATTTTTGTATAAAACTTTTTCTAGAATTTCAAATAGTTGCGCTACTAGAGGGCTCGCAAAAAAATATGCATGTCGGTTTTTCGCAGTTTTCCAAATTTTAAGGACAAAAAATACACTTTAGTGCAAAATGTTTCAGTGAAAATTTTTAGAGCATAAAATTTTCTACAGTTTTTGTATAAAAATTTTTCTAGAATTTCAAATAGTTGCGCTACTAGAGGGCTCGCAACAAATATGCATGTAGGTTTTTCCAAATTTTGAGGACAAAAAATATACTTTAGTGCAAAATGTTCCAGTGCAAATTTTTAGAGCATAAAATTTTCTACAATTTTTGTATAAAACTTTTTCTAGAATTTCAAATAGTTGCGCTACTAGAGGGCTCACAAAAAATATGCATGTAGGTTTTTCAGTTTTTCCAAATTTTGAGGACAAAAAATACACGTTAGTGCAACAAGTTCCAGTGCAAATTTTTAGAGCATAAAATGTTCTACAATTTTTGTATTAAACTATTTCCAGAATTTCCAATAGTTGCACCACTAGAGGGCGCGCAAAAAAATATGCATGTAGGTTTTTCGCATTTTCAAAAATTTTGAGGACAAAAATACACTTTAGTGCAAAATGTTCTAGTGCAAATTTTAGAGAATAAAATTTCATACAATTTTTGTATTAAACTTTGTCCAGAATTTTAAATAGTTGCGCCACTAGAGGGCGCGCAAAAATATGCATGTAGGCTTTTTGAACATTTTTCTAAATTTTGAGGATAAACAATGCACTTTAATGCAAAAATTTTCTGGTGCAAAGTTGTAGAGCACCAAATTTCCTTTATCTTTTATATTTAACTTTTTTCCGATTCCCCATAGTTTCGCCGCTAGAGTGCAAAAAATATACACATTTAGGTGTTTTCAAATTTTTTTTATTTGAAAATTCCCAATAGTTTCTATCCATGATTTTCAGAGATCCTAATTGTAGCAGTGTGCTATATAATGTGCGCATACGCCAGCTTATGTCATTATCGACATTGAAACATCAATTAGGTAAACGTATTTACCGTCGGATTGCTATTTAAAATTTGTTCCATACATTAATGGAATGCTTACTGTCAGTAGATAGAACGTCCTTTAACTTTAAAGACTCAGTAAGTAAAGGCAATGACGTTTAGAATAAAACTTTACAAGTTGATTTCTTGTATAATTGTCACAATCTAAACGTCATTGTCAATAGTTACAGAACCGTTAAAGTTAAAGAACGTTCTATCTACTGAGTAAATGTCTTTTGTAATTAAAATAATCCTATTCTCCATAGCCCAGCCGGGAAAGTTCTGGGGTGACACAGCCGATTTTTTTTAAGTGGTGGTTTAGACTCAGGAAAATTGAAAACGTAAAATATTCCAAAGTAATATTTAGCGCTAAATAATAATATTTTACCTTATACAAAATACCTCTCACTGGCAATCCAACAATATCTGGATTTTTCTTATAAAGCTCCCTCTGCGTTTTATTATGTAATTGAAAACTAGTCAGTATTCCCACTTCCGTTTGCCCATACACAGGTACAATATCCGTTTCTGGAAGCAGCTCTTGAAGGGCAAAAATAATTCTTTTTGATAGATTCGAACCACCGGTACTCATTCTTACAAGGGTTTCACATGACACATCGGCAGGTTTACCACATTTTACGAGTTCTGTGATTTGATAAGGAGTGATAAATACACCAGAAACCTAAAACAAAAATATTGATTGTTTAAATTCTGAGATTATTCTTCTAATATCATACTCACCCTATATTTATCCACTAGATACCAAAACTCTTTGGCATCAAAATTGCTACACAGCAACCGTGTAGCACCAGTCATAGCAGAAAAAAATAATCCCATTCCAGCAGAATTCCAGTACATAGATCCATAAGTTAAAAAACTAGTAACATTATTTTTCCTAATGTTCAATTCGTACAGCTGCCTTTTAACATCAACATCATTATTTTTAGCAGGAGGTATCAAAGGAGAATGATGATAGTAGTAATAATGATTAATACAAATACCTTTAGGAAACCCAGAGGTACCACTACTAAAATAAATAATCAAAGTTTCTTTAGGATCGTTAATAATTATAGGTTTAAAGTCGTCCTCTTCAGGTTGGGGTTCTACAAATTCTGAAAATTGTGTGTCTTCTTCACTTTCCCCAAACACTACTATCTCAGAATTCCATCCCAACACTTTAATAAAATGTTTAATATTTTTCAAACTCTGTTGCACTGTAAATATAATCTTAGGTTTCACTTCTGAAATGAGCCTTTCCATTTCTATATTCGATAAAGTTGGATCTAACGAACATGGGATAGCTCCTATAAAAAATGATGCTAGGATAGGTACGCAGGCGTCTAAATGATTGTCCGAACATCCTGTTACTACGTCTCCTTTTTTTATTCCTCTTTTTTTAAGTACTATTGCTGTACGGATGCTGCGTTGCAGGAGAGAATCGAATGTATCTGTTTTACCTGTTGCAGCGTCTATCTGAAAAATAATAGGAACCATTTTATTTATTGTACAAAAATTTAACCACTCTAATTATTGAGCAATTAATATTAGCTTTACATGATTGTTAAATTAAAGCTTTAAAGGTCTTAACCCACTTAAAGACAATAACTTCGAAAAGCATTTTCTTCAAGCTTAACCTTGCGGAAAAATCTAGTTCCACAGATCATTTCTGCCAAAACGACCAGTTTCATATCATTAAATAATACTCTAATAGTCTAGTCAACCATTAACTGAAAAAAATGGTGTTTGGTTTTTTGAAAACATCTCAAAAACTATTGGACATTTTTTCAGATATTTAATGTTAAAGTTTCAAATTTTGACATTTTTTATTTTTGACAGATGACAGTTGGAGAAATAATTTTTGACTGTTATCAATAGAGTTTTTCAAACGCGTGGCCTCTATCCTGGAAGAATACACACAGACAGACAGACAGACAGACTTCCATCTGGAAATGGTCTTAATCATCTCAGGTGACCTTAAAATGGATATTTCCATCTTTATTTCGAAAATTTTTTTAGCTCGTTCTCGCAATACTTTCCCTTCTTGGAGTTGGGTCGGAAAAGTAAAAGATTCAAAAGAGGAGGAAATTTCACAAAAAAAATTATACCTCCTCGAACTGTCCCTAATAACACAAAGTAGTCCTACAGATATCCATAGGACGTCTTCTTCGGACATTCTGGACATCCTTAGGACATCCTTTTCTGGTACACTGGACGTTCTATGGAAGAGTATTGATATTTGCAAGCTTCCACTGACGGAAGACGCAATTAGACATCACACATTACGAGTGTATTATCAATGTCAGTGCTGGTTATTAAGAAAGATCAATCCTGTAGAGTGGGGGTGGCATAATCGTAATAACTATTTCCCTGATGTTTTTTTATACAAGAATACATTTGCTCGTGTAAGACTGGATGTTTGACAAGATGCACATGTGTAAAACTTGGTTTAACGTGTAGTGTTTTTTGTGAATTGCCGGGTTGAAAACTGTACAAATATAACAATTATGAAAAAGACCTTCCTGAAACTGAATGCAACGAGAATGAAAATGAAGAAGGATTTATGCATCTTAAACCGGAAATTCACATGAGTTAATCTGGTGATGAAGTCTGTGAATTTGAAGATTGCGATGTACATTTCGAAGAGTATCAACCATGTAATTTTACTTAAAGTCCAAATAAGGTGTAAATGAAAAAAATATTTTATTGTAAATTGACTTTAGCTTTAAGTGTTAATTTTAATTATGAGTTATTGTAATTAAAGAAAAGAGACTAACAAATTGTTTAAGCGTAATTTTATACCTCATAATAAATTCTCTTAATTATTTATATATATTAAAATAAAAGGTATGTATCAATTATTCAGTAGACCTGCTGTCGGTATATAGACGGTAAAGAAAGACTGTTACAACCAAGAAGAGAAATGCGATTATTTTTCTCATACACAGAATCCTCGAAGTCGGAGAGAAATATATTTGCCGCTGAAATGCCGAAAACAAAAAAGTCAGACTCTCGGGGCGAGTATTGGAGAGGTTGCGATATCCAACACCACCACCGTGCTCAGCATCCTTGACAACGGGGAGGAATGTTTCTCTGCAGGGAAATCTCTTGAAGCGCGTTTAACCCTTCTAGGATGTGGTTTTTGGCCGTTTTGAGGGGTTGCGCAACCTCAAAGAGATTCTAACGCCGATATCGTGTTCAGCATCCTTGAAAATGGGTACTATTGTTCCGGCTGAAAATATTTCCATGTTCGTCCGACTCACACACGCTACTAAGAGTGATGAACGACATATAAAAATCTTTTTTATAGCTGAATTTTGGATTCAAGTGAATTCTAGAAGATCATATGGAAGATCACAAGGCCCAATTAAGAGGCCGTAATTATTCGGTTGTTGCTAAAATGTGTGTTAATTTATTATATGTTTTCACCATTCAAGATAGGCCATACAACGCAGACCAGTTTAGGGAATTCTTGACAACTTTAATTGCTCACTTATGCTAAGATCATACACGAGCTACATATTTTGTAATAGACAACGTCAGATTGCACAAAACGTACGAAATTCAACAGCTGATAAGAGCTCATGGTTTCCAGGTTTTTGATTCTGTACCGATGTTTTTTAAATTCCATTGAAGAGCTGTTTAGCCAATGGAAAAAATAACACAAAGAGAAGTTAGTCTACGAATGAAGATCAACTATATGCAAAAATTCATGATGCTTCTGAAGATATAATTCCTGAACATTTCCAAAATTATGGAGATATATTTGGGAGATTGCCTCAATAGAAATTAAATTTTGAACTATTTCAAATTTTTTTAGTATTTGTTTTATAGAATTAAACATTTGTGCTGACCACTCAAATGAGTATAGTCCGTCCAATATTTCTTTTAACTTTTTGACAAGCCCCAGCTGTATCGGCGAAAAAAAAATTCACCTAATTTGCAATAATTCTGTCTATAATCCGTCAAAATACCTTTTTAATGTAGAATGATGGATATTTTTGTATTGAATATTGACGGAACTTCAAGTTAAGTAAGTACTACTCTTGAAAAGAAAATATATAAATAATAACTAAAGAAACTTCTTATTCAAGAAAATCGAAAAATATGGATGGGCATTGAAACTGCTCAATTATTTGTTAAAAATTCTTACAGTTTTTTTAATTCTCGTTTTCCCAATGAGAATTATGTGGAGGTAATAGAGAAATTATTTTTACTTTTATTAGTTAATTATCTACATATTTATAGTACATTTTCAAATCATATTATATGAGGATATTTAAAGATTGACTAACTCCAGATTCTACTCAAACAAAAGCCCAGAGCAAAAAAGCAACGACAGTTTCATTCAAAACGTATTGGAGAACAGATAGTTGTTTTGGGAAATGTAACGTTAAAAAACAATTAATAAGAATGATTCATAATTATTTTTGTAGGTTCTGTATTCACAATAATTGATTGAAATACCTCTTAATCATTGGATAATTTGTACTGTACTGTAAAAAATAAACACTGCAACTGTGTTGCTGGTTTAGGAGAACCTTGCATACATGTTTCAGCTATACTGTTCTCCATATTGGTTATGTTTAGATTAACATTTTGTGATTTTATTGTGTGAAGTCCAAAAGATATTTTTTTAAGAAAATTCTTTCAATGAAGGATTTTGGCGAGCACTAAGCCTTAAAGTCAAACCAACGTCTATGTTGTGACGCCAGCCGCAGATGCCTAATTTTTATATTCATCGTTTGATTTAATGTATCATATACTCAAAAACAAATAGAATAAGTTTTCGAAACTATACACTCCGACCATTACCATACATGTTTCATCCTTATAGGAATAGTTGGGGTATATAGAATAAATTTTTGAAACTATGCATTCCGACAAAGTGCCACTGAAGATTCCTATAAGGATGAAACATGTATGGTAATGGTCGGAGTGTATAGTTTCGAAAACTTATTCTATTTGTTTTTGATTTTATTGCGAGGTGCCCGCTCCCCCCTAGGCATTATGATGGTTGATGGGTTACTCCATCTGACGGCAATCCAAATTGTATTTGGAGACGCGTTTACAGAATTGTATTCTGCTAAACGCACTGCCCGTTTGGTACCCATCAACCAATACGATAGATGGCGTGACTATCTATCATTTTGGTGTATCATATACCTAATAAACTTTCAATCATTCATATTGTAGTTTTTCTTGCATTTTTTAAAAATTTGGATTTTTATTTTAACGTCTCTTTTCTGCTACCAATGCTAATTTGAATAGGACTTACAGCTTATCGTGGGCTCCGAACCACGGTCCTCGATCAACTTAAACCCCGTAGACATTCAAGTAATCTATCGACTAGCAAGTGTGTTCCTGTGCCACCAACCCCTATCAGTTCCGTGAGATAACCGTTCTCATATGGTGTAAATGGAACTGTGCATGACACAAATACCATTTTGCACTTGACCAAAGTCTTATCCGACTTTTTATCACTGAGTTTTAATGGGATTCGCACTCACGGCCCGGAAATCAATCAAGTATAAAGGCTGTTGCCTTAAGAGGGGGATCTTAACAGGTACACCAAACTGACAAAACTAAAATTCCAAGCACCATGTGCAAAATCAAAGTTCTGTTGTGTTACTCGAGTTGTCAGTCTCATCAGTCTATCACTGTCTTTCAGCAATAATAAAAGAGGTGCACTGTGTTTCATATATACCAACAGAAAGACGAAATTATTAAAATTATTTAATCTTCTGTGTACCAGGTGGCGCTAGCAGTATTAAAATATTAATTTCTCAGTTAAAATATATTTTGAGAATTTTCGTATTTTCCGATCGGATACCCACTTCAACCCAAGGTCGACCACAAAACAGATGTTATTTTGTTTTTGTTTGACCAGACTCCAGACTACCTGCTTTATTTTTATTTCTTCCAAGTGAATTTTTGTTTCGACTATCGACTCGACTTTCGGGTTTGGCATATTTCTCAAGCAAGACACAAATGAAAGAGAACGGTAAGATATATTTTCATTTGTAGTTTGAGGTTATGTATAAGAATTAGCAGTTGTATTTTAGAGAAATAATTGTGAATTATTAATTTATCGACTTTATCTTCATATTTTTTGTAATTGCGTTTTGACTATTTTACTTTTGTTTCAGATTTTCGAACTGGTGTAAATATGGCTATGTGTTTTGTTCCTGATTGTAATGTAAACATAAGTGAATAAAAGACATGTAAGTTTTTTGTGTTTGCAACAAAAACAGCTGAGAGAAAAACTTGGATTAACCCAATAAGATATTCAAATACTATTATTAATACATAAACAAAACATTCTAATGTAAAAATTAATTTTGCAAGAGACAAGATAGAGAACCCTTGAACAGATGCCATTTCATTAATATGGGATAGAAAAAATAAACAAACTTTATTTGATTTTAGTGTGAAGCGAATGTTCAACTTTGAATCTCCAGAAAGACAGTATGTCATAAAATTACATTAGACATGAAAAAAGATGATTATTTATTATTTTTAATAATTATGTTTCTTTTTAGTAAACGAACTGCAAAGATAAAAAATTTTGATGATAGTTTCGTCTCTGCTTTGAACTCAGAGGTAGCAGGGCCATGTGAAAGTATTGAATCTAAGACAGCAGCTACAAAGGGAGCTAAGATACTTCATCAATTAAGAAAAGGAGAATGAATCCTTAATATCAGATGATAAACAACCAAGTACTTCGTAAGTAATGTTACCAAATCAATGAAAATTGGTTAAGTCCATTCATTTAGTTTATACCGATATTCAATTAAGAGGTAGAGCTCAGACATGAACTAATAGAAGCCTCTCCACTGCCTGTCTCATTTTGAACAAGAAAAAATAAAGTGGAATAAGTAGTTTGCAGCTTATTTCAGTTCTTAATTGAATATCGGTGTAAACTAAATGAATGGACTTTATTGTTGTATTTTGTCTTTTAGTTATTGTTTAACGAGTGAAGATGTACAAGATGCAGAAGTTCCATAAACTTTGAAAGAACCAACATATCTTAGGGAAATTCTTAAGTCAAAAACAAAATTACTTTTTAAAAACAACTAACTTGGAAATATTCAACAAAACATAAGACTACATTTTGATTATGATTTTATAAAAGATGATAACGATAATACAGGTTTACCCGATCCAAAAGTGTTTGATGCCTTATGTAATTTATTAAGTGACCTAAAAATTAAGTATTATTTTAACTGTTTATTTATTTCAACTTAACTGTTTTTTATTATGTCAATAAATAATATTTGTAACAAATTTCCATTAATGTATACAATTAACAATAAAAAAATCAACAGGTTTTTGAGACTAACAAATAATATAAAGTCCTTTTCGATTTTATTTTTTTTAATTTCTAATTGGAACTTTTATTAATTGCCGAACCTAACAAAGTTTTATCGAAGGAAAGTATTGCAATCATGATTTTTTAGCCATACCCAGATTTTAACGGATCTTTACGTTTTGAGGTCACCTGAATCCATTTATACCATTTTTAGCATGATGTCTGTCTGTGTCAAATTTTTAATTTTTAAATATTTTTATCATATTAAATTATTTTTTTGTTTAGGTAAATTTTAATATTAAAATAAAAAAAAATACTATTAAATTTGTAAGAAAAACTTTATATAATTACGATTTTTTTTTTCAAAATTTTAAAATATTATTTGTAGAAGTTAAAGTCAAAAATGTAAAAAGTTTTGACAAAAAATTAGATTTTTTTTAGTTTTTTAAACTAACTTTAAAAAAGCTCTGCTTCGCATTTTGAATAAAATTGAATGAAATATGAATTACTTATTGATTTTAAAATCATTCAAAAATTTTTTTATACCTTGTGTAAATGGGTCATGGGCCACCCCTATAACATTTAAACGTGTTAATAGATTTATAGCAAATTTTTGTCATTATAATAGAGTTATTTTTGGATGTGTATGAAATGTTTCATAATTTTAAATTATTATAAAATAACTGTTGTTTGTACATCTTATACTATTAATTTTACAGAAAATTTCACACTTGATAAAAGTTTCTAAATCTAATAAACTTAATAAATTGATATCAAAGATATACAGGATGAAATTAAGAGTATGTATGATTTCAAAATAACTTTTTTGTTTGTATCTCGTGTACTAATAATTTTAGAGAATATTGAAAATATTCATTAAAATTTTTATCAGAATTGATTTACTAGGAGTGTTCAAAAAGGTAGGTGGGATTACCCCCTTTTTATTTTGTTATTTCATTTACTAATAAAACGTCTCTTTCAGATTCTTATATTTTAAGGCTTCAATCTTATTCATACAAAGTTCTTTTAGTATCTTTCAGATTTTTAGTATTGGATCATAAATTCCCTTAATCACTTTCTTGTTCATATTTTGAAATATTGTTACTATTTTATTGTATATATTTTTCTTAACATTAGCATGATTGTAAAATTAGTATTTGTAAAAAAATAAATTTAATAATTAACTTTAAACCAAATCTTTTATTTCTTTTCAGTACATACAAAATATTTATTTTAACAATTAATATAAGATTTGTATCACTAATTACCTTTATTACAGTTCGGCGTTTTTGAGTTTTACGTTCACATATTCATACAAAATAAGTAGGCAGAAGTGAAATACCAGTGCACAGGGCTGCTCAGTACTGTTGTAAGTTATACCCGAATTTAAAATCACTTATATTATCAGTCTTTCTTTTGAGTACATTGTGCGACTGGACATTCATTACAATTTCTGTTACCGTAGTACTTCTTGTTTTATTGGCTTAAAACTACTAACACTAATTTTTAATGCATCTGACACCGGCATATAAAGGTTCATTGTTCTCTTTCTCCTTAGTGACATATTTAATGTAATAAGTACATGATGAAAAATTCAAGGAAATTATGCCAAATGTTAATATAAGATCGCCAATACATATTGTTTAAAAGATAAGATTTTTCTAGTAATGTAGTAAGAAACACCTCTTCTGTAGTTTATTAGTAAGAGTCGATTTTTATACACTACACAATACACATCACAATATGTATTATTATTATTTGAACTGCACATTTTCATAAGATTACTGTAACAATCACCAAAGTCCCACTTGTCAAAACGTATTTTGATCACGTTTGTTTTAATTCGCACGATTCAACTTAATAAAAATGCTTGAAACTGAAGAACTGGTTTTAGTTAATTCTAATTTGTTTTGTTTAAATAGTTTAAAATATGTTGCAAAATAAACGACATGATTCTATAACCTAACAAAACAGTCAGCTGATAATGACAATAACACTATGGCAGGTCATATTTTTAATAAATTTCATTTGTAATCTTGGTTGTATAAATTGTTAAAAATGCTAACCAAAAAGCGCCACTTTTCACGCAGAAAATGCCTGAACTTGTGTACCGCAAGTTGCATAAGTTTTTTTTCTAGAATACAAATCTCGAGAAATATACATTTTTGAGATTTAATATTTTCAGAAATTAATACTGGATGCCTCATTTAGGACATCTCCTTTTCACGTTAAAATTGGTGATCACAAATTGTCAAAAATGTCAAAAACACACCTTCCCTAAATGATTGATATCTTCTTTATTACTGCTTAGATTTAGTTCAAAAAAGGAGATGTCCTATTCCAATGTGTAAGCTATTATAGGTATAAATATTTCTACAAACAAAACTTTCGTTCTCGAGATTTGTATTCTACAAAATCGTCAATTTTTCTCCTCAATTTCAGTATTGCCAACTGAAATCGTGACAGCCCGTTTCGACGCCCCTCTTAACCAACTTGGCCACCATTCAGAATATTGCTTGTAATTACATTTTTTAAGCATATTATGTTCAAATATATCTAACACAAAATTACTAGTCAACCTGAAGTCTGTCATTTAAAGAATACATTAATATTGGACAGAATATAAGAAGTGTTTCATTGACTAATACTATTGTTATTTGAAGCCCTGAGATTCACAAAACAATGAAGTTTATATAGAAGAAATATCGATTTGCTCTCGCGAAGAATGGGTTTCTGGTAAAAAAATACATTCTTGCTAAGGATTGTATTCCTTCTGAATTTTATCAATGGAACTGGAAAATACCTGTTGGATATGTTCTGGTATAATAGGAGAGAATTTGGTGTTGCAATTTTTAGATAATAGATATACTGGTGGTTAATCTAACATATAATGGTCTTCCTGCAAATTTGACAATAGTAACTCGGATATAGTCACACAAACTTTTAAGCAGCTGTTAAACAATGAAAATGTAATTTTCTTCTTAGATCCAGACCTTAAATTGATGACATGCTTTCATATAACTTTTGACACACAAAAAATGAAAGTGCATCTGGCACTCAATGAGAGTCATGCTATTGTGAAATGAAACAGTTTATTGGAGTTGGTGCCACCCAGTCAGATTCATTATAATAATAAACAATTTTGTCAACTGAGGATTGAAGCTCGGAACAACATAGAAGATCAAATATTTCATGAGCCACCTTTGAACCGCAAAATTCAAAATATGGTGATGACGTATTATTATCACAATGTCAAAATTTAAATTAAATTGATCCATATCATTAGCATTTTAGATAATTTTTACTCGCCGTTTCAAACGAGGGAATATATTTCAAGACTGTGTGTTCTTGTTTTTCTTGTGTCTTCAACTGTTTGTGTTTTGTTTATTTAAATTTTCAAAAAAGGAATAAAATCATGTTCAACAACGTGAAAGAGATTTCACAACTAGTGAATTTCATTTGAGTTATAAATGTCAACGTGCGTTAAATATGTTGACAAGAGAGGAAAACCAAAAGGAATGTAAGATCAATACTAATTTTGCAGTTGCTGTAGCATTTATGTCTAGGTTGGGATTGAAGTATTTAAATAAAAGTAAAATACATTTAAACTGCATTTAGTATTCAAATTATTAAAAATATCAAAAATTCACCCGTAATTTCAATATTTTTTTAATATAACAGTCAAAGTATTTATTTAAATCCTATTACGATATTATTACCAAATCACATCATACTTAAACTAATATTTTTCTAAGATCATATTTATATGCACACTCAAACTACATTATCAGCTATAGGCATGAATTTTTTACATAAATGTATAAAAGATTCGTCGCACATTCATTGTTTTAATATTAATCCGATCACACGTTCTTATCAGATTTATATTTTACCTAAATTTTGAATCATACTTTAACGTCCATTTTATACAGTTGACATTGACATTGCAGGACCTTTTATGGCCAAGGTCGGTAAAAGCTAAAAATAGGATCTTGGTAAATTGTTTGTTATCTTTGTATTTGTTTATCATTTATTTAAATACGAGACAAAGCATCAGATTTTTTTAAATTATTTAGAAAAGATTTATTTTGTATGGGCATTTATTCAGAAATTTTTAATCGCAATGCCACAAACTTTGTTGGTAAATATGGATTCAAAGTTTTTATTTAACATAAAACAGTAATGGATTATTAACTACACCAAAGTCAATTAAGATGTTTGTCCGTCAAATAGCCATATTTAACCAATCACATATTAAGTTCTTAATTGTTTAAGCCAATCAACAGATATCAGCAACTATTTTGCTAGAGTAATTTTATTTAGTTTTTAGTAAATATCAAGATTGCTCACAGAAAAATTAACAAATATACAAATGAGGTGATAAAATTCAAAATCAAGTACCACATAACATATTATAATGAAA
Source organism: Neocrepidodera transversa (assembly GCA_963243735.1). Classification (NCBI taxonomy): domain Eukaryota; kingdom Metazoa; phylum Arthropoda; class Insecta; order Coleoptera; family Chrysomelidae; genus Neocrepidodera; species Neocrepidodera transversa. The sequence continues at coordinate 22,695,320 of OY725347.1, read as the reverse complement.
TCATTTATTTTGTATGATTTATAGAAGTTAATTTATTATTGTTATTATTATAAATACATTTTGTATTATAAAAATTAAATTCGAAAGTTTTTATAGTTGAATATGATTTAATTTAAAGTAATTGGGTATATAAGTTAAAATTATGGTATAATCAAAAATTTTAGATATCGAAAGAAGGTATTATGAAATTTTAATATAAATAAAATTTGTTTTATATTTGGAAAAGTAATAATTTAAAATTTAAAAATTATAAAAATCATTCAATATACCACCCTATACGCGTCGGTCTTTATGTGGAAAACGGTAAGCTTTTATAACAAATGTTTAATGCAAATATATTGTAATGAAATACTCTGTATGAGTCATTTTTATAAGTTAATTATTAGTTATTTGTTAAAAAGTTTGAATAACATAAATTATTTGTGAATTTTGAATTTTATAAACAGAGTTTATCGTTAGAAGTTTAATTTTAAAGCATTTATTGAGAATAATTGGTGTATAAATTATTTAAAATCAACAATTGTGGAGTATAAAAAAAAAAAATCTTATTTGTAATATCGTATCATTATTATAATATGAATGATTATTATTTGTATAATAATTTAATAGAAAAAAGTTAAAATTTGGAAAGTATATTAAAGTAAATTTTTGCTGTATAATTAAAAAGTAAATGGCAAGTTTGTCAAAAGTGATTAAAAAAATTTTATTCATGAAATCAAGTAACAAAAAAATTTTTTAATTTTGGGAGACGACAGTTGAATAAAAAATAATAAAGAGGCATGTCAAGAAGTTTAAAAAAAAGTAATGTCACAATTAATAGAATTTATCTATAAGTTTATATAAATTAATAATTGAAAAAAAAAGTTGTATCAATAAAAGGCGATTGTTAATGTTGGAGTAAGGAAAAAAGTTTAAAAATAAAAAAAATATTTCAAAAGTTTTAAGGGAAGATTTTTTTTTGAAAAGATAGACACTGCTAATTGGTATGTTGGAGATGATTTAAAATGGAGTAGTGTAGGGGAAGCAATTTAAGAAGAATTTTGAAGAAAGCAAATAGGATAAAGGCTGAGGAAATAAATAGACGAAGCTGGTTTAGAGAAGGAAGAGTGTTACAGGATTTAAAAGTGCATTTGAAGGTGAAAGTCCGAAGAAGAGAAAGTGGACCAGATTTAAAATTTATTCTTTAGATTTGTTCTTTTGTAGTAATGTTTATTATTTTTTTTATAGAACTCACCTCAAATTGAGATCATCATAAATTCATTACAATATACATAGTGTATATAATTACACTTTAAAATTATTTTCATTGTCTCAATTAAAATATCTGCACCATAGTTATATTTTTTAAATGGACAATGAGAAGCTGATTTCAAAAATCTATTACGCTTATATCCTTAACTTATTAGTTTTGTAGTTATGGACAATTGAAAATCGCATTTTTTCAAATTTTAGTGATTTCTCCGGCCAAACTACTTAAAATCGGACAAAACGGTTTACATGTCCCTATCTTAACTGACAAGTATAGGGTGCGCCATCCTGTATAAAAAAAATTCTGGACAATATTTAAGAATCAAGTAATGATTTCTTTTTGTTTGATAAAAAAAGAGGGGTGTTGAATTTAATAATTGACGAAAAGTCATAAATTTTTTATTAAAGAGATGGATTTTTTAAATGTAAGATAAAATAGTGGCTGAATTTATATACAAAATGAAAATAATAGACATATGTTAAAACGATAAGTTTAGTAAAAAGTTTTATTCAAAATAAAAAAAAACTTTTCGTCTAATCTATATGGAAAGAAATGGTCCGGAAGAAACATGCTTTGGGGATACATATACTGGTTATGAATATCAAGAGGAACAACAAGAAAATAAAAAAAAAATAAGAAGAAATTAGAAGAGGCATGATTCATTCCAAATAGCGTCAACAAAGTTTAGAAAAGAAGAGGAAGTTAACAGAACACATAAAATTTATTATTTATAGTTTTTGTTAAAATTTATGATTTTTCCTTAGAACATTTAATATTTTCGCCGGGCTATTCAATGATGTTACGGTTGCCCCCTCTCATCTCCTGTGGATGGAATGGATGCATTATTGGAGTGTTGAAAACCCATACTGGCTTCGTCAGGTTGAGAATCAGCGTCCTTGCTCTATCAATATGTGGTGCGGGATAATTGGCGACAAATTCGTCGGTCCCCATATCTATGAAGGCAATTTAAACGGTGAAATGTACCAAGACTTCCTGAACAATGAACTGCCACTGTTACATGAAAACGTAAGTTTAGAAGTGCGACAGAACATGTGGTTTCAACATGACGGTTGTCCGGCGTATTTTTCGGTATTAGCACGCGAAGTACTTGATCGTGATTTCTACGGTCGCTGGATCGGTAGAGCTGGTCCGATAAATTGGCCTGCCAGATCACCAGATCTGACTTGGGTAGATTTGTTTCTGGGGATACCTGAAGGACAAAGTGTACCAACAACTCGTGAGAATATGATTGAACGAATCAGGAATGTTTTGTCCATATTACTAGTGACGTACTCTTGAGTTGTGTACCGTCATTTGAAACGCTGATTGACAATTGTATTGAAGTTGAAGGTCACCATTTTGAGCATATAATTAATTAGTGAGAGGCAAGGCGACTCGCGTTAATCAAGCATCCCGAAGAGAACAGAAAACTACTACGCCCCCGACGTTGTTCCTGGACTACGCTAAAAGTAGTTTATTAATCAACCACTCCACCCACAGAAGGGGGGGGGCAACCGTATCGTCATTGAACAGCCCGGCTAAAAATACTAAATACCTATGTGTTTCTCTGTTTTTTGATTATTTTGATTTCTGTTCCATTTCTTGCTATTACAGCGTCATCTGTTGCGAATTGAAATAATTTTTTCAGAGAAAACGTTCGTAGCTTTCGACGAAGAATCCGAATCTGCGATAAAAAATAGGGGTTCCTATTTAAAAGTTATAATTTACCGCCAACCCCGCTCATAGTGGGAGGGGGTAGACGAAATACCAGATGCCCTCTTCTGATTTTTGATTTGGCACATTTTTCTGTACGATTCGTATTTTTCGAGATATTACAAAATTCCAGGTTAAATGAATCACCCGGTATACTATTGTATATGTGGTATATGCAGCAGGAAAATAAATAGACCAACATATTCAGAGGGAGTCACGGATGAGTAAAAATAACCGAAACAATTTATACATACACTTTAGAGAACGATAAAGAAAATCAGACATAACCACAAATATTATGGAAACAGATGACTCAGAAAATTCGAAAAAAGTTGATTCAAATACAAATAATGCAAATAGACTAACAAATTCAGAGGAGATGAACAAATTGGTAAAAATATCAGAAAAGATTTATACACAAACTTAGAGAGGGATATAGAATCGAATATAATACATTATAGAAAATCCTGAGCGAGGTGAAAGGTTGACAAATGAAAATATTTAAAAAAATTCCTGTCTGCATAATCGACAGGTGAAGGTAGATTTCTGTTCTCTAAATTTGAGACTTTTTCATCCTTTCACACAACACGATATAGTCGAATCGAAAATGTTTGATGCAAATTAATTTCCTGGTATAGAAACCAAAAATTTCATGATTTCTTAATATTGACTGCATTTTTTACTTAGTTATCTGGCAAACGGCAAATTTTATCGAATTCCAACAAGACAATCTTTTCGTTAGCTTAAGGTATGAGGAAGTCATTTTTAAAATTTTTATATAGGGTGTCGTCAATACAAAAATTTTGGATCCCTAACTATTACGACTGGTGCGTCCCTGTCTTTAAGGCAATACTCTGAATCTGTTTATACGTCTAAAATAAGCATACACGTATATTATAACCATACAGAAAATTTTATAAAGGTCGAATAAACAGTACGAAAATAAAAAATAAAAAACGAATTCAAAAATCCAATTTTGGAGGCCCATAATTCGAAATCGAGGAGCCGTGTTAAAAAAGTTACATTATTAACAGTAACATTATTTTAGCTCAAACTATACCCTCCCGACTATAAGGTATGTACCGATATTTTTTTTTACTTATTATTCTCCAGTCATAAACGGCGTAGCGCCCCTATTCCCAGGTCTGGGTCCCGTCATTAAATCGATTACAATAGGTAGATTCCTTATAAGGAAATCTACCTAAAAATATGAATAAAATTGGAATGTCATATATACCAGCAATTAAATGATACAGCAAATGGATGATCATGTCAACATATCTTCTGAACATGTGTTCCAATATAATAAAACAAAAAAAAAACGAGAGCGAATGTTCGTAGCCCGCGAAATTTGAAAAGTCGCCTTTTTTGATCAAACCTCATACAATTTGGTTTTATGGATTTCTTTCAGTTTCTAACTTAAAGTAACAGGATAGAATTTAGTTATCAGAAGGAAGGAACAAAAAATTCCTTATTTTAAATTATACTTCATTCTTATTAAAGTCGCCAAATAAAAGAAATTTGGTTTAATAGCCTTAGATATCCCAGCTTTGCCTATAGTAGTATTCATTAAATATTTAATTTAATAAATAATTCTGAACTTTAATTTATTTTATACGAGCTAGTTAACACTAAATGTTTAAATGTATATTTTGTTTATAAAAATATTTTTAGTATTTTAATTTATGTTACCTGGGCTATTTTGGTTCCATGGGTCTTCATTTTTTGGAAAAACACATTTCCCACACCTCCAAGTCCATCGCATGGAACATTCAGATCTTCTGTTTTTATAATATTATTCTCGATCCAATAATGAGCCATTTTTCACACTAAAATAACAATGTATTAAAACTGACGCTTTTATTACTTTATGTGTATAGGTATAAATAAATATTACAACTGGCGAGAAAATTGAGTTGAAAACACGTTGACTTAAAAGTTAACCTTGAATTTTCAATTATTGATAGATACCGTACGATTTTGTTATTTTTTGGATTATTTTTGTACAATGCGTATTATTCAAATTTTATTTACAAGGCGTTTTCCAAATTTCTGTAATATTTATCTTGATTTGTAAGTAAGTGCAATTTGACAGAAAAGTGGAAAACAATAAAAAAAAAATCTGATGTGGCCAGCACATGACCTCTCGCCATTTTTGAATCAAAAATTTACAGGTTGACACAAAAAAGTATGAAAAAAAATTATATTTTTGTAAATCTGGCAACAATGGCAAAAGTTTGGAAAATTTTAATGAGATGAAAATAAACTATAGGGTATACAAAATATATGTGTAAAACTTAATTGCCGTTTTGTATAATAATGGCGTCATCACCCATAGCAACTGCCACTTCCGGTTGTGCGATTGGCACCAAAATCTAATCAGATCTAATCTAGGGCATCAGAATCCTGTATGCAAAATTTCAAATTTTTTTATTCAGTAGTTTTTGAGTTATCGTTACTACAACATCCATCCAAACACACACACACACACACACTAACACACTAACACACACACACACACACACACTAACACACACACACACTAACACACACACACACAGACATCATCGCGAAAATATTAAAATCGTATTCTAGGGACCCCAAAACGTGTTTATCAATTGAAAACTCACTACCCAATTTTTAGCATGATTCCTATACCTCTCTTATCTGAAGGGCGAGAGGTAATGAGATGCACACAAATATTATTTCACGTTTTAAATAAATATTTCATACCGGAAAAAGTACCACGATAAATAATAACCATGCTGACAGAAAAATACATCGCATGCCAGAATACTTTTATAAACGACATATTAGTCACATTCCCTTTAAAATAATATATTTGTAATTAAAACACAAAAATATAATAAATATGAATGCTAAAAATTTATAGCAATTAAAAAAATACTGCTTGTAGGATTGTTGGTATCAAGAGAGAGATAAATATGGTGTATTTTTAAGAGAACTGATGTAAAAAGAAGTATATTAATTGAATGAATAATTAATAAATATACAGTGTGTTTCAAAATGGTTGCACCATATGGAAAACTTTTTTATTATTAAATACATCAGGTTATCCAGATCTCAAATGTGGTCAACCAATGAGTAATGAAACACACAAAGTCCAGTACCACAATATATATTTGCTAAGTCGTTTTAATGAAATTGGCAATTACTTTCGGCTTCCACCATCATCATGCCTACAATAGCGCTCGTTAATACAACAGGTACAAAAATTAATAATAAAGAGGGCTTACCATCAACATCATGGGGTAAAGGGTGGATAAACAGTTAAAAATTAAACATACTGATAAACAAACAATTAATGTTAAAATACAAAATTAAAACAAATACGATCATTATGAGGACACAAAGAGTGTCTCGTAAATAAAATGTATTCGAAACGAAGTTGATAAAAGGATAGGATCAAGAAGAACCTGACCCAAAAAAGTCAACATAGGCATTCGATATGAAGAAAGGCACGGGGGCCAGTCTAGAATCCTACGTAAGGGTAGGAAACAACTCCTATGATGTGGGAGCGTACCCCAGAGGGCAGATCGAGAATGGTAAATGAAGGGTTTCTCAACTATGGCCCATTGAAGGGCAATATTTAGAAAATACAATGTAGAAAATAGTAGTAACAATACCATTAATAATCAAACGTCAAGACTAGAAAATGGTGCCGACAACTGACACTATGACAGCTGACAAGCCAACATAAATTTAAAGGATAAAAATATTTTAGAAACCATGATGTGAATGGGGGTTGTCAACGTCCAAAAATAAAAACAAAACCTGGATGGTAAAATATACAGTAATCAAAATTAATGTAGTAAGAGGAAATAATAACAAAATAATTTAATTTAAGGATTTTATTATTATTTTTAAGCTTTTTGATAAAAGTTGGTGCTTTACTTATAACATGATATTAATTTAAAAAAATATCATGTACGAGAGAAGTTAATAAGCTTAAAGCACCTTTCTTTTAAAAAATGTAGAAAAATGTTATTGGAAAATTGGATAGAGTAGTAGTTTGTGTAGTTTGTACAACAAGTGTTGATATAATGGCCATATCGCACGCGGACGAAGTTTGAGCACGACGCCGTAGGTGTAGTGCTCAATCGTCTGACTGCGATGCGATATGGACAACCCACAAGAGTTGAACAGTACATTTTATACATCTCATTAAAAGAAAAACTAAAACATATTATAAAAAATAATTTAAAATAAGTCACAGTCACAGGGTTAGCACCGAGGACCTTCGTATGCGAAAGCGCGAGCGTTAGCACTACGCTATCACGGGCTGTCACGAATTTATTATAAAATCATATAAAACTAATATGCACCTTCTATTCCTTCTATTTTTAAGTCATATTCATATGTAGTTTTTGATTTTTGTGGTCATAATATTATTATTATTTGCGTCTAACTGAATCGACAATATTCATATGGGTGTAGAAAAACAATAGTTACTAGTATCTCAAAACAATGTTTTTTGTAATTTTTTTCTTGTAGTATTATGAAATTCATTTCCGCACAGATTATTACTAAAGCCTTAAATATATTTAAGCATTTGGAATTAATGTTTAATAAAGAAGTTTCAGCAATACCACGAACGTGTTTGAAGATTTTTTTAGTAAGTAGGAAGGATATTTGTATGTTTTTTATAAAAAAAAAAATAGGGGGTGACGAAATTTGGGACACGAAAAATATAAAATGTCCATATTTTCGTCATTACTGATACTGACGAAACTAAGGCCAAAAACATGTTTTCATTATTTGGTATTTGAATAAAATTAAGAAGCATTCCTAGGGTAAAAGTTTAAAAACTCAATAAAAAATTATTGAATTTTCGTGAGCACTAATTTCGTCACATCCCTATTGAATTATTTCTCGTGTTAAAAATAGTAAAATAATTAAGACGAAATTCCGAGAATGACATTATTGTAAAAATTGCCCCAAAAACTCATTAGCCTACTAATCCTTTACCTGAATTGCACTAAAATATCTCTGGGTAAATATTTTGTATTTAATCCCTGGCCGAAATTGCACTACTTCCATATTTTTAATTTGTTGGGGAATTTTAAACAATTAAAGAGATAAAAAAATATCGTTCTTCTCCGCATCCGAATATTTATGTATCTTTGTATATTATAAAAAACATGCAAAAAGATACATAATATAAAAGTGAATTCTGTAAATTTAAACCAAAAAAGAGCTGTCCGAAAAGAAGTCTTGCAGAACAAAAAATTATTCAAAATAAAATAGAGGACTATAGGTTAGGTAGAATAAATAGAAAAATGTGTGTTAAGTGCGTATCATATAAATTTAACCCTTTAACTGCGGATATCGTATATAAATGATTCGTAAAAATTATGCTCTGATGTGAGCATCATAAATAAATAATTTTGTATGTTTTGTTATTTCTCTACAAATTTTTATAAATCTTACAAATTTTTACATATTTTAACAAATTTTTTATATATTAATACATATTATTTTGAAATTTTTTCAATGTTTTAAAATGTTTAAAATTCCTGAATTTTTTTAAAATTTCGGGTTTTTTTAAATCTGAAATTTTTGAAAAATTTTGACAATTATTTTTTTTAATGATATTTTTTGAAATTTTCGATATATTTTTAATATATTTAGTTTTTTTTTAAATATTTTTAAAATTATTAAAATTTATGAAGTTTTGAAATTTTTAATTTGTAATTTTCAGAACTTTTTGAAATTTTTAATATATTTGGAAATTTTTGATATAAGGTAAAGTGGGGCAAGTGTGACCGTGATTTGCATTAGTTCAAAATTAATTGAGTCCATCTAACGAACCTGAAATAATAGAATAATGAAAGTTTGCACGTATTCACTTCGAATGTCAACCTTTATAATACGCCACAGAAAAGTATTAATAAAAGTAAAGCATGAATGTTATTTATATATTTATATATACAAGACCGTAGGTCACACTTCCCAGGGAATTTGGGGCAAGTGTGACTCTGGCCATATTTAAAGTTATTGATGCACGTAAATCTCTCTTTGGGGCAAGTGTGAGTAAACAGTAACAGAGCTTTCACCACAATTTTTTTTTTTTTTGTGTATCTTTATTCAAAAAATATTTATGAACTTTTCAACTTTGAATTGGAAATGCCATATTGGAAGAACACAAACAATACTCATAAAATTGTACATTTCCGGAGAAAAAATTACAGATGGAAGTCGGAAAAATCGAATGAGAATTTCATTGATCCCCATCTGCTGACGAATGGTGATGGAAGTATGGTTGTTATTTCATCATCAGAGAGTGTATCGATGTCTTCCACAACTGGCCAGGTGAACTGGTTGTCTCTGAACTTTGTAAATTTTACACACCACAAGTTATCCTTTGTCTTCTCTGTTATTAGCCCAACAAAATGTTTAACACATTTTCTGGTGTTATACTCCACCAAAACCCATTTATCTATGGAGAGCTTCAGTTTTGAATTTTCTTCATACTGTTCACCTCCTTCCTCTCCTTTCCCTGCTTCCTCTGCTTCCTCTTCTTCCTCCCCTTTCTCTCCTTCCTCTCCTTTCTCTCCTTCCTCTCCTTTCTCTCCTTCCTTTCCTTTCTCCCCTTTCTCTCCTTTCTCTTCTTCTATTTCTTCTTCTTCTACTTCCTCTTCTTCCATTTCAAATATCTCAGGGTCTAAGTCATCGTCGGAGTTAGCGTAAATCACATCATCTGATTCGTCTGAATACTCACTACTCGTACTTATACGGATTTTTCTCTTTTTCGATACTTTCTTAGGAACCACTTTCTTGGTTCCATCATTTTTTTTCTTCGGTCGTTTTTGCGTTTTATTTTTTGATTTCGTAAGCCTCTCCTTCTCTTCGTCAATGAGTCTCTGAATAACTTCAGGGTGAGTTATGACCTCCGCACCATATGCTACTCTTTTTCTTTTAGAAGAACCTGGTGTTGTTGTTTGTTTCACCGTTCTCAATAACAGTTGTTCGAACGAATGTTGTGGTTGAATTTCGACGGTACTGTCACTTCTCTCGTTAGCAATATTAGGAGCTGGGGGAGCAGAGCTAATAATATCGGTTTGTTTATTGATTGAAATAGTGTGGATACTGGCTTGATAATTGGAAGTGGATGGTACTGGTTCAACGGACCTCTGCTTATTTCTTTCATCTTCCCATCTCCTCAAAGATTCTGGATCGAATGATTCAGTAGATATAACATTTTTGTTGATTGGCACAATTCCTGCCTTCCGGAAACCATTTTTTATTACATCAGGATGAAGATTTTTCCATACTGAGCCCAATAGCTCTGAAAATTTTTTTTTGGGGATTTTCAGACCAATATTTTGCCTTTGCCACATGACAAGTTCCCTATCCCAAGCATCTTTAAGAGATTTAAACACAGCCAAATCAAGTGGTTGCAAGAGATGTGAGGTATGCGGAGGTAATTTAAGTATTATGATATCATTATCTCGGGCTAACTCCACTAACTTCACATTTATATGGGTACTATGACCATCATATATTAGTAAAATTGGTCTTTCTCGGCCTAGTACTGGAATAAGAGTTTTTTGGAAATAGTTAAAAAAAATATCCGCCTCCATCCAACCCTTGGCACTCGCAGCATAAGCCATCCCCTCGAAACTATTCCTATCATCAGCTATCCAGCTATCCCAAATGTGTTTTCCTTTAAAAACTATGAGTGGTGGGGCCTTCAGACCTGAAGCAGAAATAGCAGAAAGAATCGTCGTGTTTTCTCTGCCTGGTCCGCTTGTTGTTCTGGAACTAGGTTGACCTCGGGCTCCCACAACTTTCGATTTTTTTGGATCATGTGAAAAGGACGATTCATCTAGATTCCATATTAACTGTGGTTTCAGGGACAATTCATTGTCCTTAATTGCTTTCTCGAGAATCTCAAAATATTCATAGATGACAAACGGGTCTGTCATTTTCTTTCTAGCATATTCAACACTCTGGGGTTTTTTGATACTCAAGCGATGTCTAGATTTGAACCTTAAGAACCAGTCCTCCCCAGGGAGACTGTCTTTGAAGGGCGTTTTGATATTATTAGTGATAACATACTCGGATACAATACGTAAAACTTCTTTTCTTGTAATTCCGAAGCCCCATTTTTCCATTATTTTGAGGGCACTTGCTAACCTTTCTTCATCTTCCAACGGTATCGCGGGTGCTCTTCCCTGAGTTTTACTAATTTTGCCTCGAACCCCCTTCATGTGATAAAACAGAGTGGTCTTGGGAATATTATACTTTTTATGTGCACGATAAATCGTTGAAGTACCAGACTTCACCTCGTCTAATGCATGTGCTAAGGCCTCCGTGGTATATTGTTTGGCTCTCTGAGATTTCCGTATATAGTTTCGTACCATAGCTGAAACAATATCATTGTTCAGATTGGCCAAATGAAACAGGTTCACACTTGCCCCGACAAATAGGTCACACTATCCCCAATAACATTTTATCACGGGGCAAGTGTGACATGCATTCAAACAATTTTAAAAAACAATTTCAAGAAAAAACGGTAATCTTATAGACTAATTCATTGTTTGAGCAGAAGAATCGTATATAAAAATGGATCCTTACCTTCGATTTCAACAATAAACTGACAGCTCGAAATATACACCTCGTACTCGTTCAGGGTTATGAATTGTAGGTTAGGAAAATAAGGAATATATTTCGAATTCGCCAGATCTCTTTTTCATTTTAAATGATTGTTATGGATCCATTATAAGCATGAGCTATTCCTCACTAGATGGCACTAGGCTGTCGCCTGGTTTAGCAAAGATATTAGGCAAATTCACACTTACCCCAAATTCACACTTGCCCCACCTTACCTTATTTTATAAATTTTCGAAATTTTTATTTTTTTAAATTTTCGATTTTTTTCAAATTTTCGATATTTTTAATTTTTTAACATTTTTTTATATTTAAAAATTTTGATGTACTTCTGAAATTTTCGAATTTCTTAAAATTCAGTTTTTTTTTTAAATTTTTGAATTTTTTAAAAATATTTTAAAATTATTAAAATTTATGAAGTTGAAATTTTAATTTTGCAATTTTCAAAACTTTCGAAATTTTTAATATATTTGGAAATTTTTAATATATTTTCGAATTTTTTAATTTCTAGACATTTTAATTTTTAAATTTTTGAATTTAGGTTTTTTTTTTAATTTTTGATTTTTTTTAAAATATTTTTGAAATTCTTATTTATGAAGTTTTGCAATTTTCATAACTTTCGAAATTTTTAATATATTTTCGAATTTTTTTAATTTCCAGACATTTTTATTTTTTGAAATTTTCGAATTTTTTGATATAATTTTGAAATTTTCGAAATTTTAAATTTCTTAAAATTTAGGTTCTTTTTTAATTTTTGGATATTAATAGAATCATGTTTATTGGTGTATTATTTAAATTAACGCAAAATTTTTACCATATTTTTCAAATTTTTTTCGTGTGTATTGTACCCGCAGTTAAAGGGTTAATGAATGAATTAAGTAATGGTATTTATTTTTTGATGTTACTAAATATCTAGCTTAAATAAAATATTTTTTTTAAATTAAACTGACTCGTAGTATTTAAATTTAATAATTTAAGAAATTAAGAACTATAAAAATTAAATAATAAAATTCCATATTTTGGAAGGTTATAAACTTGTGCAGTTCAGGTTAGGGATTAAGTGCCGAGAATTGAAAGTCATGCAATTCGGATAAGGGATAATAGATACCTGTGAAATAAAATTGACCCGTCTTAATTTTTGTGCAATTCGAGTGCGCCCAAGGCTCCAGTATATTTTGTCCATCCTGGGAAATAAGAAGATCGGATAACGCCTGGATGAACCAAAACAGATTTTTTGGAATATGTTGCTAACATATTTCACCCATTGTTAACATATTTCAGCCATTGTTAACATATTTCAGCTATTATTATCCTATTTGCAGATGGACGATGCGTTTCATTCACTGAAAGCTATTTGGAAACACAAAACTTAGAATTGGAGAATTGGTCACAGGAGATGAAAAATTTGGCTTAGAGGCCCAACTTTTTAAAACTTTGTTAGAGGACTTGGAAACTTTGCAAAAGCATTGAAAGTGGATTGATTTAAAACCTACTGTTTATGCCCTTTCCATTTGGTGTAAATTGCTCGAAATCAATTGCTCGAAAAATTGTTCCTCGAATGGACAGTTTCTCGAAAGTGTAGTTACTCGAATAACAATATCTCGAAAAGAAAATTGCTCGAAATAATAAGTTATTTAAATAAAATTTAATAAATTTATACAAATACAAAATAATTAAATGTATTGTTTACATTTGTCTACACTTAGAATAAATTTATTTAACTTTATTTAAAAATATATGTACACTTAGGGCAGTTTGCACCAACGATTCTTAAGTTGTGATCTTAACTAAGTTAAACTTAGAGGTAAGACGCTCTTAAAATTTAAGTTATTTGCACCAAACAATATGAGTGGAATCTTAACTAAGCACAGCATAACTTTTTATTTTGTGTGTAAACGGGACTTTTTTTAGAGATATTTACTTTTATTAGTTGGTATCTGCAAAGCGCGCTAGCCTGACATAACCTTAGATATTTCAGACTTTTTCACATAACAATCTGTGCGGTGTTTGTTTTCTATCAAGTATATGCCTACGTTTCATCTAAAATGGATTATACGGAAGAAAACAGTAAGTTCTATCTTTAATAATAATACCCATTTATTCATACCAAATTAGGACTATCGGCCGTAATCTTCCCACCTTGTTCTAACACCATTTGCAAGTATATTGTACAAAAATTCTTTTTACAAAAATGATTCAGTTCATTTATTTGGATTATATTTCTTTTTCTTTCTCACCTTCATGATATATTTTTGTTTATATAGGTGCGGATTTTGTCGAAGGAGATGGTGGTAATAGAAAAATAAGGCGAAATAGAGCAGCAAATTTTACTCCTGACGAGAAGGCCACTTTATTAAGCATAGTACATGCCTACAAAACTGTAATAGACAACAAAGTAACCGATTCTGTCAGCAGCAGGAATAAAGAAGAAGCATGGTATATTTCAGCGTCCTTTCGCCCTAAAATTTCAATTATATTTAAAATTTACCAACTCATTAAATATTTGCACCTGGTAACTGTAATTTTACGTGCGTACCATCAATTGTACCTATTACTCTGGGGAAACTGGCAATCATGCTAAATTCTCTCTATTTTTCTGCAATGGCTTCAGCTGTGGTTGGCATTTCAATATATTGAGAAGCTAGCAAATTTTCCAGTTGAAAGCATATGTTCTTCTGTTGCATAAAATCGCATAGCTGTTAAAAATTTGATTTATAGGCGTCACATTATTATTTCTGAAATAAATATCATAATATATGTTTCTTTACACCCATATTATTACGTAGTCATAATGTTCAAATCTTTCTTACTGGTCTGATGGATTTTCCAGAAAATGCTCTATTTGCAAGAGCAAGCCAACAACGCTCTCTTTCGTTAAATGAAAAAATGTATAAAAATCTAGCTCTCCCATGGTATTCAAGTGCTGATATGATATGATTCTTTATCTGACAGCCAGTTTTGATTGCAACAGATTTATGAAAACTTAAAGATTTAAGTTCGTCTTAAAATTTAAGTATCGTTGGTGCAAACGGCCCTTAATAACCAATGTTGTGAGCAAGACTGCGAACGTATCCTTCAATATCTACGTTATACTCAAAATTTTGCACTATGCGCCCTATTCTTCCCGCACAATTGCGATATTTACGTATACCCATTGGAGGTTCAATGCCAGAAAAAAATTGTTCTATTTTTAACTCGTTAAGGCTTTGTTATCGTTTGATAGCATCTATAAATTTCCAAATGCTAGGGTGATTCGCCGAAAGTAACTCTTGGAAACTTCTGTTCCAACCTTCGACGCTGTTATTAGTTTTTGGTTCAGCTTGAAGAGTACCTTGGTAACAATTACACATACTTAAAGTAAAACGAGATGGACGTCGACGTCTTCGATTTGGGCGATCGATCCCCGTGTCCTCAAAATAATCAATTATGGGTTGTGCTTCTTCAGGGAACACATTTTCGTCGCACAAAACTTCAAAATTCTGAATCACATGTTCTTCAGGTACAAAGGCTAATGCAGGGAACATTTTCAGTGCAAAGTCGGCATCTATTTCATATCTATTTATCAAACCATTCGATTGAATATGACGGAAAGTTGCCTGACATAAATGGAAAAAACACCCCCTTGTGTCTTGTATCAGGATATACATCATGCACGACATTAATTACAGCACTTTCAAAATCGGTCATTATTGTTTCTGGATTTGCATCAGGTATAAATTTTTTAATTTTACCAATGTTCGGATGATTCCAACAGACGTAAAAATAATGATCCGATCTTCCACTTGCCCTTTATCATATAATAAGAAATCTTCTCCATTTGCAGGGATCGTAAATTCAGGTGCAAATTGAATGTCTTGCCGGCGGTTTGGAACTGCGGGGCCCAAATTTTCACTTGCTTGCATGTTTCTGATAGTTTTTTTGATGGAACTTACTACAGGCAATCTTGCTGCTTCTGCTTGACCAACATTTTCTGATGCAGTAGATATGATAAACTGTGGCGTTCCTCTAGTAGATTTTGTATTTTCTTTGATGGTATTATGTACTCTAGCAGCGCCTACACTTGCAGTACATTATTTATTTTTGTTGCATTGTCGTCGATTGTTATGACTCGAGCGGAGCACTTTAATTTTCTAGAAACTAATAAACTTTATTTTCAATAACTTTGTCCTCGATTAATAATTTGCTTTTGCCTTTTTCACTTTTAATAAATTCCATTTTGTTATTTATAAGGTCTTATCATACCATTCGCAAGAAAGGTAATGAGAAGATTATTTGAAGATAATAGATATTTAATTGTACTCGTTAAGGACACATTTAATTTTTTTGTATTTGTATACATTTAATAATTTTTCTTTAAATAACTTATTTTATTATTTCGAGCAATTTTCTTTTCGAAATATTGTTATTCGAGTAACTAGGCTTTCAAGAAACTGTCCATTCGAAGAACAATTTTTCGAGCAATTGATTTCGAGCAATTTTCTTTCGAGCAATTGTTTTCGAGCAATTTTCCGCAACCCTGCCCTTTCGGTATAGGAAAAATTAAATTTGAAGTTTAATTTACTTTTTCAGTAGTTTGTTTGAAACTGATAGAATTAAATTTCTATACTTACTATATTGTAAATAAATTCTAGAAAAGTTGATACTTTTAAGTCATTTGGTCGATAAAAGACATCAGCTTTTTCTACTTTTGGAATAATTTAAAAAATCTGATGTGGCCAGCACATGACCTCTCGCCATTTTTGAATCAAAAATTTACAGGTTGACACAAAAAAGTAGAAAAAAAAATTATTTTTTTGTAAATCTGGCAACAATGGCAAAAGTTTCGAAAATTTTAATGAGATGAAAATAAACTATAGGGTATACAAAATATATGTGTAAAACTTTATTGCCGTTTTGTATAATAATGTCGTCATCACCCATAGCAACTGCCACTTCCGGTTGTGCGATTGGCACCAAAATCTAATCAGATCTAATCTAGGGTATCAGAATCCTGTATGCAAAATTTCAAATTTTTTCATTCAGTAGTTTTTGAGTTATCGTTACTACAACATCCATCCAAACACACACACACACACTAACACACACACACACACACACACACACACACACACACACTAACACACACACAGACATCATCGCGAAAATATCAAAATCGTATTCTAGGGACCCCAAAACGTGTTTATCCATTGAAAACTCACTACCCAATTTTTAGCATGATTCCTATACCTCTCTTATCTGAAGGTCGAGAGGTAAAAACCAAATAAACATAATTTAACACATATGTCATCTCCTATTGTTGTAGTTTTAGTTAAAAATGTTACGATAATTTTCCATCCACGGCTTGGGTAAGCGATAATTAAGATTCGCGTATATGACATTTCAAAATTTTAAAACAACGTCGGTTTTAAAACGCTTTTTTGTTTTGATAAACAATAAAAAAAGTAAAAGTGCCTTCCTGAAAAACGTTGGTCCTCAGTGGTAGAATGTGTCAGATAGTGTAAGTAATACTTTATACAATTACTTTTAAGAATTTAGCATTTTTATATATTGTTTTATTTAATAAATGTGTTACGTTTATTGTTGAACTAGTTGATTTTGATTTCTGGTAACACTATGTTACTGAGGTAGGTATATTGAAAGCTACATCCTATAGTAAATTTAGATATTAATATTTCAGACCTTTTTTCCAAAAATACCTCGTAACAATAATTTAGCTGCTAGAGTTTGTTTAACCATCCTTTGCCGTTGCGTCATACATTATCCATCTCGATCTCTCCATCATTAAATGGATGAGACGGAATTATGACGTCATTGACGTATTTCTTAACTAATTCAGAATAATAATTACTTTTGACAGTTAAGTTGTCATATTTTGATTTGTTGAGTATTTTTGATTATTTTGATTATTTTCACCTTTTTCATTGTCAAAATGCCTTCCCGATATAATAAGAAAGTTGATTAATTACTTTTCAAGAGAAAGATATGCTGGAAAACCGCTTTGACCGTTAAATGCAGTCTACAACGTAAGTATTTAGCTGTATTATCCAAAATGTAAGTATTTATTGATTTGAGATTATTAAATTTTATAGCATGTTGCTGATGCTCTAGACATATCTATTAGAACCATTCAAGAAACAGTTACTAGCGGAATAGAAACAGATAAAGGCTACAAAATCAAAGTTCATCCTGGACATGTTTCATGGAAGCACTATTTCAGGCTCACAAATCAATTAATCAATAATGATCTGAATGAATCGGACTCCCAGAGTGATGATGAAGATGATTTTGTCAGTGATGAAGCTTAGATTTTGCATTGTATTTCATTACATGCTATTTTAGTTTACGTTTCTTATCCGTTTTTTCGTTCCTTTTTCCTATTTGTATTGGGAGTTTTTTCAGAAATAAATTTGCCTGTTTTCTCCAATACATGTATTTTTATTTTCATTTTTCAGGAATACTTACGAAAGTATTTCTCACAATGACACAGACAATAATTACTATACAATTTTTAAAAATATGAATATTTATATCCACAAACTAGAAATTTGAAACAAATCAGTTAAAAAAAAGGAGGCTTCAATTTAAAAAAAAAATACTAAATTATGTAAAAATGTACGCAACCCATAAAGCAAAATACAATTTTCGGCATTACCAATTTATTAATACAAACACACCTTAATATGGGTCATTGAAAACAATCCTTAACATATGTCAGTAGTTATATTTTAATTTTGAGGTTATGTGTAAAATGACATTCAAATAATATACGACAAACGTAAAACAGCAGAATACGTCACCGATTATGACGTAACGGCAAAGGATGGTTAAACAAACTCTACGTCCAACGTTATACTTGTTGACAGTTTTTTTAGGACACAAGATACAGATTTAGTTTCACTTTCAGATTTTTATTTGTGTAATTATTAATGATATGAACATATTGTTGGGTGATGGGAATCCAGAAAATATGAAGGAAGTCGAAGACTCAAAGTTGACCAATGAATATAACCTGGAAAATTACGAGAAAGGTAATGAATTGAAAATAATAATAATAAGTAACATATCTAGGGAAATTTTAGACAAAGTTGATGAACTACAGACCCCAAAAACACTAGAATACAAATGCAACTAGTGAAAATAGTCCAACATATTTAGAGGAAGTCAACGAATTAGAAAAAATATCTGAAAAAATTCATGCGTACACTTTAGAGAAGAATAAAGAATCGGACAGAACCACTAAA
Organism: Neocrepidodera transversa; assembly: GCA_963243735.1. Classification (NCBI taxonomy): domain Eukaryota; kingdom Metazoa; phylum Arthropoda; class Insecta; order Coleoptera; family Chrysomelidae; genus Neocrepidodera; species Neocrepidodera transversa. The sequence goes on along the minus strand of OY725347.1, from coordinate 22,676,483 downwards.
TATTGTGGATGACATTCGAAAAAAGTTTATTCAAATAATACTGAAGATAAGCTAACAAATTCACCGGAAATCAACAAATTGGTAAAAATAACAAAAACGATTTATACGCAAACTTTAGAGAGGAATATAGATTCGAACTTAATCACGTATAGAAAATCCAGAGAAAGCTGAAAGTGAAAATACTTTTAAAAATATAATTAATATTGAAATGTCATATATAAAAGCATCTAGAATTACTTATTTACTTAACATTAACCGGAAAATACGAAAAAAAATAATTTTTACACCCAATATATTAGAATACAAACACATTTTTCTTGGGTAATTCCTAACTATACTCCTTTTCCTTTATAACTGACAGTAATGGAATGTCTTAAGGAATGTGAATGGAATGTTGACATCTGTCATTGCTCCAAAGCAATAGAGATTTTCGGAGGTTAAGGGGAAAGAGGAAATTTTTCCAGTGGCGGGCAATTTTATCGCTTTACATAGATATACGACATTTTAATTTAATTGTAAATTGTGCGTTCTGAAGCTTTCGTCAATTTCCCACAAAATTTTACCGCCTGATCTACTGAATAACCTGAGAAATTTTCTCAAATTGAGTTAAATTCTGCTTCAGAATAATGATGTCTTTTAGCAGAAGTGTTATTACACTAGAATGCTGCTTATTCACTTTTACAGAGGTCCGCAAAGAAAAACAATAAATAAAATAATTTACCGTTTCCGCCAATATGTACCGCACATGATCTCAAAGCTACTCCCTAAATAAGCACTGATCGTTTAACATATAAGCGACGTTGCCTTTTCCATACGAAGAACATATCAGATGTTCATTTTTTATTGCATGACAAAAAACGAGAGAGAAAATAAATTTTAAAACACATGGCAACGCTTGGGCAATCTGATGAACGACATAACAGTGTTGTCGATGTGAAGTAAATTACGTATATATAACAGTTTCATGTAGAAGTCTTTATAAAAAACATTTAAATAAATAAAGTATTGTAAATTATTATTATGAGACAAATTATCTTAAATATGATATATTATAATATTAACCAATAATTATGTATTTTAAAGATTTGATTTGCATAATTTTGTTTGATGAAAGGAATTCTTCTTCAAAATATAGGATAATGTGGCAACTCTGTTATACATTCCTAACATGCCATTACTCCCAGATTTAAAGGAAAAGGAGTATAGCAACCACAAAAGTCACGTGGTGTGCGGGCTTCTTGACGATGAGGTGTATTTTATGATACATTTTAGTACGGAAGTTTCTTACTGAAATGTACATCGGTTTGTAACTTTGTATTATTCTTTTTCATGGAATACACAGGCCAGGGGTGTAGAAGGTTACCCAAGTAACATAATTGGGAAAATAGACTACGGACAAAGGTATATATTATTAAATAGGGATAATAATTGCCATAATTTTGCCTTAAGGAAGTTTAGCAGCTTACCTATTGTAAATTCCCAATTAAAAATAAGGAAGTAGTGTAATTCGACCAATTGATTAACTACAAAATACCGGGTGTCCATTTATATTGTCCTCTATTTTAACTGCCCATAACTTCTAAACGGTTCAGGATAGCAATATACGGTTTTTACTGAAATGTTTTATTTTAGTACAAGTTTTGTTTAGATATACTGAATTGTTTCTATCGATTTCAATAACTTCACAACCAAAATTTTGTTGTTGACTTTTTTAAATGGAACACCCGGTATATTTTTTGTTGTTTGAAAGAACTGACTTTCACCTATCCAGCGATGCAAGGTTTTTCATAATCGGTTAGGAAATGACTGAGTAATTTTTCCCAATTTTTCAATTAATTATGACTATAGAAATCGATAAAAAAATTCAGTCGATTCAAACAAAACTTTTTCTAAAATAAAACAATTCAGTAAAAACAGCATATTTCTATCCAGAACCGTTTAGAATTTATAGGCAGTTAAAATAGGGTAAAATATAAGTGGGCACCCGGTACTTGCCCAGAAATTTTTCAGTGCAATTCAAGTAGGCGATTAGTAGGCTAATGAGTTTTGAGCTCAGATCAAGTGCCCGATATCAACAATTCACTAATTCGTTGCAAATTTAAAGAGGGTCAATATAAAATTTACAACGACGACGTGACGCTACAAAATATGATGATGAAGTTAATATTACTCCAACAAGCATTACTTTCTAAAATTTTCTAAGTAGAATTAAGTAGAAAACTTGTCTTTTTTCAATATTAAATTAATACAGCAACAGCAACATGCATGAGTAGCGTTAATCGAAATCGAAATTACGTGGAATCAAAACTAATGTAGTTTATTGGACACCTTTGGCGAACGATATAAATAATCATAATACCACATTAGTAAACGATATCTATTATAGTTTGTTTTTATTATGAAATAAAATTTATTACTCTGTAACTGATTTAACCATAATAAAAACAAAACGTCATATTGAAAATATTTTTTTATAAAGTTTGCAAAAACTCTGTATACGTGAATACGACATAATATTGCATAAAATAATCAGAGATTATAATAGTAGTAAATGAAGGTACTATAAAATTTTATATCATCATGTTGACAAATCTGTAAATCTGTAAATTTATAACTTTACACTTTTATAATATTTTCAAAATTTTGTCTAAATGTGTATTAACTTTCAATAACAAATATTTTGGAATCACTTTATAAAATGATAATAAATAAAATTTATAGAAATAAGTATATTTATATAAATAATAATAGTAAAAAGTAGTTACTGGTTTTACGAGTCATAAACAAAGATAATAATTCTAAAACGAGACAGTTTATGTCAAAGACTTAAGTTATCTCTAGAAATATATATAGTAGGTCTAATTTTTTTTCACTATTAAATTATTTGCTCCATTTTCATGGAATTTACAAAAACATTAATCGTAGAATTTACAAAAACCAAATTGATAACCCAAGGCTAAATTTGAATTTCTGGAACCTCATAATAATATTTTCTAAATACAAAAAAAAAAAATTTACTTAAAATCAATTACTCCATAAAATTAGTCAACAAAATATTATATCTAATCACACCAACGGAACAAATAAAAATGATAAACAATTTTATAAAATTTCGTATATTAATAATATATCTAAAAAGTAGCTAAAAATATCCAAATTCAAGTCAGGAGAGATGACATAAAACATTGGAATACTCTAGGTAAGTTTACCGAAATTCTTGTTTAGAATGTAATCAAGTTTACATTGGACAGACATGACGTTATATTAAAACATAGTAGTATATCATATAAAAGCGATATTAATATTCTGAATTTAAATTAAATTCGATTTATTTTTTTAAAATTTTGATTATTTACGAATTGTTGTATCAATTTTTTATTAATGTCAATAAAGTGATATTTTTTATAATCTATTTTTTTATTTTACTCACCTTAAATTTCTATAATTATTACACAAACTCTTGACACATTTATTTGTAATATTATAATTATTCTAATTAAAAAACCGTGCACGAATTAACTACGCGAAACTAACGAACGAAATGACGATTTTATTATCAGCGAGGAATCATTAATGACTGAACTGGGTATTTGGCGGAAAGCTATATAAATCTACTTATGCTAAATATGTTTGGTTATCTAATAACAACGTGATAAATGGTTTTTATTTTATTTGATTAAATAAAGTTTGTTGTTTTCTCACTTCTATTGCATCGCACGTCGGTGGGCAACGTTGAAAAACCCATCGTAATAAGAATCCGTTAGATGGGTTTTAAAAAATTAAAATTCAATTTATTCGGTATAATTTAGAAAATATAATATACTCCAATAATACTTTTAAACCCGGCCAAACAACGTAATGACTAACACGTAATTTTTTTTATAATGTTACAGTTATAATGTCGAAGTAGAATCAGATATGGCCCTGGCATCTGTCAATTGTAACGTTCTTTGCGTCGTCAAGCGGTATTTTGGCGTCTTAGTCCAGGTTTCGTATTGCCTCGGGAGCCACCTCCCGTTTATAGTGTGAAGTCCACTTACACGGGCAGCTTCAGTGGACAAATCAAAACAAACTGTGGAAAATATATCTGAAGATTTTGCAGATATTCTTGGGTATGAGCCAATTGAGCACCAAGCTCTAGATATAATAAAACCAGCCAACTGAGCACCAGGCAGGCAGGTACCTTTTCAAAGCGACCCTTTTGAGACAGGTCAATTCAGCACTTTGACCTGGATCCACTTTGTAATAATAATCCCTTAATATTCTAAATGTTTATCGCAGTGTGACACAATTTACATGGATGGAACATTTAAATATTGTACAAAATACTTTTTTCAACTATTTACTATTCATGGGTTGCGCAATGGACATTATATTCCTTTAGTTTTTTGCCTTCTTCCAAACAAACTAGGCAAAACGTATACCATTCTGTTTAATAAATTACGGATGTTATCAAATTCCATAAATATTTCTTTAAATCCTCAACAGATAGTTATAGATTTCGAAAAAGCCATTCATAATTCTGCGCAATCTGTTTGGCTAAATGCAAAAATTTTTGGTTGTCGATTCCATTTAGCACAAAGCTGGTATAGAAAAGTTCAGAACTTGGGTTTAGTAAACCTTTATAAAAGTCAAACTGAGTCAGGAAAATGGATACAACATTTATTTGGTTTAGATTTTTTCACTCCCGAAAGTGTAAGCGATTGTTTCATTAATAATTTTATATCGGACATGCCTTTTCAAGATTAGCAGTTTATTTAGTTGATTTTTATATTTCGGAAACGTCTGTATTTCCTCCTTCGGTATGGGCTTCCAAAACCAGTAATTTATTTTTAACAACCAACCCCTGTGAATCCTTTCACTCTCATTTTTCAAAAAGTTTTTGTTAAAACTCTTATTGAATTTCAATGCTTAGTTTATATTAAAATTCAAAGTATTGGTAACCCTATTGTTGTAAAAACGAAAAAAGTCAGAGATGCGGAAAAGTTTTTAAATCAGAAGATTTTGGAGCTATTGTCAGAATATGATTTTGTGAAGTTAGTTGCTCATAGATACAAACTATAATACTATTTACTGTAACATTATTATTATTATTACACAGGTCTGCGAAAAAATACTTCTTAAAAATTGTTTTGACCCCATGATTTTTTTTTAATAAATAAGTGCCAACTACCATATTCTGATTTTTATTTAACCGAGAAAAATAACTGTTTGCATTAATTCAGTAGGTACCTGATAATTCGTTAATGAACAAACTAGTAATAAAGTGAGCAATTGGCTAGTCATAAAGTGCTCAATTGCCCGGTCTCTGTTTGGTCCTTGGTGCTCAATGGGAGCGTTTAGCGTAAGATATTTATAGGTGGCACCACCACTGCAAGCACCCTATTAGATTTGACAGCTGATTATTTCCTATAAGTTTGTTGGCGAAAATTTTATTGCGTTTAATTATTAAAGTAAATTTTATAAAATGAGTTATAGTAATTGGAATTTAAAACATCTGAAAGATGAATTGAAACGTCGAGGAGCAATTTTGCGGGGATAAAAAGCTGAACTCATCGAGAGGTGTGTATTAAATCCTGATCTATTGTATTTTAAAGGTTATATTTGGATTTACACATAATTATAAAATTTTCTGTTTCAGATTGGAGGCTTATGATCGAAATTTTAATTTTGGGTATGTGGCAGCAGAAAATGAAAATACGGCACCAAAAATAAGTCTACCACCTCAAGAAACATACAAAGATGTGCATGGTGGAATAATATTAAACATCAATATTTCAAACACGCGAGTGGAAACTTATTTGCAGTCTTTTGAACAAATTGTTACGGAGAAAGCTGTGCAGTTGTTTAAAAGCAAGTTTGTGCAATACTTAAAATGTAGTGCCACAGATAGTGGAGTATTTTTTAACAGTTCGGTAAAAGCAGCTATGAAAAAAATAATTTACAATGTAGATATTTTTATCACTGTTGATAATAATATTGAACAATGCCAGTGTGAATGTGCTGCAGGAGAAGGTGTACAAGCACATTGCAAACATATAACTGCAGTTCTATTAACAATCGCAATGTTTTGCGAACAAAAAGTTTTATGTGTTGAAGAAGTATGCACAGAATATGGGACTAAAAAAAGTCTTGAGAAAATACGTGAAATCGAAATAAAAACAAGGGGACAACGAAAAAATAAGTTCTGGCACTATGAACGTTCTTTTCGAATTACATCGACGGTCTTTAAAGATGTATGTTGTGCTACAGACAGACGTGATATGAAAGCTTTAACAAATTCCATTTTAAATAATCAAATATTTTCTTCAAAAGCAACCAGACATGGAATTATTTATGAAGAAAATGCAAAGCTTTTATATGAACAAATTAAACACTGCCAAATACAAGAGTGTGGTCTTCTTGTGGTTGCAGGATTTACTTTTTTGGCTGCATCACCTGATGGGTTAATTGATGATGATGGAGTATTAGAGATTAAATGCCCATATAACGCTAGAAATAAAGCTATTTCCCCAAATACTGTGCCCTACCTTGAAGATCAAGATGGCACATTAACATTAAAAAAAAATCATACCTATTTCTATCAAATTATGGGTCAATTATTAGCGTCTGATAGAAAATATTATGATCTAATGATATACACCTTATGTGACCATATTATTATTAAAATAGAACGAGATGATCATTTTATAAACAATATGTTAATAAAGTTACTTTGCTTTTATGATGCCCATTTTTATAGCGCATTAAAACAAAAATATTATTATAAAAACTATATTTTCTAATTTTAATATTTACGAATAAGTAAAATAATTCAAACTTAAGTAGTATTATAAGATATATTTAGTATTTATTGTTTCAACACATCATATATTTTTTTAACAGATACATGATTATAACAAAAATTATTGATTTATTCTATCCTTTGGTTAGTAATATACAATTTTTTTTTACATATCAAAAATAAAACGATCAACGATCTATTACATACATTTATATACCGTGTCGATGTTATTAGTGTGTGGTAGTTGATGTATATAGTTATTACATTTTCTAATGAAAACTTTGGGACTCTGAGCATTAATACATTATTCTTTAATTACTTATTAATGTTCATTATTCCACTTCTAAAATTGCACAACATTGTGCATACAAAATATATATCAGTACCTATGGTAAAACAACTTTTATTAAGAGGTTGACATAAAATTTTATATGTTTTTGTCATACCTATTAATCTTTTAATATGAACCCATGAACCCGTTTATTCGCAATCTTACAGTCATTTAAAACCACCAATCCTGGTAATTGTGATTTGCCACGTAAGAACGATGGAATATTTACTGTGACATCTTTTGGAGCAAATATATCCTGCACATTGAATCCACGATCTGCTAAAATGGAATCTCCTGGTTCGCATTTATCTCGTAACACAGAACGTTCAACAATTTGTCGATGACTTGTTGCACCACCATATGCTTCCGAACAATAACTAATTAAACCACCAGGTGTGCCACCAACTATCACTTTTAACGTATTTCTATTTTTATAGTTAGAAAATGTTGCTTGCTGACATATTGGTTCTACTGGTTTTACAATTGGAAATTCTGTTCCATCAATTATTACTCTAGTAGAAGGAAATGAGTTTTTGAAAGTTTCTGGCATATAATACCTTATTAGCTTTTGTGAAGGACACAAATCAAGTTCATTCCACTGCTTTCACATAAAATTTATCCAAGAAATAAATATATTGGATGCTGTCGATATAGATATATCAAAAAGTGTACCCAATTCAAAATCAGGTGTATTTCTGCGTAGTTTAATTAATGTTAAAAAAAACTGATCCTCTATTGAAAGAGAATAATTACGACCTCTTTTATAATAAAATTGAAAACGATTTGGACCCAGTGTTTGCAAAACAAACTGAAACTTATTATAGTTTTCTAGTCCACTATAATAATGCAAAACATCATCGTTGTGTACAAATTTGGCTACGGACAAAATACTGTTGTTATAACTAGTTTGAACAGCAACATTTGCAACAGAAACTGCTTCTTTTTCAGTTTCTATACCTGAATTATTTGTCATTATTTCTACTTCGTGTTCAATATTTTCTATATCAACGTCTATTTCATTATCGGATATATTATTGGTACAATTTGTATGTAAATTATTTTTGACCCGTTTATCAAGCCTTAGTTGACGCTGAGATAATATACGCGGTTTTACTGGTTTGCCCAATAACAGACTTGGAACTGCCTCTTTCTTCAAAATTTTTCTAGTGTTTTTTAAACCTGAAATAAATTATTTACTTATAATAATAATTGTAAAATGTTTTAATATTACTCACCAGAATGATATCCTGTTTCAATAAAATCACCCGCTTGAAAGTGCTTTGAACACACAATACTACTAGTTGATGATTTAAAAGTTAACCTATTTATGGCTCTATCCCACATTGTCTTTGTTTTTTTTATTTTTTTGAAAATTTATGACCAGAATTTCTGGTAGCACAATTAACAACACAACACCTTGGCTTTCTAAATACTCAATTTAAAAATACTTTAAAAAATCAATTTAATTTTTAGCTTAGTGTCAATAAACGTAAAACATATATGACAAAATTTTAGGTTAAGTTTTTAGGGTTGCTGGAACATAAGCGCCTCTAGTGAGAAAATATTTCAGTAAACACTCCCATTGGCGTGTCCGGCTACGGTATCAATTTTACCTGAGGGTAATAAAGTGCTCAATTGGCGTCCGTCCGTTGTAGAGGTGTTAGTGCATGATTTCTAAAAATAAATTTCAATAAAAACAATTCTTTGTATTTATTCTGACTAAATAAAAAGGTATAGGTACTTACCCATTAACAGGATAAGCAAGAATATGAAATTTATTTTTAGAAATCATGCACTAACACCGCTACAACAATTATTACTATTTTTTAGTTTTGTGTCAAATGGGTCCTTATTAATAATAACTGGAGATTTTTGTGGTGTTAGTAAGTCAACTGCCTGTAAAACAATTAAGTGAGTAGCAAAAGCAATTTGCACCTTTCGTCCTAGATACATAAAAATGCCACAGACCCAAGATGAAATAGAAGAATGTCGAGAGAAGTTTTATAAATTATCCAGATTTCCCAGATATATAGGCGCAATTGATTGTACACATATACGTATTCAGTCACCTGGTGGGGATAATACTGAACACATAATTCGTATATTTTTCGAAATTCTCATATCCATAATTTGTTTGAAAATGGTCACTTCGGAAACAATCTTATTATTGGTGACAGTGCATATTCGATAAAAATTACCTTATAACACCATTACTTGAAACAAGAAATTAATCAGAAGCATTATTAAACGGGTCTCAAATTAGAAGTAGAAAGGTAGTTGAACGGCAATATGGAGTTTGGAAGCGCAGATTTCCTGCCTTGGCTATGGGACTTTGATTAAATATCAACGTTATACAGGAAGTGATACAAGCCACAGCTATTCTTCATAATATTGCTTCAAAAGAAAGAGATCCTATCCCACCTGTAAATGAACATCAGGAAGCAGCTGTAAATTTTGTAAATAATATGCCAGAGGTTCATTACATTTAATGAAGAGTACGATTTGATGAAAGATCCAAATACAATTTAATAAATAATTACTTTTCTAGATTGTAAATAAAACATTTTAAAATTATTTTTATTTTTATTTGAACACATAAAAATTCATTTTTATTTGAACACACAAAATGCATTTTTTTAACAAAAAAAACATTTTATTTCTATATAAAACTAGACATAAAAACACTTTAGAAAAAGATACAGCCAGGAGAACAATATTATTATTTATAAGCCTTGTCAATGTATTCTAAGCTGCTTTTCTTTTAACAAAATTTCTTTTTTTAACAATTTAATTCTTAGTTCGTACTCTTGCAGATATTTTTCTTTTAACAAAAGTTCTTTTTCATATAGTTTGCTCTTTTGCTCATATTCGTCATTGATTTTTTCTTTCTGTAAGTTAATAAGTTTTTTCGTTATATTCTTCCTTCCAAACATTTTTGTTTTTGGAAATTGATAAAATCAAATTTTTTAAGGATTAACTACACCATTTGTGTAGTGTTTTCTTTATTTAAAATATTTTTCGCTTGCTTGTAAATTTTTGTTCTTGCTGGAAGTTTGATATTCATCAAATACCACATCGTCATTATGGTTTTCAAATTGTAATTTTTCAGATAAGAGGACCAATCACGAACATCAACAGTGTTCTTAATATCTTCAGCCTTTTCAGTTAATATTATTATATTTTCTCCATCCCTTCCAGTAATGTATCTTCAATATCTACAAAATATTCATCAAATATGTTCTATAAAATATTTGAACTATAATACTAACCTCTCTGAACACAATTTGAGTCAACATATAAAGCCTACAACTTGAGTCGATATTAATTCTTTTACTACAGATAAATCTATATTTGTAAATTTTATATCCTCAGATGTCCCACCTCCAGTTTTAAAAATATTTAGGTTATGTTCAGCATATTTTGTTTGTTTTAAATTTATATCTGATTTTGAGTTGTTTTGAAGACTTTGCTTTCTGTTTCCATGTTATGGCTCCGGTTTTTTTACATTCTATTACTTTTTTATATTTGTCGATCACTGAAACAAGTATGTGATCATCGTCTACAGTAAAATTTGCTGCTCGTTCGCGTTTATGTTTTTTCTAAAAAGAAATATTAGGTATACAGTTTGGTATGCAAATTAATATTCTGAATTAACATACCGCTCCATAATGTTAAAAATTTTCCACCGATTATTATTATTTTTCTATATTGACTTTCACAGAATCAGAATTACTTACACCTCATCAAAGAATACCTGGTAAATATGTATTCTTTGACCATGCTCATCAACCAACAGACTGTCCCTGTAAAGGTTAGAATTTTCGTCTTTTTCAGATCAAAATCCATAAAGAGAGTTATATTTATCGCCTACCTGTAGAAATAAATATCAAATTCAAAATTAGGTATTTGTCGATTAAATTTTGCTTGAAAAACGCAAACATTGCCTTAATTGTTAATTATAGTTAATATGTAATTAATTAATGGAAACTATAATTTTTACTTGAAAAACTGGCTGTTAATTATATTTTTTTTTTCATTTTTATGTAGATACGTATGCTATCTACATATCATTTTATATAATATAATTTTTCTGTGTAAAATTGTTATTTCTATAGGATTACATATGTGAACGGCCACCTACGCCGCTGACCGTGTTTATGTTAGAATGAGGAGAGATGATAAGTGCTGCCCGAAAAACAGCTCAAGTGCATTTTTCTTCACGTTGAGTTCTTGGTTTATTTTATAAACTATATATACAAATTCCTGAATAGACCATATATATACAATTTCTATTCATTCTTGTTTGTGTGATCGTAATATAGAGATATTTTTAACCTTTTAGTTTTATTTAATAAGGAGTTTAAGTGAAAACTGTTAAAAACCGTTTACACATATTTTTATAAACGCACATTAAGTTTTATTCGAGGCTTTGAATGAATTTAATTACATTTATTACTACCATAAAAGAATCTTAATATTGTTAAATTTAATCTAGAAGTTAATCTACTTTTTACTTAAGTAAGAAATTGCTTTTACTGGGATTAAATTCATTAATCTCCATATCTCGAACTAAAGATGCAACTTAAAAAAATTACATTAATTTTTTTACATACATTATCGTCTCAAAGTTCCATATTTATGTTAAAAAAAATGTCACAAAATTATGGAACTTTAAGAAGTATTTTAAGTAAGACAGATAATTAAAAAAATCGGTTGTGTCGCCCCAAAACTTTCCCGACGAGTATCCACGAATACTTTATCAGATATTAAAAGTTAAAGTATCAACTTTTGACATTTTTTAATTTTTGACAGGTGACAGTTGGAGGAATAATTTTGACTGTTCTAAATAGAGTTTTTCAAGGGCTTTCAAACGACATATTGTATGTCCAATTCCGTGACATATTGCATCTGTCATTTTTTGATGGTGATACTTCCGTTTGACAGATCTCGTACAACCAACAGACTGTCCCTGTAAAGGTTAGAATTTAACTGATTCTTCCGACAGGTAGCCCAAACCGACATACCAAATTTCAGCTCAATCGGATTAATACTTCTTCAGATATTTAATGCTGAAGTTTCAAATTTTGACATTTTTTATTTTTGACAGGTGACAGTTGGAGAAATAATTTTAACTGTTCTGAATATAGTTTTTCTAGGGCTTTCAAATGACATATAGCATGTCCAATTCCGTGATATATGCATCTGTCATTTTTTGATAGTGGTACTTCCGTTTGACAGATGTCGTACAAAAACTAATGGGCTCTTCCGACAAGTATCCCAAACCCCTATACCAAATTTCAGCTCAATCGGGTTAAACGTGTGGCCTCTATCGTGGAAGAATACACACACACACATAGACCGACAGACAGACTTCCATCTGGAAATGGTCTAATCGTCTCAGGGGACCCGAAAATGGATATTTCTGTTTTTATCCCCAATTTTTTTTTTAGCTCGTTCACAATAATTTCCCTTCTAGGAGGAGGGTCGGGAAAGTAAAAAAAAATGATATATTTTTCAAGGTAGTAAACTTTACCCTGAAATATAATATAAACTTAATGAAATTAATAAATTTAAATTTCCCGCAATTAATAGATTTAAATTTCACGACAGGTACAATCTGACCAAAATAAGTTGAGCTATGATACATGGGTGCGCAGTATTTTCACCCCACCTACCCCATCACGAAGCTCATTTAAAGGCGTATTTACATGGTTCAATTTGAATGATCAGTGATTTTGACGAAAAAATAAAAATAAACCAGATTACATGGATCAACCGAAGTGAATTATGGGAGCAAACTTATACCTGGAGCTTGGCTACACGTTACACAAGAAGGTTTTAGAGATATTCAACTTATGACAAGTAACAACGACGAAAGAACTGCTGCTGACTGATTACGCAAAACTGTTTGAAAACAGTAAACATTCTACGTATTCGCAATATTTATTTTGTTGCTTTGAAGTGGTTGACTACATTTTATAATAAATATTAAAACTAAAATAATTTTTTTTTTAATTTCTATTACTCACATTTTTGTATCAGTATCATTTTAGACGATTAGGCCGTTATCCGTTTATCTCTATCCATTACGGTTCTGGAGTTAAATCGAGAAAAACAACTTCGAAACAATAATCTACAATTTATTGATTTCGAAACATTGAAATTATGTAGCACGGTTCCAAAGACGTTTGCGCTGGCAACACAGTGACGCTGATACTAATACTGATACAAGTAGTGATACCCGCCCACACTGACACCGCTTGCAGATCCTCGATTTCCGCCGCCCGAAGACTTGTATATTACTACGTGCCACTGTGTCAGTGTGTCACACTGTGTCATGTACGCTGTTTCAACACTGGCGATACATCTAAAGGTGTCAACACAAAATTACCATTCGACATAAAGGCTTGTTCCCGAAGCGAGTTCCTAACTTTTTGTGACCATATTGAGTTGCGCAGTTATAAAATAATGGATCAGGAGTCTGCGTAGTACAAAATAATGGAAGAGTTATTTTATACTGCGCAACTCAGTATGTTCATAACAAGTTAGGAACTCGCTTCGGGAACAAACCTATAGTGTTACCCATGACTATAGACAAACTTGAGTCGAAGGTACTCTAGGATCCTTTGCAAGTTAAAACAAATTAAAATATGGTCAACCTCGGCTAAACAGTATGTTCGCAAATTTATAAATAAATATTGGCAGTATCAATTTTGTTTCCCGTGCTATAAATTTTTTGTCTATAAACCTTTATAAAACAGTGAAAAACTAAATTTACAAAATTGCATTAAAACGTTGCTGTAAGAGTATTCTTAGAATCAATTTATAAACCAATTGTGATTCGAAGACGAAATAATAACTATGGAGATTTTAATAAAATATATAAGAGCTTTTGCAGTAATAAAGCGACATTAATATAAAATTGTTACATATTTTTAAAAGTATTAAGCAAGCAATTTTGGTAATTTGGTTCCTAATATGAACCTTTAGAAAAAACTGTACTACTAATGGTTACAGAAAAAAATAAAAATTAAAAATTAAATTGATTACATTGTTTACACAAAAAAAAACCTTTCATGTGACCGCATCTTTTCATAGAATTTTCTGCAATACCTATTTACATGAAAAATTTTATGTTGCAATTAAATTATATGTTTTTAAGATAATGTCACGTTTTGAAAAGATATTAGATTGAATGAAAGGTATTTATTATTTTTAGTCCGATAAGTACTGATTGTTTTAAATGATAATTGAATTAATCTAGCTAAAGGTTGCGTTTGGATATATACTATTTTTGAGTCGTAACCGATAAGGTATTTAATAGTAAAGGGGATTTTTTTTAGGACTATCTCAAGTATGATAGCAAATAAATTGAGCCAAACTCACCGAATTTTGCGAAACTTTTAGTAACATTGTTTACTATTATTTAGTTGAAAAGCGTTAAAACGAAGCAGAATTTAAACCAGTTCAGAATGTGCACCTTTTAATTCAAAAATTTTTAAACTTCAGATCCCTACTTTTTTGTTTTAATACGTACAAAATTTTAGTGACACAATTTTTTGTTTATGCTGAATCCATTCTTAAATCAAAATAATAAATTTTATACAAATTGGAAAAAATATTTCAAAAATTTTAAAATTTTAGACCCTTTAACTTATGATTGGTGAGTTACAAACTTTTGAAATCATTTTCCTAGTAGCAACTTGGATATGTAGAATCCGAGTCTGAAATCAAAATTAACAAAAAAATACTACATACATACAGAGAGTAACGGATTTTTTTTTCGTCAAAAAATAACACAATTTTTCCAAATTTTGTACTTACAAGTAAATAAATGTAATTAAAAGATGTTTATTGCTTTTTGACGAAAAATGATATTTTTTTTATAAACTCAATGTCACAATTACAAATGATAAAATGACGATTATATGGAAAAAGTATTAGAGAATTGCTTTGAAATTTGAGTCAACCCTTTTAATTTTTTTAATGCTCTTTTGGGAAATAGTAAATAAAAATATCGTATCTCGATTTTGAGATATTCACACCAACTTTTATTTTTCATATTGGAGCTCTTTTTAATTTTTCTTGTACTATATTTCATTTTTAATTCTAAGGATCTATTAAGATCGGATAGTGTGAAGATCAAATTCGGTAGAAAATTTTCTATCGAATTTCTAAACTAGTTTAGACCATGTAGAACTTTTTATGAACAATAACTCTTTTTCTTAAAATAATAATGAAAACGGATTCCAATTTAAGTAAACATATTGTGAGGAAATAGTATATGATGCAACGATAATGTAATGATAGCCATTAATACACGGAGCATGTTGTAGGATACGTAACGAGCTCTCATAGGGATATCAGGCGATTCCTATGTACAAAATATGAAGAGGAGGATAAAACTTCCATTTGCATACCATTCCACTGCCAGAACCAACGCCAACTGCATTGGAAGCTGTTATAGTACGGGCACTTAAATTGTTATAGTACATTGGAGAAAAATTAAGTACAAGAAATATGTAACGACGTCAATAATAGCATATAACTGCACCCAAAATAAAAAATACTAATTATCTCAATTAGGTATCTGAGTTCAATCAACTCTTTCTGAATTATAAATTATACTTCCTTTGCTATTGGTAAATAATAAATCCTTAAAAATACTTAAAAATTATTAAAAATCTTTAAAAATCCCTTAAAATTCATAAAAAATTAAAAATCTATAAAAATCTCTAAAAATCCCTAAAAATACTTAAAAAGATTTATATTACTTAAAATCTTAAGCAATTCTTAAAGATCCTAATATAATCCTTAAAAAACATTAAAATCCCTAAAAATAGTTTACAATTCTTAAAATTTCCCTAAAACTCCTTAAAAATCCTCTTGAAAATCCTTAAAAATCCACAAAAACCTTAAAAATCAATAAAAATACTTTAAAATCCTTAAAAAGCTTTAAAAATCACTTAATTCTTAAAAAAATTTAAAAATCCGTAAAAATCTTACGAAAATCTTAAAGTCTTGATAATACTTTAAAATCCTTAAAAATGCCTTTGCAAATCCTTAAAAAATCCTTAAAAATCCTTAAAATCCGTTAAACATCCTTAAATATCCCTAAAAATCCGTATAAACCCTTAAAAATACTTAAAAAGACTTAAAATTATTTCAAAATCTTAAGCAATTCTTAAAGATCCTTAAAAAACAGAAAAATCCCTAAAAATAGTTTACATATAAAAATCACAAAAATACTTAAAACTCCGTTAAAATCTCTAAAAATCCTTAAAAATTCCTAAAAATCTTTAAAAATCCTTTAATATTCTTAAAAAAATTTAAAAATCCGTAAAATTATTAAGAAAATTTTAAAAATTCTTAAAAAAAGTTTAAAATCCTTAAAAACCCTTAAAAATCCTTAAAAATCCTTAAAAATCCTTAAAAATTCTTAAAAATCCTTAAACGTCCTTAAAATTCCTTAAACATTCCTAAAAATCCGTATAAACCCTTAAAAATCGTTAAAAATTATTAAAAATCCTTGAAAGTTCTTAAAAATCCTTAAAAATCGTTAAAAAGCCTTAATACTCTTTAAAAATCCATTAAAATTCTTAAAATAATTTAAAATTATGTAAAAATGCTTTAAAATCCTTAAAAATCCTTAAAAATCCTTAAAAATCCTTAAAAATCCTTAAAAATCCTTAAAAATTCTTAAAAATCCTTAAACGTCCTTAAAATTCCTTAAACATCCCTAAAAATCCGTATAAACCCTTAAAAATACTTAAAAATCGTTAAAAATCCTTAAAAATCCTTAAAAATCCTTGAAAGTTCTTAAAAATCCTTAAAATCGTTAAAAAGCCTTAATACTCTTTAAAAATCCATTAAAATTCTTAAAATAATTTAAAAATCCGTAAAAATGCTTTAAAATCCTTAAAAATCCTTAAAAGATTCTTAAAAATTCTTAAAAATCCTTAAAAATCTTTAAAAATCCTTAAAAATCCTTAAAAATACTTAAAATTACTTAAAAATCTTAATATAATCCTTAAAAAATATTAAAATCCCTAAAAATAGTTCACAGTTCTTAAAAATCCTTAAAGATTCTTAAAAGTCCTTGAAAAGCCATAAAAATACCAAAAATCCCTAAAAGTTATTAAAAATCCTTGAAAATCCTTAAAATCCCTAAAAATCCTTAAAAGTTCTTAAAAAATTTACTAAAACATTAACTTTTTTACTACTGTTCTTTGTTATATTATTATTTTTTGAATTTCTAAATTAAGTTTGCAATAAGTTAGTTTTAATTCGACGTTTCATATTCGAAGAATCACATTTAATTTACCAAACTAAATTTTATAAATTATGCAGTATTTTTCAATTATAGATTGATTACTAAATAAATGAATATATTATATGATTTACAGATGAATTTTATTATTAATTATTAGAGGGCGCTGCAAGTGCTATTCCAGATTATGTTTGTGAAATTTGTCGGTAATTGTTATTGTTATGATTTTTGAGAATATGAAATTATAGTATAAAGTGCCATACTATATTTACTTTGAAAATTTTATAATACATGAAATTGTAAGTATTGTACAAATTCTATAATTAAAGTACGGTTGCCAACGCTAGCCAGAACCATAATTGTGAATTGGAATAGCACTAATGGGGTAAAAACTAAGAAGCGTACAATAAACGCCAAACTTCAATACGAGTGTGCTTTACACGACCTTATTTAGATAGAAAAGTATACTATTATTTGCATTTCAAATATTGACACAACTTCGCATTATTTAAACGCATCATTTTTCTTTAAAAGCAAATAATTCAGTGGTCAAACTAGAATTGCGAAAGCTGCACTACATTCGGTAATTAGATACTCAAAATTATTTAAGGTCTATAAAAATATAAAAATGTTTTGTAATTGCTTGGCGCTTTTGCGAAATCTGATACTAAGTACCATTCGCACTGGAACAAAATTCGGATACATTATGGTTTGAACAACTTTTTAAAAACCGCATCAAATATAGGGGATTAACCGCCTGTCAGATTCCCAGACATTTATCCATTGGATTTTTTCTGTGCAAATATTTTTTTATTAGACTCCTGTAGTAAACAATCTACTAAAGAGGTACTACATTTGAGAAAAAAGTTTAAAATTCAAATATGCAGTTTTTTGAATTAAAGCTACAATCAAAAAACCGATAAATAAAACTAAATATTTCATTACAGCTTTTTTAATCCGTCTATGTAGATTATTAAATTTTCACTACAGACTAATTCTAAACTACTTTTTTAGATGCTTAACATCTATTTTATTTCGCTATAAGGAACAACATTATAATCCATACAATATATCCAATATTTCAAATAACTCCTTTTAAGACTAAATCTCTTAACTCCCTTCTCTTTATTTTTCCCGATGGCGTCATCGGAAACGAACTTATAATTTTAATTCCTCCCCGTAGTTTCATTCTATCAGGAACTTGTTCTTCTACATAGTTCTTAATTTCTTCTTTATCGATGTTACCATTGGACCCTTCGTTTGGTATTATTAGCGCCATAGGATGGTCGCCATCTTCGTCGTGGGGTATTCCAACAACTATGGCTTCAGATACAGACGGATGAGTCATTATTATCTAATAACAAAAGAACAAGTAGAATGTAAATGAATTAAGTGTTATTAGAAGGTTTTTTTTATAAAAGGAGGTTTTTTTTATAAAAAATTTGTTTATATTGGACTCGAATAAACCGAAGAAGAACCGGAGAGAGATCAACGGGAAAAAGGATAGGATCAGTTAGTTAACGAGTACTGTTGTTTGACAAAGTCCTACAATATTTCCACGTGCAAAACATTTTGCTTGTTTTAAAAAATTCACATATTTACTCTATATCAGTAAATACATTAAAAACAATGTTATAAAAAAAATAGGTTTTTTTTAATCTTTAAATTAATTGTACCTATTATTAAGATGGATTTAGCACCCTATGATTTTCCTAACAAAAACTATTAATTAACTAAATGTCCGTACAGTAGATGTACTTTCTGCGTGTAAATTCAAATAATATTTGCTTAGTTGCCTGATGTTACAATTGCCGTGTTTTAATTTTGAGTGAAAATGGAATTTGAGTGACATCAGGTAGAAATTTTTATAACAGCATTAAACTCGCCTGGCCTAAAACTGCTTACATATAATCCGATATACCTCGCCTGTGAAGGTTAAGTATCTTTTAATATTATAATTTCAACATTTTAATCTAAATCTATACTTAAATAACCCCGGTTTGATTCGTATAGTAAACATCTTTTTTTTTAACTTTTTCTTCAAATAAATAACTTTGGTTTAATTTATATAGCATAGTAGTGTGGATATGGGCAATCCGCGCTAGATGAACACTACATTTTTTCTACAACCCACTAAAGGAAAAACTAAAAAATATAAAAAAATATACAGTCGCCGGGTTTCAACCCACGATCTTCGTATCCGAAAGCGAGAGCGTTAGCACTGGGCTGTTACAAGCTGTCATAAATTTATTATAAAATCGTATAAAACTAATAGGGACCTTCTATTTTTAAGTAGGTCAGTCATATTCATATTTAGTTTTTTATGCTTGGGGTAATAATATTATTATATATTTGCGCCTAAATGTATATATCGTGAATTACCATTTATTAAATCAACACTGGAGTTACTTGTTTTTACAAATATTTTTCTGTATTAGTATAAAAAATGATCTATTGCCCGAGACAGATTTATATACTATTTTATTCACATTCATTTTATTTCAATCCACAATTTAAAAAGAATATATAGTTATTGTTTTTAAAAGTACCTGGCTATGTGGCATATGAATTAAAATACTCTATTATTAACATATTTTCTATCAATTTATTGTAGAATGAACTCAGTACTGAAGTTTTTAGAATGGGACATCTATATACAGAACAATATTGGCACTTTACGTAAATTTTTTATTTATTTATTATTTGAACAGCAATCAGATTTTAAAGTTCTATAAGCTATTTTGCTGGCTGGGAGGACTAGTTAGTTAGTCCCACTAATATCCTGTAGAGACTTATCCATTGAGAAGGCCTCTTATTGACCTTATTTTAGGTCTGCTGACCATCTTCTTTCCAGTCTTCTATGATTTCTCTCTTGTACTAGGGGTTGTAATAGATTATTGGTGTGTGTTTCTAGTCTCTTATGATGCTTCTGGCTTGTCTCTTGCACTGTTGCAATATGGAGGTCCTGATGTAGCATCTGGTTTGATATATACCACGGGGCGTCTGTTATTGCTCTTAGGATTTTTGATTGTGCTCGGTGAATTAAAGTTATGCTTGACTTGCTTGTGCAGATCCATAACTCGATACCGTAGGTTCCAGATCGGAATGATAACGGCCTTGTAAAGTAGTAGTTTCTTCTCTAATGACATTCGTGATTTTCTGCCAAGTAGCCAGTACGTTTCTCTCATTTTGAGATCTCAAAAAAGTAGTTCATATACTACTGTCAACATTATACCATATATGTATCAAGAAAATTAATTTAACGTTTAAATTTTGAAAGATAGGCCGAAAAAAAAATAAAAAAATATGTAGGATTTTTACATCTACCTTGTACTAAATTTCTTGCGCTGAATCAGATGTCGGTGAACTGGGATCTGGTTCTCTTACACAAAATCGCCAGGAGTTCCAATTCGATGGTGTAGTCCTTTCTTCAGCGGAGGCCAAGGAAGCAACGGGAGAAAAACATCCTCAGGCGGTGAAAAGCCAAAATACACCACAAGCAGTACTTCTACCTCCCACTTACAAAAAGGGTTTTGTAACCACCTGTATCACACAGCAAACAAAAAAACGAAAATCTCGTAGTTTCAAGTAGAAATATCCTTCATCACTGAAGTCTCGAAGGTCGAGTAGAAATATTCTTCAACAACCGAAGAATCTCGAAGATCAATTAGAAATGTTCTTTACGAACGAAAAATACCATAAAAGGTATGCCTAGCAGGCATGGCTTGAAAGTTATCCAAAAAAATAAGCGTGCCTTAGGAGGGCATGTCAAATCCTTAATTATAAAGAAGCCCTCGATAAGACATTAAAACGGTATACACTAACACGTGTAAAATACAAAATTTCGTCCACACAGTGACACGAAGTGACCGTTGCTTACGCCAGTCAACACAGGAAAGGACCTAATCTCGTCTTAAAACAAAATGGAGGCCTCATTAACGACATCCGACAAATTAATAACAACTAAATAGCTAAATATCTAGGCAGCCAGATTAACCCCTACGTGTTTTATGGGTTGCCTATAGTCAAGTACTATAAACGACTATTCAGAACAGGTCTTGCGTAACCGAAGCAGTTTACTACTTAAAAAGTGTTTTGAGTTATGATATGCCTTGAAATTGAAATAAAAAAGCTTTTTAATTAGGGCCATGAGGTAATTCGTTTATCATGTTGCGAAATACTTACAAAAGCAAAATATTTACAAATGGCTTTTTATACTAAATTATGAGAGAGATGTAAAAACATAAAACCTTATACTACAGGATGTCCCTTTGATGTAAAAAATCGCAGACAAAAGTAATGTCGAGGCATATAGAGAAAAATAGGTCAATTTTCATGTTACACTTTCTTTAATGTAAATGTTATATGTTGTGATTTGTTTTCATTAATCTTTATGTTCCATCTTTTGGTCCATTCTTTTTGTTGAAGAGATGGTCTTATAGGTTTTCGGAAGCAATTCCTGGGTCTTCATGGACAGTTAGGATCGCATTATCATCTGCAAATGTGATTGTTTTGGTGAATTCTGTTGTAGGAAGGTCTGATGTATATATAAGATACAAGATTGGTCCTAAGACGCTGCCCTGTGGAACTCCGGATTTAATTGGATGGAACTGAGAAGTTTCATCGTTAACTTTTGTTCTGAAATATCTATCCGTTAAGTATGATTGGAGTAGGTAATAGAAGGGGTGCGACAGTGTTTGTTTGATTTTGTATAACAGTCCTTCATGCCAGACCTTGTCAAATGCCTGACTCACGTCCAGAAAAGCTGCCGAGCAGTATTGTCTTTCTTCAATGGCTGCGTTAATTACGTTGACTATTCTGTGGCATCATTGTGTTGTGGAGGGTTCGTGACGAAATCCGAACTGGTGGTCAGGGAAAGGTAAGGAAAGGATGCATGCGTTACAAGATTAGTTTCTCCAGTAGTTTCGAGATACAAGTTAGAAATATTTCAACCTCGGTAGTACTGGCTCCTTCCTTCAATGAAGGATAGTTTCCTTTAGAAGTTTGCGAATAGCGTGTCTCCATCACATATAGATGGCCTTTTGTTGATTTGCTGCCTATACTGTTCTTTATAAATATAAATCCTTAACGTATATATGGATTATTGATTTAAATATTTTTGATATTTAGCGTGACGTAAGATAAGAATGATGCCTTGGCAGCTGACTTTTGATCCAAAATTAATACAAAAAGTACCAATTGTTTTTTACCTGTTCCAACATTGCCGGTGCGACATGAAAAGATTTATATTTCAGCATTTCTTTGATTCTATCAACAACAAAAAAACATCCGTCTTCATCATAGTAGACTATATCACCTGTCCTGAGCCACCCATCGCTGTCAAAAGATTCCGATGAATCTCTGTTGTAATAACCATTCATAATACTTTTAGATTTAACTCGTAACTCACCTTGTTCGTTTGGGCCACATATTATTTCAGTTTCCGGATCTACAACCTATACAAAATATTACAAATATAATTAACGGTATCCTTCATTGAACATACTTTACATATTGTTCCAGGCACTGGTAAACCTACAGATTTAGGCTTATTATGCAAAAATAAAGTTTCTTTAACTACGTTAGTTTTAAAAAATGTCAAAATTCCTGCTTCAGACTGACCGTATCCCTGAAATACGAAACCTCCTGGAAACATGTCCCTTAACTCTAGTAGCTGCTTTTCAGGGATTGAAGCCCCACCAATTAAGCAATTCCAGAAGTTTGTGGTATCGATACCATCAGGTCTTCCAGCTTTTAATGCAGCTATTGCGCTAGATGGCGCCAAAAACATACTTGTAACCTAAAAATTAAAACTATATAACATACTTAACTAAAGGAGTTTGCAAATTATTATCCAAACAATTAAAGCATAGATAAGAATATGATTTGTGAAAGTACGTCGTCATATTAAAAATTGAAACAGAACATTTAAATAATGTTGTAGATGGTAGCTACAAAGGAACTGATTTTAAATAAAACTTGAGAGATAATTACAGTTTAAAGAAATACTCAAGATGATTAAAGGATATTGCTTTACCTTATAACGATCAATCAAATACCAGAACTCTTTGGCATCAAACTTTGGACACACTAACCTAGCACCACCTATCTGCACAGATGCTATTAAGAATAGTATAGCTGATATCCAGTATAAGGTTGCATAACTCAATGATACAGGTCCTACATTTTTTGATGCTCTAAAATATTATTCATTTCTTTTTATTTTAATTGTTGAATTTTTAATTCTATAAACTTACAGCAGAATATGACCCTGGACTAAAAGTCCAAAGTGATTTAAAACAATGCCTTTAGGTAAACCTGTGGTACCGCTGCTAAAAAGAATAGCAGCTGGGTCTTTTAAAGAGTCTGGTAGTTCCGGAGTAAATTTGTCTTCATCTTCGTGTGGCTGTAAGAAACTAGAAAACTCGGTGTATTTGTCTGATTCTCCATAAACCACAATTTCTACTTCAACTCCTATAAAAAACTAATTAGAAAAATAGATAAAATAAACAAAATATATTTTACCTGCTGCTTCCAGTGATGCTTCTATTACTTGAATAACTTCAGGTATAACAAACAGTATTTTTGGTTTGACTTCCTTCATTAGATGCGATATATCTAATAATGATAAAGTGGGATCCAAAGAAGCTACAGGGACTGTAAGAAATAAGCTAGCAATAAACGGTACGATAGCATACTTTTGATTGTCCGAACAAAGCATGACGACGTCATTTTTGCTCAAGTTTCTCCATTTTAAGTGAAGTGCTGTTCGAATACATCTTTCTAAAACTTCATCGTAGTATTCTTCTTCGTGACTTGTAGTTATGTACTAAGATTGAAAAAAAATAATATGATATAACTAGAAATATAAATAATACAGGATTTGTTTTTTAAGTGGTAATAATACTGAAATCTCGTAATTATTGCAAGATGCAAAGATGATCTGAGATTTGGTACTCCACCTCTATAGTTTTGGGTGGTAACTTCATTTAGATTATAAATCACCAACAGATAATTGGAAAATTTGATTGGAACGATAATTGAATGGAACAATATGCTCAACAAAAAATTTCTATAATAATGAAGCAGAAGTGAAAGAGATATGACGAATTGAGAAATTTGAAAGAGAAGTGAGAAAGATCGTTCTTGCTGAAAGTAAGCGCAGTATAGAAGATAATGAAAATTCATAAACACTCTAAGACATTAAAATACCCAAATATATGGGCTACACAAAGGTAATTCAAGAAAAAATACGCAATGATATCCGGAACGGTACAATAGGACGCGGGGATACTAGGACGTGGGGACACTTGGACACCGGGGCACCAGGACGCAAGGCCATTAGGATGCGGGGACACTAGGACGCGAAAGTATAATAAGGATTGCCACAATGAAATATATATCTTGTAGTTCAAATGATAGCAAAGGACCTTTTACGTCTACATTATAAATTAAAAAGAATATGAAGAAACATTTAAGATTACATATTTCAATGTCGATAATGGCATAAGCGGGCGCATGCGCACATTATATAGAACACTGCTACAATGGGGAGTTCAACAAAAATATAACCTCTACCGTAATTTAAGCTAGATTTTTGATTTATTTATATTATATTAATTTAAAAATTCAAATTTTTAATTATTTGAATAAGCCGCCATTACGATCGTGACGTCACTTATGTGCAATGAAGTTACCATCAAGCCATTAACTGAAAATGTGGAAAGAAGAGAATACGAGTGACAAACCGCTATTAAATCTAACTTATACAGACAAAGATGGAGACAACCATTATATGATAATTGGATAAAGATCAAAACTTGGACCTACCCACTGTGAATTCGCATTCAAAATCGAGAGAGATAAATATATATTAGATTCCGCTGTTAGATAAAGAAAACGACTATTTTAATGAGATCAGGTAATAATTTGCTGTTTGGTACATAAGTGCTGGGCACAATCGTTCCTGACTAAGTGCATAGTTCACTGTCACTGTTGTAGTGTGTACTCTGTAGAGCTGGTTGATGTTGATAATTTTCCGTGTTTATTTGTATTTGTTTTGTGTGATTTATGATTTCTTACTACTGTTGATGATGGCCCATTTTGTAAAAGCAAACTCTAATGATTTGCCTCATATAGAAATTTTCATGGTGCACGAGTTCCTTAAAAAGGATAATATATTCAATTTGAGAGAAATAAAAGGTTCTAAGGCTTCTCAGGAAGTACTTATTTATGTAAACTATGATTATTAATGTTTTATATAATATTGCAAGTATTGGAATAAAATCACTCCCAGTTTGTATACCCTGAGTAGTTTCCTCTTTACTTGTCTCTTCAATATATAAAACATTTTTCTTCTGAATTAAAGATGTCGAAATGTCTTTTTTAAAAGTTAAACTTGAGCTGTCAAGTTTAACAGTTTTTTGTGTAATTTGGGTATTGCACAGCTTTCACAGGCACTTCAGTTTGCTGATAATTATCATTCATATCAGGCAAACATTGTGTTTCCACTTGGTATCTAATACCTCTTTACTTGTTTTACTGGTGGATGGTTCACTTTCAGAACAGATATCAAATCTCCTCTTCTTTGTATTAGATGCTTCTTTCCAATCGAAAATATATGGTTCAACATTTTTTTTTAATAATAATTTTGCTTTCCATCATTTAGAATTTCATATAATTCTCCATATCATTCTGAAACTAATACAATGTTTATGAATCAACACAATATTTAACTATGTAAGAAAGCATCCCAGCAAACACATACTGTCAAAATAACATCGGTCGACGTTTACAATGATCGGTTTTCTGCAGGATCGGCGATGTATATCCGAGCCTTTGCCAATTTTCTGCTGTTTGCTGGATAATCGGTCATGTCAACACGGTGTTCAATCGAAAAGTCTCAAAGGGCCGATCGTCGGTTAAGCAAGTAGTGTCCGAGATCGGCAGAGCAATCGGAATACGGAAATGGAATGAACTGACAGATGACAGGTGCTAACGCATGCGCTGTGGACTGCTGGTTGATGAAGAAATTACAGATTCTTGTTTGCAGTGCAGTGAATACTTTAGTTATTGTACATTGTGGAGCAGCCTCAAACAAACGTTTTCATTTTTGCATTTAATTATTTTTTATTCATTTTTCCTTCTTTTTCTTCCTTTACGTTTGCTCGTGAGTGTTCCATCAACTTGGCAGAGCTCGGTGGTGACTTCTAATATATTTTAAGGTAAACAAATCGTGTGTGCAAGGAGAATTCTGGCGGTTAATCCCGTTCGTCATCCTCCATTTTGTATTATTATTAAAAAAAAACAAAGAGATTCAACAAAACCAAGTAATAAATGGAAAATTTAATTTTAAATTAACAGTCCTATCTTTCTCGTTGAGACTTGAGATTTAATAAAGAAAAGTTAGGTTATGTCGGTTACCACAACATAATTGAAACGTTGTCTTGAAATCGTATAAAATGCGCTTAGCCGATTAATAATATTAACAAATCCGTAATAGAAGTTTTGCTCTGACGAGGATATGCATCGGCCCGTTAGTCTTCAGAGCTACTGCTTGGCTGTCGACCGGAGGGACATATACGGTCCGGCCCGATGATATCAAAAAACATCGGCCGACGTAAAAAGAGCACGTTTGTGTTTGCTGGGATACATTATTTTATGTAAATACATTTAAATACTTACAACAAAATGATCTCGGCAACAGAAATAAGTTGTATTTTTATTAAAATTAGTAAGTCTTACAGCCTCAAACCAACGCCTCCGGCGGTCTCCATTAATTGAAAGCGCCACAAAATTTTTTTAGGTATTTTAATTATTGTATTTAAACAATATGGGACAAAACAATTTTTCGTTTATCCATAACTTTTCCAACGTTTTTTACTGTAGCAATCAAATGTATGTCATCAACACGACCCAAAAGATACGTAAATAAATGTAAAAGTAAACACAATTAAAAACACATTGACCAAACGACACTTTATAAGCAAATGTAATTTATATTTGAAAGCGTCAATTTTATTTGGAGAAACTGGTCCACATTAATATTATACTGCAGCTATTGCACATAAGTGACGTAGGCGCACTACAAGTTGAATAGACGCAGTAATTTTTACATATCAATTTTTTTCATGCTAAACTAAAGAAAAAAATCTGATGTGGCCAGCACATGACCTCTCGCAAAAATTTACACGGTGGCACAAAAAAGTATGGATAAAATTTACTTTTTTACAAATCTGGCAACAATGGCAAAAGTTTTGAAAATTTTAATGATCCGAAAATAAACTATAGTGTATACAAGGTATATGTGTAAAACCTTATTGCCATTTTGTTTATTAATGGCGTCATCACTCATAGCAACTGCCACTTCCGGTTGTCCGATTGACACCAAAATCTATTCAGATCTAGAGGTAAAAACAGAAAAAACGATTAATGCAAAAAGAGGTGGACTAATATTTCAAGTTGAACTCCCCATTGGAATTCCATAAAATCATGGGTGAAAAATATTGAAAATTCTGGAAAAAGTTTGATGCAAAAATTGTAGGAAATTCCTTTGTACTACAATAAAGTGAATTGTTTTTCCTCAAAATTTGGAAAAACTACGGAGAACCCACATGCACATTTTTTTCACGGCCTCTAGTGGCGCAATTATTGAAAATTCTGGAAAAAGTTTAATACAAAAGTTGTGGCGAATTTTATGATTTAAAACTTTGTACCATAACATTTTTCAATAAAGTGTATTGTTTGTCTTAAAATTTAAAAAATCTGATGTGGCCAGCGCTTGACCTCTCGCCATTTTTGAATCAAAAATTTACAGGTTGACACAAAAAAGTATGAAAAAAAATTATTTTTTTGTAAATCTGAAAATAAACTATAGGGTATACGAAATATATGTGTAAAACTTTATTGCCGTTTTGTATAATAATGGCGTCATCACCCATAGCAACTGCCACTTCCGGTTGTGCGATTGGCACCAAAATCTAATCAGATCTAATCTAGGGTATCAGAATCCTGTATGCAAAATTTCAAATTTTTTTATTCAGTAGTTTTTGAGTTATCGTTACTACAACATCCATCCAAACACACACACACTAACACACACACACACACACACTAACACACACACAGACATCATCGCGAAAGTATCAAAATCGTATTCTAGGGACCCTAAAAACGTGTTTATTCATTGAAAACTCTACCCAATTTTTAGCATAATTCCTATACCTCTCTTATGTGAAGGGTGAGAGGTAAAAAGACCAAAAAATCTTATATGTCTATTCAATCAATGTCGGTCTTGAGGACCTTCTACTGTACCAATTAAAACCAAAAACTAATGGTTGCATTAGAGGCACACACCAACCCTTTATACCAAATTTCAGCTTGATTCGTCAAATGGTTTGGCAGTTATCGTGGAAGATTGCACACAGATACACAGACAGCCCTTACTCTGGAAATGGTTTCAATCTTCTTGGGGAATCTCAAAATGAATATTTCCATCGTTATCTCGATTTTTTTTTTGCTCGTTCACTATACTTTCCCTTTCAAGGGATCGGGAAAGTAATATAATATAGATATAAATAAAAAATTATCTAAATTTATGTAATAATAGTTTCATGTTTTTTGATTCTACCAAAATTAGTTTTACAATCACCTATAAAATGATGTACTTGCTGATGGAAGTTCTTGTGTCATTGGAAGTACTAAAATTATTAAAAATGTATTTTTTTATAACGGAATATTGTTTTACCAAACATTTTTTACTGTCCTACACCTGATTGTAGAAAAACGATTTGATTAACTTTTGCCATTGGCGACATGGATACGTTACACCTTTAACCCCCTAACTTTTACACTACTTGGATAAATTTCACTGGAATATTATCCAGAAAATACAAAATAATTCATATTTCTTTTAAAATTAATAATATTAATCTTTCAATTCATACTAATGTATATTATTGTATATTTTAATATTTTAAAATCTAAAAATAGATTTAAAATCAACACAATTTTATTCCGTCTTTCTCTCAGACTTTCTTCTGTCTACTTGCAATATACAGTTAACAAAAACAAAATACATAAGCGATTGTTGCTATGCAAACTTATCTTTCTCTCATATTATCCCATCATTATAAGAGACAAAAAGTATAGATATATTTCTTCCCGCTAAGATTCTGAATTCAAGGCTATTTACATACCACGTCACATGTCGCCTACCAATAAAAAACCAGCAACCCTCCTCTCCGCTAAAATTCAGAGCACAATCATCCTCTCGCATCCCAACTGTGAACAGATGCAGTTGCATTCAATATAGCAAAAAAGTTTCCTCAACTAAGTAAAATGGCGCGTAATTAACCGCACCCAAAAAGTTTTCTGAGTTTTCATAACACTATTTAAATATTTATATTTCGGTTTCATAATTTAAGTTAATGTGCCGCTTTGTGATTTTTCTGTTCATGTTCGTACTTGGAAAAAATGGAATAAAAATAACATTCCTAGTTCAAATACTGTTTTGGTTTCATATTGGTTTAACTTCTACCTAAAAAGTTTGGTCCTTCGAGAAAATCCAAGAATTTATTTAATAACGCTCGCAGTCTAGTGTTCTTTCAACAGTTATGGATACTAATATTAATAAATCGTTAACTACTGTTCCAATGAATTTACGTACTCTTATTAGAAACTCGTAAATTAGATAGTTTTCGAAATATTTGCGCATTAAAGTTAATACATTTTATTTTGACTACCTTGTGTCCTCGCGTCCTAGTTTCCGCGTTCTAATGGTCTAGACCCAATGATGTCACAATTAAACAAAGTAGGATAGAAGAGATACAAAATTACAATTAAATATCATACTAAATGTTTGGGAATATACGATGTGTAATAGATGGTAGGCAATATAATGACAATAAAATTAAGAACATAATAGTAACGACAAGGATAGAACACAAAAACACCAGTTACGTAAGGTAACCAAGACAAGACAAAAATTAATGGACAATAGAAAGTAAAGACAAAAAATAAAATAGTTTCGAGTCGACAATGTACAATTAGTAAATCTAAGGTCAGAGGAATGTACGAGGAAAGAGCATTAAAAAACTTAGTATATGGAACTGTCAGATACAAAATTCATATAATCAATGTAATACAGATTTATAAAGAAAAATACATATGCAGAAACATTTCAAGTTAATTTGGTAATCAATAAGAAAGATCCAAAGTTGGCACCACTTAAAATAGAATAAGAAAAAGACGAAATTTAAGGAAAAAGTATGAAGGAGAAGCAAAATTAGAAGAAGGATAAGATTAATATTACGAGATATTAATGCAAATTTGGGAAACTAACCAATTTACAGACATGTAACGAGAAAAAAAGTAAACACGAGAAATTCAACGATAATGGAAGGAGACGAAAGTGGCTTATTTTTCGTCACGATCATGCAGTGTTCGATCCAAATATGTGGTAATTACTATAAAATGCTCTATTATGCAGCTAAAAATTTTTTGTTGGTTTATATCCCAATTAACAAGATATGTGTACAACAATGGCCAAATATTAAATCCAGAATACTTTTTACTCGTCAATCAAGTTTTATGGAAGTGACTGTTTTGAGAACAGTATTCGATCCAAATTTATGGAAAATAACTATAAAATGCTCTTTCATGCAGCTAAAAAGACTTTTGTTACTTTATAATCCAATTAGCAAGGTGTGCGTACAAAAGTAGCCAAATTTTAAATCCAGAATACTTTTTTACTCGTCAATCAAATTTCATGGAAGTGACTGTATTGAACACTTGTATTGTGTTCTGAAGAGTTTTAAAGGTAAGTTTTAACTACACTGATCTTCGTAGAGTAAATTATAATCCTTATTGATGGATGCAAAATATCGAAGAGTAATTCAGATTCTAACAATATTGGAGTTTTTCCTGCGACCGGCTCTTATCACTGATGACCCGGTACCGTTGCAAAAAAACAACCAGAGAGGATCGCTTTCTCACGATTACTACTTTACCAGACCGAACGCAAACCGCTAGAATGCTCCAAAGCGGCATTCAGTAAGCCCATGGAACCACATACAGAGAAGGCGTGTCTACAGAAATTGCATTACATCAGCTTGTAAACAGAGCTGAAAATGCCATGTAAACGAGAGAGGTGCTACTAGCAGCCTTTCTGGACATAGAAGGAGCTTTTGACAACACGTCAAGGAACTCAGGTATTGATGCAACGTGTTGCAGGTGGATAGACTGCATGCGGAACAGGCTAATATGTACATCTCTGATGGGGGAGAAAAAGGCAGCTCATGTGACCAGAGGTTGTCCGCAGGGGGAGTACTTTCTCTTCTGCTATGGAATCTGTTAATGGATGGACTGCTGAGAATCCTCCAAAAGGAAGGACACAAAATACTGGGATACGCAGATCACCTTGTCATATTATCCCAAAGGAAAATTCAACAGTACGGTTAGGGAACGACTTTAGATGGCCCTAAACGCAGTTACACTCTAAAGGATGCATGAGGGTTTGAAAATAAGCCCCTCCAAGTCCAAGTTCAATATAATAGCATTCACCAAAAGAAGGAATTTAGAAGGCCTATGGCTTCGTGGTGAAGAGGTAAATCTGAAGGGAGGGGTAAAATATCTTGGGGTAATGCTGGACACGAAACTTACCTAGAACCTTCAGATTCAAAAAATACATACGCATCTTTGGTCTGGTGGCCAAAGATAAAACAATGGACCGCTATCTCCAAATTGGGCAAGATACAAAGACTTGCTTGTATGGGAATAGCGGGGAGCATAAAGACAACACCCACAGCTGCTATAGAAACTGCTTGACCTCCCGCCATTACAATATATTATAATGGGGGAGGCTAGAATGGCTCTACGACGGCTAGAGAACTTACCATTGTATGAAGGAAATCATAGACTGGATACACTAAGCTAGATCATGTAGGAGACAATATGCTTGGCATGAGGTCAGACCACATGACTGCTAAATACAGCTTCAACAAAGATCTGAGAATAGTAATTAAGAATCGAAAAGGATTGAATATAAGTACAAATTTCAGGACAAACATTAACGGAATTATCTGGTACAGAGGCGGGTCAAAAACGGAAGGGGGAACTGGAGCTGGTATATACTGCGAACAGAATAAGTACCAAGAGAGCTTCTCTCTAGAAAAATATAACTCTGTATTCCAGGCAGAGATCTATGCAATACTCGAATGTGCGAGAAATAGTAATATGAGGGCCCACGAGGGAAAAATAAGCAGTCAGCAGCCCTTAAGGCCATAAGGAGCCCAAAGGCGACATTTAGACTGGTATGGGAATGTTGCGCGAAGAACTTAGGGAACTGGCGACCCACAATAAAGTAACTTTATCGTGGGTACCAGGTCACAAAAGTATCGCTGGAAACGAAAAGGCTGACGAGCTCGCAAGAAGCGGATCGTCAACCCCATTAATTGGTCCAGAACGTACGTTTAGGAAACATATAAAAGACTGGAGAACACAAATTGTACTGGGGATATATACCCGGACTTCTACACGGAAAAAAGTTTATAAAAGAACCGTCAAAGAACGTAACTGAAGAACTACTTTCAATGAGCAGGAATCAACTACAAATTACCACAGGGCTCCTCACGGGACACCTTTCCACCAGAGAGAATCTGAACAAAATGGGGCTATAAAGGGACCGAGAATGCACTCCACATACTATGCAACTGTGAGGTACTGGATCACAGACGGTAAAAAATATATGGAAAACCAAAAATGGATCCAGAAGACTACTACAAACAGCCATTAAAGAGCATGTACAAACTAGTTCAGGGAACAAGGTTAATGGACTGGGTGCAATAGACAAAGAGATGGGAGATAACGCAATAAACCCACGAGGCTGCAGTGAATCCGGTTGTAAACAACGGTCCCAGAACAAAAAAAAAACAAAAAAGCCCATGGAACAGCATTTAGCACTTCTACTCTTCGACGAATGCTAAAAGAAAATAATATGATAATTTGCAGTCCTGTTACAGAACCCTTGCTTACTGCAACTCACAAAAGATACAGACTTGCTTTTGCTCGCGAATACATGAATTAGACAGTGGATGACTGGATAAATGTACTGTTCACGGATGAGTGTAGAATTTGCATATATTTGCATAAATAAGTTTTAAAGAAGAGGTTTATACTGTTATGCTACCTGCACTCGTTTACCTCGGGTTGCTTTTGGAGGTGGCTCAGTAATATTTTGGACAGCTTTTTTTTTTAGGGATACATGGATCTCGTTATTATTGACCAAGGCGCATTAACAGCACGACGATACATAGCAGTGATTCTAGAAGAGCATGTAATGTCATATGCTTTTGTTTGTTGGCAATGGTTTTCTGTTAATGCAGGATAACGCACCACCACACATATTGAAGAAGTTGGTGTTCCAAAAATTGACTGGCCTGCCAAAAATCCGAATCTTAATTCTATTGAACATGTTTGGAACCGGTTTAAAAGGCGTGTAAAACGTCGCTCCAACAATACGCCAAAAGCCCCGGTTGGCGTTTATTGAGAAAAGGACCACTTTTTCCCAAGCAAGTATTCAGACCATGCTGATTTCAATTCCAAATCGAATGAGGAGTGTCATCCAGAATCGAAATAGCAAAAGCCATATTGAAAGGTGGTCCTCATCATTTCTTGTTTCTTCAGTTCAATTATTGCAAAGTAAACTGTAACTGTAATTTTTCAAATTTTTTGATTTTTTTTCGTTTGGGATGAACAAAGAAGAACATCCTAAAACCATTACTTACTTAATACACAATAGATTTATTGCTATAAAAATAAGATATATTTAAGTAGATGTATAATTTCGTAAGTTTTCTGGATGGCCTCTTTTCTCTGACGCTCAGTGTATATCTTAGCAATTTTCAATCTTTGTTGAGTATTTCAACGGTTTTTAGACTTCTAAAAAAAGTCTTATGATATACGGCTTTGTCCGCCTGTATGTCTGTCCGTTCTATAACTCAGGAACCACAACAGATAGAGACAAACGGACAACGGCAATGGACTCAGCATACCTTAAATACTAGCAGGCGCAGCTTACATATTTTTTATTTTAACGTATCTAGTAAATAAATATTTACAATTTATGACGCTGTAACTGGTCTTTGTAGAAAATAAATTTCGATCAAGGATGTACTGGTCTTACTACAATGATCAGATAAAAGAAGAATAATTTAATACCTGTGCTACTAAATTTCTATGCTCTTTCATGCTGGTAAATAATACGTTTCCCACTCCACCTTCATCTGGTTGAAAATCCAATGGTATATCAAATATGTAATTTTCATCATTTTTATTTTCATCTTCATGGTTTGCTTGTTGAATATCTGTAAAATATAGTAATTTTTTAGCAATTATCTATAATTGACTACTTGTCGTGCATAAAACTAGGTAATAATAACTAGATAATAATATAACATTTATTTAATAGTATGCACGTGTAGATTTGTCATTTTCAAATGTTTTTGCTTGTAATAAATTATTTACTCATTGCTATGTACTTTTCTTGGGGATCATAATTTGGTATCGATTTTTGAGAAATCATCCAAGACTTATCCTTTTGCTTAAATATATAATATGATAATTTTATTTCATAAATTGGTCTCTGCATATTACATTTTCGAGTTAATCTAAAAATTGTTGTATCTCACTTTAATATTTTTAACTCTGTAAGATTTTTAAGTATATATTTATTTTATAATAAAAAAATGCAAAAATACTTTGTATAAGATGATAGAAAGAGAAAAAGGGTAGAAATCAAGAAATTGCAAAAACAAAAAGTAAAAAACGTTGAATAAGTTTATTCGGCAAAATAAACAAAAAAACTCAGAGGAAGAAGATGGCTCAGATAGTGAAGAAGTGTCAATTTAGGATAATGATGAAACAGAAAATGATCAAATTAACGCGTTACTAAAAAGTAACGCTTTACTTTAAAACCGAAGTTTTTCTGTTTTGTTACTGCTGTTTAAGGTGAAATAATATTTTTATTATTTTTTTGTACCCCGTTGATTTCGCGCGCCCTGTGTTCTGTATAGCTTTTTAAAACATCCAGCTTAATCATATAACTTTTATTTGAATTTTTTTTTGTATGTGCAATAATAACGGCGATAACTGGTGAAATGGACAATAACAGAACGAGAAGAGATAGAACAAGAAGAATATATAGAAAAGTAACGCGTTATTGTAACTTTAAAAGTAACGAATAAATCGTTACTTTTTTAAAAATGCGTTACTTTTTAGTAAAAGTAATGGTAAAGTAACGCGTTACTTTTTTAGTAACGTCCCAACTCTGAGTAGAACCCACATTTGTTGACAAAATAAAAATTGGTGATTTTGTAATTATCAGCTATTTTGAAGACTATTTATTATCCATCATAAATCACAAATAAAAACACTGAAAAAGTGTTAGCTAATGCTGGTGGAATTAGCCAAATATTAAAGATTAAATTTGGTATGATAATCATGAATTCGCCAAGAAGATTCTGACAGTACATATTTAAATATAATTAACCTAAGTTGTAGTAACCATAATTACCTGTATTTATTATTGTGCAGCTCCCTTTACTCTGTTAACAACTATTGAAATAATTCCAAAAGGTTATCCATATTCTCAAATGTGGTCAATTATTGAGATAGTAAAACTCGAGATCATGTACCACAATTTAATTGAAAGTAATAAGTTAATTACATGAAATAGATTTGAGAGCGGCGACTAGTTTCGGCGAAACGCCATCATCAGGCCTACAATACATAGTGTCAAACTGGCTGGGATCAATACAATTTAAAAACTTACCAAATAAATTATATTAGGGGGTGTGAAAGTAAATATTACAAATTAAAAACTACATTTATAAAAATTGCACCAAGTACAATATTAAGGAGGGTGGACAAAGGGATTTAGTGGTACTAGGATAATACATTTAAAAATTCAAAAAAGGCAAGTTGGAAAATGAATAAAAATTAGGGGAGTGGATAGAGGTTTTAACGCTATTTGATGAAGTTTGCTAATTCATTATTCAATTTTGTTAATTTGCGCCCGCTTATGTGGTTTTACGTACCACTAATAATTTTGGGCCTAATTCGAGGTTGGCCACCTTTTGAGTGGTCTCCCTGTATTATAAATATGTTTCGCGCTCGTTCAAGACAAGTGCCACATGTCCTGCTACATGATGTCTTGCCATGGATATTTCCTACTTTCTCCAACCACCCGAAGCTATGGCCACTAGGCTACTCCTTGGGGTTAAAACCTCTATCCACTCAACTTGCCTTTTTTAATTTTTAAATGTATTATCCTACTACCACTAAATCCCTTTGTCCACCATCCTTAATATTGTACTTGGTGCAATTTTTATAAAACAGTTTTTAATTTGTAATATTTACTTTCTCACCCCCTAATATAATTTATTTGGTAAGTTTTTAAATTATAATGATCCCAGCCACTTTGACACTAGGCCTGATGTTGGCGTTTCGCCGAAACTAGTCGCCGCT
Source organism: Neocrepidodera transversa (assembly GCA_963243735.1). NCBI lineage: Eukaryota > Metazoa > Arthropoda > Insecta > Coleoptera > Chrysomelidae > Neocrepidodera > Neocrepidodera transversa. The sequence goes on along the minus strand of OY725347.1, from coordinate 22,639,574 downwards.
CTTAAATCTATTTCATGTAATCAACTTATTACTTTCAATTAAATTGTGGTAGAGGATTTCGAGTTTTACTACCTCAACTATTGAAATGCCTACTGCAGATGTCTTTAATAACAATGATCGTTCTAAGAGGAGAAATACCGAGATTTTAAGAGCTAATCCCAGCAGTAAAATGCTAATTTATGCTACCAGTTAAAAAAGCAGGCCAGAACGTGGTCTAGATAAGGCCAATCTTCTTAAAAATAAAAATATTTATCTTAATCGTCACAAAAAATAGCCAAAGCCATATACCAAATTTCAGCTCAATCTGTTTAAACGTGTGGCCTCTATCGTGGAAGATTACAGATAGACAGACAGATACACAGACACACAGACAGACATACTTCCATCTGGAAATGGTATTCTCAGGGGACCTCAAAATGTATATTTCCATCTTTATCTCGAAAAATTTTTTTAGCTCGTTCACAATACTTTCCCTTCTCAGAGGTAGATCGGGAAAATAAAATTAAAAAAATGAGAGCAAGAATAATATAGAAACATCTAGTTTTAAGTTTTTATATGATTTATGGAGTAGGTATTGCACGTGGGCAACCGATTAGACATTTAAAGTGATAAATTAGAGGAATAGGTATAGTGTATAGGTTCGATGTAAGTGGGGCGTTAGCTCGCCCCTGCACTGTGGCCAGCAGAGGTTTATTATAACTCACTACTACAGGCTACAATTTACAATACAATCCACACCTTCTCACGAAGTCTATCGTATACGAAGCATATTCATTTGCAGGGCAGGATAGGACTCAGACCTAGCTTCTTCAGGTGATAACGCAGACGACAGTCCCCTGTAAGCAGCCCAATTGAGATGCGTATATGACTTCTACTCCATTCAAGGATCTGCAATAGGGTGCTCTCTGAGGGTTTGGCTATGAACGCCTTAGAGAGCTAACCCAAGAATGTCTTTCTAGTACTGGCCCATTTCCAGATAGTGCCTTTGTCACTGTTTTTGGATATATAAACTAATGGTTCAGGTCCATTGAACTCGGATTCTCCCCTTTTTCTCTCAAGAGTGTCGGCCTTCCCATTGATCTCCACCCCTTCGTGCTCAGGTACCCAGAGTAGGGTCATTCTGTTACTATTAGAAATACGGTCCATTATGTGATATCTATGAAACACTCTCAATTTTTGTGTTGGGATCCTTCAGTAAAAAAAATAATAAACATTACAAAAAAAATTACACAAAATAAATATATTTTCTGTATCCCGTCTACTTTTTCTTCTTAAATTACTCCAACACAAATTGATTTTCCCTTTTTAGAGTTTTTGAAGAAAAAAACTCTTATAAGATGGTTTTGTGCTTCCGCCCGTCCGTCTGTTAGCCCGAATCAACTCGAGAACGGTCAGAGATAGAGACAAACGGACAATGGCAATTGATTCAGCATCATTAAAATCCCCAAAAATTATTTAATCTTTGACCTATTTTTACTTTCCCACTACGTATACCATATATACTGTTTTATATAAGGTATATCCCTATATAGAAATTTATTTTGGTACCTTTAAATTTTCGAAAACTCGAAATTACTGCAAAAATATTGTGGTTTTTCAATTGTTTAAATCTTTATATTATCTTCCTAATCCAAATCTCCCATGATACCATTCCATCTATATTCTTTCCATAATCATAAATATCTCGGCATATATTTAAAAAACGTCTTCTTTTATACTTATTAATTTTTGTTTAAATACTTATTTTGTTAAATTAAACTATAATTAAATGTTTTACTTTTGTATATAATTCCATCCCTTCTAAATCCATTCCATATACATTTTACAAGTTATAATGACAATATTCTTATCTCAAATTCAATGACAATTCTCATTGTAGATTTCAAATTTAGTGATTATTGATACTAAGATTTTTTTATATGTACCACAATTGTTGTAATTATTAACAAATGAAATGATTATAAAATCAAAAAAAACAATCATCTAAACACAAAACACACTTAAACAAATCCAAAACACATCCATACGCACCTTAAACTTCTTACCATAACCTTATTTCCACTGTCATACTTACATTTGACAATCACCTTCTATCTTTCAATCTCACTCAACCATAATGCATACAAAAACAGAACTAAATCTATACTGTTGGAAATGAACAATTACACATAAGTATTTTGTATCCTTAGGTTTAAGTTGGCATTGTTTGTTATGTCAAATGTTAGTTGTCAGTTGTCGTTAAGTTGTTGAAGTTGAAGTATAAAATGTAAATGTACCTGTTCCTGTTGAATTAATTAAATCACTCGTCATCGGTGCTTTTATTGAGTAATTTATCATATACGTATAAAAAAAACCTATTAATATACATTAAAAAAAGGCATACAAACAAATATGTAACTAGTGGAAGTGGAATCAGTAAAGACAGGAGTACTGTAAAATGATTTTTTAAGATTCAGAGAAGATTGATAATAAAACAGGACAATATCCTGAGTTTGACACTTTCAAGTTTGATATTATATAAAGACAGTAGAATTTAATATATCCTTCTACCCCTGGTTTATATGCCCGCTTGAGTCCATAAATTGTTATTCATTGTCCATTAATTATTTCTGCTGCATTACAGCTAATTACAGACAAAATTCTATAAGTGATGCATTTCATTAGCTCTAATACTGGCTTTACAATATCCAATTTTATTGTGAATAAATTTGTGCAGTCGCTTCATGAAGAAATTTCATCATTTAAAACATGAAATTTTATATACAATAATTTTATGAATAACTTGCTGAATTACTTTACGAATTAGAACTTGTCAAAGTTCATCGTGAAGTTCAGTAGTGTCAACTTAAGCATTAAGGCCAGCGCTCATATAGACTTGATCGCACTTCGTTGGGCTTCACGTTACGTCGCGACAAAGCGTCAAAATTGCCAGTAAAATTCACCCATAAGCTTCAAATCGAAGCGTTAGGGCGTCAGTTTATGCTAAACCAGCTATATAAAAAGTTTACCAATTTATTTTTAAGATTACTTGAGTAAAGTAACTTAAAGCGATTATATCACTCATAATGTAATAATGTCCTATACTGTTACTTGACTAATAATCGATAATCATTGCTAGTAAAATTCACACATAAGCTTTAAATACCTCGTGAAATTAATATTTGACAACACGTTTCGTGAAATAACTTATGCGATTATCGATAGTCACCATGCCACTTGTTATATTATATATGACAATATTTAGGAAAAGTAATTGTGTGATTACGAAAAAGGCAAGAAAGGAAAACGGCGTAGATATTGGGTGCAAAATATTTTCCGAGCTCGATTATCAGAAGAGGAATTTCATATACTTTTTAAACGACTGAAAGATAACGAAAACCATAATAGTAGTTATTTATTGCATAAGTGTTTTAGATAACATCGTATTTTTTAAACGCGGAAGCGCAGCTCGAGCGTTTAATATTCTTAAGCGATTAAAATGTAACTCATGCTGCTTGAAGTTCCGCGGTGCATCGTGTAAGTGAAAACCGCTACATAAGAAACCACGAAAACTGGTTCAAGCGATATTTTAACGCTCCATGAAGTCAAGCAGAAACTTAGGTGATATTTAAGCTGACAATGTAAATTTTCTGGGTTAAAAATGGCACAGAAGATAAACTGATAGTATCTTCTGTGAAAACTGGAAAATTAAAATCTGCATAAAGCTTGGCAAATTTATTCACAAAAAAATTCAATAATGTACATCCAGTATTATCAATATCCTGTCCGATACTATTAACATTAAGGCAACTTATTAAAGCCAAGACTAAAAGTTAAACATTATATCAGACGTTCTAAATCTTGCTAAAATACCAGATACTTGTTAACAGATATGGAAGAAAGTAGCGAAAAAAAAAGAATGTTTCAAATAAAATTTTTTTCAGTATTTAACTTATTTTATGATAATGTATATTTTTGATAAATTTACTTATTTTTTTTTTGTTGGTATATAAAAAACATTAGATAAAATAATAAGTAAAGTTTTAGCCAAGTTCCTCATAGTCATTGTTTTATGACATCATGTGAGTCTAGGAGAGGGGCAGTACTAACAATTGAGTTCTTGGTCGTCCATTTTTTATTTATTTATTTTCCAAATACATAAATTTCAACAAGGGAAACAAACGTAACACAAGCGAAGTATATTATACCTTTGTTTAATATAATGCTGAATACGAAAGCTATTGTAAACTCTCTACCGAAGAACAAAATAAAACTTTATAGGGAGAGTATGTCTGTAACAACAATTTGGAAGCGAGTCAGTAACAAAACGCTAGCCAATGATTTTCGAGCAGTGTTGCCGCATCAGACAAGAAAATAGTAGTAGATTGGAGATTAAAAGTGGAGTAGATTCATACCAAAGTGGAGTAGTACATAGTATACAGACAAGTTCAGAGAGCACATTCAGTCAACTACGTTGATGCATGCGTCACCAGAGATCCTTCTTCAAGGTCATCTCATGTTAAGATAAAATAACCATGTTCCCTGATATTCCTATAGACAGATTCGAACAGAATCATAATACACGCGAATCAATTTGATGTTTTTTTGTCATCGTTTAAGGGCCTAAGAGTTGTTTTCATTGGTTACAGATCTTTCGTCTTCTTCCTTACTTGTCAAAATTATGTACGCAACTAGATTTAAAACTGAACTAAAAGCAAGTCTCTCATTTTAATTTTCTATTTAGATTATTTTGAGGAAATGGATTTATAAAATAAAGTGTTAAAACTGAAAACGATTAAATATTTAATTAAAATAAACTCAAATTGTTTGACTTGCACAACTATTAACCAAATGGCAGATGTCCAAAAAGATTTGTAGGAAAAAAAGAAGTAAGTATATTTTCGTGTTGTTTTCTTTTAAGGCATTCGGCCATTAGGCGATCAACGTTCGAAAAATAATTGCAGAATCGCCAACTGTCCGTTTCGAACTACATATTCATTCATACATTCAACCGGAGTAAAAATCAATCTTTTGGAGTAGCCGAGTAAAAAATGATTAAAGGGACTAGATCTACTCCAGATGGAGTAGCTTCGGCAACCCTGGTGTCGAGTGACGAGTATGAATTATCTAGTAGAGACTAATGCCTGTGTTTTTAGGGTGGTGTGTTAATACCTCTGATTGCGTAAGACAAGCGCCAAACGGGCTCGACGTAATAAGCATGTTGAACAGGCTTGTTTTAAGTAATATTTGAGAAGTGAATTTACAACAGTCATTAAACCACTATGTGCCGACTCTACCGTTTATTCGACCCAACTTCCACCTTATATTTTTACTCTTAATGTATTCCGCTTTACCGCGATAGTTACTTACTTCATTAAAATATTCTACCAATATCTTGGAGTATATTTGACGGCTATATTAAATAACAGTATTCTCAGTTTTCACCATCAATATTTAAAGAACTACAAATCCTAGTATTGATTCAACAAATACAAGTAGTTATTAAATACATGCAACAGTAAGACTGGAGATTTACCGAAAGCATATATATATATAGATACAAAAATTTTGAATTTTGATACCCAGCAATGTTGGTAATTTAAAATTTTTAGGCGTTCCTAATATGTGGATAAAGGTAATGAAGATACGAAATAATACAACAAAAATAATAAGTAAATTCCTAATCTTACGGAACAAAAACAAAAACAATTACTTTAAAAAATCTGATGTGGCCAGCACATGACCTCTCGCCATTTTTGAATCAAAAATTTACAGGTTGACACAAAAAAAGTATGAAAAAAAATTATATTTTTGTAAATCTGGCAACAATGGCAAAAGTTTCGAAAATTTTAATGAGATGAAAATAAACTATAGGGTATACAAAATATATGTGTAAAACTTTATTGCCGTTTTGTATAATAATGGCGTCATCACCCATAGCAACTGCCACTTCCGGTTGTGCGATTGGCACCAAAATCTAATCAGATCTAATCTAGGGTATCAGAATCCTGTATGCAAAATTTCCAATTTTTTTATTCAGTAGTTTTTGAGTTATCGTTACTACAACATCCATCCAAACACACACACACACTAACACACACACACTAACACACACACACACACACTAACACACACACACACACACTAACACACACACACACACAGACATCATCGCGAAAATATTAAAATCGTATTCTAGGGACCCCAAAACGTGTTTATCCATTGAAAACTCACTACCCAATTTTTAGCATGATTCCTATACCTCTCTTATCTGAAGGGCGAGAGGTAAAAAGGAAAGAGGGTCAGGAGAAACCTGACCAAAAAAGCCAGCAGAGGCATTCGATGATATAAAGGAAGGCACGGGGGGCCAATAGAGAATCCCACGTAGGGGTAGGAAAGACCTCCTACGATGCGGGAGCGTACCCCAGAGGGCAGCTCGAGAATGGTAGAAGAAAATGGTTTATCAACTATGGCCCATTTAAGGGCAATAGTTAGGAAAAAGAGTATGAAAATTGTAATGCGTAGTAGCAGTACCATTAAGACTTAACGGAAACTAGTTGCCAATTTAGCCAATTTAGCAAATATATATTGTGGTTTACCACATTTGAGACATGGATAACCTGATGAATTTTAAATAAAAATAAGTTTAAATTAAATCTTATATCTATAATTACAGACAGTATTAAACTCATTGGCTTACGTTAAGGGGTTGTTAAAGGGATTTGTAAATTTAAAAAAATCGTAAAAACCGGATGATTTAACTAAATCAAATAAAATTTTGAATATAGACTAAATAGAGGGATCTTCATAACCACACACAATATTAAAGTCATTGGTGTACGTTAAGGGAGTTAAGAGGTATGAACATTTTAAAAAAACGTAAAAAATAAACGAATAAACTAATTCAAAAAATAAATTGCTTATAGGATAACTACAGGGACATTCTTAATTATACATGATATTAAACTATTTACAAAAGAAATTAAAACAAGTCCAATAAGACAGGCCACTTTTAGGATGATTGAATAGGTAGGGGATAATAAAGATAAGTAATTTTCTTGTCTTAAACTAGAAATTTGAAAGTAGGTTTCCAAAGGTCATAAATAATAAACAATTTTAGAAAAATATGTTATACCTACCTACAATCAAAATCTCGAAGTCGAAATTTTGATGAATGATAATTAACTGGGAGTGATGATTTGTACTTTTTGGAAATCACTTTATGTAATATCTATTAAAATTGTGGATAAAGATATTCAATTCCGGAGACTTTAAAGACTATATATTAGTAAAATTAAAGGTTTTTCCAAGATTTTATTCTCAAAATTTCTAAATACTCTGAATTATCTCAAATTTTACCTTTAAACGTCTTTCTTTTTAACTCTTAAATTAATAAAACTTAGTTATATTTTTTTATTCCCTTAAACGTTACAGCATTACTTTATAAATACTTTAAAAATATAAAAGTGTGATGAATTGTCGGCGTGGTGAATAGTCAACGTGGTGAACTGTCGGCGTGGTGAACTGTCGGCGTGGTGAACTGTCGCCGTGGTAAAATGTCTGTGGTGAGATGCCGCGTGGTGAAGTGTCATGGAACCATTTTAACACAAGCCGTGTTCAGCATATTTTTAATCAATAGCTGGCTTCGTAAAATAAAAGGCTTGAGTGTTGCAGATGGCTAAAGAGTTGAAATAAGGGCGTAATATTGTAAGGTAAAATCGAGATTTGGACACAATTTTTCACACGAGCCCCTCGAAAGCATGAAAAAGTACATCATTACTAGTGTATAAGTAGATTTTGGGATCGTTAATTTTCCATCAATGAAGTTAATTCGCAATAAAAATTTACGAATTTAAGAATACGTTAAAAATGGTTTGAGTGTAAAGCGTGGCCTTCAAATTTTAAGAACATGAAAAAGTTGCAGGAAAATTATATGGAAATTGATACCATTTTCTCAGGCAAGCCGTTTCTCATATGCTTAGAAATAGTATTCTAAGACTAAATAGCCCAAAAGATTTGTAGAAAGCGGTATCTTGAAAAACATCTTTGAAAAAATGTTGTTTATCAATTCACTATTTACTGAAATATTCTTTTAGGGCCGATGTATCATGCAGAGCCATATTCAACATAACGCCCAAAAATGCTTTCATTTCTACAATGGTAACATCTGTCCAGTTTCGCCAAACTGAATGATTGGGGATGCCTTCTGTATTTTTTGGCACCATAGCGATTTGTTTCTATCACGATCTCTTGTATTAGTTCATCTGTAAAAAACAACTGAAAAAACTCACAGGTCTATTTACTGGAGATTTATAACCACTATCAGCTGTAAACGGCAGCCTAGGAAAATCTTGATCATTTGGTTCCCAATTTATCCAACCTTCTTCAGGCTCACCTCCCTCTTCTTCATTTTCGTCCTCATATTACTTTCATCTTCGGAAACATTATGTTCGTCAGTATCGCTCAATTATTGTCATTAATCACCTTATTCAGATTAATTATCACTATCACTAAATTCTGAGTCATTTGGGCCTCTTTCTGATTAATTTTCTAAATATATCCCCGTTTTCGTTTTTGTGAAGTTGATGCCATATTGAAATTTTCCTAAACAATTTCAGCTTGTAAATTCTCAAGAGACAAATAATAATTCGAACTTACCTATCCTATATGAATCTATTAGCTGCCTTTGGTAATTATTTTAAATTATTCACACTATTTTCATAAACATGTTTTCTCACACTGAAATTAAAATCGAATTTTCCATATGTTATCCCCATGGGCCAAAGAGCGTTGAAAATTTTCTCAATTTTTGTAACAAATAAATAGATTAAAGTTTGATCCTATCAAAGGACAAAACTAAAATTAGGCATGAAGTCACATGATATCCCGCCCTATTTCGAGAACGGTCTATGTTCTATAATTTATTAAGTTACTTCAGAGCTTTTTAAGTCAGTAATTGAGATCATCCTGTTAGTGTAAGTGTGTATGTTATTGAGTCTGTCTGTGAGAGTTCTTACGGCTGTTCCATTGGACCGATTTGCTTTAAACTTGGTATCTAGTTACTTTAGGGTCATACCTCGGTCGAGATTGAATTTGAGAACAGTAGGTGAAAATGGACCGGAGAAACATTCTGGAAACATTTCATCCATTTACCACTGTCGTTTACTTCATTAATAACCATTTGTATATTTCCTAGTACGAAAGTTCGAGATTAATTATATTTTGTGTTTTTTTTTTATAGCAGCCCAAATCATCTCGATCGGATTGAATTCGCAGTAACAGGGGGGAAGACGTAGACTAGCATGACCATGGGCTTTGCATATGTTGTCGATTACATATTCTTTTTTAAAGTGTTCTTTTTTTTGCAGCTTTCAAAAACAATTTCTTGGTAGCCTTTTTAGGAATTTCCACATTTTTACTTTCCATGAATTTAAGAATGTCTTGCAACGAGATTGTGGATAAGGAAGCAAAAGAGGCATGTGATCTGACAGAAATAGAAAGTATTTTTGCTTATAGCGATATTATTAACATATACAAGATCAAAGTACACAGGGAATGGGAATCCATCTGGAAAAAATACGCTACAACCTCTAATAACCCTTATTTTGATATACATCCTACCCTACCAACAGCCTCAAAAATACCACATATTTACAGCTATCATATCAGTAGGTTTTATTCGACAACAATAACTAGATTAAAACTCAACCATGGACGCTTCCAATCGCATTTGTATAAAATTGGCATTACAGACTCCCCTAATTGAGACTGTGATAATACAATAGGAGATCTTAATCATTTATTCTTTTCATGTAAACACCATGTAAATTCAAGTACCTTTCTCATTAAAAATTTAATTAACTTGGGAATAGAACTACCAACAAACATTGTAATTTTACTAAGTTTAAATAACAAATATATTCTAGATTGTCTTATTGACTTTATAAAACATGAAGGAATCATTATCTAGAACATTATTCGTCAAAGTTTAATTTCTAATCATTTTATATCTTAATATACAAAAAATCTGTGGCTAATAGACTATGTCTGAAGCCAAATACCCACAAAAAAAAAGAATGTCTTCCTTCTTTGTGTTGCTATTGGGAATTTTGTTATGTAGACAAGAATGATAAGACGCATTGTGCATAACAATAAAAGAATTTGGGGAAAGATTTGGCAGCAGTTGTTCATTAAACCACTTTTCAAATAGACTGGCGGTCAAATCTTCATGGTAGTCTGCAGATGGCTGTTTTATATTTTTAACTGACAATAGAAGAGCATTACGAATAAAATCCTTATCACTGTCTGCGTGTAGAATGATAACTCGTTTACCTTGAGAACAATGTCCATTTAAAGAGTACTTATTACCGTCATCCACCCAACTATATTTAACAACATCAAATGTGTCGAACCAACTTTAATCAAGGTACACTATCTCTCTTTTTGATAGGATGTATTTCTTAATTTTTCGTAAATACTCCTGCCGCTATGAACATTCTTGTATTCAATTGTCTGTACTTAAACCCACAATCTAGCAAAATATTACGCAATGTGTTCAGAGATTTATATTCATAATCGGGATAATGTTGTAACTTGTTACGAACCATTTCTAAAGTTGGAACCTTGTTTTCTTCGTAAAACTTATATACAACTCGGCGATTATCAAGCTTCTTAAGCTTCTACAAACAAGCAAATTTAGTCAGCTTACAAATTTTTTCATTTTTTTTCTCACTTTTCAAGCAACTGTAAATACTTAAAATAAGTCTTTGGGTTTGAGGATGCATGTCTTTTAAAAATTCCGACGGCTCCGTCATAGAATAATCTTCAACCGATCCTTCGACACGTTCGTTTTATTATCAGAAACATCAAAAAAAGGTCTCCACAACGCCATCTTGATTAAATAATAATAACAAGAAAACAATTTAGAAAAAAACTATACTAATGTAAGCCACAAATCCTAACCCAAGTCCCCAAGCCGTGCCACTGATAATTCACTCTAAAATGCAAACGCAGGTATTGACAGTGGACCCGACAATTTTGACCTTCATATTTTGCTTATGAGACCCTGTACATGAGTCTTTTTTAGCTGTTCGGATTGACTTTATACTTTATAAAATCTTTTTTTTGTTGATATAGTACAATATAGACAAGAATACATGAAGGATTTCTAAGCGGAAATTCACGATGCGTGTTATAATTTCTGCAAGTACGGGATACATTAATGTGCTTACTCAACTTTTTGTGAAACACTTTACTTGCACGAAAAAAACGTTATGATGTTATATAAGATTAAAGTGAACTGGGTGGGAATATTGGACAGAATTCGAGATTGGTACGCTTTCGGTAATTTTACCTATACGCATTCAGTCTTCGGGTGCCAAGATACGTTTTATTAGTGTGAAAGTTGATGTTAGTCTTGGTTTGTTAAGTTGTTATTGCAAGACATTGTTCTACAATAATGGTAATATATTTTTTTTTAAATATATGAAACTTTATATACCCCAATTTTGTTCATTGGTACAGTATTATCTTATTTAAATTGGCAATATATCAAAAGTTATATAACATAATTTTTTTATTTGTATTTTTATGATCGATTTATATCAGAAGTATAATTTGATTTACATAATAATGTCAATTTATGGCTATTTGTCCCATATTTAGTGTCACCTGAATATTGTATGAATTTTAAGGAATAAAGACTTCGTTGAAAGAAGCGGTTAGGATTATTGATAAAATAATTTTTATATTGGTTTTTTACAAGTGGTTGAAATATCGGTTATCAAAATACCTAAAACATAAAAACAATAAAAACCAAAAAGGCCCTTTTTTATTTTAAGGAATATCAAACAAATACTACTTAATAATATTAATAATAATAATAATAATAATAATAATAATAATAATAATAATAATAATAATAAACAGTTTATTAGTGTTAATAAATACACTAATATAAACCTAACAATTATACATGTGACTCAAATATGTCCTAGGTGGAAAATTTAATAGATATAAAGCACTTTATGTGACAATAATAATAATAATAATAATAATACTCGCCCTACATTTCACCCCCTTACGAGTGAACCCCAGAAAACCAATGGCTTGTGCGGGAAAGGGACGGCTATTATTATTATTTGCCGTGGCGACTTACTGAGGATTGATGGTGCCATTTGGCTATATTTGTAAGAAAACCCGGAAAACCTCACCACCAAGAAGTTGCATATTTAAAATGTCCGTAATTTTTCTGGAAAAATTAAAGTTACTTTTCAATTTCCATTTTATTTATATTAATATTTAATAGAAAGTAATTATGTGGTCAGTTCATTATTGACAATTTTGAGAATTTGCTCTTCGGTAATACTAGCAAAATGATCTACAGACTGCTTGTTAAATCACTTGTCCTACCAAAGCAACACATCAGCAACGAGACAACGACACGATATCGCTAGCGAGGGTTTATATACACCGTACACACACCAACGCTCCAGTAAAGAAACATCCAAGCTGCGTATCGGCTTCTTGTTGCCGAGCGACTCGACAAGTCAGTTGTAAAACAACATTCAAGCTGTGTCTGAATGAATTTCAATGCATAACAGAAAAATGAAGATGACACGTTACTTTGATGGGACAACTCCACGCCTGTTTGTATCATGTAGAAATCGTGTCGCTGTAGCACCAAAGCTGCGCAACAGCGGTACAATTTCGACATGTCATAAGCAGGCGATCAAAGCAACGTGTCATGTACATTTTTCTGTTGTCCCATTTCCATTTTCGTCATTAAATACCACCTACAAACAGCTTGAATGTTGCTTCATAACTGAACTGACCTGTCGAGTCAATCGGCAACAAGAAGCAGCGGTTAAGGTACAAACATAGTGGAGGGACAAGCGGCAAGTGACGCCACAGGACAGGAGACCCATACACAAAGTGAAACGACAGTTTTGTTTAAAGACTTTTGAGTCTTTGTAGCGTAAATAGTTGAAAATACTTTTTTCAGTAGTGAGGACTAAATTCTTTTAGATATCCCTGCATTACGCTTGTTACTTAAAAAAGGCACTAATAGAGAATACTCTGCTGTACATTCTGTAAATGAAAAAGAAGTACTCTATTCTTAAAATTGAAAAAATATCCTGAAATTTTTTTTTGAATATCTCAGAATGGACACTTTTTTTCCCGGGACCGTTGTTTATCAATAGGATTAACTGCAGCCTCGTGGGCTTATTGCGTTATCTCCCATCTCTTTGTCTACTGCACCCAGTCAGTTAATCTTATTCCATGTACTAATTTGTATATATTCTTTAATGGCCGCTTGCAGTAGTCTTCTAGATCCAGTTTTAGTTTCCCATATATTCTTTGTCTTCTGTACTAATTTGTGCAGGTTCTTTAGTGGCTGTTTGTAGTAGTTTTCTGGATCCACTTTTGGTTTTCCATATATTCTTTATCTTCTGTAATCCAGTGCCTCACGCATAGTATGTAGACTATATTCTCAGTGCCTCTATTGCTTTGTATGCATTTAAGGTGACCGGTGTATAGCCCCATTTTGTTTAGATGCTATCTGGTAGGAAGGTGTCCAGAAGTATTTGAACCAAAAAACTTTATTCAGCAAAGGGAAATAAAATGATCTGTGAGGTTGGCGATGCATATGCGTATTTCTACAAAATTATGTATGTCAGACCCTAGAATTATCAGTTTTTCTCATGTGTGGTAAAAGACTGACAAAAAGTTAATGGTCATTTTCTGCTTTCTTGTTTGCCGTTTTATGTTATTATTTTAAATTACAAGACTCGCATGTAATAAAATCCAGAATTTAAACCGAGTGTCATCGATCCAGATATACGATGTATCTGGAGCGACGAGACTCGCTATTGCAATATTAAATGTAATAAACTATTTGTCTCGACGCTCTACTATGTTTACACTTTTAAGGTCAATTCTCATTTGCGCTTCGCTCTGCTCGAAAACGCGCCGCGACTCAGCGATGCAAATTGTCGTAACGTTGGTAGCCACTCTCATAAACGCAAAATCGCGTGGTAACAAAGCTACACTACAAGATGAAAAAAGTCCGCAGTTGAAATTTGTTCTCCTTCCAATGAAAAATGACTATTTTCTGTTTTCTTTAAAATATCCAGTTAACGAGTTATGTGTCACGAATGTTTAAAATTAAAAAAGAAAAGTCTTAAAACAATATTGAGTACACCACATATTTAAATAAAAATTGCGAGAAGGAGAATTTCATACTTTCTTTAGAAGATTACAAGAGGATGAAGTTCCGTAAGTCGTAAAGTTCTACATATTCAGCCACGAGGATGATCAATTATTAATCTGCCTTTTCTTCATTTATTGCACATGTTTTTTAATAAAACACCGTATATACCGTTCAAAATCAGATCGCATACTAAACGACACAGCACGACATAATATAAAGAACGCACACGGAACAATGTAAGTATTTCCGCACGACAAAGCAACGCGTCATAACGTGTCGTGCAGTGCAAGTGTGAACGTATTCATTTAACAATAAAATATTTATCTGGCGACAATTTATAGTGCAGTGTCGCGTCGTGTCGCCGAGCTGAGTGAAGCGCAAATGTGAATCGACCTTTAAACACGAAAAATACATGACAGCGATATCGTGCCGTTGTCGCGTTGCTATTGCATTGCTTTGGTGGGACAAGGGCCTTAATGTACGTTGATACGAAGCGAGTTGACTGGAATCAGTAAACTGGCTTATGTGCGCGCGCAGCACTCGCACCTTGTCAACACAGGAAAACAGTGTGAAGTGAAGACAGTCAGTAACAATATGTGCAGTAAGTTGACTGGAGGTAGTGAAACGAGTAATGATTCAAGATAGCGCTAACTAAGAAAACTTTTGCATGTTTAAAGGACTAGGACAACAAATTTGGACGACTTAAAAAAACCTTATGACTTGAAATATTCCAGGAACAAACTTTGAATAACCTCCAAGGCTCCCAAACCTAAAACCTATTCAATAGAAGAGAATTAATATGGAACCAAATATAAGGTATAGTAGAATAGGACAACCGGCATAATTTCTTTGATGTTTCAACTGAAAGTCTGGTGACCTTCAAACGAAATATTTTATTAAACATTTCTACGGGGTGAGTTTAAAATAAACACTTATTTTCTTAACATTACACTGTAAACAAGTAGCAAAATCTAGTAATGCTATCTGTACAGGAGGTGTTAAAAATATTGACCAGCCCACTTAGAAACCGTTCAACAATAAATCAGAGAATCTATCGGAACGTCTCAAATATTGGTAATGATAACCTATCAAAATCAGTATATACTTATTTGCACCGCTGCATATTGCCTGCACGTTCAATTACAAGATCTTACCACCGGCGTACGATTGAGCGGTTAGAAGGGAACATTATGTTTTTGATTGACCAAGTTAACACTGGACTGAAACAAAATTGTAAAAATATGTAAACTTATAATTTATTTTAATCACACCAAAATCAAAAAAAATAATGCAATAAGCCACTAATTTGTTTCGATATTACTATATCAACACCGTAAGAAATACTGTACTGACGGCGCCTATACCTCGGCTCATATCTCGATATTTTCGGAGTGCTTTCGGAGTATTTTCCAGGAAATTCCCTCTCTCTCACATTTTATTCGCCTTGTCTGACTGTCCTATCTTACTATACCTAATGTTTGATGGAACCATGATGATGCATCTTTGTCACATGATCTAAAAGTAGTCGGAACAAGAGAAAAGTCGAGTTCAAGGACAACTTCTTGACCAGATAGGGAATTAACCGTTTCTGCGTATATATCAAAGTACCACCTCTCATTATATTTAAAATGAAAAATTTTGTGCAATTACTGATCGGCTGTCGAAGGGAATTATTTTTCTGAAAGAACCTATGCGGATAGTCCTAATATGTGGATGGAAGCAAATATATTTTTCAAGTATTTTAAAAAACCTTGACTCCTGCATTATATAATATCGTATGTTAATTTTCCACTCATAAAATTGATAAGCGTTAATGATTTGATACGAGTCATCATTTACAACCCTAGATTTGTCAGTCCGCAATGGATAGTTGGGATTCAAAACTTGTGGCTTGACAAAGAAAACATATCGGTTTGTTTCCTAAAAAGTATTGTCATTGAGCAAACTTGGAAGGAAGTGAATCCAGATATTTTTAAAAACAGATTTAGAAAACTGTTTATACATATATGCAATCGCATTTTAGTTACAAAAGATAAGTACGACCTCTTTAACAAGGTTTCAGATATATCAACAACAACTTTCAACAAATCAGGCAAACAATTCCGTCCCTCAAGAAATAGTATTTTCACTGTTGACTAGTTTTGTTAAATCCAACGTGATTTTACTTTCCCGGACCCATCAAAGGGAAAGTAAGGTGAACGAGCAAAAAAAAATTGAGATATCGATGGAAATATCCATTTTGAGGTCCCCCAATAAGATTGAAACCATTTCTAGCGTATGATCTGTCTGTGTGTAATCTTCCACGATAACTGCCAAACCGTTTGACCAATCAAGCTGAAATTTGGTATGGAGAGTGGGTATGTGCCTAGAATGCGACCATTAGATTTTGGTTTAAATTGGTACAGTAAAAGGTCCTCAAGACCGACATTGATTAAATACACATGTAACTTTTTTTTACTTTTTTTAAATTTTAAGGACAAACAATACACTTTAGTGCAAAATGTTGTAGTATAAAGTTTTAGAGCATAAAATTCCCTATAACTTTTGTTTCAAACTTTTTTCAGAATTTCTAATAGTTGCGCCACTAGAGGGCGCGTAAAAAATGTGCATGTAGGTTTTCTCTAGTTTTTCTTGATTTTAAGGACAAACAATACACTTTAGTGCAAAATGATGTAGTACAAAGCTTTAGAACATAAAATTCCATATAACTTTTGTCTAAAACTTGTTCCAGAATTTCCAATAGTAGCGCCGCTAGAGGGCTCGTAAAAAACGTGCATGTAGGTTTTCTCTACTTTTTCTTGATTTTGAGGACAAACAATGCATTTGAGTGCAAAATTTTCTTGTGCAAAGTTATAAAGCATCAAATTTTCTTTAACTTTTATGTTTAACTTTTGATCGAATTCCTCATAGTTTCGCCGCTAGATGGCGAGAAAAAACATATTTAGGATATTGAATTTTTCTTTTAAATTGGAGGTAAATTATGCTCTTTAGTGCAAAATGTTTCAGAGAAAAGTTGTAAAGCATAAAATTCCCTACAACTATTGTATAAAAATTTTTCCCGAATTCAGATCCTATGTAGCATATCAATTCCGTAGACGTATTCACCATCGCCTCTCCATTTTTAATGTGTTCCATAAATTAATGTAATGCTTAGTATTTTGTAATTAAAATAAAAATAATAAATAACATATTCTCTACGGTCGAGCCGGCAAATTTCTGGGGTGACACAGCCGATTTTTTTAATATAATAAACATTCAATCAATATGAAAAAGATTGCAAAAGTTGCAAAAGAGGCATTAACAAGAATTGCAAAACAAAAAGAAGAGATAATAATCCTAACAGTCTCAATAAGACAAAAAGATCAAAACTAAAATATTTATGGATTCAGACGCTGATATGGATCCTGAGGTATTTGAAGAGAATCAAATTGTTGTTTTTTACAGATTGAGAGTAAAAATGATGAAGACGAATCGCTATATAGTTTGCTGCTCGAAATATACACACAATAATTTCAAGTGATAGATGAGGAGTTCTACAAGAATCGCTTGACGAGAAACCTTATATTTTGAAAAAGATTAAAGTTTTATAATTTTTGAAATTTTCTAACTTTTTTGAGAATGAAGATATTCCGGATTTTGGAAAATCTAGCTGTAACATTTTGTTGAAATTTTTACACTTTTTCCATGATTTAAACTATAGCCATTTTTAACAATACTAGACAGAGTCACACTTCCTCAACTCGATGGGGAACTGACCTACAGACATTGTTTTAACAAAATATCAAATATCAAACCTGGAGTGGGACAGCGTGTCATCTAGAATTCTATAAATCGACTCATTTCTATATGACTGGCAATGCGTGTTCCAAACATTGTCACTTCAACGCGACTTTACCTCTCGCAAGAAATCGAGGCGTTGGGACATATCGTTATAGCCAGAATATACAACCTAACCTCATTTATTGGTCAAAACTATCAAAATAAAATGTCGTGGTAGCAAGTTCACATTTTCTTATGTACGCAACCTACAATTTGAATATTCTACAGGCCTTATTACTTCAATATGAGTGTAATCCACGGGGCCAATCACACCAAGAAAATCTGTTTCTTGCATGAATGTAGCTTTTATATCATTTTTGTCTTTAACGTTTCTTGGAAATTATACATATTACTCAGAAAACGTTTCAATGATGTCAATAGTCACTTGATGAATTGCCTCGGATATACTTTGTTGGGCCATGATGACGTTGTAGCTTTGACCTATTACACGCTGGTAAGCACCTGTAGCATAAAAAATAAGCACTCCAAAGAACTTTATTATGCCTGGTAATGCTACAGAATTGTTACCCTGGTCCAACTATAGAAGAATCCCATGAAGCACATATTGAACCATGCATATTTAAATCTAATATCGTCTATAGAGCAAGGATCACTTTCCTAGTTCATTATCCTTAGTTCCATATTTGCTATTCGAATATCCTCCAGTCTTTCCTCCTTCTCGACCACCAGATTATGAACCAAATTTTCAGGCAACATTTGGCTAAATTTAAACCTACATCAATTTAAACAAATAAATACTATTATTTTATTATTTTTTATATGAATATTTGACAGGATATATTTTTCGGACTATAACGATATAAAAGTTACTAGAAGTCACCAGAATATAACTAATGTTTTTCTATCCAGTAATATATTACCGAAAACGTCCGAAGTGTAGTTGACCGGGGCACACAGGGCCAAAAAATGCAACAGTCGATTTCCAGAGTAGATATCGACAGTAGAAAACTAAGTGTCGAATTCTATGTGACACAATGTCCCACTGCTGGTCTGCACATAGCTGAAAATAGTAAACAAAAACAACTCGTCGAAAATACCGTCATACTTGCCATTACTTATTGTATCATTATTGTTATAGAACCTTCTATTTAGTGTAAGTGATAGTTAGGCATATAGCTAATGGACCATTTGGTGAATGAGTGGATGATAATTAATCTCATAGAGAGTCGGTGTTTATCTATATTACGATTACATGAATCCTTGAAGTAAATGAACTATAAATAGTGTTAGTTATCTGTCAAGGTAGTGGAATTAATTTATATATGTTTTAAGTTTGATATTAATTTATTATCTTTTTGTTGCATTGTTGAATTTTAATTATTGTTAAGCTTTTTAAAATATTTATTATCCAATAGTGCATAACTTTTATCTATACTATAATACTGTTTCATTATAGTAACAAATAAAACTTCCTTTATCACTTTTAACTATCTAAATATCAGGGTGATCTTTAAGAATTTTTTTACTTACATTTGTCAAGTAAATGATGCTTAGACGTTTAATATTTATATATAGGGTGTTTTCAAAGTTGATGCATTTATTTTAACAAGTTTTAGAAATCTTACCAAAAGTAACCTAAATAAAAGTTGCACAATAATGGAGATATAAATACAAAACTATAAATATTTAAATGCGAGCAAACGAAGATAAACACTGCAGTTTTATTACTATTTACGATAGTTTTGCTCCATGTGATATTTTTCTGGGGTATACACTTAGTTTATCGTAATGGAGAAGTAAATAAAGTGGCGTGTACAAAGTTATGGGTACGTCAGGCAAGATTATTGATTTCTCATTGTCGATGTCTAAGATTGTGACGATCCGGAAGTCACCGCGTTGTGTTAAGATGGATGACGGTGTTCTATAAGGATATTTTGCATATTCCAAACGTATATGGACATGAAAGCAAAAACCTTTCCTTATGATTGCGCATACGGACGAGAACTAGTTTGGTACAAGTTAGTTGGACATTTTGAAATGCATATCGCAATTTAAATTGGCGCATTTGATTGGGACTGCGGTACGACCAGATTTTTTGTCAGACCCAGACCACAAATCGCCCAATATTTACCATATCGACGAGTCTCGATGTAGACGCTATCGTCCATTTCGTTAAGGCGTTGTGCAAGGTTTCGCTAGAAGAATTGGCGCATCTTGGCCATCCTAGAACATTTTATTTGCAGAAAATCGTGGAGATTACTTATTATAATATGGGCACAATCCATTTGCAGTAGATAAGGATACGTTAGATACTTATCGAACACAATACTTCAATTTAGTCGGTTAAAATTCGAACAAAAACATTTGCTTTTTCGTGGTTGACAATCTGAGCAAGTTCATCGAAAAGTGAGAATATTCAAATTTTTGCTTCCAAAAGTATTTTATC
This sequence comes from Neocrepidodera transversa, assembly GCA_963243735.1. Taxonomy (NCBI): domain Eukaryota; kingdom Metazoa; phylum Arthropoda; class Insecta; order Coleoptera; family Chrysomelidae; genus Neocrepidodera; species Neocrepidodera transversa. Next base: position 22,619,157 of record OY725347.1, on the reverse strand, counting down.
CGTCCATTTGAATACATTTATGAAAAATAGCATGTCGCCTATTGTCAGACAATATATGTACAGCCAGTATCATAAATATCGACAAAAGGGTCCTTTAAGTAAAGTACACTTTGTGGTACTGGCTGTTAGTATTTTGTAACCGATATTGTTATTTAGCAATTCGTGTAATACCCTTGTGCATTTTTAATACGTTTCAACTTTAAATAAACAAATCTATGGTCTATGGTATAAATAATTTGGAAAACTACAGTGCGATACAAAAAGTCTGCATCTTATGGGAAAAATTTTTATTATTCGTTTGGCAGAAAATTTTATTCTTGATAAAAGTTGGTGCATTGCGTAAAACTGCTATTGCAAGCATCAAACTTTCAAATTTTTAAATGGTATACAGGGGCGGGCAAACAATCGGAATTTTGACCAATAGTATAAAGAACCCTTATATTTGACAATATCAAAAAAAAGTATTTAGGACAGTTGTTTAGAATTAAAAATTAGACTAAGATTTAAAATCACAGCCTCGTATGTAAAAAATCCACTTTTTTATGTTTTATTTTAATTTTCAAAGCTCATTTTATTTAGTTAATTTTAGCTAGGTTTTGTTTTACACCGTTGAATTTAAAAAAAAAATTTTGACGTAAATAAGAGAATGTTATTTGCATTTTGGTACTAAAAACTTTTGGGTATCATTTTTTTTTACCCATTTTCTTCAATTAAATCATAATGGTAGTTTTTATGTACATGTCTACAGGGTAAAATTTCAACTTTGTACCAAGAAAAAACCAAAAATCATGAAAATTTAAAAAAAAGGCCGAGAATGGTGTAAAAATAACGAAGAAAACCAAGTTTTTTATCCAAAATATATTATAGTGATTGAAGGAAGGTCCCTAAAGTGCATCCGAAATGATATTATTTTGAGCTAGGACAAAAACATAAAAAACTGGATTTTTTGCGTAGTAGGCTGTGATTTTAAATCTGAGTGTAATTTTTAATTCTAAAACAGATTTCCAAAATAATTTTTTTTGATATTGTCAAAAATAAGGGTACTTTACTCTTGGTCAAAATTCCTATTTCTTGCCAGTCCCTGTATACCATTTAGAAATTTGAAAGTGTGATGCTTGAAATAGCAGTTTTACGCAATGCAACAACTTTTATCAATAATAAAATTTTCTGTCAAATGAATAATAAAAAAAATTTAGCATATGGTGCAGACTTTTTGAGTCCCACTGTATATCTTCGTGACAATATTATTTAAACACATTTTACTTTTACATGTTATGTATAAAAAAGTATGTAGTTAAAAAATAAGGCGTTGCTGGGTAAAATATATAAGAAACTAAATATACGTCTGGATAGGCTAACGAATAGGGCCAAAGTGTAGATGGTGATGTCCAAGATTTGCGAATTTGTCTCCTTTGATTTTCATTAAAAAACCGATTCGAAGTGGAAACGTACTTATATTTGGTGTTTGTTGTATTTGTCAACCAAAGTTGACCAATACGACATTTTGGAAAATGGGGCATAGACTATAGACCACCATATACCATATACAAAAAACAAATATTTTTTTGTTAATATAATGTAGAAAAAGTACAAAATATAATAATGAATAATACTGATCATATTTTTCTTCTTTTGATTTTAATTTTGTTTTTTCTTTAATTATAATTTATTTTATTTTTCTTTTCTTAACTGTCAAAATATTCATTTATTCTTGAGATTTCATGATGTGTGTAATTTTTGAAGATTTGGGCATTCGTGGGTAGTTTAATTATGTTAGAAACTGTGCTATACCGTTTCGGTGATAAGAATGAAAGGTTTGAGAAATTATTTTCCAAAAACAAATTTCAACGCAGTGTTGCCTAAGTATATGCTTATTTATTCCTGCTTGCGCGTATTTTGTGATTATTTAAAGCTTATTCTAGTTGAATAGAATTCATTCTTGTTTTTTTTCCATTTTATTTTCGCTACTTACTTTAAATAGGAATAATCTCAATTTAATAATATAATTATCTTTATGTATTATTCGGTATGGTTTTTACCCAATAGGTTTCGATTTCCGGCACGGGAATAGTAGATTCTGTAACAAGGTTAGAATACCGAGTAACAGACTATATTTTCTCCACGATCAAAAAGTATGTATCAAAATTAAATTAAATCTGAACACAATTTATTTGTTGACATATTCGTATTATAATGTATTAATATTTATAGTGTTATGGTACACTTACCGAAATTGAAATCTGGTGCATTGGTGTTTTTCATAATTTGTAATTTTAGATATTATTAAATTCTATATCTACTTCACTTGATTTTTCACTAATTATTTTGTTTAAATTAAAACTTGTTTGAAAATTATTATTATCGTCGCCATTTTGTATCTGACACTGACACTTTTGAAATCCATGGCAATCCCATATCGTTTATTTCGATTACAGAAAATCCATTCTTTACCTTGATAAAGAATGAAAATACATGCAAAATACATAAGAAGCAAGTGTTTTAGAATAAATATTCAGACTCTAGAGGGTGAATGTTTACATTCTATTATTAAAAATGATTTCTGAATTCATACATTTTACGTTTAGTTTTTACGAGACAATGCAAACAAAAATCATGATTTTAGGTTAATATAAATTTGTAGAATGGGTGTTGTATTGTTTTTATTTGGATTGGTTTTTTAAAAAGCCCCAATGGGAATTTCATCTAAGCAGAAATAAGTAATTATACAATGCGCTGTTTCCATAAATACCTCTAGATGTAACTTATGTTCATATGATTTACTCATATGATAAAAGGAACATTATGCAAGAAGAAAAACCTGGTGCAAATTTAAAATATTTATGGTAAACCGTATTATCCATTCTTAAATGTTGTAATAAGTATTCAAATTTGAATAAGTCACAAAGTCATACCACAATGTATAATAAAATTAATATGTTTAAACCAAAACAGGCTAAGCGACATTTGTCGGCCTCATCAGGCCATCATCAGGCATAAATGTGACAAGTGAACAGGAACGAAAACAATAAACTCAATGTATATGACATCTGGTTATGAAAATAAATTAAAAAAATTAAAAAAAACTGAAAAATTAAAACAATCACAAGTAAATTACCATTATAATAAATCAAAATACCCGATGTTCCATTATATTTTCCGGTGTTACAAGAGCTTCTAACTTTTAAACGAATAAAGACAGATACATGCGGTTTTCACTTAAATACGTCACAATAATACAAGTTTTGTTTATACTCATCAGCGCTTTTTTCTTACTTCAGGTTAACCAAAAAACAAAATGGCGTTTTTTGATTTTTTTTTGTGCGATTTTTTAAATGGAACACCCTGTATATTTTGTGATAACACGAAAACCACTTCTTTCAGCTATCTGCCCGTGTATGGTTTTTAAAATCGATGCCGAATTAACTGATCATTTAATGTTTAAGCATACGCCTGCAAAATCATCAGTCAACAATTAATTATCAAAGTGATTAAATTTTTTTTAGTGATTATTTGTTAAAATGTTCAATTTCTTTATAAAATTAATCAAAGATATTGGGTATTGTGTTAAAATTTGTTTTTATGAATTAATTATGTAATCTTACGCGTAAAAGTATTCCAGGGCCTACTAAAATATTATTAATAATTGTTGACTGTTGATTTTGAAGGCGTATGCTTAAACATCGATTGATCAGTTAATTCTGCATCGATTTTAATAAACCTTATACCGGCAAATAGCTGAAAGAAGTGGCTTTCGTGTTATCAGAAAATATACATGGTGTTACATTTAAAAAATCAAATATATTTTTTTTAAACTCTATTTTATTTTTTGGATAACCGGAAGTAAGAAAAAAACATTGATGAGTCTAAACTAAACTTGTATCATTGTGAAGTATTTTAGTGAAAACTGCATGTATTCGTCTTTCTTTGTTTAAAAGTAATAAGGGGAGGGCACAATTTAGCAGAATTTAAAAGATCAAAAAGATACTTTTTCAAAAGGTTATTATATCAAATTATTAAAAAAAAACATATATTATAGCAAAACGATATTTTATCAAAACCGTAAAAAATTAAATCGTATTAAAACAAATATTAAAGAATCAAATAGATATTTTATCAAATTCATAAAATATCAATAAACTAAAAAACCAGAACGTTAAAACTTCAAATAGTTAATATATCAAAAACGTAAAACGCTATATTATCATAATCCCAATTTATCAAAGCGCCAATCGATCAAACCCGTAGAACATCATAAAATAATGAGACAGAATTTAAAGAGTCAAAACCAGAAAGAGACAGAATAGTAAAGCATCAAAAGCATAAAAAATCAAACGGATGTTGCCAAGTCTAAATTATCGCCTTATATGTGGGGATACATCTTGAAGTGAAATTTTAATTTAAAAAATATTACACGGTTTAAAAACACATGATGTTTTTAGTATACTTCGGCCCAAAAAATACACTTTAACATTAAACACAAGAACTATATGAACCACGAAAATTATAGACATAACGCTATGTTGATATTTTAATCTATTAGACAGAATGACATGGTTCATGGTTTTTAAAGGTGATATCTTTTTCCAAAAAAGTCTAATGACCTGTTTCAATATTTTAAAAAATGGTGGACATATGAATTTTTTTAAATTTCAACCCCCTCCAAATCCACCTATGAAGGTCAAATCGAAAAAAGTTTCAAGTAAATTCATTTTATAATAATTACGACATGAAAAAAAGTCTCGTGACCTGTTTCAATATTTTAAAAAATGCCGGAGAAATGTTTTTTTTCAAATTTCAACCATGTCCAGTTCCACCCATAAAGGTCAAATCGAAAAAGGTTTCAAGTGAATTCATTTTATAATAATTAGCATATGAAAAAGTCCCCTGACCTCTTTAAATATTTTTAGAAATGGCGGAGATATGATTTTTTTGAAATTTTAGGCCCCTCCAGTTTCCACCCTCTTACAGGTAGAATGCCTAATAATAATAGAGCTCCACTTCTAGACGCGAGAAGACGATTAGCGAAAACGTCGAGAAAAGTCATTATACGAAAAAAGAAATTTTCAAATTTTTTTCATGATTATAATACTTTCGGAGCGACCGAAGTAATTTCAGTGTTAGATACTTGGCTCGAATGGGTAAAGCGCATTGAATATTAATTTAATTAGTGTTTAATGTGGAGCCTATAGTTTTTCAATCCCCCTGTGTCATTGTGCCGATGATTGTGGTGAGGTTTTCCGGGTTTTTCTACGTATATAGCCAAATGACGCCATCAATCCTCAGTAAGTCGCCCCGGAGGGCCACGGCAAATAATAATAATAGCTCCAAGGGGGTGATTTATGCCGAGTATTATTTTTATTATTTCAGAGACGGCTCAAAAACGCTGAAAAGAACTATATTTTGAATCATTCAGCTGTATTTTTTGGATTGGTTTTAATCAATTTCTTTTTTAACTAGTTATATTATATCTAATTTGTTACTATAATGATTAGATTATTTTTATTTCTATTTTTTTTTTGGAATTCTTCATTATTTGGATATTTTTGTTTGCATACATTTAAGTAATCTCTATGTGACAGAAGATGCCATTTTATCGTATTTTCTTGCTTTTCTGTACTTTATAGTTTTTTTCTTACTCCAATTACCTCCATTTTCTCTTTTTCGATATCATCTTCTATCAACTTTATAAATAAAAATATCTGATTTATCAAACATTTCTTTGATGAAGTTGATAGGATTTGTATTTTAGAGCTTATGGTATCTAAATCAACTCATTATTTAACAAAAGTTTCAAATTTACACAGAAAAAATGTTTCAAAACATAAATATATTAATCATATTCAATAATTTGGAGTTACTATAAAAAAGAAGAAAAATTTAAATCAAATGGAGCAAGAAAAAAAATTATTATATTTAATAAAATTGCAAAATTTTAGACGATGTGAAGAGAATTATTTTTTGGAAGTATACGACACCAACTTTAAGGATCTGAAATAATACCACTTTTCCCTATTTATTTTATAATTTTAAGTACGGGCCAGGTTTTTATTTGCATTTGTGAGATAATTCATCCTACAAATGCAAATAATTGCACTAATATTCGTCTATAAAGTAATTTCCATTAACTATTAGTAAAATGTAAAATTTATTATCTGTAAAAATATTTAATAAACTTTTGTCGTATGTTTTCCTTTTTTAATTGAGATATTATCCTTAAAAAGTGCAGTGCAAATAGTGTGCAAAATAATAGCGATTTATATATTAAAAAAAAATATCTATCTTAGGATGTTGTAAAATTGGACTGCTTGTTTTTTCCTCATAATTTAAAAAGACAAGTACTTTTTTAAATCTGCTTTCAATTTTTTTTTTTCTAAGAAAAAATATTGGCTTAACTAAATTATTATAAAAAGAAAAAAATTATTTTCATAAATTAAATTTTTAATACGATACAATAAAGTTATTCGAAACTAAAAATTGCAATCTAAAATAATTTTTATTTTAAATAAAACTAAAAATTACTTACCTCCTTCGTTATCTTTCACCATCTTTTTCAAAAGTTATGACAGTGAAATTTGAAGAACTGCAATTTTATATTTCAAGGTAAGGTCATGCGCATAAAAATATTGCATGTCTCTGTATTTGAAAAATTGCTTGAATTGCACTTTACTATCGACACCGTTACAATTTCCTATAAATTATTTAAAAATCATCGATTATTATTAAAGGCAGAAACCGCTAACCGTTCACAATAAAAATTGATTAAAACATTTTCTATAAAATGGAGATATTGGTCGTTTATACTACGATTACATACAAACTCTATGTTTTTTTTATTTTAAGATACAGGATATATAAAAGAGGTTATCGTACAAAATTATTTCTAAGATCCTCGTGAATTAGTTTTTCAAATATATTGTCACAAAAGGTGTACTCCTCACCTCATGGGTACTAATGGTGCTTTCTTTCTATCTAAATACCAATATTATTACTATAAAATATCTCTTGTTAGGCCGAGCGAACCTAAAAGTTCGTGCATTACGATAAAATGATAATTATTGATATAAATAATTATACAAGTCTATGTTATCCCATTCTGAGTGAAGTTTATAAAGTTTTACGTGTCTTTTTACTGATTATTAATTAGTAAAGTTGATTGGTTATGATTATTATGGTTGTAGATAAATCTCGGTACTTTTTCTAATTTATTGGCGAGGCTTAAATATTTATAAAGGTAAAAACAATATGAATACAAAAATGAATACAAATAAAACAAATAATTATTATCAAAATGAATATGAAGGTATAAAAATTATTGATTAATTCTTAGAAACCCTCGCCTGTCCGACAGAAACTCAAAGATACTCTAAACCGGTCTTTACCCAACGAAATACAAAAATTAACCGACTATTCTGGGTAACCAAACTGGCCATTACTGATAAAGGTTTTAACACTGATAAACTGATGCGAAACACTTGCGTTTTATGAATGAAATGAGAATATTGTCGCTATGACCTTCAAACTGACGCCCACCCTCACTTTGCCATAAGACGCAATGTAAATCTGTCAGTGAGGGTGCGACGACCTGATTGGCTGTAATTTGATGATTTGCATCCACTCTCTCCTTTAAGATGGATTGAAAAGAGATAATGATAGAATGGGTTGGGCCTGTTCGACTCTCGTAATTATGAAAGAAATTACATTTTGTTACTACATAACCTTAAAAGCTTTGAAGTGGTTTATTTACTTTTAGAAATGTGTTTAGATAAAATTGTTTCTATGATAATAAAAAATATCGGTGATACAGTGTACAATTAATTTTAACATTTGTAATGAATTTAAAAGTGGTAATATTAAATGTAACTTTCATTTTCGTTTTTTGTGTTCTGGTTTTTTTTTATTAAATTTATAAGGTCTTTATTTACGCTATATTTGAAGTAACTGGTGAATTATTTGATTGTCTTTTTAAATTCAATTGTGTAGAAGGAAATGAATGGTAAATTTAAAATCGCAAAGGCCCATAATATGGTAGGTATTTTAATCACCTAAGATCCCCCTATCTACAGTTAACGTATGCACAAACTGAAAATTTTCGAACTGATTCCAAAGTTATCCCTAAAAAACTGATTTTTATTAACTCTTTTCTAGGTCTGCAATTCCCTTAAATTAATTATTATAACTAGTGGTCACAGTGGTGGAAATTCGACCGTAATACATTAAATTTTATAAGTTATGTTCATTCTGATTTTTTCCTATGTTTTTCCAATGTTTTCTTATTTTGTCCTATTTTCTTCCTATTTTTTCCTATTTTTTCCTATTTTTTCCTATTTTTTCCTATTTTTTCCTATTTTTTCCTATTTTTTCCTATTTTATCTTATTTTTTCATTTTTTACCGATACAGAAATAGTCTAATGTTTGACATAAACAATGAATGTTATATTTTATTTAATTAATTTTTAAAAATATTATATATCAATTTTAGATTTATGCACTCTTTCTGTATATAAACTTTGATAGTACAAAATCTAATACACATCCGTTCAACGCAATCCGCCTAAAAAGAGGTCGGAAGTTTTCTCTTTGTGTTTCTCAGTGAGATTATTAAATCTTACCCCCTTGTCAATTCATTTATTTTAAAGAGTAAAAACAAACGCTCAAACAGTTCGTTTTTAATACTTATCCAAGTATCTAAAATTTCGGTATTTATATAAACCCCCTTCAGCCACTCGCTGAATATTTTTAAATAACAAGAGGGTCATGTGATACTTCATTTGAAAGGTTACAAAAAACTATTTTCAAAAATGTATCATGGCAGTAGATCTTTGTAAAAAGTGATAATTAGGTAATCATCGTTTAAAACACTTTATGGCCTACTTTCAGAACATTTATACATGTACTATTTTACTTTATTTACTTGACCTATTATTATTTTGTTAAAAGTAAAAAATGTTGAGGTTACCTTTAATCGAAAGTGTATCTGATGAATCCAGAAACTATTGGTGACTTGCGCCAGAGATTACTAGACGAATCTAACAATAATATCACTGGAGAAATGTTGGAGAAAAATACAAAATCGATTATACTACTGCCAAGTGGTTAATGGTGAAGATTTCAAACACCTTTTAAACTTAAATTTTGAATTCAAATTTTTGTGGACATAATTTTTTTGACTAATAATCACTTTTTTGTAATATATTTTTGAAATCAGATTTTTATAACCTTTCACATAAAGTGCCACATGACCCCGCTTGATTTTCAAAAAAATAAGGGAGTGGATAGTGTAAAAAAACGAGATGTTCTACCGGTTTTTTTACTCTTTAATGACAGGTGGTAAGACATAATCCTCCCACTGTATGAATAAAACCTACTGCTACATTTTTGCCAATTATTTGTTTTTTTCGATACTATTATCTATGTACATAGTCAAACAGGACACAAAATAAATTAGATTTTACATACTGTCATAGAAAAAATATTGAATTTTTGCTAGTGCACATGATAAGAAATAATTAATATCTGAAATCTTATTTATTTTAGTATTTTGAGGTGAATTAAAAAACTTTTTGTCATTGAAATATTTTATAAAAATTAACATTATAGGAAAATAACAATAATTTGTTTGGAATAGTCAAGGAAAATACTATACAATAAAGTGGAATTTAATGTTCGGTTAAGATTAAAAGTATAGATTTGATTAACAAGGGAAATAACCAATTTCTATAAGAGATGTTTCCAACTTATTAATAATTAAGATATTGAAGGAACGTTAGAACATATTTAGTAATCATCTTCTTCGGGAATGGAACGAAATCGTTTAGGAAAGCCTTCTTCTTCACTAGAATTATCACCATCCTCTAACCTGTAAAAGAAAAAAAATACAAGTACCGATCTAGATCTAAATTATTTTCAGAAACAAGTTAAATATACTGAAAGAAATTTAATGTATGGTTATAAATCATAAATAATGTGGTATACAGGGTGATTCATTGGAAAACGGACATACGTTAACTGTGGATAGGGGTCACCGAGGTGATTCTAAAAAACCCCCATACAATGGATATTTGCGCTCTTTATAACCGAGATGCCCATTTCTTTCCTGGCTCATGACATTTGAACCATCCTGTAGATTTTTTGACATTTGGCACACATGACCTGCATATCTTGTTGAAATCCAGGCTTGGCAAAAAATTCACAAATTGTTCCATCCTTAAAACAACCCCCTGTATATGTGAGTTTTTAAAATTCGTTTGCATATTTGGAAAGACCACGAAAAACTGAATTCTGTGATGTATCTTTTATTTTTGGCCAGACGAGTTTACTATTTAAATGTTATGAAACTTGGAAAAAATTGGTTTTCCGCGAAAAAAAAAGTCTGTCTGTGTGGATGTGTGGATGTCTGTGCGCACGATAACTCGAGAACGGTACGGCGGATCTGGAAAATTCTTTCGGCCATCGGTTTTTATTCAAAAAGGAAAGGCTCTATCAGAAGATGAGCAATTTCGGGTCCGGGGATCCCAGTCCCGCCTACTAAGTGAAACTTCTAAAGCAAATTTGTCGATACTGATTTCTATGAAGGTGTTGTGTAAGTCAAGACGCGTTGATTGATATCCATATCGCATCTGGCTCGTTGAAAAAGATACGCAGGTCATGTGTGCCAAATGTCAAAAAATCTACAGGATGGTTCAAATGTCATGAGCCAGGAAAGAAATGGGCAAAATGGATAATACACCCTGTATCTGGGTTATAAATAGCGCAATACCCATTGTATGGGTGTTTTTTAGAATGACCTCGGTGACCCCCATCCACAGTTAACGTATGTCCGTTTTCCAATGAATCACCCTGTAAAATACGAATTTTTATTTTATTATAATTATATCAAATTATATCGTAAAATTTAGCCAATGTGTTAATTTGTAAACATATAACAATATAGAAGAAATAAAACTACAAGTCATGTACCATAATATATTGATTAAACAATAGATTATGGGGCAACAAGTTTCGGCTAGTGAGCCATCTTCAGGCTTAGAAACAAATTACCCAGTTCGGAAAATAATTTTTATACAATACAACTGAAATTTAACTCACTATATATATTTTTTTTAACAAGAATTATAATAAAAACAAACGTTCAACACAATTATATTATTTCGGAAGTTGGATTATGAGATCAGGTACATGAAAATGAACGAAAAAAAATTTAAACAAATTAATATTGATGTCTAAAAGACAGGCAATTTATAGTTCTCCTAGATATGAAAACCAACGTGGAAGCATTATTGTTTCCTTTTTTACCAAGAACACTTACATCGTGCAATGTGAATATTGGTGCCGGATAATTGAAAATATCCATAAGACACGAAAATCTTGGTTTTCCAGTTATAAGATAACCAGAAAGAGGTAAATTAATTGGTGAAATTATGTAAATTACTTCGTGGAACGTACCAAGTGTGTCGGTTCGGCGATGGAAACAGTTGGAAAAAGCCAGACTAAGGGCAACAATTTTAAGAAAGGTTCTAGTAGAAGGACTAGAAGAAAAAACTAACGGGTGGAATACTCGAAAATGGGGTAAGGTTTTCAGATTCAAACATTAGCTGCGATTACTCTAACAATGAAATTACTCTATGAATCCTAGATCTTATAAGCTGCGCTAGATATGGCATCATGTAGTATTTGTTGGGTAGGTGAGGGGTAATGTTTACAGCGTACTATGAGTCGAATACTGATTTGTCATTGGTCAAACTACGTCGATACTGATTTCTCATTGGTCAAACTATGTCGAAATTTGAAAACGACCAATCACTAACTTGGTACGCTAAACCTCCCTGGACCTACAAAACAAATAACCTACATGTCGTTATGATCTAAGGTATGAATAAATCACTACAAGATGGCTTCGTGACATATGACAAATGACTGCTTTCAAAAGGTACGGGATAGGAGGGACAAAAAGGGAGGGAATTTCAAAGTTAATAAATTTAAATATATGACCGATATGACATCTAACCGATAACTAGTGATTAATGAACAAAAAAATTAATAAATTTTGTAAACCGAAACCGTGAAAGGTTATGTTAATACTTGTACAAATCTGAAAGATATAGGAAGAAGACTGACAGATTACTAACAATAAGTGAAAGAAGAACAATTGAGGTTATAACTTGTAAACAAACTAAGATGTCTAAAAACCCTGGTGTATCTATTGATTCGATTTTGTTTCGAACTTTTTGGAAGTACCAACTGTTGCATTCAGTAGAACTTACCAGAATTCTGTAAGATGGCGCTGTTTAGAATTGTTTGAGTTCTTGCTGAGTTTGCCACATTTAGTGTGGACAGTGTAAAGCTGCAGATTCGAGCATTCGTCTGTATTCAGTATTCTACCAGATTATAAATACACCCTGTGCGATCTGTGATTAAAGTTTATAAGCGATATATGCGCCATCTGAAATTTCTAATATGAATCTCCAGTAATCTCTCAAAAATTAGTCAAAATCAAGTAGGTAGAGATCTCCCAGTTTGACCTAAACTTTTACAGGTATAAGTCGAAATACCAGGGTTTTTAGACATCTTAAAACAAACCAAGGGAATTGATTAGTAGAGATTGAAAATGAACTAAATTAAAACGGATTAATAAAGGTGGGATTAAGAGGAGCTAGTTAAGGAATAGGGGAGTTCACAGGAGCTGTTTGAATTTATCTGAGAGGAAGATATGATTTTCTTTAAGTCTCATTAGGTCTCTTTGAGGCATGTGGAAATACTGTTATTTAAACAAGAATGGTTCTCAAACTTTTCGAGGAGGTTAAGTCTATTTTCTTTGTGGCAATTATGTAACAAAACTATATCAGACATGGACTAGGAGTGATTGTGAAGAAGAATATTGTTCGCAAACGATTAAGGAGTGTTGGTAATATCTATATTTTTATATTTGTCTATGTACCTAAAGTGTTCTTTGATTCTAATCTCCAGTATTAGTCCGGTTTAACCGATGTAAACAGCATTATAGTCAGAACAGCAAAGTTTATACACACCAGTTTTGTGAAGAAAATTAATTTTGCCTTTTGCATTATTAGTTTTAAAATCAATTCTGATATTATGTATAAGAAACACTTTGGATAATTTGTAAGAAATAATGCCAATAAAGTGTAATGAGCCAAAGAAAGTCGTAACTTCTTGTGTAACAATTTAACTATGTGGGAAGTTAAGTTTAAATTTGGAAAAAGATCTAAGGTATAATTTATTAATGAGGTTGAGAGGGTAGTTATTGTTGATATGTAGTTGTTTTATAATGTTTAATTCAGATGAAAAAGTTGATTGAGATAGAGAGATAGAAAATAATCTGAAAAGGAAACTATTGAAAGAAGCTAATTTATGGAACATAGGATGGTTCGAAGACAAATATAAAAATACAAATATTACATATATTTACCCGTAATTTTTTCTTCTACTGGATCCTTTTTTACCTCTCGCCCTTCAAATAAGAGAGGTATAGGAATCATGCTAAAAATTGGGTAGTGAGTTTTCAATGGATAAACACGTTTTAGGGTCCCTAGAATACGATTTTAATATTTTCGCGATGATGTCTGTGTGTGTGTGTTAGTGTGTGTGTGTGTGTTAGTGTGTGTGTGTGTGTGTGTGTTAGTGTGTGTGTTTGGATGGATGTTGTAGTAACGGTAACTCAAAAACTACTGAATGAAAAAATTTGAAATTTTGCATACACGATTCTTATACCCTAGATTAGATCTGATTAGATTTTGGTGTCAATCGGACAACCGGAAGAGGCACTTGCTATGGGCGATTACGCCATTATTATACAAAACGGCAATAAAGTTTTACACATATATTTTGTATACCCTATAGTTTATTTTCATCCCATTAAAATTTTAGAAACTTTTGCCATTGTTGCCAGATTTACAAAAAAGTAAATTTTTTTCATACTTTTTTGTGCCACCGTGTAAATTTTTGATTCAAACATGGCGAGAGGTCATGTGGTGGCCACATCAGATTTTTAAAATTGTGACCCTTAGCCGGGCTTTTTCCAAATGTTTCCCTCGCCGAACCGACACACTTGGTACCAGAGCAGCGGCACTGATTATACCGACAATACTTAAGAAATGTACTTTTAAGTACTTAAGTACTTTACTCCAAGTATTACAGAAAATCCGTGTTGTTTGATACCGTTCCAAATAAATAGTTGTTCCCAACTCTAGATTTAAGTGACGTGCGCAAGTCACTTAAGTCTAGAGTTGGGAACAACTATTTATTTGGAACGGTATCAAACACGTGTACTGGTACTTAAACTTTTAAGTATTGAGCCTCAAAAAGTACTTAAACCTTAAAAAAGTACTTCAGTATTACGGATTACTGTGGAAATCATGTTTCGAGAAGTATTTTCTTGATTTGTTCCTGAATTTCTGAATCGCGTGGCACGCTTAAATAAAAACAGGTTACTTAATACTTAGTACTTAAATTTATTGTTTTCAAGTAATACTTAAACGAAATACTTAAGTACTTATATATTCTTAGTACTGGTACTTGTACTTAGATCCATTTTGAACAAGTACTGTTACTTTAGACTTAAGTACTTTTTGCCGGTACTTACAACAGCTCTGCTTGGTACGGACACGTGCTTTGCACGAAGTAATTTCTATAATTTCACTAATTAATTTCCTTCTTTCTGGTTATTTTATAACTGGAAAACCAAGATTTTCCTGTCTTATAGATATTTTCAATTCTGCGGCACCAATAATCCACATTGCAAGTTCTCTTGGAAAAAAATCTGATGTGGCCAGCACATGACCTCTCGCCATTTTTGAATCAAAAATTTACAGGTTGACACAAAAAAGTATGAAAAAAATCTGATGTGGCCAGCACATGACCTCTCGCCATTTTTGAATCAAAAATTTACAGGTTGACACAAAAAAGTATGAAAAAAAATTATTTTTTTGTAAATCTGGCAACAATGGCAAAAGTTTCGAAAATTTTAATGAGATGAAAATAAACTATAGGGTATACAAAATATATGTGTAAAACTTTATTGCCGTTTTGTATAATAAGGGCGTCATCACCCATAGCAACTGCCACTTCTGGTTGTCCGATTGGCACCAAAATCTAATCAGATCTAATCTAGGGTATCAGAATTCTGTATGCAAAATTTCAAATTTTTTTATTCAGTAGTTTTTGAGTTATCGTTACTACAACATCCATCCAAACACACACACACACACACACACACTAACACACACACACACAGACATCATCGCGAAAATATTAAAATCGTATTCTAGGGACCCTAAAACGTGTTTATCCATTGAAAACTCACTACCCAATTTTTAGCATGATTCCTATACCTCTCTTATCTGAAGGGCGAGAGGTAAAAAATTATATTTTTGTAAATCTGGCAACAATGGCAAATGTTTCGAAAATTTTAATGAGATGAAAGTAAACTATAGGGTATACAAAATATATGTGTAAAACTTTATTGCCGTTTTGTATAATAATGGCGTCATCACCCATAGCAACTGCCACTTCCGGTTGTGCGATTGGCACCAAAATCTAATCAGATCTAATCTAGGGTATCAGAATCCTGTATGCAAAATTTAAAATTTTTTTATTCAGTAGTTTTTGAGTTATCGTTACTACAACATCCATCCAAACACACACACTAACACACACACACACTAACACACACACACACACTAACACACACACACACTAACACACACACATACAGACATCATCGCGAAAATATTAAAATCGTATTCTAGGGACCCCAAAACGTGTTTATCAATTGAAAACTCACTACCCAATTTTTAGCATGATTCCTATACCTCTCTTATCTGAAGGGCGAGAGGTAAAAAGGAAACAACAATATATCTAGGAGAACCCTACATTACCTGTCTCTTAGACATCAATATCAATTTGTTCAAATATTTTTTTCGTTAATTTTCATGTACCTCCTCTTCCAACCCCACCCCCCTAAATAATATAATTGTGTTAAAAGTTTTTTTTATTATAATTCCTATTAAATAATATATATGGTAAGTTAAATTTCAGTTGTATAAAAATGGTTTTTCCGAACTGGGTAATTTGTTTCTAGGATGGAAGATGGCTCATTAGCCGAAACTAGTTGCCCCTAACCTGTTGTTTAATTAATATATTGTGGTACATGACTTGGAGTGTTATTTCTACTGAATAATTTGACCACAATTGAGATATGGATAGCCTCCTAGATATATTAGGAATACATTTAGTTTAATAGATTGGTTCACAAGTACAATAAAGTGTTAATTAAAAGTAATGCAAATTAAAATATGGTCGAAGGCACATTTGATTCTAAATGAGCTAAAAAAAAAAGTTAATTAACAAAAGCCTCAATTTATGAAACCTCAGTAAATAAATTTTTTTTCACCGAAATTTTTTTCCTTCAAACGTCTATATGATACCATATACAGTATGTCTGAAAAAGTTGGGAAACTTTTTTTATTGGAAGTTTTACGAAAAAAAGTTATTCTTTATGAAAATCTCTGCTTTCGAAAATAATAATATTCAGGTATTTACATTTTACATTAAAACTAGAACTAAAATTTTTGTTGATACGAAAGGGGAAATGAATCTCTAAACGAATATATTCTTTTTGTTCCAGTAAAAATGTTTTAACGTAACTTATGATGTATTTAAGATATTGTTATAAATAACTTGAAGTTTTTTACATCGAATTAATAATCATGCCAGTTAATCGTTCATTCTTTAAAGAAAAACTGCTTGTCAGTAGTGCAATTTTCATGAAAAAATGTCTGTTAATCGTGCATTTTTCGTTGACAAATTTGTCCCACTTTTAAGCTTCCTTTTCATTCAAATGATATACATTATTTTCACACTTTTTATCATGGAAAAAATGCCAGTTAGCCGTTCATTTTTTAAATTGTAAAAGATTAATAGGAATATTTTGACCACTTCAATTTTAGCTTAAATTTTGCAAATTTTAGTTATGAAACATGTCAACTTTATCTTATTTAACAAGTCAACACACCTCAAATGTTTATTTGTGGATTTGAAATAATAAGTAATATCCAATAGAATAATGTATTTTCTATTCTAAAGGCTCTTGCACGTACATTTACATAAGAATTAAGCAATAAAAATAAGAAATAAAAATTAAGCAGTTAAAAAATTATTTTTTGTCAACCTACATTCGTTTGAAATAGGCATGCGTGCAAACATAAATCAACTATCAGATACCTTTATTAATATAATTATACATAGTAATAACCTAATATTTTTGTAATTTTATTTGTACATATTAAAAGCAGATCATAAAAAGGACCTTTAAGGTATTTTCACGGTGCGAGGATTTTTATTATTAAGTGAAAAAAGAAAAATAAAAGATGGAGAAATTGTAGATGGTTAGTTTTCCTTAAATTTATTTCGGTCTTAGCAGATGGTTCAGAGACATTTTCAGTTTCAGTTTGATGATTTTATTTTCATTGAAGACTGTCACTGTATTTTCGTCGTTTAAATAATATAACTATAGTTATAGTATAACTGATCTTCACTCATATTTATCTTTATTCTACAACTAAAAACAAACTACAAGCCCACAAAAATATATAAATATCTTAGCAGCTCACTGCCAAATGGTCAAAGTTATCAACAAGTACTGTTTTTCATTGGTCAGAAATAAAATTTTCATCCGTACGAAAAAAAATTATTTCATATGTATTATTTCTTAATTTTTATTTTTTAACGTGCATTGCTAGATAACTAATCGTGGAGTGATAACGATCTGTCAAATTTTATTTTTTATTTTTAACTGCTTATTTCATGTGTAGATGTACGTGCAAGGGCCTTAATACACAAAAATAAACGAAATAATTTAAAATGTAGGTGGCTCTGACAATGACATTTCTCTTACTGAAAGTCAGTCTAGTAAAAGCTTTCGATATTGTAAAAAATAAAGGTAGAGTTTGTTTAACCATCCTTTGCCGTTGCGTCATACATTATCCATCTTGATCTCTCCATCATGAAATGGATGAGACGGAATTATGACGTCATTGACGTATTTCATAACTATTTCAGATTATTTATTACTTTTGACACTTAAGTTGTCATATTTTGATTTGTTGAGTATTTTTGATTATTTTCGCCTTTTTCAATTAATTGTTCATTGTCAAAATGCCTTCCCGGTATAATGAGAAAGAGCAAACTTTAATTTTGAAGTTGATTAAGTACTTTTCAAGAGAAAGAGATGCTGGAAAACCGCTTTTACCGTTAAATGCAGTCTACAACGTAAGTACCTACCTACATTATGCAAAATGTATTTATTGATTTGATTTTATTAAATTTTATAGCGTGTTGCTGATGCTCTAGACATATCTATTAGAACCGTTCAAAAATAGTTACTAGTGGAATAGAAACTGATAAAGACTACAAAATCAAAGTTCATGCTGGACATGTTTCATGGAAGTACTATTTCAGGCACACAGATCAATTAATCAATAATGACTGGGAAAAAGAAAAATACAATGATGCATCTCATTTTCTTCCTGTTCTCATAGATCTGAAGAATCGGATTTTCAGAGTGATGATGGAGATTATTTTGTCAGTGATGAAGCTTAGATTTTGCGTTTTATTTTATTACATGCTATTTTAGTTTATGTTTTTTATCCGTTTTTTCGTTTATTTTTCCTATTTGTATTGGGAGTTTTTTCAGAAATAAATTTATTTATTGCCTGTTTTCTTCCATACATGTGTTTTTATTTTCATTTTTTAGGAATACTTACGAAAGTATTTCTATAATGACACAGACAATAATTACTATACAATTTTTAAAAATATGAATAGTTATATCCATAAACTAGAAATTTGAAACAAATCAGTTAAAAAAAGGAGATTTCAAGTTCAAAAAAATTACTAAATTATGTAAAAAGGTACGCAACCCATAAAGCAAAATACAATTTTCGGCATTACCAATTTATTAATACAAACACACCTTAACATGGGTCATTGAAAATAATCCTTAACATATGTCATTAGTTATATTTTAATTTTGAGGTTATGTATAAAGTGACATTAAAATAATATACGACAAACGTAAAACAGCACAATACGTCACCGATTATGACGTAACGGCAAAGGATGGTTAAACAAACTCTACTTTACTCTTGTATCAAATTAGTATTTTTTGACAAACCTCGTATAAGATTTAAAAAAATGACATCTGACATTTGCGTTTTACTTTAGGGGCCATGCAGAACTTTTTATAAAGAATAACTTTTTTTCGTAACCTTACAAATAAAAAAGTTTCTCATACGTTGCCAACTTTTTCAGACATACTGTATATACAGGGTGGGGCAAATAAACCGTCGGTTAGAAAGATCTCGAGAAGTAAAGGTATTTGCAAACTGAAAATTGGAATATAGGGGTTAGGAAGGGTGAATTATTTAATGAAAATATTGACATCCTTTCGTTACTTCCGGTTATACCGGAAATTGGTGTTAACTTTGTTTTTTTTTTAATGGGATACCCTGGATAATTTGCAAATTTGGGAATAATTACGTTATTCAGAACAATTTTTGTTAATACTTCTCTATACTTATCTTTAACTATTTTTAAGTTATACAATTTTTTTAATTTAAAACTGCTCTTTTTCTTGTGCTTGGATAAAATCTTAAATTTTTTACAAACAGTACACGGCATAACGTCCTATCGTTTGTCTTATGAAATTCGTACTTTTATTATACAGGGTGCTGTCAAAGTTAGAATAAAAAATCTTAACGCTAAAAATTTGCATATTCCATTTTCTTTAAATGAAACACTCTGTATAAGATTAATTTTTTTAGAACAATATATTGTCCGCTATCTATCTGTACTAGTGTTCCCTAAACCTACATTACATAGATTTCCAGATAATCGATTTTATAGATTTTCTTCACAACAAATTAATTTTTGTGCATATAATTATAATAATAAGAAACAAGAAAAAAACAAGTTACAGACACGAGAATTTTTGGAACTAAATATTTTTTTTTATACAGTGTGTCTACTTAAGTTGGAACCATATGGAAAATTTATTATTAGTAGTTGTATGAAAAAAAGGTATTCTTGATAAAAAGTTCTGCATGCTTCAAAAGTTAAAATGAAACCATCAGATATCAATTTTTCAAAGCAGTATACGAGGTTTGTCAAAAAATTTGAATTTTGTGCAAGAGTAAAGTATCTTTATTTTTTACAATTCAGAAAAATGTTATAAATTAAAGTTGTTTTGAATTAAAAGTTATATTCAAATATGCAATTACAGCTATTTATTATGAAAATTCAGGTTTTGTGATTATTTACTAATCTTTCCGTATTAATTATTCTGGCGGGGAACAATTTAACGCAATCTAGGATGCCCTCGTGAAGAAAAAATAGAACTTGTGTTAATTGTTGGAGACCATTACAAAACGCATAGAGAGGATATTTTTAATAATAGACATCCGCATAGAAACATTAGGCATTCAACAGTTACAAAAATTTTAAATAAATTTAAGGCTAGTGGAAGTATAGAAAATAAATTTAAAAACGGGTTGCGAATGAAGACACTGAATTTGAAGTCATGCTTTCTGTCGTAGAAGACCCAAAAATGTAATTAAGAAAAAGGGCATCTGCAATCCAAACTACTTCAGTAAGTAAAGGTACAGTGGCAAATATTTTGAAAGGTAATAAATATCATGCATACAAACCGTAATTTGTACACACGTTACTACCAAGGGATTACGATATTCGTTTTTTATTCTGTTTTCTGATCCAAGGAAAGTTGGATGAAGACCCGTTTTTTGCAACAACTATAATATTTTCCATTGAGGCAACATTTTCTTCAAACGGAATTATCTCATCACAAAATTGTCGTTGGTGGTCTAACAGTAATCCAAACTTTGTAATAAAAACTCGGAACCAATATTCTTTTAAAACTAACGTATGGTGTGTTGTGTACAAAAATAAATTAGTTGGACCTTTTTTTTCGACATTCCTTAAACTCCGCACATTACTTACAATTTTTAGAAAATCAATTAAGTGATTTTTTGCACGACCTTCCGTTACAAGAACGTATGACAATTTGGTTCCAACAAGACGGTGCTACCATCCATAGTACATTAAACGATAGAGTACTCCTTGAAAATATGTTTAATGGGAAGATGATTCACAGGTATTCAGATATTTTTTGGCCTCCTAGGTCTCCTGATTTGACACCCCTTGACTTTTTTTTATGGGGTTACTTAAAACAGCAGGTTTATCAGCGAGGACCATTTGATGATGTAGACCATTTGGAGAGGAATATTTCTGAAGAATGCCAAAAAATTACTCCAAATATGATACGGAAAGTAATACAAGAGTTTGTCAAAAGAACAATTAAATGTTTACAAAGAGAAGGTGGATATGTTGAAGCTGTAGTACATTGAATTAAAATTTAAGTATGTTTGTTTCTGTTAAGAGAGATAAATTGTATCCCGCCAGAATAATTTATACGGAAAGATTAGTAAATAATCACAAAACCTGAATTTTCATAATAAATGGCTGTAATTGTATATTTTAATATAACTTTTAATTCAAAACAATTTTAATTTATAACATTTTTCTGAATTGTAAAAAATAAAGATACTTTACTCTTGCACAAAATTCAATTTTTTTGACAAACCTCGTATACTGCTTTGAAAAATTGATATCTGATGGTTGCATTTTAACTTTTGAACTATGCAGAACTTTTTATCAAGAATAGCTTTTTTTCATACAACCACTAATAAAAAAGTTTTCCATATGGTTCCAACTTAAGTAGACACACTGTATAAAAAACATGGTCAATATCTGGAAATCAATGTAAGATAGGTATAGGGAACTCTAATACAGATAAATAGCTGATAGTGTTTTCTATTAAAAAAAATAATTAAAGGGGGTTTCATTTAAAAAAATGGAATATGCGAATTTTTTGCTACAGAATTTAATTCTAACTTTGAAAAATTAGAATTTAATAAGAGAAATTACAGAACGTTATACCGTTTACTCTTTGTAAAAAATTTAAGCTTTTATCCAAGTACCTTTTGAATAAATTTAATTTTTTCTTAATGGTGAAAAAGTGCAGTTTTAATAAAAAAAATTGTATAATTCAAAAACGGTTAAAGAGAGGTAAAGGGAAGTGTTAACAAAAGTTGTTCAGAATAACGTAATTATTCCTAAAGTTGCAAAATATACAGGACATCCTATTAAAAAACGAAATTGACGCCAATTTCCAGTATAACAGGAAGTAGCAAGAGGATGTGAATATTTTCATTAAATAGTTCACCCTTCCAAACCCCCACATTCCAATTTTCAGTTTTCAAATACGTTTACTTCTCGAGATCTTTCTAACTGACGGTTTATTTGCCGCACCCTGTATAATTTTTTTAATTTTTTTGTTACTTGCTACAGCCGGTTTTGCGGCAACGCGACGATATTTCATTCTCCGTGAAGAGATCTATTTTCAGCATTAAATTAAAAGTAGTAATAATTGAGATAATTTCGGAAGTTAACACTTGTGTTTTGAAATTTCTTCTACTTTAAAAATCAGTTTTTACATTTTCCCTAAAGCTTTTTGTTCTTGAGATATTTGCAAAAAACTACACCAATTTTGGAACTTTTATTTGTTTATAATTTTGGCATTTGTTTTTCGATAGAGCCATCAATCATATTTTAAGTCCCTTAAATTGTAATTATCATTATTGATTGTTTCCAAAATAAAAAAGAATAATATTTTATTTCCAAAAATAATCATTATAACTATTATTTAATTAAATATTTTGGTATAATACAATAAAAAAATGAAAATTAATATATGTTACTTTTAGTAAATTATACATAATAATATACTGAATAATTAATAATTTTGAAAAGTTCAAAACTTACAATTCAAAGTTCGTTATAAACTTTATAAAAGTTTTATTTCATAATATTATATAGTCTAGTCAACAAGTGCTTTATGGGTCAAACTTTTTTCTTCGCCTCCGAAAAATATGAACGAGATGTCATTCGATTCGGAATAGCGTCTAGATGATTTTTGAAAAAATTTAATAGTCGCTTGCAAAAACTGCAAAAGTTATAAACAATTAACTGAAAAAACAAAAAAAGGACTATAGGACCAATATTTATAATTTTCCTAGAGTGTTAAAAATACAGCCGAAAACAGGGACTCCGGCTGGCATAAGCGCTGCACACTTTAGACCTTTAATGAATAAATATTATTTAAACTTATTAAATATAAAAATTAAAAATTGAAAAAATTCAGGCATCTACTGGATAGATTTATGAACAATAATCCGCGGTCAAATTTTTTTAATATTTTTCTATTAATTATGCATTAGTTAATTAAGAATTTTTTCCTACTTGAACATGAACATTGTAAGTGCGATAATTGTTAAATAACAAATCTGATTTTTTTTTCCTTTTTTGGACCTATTTTTGAAAGGTCTCAGAATAGATTTCCGTTGAAAAAATTAAAATTATCTTATAAACAACGCATTTGTTTGTAACAATCTTTGTAAACAATAAGAAATAAAAAATTAAAAAAATCATTTTAATGTGACTTCTGATCATAAAAAATCAATAGTAATATAAAAAAATTTTTCTCAATGATTTAATCAAGCTTTTCAATTTTTAACTTAAGTAAATTGTTAATAACAAAGTGAAAAATAACAATTTTTTAATTTTTTCAACGGAAATATATTCTGGGACCTTTCAAAAATAGGCCCAAAAAAGGAAAAAAAATCAGATTTGTTATTTAACAATTATCGCACTTACAATGTTCATGTTCAAGTAGGAAAAAATTGTTAATAAATTAATGCATAATTATAAATATTGGTCCTACAGTTCCGGGGGGTATAGTTTTTTTGGCAAATTTCCTCCTCTTTTTGAATCTTTTTTCAAAATTAAAAAAAGTCAAACAGTTTTTGACGTATATGCAAAAAAACAAAACCCATTTTTATTTTTCAGTTAATTGTTTATAACTTTTGCAATTTTTGCAAGCGGCTCTTCAATTTTTTCAAAAATCAGCTACATGCTAATCCAAATCGAATGACACCTCGTTCATATTTTTCGGATGCGGAGAAAAAGGTTTGTTGAATAGACTATATAAATTTGTAGCAAAATGGCTAACTGATATAATCCATTAAAATAATCTTATAATAAAATTTAGATCAACCTTAAAGATAAAACTTATTTTATAAATAAAAATCTCGCATAAAACTTTTTCCATATTGTGATTTTTACTTACAATTGTTTCTTTTTTTTCACGCCATGTATTTTCCTTAAAATATTTTCATCCATATTAAAATTATTCTTTTGCTTCTCGTGAGAGTATTTGATGCTAGCTTTACCATGCTTCTTACGATAATTTCGAGTATCTTCATCTTCATCACTATCATCCTCTTCATCTGTATCGGTAATTTTGTCATCTTTAAAAGTTAATTTGTTTTTAGGTTTTGTTGCTGCGAGTACATTTTTATTTTTATCATCTTCATTTTGTACCTTATTATCTTCATCATTCTCATCATCACTTTCATCATCATCATTTACATCATCATTATTTTCATCATCATCATTTTCATCATCACTATTTTCATCATCATCTTCATCATCATTATCTTCTTCGGAACCACTTTGTTCATCAACAATAGACATTTCCGTACTTTCGTCTTTATTTTTGTCATCGTTTTTGGATAATGTTTTTTTCTTCTCTCTAATTCTTTTTTCTTTGTTAATATTTTCGACATCTTTCTTAGAATCTTTTTTTAATTTATTTTCTTTATATTTTTTGTTTTTATCATTTTTATTTTCTTCTAAATCATTAGATTTAATATCCCGTTTTTTAAAAACTTTCTTGGGAATATCATCTTCATCACTGTCATCATCATCATCTTGAACAAATTTCTGTTTTTTAATAACTTTACCTTTATTATTGTTTTCTTCACTTTCATCGTTATCAGCATAAAACTTACTTTTTTTGATTTTAATTTTCTTTACCTTCGAATTTTCTAAATTGTTGTTGTCATTGTTAAAATATTTATTCTTAGATTTATCTTTTTTTGGTTTTATTTTAGTATCATTTTCTTCACTATCATCATTTTCTTTGATAAATTTTCTAGCTGACTTTTTAATTTCTTTACCACCATTTTTCTGAAATGCACGAAATGTATGATCATCATCATCTAATTTATTTTTTTTATTGAATTGTTTACTATATTTTGAAAATTTTTCATGGCTATCATCATCATCATCATTTTGGGATTTTTTTTTCTTTTTGCAATCTTTGGCTTTACATAATTGATTTTTGATGTCAATCTCTTTTGTATCTTCCAACTTATTAACCTTTTTTGTTTTTCTACTAGGCCGGGCGTCTTCTTCAATTTCTAATTCATATTTTTGAAATTTCTTTTCGGCATTTGTTGAGATGATTAATATTAGAAAAAATACGAGGAATATCGTGTAAAGACCCAATCTGAAAATGCAAAAAAAAAGATCAGTTTTACATTTACCCCATTTTGAGTAAAAATAACTTATGCCGAGAGAAGGGAATTTGTTTTTTTCTGCGTGTTACTGTTTGTTAGCACCAGAACACAAAAATGAATGATATAGAATCGTACCTAAGCGTTATTATTATTATTATTATTATTATTATTATTATTATTATTATTATTATTTATCTACAATTAAAGCACTATCAGCGGTTTTGGATGACATAGTTGAAGGCCTTGGTCAATCTATACATGCAATAATGTGTGACTTAACCAAGGCCTTTGACTGTGTCAAAATTCAAACGCTTATTAAAATTAGAGCATTACGGTATTAGAGGAAACATCCTAGATCTAATTAAATCTTTTTAGACGGGAAGGAGACAGTTTGTGAATCTCAATGATATAGATTCGGATTTACTTTCTTCTACATCAGGAGTGCCAGAAGAGTCTGTCCTTGGTCCCTTGTTATTTTTACTATACGTAAACGATTTACCGGCATCGATGGGGCTCGCAAACTCTGTCCTTTTTGCAGATGATACCACTCTGACTGTAAGAGATGGTGAATACTTAAGAGGAGAAAGTTTTGAGGTCGCTAAGGCTTGGTTTAGTAGCAATGGTTTGAAAGTTAATGAAAAGAAAACACATATTCTATTTAGTTCTAACAGGTGGGTTGAAAAATTTGAACCAGTGAAACTTCTTGGCCTCACACTAGATACAGGTCTTACTTGGAGTAATCATGTAGAAAGTTTGTGTGGAAAACTTTCCTCACAAATATTCGCCATGCGCCAATTAAGATACTCGCTGGACAGTGAATGTATGAGAATGGTGTATTTTGCCATGGTCTACAGCCTACTGTCATATGGAGTTATATTTTGGGGTAATTCACCTAGGTCACAGCAGGTCTTTAATTTACAGAAAGCAGCCGTTGTTTAGAAAATATGACAAACTGGCCTCTGCCATGCATATAATGAAATACTCTGTATGAATTTTTTTTAATAGGTTAATTGTTATTTAATTGTTAAAGGAAGGTTTGATATCAGAAAAATGTTTTATGAGTTTTGAATGTTATAAATATAGTTCTATTCTTAAAAGTTTGATAGTAATTGGTATTGTTGGGGCCTCCGAGCGTCGTATCAAATAAAACGAAGATGGTCGTATTTCTTTATATTTCACAAAATAAACTCATAAACAAACATAAAATTACAACCCCTAAACCTACTCCATCTCAACAGCTAAAAGCATAATAATCAAATATTCCCGCTTGAGAAACCCCCAACCCTCTTCTTCTTTTTCATTCCTACCAACCTGTCAGTGTCACCAACCCCAATAAAATGATCCGGTGCCTTAGCACCTTAAAGTATACAACCACAGACAAACATTGTTGGTTGTCTACCCAAAATCTCTACAGTATAAAAGATATGCTAAATCAACAATTGTGGCACAAGTATTATAGTAAGAAATCTTATCTCATTATTATTATAGCTATTTTTGGAAATATAAAAAAAAATTGATAGTTGAAATTAATCAAGGAGGAGCTTGTTTGAAAAAAATAAGATAGACAGAAAAAAAAGGTCTGTCAAGATATTTTTAAAACTGTCATGATATAAGATTATTATAAGAAATGGTTTATTGAATGTATATGTAAAGATGGAATTAAATTAAAAAAGTAATAAAATTTATAACTAATAAAAGGAAGATTTATTAATAATTTTTTTTTTATAAAATTTGAATAAAATAACTGGGAGGAGTTTGAAATTGAAACACAAACAATAGTCAAATTATAGAATGTAACAAAAATAATGAAACTAGAATAAAAATAAAGAAGAGATAGAATAGGAAGCTAAATTTCAAGATAGAAATTCAAATAACCATGGAAGAATCAGAAGAGAAGACTGGAAAATTTCTGATAACTAAATTTATAATTTTTTTTTATTTAATTTATTTTATTGCCCATCTAGGTATAAGTGCAGTTTATAGTGAATCCGTGCATTACTAAAATTTTTAGTTTGTATGGAAGTACATGTCTCTGGAAGCTTAAAAATAAAAAAAAACTTGGCGGCCACTTATTTTAATGAAATTAATCACTTTTAAAATGTTCACTTGTATGCTATGCAAGAAAAAACGAACATAAATTAGTAGTTTACCTAACAAGTGCGGAAAAGTCACTTTACGCACGTGTTAGGTACACTATTTTTTCTACTAGCGTGCGAAAAAAACACAAAAGCTAACATCAAGAAACATTTATTATTAAATACATCAACAAATTAATTATTATTAATATTAATATTAAATGTGCAATTTGTGGCATTTTGCAAATTAATTGCAGAGGCTAAAATGTTTTCTAACGAAGTCAGATTTCGGTTTGTTGCAACTGTGGCCATGGGAACTTGGCTGGAAGAGGTCATTCTAGAAGGCTTTTCTGGTGACAGCTGCTGACTAGTGGAAGGGCCAGCGACAGCGTCACTGAAGTTTAATATTTTATTTACTTTTCCGCACTAGTGCGGAAAAAACTTTTTTCCGCACTAGTGCGGAAAAGTACAACTTTCCGCACTCAAATGCGTGCGGAAAAGTATACTTTTCCGCACGCTTGCAGAAAATAGTTATTTTCCTAACAAGTGCGGAAAGTTATACTTTTCCGCACGCAATTGCAGTTGCCCGAACGACGCGAAGCGGAGTTCGGGCATGCAATTAAGTGGGGAAAAGATACTTTACGCAAGTGTTAGGAACAATATTTTTTCTACAAGCGCCTAGAATTAAAAAAAAAATTTTAGCAAAAGTATTTTTTCTACAAGCGCCTAGAATTAAAAAAAAATTAGCAAAAAGTATTTTTTCTACAAGCGCCTAGAATTAAAAAAAAATTAGCAAAAAGTATTTTTTCTACAAGCCTGCGGAAAGTTGTAACTTTCCGCACGCTTGTAGAAAAAATATATTTATCAATTTTTGACAGTTTCTGTCAGTTTTTTGCAATTTTGATATTTTTTTTTTAATTTTGAACAATTTCTTAACTAGCAATTTTCGACAGTTTTGAGCATTTATGTAAGTTTCCAATTTTTTTTTATTAAAATTAGCATTTTTCCTTAATAGTTTTATCAATTTTTGACAGTTTTTAGACATTTTGATTTTTTTTTATTAATTTTGAACAATTTCTTAACTGTGTTCAGAAATTTTGGATAGTTTTGAGCATTTATGAAAGTTTCCATTTTTTTTTATTACTATAAACATTTTATTTGAATATTTTTATCAATTTTTGACAGTTTCTGTCAGTGTTTAGCAATTTTGATTTTTACTTTCCGAACAACAGAGTTGTATAGAAGGAAAGTATTGCGATCATGATATTTTGACCGTACCCAGATTTTAACGAATCTTTACGTTTTGAAGTTACCTGAATCCATTTATACAATTTTTAGCGTGATGTCTGTCTGTGTGTGTGTGAACACGATAGCGTCTAAACGGCTGAACCGATTTAGATGAAATTTCATATACATATTTAGGGTAGCAAGGAGACGACCTGTATAGATTTTGGTGTTAATCGGACAACCGGAAGTGACAGTTGATATAAGTGATGACGTCATTACTAAACAAGATGGCAATAAAGTTTTACACATATATTGTTTATACGTTATAGTTTAATTTTGAATGATTAAAATTTTCGAAAACTTTTGCCATTGTTGCCAGATTTATCAAAAAGTAATTTTTTTTGATATTTTTCTTAAACAAACAAAATAATGCATTTTTATGAAAAATTACAGGATATGAAAGTTGTAGAACATAAAATTTTCTACAGATTTTTTTATTACCGTTTTTTTGAATTCCTCATAGTTTCGTCGCTAGGGGGCGTGAAAAATAATGTATATAGACATTTGCGACTTTTTTTAGATTTTGAGACAAAATTATGGATTTTTTTGAAAATTTACAAAAAATCAAAATTGTAGAATATAAAATTTTCTACAAATTTTGTCTTTAATTTTTTTTCGAGTTGCGCATAGTTTCGCCGCTAGTTTTTATTTTAATTTTTAAGTAATTTTTATCCTTATTAAATTATTATTTTTTACTTAAATTTTAATATTAAAAATTTAAAAAAAATATCTTTAAATTTGTAATAATTAATTTTATTATTATAATTTTTTTCAAAATTTTATTACAAAAATTGTGGATTTTTTAAAGCTTGGCTAATAAACATTTAAAATTATATTACGATTTTAAACTAAATTGAATAACTTCTAAAATATTAAAGTTATTGAAATGGGCTTTTCACCAATAGAAAGATACTATAAATCTCTAAATTCAAAATGTGTTTTAGTTTCTCAAAATTTAGAATTGTAATTATTATAGCCAAAATAAATAATTTTTTTTTAATTTTTTGTAATTTCGTTTTATCAATAAGTAGAAAATAAATGAAAAAAGTAAATAGCATATTCGAAAAGTTTCCAAAAGTACTATGTGTGTAAATTATTTCATAATTTTAACATAGTATTTGTAAAAGTTATAGCAAAAAATGAAAAAAGTTAAAACAATTCAATGGATTTACCCATGAATTTGTGACAAGAAATTTGATTTTTTTTTTAGTTTTTTAAACCAACTTTATTAATGCATTTGATCCAGAAAACCTAAAAAAAGGTATGTTTCCCATTTTGAATATAATTGAATGAGATATTAATTCTTTATTGATTTTAAAATTATTCAAAATTGGGTTTTATTTTTTTTAAGGTTAAAATTAATATTAAAATTTTTAAAAAAATTACCATTAAATTTGTGGTAAACAACTCTTTAATTGTGATTTTTTTCAAAATTTTATTAAAAAATGAATAACTTTAAAAATGTTAAAGATATTAAAATGGGATTTATACCATTCGATAGGTAATATAATTATTGTATTTTAATGCAGAAAAACTAAAATAATCGATTAAACAATTACTTTACTAGGAGTGTTCGGAAAGTTGGGTGGGATTACCCCTCATTTTTTTTATTACTATAAACATTTTTCTTTAATATTTTTATCAATTTTTGACAATTTCTGTGAGTTTTTAGCAATTTTGAGTTTTTTTTTAATAATTTTGAACAATTTCTTAAGCGAGTTTAGCAATTTTGGACAGTTTTTGGCATTTATGAAAGTTTCCAATTTTTTTATTAATATAAACATTTTTCTTAAATACTTTTATGAAGTTTTGACAGTTTCTGTCAGTTTTTAGCAATTTTGATTTTTTTTTTATTAATTTTGAACAATCTCTTAACCGTGTTTAGAAATTTTGTACCGTTTGTAGCATTTATGAAAGTTTCCAATTTTTTTTATTAAAATTAGCATTTTTCTTATATATGTTTATCAATTTTTGACAGTTTCGGACAGTTTTTATCAATTTTAATTTTTTTTTTATCAATTTTGAACAATTTCTTAATTAGCAATTTTGGACAGTTTTGAGCATTTATGAAAGTTTCCAATTTTTTTTATTAAAATTAGCATTTTTCTTGAATATGTTTATCAATTTTTGATAGTTTCGGACAGTTTTTATCAATTTTAATTTTTTTTTATTAATTTTGAACAATTTCTTGACTGTGTTCAGCAATTTTGGACAGTTTTGAGCATTTGTGAAAGTTTGCAATTTTTTTATTGATATAAATATTTTTCTTAAATACTTTTATCAAGTTTTGACAGTTTCTGTCAGTTTTTAGCAATTTTGATTTTTTTTTATTAATTTTGAACAATTTCTTA
The DNA here is from genome assembly GCA_963243735.1 of Neocrepidodera transversa. NCBI lineage: Eukaryota > Metazoa > Arthropoda > Insecta > Coleoptera > Chrysomelidae > Neocrepidodera > Neocrepidodera transversa. Next base: position 22,587,936 of record OY725347.1, on the reverse strand, counting down.
ACCGTGTTTAGAAATTTTGTACCGTTTTTAGCATTTATGAAAATTTCCAATTTTTTTTATTAATGTAAACGTTTTTCTTAAATATTTTTATCAATTTTTGACAGTTGATGTCAGTTTTTAGCAATTTTGATATTTTTTTTTATTAATTTTGAACAATTTCTTAACTAGCAATTTTGGACAGTTTTGAGCATTTATGAAAGTCTCCAATTTTTTTTATTAAAATTAGCATTTTTCTTAAATATGTTTATCAATTTTTGACAGTTTCGGACAGTTTTTATCAATTTAATTTTTTTTTTTATTAATTTTGAACAATTTCTTGACTGTGTTCAGCAATTTTGGACAGTTTTGAGCATTTATGAAAGTTTGCAATTTTTTTATTAATATAAACATTTTTCTGAAATGTTTTATCAATATTTGATAGTTTCTGTCAGTTTTTAGCAATTTTGATTTTTTTTTTGATTAATTTTAAACAATTTCTTAACCGTGTTTAGCAATTTTGGATAGTTTTTAGCATTTATGAAATTTTCCAATTTTTTTTTATCAATAAAAACATTTTTTTAAAATATTTTTATCAATTTTTGACGGTTTCTGTCAGTTTTTAGCAATTTTGATTTTTTTTTTTAATAATTTTGAACCATTTCTTAACCGAGTTTAGCAATTTTTGACAGTTTTTAGTATTTATAAAAATTTCCAGTTTTTTTTATTAATATAAACATTTTTCTTCAATATTTTTGACAGTTTATTCTGACAGTTTTTAGCAATTTTGATTTTTTTTTTATTAATTTTGAACAATTTCTTAACTGTGTTCAGCAATTTTAGACAGTTTTGAGCATTTATAAAAGTTTGCAATTTGTTTTATTAATATAAACATTTTTCTTAAATATTTTGTCAATTTTTGATAGTTTCTGTCAGTTTTTAGCAATTTTGTTTTTTTTTTATTAATTTTGAACAATTTCTTAACTGTCTTTAGCAATTTTGGACAGTTTTTAGCATTTATGACTTGGGCGTTTTTTATTGGCCGACATAGGTGACGTGGATGTTTTCTATTGGCCGCATTTTAAGGATCCTGAGACAGAAGTCTGCACAAATGCCATAGAAGGTTCATGTTACGTTATTTTTTAATTATAAGTAGAACGAGCGAAGCTGAGAAGCATGATCTATGTCAGTTGGTCGGGAAGAGGATTTTTCTAAAATTATGTTTTTATTTCAGGCCACATGCAAAGGCGGCAGGACCTTATTCCCACAGAAAAAAATAGATTCTTGGGGGTTATCCAGCTAGCTATATGTTTTTAAAGAAAGCTTTCTTCTAATATTGAAGAAAATGTTAATGGTGATGGTGGTAATGAAGTTGATGAATTTTTATGTAGGTTGGGTAGTTTTTTATTATTATTTTCATATTTTTTGTAGAAGAAACATATAATTTTTAATTAGTGGTTTTATTGTGCAAATTAGGAAAATATTTTTTTTTGGGGGGGGGGATGGGTAAATTTCATGAGTCCGCCGGGATTTTTTTGGTTGGAAGGTTTCTTTATTTACGAAAAACATTTTTTTTTTGTTTTTATGACGATTCATTATAAACTGCATTTTTTCCGAATGTTTTTTGCTTGATAACATGTTTTATAATATTAGTGATTTTAATAATTTTGTGCTATAGGAATTGAGTGTATTACCGTATGTTTGTCTTGTAGATCTGTTTCATGTAATTATTACACATTTTTTTCTTATTTTCTTTATATATTTTAAAAACTATGACTGTAAACATATAAATGTATATATGTAGAGCTATCTATAAACATCTGTCTATCGATCTATTATTATTATTATTAAATATCTTAATTTCCTTTAAATACGACATGGTTTTACAAGTTACTAATTAACTCGCTACAATTTAGCCAAGATTTAGTTTGGCACAAAAACTATGATGTAAATTTTACATGAGGTCAATGGAAAAGGACACTTTTTTATATTATTATTTTTGAAACCACTTCTTTCAGACATATTAATAATATTAATGGGCAAATTTTTTATAAATTTTTTTAATAAAAAAATCGATGAAAACTCACCTCATTATGGACAACACTTCACAAACGCAAATAAAAAATATTTTCTACAAGTTTTGAAAATTCTAACACTAAAAACTTAAAACACGTTAAATTTACATGGAACACGTGGAATCAATCACAGTTAAAATATCAAACAATATATTAAAGCAAATCTGATGTAGATCAGAATTATTGAAAAAAAGTTATCGGTAGGTCACATTTGTCGGGCGATATAGGTGCTAAATAATTTTAAAAGAGACATCGTCTATCCTTGCCCTTTTTACTTGCTAAAACGAGATAGCAGGAACTGTATTTTTAAAATCTGGCACGCCGCATGCAGTCGCTAACCAGTGGTGTACACGGGAACAAATAATTATCCAGTTTATTATTAAAAATAAATAAATAGCTACTGCAGCTGTCAACAGATATTGATAAGAGTGTCGACTTTTTGAAAAAAGTAGCTCAGATAGGATTACTTAACATTACAGAAAAATACTAAAAAAATATTTTTTATACCCAATTTATTATTAGAATACAAGTACATTTTCTTTGTGTAATTCTCTAACCGGCAACTACGAAAGTCACGTGTTGTGCGGACCGATACTTTTGAAATCTTGGACACGAGTCTGGCTTCTAAATATTGCCCCACCCCTAATATTGCTGAAATCCCAGCACTGATAAATAGGATATAATTTTTATTAGAAAAAGCAAAAAATTCTGGATCAATCTTAAAACCCAAATAAATAACAATTATTTTTGTTTGGATTTTTCAAATATCCTTAAACCATTTTTTAGAAAAATAACATAACATTAACTTCCATTTTTTGATTTTCCTAATTTTTTTAAATTATACCTTCATTATACCTTCTTTTAAATTACACTTAATAATTATCTAACTATCGAATATATAATTCCAATAAGAAAGAATAAATTCTTAGCCTGGGAATTTTTTGGTTATAAATTGTAACAAAACAGGTTGGATTTCAATTTCAAAGTTTCTATAGATCTCGAGGAAAGTCATTTTATTTATAATGGAAACAAATTATGAACATAGGAGCGTGTGGCGTCATACACATGTGGAAGCCTGGATAGCAGATGGTATACGTTGCGTCGGCGTCGTGACGTTGAACTTAGAGCTTCAATTTGTAGGATTAAGGGATGTTGATAGTTTGATTTTTGAAATTAGACTGCTCTCTCGCGCTGCATTGGAGGGACTGTTTGGAAAATTATAGAGATACAGTAAATTAATTTTAAAATGACCAAAGCGTTCGGTAACCTATTTGTAGATGAGTGTCTGAGAAATCTTTGAATCAGATGCAGTAAAATAACATTTTAAAATAACGCATTTTGACGTTGTTTTATAAAATTAATAAAATAGGGTTGGGTAGGGCACAATATATGTTTACATAAATATTTTTTTAATAAAAATAAATAATAAAAATAATTTATTCTTTTTCCAATATCTCGTTTTATTTTGTCTTGGCGACGAATTTTACGAATTGGCGATGGCCAATCCGGCGGCGGCCCGTAAGTTCCTTACGGTATTTTTTCAATTCTAAATGTGTCTTAATATCTCTCTCTCTTTGTTTTTTTCCTTTTTTTACTACTTTCTATTTTTCCTGTTTTTCATAATTTTTTTCTATTCTTCCCTACTTTTTCCAACTTTTCCTTGTTCTTTCTATTATTCCCTATTTCCCTATTTTTCTTTATTTTTGCCTCTTTTCTGTATTGTTCCCTGTTTCCCATTTTGCCCTATTTTTCTCTATTTGTCCCTATTTGTATCTATTTTTCACCATTTTTCCATTTTTTTCCTATATTTCCTTATTTTTCTCTATATTTCTCCATATTTCCCTATTTTTGCCTATTTTCTCTATTTCCGCTATTTTTCCTATTTTCTTTATTTTATCCTATTATCCCTTTTTGTATCTATTTTTCCCTATTTTCTGTATTTTTCGTTTTTTCATTATTTTTTCTAGTTTTCTAATTTTTTACTGTTTTTCTTTATTTTTCTCTATTTTTTCTATTTTAATTTTTTTTGCCCTCTTTCTCACCGTTTTTTCCTATTTGTCCCTACTTTTTCCAACTTTTCCTTGTTCTTTCTATTACTCCCGATTTTCCTATATTCCCTATTTTTCTCTATTTTTCCTCTTTTCTGTATTTTTCCCTGTTTTCTATTTTGCGCTACTTTTCCCTATTTGTCCCTTTTTGTATCAATTTTTCACTATTTTCCCATTGCTTTTCCTGTTATTCTATATTTTTCCTATATTTCCCTATTTTTCCCTATATTTCTCTATATTTCCCTATTTTTGCCTATTTTCTCTATTTCTCCTATTTTTTTATAATTTTCATTATTTTATCTTATTATCCCTATTTGTATGGATTTTTACGCTATTTTTCCCTACTTTCTGTATTTTTCGTATTTTCGTTATTCTTTCCTAGTTTTTCCAATTTTTTACTGTTTTCTTTTATTTTTCCCTATTTTTCATTATTTTATCTATTTAACTTTATTTTCCCTTCTTTCTCACCGTTTTTTCTTATTTTTCCCCATTTCTCACTAGTTTTTCTTGATTTTTCACTATTTATCCTTATTTTCCCTACTTTTCTCATTTTTCCCTATTTTTCTCTACTTTCTCTATTTTTTCTTATAAAATTGCAATAAATTCGTCGTATTCAATATTCATCCAGTCTATCCATCTACGATTCTACATGCAAAATAACAAGAATCAAAGTAACTAGTCATATTTTAAATTAATAATCGTTACTAAAGAACACTTTTTCAACATCTCTATTTTTCGTTACGTTACAATTTCTGATTCCTACCGCAAGCCGCGTTAAGGAACGTAGTTCAAATTATTTAGATTATTAAGAAAAATATGTGATTGTCGCACTCGCCTTTGGCTCGTGCGACAACATTCACATTCGTGAAAAAAGTATCACTTTACACACTTGTTGCATAAAATAACTATTTTACGATGGCCCGCACACACTTCAACTTTGGTGAAGTAGGGCAAACCATAGTACTGAAATCGTGCAAAAATTTCAAAAATTTTTTTGCTCGAAATGACTTAAAATATTATGAAACGAGGCGAAAATTGATTTTCCGCGAAAAAAGTCTGTCTGTGTGGATGTCTATGCGCACGGTAACTCAAGAAAGGTACGGCCGATCCGGAAAATTCTTTCGGCTATCGGTTTTTAATCAATAATCAGAAGATGGGCTATTCCGGGTCGGACGATCCTGGGCCCGCCATACAAAGTGTCGATACTGATTTATTTTAAGGTGACGCGTCGATTGATGGGGCTCGTTGAAAAAAAAATTGAAAAGAATGAAAAAAATATTATTGGAAAAATTACCATTTTTTCGAATCGGACTTTCTTCCGCTGACGGAAACGGGCCGTAGTCTTGAAAAATCGGGAAAAGATTATTCCTTTTACTACCTTATTTTGAAAATTTGTTTTTAATATCAACAAATTCAATTGGAGGTGGTATTTGAATGAAGTGGCCCTTTGCTCTGGGGTTTAAATTTAGATGGAAATGGGACTTAGTTACTTTGACTAGAAAGGAATTTAGATTTGTTGCAGTACCATGAACCGTCTTCGTGATCTACATTTGAGATGACTTGAACACACTTTTACTTTCCCCACCCACCTCCGAGAAGGGAAAGTATTGTGAACGAGTTAAAAAAATTTTTCGAGATAAAGATGGATATATCCATTTTGAGGTCGTCTGAGATGATTAAGACCATTTTCAGATGTCTGTCTGTGTGTATTCTTCCACGATAGAGGACACACGTTTAATCCGATTGAGCTGAAATTTGGTACATGTGTTTGGATTACCCGTCGGAAGAACCCATTAGTTTTTGTACATCTGTCAAACGGAAGTCTCACTATCAAAAATCAAAATTATTTCTTCAACTGTCACCTGTCAAAAATTAAAAAAATGTCAAAATTTGAAACTAACATTAAATATCTGAAAAAGTATTAATTCGATTGAGCTGAAATTTCGCGTATGGGTTTGGGTTACCCGTCGAAAGAACTCGTTAGTTTTTGTATGACATCTGTCAAACGGAAATGTCATTATCAAAAAATGACATATGCAGTATGTCACGGAATTTGACTTGCAATTTGTTATTTGACAGCCCTTGAAAGTCCCTTTTCAGAACAGTCAAAACTATTTCTCCAACTGTCACCTGTCAAAAATAAAAAAATGTCAAAATTTGAAACTTTAACATTAAATATCTGAAAAAGTATTCGTCTCTGGATACTCGTCAGGAATGTTTTGGGGCGACACAACCTATTTTTTTGTTTATGGTCTTTAGCCTAACCATATTACATTTAGACGTTATTATTCGGTTTTTAAAACACAATGACTGGCGGAGACGAATTGTCTATAAATTTGGCGTTTTCCCGAATGTTGGCGAGAATTGTTGGGTAAGTGGTGTTAGTTCAGATGAAGACTGCAACGACAATATTTTGGGGCTGGATCCACAGATATATATAATATAATATATTTCTAGATAGCTAAAGGTATAGCAGTTTCCATAGGCTAAAGTGTGTCAAGAGTTGTCTACCGGACAATGCTGCTCATGCGCAGTTTAACTAATTTTTAGTTGCAGTGATGCCAATACATATGAATTTGGTATTGTTGTTGAAGACTTCCTGATTTGTATTAAAATCAGGAAATCTACTTACATTTCAAAATTCTGTGGCAACACTGTAAACTTCATGTTGATTTCAATGTCAAGCGTCCAGATCCGTATTCCGTATTCATATTCCCGCTCTCCTTTGTGATTATTAAGTATTAAGTGTGGATTTATTAGTGCAAATTTGATTTAATAAACACAGTTCTTAGTTTGGTTTACTATTTGGAAAAATAACTAGGGTAATAATAGCAAATAAAAAGACTATGAGTGCTTGTATGGTAATTTCGTGCCCTAACAAAAGGAAAATGCCGGGTATTAGCTACTTCAAGTAAGTAAACAATCCTATAAAATAATTTTAGAAAACATTAATACTGGTATTAAGACTGCATTCATAATAGAAAATAATAATTATTAAACAATTTCTGTTTCATTGGTTCATGGTTTTATCCATCTATAACATGTACTGATTAAAAATGTAAGCTTAATCCGCCCCTGTCCTACGTAAATTTAAACTGCGAACACACGCTTGTTCGAAAATGCAATCTACTAGGGACAATACTGCGCAACTCAGAAGGTTCAAATTCGTCGCGTACTGCTTCAATTTAAGAGGTAGCATTAGCATTCTATGTAATATAATTCTGTGGGTGGATCAATGTCCAGATTGAAATTTATGATATAACACATATACAGAATGCAGATTTTTGAAGAAAATTGGACAGGAAACAGCAAAGTCGCTAAGATTAATAAATCTATTGTAATGAAATACTCTGTATGAGTCATTTTTATAATTTAATTATTAGTTATTTGTTAAAAGGTTTGAATAACATCTGTTAATTTTGAATTTTATAAACAGAGTTTATCGTTAGAGGTTTAATTTAAAGCATTTATTGAAAATAATTGGTGTATACAGTATTTAAAATCAACAATTGTGGAGTATAAAAAAAAAAAATCTTATGTGTAATATCATATAATATGAATGATTATTATAATAATTTAATAGAGAAAGTTAAAATTTGGATAGAATATCAAAGTAAATTTTTGCTGTATAATTAAAAAGTAAATGGCAAGTTTGTCAAAAGTGATTAAAAAAAATTTTTATTCAGAAATCAAGTAACAAAAAAATTTGGGAATTTAGAGACGGACAGTTGAATAAAAAAAAATAGTAAACAGGCATGTCAGAAATTTAAAAAGAAAATAATGTCACAATTAATAGAATTTATCTATAAGTTTATATAAATTAATAATTTAAAAAAAAATTATATAAAACGAAGTTGTATCAATAAAAGGCGATTGTTAATGTTGGAGTAAGGAAAAAAGTTTAAAAATAAAAAAAAATATTTCAAAAGTTTTAATGGAAGATTTTTTTTTGAAAAGATAGACACTGCTAATTGGTATGTTGGAGATAATTCAAAATGGAGTAGTGTAGGGGAAGCAATTTAAGAAGAATTTTGAAGAAGGCAGATAGGATAAAGGCTGAGGAAATAAATAGACGAAGCTGGTTTAGAGAAGGAAGAGTGTTACAGGATTTAAAAGTGCATTTAAAGGTGAAAGTCCGAAGAAGAGAAAGTGGACCAGATTTAAAATTTATTTTTTATATTTGTTCTTTTGTAGTAATGTTTATTATTTTTTTTATATATATATAGAACTCACCCCAAATTGAGAACAACGAAGTAGTATTTCATAACACTATATAATTAAACATACGGAAAACCTACTAGTCAGATTATAAAGGATGTACTAGTAAACAATTGATTTCAACTTGACTATTATTGCCGAGATGTTGACAGTATTAAGACAAGTTAATAAAGTGTTGGATGTCTTTCTTGATATATAGAGGACCTTTGACCTACCATTCTATTACAAATGCACTTAGACAAATGAGTCTGAGAAACACGCTGTGTTTGGATTCGTACCGTGCTAAGGTAAAGTGTAATATCCACAACCAGTTTTAAAGAGACTTTGACAACCTGGGTGTGAAGTGTGTGTCCACAAAGAGGAGTTTTGTCTATGCTCCTGTCAAAAAATGTGGAGGAGGACGAGTCTCACCAACAATAAATACCACGCTCTAGGATAATACCGATGGCATGAAAATTATATTGTAAGCCTGTAAGATGTCAAATTGAATAAAATGACGATGTTAACAAGTCCAAACAAATCTACCATAATAGCATTTACTCCTAGATAGAAACTAGACGGGACAGAACTTTTAAAACTCAGAAGAGTATCTGTACAGCTGGAGCGAGAGGTATAACATTTTGTGGAGTAATTATTGACCCAAAGTAAATCTCGAAAGAGTAATCATAAAGAAGTTTGGAAAAAATGGAACTTAGAAATAAATAAAATAAAACATTTACAATAAATTGACGTAAATAAAAGCGCCGTTTCATACTGGCCAGCTCTTCCATTAAACCAAGTGTTATATTTATACTCATATCTGTTTATAATTATTAATTTTGAAACTCTAATGAAATACAATGCAACAAATAACTTTTTAATTAGCCATGAGGCAACGTATCGAACTCTAAAAAATGAACTTGACTACAAACACGACTAACCTAATCTTCTAATGCCTAATGATCTTTTGCCGATTAGGTCATATTATAACATTTCCCTTCTTTTTACTTATAGGTACTATATAAGCTCTAAATTTATCTGGATTTTTTAATCGTTCTACCAGATCTACCTATTTTATTATTACTAACATTCGTCTGGTTACTAGAACCTAAAACATTATCAGTAACATTATAACTTGCTACAACTGACCGACTACTTTCTAATACATCATCATTATTATTGTTACATTTAAATTTAGGTTCGTTTTCAGAGTGTTTTAAATTGACACTATTTTTAAGATACATACTATTATTTTGATCTATTACAAAATAAGATCTAGGAGAACTCAATCTATTTTCTACTCTAGCTGGCACCCACTGTCCTTTTTTTTCTCCTATTTCAAATTAAAATCTATACCTAGCATTTCTATCATAATAAGCCTTATCTAGAGTTCTTTTCAAAACTATTTTATTTCTAACATCTTCATGATCTACATACTGCGGTTTTGAGATCTTCTTGCCAAACAGGTAATCTTGATTTCAATGCCTTTCCTTCAATAAATGTGATGGTGATAACCCAACCCCACTAAATGGTGTATTTCTATATTCTAAAAGGCTTTATACTTTCTACGAAATTTGTTTACAATTCCTACTGCCTTTTCAGCAAGCCCGTTTGCATATTATCAGAAATTAATGGATTTGGAATGCCAAAAGAACTAAACACTTTCTTTAAATTTTCAATTACAGCTGATGCATGTTTTATCAATAAGCTCGCAAAAACTTCCAACCACCGAAAATAATAATCCATCACAACTATGTATGAGTGACCAGCAAATTCAAAAATGTCACTCGCTAGTTTATCAAAAGGTACTCCCGGAACTGTATGTGGAAGCATAGGTTTTTTACCTTTATTTGGTCTGAACTTTTCACACCTTTTACATTTGTTTAATGAGAACTGCAATATCTTGGCTCATATGTGGCCAATACAAGTTTACTTTAGCCCGTGAAATTGTTTTAGTTATACCCATGTGATTTTGGTGCAACAATTGTAGCATGTCTTGAATTAACATTTGATTAACAATTAATCTATTATTGAAAAATAATAATCCATTTAAACTGCTTATATCTGTTTTATATTATCCAGAAAATACAAACTAATTCATATTTCATTTAAAATTAATAATATTAATCTTCCAGTTCATATTAATGTCTATTATTGTATATTTTAATATTTTATAATCTAAAAATAGATTTAAAATCAACACAATATTATTCCGTCTTTCGCTCAGACCTTTTTCTGTCTACTTGCAAAATACTGTTAACAAACATAAAATACGTAAGCGACTGTTGCTATGCAAGCTTATCTTTCTCTCATATTATTCCATCATTATAAGAGACAAAAAATATAGATATTTTTCTTCCCGCTACGATGCTTAATTCAAGGATATGTACATATCACGTCACATGTCTCCTACCAATAAAAAACCACCAACCCTACTCTCCACAATCATTCTCTCGCATCCCAACTGTGAACGAATTCAGTCATGCATTCAATAGATCAAAAAAGTTTCTTCAAATAAGTAAAATGGTGCGTAATTAACCACACCTAAAAAGTTTTCTGAATTTTCATAACAAAAAATGTAAATAGTTTTTACAGTGAGTGAAGTGATTTAGTACAATTTAAATGTTTATGTTTCGGTTTCATAATTTAAAGTAATGTGCCGCTTTATGATTTTTCTGTTCATGTTCGTACTTGGAAAAAATGGAATAAATATTACATTCCTATTTCAAATACTGTTTTTATTTTAACATTCATATTGGTTTAAGTTCTACCTAAGAAGTTTGGTCCTTCGAGAAAATCCAAGAATGTCAGCAATGAACATTATAGGGCCTGAGGAATATTCAAATAATAGGGTGTATTTTAATAATTTAATTTTCATTCTCTGCAACCGAGGGGAAACCACTTTGGCTATATTTTTTATTACAATGCTCAAGAGTGATTTATGATCAGTGATTACCCTCATAACATTAACATAAATAAAAAAATCTTAGAAACCGAAAATACCACTGCTAACAGCTATGAGATGCATAACAAACTGGTTTACCCTCCTGTAGGAGTGTATTTCCAAGTCCATCTTTTAATACATCACATTGAATTGTGATTTTGTCAAAAACACAAACAGCAGGTTCTTATAAAATACTTTTTATTTTATTAAATACATTAGAATGAACAGGTAAGCACTTAAAATCTACATTTTTCATTAATAATTCCCTAAGAGGAGCTGTAATTTCTGCAAAACCTTTTAAAAATCTCCTCAGATAATTGAACATACCTAAAATTCTTTGTAACTATTTAATATTTTTTGGATCTTCTATTTCACAAATTACCTAATTCTGTCTCTATCAGATTTCATGCCCTCACTGTCAAAGACATGACCTAAATAACTATCTATATCTTATTTTAATTGTAGCTTTTCTTTATTAAACTTTATTCCTACTTCTTCAGCTCTTTTCAATTCTAACCTTAATACAGCATCATGCTATTCCTCTGTATCAGTTGATATTAAGATGTCATCAAAATAATGCGCTACATCAGGGATATCACCAAAATTATTTACAATGCATTTTTGAAATATTTCTGGGACATTGCTAATTCTAAATGGTAATCTATTAAATTTATAGCAACCAAAAATAGTGCTAAATGTACAATATTTACTAGATTCAACTCTAGTTATAATTTTAAGTGCCTCTAGGTGATATAGTTTTTTTTTAGCTTCTGACGTGAGCTTAGAAGTACACGTCTTGGGGGCCTAGCTATATAATTAGGTTTCACTACAATTTTATATTTGTCTTTGATACAACCTAATACTCTAAAACTGTCTATGTTTTCTGATATAAATTTTTCTTTTTCGACTTTACTCTGTTTAAAAACCCAAGTTTAATCATTGAAGCGGAACCCACCAATGTATCTAAATTTACAATAACAAAATTTATCATTTGAAAAATTTTACCTACTTGTCATTTAAAACTTAGGGTATCCTTGGGCTTACAGTAAAATTTCCAAATGACTTGAGTACAATACTAGTTTTTAACAATTTACAGTTTTTAAAATTTTTATTATAAATACTTACAGGCATTACATTGACATCTGATCCTGAATCTAACTTACATTTAATAATGACATCATTTATTTTATACTTTTATACCATTTTTGTACTATATCTATATTTTTCTCTACATTAATAGAGGAGAAGGTGCAAATATGGAATACCATTTTGTTTATTGACACATCTACTACGAATTAGTAAAACAAAACTAAATTTATAGAGATCCTACCTAATACAGTTTCCAATAAAAGTCTCCAATCAAATTAAAGACATCCCTCACATTTTTTGTCCAAAAATTTTTTGTTAGAAAACATGTCACAATCACCACTTAAAATATGGGGGGGGGGGAAATATGGAATACCTCTAAAAATTAGTGAATGATATTATTAATTGAATTTTTTTGTTAATATAAACTCAAAATGCAATAAAATACAATATAGACTACTTGCACCAGTCACAAATATATTCGTCTTTCTCCGCACCTACGCACTCATTATGTGCCCAAATGGAGCACATGAGACACTGCACCCATACTTCACCTTTGCGGCTTGTTGAAAACTTTTGCCCACAGAAAATACACTCTGCATCATTGTCATCAGGGTTGGAGAGTCTTGGCATATCAGCAACATCGTCGTCAGAATAATATGCTAGGTCATTCCCTTCAAACTCTTCTTCAGATGAGAAGCCTTCTACGGGGCGCTTACGTCTAATGTTTGATTGCTTCACGGGTGACTTTTTTGACTTTCCTTTGGAATTTTCAAGGCTGAGATTTCTTTTTGTTCTGGAGGCTTTTGCTTCCTTTTCTTTTTTCCTATTGATGGATTCAGTCAGTTCATCTTTATAAGGAGATGACGTAATCAGAGAAGCTCCGACAGATTTTCGTCCCTTTTTAGAAATTTTCCGCTTTGAGATAGGAACCGGGCTTATATCAAAGGGAGACACTTGCATTGAATTTTGACCAGAAATCTGGAGAAGTACATTGTTTGTATTCCATGGTTTCGAACATGAAGGCTGGTTTATGTCCGGTAAGTGATCCTGGGCGTTTGTTTGGTCTGAGAGGGTTGATGTAGACGATGAAGGTTTAGTGTTTGAATTCGACGATTTCAAACATGAAGGCTGGTTAATGTCCGGTAAGTGATCCTGGGTATTGGTTGTGTCTGAAAGGGTTGATGTAGACGAAGAAGATTCAACTTGAACATTCGGAACAAATCTCTTTTTCGCTGAAGAATCAAGAATGTTCTGCGGCTAAAAAGTCCGTGTCGGAGAAAATTTTTCTATTCAAAGCGTAGATACCAGTAGCCCTAAAACCATGAGCAGCTACTTCATCAATCTGAACTTTAAGGTATGCCCTGCCAAACAATTCTTCTACATCAAAAGGACTAAGAGGGCGATTGTCGTTACGGATCCACATAGAATCTCTTCACTATAATAGGTTTTTAACGGCCCCATGAATGACTTGTTCAAGGGCTGAAGTTTATGTGTCGAATGCGGAGACACGATGCGATGACTATGTAGTTCTCTCTTGCAAGATCTATAACGTCGATGTTACGGGTATGGTTGTAGTGCCCATCGAGAATTAATAAAATCGGGTCCTCCTTAGACGGTTTTGAATGCTTAATCAAGTGATGTAACCACTGACTGAGAATATGGGCTTGTACCCAACCAGATGGATGTGCAACTCCAATAGATCCCGGAGTAGTACCTTTCATGAGCTGTATATTCATATTTTTTCTGGGAAATATTAGTTAAGGCGGTATGAACTGGCCGGTAGTACTCATGGAAAAGATAACTGTTATCAAAGCACCTCTTTTTGCTGAAGTTAAAGATGCAATCTGACGTTTACGTTTACGTCGAAGACCAATTACCGAAGAAATCTCGCTTTGTACATTGTAAATGTTCGCTGGAGAGAAGGATTTTTTTTGTACTTCAGTTTCTAAGAGATCAAAAAAATCATAAACCTTTTCCTTGTAAAAACCTGCAGCTCTAGCGAACGATGTTCCAGTAGGCTTCCTAACTGACGATTTTGGATGCCGCTTTAAAAAAAGATCAAGCCATGCTCTACCTGCCAAACCTAATGCAGAAAATGGGTGTTCAATGTTATTTCTAGAAGCCAACTCATAGGCCTTCCGTCTTAGATCTCTCCTAGTAAGCCCATAGAATTTTGATTCCATTAGTAAGATATATTGAAATAGCTGCTTTTCTATATAATCGCCTAAAATACATTTTCTTCCAAGCTTAGTTACTACCGCCTTTTCAGGTGAAACAGTGGTGTTCTGACAAATCCAGAAAAGAGTAGTGCGAGGAACTTAGCTGCCTTTAAGTACTCCATCATTTTTTCTCTAACAGCGTTAATTGCTGCACTCATATTCTCTTGATCATATGTTTTTCTTTTCTTTTCACAAACACTCTTAGTTGTTCACGACATTCTGAAATAAAAGAATATTTTGTAGCAAATACCTACTGAAACAGACTGGTGTAAATATGAAATACTAGTATTCAATATTTCCAACAACACCCGTAGCCAACATCTTAGATTATATCTCATAACACAAATTAAATTATGAAAAAATAGTTATCACACCAAAACCTATAATTCGTATATAACAACATATGTGCAAACCATTCAATAAAAATATGCAACAAAAATATATCTAATAATAATGACATACCTGTTAAAACTTTAGAAGCGTGTGATTCACAATATCACGTGTAACAGACTAAAAACTTAACAGACTGTGTTGTGACATTCTACCAACAATAAATTATAGATCAGTAAGTTTAACTATTCCATATTTACACCTTCTCCTCTAACATCTATTGAAAGTTCCTCTTCTTCATTTTCTATGAATACTTTTATTTTTTTTATTCGACACGCTGTTGCTAGATGATTAAGATTTCCACATCTCTCACACTTTTTTCCATTCTCTATGCCCATGCAGTGATCTACATCTATGGCAAGAACACTTAAACTGGTCTTTCTGATTTGCTATTATTTCTGTAGCTAACTTTATTTTTTGACAATTTTCTTACTTTTAATGCAGAATCTTCACCCTGAATGTTTCGAACTTGTGCTTTATTTATTTCAGCTATCTTGCATTCCTGTTCAGCTTGGATTAAATTCACTTTTTTATGCCACAGTCTCTTTTGGAGAGTCCTGTCTTGGATTCCGAGCATAATCCTATTCCGAACTAGAGAGTTTCTTTGGTCTCCAAACTCGCAACTCTTGGCCATCGTTTTTAGGTCTATTAGAAAATGGTGAAAAGACTCACTTGACTCTTGTTTCCTTGAAAAAAACTTGAAGCGTTCATATACGACATTCCTTTTCGGTCTTGTATACTTATCAAATTCGGTCACTACCTCTCTCATATTTATTTCTATTTTCCTATGATAGTGTTATGAAATTATAAATTTCGACACCTTCTTCTCCTATCAGGTTAAAAAATAAAGCTATTTTCACCTCACTTTCCTGTTTGTCCTTTCCAGTAAGGTAAATCTCAAAATTCTATTTAAATTTTTTGAAATTTTCTGCAATATTTTCTTCAAATTTCATCTGTGTTGAGACACGGGCCTCCATGATTCTTATTTTTATATTTTTCGTTTCTTAATCTTAAAACTTAATTAACTGACTGCGCCATGTTATATTTATACTCATATATGTTTATAAATATTTATTTTGAAACTCTAACGACATACAGTGTAACAAGTAACTTTTTAATCAGCCATAAGACAACTCAACCAACTCAAAAAAATGAACTTGACTACAGACTCGACTAACCTAATCTTCTAATTCCTAATGGCCTTTTGCCGATTAGGTCATATTATAACACCAAGTTAGTATAAACCAAAATTTGAATTATGTCTACGTTTATGCAAGTCGGTTCTCGATTCAAGTATCATTCTCGATTCAAGTACCTGCCCAGTAAAGTTTTGCACGTCTTGATAGACTTTGGAAAATAACGAAGCTATTTTTAAAATTTAAACAAATTTGACACATGTGAGAAATTTTTATAACAATAATTTTATCCTGAAGACTGATTTCCTTTCCAAAAACCCGCCATTGTATCACGCTGACGTATTAATACGAAAATGATAGATGTTAAAAATAGACCTCTCGAACCGAACTTTTCAATACATTAGGCTATCTTTAAATATTGTACTTACCTAGGTAGTTCGATTTTGAGTTTACGTTCCGCGCTTTGTAAGTTTTTCTAGTTTTGTTTTTTTTGTTAATGCGCTAACGTGTTTTAATTTGCTTCAGGTGTGTTATGCATTATGTTGCTTTTACACATCTTTATTTTTATTGGTATATTTTTAAGTAAAAACAGAATTTTTTATTTTTAATGTTAACATAAAAAATCTGGACCTGTATTAAAAGAATCTAAATCAAAGGAAAGAGAAATTCTTATAATCCAAAACAAAAATGATGTGTGTCAGTGAATATATTAAAACGGTATTGACTGACATAGATTCAAAAACCGGGGATGGAATTAAAAATTAGGAATTTGAATATTTATGTTTAGTCATTAGGACTACTGGACTTTAGGTTATGTAATTTATAAGATAAATTATAAAATAAATTAATAACTACACTTATTTTCACAAATATAGTGAGGTTTGTATAGAGTGTGCCCGTGTAGTATGGAAACATGAAGATATCTATGATACAATAATAAAATTTTGGTTATGCATATTAGATGCCGCATCGATTTCAAATTTTATATTTTCAACGTTGCCAAATGTACAGTTTCGAAGATATAGAATTTTTAATACAAATCCCGATGCACGTCACAAGTCATTCTTTCATTATAGTACTACGAACTTATTAAAATTTCCCTAAATATGTAAAATAATCCGAAACCAACGAATATTCACGAGTATCCATGAACGTAGTTACACTACTGAAAACAGAAAAATACAATCGTTATTAGTTGGACAATTTTAGAATGATCTCAATTATATTAGCTCATTCACGTCGTATTCTTGATAATATATAATATAAAGCTTATAATAGTAGATTCTGTAACAAGGTTAGAATGAAAAATTCGACAAGAGTGGAAAATTCCGAACGCGAGCGAAAGCGAGTGTGAGGAACCACGAGTGTCGAATTTTTTCATTCTGACCGAGTAACAGACTATATTTTCTCCACGATCAAAAAGTATAAATCAAAATTAAATTAAATCTGAACACAAGTTATTTGTTGACATATTCGTATTACATTGTATTAATATTTATAGTGCTGTGGTACACTTACCGAAATTAAAATCTGGTGCATTGGTGTTTTTTCATAATTTGCAATTTCAGATATTATTAAATTCTATATCTACTTCACTTGATTTTTCACTCATTATTTTGTTTAAATTAAAACTTGTTTGAAAATAATTATTACCGTCGCCATTTTATATCTGACAGTGACACTTTTGAAATCCAGGGCAATCCATATTGTTTATTTCGATTACAGAAAATCCATTCTTTACCTTGATAAAGAATGAAAATACATGCAAAATGCATAAGAGGCAAGTATTATAGAATAAATATTCAGACTCTAGAGTGTGAATGTTTACATTCTTTTATTAAAAATGATTTCAGAATTCATACATTCAGTAATGGTCGTGGAGAAAATATTATTATATGTGTAGTACTCAGAAAACCATATTTTTTTATTAAATAATTTTGACATTTTGTACGCCAATGAAACTCGTATTTAGAGAGAAGAAATGACATTTTAGTAATTGGTAAGCCTTGATGCGCTGTTGTTAATTGTAAATTGAAAATGTTCACCTATTAGTGAGAACTGATTTAGGTTATGTCAACAAGTTGATTGAGTTTTCTCCACGTTTTCGTAATTTTATAATATTCTCTTTATTTTTGTGCTTTGCCAGTTATACTCATAAAAAAACTGTTTTTTTTTCAAAACAAACATAGTGCGAATAAGTTGATTAATGTCGTGTATTTCTACATACAAACAAAATACCAAAAAAACTAAATAGTTGCTATAAGGGGCTTGTATCTTCGTTAATACAGTACTTTGATCGGGAGCGATATAATAATGGACCACTTTTACCCTTAACTGTGGTCAGAGAGGTAAGTTAGAAAGATTATATAAATGTCTAGAAATATGAAATTGTTTTCTTGTCTGTTTTAGCTTGTTGCAGCAGCCCTAGACTTAAATATTTCTACTGTCAGTAGTATTTCGCAAGCAGTCAAGAATAATGAATTATTAAAATCGACACCCAAAAAACGTTTATGCAAAAAAACAGTCACTAACACAATAACATTGGATACGAGTGGAATACGAAACGTTATTTATAACATGTATGATAGAAGTGAGTTCATTAACAAATCTAAGTATCCAATAAAAGTTTATATTTTTATATACTAATATCGATACATATAGATACAAAAGAAATATCAAAAAATGTCAAAATGTTATGTTTTAGAATATAAGTGATGTTGGCATTATATGATAAAAAAACAGCAAGTAGAAATAAAATATATTCTTTTTTTCAGACACAAACCCCCAAAATATTTATAGTAGATAATTTAGCAGAACAATATGGACATAAAGTGTTACGGCTTCCTCCATACCATTGCGTTTTTAACCCTATAGAACTTATTTGGGGACTTTCCAAACAATATTATAATAAACATAATGGCAGATATGGTAACAAAGAACAAGATTGTTTAAATATGTGGCATGAAGCTCTTAGAACAATTACTCCCGAAGTATGGAAAATTCTATTAAACATACAGAAAAAGAAATACAAAAATGGTACGAAAGAGAAAGAGTTTTTGAGAGAATGGAAATTAATCCCATTATAATTAATCCTAAGAGCGATGACACTGATTCAAGTGGTTTCGATTTGAATTAGGAGAAAAGATTTATTTTTTGTAGGAATTACGAATATTAGTAGTTGAATTGTTTCTTTTAAGTAAAAATATGTGTTCTTTAAACAAAACATTGTTTTATTTTAATAAAAATAAACAGTTTGCTACCTTTTTATATGTTTCTTTTTTAAATGTTCGAACTGCAGCCCTTGCTGTATTTGACAGTAACCCAAACGGTGTACAAATTCTTGTTGAACCTTGTTTATTGTGTCTTGAGAAATATTGTTTATTGCTGTCCGAGTTCTCTCTTTTAATTCTTGAATATTTGCTGGTTTCGTTTGATACACAACATTCTTCAGATGGTCCCACATAAAATAATCCAAAGGATTGAAATCTGGTGACCTCGCTGGCCATTCAATAGGTCCACGTCTACAAATCCACCTGTTCGGAAAAATTTCATCTAGGTACCTTCTAACATCTACAGCATAATGTGGAGATGCACCATCCTATTGAAACCGATGATTCGATTTCTTACAATTCCAGACCATACATTTACCTTTTGCGGGTATTGTGTATGATGCTCACGCATCCAGTGGGGGTTTTCTTTTGCCCAGTATCTACAATTCTGACGGTTGACCTCGCCATTTAACGTGAAAGTGGCCTCATCAGAAAAAATAATGTTTTGTCTCAAGAGAGGGTCTCGGTGACATTTATCCATCATTTCTTCGCAAAATTGGATTCTTCTATCGGGATCATCTTCGTTTAATTCCTGCACAAGTTTGATTTTATAAGGATGCCATTTTTCAGGCTTTAATAGTTTGTGTACCGTTGTTTTGCTAACATCGATATAGCGACTAACTTTACGCACAGAATTGTGCGCATCTTCTTCAAAACTAAGTAAAACATCTAATGGTGTATCAGCATTTGAAAAGGGGCGACCTCATTTGCGTGTATTTTTAACCGACCAGTTTCTTGAAATTTCTTTTCTATCTTACTGACTATTGAACGCGTTATAGGTCTTTCTGGATATTTATCATTAAACAAATTGCACACTTCCATCTGAGTTCGCGATCTGTCTCCATACCCAATCATCATAAGTATATCAATTTTTTGTTTTACACTTAACTCCATTTCTACTTCAAATTAAATCTAAGCAATAATTAAAACATTCACGAATACCAAAAATATTGTAGTACTAAACTGTCACTGAACATCAATAAATTACTAAACAAATAATGACATTTCACAAAAAACTAGACGACTATGTTTTTTTTTTGTAATTGATAAGAAATAATTTCTCGTTACACGCGTTACTTTATGAGCACACACAAAACTATTGTATTTTTGTCCATTGAAACAAAATGGAGGTGTACCATTTAAAAAAAATCGGCTGTGTCACCCCAGAACTTTCCCGGCTCGACCGTAGAGAATATGTTATTTATTATTATTATTTTAATTACAAAATACTAATCATTACATTAATTTATGGAACACATTAAAAATAGCGAGCCGATGGTGAATACGTCTACCGAATTGATATTTCAATATTGATAATGACATAAGCTGCGCATGCGCACTTTGTATTTCACACTGCTACAATTAGAATCTCCTAAAATCATGTGTGAAAACTATTGGGAATTCGGGAAAAATTTTCATACAATAGTTGTAGGGAATGTTATGCTTTACAACTTTGCACTGAAACATTTTGCACTAAAGAGCATAATTTAACTCCAATTTTAAACAAATGGAAAATTATAAATGTGTATTTTTCTAGCCATTTAGCGGCGAAACTATAAGGAATTCGATAAAAAGTTAAACATAAAAGTTAAAGAAAATTTGATGCTTTACAACTTTGAACCAGATAATTTTGCACTAAAATGCATTGTTTGTCCTCAAAATCAAGAAAAACTAGAGAAAACCTACATGCACATTTTTTACGCGCCCTCTAGTGGCGCAACTATTAAAAATTCTAGAAAAAGTTTAAGGCTAGAGTTGTAGGGAATTTTATGCTCTAAAACTTTGTACTACTACATTTTGCACTAAAGCGTATTATTTGTCCTCAAAATCAAGAAAAACTAGAGAAAACATACATGCACATTTTTTACGCGCCCTCTAGTGGCGCAACTGTTGGAAATAATGGAAAAAGCTTAAGATAAAAGTTGTAGGGAATTTTATGCACTACAACTTTGCAGTAGAACATTTCTGCACTCAAAGGCATTGTTTGTCTTCAAAATTAAAAAAGGCAAAACTCCTAATTGTTCATTTTTTCGCCTTCTAGCGGCGAAAATATGGGGAATTCGAAAAAAAGTTAAATATAAACGTTAAAGAAAATTTGACACTGTATAACTTTGCACTTGAACATTTTGCACCAAAGTGCAATGTTTGTCCTCAAAATGTGGAAAAACTACATGCAAGTCTTTTGCGCGCCCTCTAGTGGCGCAACTACTGGAAATTCTGGAAAAAGTTTGATATGAAAATTGTAGGAAATTTTATGCTCTAAAACTTTGTGTTAAAACATTTTCCACTAAAGTATATTGTTTGTCCATAAAATTTAAATAAAGGCAAAAAATCCTACACTTTGCATTCAATCAATGTCGGTCTTGAGGACCTTATACTGTACCAATTTAAACCAAAAACTAATGGTCGCATTCTAGGCATACACCGACCCTCCGTACCAAATTTCAGCTTGATTGGTCAAACCGTTCGGCAGTTATCGTGGAAGATTACACACAGACACACAGACACACAGACAGACCATACGCTGGAAATGGTTTCAATCTTCTTGGGGGACCTCAAAATGGATATTTCCATCGATATCTTAATTTTTTTTTTGCTCGTTCACCTTACTTTCCCTTTGATGGGTCCGGGAAAGTAAAAATGACGGTGACTTCATTACTCGAAAGTAATTCACCCTATATATTAGATTATTATTTTAAAATACGGTAAATTAAAATCAAAAATCGACGTGTTTCAGGATTATTTCTTAAAATGGCCTGTTTAGCTAAAAATGAATTTGTTCCATACTTTACGGACACACTGTATATTTTCTTTTAGTTTACAAATGAGTTTGTTCAAGTGCGCTTATGGTTACAACTTTGTAGGAATGTTTATTACCTTATACTTATGCCAAAAACGTATATATGTTATTCATTAGGGAGTACATAATTTTTCGTAACATTTATTTAAGGAACTTTCTCATCCCCATCGAGAAACTATTTCATACAAATTTCACGACTCAAGCTAAAAATAAGTTGTTGCCAAAAATAGTACTAATAATAAATACTCTCTGATATGCCAAAATAGAAATTCTTTGTTAATTTTTATCAGACACGGTTCTGCGGCTAAACTGTATGGCTAAAAATAAATCTAAGTAACAGTGAAGTCCAGAATATTTTATTCATTCACTAAATGACATTCCAACCTTCGTTTTGACAAGTTTGTTTAACCTAAATGTAAATTTAAAATTTTCTGTAACAATTCACATCTAATAACGTTCAAATAAGTATTTTGCATGAATTCAGACGAATATGAAAGCATCGCCACCGACAGGATTGGAGTACATATGCTTGCGGGCGCCATGGCTGGTTTTATGGAATTTATCGTTATGTTTCCTATAGATACAGTTAAAACCAGAATGCAATCGATATCATTTAAAGGAAGCAAAAGTATCTTCGGAGTTTTATTCAGAATGATTAGACACGAAGGTCTGACCAGTCCTATTCGTGGTATGTCAGCCGTAGCTGTAGCAGCTGGTCCAGCTCATGCTATGTATTTCAGTAGTTACGAATTTGTAAAAGAAAATATAAAGCAAGTGGTAAAGAAACACGATTCTGTCTGTCATGGATTTGCTGGATCTACGGCTACACTTTTCCACGATAGTATTATGACCCCGGCTGAAGTAGTAAAGCAACGGATGCAGATGGAGAAATCTTCTTGTCGAACGGCATTACAATGTGTTAAGCAAATTTATCAAACCGAAGGTTTCAAAGCGTTTTACAGATCTTATGCTACTACTTTAATCATGAATGTACCATTCCAGTGCGTACATTTTGTTACTTATGAATTGTGCCAGAATTATTTAAATACGGAGCGAAGTTACAATCCTAAAACGCATGTGGTTAGTGGTGGAGTAGCTGGAGGACTAGCAGCTGCTATTACGAATCCTTTAGACGTTTGTAAGACGTTGCTTAACACCCAGGAAGGTGAAAGGACGGTGGGATTATTTAGAGCTGCTAGGATAATCCACATGAAGAAAGGGTTGTGGGGATTTTTGGGTGGGATTTCTGCCAGAGTTGCGTATACTATACCTTCTACGGCGATTTGTTGGTCGACTTATGAATTTTTTAAATTCTTTCTTAAGGAACAGAAGCCAGTTAATATAAACCATGACCATAGTAAATAATATTTTTAAATAAGTGCTTGTCTAAGTTTAATTATGTATTATATAATTTTACATATTTTTAATGTAAATTGTAATAAAACAATTTTTTAATATAAGTATTGTCCTCGTGTTATAAGAATGAATCGGACATAACGAAAAAGTACTAAAAAAAGACACATCCAATAAAATTTCGTTAATGTCAGAATAATTAGTACTGTCAGATATCTACTGATTGACTGACTGACTGACATAGAATCAACGTACAGCAAAATCTTCTGAACCCAGAGACTTAAAATTTTGAGGGTATGTTCTGTTTATAATATAAACACCCAATAAGAAAGGATTTTGCGAAATTTAGATTTTAAGGGTTATAAAATGGCGAAATACGGTGGCTTACAGAGAATAACACTTACTCTAGAGGGTAATAGTCCAGGATGTAGGGAAATTTCATGACGTAAATTTGCTACAGGATAAAAAGTATACTAAGTTGTAGGCAGAGATAAAACTATCATGCCTATATACTTTTACACACGAAAAAAACTTGCATAAACAAATTAGGAAGGTCCAAAGTTAGTGAAAACATGTTTTTCGCTTCTACAAGCAACAATACTGATTTTAGCGAAATAAGTATTTAATACTTTTTTTTCGGCATTAACAATACCTTTAATTTGATCCATTCCGCGATTTATTTCGTCAATTAGTTTATTAAAAAATAGCGAAAAACCGTCAAAAATGTCGTTTTTTTGCAATGATAATAATTATTACAAAATAAGTTTTTTTTCATATTATTATTGCTTTAAAAGCAAGGTTTTTTGATTCTGAATCAAACAAGTCATTGCAAGACTGAATTGGTTAATTTGTTGCTGAGATATTTGATATTGTTTATCCCAACACCGTAAATGTTTATTGCTCTAACTTTTTTTTCTATGAACAGTTTAACTTCTATAAGGGCTCATTCTCTTCATTGAGACTTATATTTTTAAGATTTTTTTCAACCAAATAAAAAAAGTAACATTTAACCCTTTCTTTATTGCTTTAAAAAGAGGGTACTTTTTTTGTTATAAACAATTCGAACTGGTGCGCGCCCTGTACATCGTATCATTTTTTAACTTACAAATACCAAAAACTGATTTCAAAACGAAAAATTTGAAAACAAAAAGAATACCCCACGACCAATAGGGACCGAGTTGACAATTTTTTAAAAAATAATCACAGTTACATTGTTTATAACTATTAAGAAATAAATTTTACGACATTCGATAGTCAAGTACTTATATTTTTGGAAGTATATTTTAAAATTTAAAAAAATTGTTTTTAATTACTAAAAACATTGTGTAAATTCGTCGATTTTCTCGGGCGGTAGTCAAAAACTGATCTCGAGAATTTAAATCGGCGAAGTGCGGAGAAAATAGCTATATCTCGGAACTTTTATATCGGATTTTGTTTTTTTTTTAATCTGGGGTAAGACGGAAAGTTATCGACAATGGCATTATTTTTTTTAATGATAATAAAAAATATAAAAAATTATTAAGTTTGAAATTTACTATTTTTTATCTCACTAAATAAGCATTTTAATGGAAATTGACAAGAGTACAAAAAGTCCTACTTTTGGTCGAAAAATAACTGTGATTTTTTTCAAATCGATGGGAAGAAATTTTTTTCATTTTACTTTCCCGACCCACCTCCGAGTAGGGAAAAGTGAATGTTCCAAAAAAAATTTCGAGATGAAAATGGAAATGTCCATTTTCAGGTCCCCTGAGTCGATTAAGACCATTTCCAGAAGTCTGCCTGTCTATCTTGTCTGTCTGTCTGTGTATATTCTTCCACGATAGAAGCCACACGGAATTTAACTTGCAATATGTCATTTGAAAGCCCTTGAAAAACTCTATTCAGAACAGTCAAAAAATTTTCTTCTACTATCACCTGTCAAAAATAAAAAAATAGCAAAATTTTAAGCTTTAACATTAATTATAAAAATAATAATATAAAGTATTGGACTATTTTTCAAAGATTCTTGTAGGATTTTTCAAGTACTTTTGAAGGATTTTTCCAGGATTTTTCAAGGATTTTTCAAAAATTCTTGTAGGATTTTTCACGTACTTTTCAAGGGCTTTTCGAGAATTTTTAATGATTTTTTAAGGATTGTTCAAGGATTTTTCAACAATTTTTTCATGGATATTTTAATTTATCGATTTTTTAAAGAATTTTGGACTATTTTTCAAAGATTCTTGTAGGATTTTCAAGTACTTTTGAAGGATTTTTCCAGGATTTTTTAATGACTTTTCAAGGATTGTTTAAGGATTTTTCAAGGATTTTTCAATTTAATGTTTTTTTTTAAGGAATTTGGGGTATTTTTCAAAAATTCTTGTAGGATTTCCAATAAGTTTTGGGGCGACACAACCTATTTTTTTGTGATAAAATAATATCTTTTAATTTTATATGCATTTTGAAATAAATTGCAAGTTATCCAATATTCTCCGTTGCGATTTTTTTCACTATCCGATTGGAGCGCTTGCTTAAAATCTTTTTGTGCCCTTTTACCGCTCTTCAAACGAACGTCGAAGATTTATTTTGTTATTGTTCATTAAGTAAAACTGCAGAGAGACAAAAACTGGCCAAAAAATGAAAAAAATTTTCTCCGATCGATTTGAAAAAATTGAGTTATTTTTGGTCAAGCTGCAAGCGCACTAATTCGACAGGAAAAAAATCGCAACGGAGAATATTGGATGACCTGCAATTTCAAAATGCATATAAAATTATAAAATGGTATTTTATAAAAAAAAATGAAAAAAATTTCTTTCGATCAATTTGAAAAAATCAGTTATTTTTCGATAAAAAATAGAACTTTTTGTACTCCTGCGAATTTCCCTTAAAATGCTTATTTACTGAGATAAAAAATTGTAAAATTCGCACTTAATAATTTTTTTATAATTCTTATGACTTTTTATTATCATTTACAATCATAATACCATTGTTCCGTGTTACCCCAGATTAAAAAAAGACCAAAATCTGATATAAAACTTCCGAGATATAGTTATTTTCTCCGCACTTCGCCGATTTAAATTCTCGAGATCAGTTTTTGACTACCGCCCGAGAAAATCGACGAATTTACACAATGTTTTTAGTAATTAAAAATAATTTTTTTAAATTTTAAATATACACTTCCAAAAATATAAGTACTTGACTATCGAATGCCGTAAAATTTATTTCTTAATAGTTATAAACAACGTAACTGTGATTTTTTTTTTAAAAAATGTTAACTCGGTCCCTATTGGTCGTAGGGTATTAGTTTTGTTTTCAAATTTTTCGTTTTGAAATCAGCTTTTGGTATTTGTAAGTTAAAAAATGATACGATGTACAGGGCGCGCACCAGCTCTAATTGTTTATAACAAAAAAAGTACCCTATTTTTGAAGCAATAAAGAAAGGGTTAAATGTTACTTTTTTTATTTGGTTCCAAAAAATCTTAAAAATATAAGTCTCAATGAAGAGAATGAGCCCTTATAGAAGTTAAAATGTTCATAGAAAAAAAAGTTAGAGCAATAAACATTTACGGCGTTGGGATAAACAATATCAAATATCTCAGCAACAAATTAACCAATTCAGTCTTGCAATGACTTGTTTAATTCAGAATCAAAAAACCTTGCTTTTAAAGCAATAATAATATGAAAAAAAACTTATTTTGTAATAATTATTATCATTGCAAAAAAACGACATTTTTGACGGTTTTTCGCTATTTTTTAATAAACTAATTGACAAAATAAATTGCGGAATGGATCAAATTAAAGGTATTGTTAATGCCGAAAAAAAAGTATTGAATACTTATTTCGCTAAAATCAGTATTGTTGCTTGTAGAAGCGAAAAACATGTTTTCACTAACTTTGGACCTTCCTAATTTGTTTATGCAAGTTTTTTTCGTGTGTAAAAGTATATAGGCATGCTAGTTTTATCTCTGCCTACAACTTAGTATACTTTTCATCCTGTAGCAAATTTACGTCGTAAAAGACCCATTTTTCTCCCTACAGACTGGACTATAATGGTAGTAGTGAAAAATAAATGAGAATAGGGTAAAATAGGGAAAATAGAACAAATGAGGATAGTAGGGAAAAATGTGGAAAAAAGTTAAAAATAGAAAAAATATGTAAACTTACATAAAATGGATATAGAAACTGGAGAAAAATGGAGGAAAATAGAGAAAAACAAGGAAAACTAAGGGAAAGTTATAAAAAAATAGGAAATAATATAGAAAAAATAAAGAAAAACATGGACAAATAGGGACAAATATAGAAAAATGGGGAAAATAACAAAAAATAGGAGAAAGTAGGAAAAAAAAGGGAAAATAGGAAAAAACAAAAAATAGACGAAAATAGGAAAAATAAGGAAAGAAATAGAGTCGTGAAAAATAGGGAAAAATAGGAAAAAGTGTATCAAAATAGGGAAAAACAAAAAAATAGAAAAAAAAATGAAAAAGAAGGAAAAAACAAGGAGAACCAGGATCAAAATGGAATAAATAGGAAAAAATAGAATTAAAAGAAATAGGGAAAAATAGAAAAAAAACTGAAAAAATTGAAAAAAACGTAGAAAAATGGAGAAACATTAAGGGAAATACGAAAAAATAGATAAAAATTGGGAAATTTAAAAACAATAAAGCAAATTAAGACAAAATAGGGAAAAATAGAAAAAAACAGAAAAATTTTGAAAAATATGCAAAAATAGGGAAAATATGGAACAAAGGCTTAATGCGAAAAAATAATAGGAATAATTGGAGAAAAACAAGAACAAATAATGAAATACAGGACAAATATGAAGAAATAGGAAAGAAAAATACGGTGAAACAGAGAAACATGGGAAAAAAATTGTTAAAAATAGGGAAAATAGGAAAGAATCGGGAAAAATAGGGAAAATCGGGAAAATAAAGCAGAATAGGGAAAAATAATTACAAATAGGGACAGTTCGTGAAAATTAGTAAAAATAAGGAAAATAGTAAAACATAATGGAAAACAGCACTGTTTTTTCATTTATCTTTAGTATAAAAAATGTGGAAAAATTAAGAAAATTATGGAAAAATAAGGAAAAGTACTTAAAAATTGGGAAAAATAGGGAAAAATAGGATATGAAGAAACACTAAAAATAAGAGAAAATAAGGAAAAATAGGAAAATAGAAAAAAAATCGGTTGTGTCGCCCCAAAACTTTCCCGACGAGTATCCACGAATACTTTTTCAGATATTTAATGTTAAAGTTTTGACATTTTTTTATGTTTGACAGACGACAGTTGGAGAAATAATTTTAACTGTTCTGAATAGAGTTTTTCAAGGGCTTTCAAATGACATTGCATGTCAAATTCCGTGAAATATTGCATTTGTAATTTTTTGATAGTGACACTTCCGTTTGACAGATGTCGTACAAAACCAAATGGGTTCTTTCGACATGTAACCCAAATCCATATACCAAATTTCAGCTCAATCTGATTAAACGCGTGTCCTCTATCGTGGAAGAATACACACAGACAGATAGACAGACAGACAGACTTCCATCTAGAAATGGTCTTAATTATCTCAGGTGATATTTCCATCTTTGTCTCAAAATGGATATTTCCATCTTTGTCTCGAAAATTTTTTTTAGCTCGTTCACAATACTTTCCCTTCTCGGAGGTGGGTCGAGAAAGTAAAATAGATAATAATAGAGACAAAAAGTAATAAAAAAAGTAAAAAAATAGGAAGAAATAGGAAAAATAGGGAAATTAGAGGAAAATAGGGAAAACTAGGAAAAATAGGGAAAAATATAATGAACATGAAAAAGATGGAAAAATTGGGAAAAATAGAATAAAACAGGAAAAAATAGGGAAATATTGAGAAAAATAGTTAAAAATAAAGAAGAATAGTGAAAAATAGGGAAATATAAAAAAAATACGAAAAAATAGGGAAAAATAGAAAAAACAGGAAAAAATAATAAAAATGAGAAAAACAAACAAAGCTTGGTCGTCCAAGTACTAATCTCGATGAAACACCGTTGAAGACAAACAATAGGCTTTAGTGCAAAATATTCTAGTTCAAAGTTGTAGAGCATAAAATTCTCTACAACTTTTGTACTAAAAACTTTTTTAAAATTTTCCAATACTTATCAACCATGATTTTAGGAAATCCTAATTGTAGCAGTCTGCTATATATTGTGCGCACGCGCATGATTATGTCATATGAACATTGAAATATCAATTTGGTAGACGTATTCACCATTTGCTTGCTATTTAAAATTTGTTCCATAAATTAAAGTAATGCTCAGTATTTTGTAATTAAAATAATCCTATTCTCTACAAGTGACCCGGGAATGTTCTGTGGTGACACAGCCGATTTTTTTTAATATTTCCAATTTATCCCACTGTATTTCCAAACTCAATATGTTCAATCAGGTAAACACAAGGTTTGTTCCAACCCACGGGAAAACTGCAATATTATGTTTGGACTGACATGCGCAGATTGTCAAAATTGTTGTATTTGTTTTGATCTTGGGGAAAGAAGGCGGTTTGGTTGACCTTATTTTTTGTTTATTTAATAATAGTGATTTTTCTTTACTGAGTGAAATGAGTATTGATGATTCTGACGAGGACGACATGCTATTAATAGAACCTCGAATTAGAAGTGAACAATATTTAGGTATACTAAATTTATACATTGTTTTTAAAATGAAAATAATTCATTATCGATTTTAGAAGTAATTGTACATTTTTGTTTATCGAGAGATATTGTTAATAATATTTCCCAAATAAGGAGGATTACAGTCAGATTTTAGAACAATATCCGTTATAACCAATCTCGATTATCAAATAATACATTTACTAGAGTTGCGCAGTAAACAGTTTCGTTTCCAGTTGAAAATTAGTTAACTATACTCCTTAGTACCCTTGGAGGCAATTATAATAGCTTTCTTTATTACAGATCCACCAGTTGAAGGCCGAAACTCTATAGTGGTTTCAGAACTTGCCGGTAGACCAGTACGTTGTTTCTGATTGACAGCTGTTAATTTATTCCTAACAACCAGTACAGGTTTTTGTATTTTAGTTTCACTTGCTCCGTTTTTATTTTAACATGCTGGTCATCCTAATTTAGACTAAAATATTTTGCTGTTTCTTTGTCAGGGATTGTGTTAATATTCAATTTCACAGAGATATAATTTATTTTTCTATTTCTTTATTGACATGCACATATTTACTTTTATGTTTTATATATTGCTAATTTGATAGTGACTCCAACTATTACGGCTTTAGAATATAAAGTATGTAGAGAAGAGCATTTACCGTCGAGTAGGCGTGGTAATGTGTAATCAGTCGGCTATCACTAAATCCCCTGAGTATGAATAAAAGTTTGTTTATTGATTTGTTAATATTTGTAATTTTCGAAGTTTACGTTATTGTAGCATCCGCCAATTTGCAAAAACCATCCAGTTCCACCGAGCGTAAGTGATTTGTTCTTGTACTTACTATCTAATATAAGATTGTGTCGTATATGTATACTATAACAGATAAAACAATGGTCCCAACACGGCATGTCATGTTAGACTTTGTTAAATACTTGGGCTACATCCAGAAAAATTCCTGAGCATATTTACTTTTCTACCAGAAATTTTTCTATGACATCCGTTATATGATGTACTTTATCGACCGTTGCAAGTTTATTACGAAATCTAAACTGATGGTTAGCAACCAGTTCTTTCCCTTATATTTCTTTCTTTATTCTTTTCGGTCTCGGTGGCATATTCATTTATGGCTGTTTAGATTCTATGCCAATGTGGGTTCGAGCCTTGTGTCTTGTAGTTTCATTGTCAGATATTGGAACGTTTAAATGTTGGAAATGTTTAATGCGGAGCCCAGATTTTCAATCCCTCTGTGTCACTGTGCCGATGATGGTGGTTAGGTTTTCCGGGTTTTAGTACACCTATACCATATTGCACAATCGATCATGAATAAATCGTCCTGGAGCCCAATGGCAAATAATAATAATGCCCCTTCCTCGCACAAGCCTTTTGGCTTCTGGGGTTCCCTTGTAAGTGGGTCAAATATAGAGAGAGTAGTATTATTATTATTAATTTAAACAGAATTAGCAGCAGTGAGATGAACCTATATGATTTCACTCAATTTTTGGATTTACAGGTTTTGGTTTTTGCTGATTGGAACATATTTTAATTTATAATCCGCAATAATTAATTGTGTAATTTAAAAAAATACTTTTTCTTGTCAGATTTTCCCTTGGAATAAGGATATAATTTTCTTTTTCCACTACTAGTATTAGAAGATGTCATTATATATGCTGTATTCGAGTCGAGAAGTTAAATTTCTCTCCTACAAGTAGATACTTTTTCATTATCTACTATATGGTAGTAGATAATAAAAATAATTAAAGGCTAAACGTGATGTCAAAGGTAGGCGATTTTAGGAAATCTGTCAAATTAATTATACGCAACTGTCACTATGTTCGTCAAGAGAGTTTTTTTTTTAAATTATTATAAAAAATCTGATGTGGCCAGCACATGACCTCTCGCCATTTTTGAATCAAAAATTTACAGGTTGACACAAAAAAGTATGAAAAAAAATTATATTTTTGTAAATCTGGCAACAATGGCAAAAGTTTAGAAAATTTTAATGAGATGAAAATAAACTATAGGGTATTCAAAATATATGTGTAAAACTTTATTGCCGTTTTGTATAATAATGGCGTCATCACCCATAGCAACTGCCACTTCTGGTTGTGCGATTGGCACCAAAATCTAATCAGATCTAATCGAGGGTATCAGAATCCTGTATGCAAAATTTCAAATTTTTTCATTCAGTAGTTTTTGAGTTATCGTTACTACAACATCCATCCAAACACACACACACACACACACACACACACACACACACACACTAACACACACACACACACACAGACATCATCGCGAAAATATTAAAATCGTATTCTAGGGACCCCAAAACGTGTTTATCAATTGAAAACTCACTACCCAATTTTTAGCATGATTCCTATACCTCTCTTATCTGAAGGGCGAGAGGTAAAAAATCTGATGTGGCCAGCACATGACCTCTCGCCATTTTTGAATCAAAAATTTACAGGTTGACACAAAAAAGTATGAAAAAAAATTATTTTTTTGTAAATCTGGCAACAATGGCAAAAGTTTTGAAACTTTTAAAGGGATGAAAATAAACTATAAGGTATACAAAATATATGTGTAAAACTTTATTGCCGTTTTGTATAATAATGGCGGCATTACCCATTGCAACTGCCACTTCCGGTTGTGCGATTGGCACCAAAATCTAATCAGATCTAATCTAGGGTATCAAAATGCTGTATGCAAAATTTCAAATTTTTCTATTCAGTAGTTTTTGAGTTATCGTTACTACAACATCCATCCAAACACACACACACACACACACTAACACACACACACACACACACACTAACACACACACACACACTAACACACACACACACAGACATCATCGCGAAAATATTAAAATCGTATTCTAGGGACCCTAAAACGTGTTTATTCATTGAAAACTCACTACCCAATTTTTAGCATGATTCCTATACCTCTCTTATCTGAAGGGCGAGAGGTAAAAATCGGCTGTGTTACCCCAGGACTTTCCCGGCTCGACCATAGAGAATATGTTATTTATTATTATTATTTTAATTACAAAATACTAAGCATTACATTAATTTATGGAACACATTAAAAATAGCGAGCTGATGGTGAATTAATATTTAAATGTTGGTAATGATATAAGCTGCGCATGCGCACGTTATATATCATACTGCTCCAATTAGGATCTCCTAAAATCATGTGTGAAAACTATTGGGAATTCTGGAAAAATTTTCATACAATAGTTGTAGGGAATTTTAAATACGTATTTTTCTCGCCATCTAGCGGCGAAACTATGAAGAATTGGATAAAAGTTAAATAAAATTTGATGCTTTACAACTTTGCACAAGAAAATTTTGCACTAAATACATTATTTGTCCTCAAAATCAAGAAAAACTAGAGAAAACATACATGCACATTTTTTACGCGCCCTCTAGTGGCGCAACTATTGGAGATTTTAGAAAACGTTTGAGACAAAAGTTATAGAGAATTTTATGCTCTAAAACTTTGTACTACAAAATTTTTGCACTAAAGTATATTGTTTGTCCTCAAAATCAAGAAAAACTAGAGAAAACCTACATGCACATTTTTTACGCGACCTCTAGTGGCGAAACTATTGGAAATTCTGGAAAAAGTTTGCAACAAAAGTTATAGAGAATTTTATCCTCTAAAACTTTGTACTACAACATTTTGCACCAAAATGTATTGTTTGTCCTCAAAATAAAGAAAATATACATGCACATTTTTACGCGCCCTCTAGTGGCGCAACTATTGGAAATTTTGGAAAAAGCTTGAGACAAAAACTGTAGGTAATTTTATGATCTAAAACTTTGTACTACAATATTTTTCACTAAAATGTATTGTTTGCCCTTAAAATTTAAATAAAGCAAAAAATTGTTATATGTATTGATACGGAAATTGTAAGTCAGTCAGAAGTCAGACATTCAATGATCAATCCTGGCTGAATAAGTTCTGGAAATGTTTAAAATTTTAATCAAGATTGTGGTTTTTTTTTGAAGTTGAGTTTTTACCTCTCGTTTTTGTGAGTTGTCAGGAAAAATGAATAAAAAGATTGTCAAATATTAAAAGAATTTTGGAAGAAATTAATTCTTTATTTAAAATTTATTTAAATAATGGTAAGGTTGCTGAAATAATAGTGTTAAAGAAATATATAAAGAATACAGGATAGGAGAGAATAAAGCAAAGAGACACTAAAGTTTATAAGGGGTGAAGACGAGAACGTCAGAGATAGGAGCCAATCAAGAAAGTATATAAAGAATGCAGGATAAGATATAATAAAGGCAAGGAAACACTAAAGATTATAAGGGGTGAAGACGTGAACAACAGAAATAAGAGCCAATCAAGGAAGAAGAGGAGACAGGATACAGAACAATTTTTTTTTTGTTGAATCCAGCCCAGATTGAGATTTTGTGATTGGTCATCTGACTACAAAGCAGGAGCAGTGTACCATATCAGTATATTTAACCAATGTCGGTCTTGAGGACCATCCACTGTACCAATTTAAACCAAAAACTAATGGTCGCATTCTACGCACACACCGACCCTCCATACCAAATTTCAGCTTGATTGGTCAAACGGTTCGACAGTTATCGTGGAAGATTACACACAGACACACAGACAGACCATACGCTGAAAATGGTCTCAATCTTCTTGGGGAACCTCAAAATGGATATTTCCATCGATATCTCGTTTTTTTTTTTTTGCTCGTTCACCTTATTTGATGGGTCCGGGAAAGTAAAATTCGACAGCAAATAAGTACTTTTCTATTGAATTTCTCTCATTTAAAGTGAATTTTCGACCTAATCAGATAAAATAGGGCTAAGTAATTCTTTATCAGATATATTTTCGTTTGAAATAGTTTAAGGTTATGTAATAAATATCTTGATATTAATTAGTGCTATTTATGCAATAATACCTATTCTAAAATTAACCTAAAAATCAATTTAATAGTTTTTCAAATCTAAATGTCAAATGAAACGAATTCTTCATGTTTTCATCGCTACATGAAAGTTTTAAAATTCACAATGCAATTAACATAATGAAATGTCAATTTAATTGATAGAATATTCTCATTCAATTGTTTTCACAAACTGCTTCTCTGCCATTAAATTATTTTCAAATACATTCCCAAAAAAATCCAAAAAATATCATTGCAAAGATAATTAAATGTTCTAGTAGTGGAAAAAATAGTATATAAACCACGGTAGAGAAGATTTTTCTCAGCCTCACAACTTATTATCCCTAGATGCTTTGCATCTCGGGATTTAATTCTATTTTCTGCAATATTCCTACTTGGTATATTTCTTCAAGTTCCTCGTTTTGTTGAAAGATATTTTCTAAATATGTAGCAAACAGGCACCATTTTCCTCTCGGATGGCTGGAATTTATTTCATTGGCCTGTTCAATCTTTTTGTAACTTTCCAAAATGAATAATATGTGTTTTGATCGTTAGTTAGTTTGTTTTATTGATTTCCTTAATTTTCCTCTTCAGTTATTAGATCTTTGCCCTGGCTTTTTTTGCCAAGTCAAGTATTTTTTTATGCTAGTTGATTTCAGTTATTTTCATTTTGACTTATGATGTATTATTCCATGCTGCTTGCTGAATGTAAATCATGAGTTTTACTGATTTATGTTTTAATGTTCTATTACCATAAAATTAACCCCCTCCGGTCTTTTTGAGGATTACTCTTAATATATATATATAGGTTTTTATTTTCTCTCTTTTTTTGTGTAGGTGATCAGTCCTAATTTTAAATGTAGTGTATTTAAATGTTTTGTAAATATTATTAAGCTCCAATTTGTCTCTCTTATTTCTGGCAATAGAGATTCGGGTTATTCACAACTTTTAATTTTTTAATGTGGGGTCCATTTCAGCGCAGCGGCCAGTTATACCAGAATTTAATCCTTTGTCGCTTCCAAAGGTGTAGCCCTTCTGATCGTGAAAGCTGGATTAATGGTTCCAGGAAAATGAAATAGGAAAATTTGAATATTAAATAATATTTGTAATCTTTTTATTTTTGGGTTATTCCTAGATAGAGTTTAAAAAATATATTCGTCTACGTTTATTATTGTTATAGTTTCTATCGTGTCGAAAATATCATTTCCAATTTTAAATTTAAAAGCTACTTTATGGTTGATAACGACTGTGACCAAGAGGCCTTTTAATTTTAAAACTTAAGACCAAATTACCGGTGGGATTACGAAATCCCGTTGCCAAAATTGA
This sequence comes from Neocrepidodera transversa, assembly GCA_963243735.1. Taxonomy (NCBI): domain Eukaryota; kingdom Metazoa; phylum Arthropoda; class Insecta; order Coleoptera; family Chrysomelidae; genus Neocrepidodera; species Neocrepidodera transversa. The sequence continues at coordinate 22,551,519 of OY725347.1, read as the reverse complement.
CCGCTAAGACCAACCCCCCCTAATTTCACTATTTCTCATGCTTACCTTTATATTAATAATTTTTTCAAGTCGAGGTAGTACTGTTTTAGAATTTAGTGTAATAAAATATAGTGGTACTTGACCTCGTGTGTCATTACCTCATTTATTTTATTCTTGTTCGTGGTGAGAAAAATATAAAAAATATAAAGACCTGTGTAAACGCTTTAAATTGTCTATGCTAAAAAAAATTTAAACAAAATTTGTGACAGATTCTTGAAAACTCGATTAATCAATAAACTGGTCATGAATTTAAGAAAATGTTAGATCTGGAATCAATTAAAATTTTTAAATTGCACTCTGAAAATATTCACTACAATTATTTATATTTAGAGATCTTAACTTTTCTGTGCTTCTTCCTAATTATACTCAAGTCTAGTCTGGGTCCTAGTTGTTTCGTAAAAATAATTACTCTAATTTTTTTCCCATTTCTGGCAATAGAATTCCGTGGTTTTTGTTGAGAAAATCTAAAAATCAAAAGACGCCTGTAAAGATTTTATTTTTCTTAAGTCAATTAGTAAATCAAATATACTATAAAATATAAATAAATAAAACTACAAATTTATTTGATAAATTAAATGTTTTGAACACTGCTCTGGATTTAAAGTGCTTTGTTTATGTGCAGATTCATAAAAAACGGAATATTCAATAAACTGGTCTTTAATTATGAATTTACGAAAATATTTATAGACAATTTCAGGATTTATAAAAGATCTGGAATAAATTAAAGTTTTTAATTTGCTATCGGAGAATATTCGCTAGAATTATTTATATTTTAAGATACTGACTCAGTTTAATTTTGAATGTGAGACTTTTATTAAAAATATTTTCTTATTCGTTATCAAACTAATTTTCAGAAAAATATTTGTCAGATTTAACATATTATTTGCTTTCAGGTGACTAATTTTGTTCAACATTTAGGTTGATTCTAAAATGAATTTTTTATGTGATCGTAAATTTTGGAAATAATAGGTTGAATATTTCTCGTTGATACGTTCATGAGTGTCGGTTTATTATTATATTTATTGGTATTTCTAGTAGTCACACTCATAGGTGTTGGTCATGGAGCATTTAAATATTGATTAGATTTAAGGCATTTTGTTGCGTGGGTGAAAAACCTTTATAATTGCCCCGGTGCTTAAGGTTGGATAGATATAACTTGCCAAAGAAATTATTTATTGATTTAAAACATATGCAAGCTTTTACTTAAGCTGATTTTATACGTCTTATAATTATACCCAGTGCTTCTTTTAAACCAGATAAAAACGTTGTTAAACTTTAACCACTATTTTAGATGCATTATAAATCTCAGGAACATCAACAAATTAATTAAAACTCTTTTGAAAAATTGGTCGTAGAGGTCCCTAGAAAATCCCACTTGCGTTACACTACCTAACAAAAGCATGGGACACTTACGTCCCTAAAATTATGTAGGTTTTTAAAAAAAATATTTATAACTTTCATATTATTATTGAATTGAAGGCATTAGATTAAAAGATAAAGCTACGTAGGTCATAACTCACGCAGATGAAATGTGACTTATGACCATTATCGCAAGTTGAATACTATACTTTATCTACGACTATAACAATAAATACTTAGGTGCAACTATAGATGAGAAAGAACTTTGTTCACAAAATACTAAGTGAAATTACAGAGTCACCTTGCTATTCGGTTCGTAAATAGTGTATAGTGAATTTCAAGAATCTTTTACGTATTGTAGACCGCCAATATAACAATTTTAAAATCGTTTACTTATACATTCTATTCCAGTTGTTATAAAATCTTTATAAAATTTCTACGAGAATGGAATGTATTTGTCGGCATTAAAATTTTCAAAAATTTACTGCACACTATTTACGTACTGAAGTATAATAGCATCCTAGAGAGTAATAATAACTCAGTACCTTTGTATTCGGTTCGTAAATATACATTCCTTGCCATAACTCTCGCTATTTGTTTATGGATACTATTAATTGCTCAAAAACAGTTGAATAATTAAGATATGACTTAATTGAAGTAGATAATAGTATATTATACACCAAGGTCGAGAAGTAATTTTTCTCGGCCGAGCATTATTATTATGCGAAGCATCTCTGGATAATAAGTTGTGAGGTTGAGAAAAATCTTCGCTACCGTGGTTTATATACTATCTTTTCCGCTACTAGAACATTTAATCTTTTAGAATGATATTTTTTGGATTTTTTTGGGTAAAAAATTTAATGGAAAAGAAGAAATTTGTGAAAACAATTGAATGAGAATATTAAATAAATTAAATTGATATTTCATTATGTTAACTGTACTGTGAATTTTAAAACATTCAAGTAGCGATGAAGACATGAATAATTCGTCTCATTTGACACTTAGATTTGAAAACCTATTAAATTGATTTTAAGGTTACTTTTAGAATAAGTATTATTGCATAATGCATAAATAACACTAATTAATATCAAAATATTTATTACATAACCTTGAACTATTTCAACGAAAATATATCTGATAAATAATTACTTATGTCTATTTTATCTGATTAGGTCAAAAATTCGTTTGAAATGTTAGGAATTCAATATAAAGTGCTTACTTGCTGTCGAATTTTTTGTAATAATTAAAAAAAACCTCTTGACAAACGCAGTTGCGTATAATTAATTTGAAAGATGTCTGTTACATATCGGAAGTTTCTATTTATTTGTCATTTGTTATGTAGTATATGATACTGATTTTAGAGTGATTTGGTAAAAGCACCAATATTTGACTGTAGGCCGAGCGAGGCACACGTGGATTCTGTAAAATGAGATCTCGAGACAGAATTCAACGTCGTGAGCACAGAGAATTTCTATATCTAGTATAAACGATCTTGTACCTACCTTTTTCTGTCGAATAATCTTCAATTCGTAGCCATGGTGAAGGAGGTCGTAGCCACTATTTTTCAAACACTTTAGGTTACGGAAGTATAAATATTATCATTGACTGAAACACGACATAAAGACTAATTATTTTTATTGGCGAGAGATGTCTATATGCATGACCATAAGTTGGTCCAAATTACTAAAGAAACAATTAAGAGAGAATTAAAATGACGTTAATTAATCGTTAAAGAGCAACACCTACCCAGTTCCCTATCAAGCGGACTCTCATAAATAGCTAGGCGCGTAAGAAACTATTATTTGCTTAAACAACCCCGTAACCATGAAACCCGAATTTCAGGTGAGAAACTTACTCTGAATATTAATATCTAAAACAACTGCTTATTGGAAAAAGAACCGATCCTGAGCAAAGTTGGAAATTAACTAACTCAAAATTGGAAGTAATTTTCAAAGTTACAAACGAAATTAGTGTCAAACAGCGAAAGGCTTCAGAATTGGTTCGACCCATAGAAATCATAATATATATACTTAATGCTGGTTCCATTTAGTTCCACAGGGAAAAGCACGCCGCATATGCAAGTGTTTAGCAATGTGCGCATGCGTATCATCCGTTTATTTCAAGTAGAACGTTGCCAAGTTCCTTAATCTTATCGATTGAATTTGAAGTCTAATTCACTGGATGTCCCAATCATGTCCTTGTACCGCGGTACATAAAAAGGACATACCTAGGATATCCCTGTGTTGTTAGGGATGATGCTTGGATGCAGACTTTAGGAAGGAACCCCGTCGTAGAACATCTGAATGAGAAGAATGCTTTTCGATTTTTATTGATTACAAACATGTCTATCCACTCACACCATGAAATTGGTTATTTGTATAGCAAAAGAACTATTCAACATTGACTAGTCATTAATGAAATCTTGTAAGTAAACATTTTATGCAATAGAGCTAAAAAGCAATGACGTGTTAAAATATTTTTTATTAAATCCAGTTTATGAATGTCGAAGATCAAACCTAATTTCGAAAGAAAACTAATTCGAACATTAATATCCTATTTTTTCCTAGGTTCAGTTCCATATACATTTGATTATGGATTTTTACACCTTTATATTTACGTCTATTTTGTCAATAATCCCAATATAATAAATATTAGCTATGGTTAAAATAGCTGTTGAAAATTACCAGTGAATTCAATGCAATTTAATGACTCGGAACAAAATAGAATTTTAGATCTGATATCTTCAATAGACTCATCCAGTGATTTTTTTTATATTTTCGTTTTATAATTTTGGCCTACCATAATACATTGCACCGGGTCCAGCCCTTCTGAGATCGATCCTGAGGCTGTAATTAATTCTTAAAATTTGAATTTTGGGGCTATAGTGGCTCGTGACATGGCCCAATTGAAGCAGATTATATTTGGCTATGTTGTCATATCGATAAAACTGGCAACTCTCGTTCTCATTTGTTATATGATTAAAAGAAGGAAAGAAGTATGTCAAATTTTTCTACAAACGAACAACGCTAGAATCTTGGCAATGCTGTAGAAAGTAAAACTTTAATTATTGGTCAAGGAGCAGCGGCATTTTCAAAATATATTAATGACTTTTTATTGATTTTTACCTCTCGCCCTTCAGATAAGAGAGGTATAGGAATCATGCTAAAAATTTTGTAGTGAGTTTTCAATGAATAAACACGTTTTAAGGTCCCTAGAATACGATTTTAATATTTTCGCGATGATGTCTGTGTGTGTGTGTGTTAGTGTGTGTGTGTGTGTTAGTGTGTGTGTGTTAGTGAGTGTGTGTGTGTGTTAGTGTGTGTGTGTGTGTTTGGATGGATGTTGTAGTAACGATAACTCAAAAACTACTGAAAAAAAAAAATTTAAATTTTGCATACAGGATTATTATACAAAACGGCAATAAAGTTTTACACATGTATTTTGTATACCCTATAATTTATTTTCATCTCATTAAAATTTTCGAAACTTTTGCCATTGTTGACAGATTTACAAAAAAATAATTTTTTTTCATACTTTTTTGTGTCAACCTGTAAATTTTTGATTCAAAAATGGCGAGAGGTCATGTGCTGGCCACATCAGATTTTTTTTTAATTAATGAATATTATAAGAACAATGAAAATGAATATAAGCAACTAGGTTCTTTAAGCTATTCATTCATTAATATAAAACCAATAAATTCGTTCCTACTGAATAAGTCCATTCAAGTTTAACAATAGCATAATATTTTATTAAAGCCGACCATATTCAGAAATAAACTGATGGTGCGCATGCGCATTAACGACTATTGTGAACATTTTACAACACTTCTGTCCAATTGAAATAACATTGTATAGTAAGTATATACATTAAGATTTCTGTGGTTCGACCCCCGTAAGCCTCCCGGTACCACCCTTAACCTTACTTGAATCTAGAAAATCAGAAATGAGAGCATTTTACTAAGCGAACTAATAAGGGCGTATCCCTTTTTATTACAAATTTGACTTCCAGTAAGTGTTGCCCTCTGGGCAAATTTGAAAGAGTTTACTTGAATTTAATTATGCGATATATCAGCGACTAGGTATGTAATTAGAATCCGCGCCATATAATATTAAATCTGATCTCTCGAGACAGGTAAAGCTCGAGTTACAAGGCGCTTTATAAATTCTTCTGTAATCTCTTCTCCACACAAGAAATATATCTTTCCCATATTTGTTACGTAATGCTGGTGCTGTTGACGTGAAAATGACCTAGGGCTCGGGTTTAACTGGATCCCTTTATCGACGAACAGACACAGCAACATTCTTTTCAACTGCATATCTCCTTCTGCATGCATCATGTACGGAGACTTTTTATTTCTTGAAGACCACATTTTTCACTTCCTTAAGTGCCAGAAACTACAACCACTTTGTCTTCCAGTACACATAAGCGACAGAAAAAATAACCGCTCGGTAAATCCGACATCCCCTGCAAAGTTTATTCACGATCACACTATATTTTCAGCTTTTATTTCACTGAGGCCCGAACTTAACGATTTCAACAGAAAAACTACAGAGTAGCAGTAATGTAGCAACAGAAATAGATCCGTCCACATCAGCTAATGTGATACTGAAAATACAAAAAAAAAAGAATTTCGCAATAGATTTTCAGGGTTGCAAACGTAGGTATAAAGTGCTCTCAGGAGATCTAACAACTTATAAAAAAAAAGTCCAGAACTTTCCTGGCTAGGCTGTATTACATAAATTTATGGATGTATTACATTAATTTATGGAACAAATTTTAAATAGCAAGCCAATGGTGAATACGACTACCGAATTGATATTTCAATGTTCATAATGACATAAGCAGGTGCATGCGCACAAAATATAGCACACTGCTACAATGGGGAGTTCAACAAAAATATAACCTCACGTTTTTTCTTTATTAACAGTTAGAATTAATCAAATAAAACCCATTGAGTTTAATTATCTAACGTAATTTGAGCTAGATTTTTGAATAAATTAATTTAAAAATTCAAATTTTTATTTATTTGAATATGCCGCCATTACGATCGTGACGTCACATATGTGCAATGAAGTTACCGTCAAGCCGTTAACTGCAAATGTGTAAAGAAGAGAATAGGAATCAAAAACAGCTGTTAAATCTCACTTAAACAGACAAAGATGGAGAAAATCATTATATGATAATTAGATAGAGATAAAAACTTGGACCTATCCACTGTGAATCTGCATTCAAAATCAAGAGAGATAAATAGATATAAGATTTCGCTGTTAGATAAAGAAAACGACTATTTTAATGAGATCAGGTAATAATTTGCTGTTTGGTACATAAGTGCTGGGCACAAGCGTTCCTGATTAAGAGAAAGCGTTGAGGTATCAAGTTTAACAGTTTTTTGTGTAAATTGGGTATTGCAAGATACACTCACATCTTTCACAGGCACTTCAGTTTGCTGATAATTATCATTGATATCAGGCAAACATTGTGTTCCCACACTCAACTTGGTATCTAATACCTCTTCACTTGTTTTACTCGTGGATGGTTCACTTTCAGAACAGGTATCAAATTTCCTTTTCTTTGTATTAGATGCTTCTGGCAAATCGAAAATATGGGGTTCAACATTTTTTTTTTTGATAATAATTTTGCCTCGCATCATTTTGAATTTCATATAATTCTCCATATCATTCTGAAACTAATACAATGTTTATGAATCAACACAATATTGAAGTATGTAAGAAAGCATACATTATTTTATGTAAATGCATTTAAATACTTATGTTAAAATGATCTTCGCAATAGAAATAAGGGGGTTATTCTGTAACGCCTAACGATATCGTTAATGAACGATTATCGTTACCTGACGATGTTTCTTATTCTGTAGCTAAAGATTGTCGTTACTGTACGATAAAATGTATCGTTACTGTACGACGTCGGTGGAGGTGTCTTTATTAACGTTAGAATGTCGTTAGAAAAGAATTGAGGGTATAACCGATTGACAAATGCCAATTCTTCCGTTTTGCTTTTTACATAATTGAAGTGAAATTATCCATCTAATTATACAAATACATAATGAATGATCAGGAAGAACTAGTTGAGCTGGTCAGAGAAGAAATATTGCGTAGGTAAAATGTGTGATTTTTGTAGTGTACATTTATGGGAAATAAGTATTATTTTAGACAACAACATCGACATGGTCTCAGAATACTGAGGGATACAAGCAATCCATTTGAATTGCCAGATGTGCTATTCAGACAGATGTATCGTTTGAATAAAGAGGCAGCACGAGATTTATTTGATAAAATTGCAGGGTTCATGTTGCCATCACAAAGAAACACAAGAACACCACCTGTCATCAGGGTAACTTTATAATAATGATGTATTATTCTTATAATCAGATTTTCTTCGATTTTTTCCATAGTTTTTCACAACTTTATTATTCCTTGCACATGGAAGCTATCAGAAGCCTGTAGGCTTGGATAGAGTCAACAGTTCTTCTCAGCCAAATGTCAGTAGATCTGTTAATGAAGTGGTTGATATTGTAGTAAATAATATTGTGCGGAGATATGTGAGGTTTCCACAGACAGCTGATGAAATATTCCACACAAAAAATGGGTAATTGGTATTATGAGATCAACATACATGACATTTTTTCTCATAACATTACATTTCTTTGCAGCAACTTTCGTTTTTTGGGCACAAAACATTAAAATAATGTTGCCAACCTTCGCAAATTCCACTTAATACCAAGTAACTAGATTTCGCTCTAACGACATACATACTGAATAAGCGTTAGGAATTTAAGGTTCAAAATGTCGTTGAGCAATATATCGTTACCCTAACGACATCGTATGTTAACGACAAGTTACTGAATAGACCGCTAAGTTGTGTTTTTATTAAAATTAGCTTCAAACCAACGCCTAAAGCCTATTGTTTGTCTTCAAAGTAAAAAAAGGCAAAAAGCCTAATTGTGTATATTTTTCGCCATCTAGCGGCAAAACTAAGGGGAATTCGAAAAAAGTTAAAGATAAAAATTAAAGGGAATTTGGTGCTTTACAACATTGCATAAAAAAAATTTACACTAAAGTGTATTGTTTGTCCTCAAAACTTGGAAAAAGTACGGAAAATATACATGAACATTTTTTGCGCGCCCTCTAGTGGCGCAACTTTTGGAAATTTTGGAAAAAGTTTGATACAAAGATTGTAGGAAATTTTATGCTCTAAAACATTGCACAACAACATTTTGCACCAAAGTGTATTGTTTGTCATTAAAATTTAAAAAAAGGCAAAAAATCTTAGATGTGTTTTCATTTAATGTCGGTCTTGAGGACCTTCTACTCCACAAATTTAAACCAAAAACTAATGGTCGCATTCGAGGCACACACCAACCAAATTTCAGCTTGATTGGTCAAACGGTTCGGCAGTTATCGTGGAAGATTACACACAGACGCACAGACAGACATACTCTGGAAATGGTTTCAATCTTCTTGGGGGACCTCAAAATGGATATTTCCATCAATATCTCTATTTTTTTTGCTCGTTCACTATACTTTCCCTTTGATGAGACCGGGAAAATAACATCGTAGTTACATTCACGTTTGCGATGTTTGATGTTGATAATGACTGGGCTAAATGCAGATATTCTAGTTTAAAATTTGACTTATAGCAATTTAATAACAAACAATGATAATGTTAAATAAAAATCCTTTGAGAACATTTTATCTTATATCAGGATTTTCTCAGGTACTAATTTGTACTGTCGGACTAATAATCTTTATTTGAATTGGAAATTCGGAACCTTTGGTTTTCAACAATGTTGAAGAATATCGTCATCACTAACCAAAACTACACTTTTTTTCTACTCACGTTTATCATCAATTCCTGATGATGCTAACATAGTTAGCGAAATGTACGTAGACTGATAAAAATGTGTAGTTTTGGTTAGTGGCAACGATATTCTTCAACATTAAAAATCATAATTTAATGTGCACATAGTTCCACAGGGCTCAATTTTGGGACCTCTTTTATGCTCTGTATACCGGGTGACAATGATGTTAGGGTACACTCAATAACTTATTTAATTTTAAACCTAAAGGATTTAAATTTGGGATAATTATATTAGATCTAATTATGGATATTTTTACCATTTTAGATCGAAAATATCACTTCCAGTTTTTCCGGAAGTGGTACCAACTTTCTACTTTTCAATGGTAATCTGTATAATTTTGTCAACTATCGACCATATTTGTTGAAACATAGCGCTGAAATGAAAGAAAAAGTGATTTTCCTATAATGACCTTGAAATGGCATTATTAATGAAGAATAAATAAAATAGGCCTTGAATTAAATATAGTTAGGGCGTATATTTCTTACTCACAAATAATTTTTTAAATTTTTAGTTTCATTTTAAATCTAAACAATTTCAAATTTTTATAAATTTTGCCATAATTCATTAATGCTTCTTTGATTTTTTTCTCAATGGAACTACCCATTTTTTATTTTCGTTCATTAATTGAACATATCTTAAGTTTTAAATTTCAATTAGCAAATTGAAATACATAAAATAATGTAACATGAAAAAAACATTTTTAAAAAAGTCCTTTTTGCTAATAAAAGCGGAAGTGATATTTTCGATCTAAGCTGGTAGAAATGTTGATAATTAGATCTAATATAATTATCCCAAATTTCAATCCTGTACCTTTAAAATTAACGAAATTATTGAGTGTACCCTAACATCGTTGTCACCTAGTATATAGATATCAGCTTCTCAGATAATAATGAAATTATTAAAAACTCTTTTAAAAGTTTAAAATATCTTCCTGTAGAAACGCCACTGCACTTAGCATATAGACCTCACAAATCCCGTAGGATATTTTTAGCTGCAATGATTTCCCGTTCGGTGTTCCTGCACTGCCAACAATTCATACCGTTTCTCTTTTCTTTTTAGAGAGAATTTAAAGTGTAAACATGGGTAACGTGCCTAGTTCGTATTTCGAAGAAAAAGACGAAGACCCCTTTTGGATCGACGACGTACGAAGTGTAAATAAGTCTGGATCTGATTCAGACGCAAAATCACGAACGATCGCGAGCCAAAATCGAGATTTGGCCAGTGCGAAATTAAATTTTAGTGAAACTGGTGAGTTTCTTTCTGTTTTTATTATTTTTACTTTTAACTTTTAAATAAGTTTGAAAGGGTGTTTGCTATTAACCAATAACCTATGGAAACTCATCTACGTGAGTCTTTTTTTATATTGACTGTCGTCGGCTAATATTACAAAAGTCGCAAGTCATGTGCACTAATTTTGGAGAACGACAAAGTGTTTCTTAATATATAACGTTTATCATTTTTTCTACCTAATATATTTAATTAAATTGAAAATATTGTTCACCGAAAAGAAAAAAATATTTATTTATACACTGTGTCCAAATTTTGATGATAATGTATTGCTATTTTCGTTATTCTAATAGATAATGTTTCAGAAATTCTAAAATCGTGCATTTTCGGAAACACCTCATATTTCTTCAATTTGAAAAATATAAATATGATGGTCTATATTTTTATGGATTTAACTTATTACCTTTTAATTCATTTTTAAAACGGCTAGAAGTAGATTTATTTTGCGCAAATCTGTAACGTATTTAAGATAGCTTATTTTGAGGTGAAAAATTGAATATTTCCATGCTTACGGGAAGTACCCAATTTCCCATGGGTTTAATAATGAAAGCTAAACAAGGAGCGACAACTGGCAAAGGGTATTGCAGCATTTTTGCTGACGCATTATCATGACTAACCCATTCAATTTGAGATCTACTATAAACCTGTCTGAATAAAGCCAATTTGAGGCAAAAATTTCAAATTTTTAATAAAATTAATTTTTCTTTCTACTAAGCACTAGATGGCTCTGAGGCAAGTGATGATACGTAAAACAGAAAAAATAAACAATTTAATCTTTCTGACAAAAACGTTTCGTTTTTTATTCTTAATTTTTTCAAAGATGCATATATATACAGGGTGTTTCATTGGGAAAGTGACATACGTTAACTGCAGATAGGGGACACCTAAACGATCTCAAAAATCCCATACTTAATGGGTCTTACTACTTTAATAACCAAGATACAGGGTGTTTTATCTAGTTTGCCAATTTATTGCATGGTTCATAACTTTCTAACCACACTGTATACTTTCATGATATTTGGCGGGCATATTTTGTTTAAAGTGCCCAATCGATCAATAAATTTACAATAAAAGAAATCCAGGTCCGGATTCAAAAAAAATATTATAAAATATTCCGACACAAAAACAATATATCAGATTTTTCTAAAAAAAATTCTGTATTTGCAAAAATCAGGAAAAAATTTACCTTCACCTTACAGACAGGATTAGGAGATGAGGAAGGTTTTCTTTTATAACGTGAATATCACCCACTTATTCAAAAATATTATTGATTATTGCACCACAAAACATAATTATTCGTTTTTGGACGAGATCTCGCCTAATATAGCAACTAAAATTATGCGGGTTATCATGATATTTAAAATATTTATTAGAAGAGCCCTTTTATGCTACTTTTATTCAAATTTATCTAAATAAAAAGTTAATAATCGTATCACTTTTACTTAAAATAATTTTAAAAAAATGCCACAGACGCGCTCTTAAAAATTAAATACAGAATCGATTGTTGAAAACCGCAGCTTAGTATCTGTAATATTAACGGAGCGCTCGTCCAATAACGATAAGGGAGCGAGCATCCAAAAACCAATACAGACAAGATAACATATGACATTGGCGCATTACAAAGATTATAACAATACCTGCTTTTTTTGAACATACTGTATTTGAAAACACTGCGTATTTTCACTTGATTTTGATTGGATTTAAAAAACTTAATTCGTAACGTATAAATTATTTCTGTGAACAATCTTTCCAAATACCATTCAAAGTGAGAATTTTTTTCTGTTTTAGAAGATAACAACAAAATGTTCTTAAAAAATTCTCACCTTTACCCTTGATAACAAATTTAAATAAAAAACAAAAAACTACTTTTATCTTTAGTATTTATAATGTTAATAATAATTTTTTGTGTCAATAAGCGTCACAATAGAAGTCTTGACACAACACGTTTTAGAAATTATTTTTCTAAATAAGTATATAATTAGAAGGTTTAATACAAAAGAATCGAATAAAATACCTACGTAAACATAAACTTTGCCAACATTTTTAATTCTAAATAGAAATATTATAGTGAGTAGGGTATCGACCTGAAAATAGAAAGGTGCGTAGTTTTTTTCTCGATTAAACGGTTATTTTGTAATTTAGTTAATAAATATTTAGTTAATATTTTGGGGTTATTCAAACAGTAGTGAATGGGAAAAAATAAATCCTTTCATGTTGGACAGATGCTTTGGTAGTGTGAATTTTTAATTCATAGTCAGATGGTATATTAAAAATAAGGTGTTGGAGATCAGAATTAAAAAGGTAGAGCTTAAATATTTTGGTAATGAGATAGTGGTCCTACCTGTTAAAAAGAAATTTTAAGGGATAACGGAACTAAAAAAATTTAAATTAGCAGCATCACAAGAGGAAAGCGGTAAATCAGAAAAACGTTAGAAAATCTGTATCAGCTAGAAGTAAAAAATGTTTTTTTTAATTTTATTTGATTTTTATTTGGTTTAATATACGTAGGGTAGGATGTTCCGGGACTAATGGGAAAAAATTCGGGAGGATATAGCTTGAGCTAAAATAATGTTAGTAGTTCATATCAACCTTTTTCACTCGGGTCCTCGGTTTCGAATTATGGGCCTCCAAAATTGGATTTTTAAAATCGTTTTTATTTTTTATTTTCGTACTGTTTATTCGACCTTTATAAAATTTTCTGTATGATTATAATATACGTGTATGCTTATTTTGGACGTGTAAACAGATTCACAGTATTGCCTTAAAGACAGGGACCTACTAGTCGTAATAGTTAAGGATCCAAAATTTTTGTATTGATGACCCACCCTGTATAAAAAATTTAAAAAGGGCTTCCTTTAAGAAAAGATACTCTTGTTAGAATTCGTAAAATTAGCTGTTTGGCTGATATTTGCATTTTATTAATACATTGCGTACCAATTTTCGCATTCGCCATTTATTGTAAGGATAATCCCAGATAACTAAGTAAAACTAATTTAAAAATGCAATGCCCAAGATTCACCTAATGTAGTCGAAATTAACAATTTAGTGATAGTAGAAGGTAACAACATTAACAAGTCATTTTAAAACGTTTTAAAATTTTTTATAAATTTCATCAAGTGGCCTTACGCTCCTTTCATGTCCGTAAAGCCAGCAGGCACTTGACGGCAGAACTACATGAAATATTTACCAAAATTATCGGCTTTTTATCGGCTATTTAAATGCCCAAAAAATAATTTTTCCGCTCCAGTATATTTTTTTATTTTGAAGGTTCTGCTAGCTTTACCGTAAAGCTAGCAGAACCGCAGAGAATTTTAAAAACAATTATACCAAAATTATCGGCTTTTTATCGGCTATTTAAATGCCCAAAAAATAATTTTTCCGCTCTACTGTTTTTTCTTATTTTGAAGGTTTTGCTAGCTTTACCGTAAAGCTAGCAGAACCGCAGAGAATTTTAAAAACAATTATACCAAAATTATCGGCTTTTTATCGGCTATTTAAATGCCCAAAAAATAATTTTTCCGCTCTACTGTTTTTTCTTATTTTGAAGGTTTTGCTAGCTTTACCGTAAAGCTAGCAGAACCGCAGATAATTTTAAAAACAATTATACCAAAATTATCGGCTTTTTATCGGCTATTTAAATGCCCAAAAAATAATTTTTCCGCTCCACTGTTTTTTCTTATTTTGAAGGTTCTGCTAGCTTTACCGTAAAGCTAGCAGAACCGCAGATAATTTTTAAAACAATTATACCAAAATTATCGGCTTTTTATCGGCTATTTAAATGCCCAAAAAATAATTTTTCCGCTCCACTGTTTTTTTTTATTTTGAAGGTTCTGCTAGCTTTACCGTAAAGCTAGCAGAACCGCAGATAATTTTAAAAACAATTATACCAAAATTATCGGCTTTTTATCGGCTATTTAAATGCCCAAAAAATAATTTTTCCGCTCCACTGTTTTTTCTTATTTTGAAGGTTCTGCTAGCTTTACCGTAAAGCTAGCAGAACCGCAGATAATTTTAAAAACAATTATACCAAAATTATCGGCTTTTTATCGGCTATTTAAATGCCCAAAAAATAATTTTTCCGCTCCACTGTTTTTTTTTATTTTGAAGGTTCTGCTAGCTTTACCGTAAAGCTAGCAGAACCGCAGAGAATTTTAAAAACAATTATACCAAAATTATCGGCTTTTTATCGGCTATTTAAATGCCCAAAAAATAATTTATCCGCTCCACTGTTTTTTTTTTATTTTGAAGGTTCTGCTAGCTTTACCGTAAAGCTAGCAGAACCGCAGAGAATTTTAAAAACAATTATACCAAAATTATCGGCTTTTTATCGGCTATTTAAATGCCCAAAAAATAATTTTTCCGCTCCACTGTTTTTTCTTATTTTGAAGGTTCTGCTAGCTTTACCGTAAAGCTAGCAGAACCGCAGATAATTTTAAAAACAATTATACCAAAATTATCGGCTTTTTATCGGCTATTTAAATGCCCAAAAAATAATTTTTCCGCTCCACTGTTTTTTTTTATTTTGAAGGTTCTGCTAGCTTTACCGTAAAGCTAGCAGAACCGCAGAGAATTTTAAAAACAATTGTACCAAAATTATCGGCTATTCAAATGCCTAGAAAATAATTTTTCCCCTTCCAACATTTTCTGCTCCAGTTTTTTTTATTTTTAAGATTCTGTTAGCTTTATCGTAAAGTTAGCAGGACCATAGAGAATTTTAAAAAGAAAATTATAAAATAAGAATGTACATATTGTACAAAAACTAATGAATAGTACAAATACTAAACATCAAAATTAATGAAAATTATCCTGATTAAGCCAAGGCCCATTTTAATTTCTTTTAAAATTCCATGCAAATTTTGATTAAAATAAATTTTCGAATTTGAATGTGGCAATAAATTCTACTATATATAGGGTAGTACACCGTTTCTGACCAAATTATTGCAATTCCGCGCAGATTTGCTATGTGTACAGTTAGTTTAAAATTACATGCTAAAAAAAAGTTATTTATCGAATACATTTATTTGCGTTGACATATAACAACAAACTCTCTTCATTTTGCTGGTAAAGCTAACAGAACCTTAAAAATAAAAAATACTGGAGCAGAAAAAATGTTGAAGCGAAAAATTATTTGAATAGCCGATAATTTTGGTATAATTGTTTTTAAAATTCTCTGCGGTTCTGCTAGCTTTACGGTAAAGCTAGCAGAAGCTTCAAAATAAAAAAATATACTGGAGCGGAAAAATTAATTTTTGGGCATTTAAATAGCCGATAAAAAGCCGATAATTTTGGTATAATTGTTTTTAAAATTATCTGCGGTTCTGCTAGCTTTACGGTAAAGCTAGCAGAACCTTCAAAATAAGAAAAAACAGTGGAGCGGAAAAATTATTTTTTGGGCATTTAAATAGCCGATAAAAAGCCGATAATTTTGGTAAATATTTCATGTGGTTCTGCCGTCAAGTGCCTGCTGGCTTTACCGACATGCTCCTTTCACATTATACGATTTGGTTCGTCCATTTAAAAATCGTACGTTAAAATATTTTCAGTCGACTGAAGAAGAGCATAGCCCCATTCACATTACACGATTTCAATCCAGCACGATTTTTAATCGTGTTGACAGCCGTCCAGTGCCACTGGAATCGTACGTTTATTTATCGTCCGTCTCACGCTCCTTTCACATTATACGATTCGGCTCGTCCGATTAAAAAACGTACGATTTTATGTCGTGTGCATTGTGGTTTCATATTATACGAGTTTTTGCCGTACGATTTTACTTGTTTAAATATTAATTTATTAATAAATACTTTCCATGTGCATTTTTCTCTATATCACTAATCTCATCACAATCTGATTTCAGTGCAAAATAAAGTTCCCTTCAAGCATTCCATGCCGCGATTCGGTCTTTGAAATATCTAAAGTTTTGTCCCGCACAATACAGATTTGGATTCAATAAGCGAAATTAAAACGTTAATTTCTTTTTTAAGGATATTTTAAGGATTTTAAAGTATTTTTAAGAATTTCTATAATTTCTTAAGATTTTTAACGATTTTTAAATTTTTTTAAGAACTTAAAGGGATTTTTAATGATTTTTTTAAGCATTTTTGGGATTTTTAAGGATTTTCAAGGACGTTTAGGGATTTTTAGGGATTTTAAAAAATTTTAAACTATTTTAATAGATTTTAAAGTTTTTTTAAGGATTATTTTAGGATCGTTAAGAATTGCTTAAGATTTTTAAGTAATTTTAAAAATTATTACGGGTTTTTAGGAATTTTTAAGAATTTTTCAACATTTTTTAAGGATATTTTAAGGATTTTGAAGTGTTTTTAAAAATTTCTAATTTTTTCTTAATATTTTTAACGATTTTAAATTTTTTTTCAGAATTTTAAGAGGTTTTTAAAGGTATTTAAGGATTTTAAAGGATTTTTAATGATTTTTGGGATATTTAAGGCTTTTCGAGGACTTTCAAGAACTTTTAAGGATTTTTAAGAACTATTTTGACGGATCTTAATGTTTTTTAAGGATTATTTTCGGATCTTTAAGAATTGCTTCAGATTTTTAAGTAATTTTTTAAGTCTTTTTAGGGATTTTTTTAAGAATTTATTCATTATCTACCAAAAGCAGAGGAAGTATAATTTATAATCCAGAAAGAGATAATTGGTATTTGTTATTTTTGGTGTCGTTACATATTTCTTGTTTCTTTTTTATTGTACTATATTGTTCTCCAATTTACTATAATAATTTAAGTGCCCTTACTATAACAGCTTCCAATACAGTTGGCAACGTTGTACCGGACGACTAAAAAACGTATAATGTGAAAGCGCTCATTTAGTTATGTGTACTACAGAGATAGACGGACGATAAATAAACGTACGATTCCAAATATTTTAACATACGGTTTTTAATCGGACGAGCCAAATCGTATACTGTCAAAGGAGCGTTAGGAATAGCTGTCAGCCGTCTCAGTACTTGTCAATAATAATTAATATCTAAATTAAGTCACAATGGCAGATTTCACGTTTATTAAGTATGCAGATATGAATTTAATGTACGGATTGGCTTCTCGAAACTCTTTAGAGGCCAGAAGGCTTTATGCTGAAAATTTTCCAAACAGAGCGTTGCCAGAAAGGCGAATGTTTGAGCGTGTCAATCTCAGGTTACGTGAGACAGGTAAGAGTAGGTAAATTAATTTATTTTCCCTGCGGCTGCTTAGAATATACACAAAAACGCACTGTCAACTTGCCTCGAAAAACGTCAATTTCAAACAGCTTGTGTAAACCTTACACACGCAGTATGCAAAGTAAAATGACAATACAACTACTCATAATAATATAACATATATCAATAAATTGAGATTAAATCTAGCATGCGGACACTGTCACTACTGACAGTTCTCATTTCTCATTAAAATAAAGTCAAATTTATTGCAAATTTAGAAAATAAAGTGGCAGCCGTAGTAAAAGTATAGTGTGTAATACATGTGAAAAAGCACTTTTCACACTTTATGACTTGTGGCACTCGCCTTTCAGGCTCGTGCCACAAACCGTCACATGCGTGTGAAAGGTGATATTTTCAACACTTGTTGCGCAATATACTATCGCATGTTGTACAAAATCAAATTTATAACTTTAGGAAGTTTTTTGGCAAAAAGAGTTGAAGAAACCGTATTAAATGCAGTTGATAATGGTCCATCAGCGAGTGTACGAAAACTGTCAAAAGAACATAACGTCTCAAAATCAGTTGTGCATACATTTCAAAAGATCAACTATTATATCCTTTTCTCGTACAAAAAGTACATAGTATTATCCCGTACGACTTGAGTATGCTCAGTGGTTCCTGCAACAACCACAAGTAGACAGTACATTTATCAGTAATGTTATTTTCACGGACGAATCCGGTTTCACCAGAGATGGAGTCATTAATTCTCATAATTTGCACTTATGTGATGATGAGAATCCACATGGTATTATCCAAACAAAGAACCAACATAGATTTATAGTAAATGATTGAGCAGGAATAGTGGGAAATCATTTAATAGGGCCATACTTTATTGACGGTATTCTAACTTGCTAGAAATATTTAAATTCTTTGCAAAATGAGTTTTGGAAACTATTTGATGATGTGTCACTACAAGCTTGTAGGAATTTATGGTTGATACATGATGGTGCCCCTTCTCATTTCAATATAGTTGTACGGCAATATTTAAATACAATGTTTCCTAATATTTTGGTCGGGGAGGCCCGTTTCGATGGCCACCGCGACCACCAAACGCCAATTTTATGGATTCCTTTTTATGGGGTTACCTTAAAGATTTAGTGTTTTCAACACCTGTGCAAATAAGACAAGATGTAATAGACAGAATTGTTTTTCACTGTAGTGCTATTGAAAATAATCCGGGATTGCTTTTTCAGGTCCAAAGAAACAACATTCGTAAACTTAGGAAGTGCGTGGACTTGGGAGAAGCTCATATTGAACATTTATTATAATAATTTTACTTTTTTGTTGATTAGAAATTAGTTTTAGGTTCATAACTTGTATTTCTTGACGTTTTGATTGATTTTGAATGAAAGCAACTAATTACGTTGTTTGCATATCTGTTTAGCTTGCATTAAATGTAGTGTTATTGTTGCTACGTTCTACAATCGCTAAATTATTTGGTTCTACCACATTAGGTATATAAATATTTTACATGACTGCACATAAAATTTTTTTTTCATATTTTCTAAAAAAAATACAGGTTATAATAGTAGATGTAGATATTATTGTAAAAGCAGTATTGTTTCCAATAAATTACAAAAATATGGGTTAGTACGATTTTAATTATTTAGAAAAAGCAATATTTGGACTTAAATATCTCAAAAATGGTTAGATTTATTGAATAGGTTCTAAGAACAAAAACTGCTTAAAAATGATTTTATACAATATGTTCTACATTTAAAAGATCGTCCCATCAAAAAAAAGTTTTTGAGCGCTGCGCCATCTACATTTTGACATATTTTAAATCAATTTATATCCAAAACTGAAGCTTCCTCAGTGCTCTGCACACTGGCTTTTACAGAGTTAAAATATCTCTATTAATTTTCAAAATATCTAGGGAGTTTTTATTGATATATTATTTACAAAATTTGACATATAAAAACATTTGAATGTAGTTTTTGTCTATTTCCCAATATTTATTACGAAGGCAGTCGAAACTTTTTTAAATACTTAAAAATAGTGACTGGCTTGCATTGCCAAGTCTAGTTCTTTTTTATATACATAAAAATAGTGACTGGTTTGAATTTAGACCTTTTTTTAAATAACTAAAAAATAGTGATTGGTTTACATTTAGCTCAAGCTAATCCTTTAAAAAAAAAAACTAACTAAAAATGGTGACTGGTTTGAATTTGGCGCAATTTAGACCTTTTTTTTTAAATAACTAAGAAATAGTGACTGGTTGAATTTGGCTCAAGCTAATCCTTAAAAAAAAAACTAACTAAAAAATTGTAACTGGTTTGAATTTGACGCAATTTGGACCTTTTTTTAAATATCTAAAAAATAGCGACTGGTTTGCATTTGGCTCAAGCTAATCCTTAAAACAAAAACTAACTGCAAAAAAGTGACTGGTTAGTATTTGGTTCAAGCTAATCCATAAAAAAAATCTGATGTGGCCAGCACATGACCTCTCGCCATTTTTGAATCAAAAATTTACGCGGTGGCACAAAAAAGTATGGAAAAAATTTACTTTTTTGTAAATCTGGCAACAATGGCAAAAGTTTAGAAAATTTTATTGATACGAAAATATACTATAGTGTATACAAAATATATGTGTAAAACCTAATTGCCATTTTGTTTAGTAATGGCGTCATCACCCATAGCAACTGTCACTTCCGGTTGTCCGATTGCCACCAAAATCTAATCAAAATCGTGTATGCAAAATTTCAAGTTTTTTAATTCAGTAGTTTTTGAGTTATCGTTACTACAACATCCATCCAAACACACACACACACACACACACACACACACACACACACACACACACACACACACACACACACAGACTAACACACACACATACAGACATCATCGCGAAAATATCAAAATCGTATTCTAGGGACCCCAAAACGTGTTTATCTATTGAAAACTCACTACATAATTTTTAGCATGATTCCTATACCTCTCTTATCTGAAGGGCGAGAGGTAACAACTAAAAAAAGTGACTGGTTTGAATTTGACCCAATTTAGACCTTTTTTTAAAGAACTAAAAAATAGTGACTAGTTTGCGTTTGGCTTAAGCTAATCCTTAAAAAAAAACTAACTAAAGAACAGTGACTGCTTTGAATTTGGCGCAATTTAGACCTTTTTTAAATAACTAAAAAATAAAGATGGTTTGTATTTGGCTCAAACCAATCCTTAAAAAAAAACTAACTAAAAATTAGTGACTGGTTTGAATTTGGCGCAATTTAGACATTTTTTTAAATAACTAAAAAATAGCGACTGGTTTGCATTTGGCTCAAGCTAATCATTAAAACAAAAACTAACTGCAAAAAAGTGACTGGGTTGCATTTGGCGCAAGCTAATCCTTAAAAAAAAAATAACCAAAAAAAAGTGACTGGTTTGAATTTGACCCAATTTAGACCTTTTTTCAAAGAACTAAAAAATAGTGACTAGTTTGCGTTTGGATTAAGCTAATCCTTAAAAAAAACTAACTAAAGAACAGTGACTGCTTTGAATTTGGCGCAATTTAGACCTTTTTGAAATAACTAAAAAATAGTGACTGGTTTTCATGTGGCTCAAGCTAATCCTTTAAACAAAAAATCTGATGTGGCCAGCACATGACCTCTCGCCATTTTTGAATCAAAAATCTACAGGTTAACACAAAAAAGTATGAAAAAAAATTACTTTTTTGTAAATCTGGCAACAATGGCTAAAGTTTTGAAAACTTTAATAATACGAAAATAAACTGTAGTGTATACAAAATAAATGTGTAAAACTTTATTGCCTTTTTGTATAGTAATGACGTCATCACTCATAGCAACTGCCACTTCCGGTTGTCCGATTGGCACCAAAATCTAATCAGATCTAATGTAGGGTATTAGAATCCTGTATGCAAAATTTCAAATTTTTTCATTCAGTAGTTTTTGAGTTATCGTTACTACAACATCCATCCAAACACACACACACACACACACACACACACACACACACACACACACACACACTAACACACTAACACACACATACACACACACACACTAACACACACACACACACACACAGACATCATTTCGAAAATATCAAAATCGTATTCTAGGGACCCCAAAACGTGTTTATCCATTGAAAACTCACTACCCAATTTTTAGCATGATTCCTATACCTCTCTTATCTGAAGGGCGAGAGGTAAAAAACTAACTTAAAAGTAGTGACTGATTTGAATTTGGCGCAATTTAGACCTTTTTTTAAATAACTAAAAAATAAAGATGGTTTGTATTTGGCTCAAACCAATTCTTTAAAAAAAAAACTAACTAAAAATAGTGACTGGTTTGCATTTGGATCAGGCTAATCCTTAAAATAAATAAATAAATAATAGTTAATGGTTTGTATTTGGCGCAATCTAGTCTTTAAAAAAAACACATAAAAAAATTAACTGGTTTATTTATATTGATCTTGAAAAATATCGTCACCACTAACCAAAAATATAATTTAGCATTTTTTTAAATGGCAATGATAAATGGAAAATAATCTAAGCAGGGGCAGATATATTCAATAAAATTTGTAGTTTCTTTTTATTTGTCCAATAAGAGCAGTCAATATATTCTTTGAAATGTCTTCTTAAAAGTCACAGAGCGAATGAGATGATTATTTGAAATAAAATATAAATTTTGATGACGATGTTGGATTTTCTTAAAAAAAAAAACTTAAATTCTGCCAACCCTAAGAATAGAGATTAAATGACGTATAAAACACATGTAAAAATTTTGGCAATACCCACAGCTATTTCACAATGTACTACGCTTTGTAATTTATTGAATTAAAAAACGAATAACGTTGTTTTAAATAAATTAGTTGTACCTAAAATAGGCTACATATCAGATAAAAAAAAGCTTTTCTTATTATTTTCTTGGATTATCATCATCACACAAATCCTAATCGTTCTAGATTGATAGTCTTAAAGCCAATTTTCTTGAGTTAAATATTTTTATTACAAGTTATTATTTAGTCCCAATATTGTTTTTATTATTCGGTTTGTCTGTCTGTCTGGATATCTCTTATTTCTGACATTTTTACATTTTTTCAAGTTCTTGTAGACAATTGAAATCTAACCAAGATTTATTTCGATCTATTTTTTTGTTTAGCTCATCAGGAACAGGGTCAAAATTTCTGCCAAAAAGATTAACAATTACATGTATACAGGGTGTTTTTTTAAACAGTTTCCACCCCCGATTTAGGCTTACCCAATAATTTTTGGCAAAAATGGCGAGACACGTCGATTTTTGATTTGAGGGGGACAAAATTTTTGATAACAAACATCACTCTAACGTCAACCCCCTTCACCCCTCGCCCCTCAACTTTAAAATTTAAATAGGGAACATACCATGTGTGGCACATCAGGGAAAAGGTAATTCAATGCAGAATTTAAATCACTAAGATTAATTTTTTTACTACCCCCCTGAACAGAAATACAGGGTGTTTTTTCCTACCCTCACTTTACTCTCGCACAATAATTTTTGAGAAAAATAGTGAGACACGTCGACTTTTGATTTAAAGGAAACGAAATTTTTGACAAAATTTTTCGCTCTACCTTAACCCCCTTCACCCCCACCCCGTAACATGAAAATTTGAATGGGCGATACACCATGTGTGGCACATCAAAGGAAAGGTAATTCAATGCAGAATTCAAATCATACCCTTTGTCCACTGCTAGGACAAAAAAACATTACATAATCTGTATCAATAATGTTAACAGTTTATTGTTAGGTATTTAAAAGAAGGTAAAAATAAAAAAAAAATGCAGCAATTGCTCAAAATGTTGTCCATCGTGTGCTAAACAAAAGTCAAGTCTGTCTTGGAATTGTTGTCTAACATTTTGAAAAATTTCCCTAGTAATGGATTGACATTCTCTTACAATTCGTACCCGATGTAGGTTTAGTTTTGTAAATTACTGACTTTAGGTGACCCCAAAGCCAGAAAACGCAAGGAGTCAAATCTGGAGATCTCGCAGGCCATTCTATTGCTCCTCTTCTACCGATCCAACGTTGTGGGAAATGGTCATCTAGCCATTGTCTGACTGGTAAATGATAATGAGGACCAGCCGCATCTTGTTGAAAATGTAATAGATTTTCATCTAGAGCAGGATTTCTTACTTCATCTACCTGCTTTTCAAGCTCCTGAGTAATTAGCGGGTCAATAGTCATTTCTAGCATTTCTAGGTATTTTTGACCAGTTAAATTCTACGAATAATGGCCCAATAATTTTATCGCCCAGTATGCCAGCCCAAACATTAAGTTTTTGAAAATGTTGAGTATGCCATTCAACAAAAACATGAGGGTTGTTGTCACTTCAGTAACGACAATTATGTTTATTCACAAACCCGTCAAGAAAAATGTGCACTCATCCGAAAAACAAATATTTTGAACTATAGCGTTATCAATCAATGCGAGCATTTCCTCACAAAATTGAAGTCTTCTATCCGGATCATCTTCATGAAGTTGCTGATGGATTTTGATCTTCTAAGGTCGATATTTATTATTTTTTAATACTTGTCGAACTGATGAAACTGAAAGTCCAGTATTAGAGGCTACTTTGCGAAGAGAAGATGCTGGTTCTGCAAAATTTCCCAGAACTTCAACTTCTGTTACTTCGTCAAATACCCTAACTGCCGTCCTTTTTTTATTTACTACAGATCCAGTTTCCTCAAACTTCATAACAACTTTTCTAATATAAGTATGACTTACTTGCAAACCAGGATGTTCTGCATTAAAAAGAGTAGCAGCTCTTCTCGAACATCTGTTCGCGGAGCCGTAAATGAAAATCATTTCAATTCTCTGTGCTCTAGTGTAGATCATTTTCAATGTTTATTTGATAAATAATTTTAAACAATTGAGTTTATAGGTTGGTTTTGCCAAAGGTACTCTTATTTTTTGTAGAAACAAAAAGTGAATTGCTGATAATTCAGAAAAATAAACGAACAAGTTCCTAAAAAGTACCTTAATAGTGCCGACTAGCAAAAAATTTGAAAATCCACACATTCAGAATTGTAAGAGAACCTCAATAAATTAATTCATAGGGAAATTTTTCAAAATGTTAGACAAGAATTCCAAGACAGACTTGACTTTTGTTTAGCACACGATGGATTTTATTTTTACCTTCTTTTAAATACCTAACAATAAACTGATAACATTATTGATACAAATTATGTAATGTTTTTTTGTCCTAGCAGTGGACAAAGGGTATGATTTGAATTCTGCATTGAATTACCTTTCCTCTGATGTGCCACGCATGGTGTATCGCCCATTCAAATTTTCATGTTACGGCGTGGGGGTGAAGGGGGTTAAGGTAGAGCGACAAATTTTGTCAAAAAATTCGTTTCCTTTAAATCAAAAGTCGACGTGTCTCACTATTTCTCTCAAAAATTATTGTGCGAGAGTAAAGTGAGGGTAGGAAAAAACACCCTGTATTTCTGTTCAGGGGGGTAGTAAAAAAATTAAACTTAGTGATTTGAATTCTGCATTGAATTACCTTTTCCCTGATGTGCCACACATGGTATGTTTCCTATTTAAATTTTAAAGTTGAGGGGCGAGGGGTGAAGGGGGTTGACATTAGAGTGATGTTTGTTATCAAACATTTTGTCCCCCTCAAATCAAAAATCGACGTGTCTCGCCATTTTTGCCAAAAATTATTGGGTAAGCCTAAATCGGGGGTGGAAACTTTTTAAAAAAACACCCTGTATATATTCTTGAGGTATATAAAAAAAGTACAATATATTTCCTTATCTCATCAAAATTATTTATTCTGGTTCTTCTGCTTATTTTGTCAGTTTTGTTTTTCTCACATGCATGATGTCACTTTTGATACACAAAACGTATTTTTGAGTTACTATTCAATTTTTTTAACAAAATAAATTGTGTGTTCTCTTCCTGTATATTAACTACTTGAGACAAACTGTATTGTATCAACACAAAGAATAAATTGAAAATCGGAACCAGGTTTTTATACATAAAAAAGTACTTACTGCCTATTTAGTTCAAATAAACAAATCAAAGAAGATATTTAATATTTTAACAAGTTTTTCATTACTTTTTAATTTTTTTTACCTCTAAATTTTTGGATATAAAGTTAAGAAAATATTTAAACAATACATTCTATATACTTTGACTAACTAATCTTAAAGTTTGACTAAGTAATCTTATAAATGTTTTCTTTCTTTACTAATTGTATCAAAAAATTTTTAATAATATTTAATATTTTTTCAGAACTTTCCGAAGACAATAAACAAAAGCTGAACGAATTTAAATTAGAATTAGCTCGGAAACACGAAAAGAAAAGACTCATAATAGAAGAAAAGCGCAAAGAAATGGATGAATTACGGGAAGAAGTCGAAAGATTAAAACGTGAAAACGAACAATTAAAATCGACGACCAGTAATGAACAAATTGAAATTTTACGCAAAGAAAACGAAGAACTTCGATCGCTCCTTAAAGAAAAATCATCAATTATTGAAGAAAGTGAGATTATAATACGCAGAAATCACGAATTAAGAATCAGTATTGTTGATATGCAGAATGATCTACAAAGATTAAATAATGAAGTTTTAAATTTCGATAATGAAAGACAAGATTATCGAAGACATGTCGTTGCGCTTAAAGACGTGATTGCTGTTTCGAAAAATATGTTGCAGATCAGAGAATCGCAATTAAAAGAGGTAAGAATTTTTTTGTTTTACTTTTTTACTTTCCCGACCCACCTCCTAGAAGGGAAAGCATTGTAAACGAGCTAAAAAAAATTTCGAGATAAAAACGGAAATGTCTATTTTCGGGTCCCCTGAGACGATTAAGACCATTTCCAGATGGAAGTCTGTCTGTCTGTGTGTGTATATTCTTCCACGTTAGAGGCCACACATTTAATCCAATTGAGGTGAAATTTGGTATAGGGGTTTGGCTTACCCGTCGGAAGAACCAATTAGTTTCTGTATGATATCTGTCAAACGGAAGTGTCACTATCAAAAGATGGATGCAATATGTCACGGAATTGGACATGCAATATGTCCAAGCCCTTGGAAAACTCTATTCAGAACAGTCAAAATTATTTCTCCAACTGTCACCTGTCAAAAATAAAAAATTTGAAACTAACATTAAATATTTGAATAAGTATTCGTGGATACTCGTCGGGAAAGTTTTGGGGCGACACAACCGATTTTTTTTCATATATCTTTCTATTTTTTCTGTTTTCCATTAATTTTTCCGACTTTCTTTATTTTTGCTTATTTTTCTTACTTGTCCTTATTTAAAGTTATTTTTCCCTATTTTGTCCTATTTTCCTTATTTTACCCTATTTTCCCTATTTTAAACTTTTTGCCCTATTTCTCCCAATTTCTCAATATTTTCCCAAATCCTGTTTTGCTTAATTTTTCTTATTTTTTCCCAATTTCTCCCTATTTTTCTCTATTTTTTTCCTATTTTTTAATTTCTTTACCAAATTTCTCTATTTTTAACTTTGTCCTATATTTGTTCCTATTTTCCCAATTTTTTCGCCATTTTTCCCTGTTTTTCTCTATTTTTTCCATATTTCCCCATTTTTCTCTCTTTTCCTTATTTTTCTATTTTTCCTTAATTTTCTCAATTTTCCCTATTTTACCCTATTTTTCCTATTCTTATCTATTTTACTTTCCCGGACCCATCAAAGGGAAAGTAAGGTGAACGAGCAAAAAAAAAATTGGGATATCGATGGAAATATCCATTTTGAGGTACCCCAAGAAGATTGAAACCATTTCCAGCGTATGGTCTGTCTGTGTGTAATCTTCCACGATAACTGCCGAACCGTTTGACCAATCAAGCTGAAATTTGGTATGAAGGCTCGGTGTGTGCCTGGAATGCGACCATTAGTTTTTGGTTTAAAATGGTTCAGTAGAAGGTCCTCAAGAAGGACATTGATTAAATACGCATGTAACAATTTTTTACTTTTTTTAAATTTTAAGCACAAACAATACACTTCAGTGCAAAATGTCGTAATACAAAGTTTTAGAGCATAAAATTCCCTACAACTTTTGTCTCAAGCTTTTTCTAGAATTTCCAATAGTTGCGCCACTAGAGGGCGCGTTAAAAGTGTGCATGTATGTTTTCTCTAGTTTTTCTTGATTTTGAAGACAAACAATACACTTTATTGCAAAATATTGTAGTACAAAGTTTTAGAGCATAAAACTACCTACAACTTTTGTCTTAAACTTTTTCCAGAATTTAGAATAGTTGCGCCACTAGAGGGCGCGTAAAAAATGTGCATGTATGTTTTCTCTAGTTTTTCTTGATTTTGAGGACAAACAATGCATTTAGTGCAAAATTTTCTTGTGCAAAGTTATAAAGCATCAAATTTTCTTTGATTTTTATGTTTAACTTTTTATCGAATTCCTCATAGTTTCGCCGCTAGATGGCGAGAAAAATACAATTTAAAATTCCCTACAACTATTGTATGAAAACTTTTCCCAAACTCTCAATAGTTTTCACACATGATTTTAGGAGATCCTAATTGTAGCAGTGTGATATACAACGTACGCATGCGCAGCTTATGGCATTATCAACATTGAAATATCAATTCGGTAGACGTATTCACCATCGGCTCACTATTTTAAATGTGTTCCATAAATTAATGTAATGCTTAGTATTTTGTAATTAAAATAATAATAATAAATAACATATTCTCTACGGTCGAGCCGGGAAAGTTCTGGGGTGACACAGCCGATTTTTTTCCTACTACCATTACCCGCGTAAGTGCATCAACATATAGATATACTTATTCTATGTAAGCCACTATTTTTCACCCTTTTCTACCCCTTAAAATCAAAATGTCAGTGGGTGTCTACATTATGAACAGAACATACTATTAAAATTTCAACTCTCTGGGTTCAGTAGATTTTGCTGTGCGTTGATTCTATGTCAGTCAGTCAGGATTTTGCCGTTTATATTATAGATTTAAAAATAAATAAATAAAGTTTAAAAACGTTAATCGTTATTCAATACCATATCGATGAAGCTGATGCTAAAATGATTCCCGGCGACATATATTCAGACAACTTATCATACTTTATTCTTACTCGCATCATTCATATATTCATATTTTTATTTGTTCCTGTATATTTTTTCTAATCTTTGTTTGTGAAAATGCCTGTAATTATTTATTTTATGGTTTTAATCATTTACTGTCAGTAGATAGAACGTCCTTTAACTTTAACGGTTCTGTAACTAACGACAATGACGTTTAGATTGTGACAATTGTATAAGAAATCAACTTGTTAAATTTTATTCTAAACATCATCGCCTTTAAAGTTAAAGGACGTTCTATCTACTGACAGTTAGCCTGATTTTATTTTTATTTTGTGTCCCAATTCTCCTCATTCCAACATTTCTTTTCAACAATAATCATATTTCTAAAAACTATTTCACTTTTAATTTAACTATTACAGTTTTCATCATCATTATCTTTTTCCAGCATATTTCTTCTTAAGTAATTTTTTTTTTGTTTATGTTATCTTTTTTATACAAATAAACAGTACACTTTTTAATTTTTGTCATGTGTATATGTCGCATATGTATGCGAGGAGCGATTCACTCGAGGATAGCTGATTTTTTAAGTCAGATCAATATGAAATCACAGGCTTATGAACAAACTCAGAGATGTTTAAAACGCATATATCATACTTTGACAATTTAACTTAGAATCAGTAGCATCAGTAGAGAATGAGCAAAATGAACGGGACTCAGTGGATAATCGGTGCAGCTCGGCAGTGTGTTGAACCAAGTTGAACTGAATCAGCCGCAATTAGCAAACGCGCGAACGAAATGAGCCAGCATGAGCGGAATGAGTCAGTGTGAGCAGAAATGAGCCAAATATGGGCTCACTTTCCATTTAGCGCGAAGCTACTGGAATCAATTCTGCCTGATCCTTTTTCTTAAATATTAAGCCCTGAATTAAGCAGGATCAGACCAATATCAACAAACAATGTAAGGAAATTCGGAATTAGTTCTTAAGTGAATAGTCCCTCACTTATATATTTTATGATATAATTATAATTGTTTACAGAATATTAAATACAAAATACGGTTTTTTTCATTTATTTATTTATTATCATTTTAGTTAAAAGAAAAAGTGGAAACCATAGAAAAATCTGTAGCTGATAGAGAAACGACCATTATGTCCGCAGACTTAAAACAAGAATACGAACGTCAAATAGGAAATATGCGACACCTTAGGGTCTTATACGAAGATAGACAAAGAGCAGAACGAAAGGAAAAGGAAGAGCTCGCATCTCAACTCGAAGACGCAAAGAAAGATATTGAACAACAAAATAAGAAACACTGGTAAATATATCTACTAAATTATACTAACGGTTTATCTATACTATAAATGACACTATTTTTATCACTTAGAGTCACTTTTACAAACTCTGTATAAGTGTTATACTAGGAATAAATGTATAGCCCCGTTTATGTACCTTAACCATAGAATAAGCTTTATTCGAGGTTTGTAAAAGCGGTCCTTAATAGAAAACCTTTTGCGAAATCTTAACAACTTTTTTACGGAGATGCATAATTGAATTCCAGAATTTATAATTCGTCTTAATAATAGCCGAGTTGAGTCGCGGAGATGGGTAAATTGAGTACCGGGCCTACCTGAGTTAGTAGGGATTCGTAATCTGATTCTAGAATATTAAAACTAAAATTCATTTTATAACACATATAATTTTATGCAATTTACAAATATTTACAATATTTACAAAAACATACCTCTACCTATAATAACATGCTAAATATTCGTTTATTTAATTATTTTAACAACCCTGATCAAAAGTGTCCATAGGAGCAAGCTTCAATAATCAACAGTTTTTTTCTACAGAGTGTTGAATTTTAAAATACCATATTTTTACTACGCCATTATCAATCTATTTCTAATCATTCGTTATTTCTTTAATGCCACATACGCATGTTCACTTACTCTGTTCAAAATTGCAAGAAGCTACAGGGTGAGTCAAGAGTAACTGCATCGAGAAAAATAGGCCAAGTAAACTAGTTTAATTAAGAAATTCTCGCTAACCCTAATCAAACTTGTAGAATTAATCCAAAAATATTTTGTTTTCTGAAGCTCTCTTTCTGAAATATATCTAAGCTAACAGTTTAATTCGAGCAATTAAATTTTTTTTCTGAAATTATTTTAATTATAATAAGTATACCAGATACCTAACATAAGCAAAGTATATTAACTACAAGTAGTAGTAGATTTAATTAATACTAACGGCAATTTTTCATTTCGCACAAGATCGGCTGTAATCATCGCAACATCGTGCACAGCTGTAAGTAAATGGTTGGCTTTTGGCGTCAATTAGGTCTTGGATGATGACTTGTCGATGTTATGTACAACAAAATAATACAATCACCGTTCATTGCACAGACAGCTAGATTTTTTTATTAGTTTTGTGCTACAAAGTGTGGTTTAAAAATGGAATTTGAAGTATTTCTCATAGAATGGGGGCTCGGAGAATTTAGAGGTAAATTTTACAAAATAACCATATTACAATATCCTCTAACAAGTTTTGTTTTGGATAAACAGAATTTTTATTTTAAATACGTAGATTTAAATAGAATACATCCTTATTTTGCGTTTTGTGTTTTGTTCAGACAAATTGGATTATTGGTACCTATATTCTACCAAAGACAAAAATAATTAAAGAATATCGTGTGATTAATTTGTAAAACTTACCTCTAAAGCGGTTCAGAAATTTCCCGAGCCCCCATTCTATGAGAAATACTTCAAATTCAATTTTTAAGCCACGCTTTTGTAACACAAAACTAATAAAACTTGTCACTATACAACTGTTAATAATTTGTTTAATTGTATTAAGTAAAATATTTAATACTCCCAATAATTTTGATTCCCAAGATGATTAATTTTTGGTTACCAACGGTAACTGTTTTCTATTTGTTTAATTACCATAAGCTAACTAACAATAATGATTACAATTAAATACCTATTTATTGTCGTATTAAAGTTTTTATCTACTATAATTAAATTCTTAATAATGCTGAATAAACTTTTTCCTCAGTGTGGGTGCTATTTCCATGGTACCTGATATTTACGTTTCTAATAGTATAGGAAGTAGTAATGTTTTTGTATACTACATAAAAACAACTACCATTTAAGAATAATCTGTCACAACATATACCTTGTATACAGGGTGAGTCAAGAGTAATGAAATGTGCATGACCATTATTTGGTGAGACGATCTGTATATGTTGTTATATGTCACATGTATTTATACACTGTCTAGCTAAAATAAAAATAAACCTCACATATCTATAGCGTGTTTTAAAATGTGTAACATGAAAAGAATTGTGCAAAATTGCATTATTTTAAAAGCAGCTTGTTTTTCAAATTGTTTTAGCTTTGTACCAAATTGTTCCAGAAAATTATTCCTTAAACTTAAATACAAAGGATGGAAAACTCAAAAAACCATTTTTAGAGCTAGCTCCCAATTATTTTTATTTCAATTTTTTTTTGCACCAGATTATTCTTGTTGTTCTCAACATTGTTCCAAATTTTCATGTCTTAAAAAAAATTATTTCAAGCCCAAAATCAATAAAAACCATTTGGGTCCAGCCCCCATTATTTTTTTTAAAAGTTTTTTTTTTGTTGTACTAGATTGTTCTAGTTATTATTAGCATTGTTCCAAATTTTCATGTCTTAAAAATATTATATAAAGGTTTGAAGGGAATATATTTTACATTCGAATCTGTAATTTAAAATATTTCCTCTAAAAGGTCATACAAAAACAAAATTATTTATAGCCAATTTAAGAATGAAAACAAAGAAAACCAAATAAAAAATATTTGCAACATTTTATGCTTTGTAGATAAAATAAAACGCTTTACAATACTAACTGATATCAAAACAACTAGTACAATCTGGTACAACAGAAAAAAGTCGAAAAAAATAAATGGGTGGCTAGCTCTAAATGGTTTTAATTGATTTTGAGCTTAAAATAATTTTTTTACGATAGGAAAATTTGGAACAATGCTAAGAACGACTAGAATAATCTGATAGAACAAAAAAGAATTCGAAAAAAAAAATAAAGGGGGACTGGACCCAAATGATTTTTATTAATTTTGGGCTTGAAATAATTTTTTGAGTCATGAAAATTTGGAACAATGCTATGAACAACTAGAAGAACCTGGTACAACACATGAAAATTTGGAACAATGCAAAGAACAACTAGAATAATCTGATAGAACAAAAAAAAAATCGAAAAAATAAATAAAGGGGGACTGGACCCAAATGTTTTTTTATTAATTTTGGCCTTGAAATAATTTTTTAGGACATGAAAATTTGGAACAATGCTAAGAACAACTAGAAGAATCTGGTGCAACACATGAAAATTTGGAACAATGCAAAGAACAACTAGAATAATCTGATAGAACAAAAAGATTCGAAAAAAAAATAAGTGGGGCTAGCTCTAAAAGGTTTTAATTGATTTTGAGCTTGAACTAAATTTTTTTGAGACATGAAAATTTGGAAACAATGCCAAGACCAACTGGAACAATCTAGGACAACAAAACAAAATTCAAAAAAAAAATAATGCGGGGCAAGCTATAAATGGTTTTAATGGATTTTGAGCTTGAAATGAATTTTTTTAAGACATGAAAATTTTGAACAACGCTAAGAATAACTAGAACAATCTAGTACAAAAAAAATAATGGGGGACTGGACCCAAATGTTTTTTTAATTAATTTTGGGCTTGAAATATTTTTTTAAGACATGAAAATTTGAAACAATGTTCAGAACAACTATAACAAACCTACAAACAATGTGGAACAACTTTCAAAATATTAAAATTCGAAAAATGGGGGGATAACTTCACGCACACACATCTACATCTAGGGTGGTGTGAAAACGAGTCTCGTCTTTGTTAATTTCCAACCCACATAACCTAACACCTAGAAAATACCTCCACACCTTCTTATTAAGTATATATTGTTTCTATTTTTTGTTTGGAGTACTTAAATATATTTTTCCTACGATCACTACCCAAAGTAGGCTTTTGCACACTAAAATCTAACCGCAAAGTTGATGTTTTCCGTGATCTGTCATAATTTGACATTATTGTCGCTCTAGCGCGTACTTTTCCGCTCGCCTGTTTTCATTTACAATAAACTAAAGAAAGGTAGTAAATAATAGGTATATTAAAACAAAATGTAGGACAGGCTGAATATTTTAGTTGAAATATTAATATTTGAAGATATTTCGAACGAAATTAAACTTTATTTTATAAAATTTATCCAGTAAAAATATAACAGTCAGAAGGTACACCTAGATACACCTAGGTACACCTATATGCAATAGTGATTGCATATTTAAGTACCTACTTACTATTTTCTGCAAATAGTAGACTATGAAATTAATGAAACGTCATTATTTCATTTTTAGTTTATGAAGTGTATTTTCATGTTTTTTTAATTATTTTGTCTAAAAATAATGTGATCGTAGAAAAAATCTTGTGTGCAATTCGAGCAGAAAGTGCTTTGCCGCTTTGGGCAGATTGCCCGCGCTCCGCTACGCGTCGCGCGGGCAACTCTCTGCCTCAAGCAGCAAAGTATCACTTTCCGCTCTTAATACACAAATAGCTATTTTCTAATATGTATTTATAAGAATGTTCAGATATAGAACATGGAATTATTGATTAGGTTTCTACTATTGTATTCGAATTTTCGAATATATTTAAAGAAATAGTTTCGAGTAGTAATATCTACAACGTTTGATTTGTTCTCTTGATATTTTCGTTTTATTTTAAAAATATATTCCAAAATGTCTATCATCCGCCTCTATAATCAGTAAATCTTTGTAGTAGTTATCAAAAACTTTTTTAAGTGTCTGGATAAAAATGATTTTCATGTGTAAGGTATTTTTTAGAACATAGTTATTATTTCATCCAGTTATTTTAGAGATATCTAAAAAATATTCTTTGATGCTAAATCGAAACTTATATAGATATTTCAATATATAAAATACTTAAGTTTCATAGTACGCACCAATTAAATATCAGTAAAAAAAAATTCTAATATGATCATCTATACATCTATTTAAAAACCGTTGACATTGGACACTTGAACACCCTATATCTCTAAAACGGGTAATTAAAATATGTTCATATTTGGAGGATATATCTGACAGTTCACACCTAGTTCGCCTAGATAAAATAATACGAAATTTCAACGACGAACTTTTGGAACTTTTTAAAACACGCTGTAGATGTGTTAAGCATTTTTTTGCACATTTCATTACTCTTGACTCACCCTGTATACCAGGTATATGTTGTGACAAATTAGTCTTAAATTTAGTTGTTTTTATGTAGTATATAAGATTAGGAACAGATTGATAATGCCGTAGTAAAAGTACGTAATATTAAAATTCAACACTCTGTAGAAAAATACCTGTTCATTATTAAAGCTTGTGCCTATGGATACTTTTGAACAGGATGGTCCTTTCATCAAAGTTGATAAATCTATATTTATTTAAAAATAGTATGCTCTTTCCTACAATACAAAATTGATGTTTAATCACTATTTTTTCACATAAATGTTTGACAAACTATATCACACACTATTTTAAAAGAATATGTACAATTTAACACCATGTATAATATTTTAGTGAGCTAGAAGAAAGGATATCTGAATTAGAACTAGATAATTCCAAAAAATACGACGAAATCAAAACTCTAGAATCGAATCTGGGTCTAACGAAAGCAGAAAACAGACAACACCAAGAAGAGCTCGCTGTAATTAATCAACTCTTCTCAGAAACTTTACTGCGGTTCAATACTTCTCAAGAATTGGATTTGGATAAGCTCCAGAAACACCTGGAAGACCACCACGGTCTTTTAAAAGACATAGTAATCAACGAAGTTTCATCGGAAGTATCATATGCATTGCCCAAACTGCTTTTGGAATTGATTAATCAGCTGCATGCTGGTGAAGCAGATAAAGATGATCAGGAGGTTTCCATTGAAGATGCGGAAGGTATATTATATTATTTAATTCTTTTATAAAGTCTTTTTAACTTACTTTTCAGTTTTAGAATCCGTAAATGCTTCCTCACGCCATCAGATGAACAGCGCGGAAGAAATCGTTGAGAACCTTCCAAAAGTATGGCGAGTACTTATAGAATTGCTTAGCCACCAAGCAGTACCAACAAATGTACTTACTGACGATGAAGAAAAAAACGAAAATCCCTGTTATAAAAAAGTAGAAACCGCAAAAGGTCCAAGCTTGGTGCTAAGCGTTAGTCAAACCTTTATTAGACTGAAAGATCTTATTTTGGAAAAGAAATGTTTAGAGAAGGAGACTTCTCATCTTAAACATTTAAATGGTCATTTGGAGAATAGACTGCAAGATCAGGAGAAAAGACTGGAATTGGTTCAAAATGAACTATCAAAAACTTGGCTCGTTGTACGTATAATTCATTAATTTTAAAAACATTTATAAACATTCATTATTGTTTCAGGTTGGTAAACTTCAGAAGCAACACCAGATGCTTCATACTCAAGAAAAAATCCTGCGTTACGAACTAGCTCAGAAGCGCAAACTTTTAAATGAACTTAAAGAAGAACTAGAAGACAGCAGAGAAAAATGGACTCAAGCTAGAGAAAAGAACTCCACTACCGAACAACAATGGAAACAATTAAGAACGGAATTCGCTAGTCGAAGAAACACAACGACCAATGAGGATTTAAATAACAGCGCCGAAAGTGGTTACAGCGATGATCGAGAAGGATCAAGTGACGATGAACCCGGATATGAAACAGATGTGTCAGAATGCGACAAGAAGAATGCCGGAGAAATAGAAGGATGTGGAGATAAACATTCCAGTGGAGAAACTGAAATGACTGGTACAAGTACAAAGGAATTAGTAGAAATTCCAGAAAAATCACAAATAGAAGCATCTGAGCAAAAAGTAAATCTTGCTTCGTCAAGAAAAACAGCTCAAGACTATCCACAATTGAGTAGCATTTCTGAAGAACCCAGTACTTCTTCTAATGTATCAGAAACCAAATCTACTTTTGATGACATTTTAGCGAGACGAGAAGAACGTCTGAAGCGGTTGGAAGCTAGTAGCTTAGTCACAAAAGCTGCTAACACGGCGAATATGGATGTAGAAATTTCTAATAAATTGGATAAAATATGCGTAGAAAGTACTGATCTTGACGAAGAAGGAACTCAAGATCAAACATTAAAAGGATTACATATATGTGGAGATGAACATTCCATTAGAGAAACTGAAACGACTGGTACAACTACAAATGGATCACGAATAGAAGATCAAGATGATAATTTAGAAGAAGCTGGTTCTTCCAAATTAAATATATCTTCTCCAGGAAAAGCACAAATGGGAAGTATTTCTGAAGAACCTGGTACTTCAAATGCATCTGAAACTAAACCTACTCTTGAGGAAATTTTAACAAGACGAGAAGAACGTCTCAAAAGGTTAGAAGGTCAAGCTAGTAGCTTAGTTACAAAAGCTGCTAATACGGCAAATAGGAGTGCGGAAATTTCTTCTAAATTGGATAATCTTCATGAAATGTATGGAGAAAGTAATGATAATGCTGAAGAAGAAACTGAAGATCAAGCAGATACTGAACAATGATTTAAACATTAAAAAAAGACAGATTTATCTGTATATCTTTTTATACGTTGCCTGTTTATTAATGAAAAACAGTATTTTAGTTGGTACCTAATTTTGATTTAATTTTTATCTAAGGGTCGTTGATATTATTTTTATATTTGTTTTAGAATTTGTATTTTATTAATTTTGAGAAAATAAGTTTATAATTTGGACTGGTTCTTTAACAGATTTTATATGGTAATAAAATATCTATGAATGTTGTAAATTGTGTTTTAATACTAGTATCAAAATCAAGGGATATATTGAAAAGAAACGAATTGAAAATAAAAAGGTTGTGTGTGCTTAATGCCTTTCTTTAATGAGCCCCGTATATCATCACTTTTGCTGTCAGTTGAATCATATTAGTTAAAGCGGATCAGTTTGGACAATGACCTGCAATATATTCTATTCTAGCTGAATCGGGCGTGCGAGATCCTACCTGAACTGAGACTCTTCTATTGTGCCCCATCAGTTATCGCATCAGATCAGTACTCGTGACAAAGGCTAAAATAGTTCTGATGTAAGCTTTCGCTATCTCTTCGGGTTCAGTATACTGTATCCCAAAGTGCCATTCCCTTTCCCGGCTCAAGTCTCGGCAATAGCATAATATATCAGAAGGAGTTTCGTCCTCTTCCTCACATTTCCAACATAGGGAATCTTCGCTATGAGGTTCAGGTGTCTTCTGAGTCCGCAATGTCCTATCACCCAGTGTAGTTTTAAGCGCACATCTATTAAGGCATAACAGCAGATAGTCTCTGCTCTTGGGTGGATCTTCTATAATTGCTTTGGAGTTTCTCAGTCCCGGAAGATCCATCCAGTATTCCCAGTTTTTGTCCCTTAATTGTTTCTCCAGATACCCCTTACATGTTGGTAATAAATACCACTTGTAGGTTTCGGTCCAATCAAAAGCTTTTCCATTCCTTTACCTCTTCATTTCCTTCTATGCACTTATGCCCAAGCACCCATTCAAGAGTTATCTTTTTCTGTTTTCCTAGAGCATTTAGGTTTATATGACAGTCTAAGACTAGTTTGGACTGCATTTCCATTCATTTCATTTCTTTAAGGGATGCTTGATGTGTGAATATACGGACGCTCTTAGTTCTAAGATCCTCCGCGCAACAGCACATCTATACAAGCATTTATTGCAGTCATTTCCGCTTAAAAGACCGTTGCCATAGATCTGAGATTTAAAATACATATTCTCCCTGAATTCATATCATATCAACACCTGTTGTGTCTTCTGTTTTGGACCCGTATGATTAGCAGACTGATTGATTTGGCCTCATTTTTTCTGTCCTTCTAAAGCTGCCCACAGACTAGCACACATATGCGTCATACATGGTTGTCGAAAATGCTTGTGCATTCATGTTTACCAGTGTGTGGGCAAAAAATTGCAAAAATGTACGTCACACATGTTTTCGGACCCTGACCGGAATTCATGCATGCACAAACATGAACTTCATACAAGTGTGTCGGTGTGTGGCCACGATAACTTTGTTCGCACACATTTTTAGTACAGTGTCTCGTAATCCCCCTCTTCCAGTAGAATGTACGATACACATGTATAACCCACATATATATGCTAGTCTGTGGGCAGCTTCAGGTATGTTTACCGCAAAATGTTTCACTAACTTGTGGCTGACAGAAGAGCTGGGGCGTTACTAAAAAAGAAGTAACGCGTTACTTTACCGTTACTTTTGCTAAAAAGTAACCCATAAGAACGTTTATAAGACGTTTTTTTTATAGTGCAAATGTCACAACTTCTAACATCATATACAGACGTCGAAAAAGGATATTTTAAAACGTTTCAAAATGGACTAAATAAATTGTTCGACAAAAGACGTCCATACAAGCAAAAAACGTATACATATTTATTAAAAAATATTGATACTTATATACAATCTGTACAATAAAATAATTTTCATTTACACAATAAGTCAAGTTAAAGAAATCATGAAAATATATACCAAAAATAAAATAATATTCATTTCTGTAACTAAAATACCGTTGGTCACACATAAACAAGTTAGTCATTTCGGTTGGTGCTGAGGTGTCTTCAACGAAATATGTAGGAGTATTTCTCGTATGCTTATGAGACTGGAATCATCAGAATTGGAGGAACTAGAATAATAATGTTGAACCTGAAAAACAAACAAGTAGATTTACAGAGTCAAAAATCTTAAAAATCATTAATTACATGACAAAAATGAATCACAAAATATACCTTTATCAGGGTTTAAAGTACCTATAATATACATGTTAAATGTTCAACCACAGCTATAAAAGACATAAACACAAACACAATTCACTTAATATATCACTCCTCGGAAACGGAAAAGGAAAAGAGAAAAATATAACAAAATAGATGATAATTTTAGAGATATAAGATTTGCTAGGTTTATCTTCACTAGTTGCAGAGAAAATAAATATGAAATTACCGAAAGTCACGCTATGTTTTATCGTTCACTATGCAAAAACTGTAGACAACAGCCACGCAGTGCGAGTGCGCGGTCTCTCTCCCAAACCGACCGTTAGCGAGCTAAATTCGTGATTGATTGATTGGAATCATACACAGAGAGAGAGAGAGAGAGCAAACAAAACGTCTTTTGAACGTTTTTTACACTAGTTATGAAAACGACTAACAAAGACGTTTAAAAAACGTCCTTTTTATGGAAACATACTTTTGAGGACCCAAAAGAAAACGTTTTTACTTGTGGTTTTAAAAACGACTAAAATAAAACGTTTAAAAAACATCCCTTTATGATTATTTCTCAAAACATACTTTTGCAGACCTAAAAACAACGTCTTTTGGATGTTTATGAAGTGGTTATAAAAACAACTTACAAAAACGTAACTTTCTGACTTTTCTCAAAACATTCTTTTGAGGACCTAAACAAAACGTTTTATGAACGTTTATACTGGTGGTTTTAAAAACGACCGAAATAAATCTTTTAAAAAACGTTCCATTTATAATTTTTTCTCAAAACATACTTTTGCAGACCTATAAAAACCGCATTTTGGACGTTTTTTACAGTGTTTATAAAAACAACTTACAAAAAACGTCTAAAAAACGTAACTTTTTGCCTTTTTCTCAAAACATGCTTTTGAGGACTTAAACAAAACGTTTTTTGAACGTTTTTACTGGTGGTTTTTAAAACGACTCATATAAAAAGTTTTAAAAGCGTCCCTATTGTGAATTTATAAAAACCTTTTGACATGGACGTTAAAAAACCATTTAAGTACTAGATGTTTTTTTATCGTAGGTTTTAAAAACGTCTGAGTAGTGTAGATTAGACAACGTTTTTTTTATTTATGACTTCGGACGTTTTGACGACATATTTTGGACGTTTCTTTATTTTCATTTTAAAAACGTTCTTCACAAACGTTTTATTTTGGTCCTCGGACGTTCTGACGTCAAATGGACCATAAAAAAAACGTCAATCGGACCTTTTGTCCTATTAGGGTTGTATTCTGTAGGATCTTCTTCGTTAGTTGATATGAGAGTAAGCCATGTAGATTTCATATTAATCTAGATATTTCGGTTTAGAGATTGGTAGTTTCTATTCTCGGGTATATTCTTCAAAACTTTCGAAACTTGTACTTCCTGTATTTTCCTCGATTATTTCTTCTGTTTCACTTTCTTCTTGTAGTTCTACTTCAATTTCATTTATACCTCCTTGCAAATCATATACGTCTCAAATAATTTGTACTATCTGTTTTTCTTCATCGCTTGTTGTTTTATTTTATTTCTTCATAATTAACCTGTTTTATTAAATTTGACGTCTCTGGAGCAAATAATCTCGTTATTTTGGAAATCCCATAATCTATCCCTGTCCTGTATATCCTATATGAATGCTTTGTTGTGCTCGTCTTTCAAGTTTATTGTCCTGGTAAAATCATATGCTTAACTCCCAAAAACTCTTAGCTTTGATAGGTCATTTCCACCATACAGAGCTGGGGCGATACTCAAAAAAAAAAACTAACGCGTTAGATAAACGTTACCGTTACTTTTATAAAAGTAACGATTTATTCGTTACTTTCTAAAAGTAACGCGTTACTTTTAGAGTAAAAACGCGTTACTTGTCTATATATTCTTCTTGTTTCATGTCTTCTCGTTCTTTTATTGTCTATCTCACCATTTATCGCCGTTATTATTGCACATACAAACAAAATGTTCAAATAAAAGTTGTATGATTAAGCTTGATTTTTTAAAATTTTATCCAGAACACAGTGGCGCGCGAAATCGATGGGGTACAAAAAAATAATAAAAACATTATTTCACATCAAAAAGAAACAAAAGAGAAAAACCTTAATTCTAAAGTAACGCGTTACTTTTTAGTAACGCATTACTTTTGCAGTAACGCGTTACTGTAATGAAGTAACGATTTCGCGTTACTTTTACAAAGTAAAGCAATTACCGTTACCTTTCGCCCACTTTAAAAAGTAACGAAATTACTAGTAACACGTTACTGAAAAGTAACGTTTTATTTTCGTTACTCCCAGCTCTGCTACCATACCATCGTAAAGCTGGACCCATAACCTATTATGGTATATGACTGAGAGACACTTGTTTGTAGTTTTATATATAACGTGTTTTTCTATATTTTTTAGTCTACATTGACATTCATGTCTAAGAACAATGTTACTAACTATAGAAACATAGAGGTTCCATAACACCGTTGACCGTTTGTTTCTACCTCTTTTCGGTTTTGAGTTATAAGTGCGGATACAGACAGACGGACAGACAGACAGAGCCACATTATAAGACTTCTCTACACTATAGGGTTTAGAAGTCTACAATAAGGGGTTACATTTTTGCCTGTATAATTCTTTTCCAACTGTCTTTAAAAATATTAAACCATTCTCAAGAATAAAATCTAAATTAAACAAATATTTGTCGCTATAATATTGTTTAAGAATATACGTGAACTTAATACTATTATTTTTTTACTATTCAATGCACCTTTGCAATTTTTTACCTTTGTTACTGCTGAAGGATGATATATAATTTTTAATAAAAGAAGAAACAGAAAAATTCCAATTGTTTATTAAAAACAAATATATTTACACAACTTGTAATAAATAAATAATTTTTTTAACAAATCAAGTTGACAGATTAATTAACAGATACAAGGTTGGTCCTATTAGTAATGACACAAAGAACTTCACTTACCCAAATTC
The DNA here is from genome assembly GCA_963243735.1 of Neocrepidodera transversa. Taxonomy (NCBI): domain Eukaryota; kingdom Metazoa; phylum Arthropoda; class Insecta; order Coleoptera; family Chrysomelidae; genus Neocrepidodera; species Neocrepidodera transversa. Next base: position 22,508,885 of record OY725347.1, on the reverse strand, counting down.
AGTGCAATTTAATCTTGCTTTCTTACCATTATAATTACACACAACTATTTATACCTACATCAGGAGATTTAACCTTAATTAATGCAAATTATTAAACGAACAAACTTTATATAATTTTTTTAAGGGTCAGCTGTACCAAGCTTAAAGGTAAATTTATATTGTGACTTTGCATTGGAAAAACTTCCACTAACCCTAACTGCGGTGTTAATCAAAAATACTGACTATTCTCATAAATTGATCCGCTAAACTGCTTAAAAGTGACTAGATAGTTTTAATTAAAACCTTAACAATCTCCTAATTTCTAAAATTTGTAGGAAAACGTAAAATTACGTCGTAAGAATACAAAAAAACCCGTTATATTTCTCTAAACGAATCATTACTTTAATTGGTAGTAAATAAATTGTGAGTTTTGATCATACCAAGAGATAAAAAGATTTAAATGTTATTTATATTAAAAGTACTGTTATATATATATCATACTATAATACATACAATGGTAGGGAACAAACCCAGGTGTGCACAAAAAGAAAGGAGAGCCTAGAAAAGAAGAAGAAGGAAGCAAGAATACGAGGAAAAAATGGAACGATGGAATTTGGAGAATACCAGAGATTAAGAAATTTAAGTAGAGTACCAAAACGAACACAAAATCTTCACAAACAGAAGGTGATAAAAAAACGAATTCGTCACAGAAGACGAAGACCAAATGAATGACCCCACAGATTGGAAAGAAGAATATAAGGAAAAAGCAAGATATCATGTAGATAAACGAATTCGTAACAAAATACAGTTGGGCAAAATAACTTGAAGGAGAAACAGAGAAATAAATATAGTTGGCAATAAATCAATTTTCATGTATAGACATAAAACCAGATTAAATAGAAAGCAAACGGATCGTTAAAGCAGGAACATATTATGATGAACAGGAAAAACAATCAAGACATTAGTGCAGGATGACTATTCTGTAGCTCATGGCCTTGGTTGAGACCACATCAGTGAGTTGACCAAAATATATAAACAATTGTTAGGACTATTTCTTGTTTTATGATTAGTTTTTTTGTTAATAAGAAGTAACGAACACTTCGCATGTCCGTGACTTCATCCAATAGTTATCACACTAGATACCTGGGGGTTTTGACTATTTTGAGAAACACACGTTAAATGAGTATCAAAACGCATTTAATTTCTTATCCAACAACTTCACTGAGGGTTTTTACTTCAATCACAAACTTCTAAATCACAGGCATACTACATGCATTGGAGAGATAAATAAGGTGTGATAATTTTTGGCTTAAGAGTCAAGGTTTGGGGCCATATAATTACCAAAAAGTGAATAATTACCCTAGACTACTCTGTTAAAATTAGATGAGGTAGGCGCTTGAGTTATCCGTTAACATTATAATAGACCTGGGGTCCACGCCTATAAAAATTTGTGACAACCTAACCGTTAAGACTTCGTATATGTGTTCCTTATGTCGAGTCGGACAAATATTTTATTTGGAAAATTCTGGGTAGGGGGGCATATTTTTTTAAATTGCTTTGGGATTTTATTACATCATTAAATTTAGTACCTCGTAACTGATTTTTGCAGAAATGTTTAATGAAAATATTGACAATTAACTGGTAACCTTGTCCGACAAATTTTTGGAGATGTACTTGTCGTCTGACGCGCTAAAGTCAAAAGTTTCATGCAAAGCAAAACGCCCCCCTACCCAGAATTTTCCAAATAAAATAGTTGTCTGACTCGGCATAAGGAACATATACAGCTTGTAAACATTTGTGCTTTACATAGGAAATATGTAATGCGAAGAATAAGCCCCGCAAGTCATTCTGAAAAATATCACAGCTAAATATTGATCTTCCATAGGATGGTGTCATGTTTTTTGAGATTAGTTATGGCGTTTATTGTTAGCACACAAGCTTATGCCTTACACAGAAATATGGCATTCTTGTGAATTAGCTCTTGTCTAGATTGGAAGGGATTATTTTAATTTCGCATCTGTGTGTTGCCGCTTACTCGAGACATTGCTATTTGCTATGCCCAGTACAAACATTTACAATCTGTATACGAACTCTTAACGGTTAGGTTATCACAAACTTTTTTAGGCGTGGGCCCGAGGCCTATAAGGAAAATTTTACATATTTGTTCGTGCAGGCTATAGATTAGAAAAATACTAGGTGACAGCTCACTTAGTGATATGGAATTATTTATATGTCCATTGCCTTTCAATTTCCAGTTGAGAATGAATCACCATTACCTTAAAAACCTGCACTTGTGGCACAACCACCCTGAGAAACTGAAAGTTAGCATGTAGTAAGCTGATCCAACTCTCTTGTCTTAGATAATATAAAACAGAGCTATCGCTAAGCAATGTGCATAGTTAAAATCGTTGCTTAGTGCTTAAAACACATTATCAAAGAGTTTAGGGCTTGGTGCTAGTCAAAAGTGCTCGCGAGCACTCCAAAAGGCTTGCGAGCGCTTGAAAAGAACACTATCACTAAGCCTTTTCGTGAACATTTTTAAACTCACACTATAGTAAATATTAGTATAATTTGGAAAAAAAAATATTTTTTACTTTGTCTATTTTGCAAACATTGATATTAAAAAATAACCATTAACAAAAAAAATATTACATCAAATATTATATAAATCTCGTGTTATAATTCTAAAAAAAAAACGTTTTATTAGTAAATTACGACTTTCATAAGACATTAATTTAGTCCATAAGCAAAAATGTTTAGAAAATGTATCGGTTACGTCCCAATCTCCCTACGAACCCTGTATTTTATAATCCGTTTTTTTTTGTTTTGATGTATTCAAAAATAATAAAAATTACTTGTTTTTTGATATTGATCTATATTCCAATTCTACGTAGTTTTGTTGGATTTACTCAATTTTTATAAATAAGCCAACTTCAATAATTTAAATTTTCAAAAAGTGCTTGGCCCTCGTGAATTTAGAGCACTTTTTTTAGAATGCTTAGTGTAATCTTTAAGCATTTTTTTGAGTGATTAGTGCTCACAATCAGTTTTTATCAGTGCTCGTCACAACTTTGATATAAATATGCAAATATCATTTATAGATTTATTGTGAATAAATAGGGAGTTCATTTAGAAAAGTTTGCACCATATACAAACTAGTAACAAAATGTAAGTAAAAATACTAATTAATATATATTAGCGTTATGACGTCAATTTAGAATGAATAGTACTATATACATGTGAATCAGATATGAACTTAGTAATAGTATTAGTTGAAGTATTAAAATTGGTGTGTGAAATGAGATTTTAAATTTTCTTAGGAATCTAATTTGTGGAAAACTGAAAATAATCTAAATAATCATGTATTGTTTTAATTGCTTTGCGAATTTCTCCTAGTAAATTTATCTGCATGAACTCTTTAATCCATTATGTAACAAGCTAAGCTATATAACCTTTTTTTCTATTTTTAACCCATTTTCTACAAACGTTTCCAAAGCATTATTTAAATAAGAAGATGGAAAGTTCAAATAGTCAGTTAATAAGTTTGAAACATCACTAAGAAAAACAAGAACACCTCCAGTTGCTCTTTTTTATAATCTGGGCATCAAAAGTATTTCTAACAAATCTTTGTAATTTCTGTAAAAGACATCTAGCAATGGTATAACTTTAAAGAATTTATTCTAGATCTTTCTAGAATAAGTCTTGCAAATTTCAATTGTTTCAGCTTTTGATAAATAATTAACTTAAAAACAAAATATTATCCATACTCAAACGTGGCAAAGTATTCAATAAAGAATGAAATAACTCGAAGTCATACACAAAAATATTAAATAATGACGAAACGTCTAAAAAGGCGACATGTTTCGGTCTACACGACCATCATCAGGCAATTTGGATCCAAAGCGTTGAAAAACCGTTACAAAATTTTTTATGGTATGTTACATTGGTGAAACTTTAACTTTAAAAAACATAAACTTGAAATTAAAAGAAATTTAAATAACCCCATGGAGTTATTTTAATTTTCTTAGTTTCACCAATGTAACATACCATAAAAAATTTTATAACGGTTTTTCAACGCTTTGGATCCAATTTGCCTGATGATGGTCGTGTAGACCGAAACATGTCGCCTTTTTAGACGTTTCGTCATTATTAAATATTTTTGTGGCATGACTTCGAGTTGTTTCATTCTTTATTATATAATAAACTGTTTAAAAGAATCTTGAATATCGTTTATCCAAATAAACAAAATCTCTACTCATTTTTTTTAATCTATCATACTTTGATTTAGGTAACTGGAATTTGTCCTCATCTTCATTTTTTTTATAAACTGGATTAGTAACTTTCTCCATTTCCTGATGTTTAATTATTATTATATATCTCTGACTAATGGCCTAGATAAGCTTTTTGAGATTCTTCTCAAGTAGCTTTTCTCGGACTTTCTAGATGAAAGGGGAATGATCCCCCAATTTCAACTTGTATTTAGGTCTGCACATTCCACCCAAAATGCATTTCTTAACCTAGGTCATTGTGCATCGACAGCCTTCTTTGATATTTAGAAGGCTTTCGACCTGGCATGCCGGACTTATTCGGAAACCGTCGACTTCGACATTCCACTCCATATCATCAAACTCATCTAGTCCTAACTACCAAACATGACCATCTGAGTTAAAGTGGGAAATTTACTCTCGGAATCCTTCACTCCACAAGCTGAAGTCCATCATAGCTCCATGTTATATCTAATCTATACATATGACGTCCTAAGCTCCCTCTCGCTTAACCAACAAATTCAGCTTAACGCTGAAGACACCTCCATTTTTGCCATGGCCTGATACACAGGAACACTGGACGACCGCACACATCGACTCCTAAACCAATTCGTCCTATGGTGTAGCAAGTGAAGGATTACTCTTCATTCTCAAAAAAACTCTTCAAACACCCCAATATCTTATGAAACATAAATCAATTTGTTGTTGAGGTCAATATTTGGCTCTGGGAGAGGGGCTCGTTCCCTCGGATGAAGTCGACTAGTAGACGAATGAAATCCAGTCAGGAAAGGAGCCATCATCCTTGGAGCACTCGGTGGTAGCCTCGGGAAATGTAATCCTCAATCTTTACTCCAAACCTATAAAACTTAAAATTTGTCCCATTCTCAATTACAGAGCTCTCTCCCTCTCACCTCACTAGCAACATGCAATTACCTCCACTGAACGGGAATACTCCGAAAAATCCAATATCTGGAGTGGCGATAACATTTCAGACTAATTTATATTACCACTAATATCACTTCTATTCTAGTTCCAGATTCAAGGATGTCCAGTGACGTTACGTCAAGAGCACCATGGAAACCAGCAACACATGCGCCCAAGAAACACTCCAAACCAACCGGAGAATTGAAAGAAACAGGAAAGCACTTAGCATCAAATCAAAAAAGAGATACCCTCAAACAACAGGCCGAAGATCTTCCAAACAAGCTCTAGGATCTCATTCGTGAAAAGGATACCAGTCCTATAACATGGTTAAGAAAACAGATGTTACCCAAGGAAATGATTCCAAGAAGGTATGTCCAGGCCTTTGATAACACAGCGAGTTTGAGGAGTCCGGCACTACCCCACTCGTTGAACATAGCGTGAGGTATCTATGAGATTCCCGCCTCAACGGTCCAGGAAAAGATCTGTAAACGGAAATAAACGAATATCATCAATGTCAGTTTTTCCCAAATATTTTGAAAACTGGTCCTGAATAAAAAACGTATTGGACAGAGTACACGTAACTTTAAAAAGGTTTTCATATGTTTCACATCTGTAACTGTTTGGAACATTTCATAAAATCCGAAACTTATTTTAAAGTCTTCCAATCTGAGCATCGTCTCAAGTCTCGATTCATTTGCTTGCTGAGTAATCAGTTGACGTTGATCGTTAGGAAGAAAATGCGGCATGAAAACGTTTAGTCCCACATTTTGACAAAACTGCATTGAGTCTCGATAACTGCGATCATATACAACGTTGTCATCTTCTTGTAAAAAAGTAAAATATCCGTTCTCGTTAATAGCGATTCTATGTAGAATCGATTTCCTTTACGTAAAACGTATATATTTGTATTATGTTGTCTTGCATTAATTAGAACCATTCTACTTCTTCCTAAATCAGATCAAAGGCGTAAATAACTTTTTGCTTTAGGAGGGGGTGGGGGGGGGGGGTAATCAAACTTTTAGACAAATATGCTTGTTCGTTTCTACATTTCAAATTATATTTCTTCTTTTCGTGCTATTTTTTGGTATCCTGGCTGGGAGTAATTACCCCCTTTGCTCTTAAATTTGAATTTTTTTGGCCTGATGATAGCAGTAATGCCGAAAATAGTTGCCGTTACCTTCTTTTCGTTTTAACTACAATTGAAATATATGTTACGTGGTACTTGATTTTGAATTTTATTATTCCCTTTTAAATGTATGTTCAAGTTAATTTTTTTATAGAAGAGTTGTCTTTTTTAAATAAGCTGCCCCACCACACAAATTCTAAAATAAGAGATTGCCAATTTAATTATTAAACTGAGTAATATTAGAAGTTACCAGTGCAGTGAATGTATAATTTACATATTGACTAGATTAAAGTGTTACTGAGTTGCAATATATAATACAATTAAGATAATACTCCTACAAGTAAGGAGTGTATATAATAATTAATTTGTAAATATTATTGAAAAGGAGACATAAATCTAATTGAAGAAGAGACAAACCACAGACATCAAATGACAAATAAAAGGTTAACACTTAGGAAATATCCATAGACATATAATGAAAGGTGAACAAATGCTAGATAAATTAAATGATCCAAAATAAAGCTACCATCACTGAGAAATAAGAGATGATAAGTTAAAGAAAAATACTAGAGACAAATTGGAGACAATTTCAACTGTTTTTTTTTAAATACTATAAATCACAATTTAAGTTAACGCAATGAAATCAATTGTATTCTTGCAACATAAATTTACTTAGCTAATTTTGCTAAGATGTAAATACGAACCCTACAAAATTTGATTTTAGTTTTGAATATCACTTATTATCTACCCCTAAGATTTTGTAGCTGTTCACATGATGGCATCTTTATGTTCTGAGCGTTGTGGTATAACTCCTGGTCACCGAAATTTCGCGCCTTCCATATCATAGATTCCTCTGAAAAAAGAAAAAAGTATTTTTCGTATGTGTCTACCTAAAAATATTTAAATACACAATAAGACAATTTAGTACCTATTAAAATTGTATTACATTAAATTACACTTTATTTAGATCATAATTTTAAATAATTTCCTTCAAAATATCACAGACAATTTATATCACAAATAATTTGGTAATTTCAACAAAAATCACGTTGTTCTAAAAACATATGACCGATAAAATAATTGTAGATATTTTGAAAGAAATGAGTCACTGTCAATAAAAAATTTAAAATTAAATATAAGAAGCATTTACTGTAACTTTTCTCCCTGTAGCAGGCGTGCTTCAAGGTTTGTATGTAATCCTCTTCCACTGACATTTCTAATCGTTTCACGGACCCTTGGTACTCGATGTGGAAATTGTCTTTCACATAGTATGGTATGTTCAGGTTGTGAGTCTTACGCATAATTGGATATTTCCTAAAAAAAAAATATATTTTAGTAAGAACGAATAATTGAAACATATAAGGACTGCAACGATTATTTCCGTTCATACAAACTATATAATAATTTATTTAATAGCATAAAATGATAAAATATATGAACATGGTCGCTTGATTTTTGCAAACAATACAAACGTGTCGAATGCCGCTCCGAGCGATTGAGTTATCAAGTACGAATAGTTTAATAATCCAGATGAAAATGCCAAAATTTGTTATTTCGGAATTTTCAGTTATCAAGGTTAAATGAAGTGGCGCTGATACAACAAAATCAAACATTGTTTCAAGTTTTTAGACACATTTTTTTTTATTTTTGAATTAACGTGAGGTCAGTAGTTGTTGATAGATTTCCACACCACCTTTGAGGTATTACCGCGGCGCGTTACCATTATTATTTTTGGTCCCCGTTTTTATATTTTCTTATTACATGTTGGCTCATTTTTCACACTAGTTTTTTTTTAACGTCCGATAAATTGTGCGTTCAGAAGTTTTCGTTAATTTCCCACAAAATTTTACCGCCTAATCCACTGAATAACATAAAAAATGACAATTAAATAAAATAATTAACCGTTCCTGCCAATACGTACCGCACATGAACTCAAAGCCACTCCTTAACTAAGCACTGATCGTTTAAAATATAAGCGACGTTGCCTTTTCCATACGAAGTACATATCAAACGTTCTCCTTTTATTGCTTGACAAAAAATGAGAGAAAATAAATTTTAAAACACATTTGGCAATCTGATGAACGACAACAGTGTTGTCGATGTGAAGTAAATTACGTATATATAATAATTTCATGTAGAAGTCTTTATAAAATATATTTAAATAAGGTCCCTAAAATTTAAGTATTGTAAATTACCTCTGAGGCAAATGATCTTAAATATGATATATTATAATATTAAGCAATAATTATGTATTTTAAAGATTTGATTTGCATAATTTTGTTTGATAAAAGCAGAGTTACTTGTAATTTAAGTTACTGTAACTTAGTTACTTTTGAAATATAGTAAAAAGTAACTAGTAACTTAGTTACTTATTGAAAGTAACTAAGTTACTTTTAAGTAACTAAGTTACTTTTTGAAAAAAAGTTACTTTCGACAAAAATCAACCCGATTTTCGCAAATGTATTTGGGTCAGCACAGTATTGGAATAACTAAATAACAAAAAAAAGTTTCAGTTCTGTTCTGTTTAAAAAACGTAGGGGCGATTCGGTTTGCTTGTTCTTCTTACGTTCTTTTTACGTACTTCTTATCTTTCACCTTTATTCATGAGATTAGTTACTGTATTTTATTAAAATAAAAAAAAAATAAATTATATAAAAATTGTCCATAAATAAAATTATTAGACTAATACAATAGATATTTATGTACCAAGGATGAAAAACTGTCTAATATAATCCAGCCTGCAAATTGATAGCTGAGGTGCAGCCGAAGCTAGCAAGCAGGCGAGACAACAAACAGTTTTTCGCCGAGGTGCATATTATATATTTTTTCGTCGACCTATTAAATAATAATTATTATTACTATTATTATTATTATTATATTATTCTTATTCACACTTGTAATACAATGGGCGCTAAAGAACCTGGGATAACGGAATGAAATATCAATAAATAAATAAATAGAAATTGTTTATAAAATATATCATATTATTTAACCTGAAAATTCCAACAAACGGGACAGAGTCACAATAATTAACGTTCCAGACCTAACCGAATTCTTGATAACCAAAAATATATCTGCACACTGCTTCTAAATTGAAGGGTGATACTAACTTATTATTGGTGTCTAATCTATTTTTACTTTATATACCATAATTTTCTTTCGAATACCCACCCAGGTTAGTTATTAGTTCTACTTTTATATCTGAATAATCATTTTTAGCCGAAGCAAGTTGTCTTTCCCTCTTTAATATATTATTATGTGGTACATGATTATTTACTTTTCTGGAAAACAAGCAAGACAAAAAATACAATTCTAAGAAAATTGAATTTATAATTGTGACGAACGAACCCCAAGTATATTATGTTATTATTTTTTCAGCAATTTGTAATGGTATTTTGTCTTCGGCTTATTGAATTTTTTTTCAAGGAATTTTAGAGAGACAGCCAAAACACACTATATTTAATGTGTTCTGTTTATTATAGAAAATAATCCTTTTCGCGCCTAAATAATTAAGAGCTAGATAACGTTCATGAGAACCAAAAAGAAGAGATGGACCACACAAGATTATGACGTAAAATGTTTACTCAAAACTCGGCATAAAAAGGGGGATCGCAGCACAGAAAAGGACCAGTCAAGAATCAAATTTCAAACTACCAACATGTCACTGAAGTTTCTGTATCCAGCGCAGAGACACCGACGCCTATAATTTCGACAAACAGTTGGGTTTCGCTTCTTCAAAACCCAGTCTATTCTCACAAATTAAACTACGAACACCATCAATATAATCTTACAATATTCGACGTCATTCAGCGTCGCTACACTCTTCGTCTCGACGCTCAATATTTCTCATCTCATTTCGTTAGGATTTATTGTCTTCTCAAGAATAAATCAGAATAAATAGCTTGTAAAATTTCCATTTTTCGTGTGTTCACCAGGGGGAGACGTTTATCAGTTAATTTCAAGATCCTAAATAACAACTTTAATCATATAATTTTCTAAAATATATTTTAGAAAATTATGATTAAATGTTACGCATTATATGATTAAATGTTACGCACAGGCGTACTGTGTCAATCGAATTATCTATTTCTAAATTATGGTTCAACGGGTATTCAACCTGAATATAAGGGTTGCCTCGCTGGTACGTATCTGATCGTAACTCAGTAGGGTTGTCCATACAAAAACAAACAATAATAAAAGAGCATAATATTTGCTATTAATGCAGGGAGACAGTGCACATCTGATGACATTTATGGTATTTAAAGTTATTAAGTAGTGTGTATTGGTTAAATGGAGCTTTTGTAAGCTACAAAAAGGGTTATTTACAATTTATTTCTACTTTATTTATTGTCAACACAATTGATTAATTAATTTATAATTGATATATTCAGTATGATGGTGGTTAGGTTTTCCGGTTGTCCGGTTTTCCCTTAATTTATTTCGACCTATTTTTATTTGCACTGAACGAAGAAAAAATATTCCTGTAAAACCAATTTAATTCCGCAAAACCCAAAATAAACAATATAGATTGATAAATAATTCATGTGTACTTCTTCCAAGCTAAGACATTTCCTTAATTTTTATAAAATGTTAGAAAAGGGAGAAAACACAGCGGGTCCATTTCTAATAATATTGACAAACGCATTTTATTCTATATAGGAATTAAGGTATAGCACTGACAAATATTACAATTCGGCAACGCCGCTTCATATAGGTTCGGTGAGACCACAGCCTCCTATAATTACTATAGGAGGCTGAGGTAAGACCCGGCAACGTGGAGGTTGAGCTGAGAAGAAGGTAGTTTTGTTTCCAAGTCGTATATACAAAAGTTTAAATGAAACATGCATTCAATGTAATATAAAAATTTGGCAAGTCCGTATCGCCCGTATCTTAAGGGTATATAAATACCGAGAAAGAAAGACGTCTCATTTCGTCGTTACAGGATGTAAAGAGAGGTTATGTGCAGAGTTATTTTATGAAATAGATAAAATACCTCTCAGCTTTGATAGAACGAAAAGCGGTAAAACAGCCTTAATAGATTTCACAAATGATTAAAGATTCATTGTTGCATATACTTTTCTTATAGAGATTAATCGGTGGTTATTTTTAATTACGGTTAATGATTTATTTTAAAAAGGATTGTTCCATACACAATACACACAAAAAATTTCATCATTTTTTTTGTAACAAAAGTTTTCAATCGGCCGCCTTATTTATTTTATTTTATGAATAAATTGTAATACTCTTTTCCTATATTCCAATTCCAGGTAGTTTTTATTGTACTTACTCCATTTTTATAAATAAACCTGTTCAACAGACACTTCCACATTTAAATTTTTTTTTGCTTATGAATTTAAAGCACTTTTTTAGAGTGCTTAGTGCTCCCAACCTGTTAAGTTATTAGCGCTCGTAATTCTTAAGCACATTTTTATAGACCATTCTGAGTCAAAAAAATTCCTACTTTAAGTTTAGTATATTTCTTCCAACAGCTAGGGTATTTAGCTCTTCTAATACCACTTCTTTCATAGTATAAAGCAGAATAGAAAAAAAAAATACTTACGCACTTGATTGTAGACTATAAGCTGGGTCAGAAATGAAAAGACTTGAAGCCATCGACAACAAAATTGCCAATAAAATAGGTAGTAGTTGAATAAATGCAGTATAACTGTTTTGTTGCTAAAACAAACAAAAATATTATTAACTTCTTAACCAAAACAAAACCAATATTAAAATATATAAGTTAATAAGATTTAAATGTATTGGCTCTACGGTTTTATTATTCATTATTGTCTTTACAAGACTCTTTGGAATGTATTCCAACCATTTAAAACTAGAGCACCACTTGGTGTTTCGTCAACCTTTTCTAACACTCTAGATAAAAGTAGTTTACAGTGAAAAAAATATATTTATAAACAGGCGAATAAATTTTAGTAATCATTAACGTATTTACACTCTTCAGAATTTTAACTGAATAAAATTACAACATTTTGTCCTTGAACTCTATTAATAAATACTTACTGAAGAAAACAAAAACAGTGTTTCCAATTTTATAGAAGAGAAAAATAATGTCCGGGACTGATACCGTTCTCGTAAGGACCATTGGAGACTTATTTCAAAGCAGAGAGCTTATAGGAATTTGAATTGTTTTTATATGAAATGTATAAACCCACCGATAGATGATAATAGTGCCAAAAATCGACTTTCGCACAATGAGTGGCTTATTCCCTTTTCCAGATGACTAATTCAATTTAAAGATAAAGTGGGATGAACTAAACAGACTTAATTCTACTTTCTAAATTTTGGAAGGATGAAAATGTAGGGACTAAAATAAGCCATTTAAAATGGATATATAAACCAACAAGTTTAACCCAATGTGGCAGATTATACAGGGCGTTTCATAGGTAAAGGTAGATACGCTAACGGTGGATAAAGGACATTTGGATGAATCCAAAAAACCTTATATGATGGGTCTAGCTTGCTTCGTTACAAGGTGTATTGTCAATTTTGCTCATTCCTTTCAATCCCCGTATATTTGGAACCATCCAGGTCCGGCTTCAAATAAACTTATCGAAATCATTTTGCTCTAGAACAACACTCTGTTCATCAAAATTTAAAAAAATTGGATTTCATGTTCTAAAAGAGCGGAAAAAGCTGAGTGGAAATACATTTCTTGAGACTGTACATTTTATTTTACCAGTAAAATTTTAAAAGTAAACTTAACATCAATAAAATATTTTGGAGTAACAAAAAGAGTAAGAATAAATGCATAAATTTTACGAACTTGGAGAGATTCTTTCAAAAAAAATTCAATTATCCTATATACATCTCTAGCAGAATACGTAATAAGATATTGCATAACTGCTTGGGGCGGATCATATAAAACAATCTTAAACAGGTTACAAATAGCACAAAACTTGCTACTAAAAACTTATTAATTAAAAAAAAAAACGAAATGTTCCCGACTGATCTACTGTATAAAGAAACAAAACTATTTAATATACAAAATCACTACAGCTATAGTAGAATTCATCAAAGAAAGTCGGCAGTAGAACAAATACATCTGGACACTTCACTTTAATTTCGAGGACACATACACTGCCCCTATACATCAAAACAAAATAATATTTTGGCGATTGGGATCACCGTGCAAAACTGATATGTTTCAGTAGAGGAGACTAGGAAAATAGGCATAATATATCTAAGTATACATTTAGATTTCAATCAGTGAATAGTAGCTAATACGTGGTGTTATTTTCTTTGGTGTTTCAATTCTTATTATTCTTGGCTTCCGCATATTACAGATTCTTTATATTTTGAATCTTCGTTGACCATTTTTTAAATTTTGAATCTTCGTTGACCATTTTTTAAATTTTGAATCTTCGTTGACCATTTTTTAAATTAGTTAATTACCGTACATTATTTGTTATATTTTCTTCACTAACGAGTAGAAGGCCAGATTTAAAAATTTGTAAAAGCACAACGCAGCGGTGGATATCAAAAATTGGATTTAAATACCAAACTATTAACAAGAGGGCTATAATAATGGAAAGCGAGAAAGCATTTCGAAATAGTAATAGAAAAATTTATTATTTAGATGAAACTTGGTTCGATACCCACGATACGCCGAAGAAAGGGTGGTCTGACGGAACAAGAAGATGTTCTGTAGGTGTTCCTTGTAACAAAGGAACTCGTCTTATAATTCTTCACTGTGGATCGAACTCAGGATGGGTACAAAATTGTCTCAACTTTCTGGTAAAAATTTGGAAGATTGCTAATTAGATTACCATAAAAATATGTCCGGAGAAAGTTTGAAAATCAACTATTAAACAATAATGAAGAGAATAGTGTCATAGTGATGGATAATGCTTCATACCACTCTCGCTTGAAAGAAAAAGTTTCGAATAAAAATTCAAATAAGTCTTAAATTCAGGATTTTTTAATGAATCATGAACTCTATTTTGAAGAAAATTATACAAAAAAACAATTGCTTGAAGTATTAGGCCCAAAATTATTTAAAAAAAGATAAGTTACTGATGAAATGGCCTAGAGAAGGGGTCACGAGGTATTGCGACTTCCACCCTATTTTTGTGTGTTTAACCCAATTGAGTTAATTTGGGGACAAATAAAAAAAATCGGCTGTGTCACCCCAGAACTTTCGTGAGGCGGTCAATCTAGGACGTCACACGACTTCACGACTAGCGCTCCCAGTGACAAAATATTAAACAATAATTTTGACAGATGTGACTTAAATCATTTTCTTTATGAGATTTAGTGAATGTGTATACTTTAGCTCTGTAATATTAATAATTAAAATACGAGGCGAAACACTAATTTATATTTATTTTATTATGAATCGTGATTCGCTTAAATAATAAGTTTGAACATATTTAAACAAAGCTCTGGTAGCTGCGTGGACATAGTTCCCGCTAGTGATGCAGTGGGTCCGGGGTTCTAGTCCCACATCTCCTAACTTTTTTTTTATTTTTTTTTTAAAGAAGTGGATTTAGATAGTTAAGACTTCTTTTAATAAAATACATATATTTTTTAATTACACAGGCTAGCTTTGGTCAGTCAAAACTTCTAATAAAATAAATATAAATTGTTTAATATTGTTGTCAATTGGAGCGCTACAGTCGTGAAGTCGTGCGACGTCCTGTATTGACCGGCTCGTGAACTTTCCCGGCTCGACCGTAGAGAATATGTTATTATTTTAATTAAAAAATACTAAGCATTACATTAATTTATGCAACACATTAAAAATAGCGAGCCGATGATGAATACGTCTACCGAATTGATATTTCAATGTTGATAATGACATAAGCTGCGCATGCGCACGTTGTATATCACACTGCTACAATTAGTATCTCCTAAAATCATGTGTGAAAACTATTGGGAATTCGGGAAACAACTTTGCACAAGAAAATTTTGCACTAAAATGCATTGTTTGTCCTCAAAATCAAGAAAAACTAGAGAAAACCTACATGCACGCTTTTTAGGAGCCCTCTAGTGGCGCAACTATTGGAAATTCTAGAACAAGTTTTAGACAAAAGTTGTGCGGAATTTTATGCTCTAAAACTTTGTCCTACAATATTTTGCACTAACGTGTATTGTTTGTCCTCAAAATCAAAAAAACTAGAGAAAACATACATGCACATTTTTTACGCGCCCTCTAGTAGCGCAACTATTAAAAAATCTGAAAAAAGCTTTAGACAAAAGTTGTAGGGAATTTTATGCTCTAAAACTTTGTACCACAACATTTTGCACTAAAGTGTATTGTTTGTCCATAAAATTTAAAAAAATGTAAAAAATTGTTACATGTGTATTTAATCAATGTCGGTCTTGAGGACCTTCTACTGTACCAATTTAAACCAAAATCTAATGCTCGCATTCTAGGCACACACCGACCCTCCATGCCAAATTTCAGCTTGATTGGTCAAACGGTTTCAATCTTCTTGGGGGACCTCAAAATGGATATTTCCATCGATATCTCGATTTTTTTTTGCTCGTTCACCTTACTTTCCCTTTGAAGGGCCCGGGAAAGTAAAATAATAAGGCATCATAATGTGTTTCCCAAATTTGATAGGATGGTTGCAAATTTGATAAGAGAAGAAATTGACAAAATTTCATCTGATGATTGGCAGAAAAAAAATCAAACACGTATTTAAAGAAGAGAATTCTTACGTAACAATTTCATCAGAATTTTTTATAAATGTTGATGGCAATGAATCCAATGATGAGGACTGAGATATTGTATGTTTAGTTAATTTTCCTTGTTTATGAATTTATTCACCATGTTTTTAATTTTAAAATAAAAATTTGGGAGACACTAATAACAAAAATTTGCCATCACGAATGCGGACTACAGTAATCTACAGTAGATCAGAAAAAGAAGTAATAGGCCTGGTCGAATGGCCAACTCCTATTGAAAACCAATTGGCGTTTTAAAAATTCAAATATAATTCATATTAAAGAAATTTGACAGAAATAAGAAATTTTTGCCCCATTTATCCCTATTACTTTTTCGAGTTCTTGTTGTTTATCTGTATGTTACATTTTTTTGCCTCTGCAGTGATCCCAATCACCAAAATATTATTTTATGTTGATGCATAGGGTTCTCGGAATTAAAGTGATCAAATGTGTACAGATGTATTAAAATTTGTTCTACGGCCGACTTTCTTTGATGTTTTTATAGCATTTTTTTATTCTCGTAAAGCGATGAATTCTATTATATCAATGTTTGCTGCCCATATTTAATGAACAAGATAAATTACCCCAACATTGCACAAAAACTAGATCTGCAACAAATTTAAATATGAGAACTCAAAATTAAAAAAAAATCAATTAGTCAAAATTCATATTTCTATCGCGGCCCAAAATTATAGAATCTCTTACCTGCTAACCTAAAACAAATAAATAAAAAAAGAAGTAAAAAAATTCATAATAAAACTGATATAGACTGAATATTTTTAAATAAATAATAAATTAAACGAATAAATATCATTATGAATGATCCGTTCTTCATAACGTCCTCCTTCTCTGGCTATAATTCTTTCCTTTCTCCATTTTTATTATCATTATTGTTATTATTATTATTAATATTGTCGTCGCTACCGTTACCATTTTTGTTGTTATATTATTGTAAAATTAACATATAAAATAACTCTAATTAACCTTGCAAATAAATAATATAAGTCTACATTTTGTAAAGCACTAAACTGGGCTGTTACCACAAAACAAACATTAAGTTGCTTAGAGTGGTTTCCGTCCAGGTTTAGTGTTAAAATCGCAAAATTGTAAATCTGATACTTATTGTATACCTATAATAAAGCTGTATTTCAATTTCAATGAACATTCTATCTACTAACAGTAACTCTTACTGATAAAAGTTACTTATGCAAATTTGTTAGGTTTTTCATTAAGTAAAAGCCGACACAGTTAAACAATTAAAGTATTATTATTACCTCTCTATGATGGTGTGGGTGTTCTTGTTGTGACTGACTCGAAGCCGTTTGTCTTTGCCACCTGCCTCCTCGTCGAACATAAACATTAGAACCCGTAAACCCACCTCCAAAGAACATGTTAAATAATTCTTCAGCAGTGGCATCAGCTTCAAACCCTCTTGTATATGTGTGATGGTGGGAATGCGAAGCCATTCTCTCTTCATCTGACCCATACATATCATATTGTTTTCTTTTTTCTGGATCAGTTAATACAGCAACGGCATTACCAACTGCTTTAAAAGATTCTGAAGCACCAGGACATTTGTTTTTATCGGGATGCATTTGTAGGGCTAATTTTTTATAAGCCTTCTTGATTTCGGAATCTGTAGCATCTTTACTTACTCCTAAGATTTCGTAGTAATCTTTACATTTTTTGATTCTTTTAACGGCTTCTTCTTGTTCTGGTGTATAATCCGGAGTCTTTTTTTCCATCTCTTCTTGCTTTTGAGCAGCTGTTCTTTTTCTAGGCTGTGGAGAATCGGTGCTACTCGGCGGCATTAGATTTATTTGCAGTAAAAGATCTAAAAAACATCATAAATATACAGGCCATTTCTTTTATCATGTGTTAATATTGCTATGTTCTCAACGATAAGAGACGAGAAGACGACTAAATGGACAAAAAATTAACTGTTTTGGAGAACAAAAAAAATCTACAAGGACTCATCTCATTCTACCTGGACAACTAAAAATGCTATTTTTGGATATTTTTTTAATAGAATTTGTATTAAAAGAAATATCGAAAAATGGAAAAGGAAAGTTTTATATATTGTATCTCAAAAGTGTACTAATACGTTTCGTATCTTAATGGCCACCATCAAGCTATTTTTTTTAAATACGGACCTGTCTTTTTTATTACAAAAATTGATAATCTGTTAAAATTTAAATTCATTCATATATCACACTTGTCATTTTAACGAAGTTTTATCTGAAATAAACATCATCATTGACAATAATTTTTAATTACTGTCCTGTAGCAGTTCTTTTGTAAATTCGTTTTAATTTCGACAAAACGAATATAACAATAGACATACTTCGACATTACCTAATAATTTCTAAAAAAAAAGATGCATTATCAGTGAAATAAAAAAAATCTAGGGACGCTCAAACGGTTAGTACTGTAATGGCTAGTGCAATCCTGGCCAAACTTATCACATACATGTTATACATGGAAAAAAAATTTTAACTGGAAAATACTTTTCTTATGCAAAACACCTAATTTGTATAGCGAGTACAGGGAGGGTCGGCCCGATCCTGCTCAAATTCAATATGCTTCTTTCCTGGAGAAAACTAACTAGTAGAGAGAAAACCGGAACTTGATTGGAGCTTTGGAGACTTATAGTGCTTATATTCAGGCAGATGTCCGGACAAAATTCTTTTTGCATTTTCGAAGTATGGTAGCTCATAAACTGATATTTTCTTCATTTAGGAATATTAGAAATATGAAAAGAGTTTCTAATAAAAATTGCTTCAGGAGAAATCTTCAATTTTCGTTATGTTGTATTATCTTTTGTATCCAAATTGTTAGGCAATATCAAAGTATGCCAATTATTATATTCGTTTTGTCGAAATTAAAACGAATTTCCAAAAGAACTGCGACAGGGCCGTAATTAAAAACTATTGTTATTGATGTTTGTTATTTCAGATAAAACGTCGTTAAAATGACAAGTGTGATATATGAATGAATTTAAATTTTAACGGTTTATTAATTATTGTAAAAAAAGACAGGTCCGTATGAAAAAAATAAGTTCATTGTGGCCGTTAAGCGAAATATCGTATCGAAGATTTATTAATACACTTTTATAGAAAATATCAGATACAATAAAAAATTCCTTTTCCTTTTTTTGATATTATATTACCAAAAAAAGCATTTTTAGTTTACCCTTTCTAACTCGAGAAATGGAGTCCCTGTAGATTTTTTGGACCAATGTAATCTTCTCCAAAATAGTTAATTTTTTGCCCATTTATTCGTCTTCGTATCTCTTATGATTTAGAATATGGCAAAAGGTTAGCACATGATAGCTATAGGTATAGTAATTTATCATGTATTGTAAATATTTGTAGACCAGTTTATTTATGCTTTAAATACATTAAAACATTATTTTTCATAATGACTCTATACATTTTTCTATTAAAATTTTAGAATAAAATTGAAATGTCTCACAAATATTTTACATGATACACAAATTGCAAAATATACATATCACTAATAATACTTGTACTTTAAAAATATAGTGCAAGTTATTTTACAGTTATATCTTGAAATAAGTAATGAGAGCTAACATATCCTGCCTCACCAGTTGGCGCCACTGAACTGTCAAAATGTGTTTTAAGCATAATGAATTTATTTATTTTAGTTACCTACATGTAAATTTCTAAAGACTTAAATTTTCCCATTTTTTGTATTGTTTCAAAAGACAAATAATGCCTTAATGTTTAGTACCAATTTACTCCTAAACAAAAGGAGGCCACAATTTTCCTTGTGACAAAATTTTCTTAAGGAAATGATTAAAATAGCCAATTGTCGACATATATTTGCATGTCTGCAAAACACATTTAAGCCTTATGATATATAAATCATGATGAAAAATTGTAAAGTAATTTATTAATTTCATATTACTTTCCCTGGTCCCATTGAAGGGAAAGTATAGTGAATGAGCAAAAAAAATTCGAGATATCCATGGAAATTTCCATTTTGAGGTCCCCCGAGAAGATTGAGATTATTTCCAGAGGGAGGTCTATCTGTGTATAATCTACGATAGCTGCCGAATCGTTTGACCAATCAAACTGAAATTTGGTATGAAGGGTTGCGACCATTAGTTTTTGGTTTAAATTGGTGTAATAGAAGGTCCTCAAGTACAACATTGATTATTCTTATTTGCGCATACCTTTTTAAATATTAAAGATGTGGACCTCAATTTTTGGTATGCAGATTTCCCTTCAGCCCTAAAACCCATTAAGGAATTTTGTATTTTGTAATTATAATAATCCTATTCTCCGAGCCGGGAATGTTTTGGGGTGAGGCAGCCGATTTTTTTAGTAGTATTATCCTTTCCATTATTCTTATGTTAGTAAGCAGACATAATATATGAAGAAAGAAAAGGCCAATTTGTATTTTCAAGTGTGTAAAAGTTTTTATATTTGAGAAATATGTATATATCTCTAAGTCATGTAAACTGTCGAGCGCTTTCGGCGTACAATGCCATCTTCAGGACAAAAATTTAACCAACTTGAAGAAAGCAAAAAATGATATTAAAGAATATACATGTTAATTTAAATGGTAGAACAAAATTTTTTTGTATAATTTTTTTTTTTTTCAATAATAAGTGTATACGCACCAAGACGTAACCTTCTGTTACCCATTAATTAATAGACATAATATATGCCTATTATAAAATTTGTTTATTCTTTCAGCTATTCCTTTTTAAAATAATCGGTCAAGTGCGTGTCGGACTTCGCACATTTAGGGTTCCGTACCAAATGTAGAATATAAGCCAGCTATGCAGAGTCAGGGTTACTAAAGCGGCTCTACCGCTACGTAAATTCTTGTTATTAAAAGTTAGCCTTTAAATTTGATATTATTAAAAAACTATTTTCAGAAACAAATTATAAATGAAAATGACTATAGGTTGATTGTGCTAGATTTTTAAATTTCCATCTATTTTTTGAGTAAAAAATTCAAATGGAAAATATTAAAAACAAAAAATCTAATTAAATAAAAATTTGGCATGATCAACTTGTATGATTTATTTCCGGCTTTTTAGATTTTTCATTTTTTATTATCTTTATGAATAAATACGAAAAATTAATAATTGTTTCAATTAATAACAAATACCGGTAGTCTAGTTGTCTCTGACGTCATGCGGTGGCGAAATACACTTAGTTAAATACCGACAAAGATAGACGCCGCATTTTTCTACGCGGCAAAACTAGAGAAAACATTACACGTACAACTGTCTGTATACGAACAAAGCGAGGATTACGTGTAGGGATATTTTATGAAATGAAGAGCGGTAGAGCCGCCTTAAAGGAGAACTTTAAAATTTTAATCAAACTAAAAAGTCAAAAATACTTGGTAAAAATTTTTAAAGAATTGAAAAGAAAAATAACCTGGCGGATGTGTGTTCGACGAAAAAAAAATTATGAGACGAAAAATGCGTTTTTTAACAAAACGAATGATGGCACAGATAAAAAAAATAAAATATCGAATATCACAAAGACAAAGACAAAAAAATTATAATATGAAAAAATGCGTTTTTTAACAAAACGGAACCCTAAAAATGAGGGAATGTTAATGAAAAAATTATATTTATTAATATATTGGAATTTGTTAGTAAAATATACGTAACAATAAACATTGTCGCCAAATTTCAGGTTCATAGGTTAATGGAAAGTTAAAAAATACTTCGGAACAAAAGTTTTTAAGAAATGCTGACTTTGGCGGCTTCTCATGTCTACGTTTTGCAATGTTTTTTAAAACAAAAAATACAGCTTTTATCTAATCAATGAGCTCTATTCAACGATACCTCACTCGAGGTAGGCCAAAGTTTTTTTCAGCGCCCCCTTGAAAACATTTAAAAATATTTTTTAAATTTATGGGACTTTAAAACAATAAGACACATATACTGTGAAAATTTGAAGACTATAGCTCCAACGGTTTAGCTGCTAGACCGGTGTGACAGACGGACACGCGAGTGAGAGCAACAGGATCCCTTTGGACCCTTTGGGGTACAGAACCCTAAAAAGATCAGCGACAAGTAAATTTTCATGAAATGAACAAAGCAATCATAAATTTAATGAGCTTTTAGTCCTCAGTTGAAGAAAGATATAGATAGATTAATTAACACAAAAAATGATACAAGAAGTTTTTTTTTGAAGGTTAATATTGAACTGAAATAAAAATAAAAAGCATAGATATTATTAACTTTCGATATCGCAATTCCACTTGTCTGTGTCACGATATCTTCTGTACTAGACATCGGATTGACTTCATATTTGGTACACCGGCACCTCAAGTCAAGCCTATTTATGGGATTGATTTTCAGGCCCTGGGTCACTCTCAACTAGAGACACAGGATTGCACAAATTTGAACACTATTGGGATTTCGTAAACCATTATAGATACAAAGTTTGTTAAATATGCAAAAATATGCGCATTCTTAAGACGAATTCAAGGTTTTTTCAAAATTAAAATATCAGGACCAGGTTCCGAGATATTGACGATTTTCGGCATATTTAATAATCAATGGTAGTATATTCACTGTCAGTAGATAGAACGTTCTTTAACTTTAACGGTTCTGTAACTAATGACAATGACGTTTAGATTGTGACAATTGTATAAGAAATCAACTTGTAAAGTTTTATTCTAAACGTCATTGCCTTTACTTATTGAGTCTTTAAAGTTAAAGGGCGTTCCATCTACTGACAGTCAGACTCTCAATCAGTGCTCAAATCAATTGAAAGTTGTACTTATAAACAATACAACAACAGGATTATTATTAAGATCAAATATCTTTCATGATCAATTAAAAAAAATTTTGGTAGAATTCATTTCGTACGGTCAAAGAGACATGCTGGAATACATGGTAACAAGATTGTAGATAAGGAAGGAAAAGAGGCATGTGATCTGACGGAAATGCAAAGTAATTTTGGTAACAGCGATATTATTAACATATACCAGATCAAAGTACAAAGGGAGTGGCTCTGGAGAAAATATGCTATAACCTCTAATAATCCTTATTTTCTCCTGATTGTGATAATACAATAGGAGATCATAATCATTTATTCTTTTCATGTAAGCATTAAAAATCTAATTAAGTTGGGAATAGAACTACCAATGAACATTGTAATTTTACTAGGCTTTAACAACATTAAATAACAAATATATTCTAGATATTCTTATTGACTTTTTAAAACGTGAAGGCATAATTATCTAGACCATTATCTTCAATGACTAATTTCTAATCTTCTAATCACTTTATATCTTAACATAAAAAAAATCTGTGGCTAATAGATTAAGTCTGAAGCCAACATACCAAAAAAAAAAATTATGGCCATTCAAATTGTAAACTATTCGAGAAAAGCAACAACAAAAATAGCAGAGTATTAATCAAGGTCGTGTTATATTTAGGAAGATTATTTCCCGTAAAAATTAAATTAATTGCGGATAAGTAAATGAGAAAAAAACTTTATTAACAGACACAAACATAAGGAATACGATTAAAATAACAATAATAAATTAAATTGACTACTAACTAAAGTTGAAAACACAAAAAACTGGCAAAAGTATATGACATTTTTATGTGACGTATCAAAGTGACTATTTCTCTAGGGGGTCTAGTGATATTTGATTCCGATTGGTCAGAATTTAAAAAATTCTAACATTTCATTGGTTGATATAAATCAAGTGAAATAATCACTAGTAAACTCCCTAGTGCTCGAATTACTATCGGAAATATTTCCAGAGCATGAATTTTTTAAAAAAAAATCATGCTCGAGAATATATTTCCACATAGTAATTCAAGAACGTGGGAGATTCGGTAAGAAAATTTCACACACCTTCCTCGAATTTTAGTTACATGAATTAAATAAAAATAAATTAACAGAACCTTAAAGAGTTTAATTTAATTTAAGTTCAACTACTAAAGTTTGCTAAAAATATATTTTTTGCAAAATACTCCCGACAAAAACATTTGTTTCATTTTGTAATTATATTGGGTTTCTATATCCAAGAAAGACCTTACTAGGATTTTAGTTGCATGAAAAGAATAATGTATGCTATTAGCTATCAACAAATCTGTGTTACTAAAGTGAACGGAATATTTATTTTTACAATTTTCTGTGCATCTGACAGAAAAACTATCGCTGTATTCACGCCTAGGGTAACCATTAGGAGAAAACTTCGCAAATTTTTGTGGTTGCTATAGTAACGAGCTGAACCGAAAGCTTCATAGTGGTTAAAAAATATTGGTGTGAAATTGCCATAATTTTGAAGATATGAAAAACTTCATAACATATTTTTATTGAGGTTCCATGACAGTTGCCCACTAGAATAATCCGCACATGATAATTCCCCACAGACAACTGCCTACAAGTAGAAAGGCCCACACCAAATTTGCCCACATAGAAATTTGCTCACACGGATAATTCCTCACAATAAATTTGCGCACAATGATATTTGCTCACAGAGAAAATTTATTGGTAATTATTCAATAGTTATTGAGTTTATACAAAAGCAATTAAAATTTAATTAAACTATTATTCTAAACGTTTCTTATATTTCTATTTTTTTTTTTTCAAAATGAGCACAAATTTTATTTACTTATATGTTTGCGTTCGGACACTTTAATTTGTTTAAAAATTACAAATATATTTGGATGAGTACAATAAAATATTAAATATATTTTAATTATTACATTGTGGAAATCCATTAGCAAGTTTAGGGAATTCACCGATCAACACAAATTTCACCAGAAGATTAGGATTACCAAAGAATTGTAATTAAGGTTTTTCCAATTTTAAATAGGATATAAAGGGTACAAATTGTGTCTACCGATTTATAAACAATTTGTAAATTAAATTAGATTTGGTTATTGTAGAATACAGTTCAGTGAAAAAAGTTAAGACTCAATTTGAAAGTGATATTGACACCAAATTAAAATTAAAATCTTTAGCAGCATTGGCTTTCCTTCCACTAGGTGATGTTGGTCAAGTTTTCGATGAACTTGCATCTATATTTCCTGAAATATTAACTTATTTCTTTTCAACATATATTGAAGGTGCAGCAGGAAGAAATCCTCAATTTCCCATTCAAATGTGGAATCAGCACAATGCAGCTTGGCAAAAATCTCCAAAAACAACAAATTGTTGTGAGGGATATCACAATGCTTTAAACTCGTTATTTCATTGTAGCCATCCTAGCATTTGGAGATTACTTGACGGGTTAAAAAAAGATTTGGCTTGCCATACTCTTACATTAGTGAATGCTCAGGCAGGTTTTTTTGAAAGAAAAAAACGAAAATATGAAAATTTATATACAGCTGTGGCCAATCATGTGAAGAAAAATTATGCTAATACGCAAAATAAAGTGCAATATTTGAGAAGACTTGCAAATTTGCAATAATAAATGTAATAAAAAGAACAACAAAAATATTTTTAATGGGTTATTATAAATAAAAATTTAATATTATATTGAGTATTTTTTCAATAATTTTCTTTAAAATAACTTATATACCTACCTAATATTTTCTGTCAATAATTTTGGACATTTTACTTACATCTTTTTAAAAAATTAATATTTCTTAATTATTTTTTATTCTATAAACTCAATAACTATTGAATAATTACCAATAAATTTTCTCTGTGAGCAAATATTGTGAGCAAATATCATTGTGCGCAAAGTTATTGTGAGGAATTATCTGTGTGAGCAAATTTCTATGTGGGCATTTCTACTTGTGGGCAATTTTCTGTGGGGGATTATTCCAGTGGGGAAGTGTCCGGTCACCTTTTCTTTTATTGAAGGTCAAAAGCAGTTTTTTAAAACAACGTTTCATCTTTGAAGGGTCATCCTCAACTATATTCTCACTCGACTTCAACTGCTGCTATTGAAAGTTTTCTCTCAGATTTTACATCTTCTAGTTTTCTTACATTTTAATATCTTTTGCACTTTTTCTTCCAGTTCTACTTTAAGAGCTCATTTATGACTTCAATTTCTCAAATATAACGAATAAAGTGAACAATTGTCAGTGATAAATTTAAAATTCTTATTAAAAAGAAAATGAATTCATAAAAAATTTTATTAATAAGAAACTAATACCGATACACATCTCAGTATCATGCTCTGGTGCCAAACGAAAACCTGTTACTGCTAAGTAATTATAAAGAAAAATTGAATTATATTAAGCACAAAATGGTTGTGAAATTTATAACTTTAAATTATTTTATTACTGTCTCTGATCAACCCTTCTTCTACGGCAACACGAAATATTTTTTTTTTGGAAAGAACTAAAATAGGATATGTGTTGTTTCAAAGTCACCCTATACACCCTCTACAAGGTCTTAAATATTATATTTAAGGTATACTATATTATTATATTGTTTATATTATATTTTATTGTCATAACATTTTTCCATGTGTTTTCAATTTCAAAATTTCATTCTCATTGTATTATTTTCTATTTCTATGAAAAAGCTGACTTTCGGTTTCTAGTTGTAAAGTGCATTATGCAATTGTTGTCTGGTTTTGATTGGTTAAAAGTTGTTACGTACAAGGCGTCAGTCAGGTGATTAGAGTCGCTAATAAAACCGAAAGTCAGAGCTAAATCGTGGTCATTTGTTCATGTTTGGTTTATTCAGTCATTTGTTCATGTTTGGTTTATTTGGTAATTTGGTCATTTTTTGTTTATTCATTCATTTGGTTATTTCATTTTGGTCATTGTTTTAAAATTTCATTGTTTATCTAATTCAACCTGAAACTGTAAAATCCTGTAGGATATATCAAAATAGACAAATAAAGTAGTGAAAAGTGACCTGCCGTGTTAGTTACTCGCCCTTTAACACCTCATAAAAATTGGCAATACAACAGTGTTCGGAAATGTATTAAATGAATATGAGAAAAATGCATGAAATATTAAGAAAAATGAAAAAGACTTAACTATTTGTCACTAAAAATGAGTTTAGAGTAACTAATGTTTTTGAAAAGTATAAAATGTATGAAGAAATATAAGATCTTGCTAGATTATTTACAGACAATAACTATTTAAGTACATTTTGTATCTCTTTCTAAAATAACATTGAATTTATAAAAAGTAAATTAATTCACCAGTAACCTTCGATAAGGTAGTTTTATGCAAATTTAAAAAAAATCTATGATTAGTAGTAAAAGATAACTTCTTTAAATACATTTATAAATGCATTTAGGCTTTCTAATGTAATTATAATGGTACTATTGCGAAATTATGATAATGTAATTAAACTGTCACATGAACCTACCTTTAAATATAGAAATTTAACAACAAATAAACTTGTTTGTAGTTTAAATCTTTTACATTTTATTTTATTACGATTTAGCTTAATATATCATAAAGTAAACACTACGATAATATTATAAAAGTTTACCTTTGGCTTTTTGAGTAGGAAACAATTTCTCAGCTTTGAGAAGGTATCTCTCTGCCTTTTCGCGATTTTTTTCCTTGATAAACCTCTCAGCTAATGTGACACAATGAAGTGCTTCGTCTTTATTACCTTCCATTTTGATGAAATTATCCCAAATAATAGTTTTTTTATTAGATTTATTAATTAATCACACAGCTGATGTCATTCTTCACTGTTGACAGTTGACACAAGACTAAAATCTGACGTATCATACGCAAGTGCACACGAGTTATTAAAAAGCGGGAAATTTAAAATGCTTACCTACTTACAAATTTAAATAGCACACGTTTCTCAAAGTGCAAACACTATCTAAATAATTATTTGATTTTGAATTTTCTTGAAATTTATAATATTTGATAAAATATAAATAAGTGTTAATTTATTTTTAATATACTTTTTTAATTGTAAGTAAACGAATTGTGTATTACTGGTTGTCTA
This sequence comes from Neocrepidodera transversa, assembly GCA_963243735.1. Taxonomy (NCBI): domain Eukaryota; kingdom Metazoa; phylum Arthropoda; class Insecta; order Coleoptera; family Chrysomelidae; genus Neocrepidodera; species Neocrepidodera transversa. The sequence goes on along the minus strand of OY725347.1, from coordinate 22,481,004 downwards.
TATCTAAAAATTATGGATCCAAATTATAGTTGGCTCGAAAATACTTTGGATTATTAATAGGCCCGCACACCCACGTGACTTTCTTTTGTGGTTGCCGGTTAGAAGAAAAATACCCAAGGAAACTGTACTTGGATTCTAATTAATCGGGATTTTTCATGATATTTAAAATATTTATCAAAAAGTGCCACAGACGCACTCTAATTAGTGAAAACCACAGCAGAGCTTCCTATCTTTAATATTAACGGAGCGCCCGTTCAAAAACGATTTCAGGCAAGATAACATATATGGTATTGGCGCCTCTTAACTATTTCCCATGGAAGCGAATAACTGGAGAAATATTCCACATCGGTGTACATGGACGTTAATGTTAAATTTTAGGTTTTTTTCTGAATTTCACATGAATTTATGGAATTCTTATTAAAATCATAATAATATGTTTAAATTCATATTAAAATCATATTATCAATAACTATACTATTAAAAATAATGTTAATTAAAGCATCCATATATGTTGACTTATATACACGTCGGCTAAGTTGACACCCCAACTAATTTTTTTTTATGTTTGAATACGTAATCTTCTTGCACACCATTTGCACAATTTTGCACATCTACATTTACTTTTTGCACAAAGATATAGAACTTTTTAACTGGCGGGGTGCCAAGTGTACACTGGCACCCCCGACTGCTTTTTTTCAAACTGTATTTACGGATTCTGAAAGTATTCTTTTTGAACAATTTTGCACGCCCATTGCTAACTTTTGCACACTCTCATACTCGGAATTAGACAGATGTCAAAGTTACAACTTAGAAACCCCCACTGCTTTTATTTAAATATTTTTACGGATTCTAAAAGTACTCTTTTTGCACAGCTTTGCACACCAATTGCCAACTTTGGCACACTCTTGTAGTCGGAATTAGACGGATGTCAAAGTTACAACTTGGCACCCCACTGCTTTTTTAAAAAATTGTATTTACTGATTCTGAAAGTAATCTTTTTCAGCAGCTTTGCACTCCCACTGCCAACTTTTGCACACTCTAATACTCGGAATTATACGAATGTCAGTTACCAGCACCCCGCACTTTTTTCAAATTTAATTTACAGATTCTGAAAGTACTATTGGACAGCTTTGCACACCCATTACCAACTTTTGCACACACCCGCTATTTTATTTTAAATTTTATTCACGGATTCTGAAAGAATTCTTATTGCGCAGCTGTGCACATTCATTCTCATCTTTTGCTTTTGTATCCGGAATTACAGTGAAAGTCTAAATTGCAAAAAGGCCAAAACTGCATTTCCTGAATTTTATGGTGACTCCTCTACAAATTTGTTTAAATTTTCTGGATAGATCTTGAGAGTCCGTTTTTTGGACAGCATTGCACATTTGCACACATACTGCTGAAATTTGCACATTTCGTATTGCGAACTATATAGTTCATAAAATTTATAATAACTTACTATAGATAGTTTTTCCATTCTCAGTTTGAGGAGGCTGAAATCAATCGAAGTTGTTACATTTATTTTCTAAAATTCTTTCTTAGCCTAACTATAAAAATGTTCTCGTTATTCCAGTAAAATTTTAGTTAGTGACGCTGTTAGACAGTGTATTTTTTTTGTAAATATATAGATATAAGTGTATTAGTGTTATATTATAATTAATTAGTTCCACCAAAGATAAAATTCACGTTAAATATAAAAATTCGCCTTGTGCATGAAAATTTTGGTAACTTGGCAACAGCCGGTCTTTGCGGATAAATACAATGGGTTATAAATTTTTTAAACAGTGGTTTCTAAGGGTTTGTTGCTATCGTAAATAACCACTTCTTGGAAAAATTGACCATAACTTTTGTGCGAACAGTGTCACCCTCAAGTCGGGTATTATAGGGGTAGTGTGTGTTAATACTAGTTTATTAAGGTTCGAATAATCAGAATGGCGTTTTTCTCTCAATACAAATTTTATAAGCACGCCCGTTGTCGGCATGCCGCCCACAATAATTTTTGATTTTTATAGTAGCACGTGTCCTCAAACTGAGAATGGAAGAACTATACTACTAGAGGAAAAAAATAGATCTAGTATATATTCTGTAAAATAAAATGTAACATAACAAAATAACACATGTCACAATGTATATAATATAGTTTTTACATTGATGACGGTCATAAAAGAACTGGGTTGACTTTTGTCATAAGGTCATCAATGACGAAAAGAATAACAAACGAAATGACCAATTCCTACCTTAAGACCAAGATATCCAATAGTACCTCAAGATGGATGTGGAATCGCTCACAATCATTTTTTTTTTAATTTTATCTAACGATATATATTGAGCTGGAATTTTTTCAGAAAAATATGCGTTGGACTGATATCAATTTTTTTTCTTAGTTCACGTACGCAACAGTGACCGTGTAGAGATAAAATACCACACGGATTTTCAATTGTATTAAAAATAATCATTAAGATTTGTTGTCTTAAACGATACGTTTATTGGTTATGCCAGTCTTGATCATACACAATTGATCATTTTTGATATCAACATGTGGTAGCTGTTTGAATCTATCGCTATCACAAAATGAAAATGCGCTGGCCATTAATTGAATGACTGAATCAAAAGCACATGTATTTGATAGCGATACTGAAACAGTAGGTGAAAGCCTAATTGGTTTCAGTTTCACCAAATGACCATTCCTAAGCAGACCATCGGGTATAACGTATCTAAGATTAACATAATCCGCTTCCATGATTTCTGCTGACAGTTCCAGATAAGAAGTTCGAGCTCTTTTAACAGTATGGCACCCTAGACAGCGCCAATTTTCAAACTCTAATTGTTCTATATTTGCACAGATCATACAGACTTGTTTGTTACCTTTCTTCTTGGAATAAAAGATAAACCACTTTGCCACAGTTGCAGTAAATACCCTTACCAGTTTGCTTCAGATGACACGATGGACAATAAGTCTTTGGGTCCAAGATATCTAAAATTAAAAAAAAAATGTTGGTTGTTGTACAATGATATGTTTGTACACAATTATTCAATTTATTGCAGAAGAATATAAATATTTCTTACCGAAATTAATACAGTTATATCTTATACCTTCAATTGATCACAATCTTGTTTCGTATTGTTTTGTAACTTCTGACTTGTATATATATTTTTTGTTTTTATACAAAACTAAAATTTTGAAAAAGTAGCCGCAGAATCATATTAATCTTCTACAACACTGATATTTTTATTCTTTCAGAAAAAATAAAAAAAAGATTAAGGGCGTCAGGTGAATAATGCGAAATCTTGCAACTGAAGATTTTGTTTTAATATAGGGATTACAATTTTTCAGTCTTTATATAATTTTTATTGGAGTACCTACCTAATAAAATAATTTTATAGAAACCATCAGTTATTTGGATAGCATTTGTTTGTGTGAAGTCAAATTTTCAAGTTATAGAAAACTTCAGTAAAACTAATTTTACTGAAAAATTCAGTAAAACTAATTTGACCGTCTATTTTAACGGATATTGCGGTATAGAATAAATTAATCCTAATGAACTGGTGTTACCGTAGAATTTGAAGAATGTATCATTTTTAAAAAATAATGAAATATATTATCTTGCTGCAGCAAGATATATTTTACATAAAACGTTGTTTATAGTTGTTTGCACAAAGTAAAGTGCTTAACTTTAACTTAAAACATAATCAAACTAAATATGGGTTTTAAAGTTTATAAGTTATTCAGCATTTTTTGCATTGCAACTTTACGTTCAAAAACAAAACAATAATTTAAGTAAACATCGGCTCGTTAGCTCAGTTGGTTAGAGCACCACACTGAATTTATTCATCGTGGAGGTCGTGGGTTCGACTCCCACATGAGCCCTTGTAATTAACTTTTTTTATTTTTGAGTTAAAACCATTTTGATTTAAAATTCTTTTAGTAATGTTACGATTTTAATATTATAATATCCTTACAAAGTAATTATAAATTATATCGTAAGAGGCCCGAATACCACGTGACTTGCATGATTGCCGTTTAAGAGAATTACCTAAGGAAAATGTGCTTGTATGCTAATAAATTGGGAGTAAAAAATGTTTTTTTAGTATTTTCTAGTTAATGTCTACCTGTATATCAGTATGAACAAAAATTATGAAAGCGAAGAGAGATGTATTCAGTTCGACGAAAAAAAAGGTTTCATTGATTTTTGTAGTAATATTGACAACAACATGCATTTTATGATAGTTTGAAATTACGAAATAGTTTTTTTGGAGACACTATAAATCAAAAACTGTTAAACTTGGGCTTATATTTGACCGATTGGTCAAGTTCTACAACATATCAAAAGTTCGTCAAATTCTGACCGAAGGGTATTTTACATTTAAAACGTACTGGGAAAGAGATGTTCATTTTTGTAGTAGTAATGATACAGGGTGATTCATTGGGAAACAGACATACATTAACTGTGGATGGGGGTCACCGAGATGATTCTAAAAAATTCCAATACAATGGGAATTGCGCTCTTTATAACAGGGTGTTTTATCCATTTTGCCCATTTCTTTCCATGCTCATAACATTTTAACCACTCTGTAGATTTTTTTGACATTTGGCACACATGACCTGCATATCTTGCTGAATGTACGGCTGTAGTCAGGCTTGCCAAATCATTCACAAATTCTTCCATCCTCAAAACAACACCCTGTATATGTGAGTTTTTAAAATTCATGTCCATATTTGAAAAGAGCACAAAAAACTGAATTCTGTGATGTATTTTTTATTTTTGGCCAGACGAGTTTACTATTTAAATTTTATTATCAATTTATTTTATTTGAGAATTTTCGGGGTACATAATCGAATAGGATAAGTTTTTATTAAATTTTTTATATTATCGTCAAGCTTATTGCTTAACCTAACGAAGTAAATTTTTAAAGCTTACGTACTGAGTTCGTACTTGCTTGCATTTAGACCCCTACACAATGTAACTACGCTGGTCCGTACTTCCCAGGGAACACGAAGAAGGCCTAAAGATAGCTCGGCGAGCTGTTTTTAGGAAATTGTGACTTTTGTTACTTCTCTAAAGATGTTATCGAGAGCTCTCGTCATAATGTCCGCCGCCGGAATATTGTAAGCGAGGCCTTAGCGATAGCTCACGTGGAAATTCTCGAACAATACACTCTGGCGAGTTCTCAGCGAAATATTGTGGCGAGTTCTCGATGAAATTTTGTGGCGAGTACTTTGGGAAATTCTCATTTATTATTTCGAGGTCTCTGTGAGCTCACATGAAAGCTTACTGTGTGATCATCGCAATCAGTGCCTCTGGCGAGTTCAGTGGGAAATTCGCTTATATAGCCTTTTGGCGAGTTCTTTAGGAAATTCACATCAACTGCTTTTGTTGAGATCTGTGTGAGATTCGTATGCAGTGCTTCTGCAGTGGTCGTTTGCATTGTGAGTTGTACAATATTTATATAATATGCACTGTTTCACCTGACCGTCGCCAGCACAAGTATCGCCATCTATCCGGTCAACATACTACTCTTCGTCTACTAACGTGTCTATCCTGGGACCTAATTCCTGAGTGTCTACGTTAACTTAGCGTATGCGATATAGTATACGACTAGTAAAAGCATATTCTGGAGTATCTCATCGTGTACGTTTCGGTGGCGCATACGACACGTAACGTATGATTTGCAACGAGTGGCATTGACCGTGCGTTGATGGTGTAAAGTATACGTTTATCTTTAGTAACCTTACTTTTGTATATTATTTCGTTATAAAGATGTTGAATATATCATATATATTGTAATGACATAATTTTTATGAATTATTGAATTTTATAATTTAATTGTTTAAAGTTATTACAGGAAATTTTTCGTAAATTAATCAAAAAAATTTGGAAAAAAACAAAAATAATAGAGAGGTCCTTGGATTTTTAAAATTGTCACTACCTATATAAGTTTAAAAAAAAAATATAGGAAATGGAATCATATGAGACGGAATTATATACTAATTTAAAAGATTTATGGATTAATTTATAAAAATAAGTAAGTAAAAAACAGTAGAAGACATTTTTTTAAAAGGTATACAGAGCTAGTTAAAATTATGGAAGAAATCTGTATGGAATAATATCAAACGAAATATAAATAAGAAAATATAAAGGTTAAAAAAAAACAATTTGTGTCGGAGTAATACAAAAGAAGATAGAAATAGACAGGATATATAATTTTTTTTTATAATTTAACTTGTAATCTTTATTATTTTTAACAATTAAATTATAACATTCTATAATTCATACAAATTATTTCATTACAATATAAACTGTGATAATATCCTAATATATAAATATACATATATTGTTATAACCTTATTTAAGTAGTTAACGTGAGGTATAAATAAATAAATATATGCTTGGTGGAATTTTTAATTTTCTTGAACGATTTTTAAAATATTTACAATGCTTTCCAACAATTCATTTTGTTGTTTTCCAAATCACACCACAATTTTTTTGCCCTTGCTGCAGTAAATTTACCGCTTACTAAATTGGAATTTTCAGACATATAATTAATTAACTCCATTTTCGCTGCTGATCGCTAAAGCGAGAATTTCGCTTATCCATTTTATTAACAAAATAGATAAAAATAATAACAACTACACTACACAACTACATACAAGATCAAGGATAAAAACAAAAGAATGATCTACATATATATATCTACATATTCTTTTATTTTATTTTTGACAATTGACATTTAATGATATCGGTAAAGCAGATTTTCGTCTGTATTCTTCAATCTCATTGGTTGACGTACCGCAATAATCAACGACTCTTCGTTAAGCCATGCGACATGAAGCGAGTCTAGCGCATGGTCGTGCAGAATAGGTCTTGGCTAGCGTATGCGTTAAGAATCATACGTTATACAACGTATACGACATCTAACGTACATTCTCAAGAATAGGGTCCCTGACTATTATTTTATTTGATCATCCTCTATCGTTAGAAAAAAATAATGTTAGTTCTTTTTTAATTTTGAACAATTGACGTTATTTTAATTTGTTGAAATTTTGATTAGAGGTGTAGATTATTGAATGCGATTGTCCTTTCTACCATTTAATTATGAATATATTCAATAGCCTATTTGATTTTAACATTAATTGGAAAAGAATCATAAAAAACAAAGTAGGAAATGAATTTATAAATTTTGTTTGCGATTAAATAAAGAAAATAGTAAACATTTTTTTATTTGATTATTATGAATTTTTTAATGTCAATTTGTAAGATTTGTAAAAGGTTTAATAAATTCGACATTGTATAAAGATGGAATTGAAGGTATACAGTTATATACCAGTGAAACAAATCTATATATTTCTATTAAAATTATTAAATAAAGCGAAAATTAAAAAATGTTATAATACAGAAGAAGACGTTATAGTCATAGACATGTATAAAATTAAGGAAGTTTTTAAGGCATTAAAGAAAGCTAGGTGGGAAGATCCTCTAGGAAGAAGTGAAATATCAAGTGGTGAAGAAGGTAGATTTGAATAGGGGCTGAGAGAGGAAGAAGCACTAGCAGGATATTTTTAATTTTACTTTCCTGGACCCATCAAAGGGAAAGTAAGGTGAACGAGCAAAAAAAAACGAGATATCGATGGAAATATCCATTTTGAGGTCCCCCAAGAAGATTTAAACCATTTCCAGCGTATGGTCTATCTGTGTGTCGGTGTGTCTGTGTGTAATCTTCCACGATAATTGCCGAACCGTTTGACCAATCAAGCTGAAATTTGGTATGGAGGGTCGGTGTGTGCCTAGAATGCGACCATTAGATTTTGGTTTAAATTGGTACAGTAGAAGGTAATTAAGACCGACATTGATTAAATGCACATGTAACAATTTTTTACTTTTTTTAAATTTTAAGGACAAACTATACACTTTAGTGCAAAATGTTGTAGTACAAAGTTTTAGAGCATACAGTTCCCTACAACTTTTGTTTTAAGCTTTTTCCGGAATTTCCAATAATTGCGCGCCACTAGAGGGCGCGTAAAAAATGTGCATGTAGGTTTTCTCTAGTTTTTCCTGATTTTGAGGACAAACAATGCATTTTAGTGCGAAGTTTTCTAGTTCAAAGTTGTAAAGCATCAAAATTTCTTTAACTTTTATGTTTAACTTTTTATCGAATTCCTCATAGTTTCGCCGCTAGATGGCGAGAAAAATACACATTTATAATTTTCCATCTTTTTAAAATTGTAGGTAAATTATGCTTTTTAGTGCAAAATGTTTCAGTGCAAAGTTGTAAAGTATAAAATTCCCTACAACTATTGTATGGAAATTTTTCCCGAATTCCCAATAGTTTTCACACATGATTTTAGGAGATCATAATTGTAACATTGTGATATACAACGTGAGCATGCACAGCTTATGTCATTATCAACATTGAAATATCAATACGGTAGACGTATTCACCATCGGCTGGCTATTTTTAATGCGTTCCATAAATTATTGTAATGCTTAGGTCCCAAGTTTTCACACGTGATTTTAGGAGATCCTAATTGTAGCAGTGTGATATACATTGTGCGCATGCGCAGCTTATGTCATTATCAACATCAATTCGGCTCGCTATTTTTAATGTGTTCCATACATTAATGTAATGCTTAGTATTTTGTAACTAAAATAATAATAATAAATAACATATTCTCTACGGTCGAGCCGGAAAAGTTCTGGGGTGACACAGCCGATTTTTTTATTTATATGTAACATATATTAGTTTTTTCTTTTATAACCCACCTCAAATAAGATTTTGGTTCCAATATTTCAAATTCACACAATATTGTACTCTGGTTATTGAAGTTCTCTCTCTGTTTAATGTTTAAGATACGTTCGGAATAACTTTAGGAACTCGCAATAAGACTTTCTTATTAATGATACGTTTGGGATAAATTTAGGACCTCGCAAAAAGATGGAACATGGTAAATTAAATGTGAGGTCTCCCAGATTTCTGATGAGGACACCAGTGAAAATTTCGCGAAGTTAAAGCACATAGCGGTCACCGAGACCTCGCAATAGGAGTTCGAATAAGATCCTAAATATATCCTCTCAGAGATATCGTGGAGAAATCTGTGTTACTTGGGTTAGGACCAAATACAACAAAAATTTGTCTTTCGAACATATTACCCTGTATAATTGTAGAAAGAATGAAAAATAAAATTACTATCTTCGCATGCTTATATAAACCCTTTTTACACAAGAGTGCATGATGCGTTTTTTATTGTTATTAAATACTCAATCGATTTTTTATTAAATATGTATATTCTTGCTCATGACGTCGTAATTCCTAGGTTTTTCATCAGTTTCATTTAGGTGTTACTTAGTAGTTCTTGTTTTTATTAGTTTTTGTTATTTGATATCTTCATTTGTAGCATTATATCTTAAATACGTGTGGATTAGGCCTCCTGGGGGTACCACAATAAAAAAACGCACCATGTACTCCACCTCAAGGTGGTGTGGAAATGAGTACAATTAATCATGCAAAGGTAATAACTTTATTTCCCATTCTTTGTATTAACAAATCTACTAAGTAGAATTTTTTAACAATCATTATACAGGGTGTTCTAATGATAAATTTATGTGGTATTTGGTTCTAAATACGGACCTGTAATTACATCGCATAAATGCAAGCAAGTCCGAACTTAATACGTAAGCTTTAAAAATTTACTTCGTTAGGTTAAGCAAGCTTGAGGATAACATAAAAAAATTAATAAAAACTCTTCCTATTCGATTTTGTACCCAGAAAATTATCAAATAAAATAAATTGACATTTAAATTTAAATAGTAAACTCGTCTGGCCAAAAATAAAAAAATACATCAGGATTCAGTTTTTTGTGCTCTTTCTAAACATGGAAACGAATTTTAAAAACTCACATATACAGGGTGTTGTTTTGAGGGTGGAACAATTTGTGAATTTTTTACCAAGCCTGACCTGGGTTTCGTTACATTTAACCCTTTAACTGCGGCTATCGTATGGTTCGTAAAAACTCTGCTGTGATGTAAACACAATAAATAAACAATTTTGTATATTTTGTAATTTCCTTGGAAAGTTTTACAAATTTTTACACATTTTACAATTATTTACAAATTTTACAATTTTCGATTTTTTTAAAATTTCCGTATATATTTTTAATGTTTTTTTGAAACTGTTTGAAATGTTTAAAATTCTTGAAATATTTTTAATTAGACGATTAATTTTGTTTTATGAAATTTTCGATATATTTTAGAAGTTTTTGAATATTTCGACATTTTTACTTTTTTTCAATGTTTTTTTAAATTTCTATATATTTTTGAAATTATCAAAATTTTTGAATTTTTAGACATTTTTATTTATTTATTTTTTGAAATTTTAGATTTTTTGATACATTTTCGAAATTTTTGAATTTCTTGTTATTTTAAAATTTTTAAAAATTATTTCAATCAAGTTTATTGTTTGACTCAAAATTCAACTAATAGCAAAATGTTTTGATGTATTTTTTAATACTTTTGTCCCTAAAGCATTCAGGACTGCAAAATTTTGCCTCAGTTAAAGGGTTAATACAGCCGTACATTTAACAACATGTGCAGGTCATGTGTGCCAAATGTCAAAAAAATCTACAGGGTGATTAAAAATGGATAAAACACCCTGCATCTGGGTTTTTAGTTTATTAATATTTTATTAATTTAATAAAATATCTATCTGATTCTTTAATATTTGTTTTAATACGATTCGATTTTTTACGGTTTTGATAAAATATCATTTTGCTATAATAGATGTTTGATTTTTTATTAATTTGATATAATAACCTTTTGAAAAAGTATCTGTTTGATCTTTTAAATTTTGCTAAATTGAGCCCTCCCGATCTAACCTATGATGTTTTGCATAATTAACAATGGCAATAACAACGACATTGGTGTCTACTGTATGAATCATTATTCTGAAATAACCATCACCAAAGAATGGAGAATCACTCGTATATCCATCCCTTTCTGCCATCACACACATACTCGTATACGCTTCCTCGTGATTGCACAGTGATATCCTTTCTGAATTATTAATCGGTGTAGAACTTACAACTTTTCATGGCATGTGACAATTATTTGATTTCCTTCAATTCTGAGCACTGAAAAACGTTTACTGAGAAATTCAAAAAGCTATTCTCAGAAAACTTGTCCAATCTCGGGCAATGTAGTGCCAGCTTCAACTTGCTTACGAATACCTTGATCTCTTTTTTCTCTGACATTCACAAACACCAGACCAACCGTTTGTCTTTGCTGATTTGATTTACTAGGTAGGGCAAAAAATTGACGGTAGCATAGTCTTCAATTTGCATGCTTTTGGATTTACCATATTGATAACAGCAGCACCATCTAATATTTTTACAACTATATCTGGATTGTTTGATACTTGTGTATTCAATACAGACCAATAGCTGAGACTTTTGTCCTTGTCTTAGTTTTCCCATATCTGATATTGATGGAGGAAAAGCTTGAATTTTATGATTGAAAAATTCTTTTACATTACAGTTTCTAGATTGGGAGAAAACAATTACTTTTTAGGGTGAATAATTTATCTTGGGTTTTGGTAAATTTTCGCAGGTGTCTATTAAAAAACGTTATTTTATTTCTTGGTATTTGTTGCGGACCTGTTGGTCCTTTGGGAATCGTATTCATACTTGTAAAAAATTCTCAATGCACTTTTAACACTTTATTAACATAAAATACTTTATATAAAAATGCATGTGTCGCTTGACTTGACTCAACGCGAGTCTACTCGTCAATCTACTATAACGAACTGAATTCCTGCTGCCTCACCGCATCATCCCTTCTCCTCTTCCTATGTTTTTTGGGAAGGCGCGAAACTTTTCCTTAACAGTATTATATTTGTAATAACTTGCAAGACTATTGTATAGTTGGTACCTCATAGAAATATAATATTCATATTGTGATTTTCCTATACCTTGTGCTGTTTGAACTGCTAAGACAACATTAGTATTGATGATTTCCTTTCTGTCCAAAATGAGGAGATCTTCACTCACATCCATAAATGGATTACCAGCTTTTTCAATTGTTGCACAAAAGACGTTACATCTTTTACGTGTGCAATATAGGTAAGATCCACATGGGGTCTTGATTGTATATCATTACTACTACAAAAATGAACGTCTCTTCCAAATTTCAGAATTCTATTACAAATGTGAACGATTATTCTAATTAGAGAAAAAAAGTTGACACTCGTATCACTTTGACTAAAAATAATTTTAAAATAATGCCACAGATGCGCTCTAAAGAATTACATAAAGAATCGATTGAGAAAACCGCAGCTGCCTATCTTTAATATTAAGGGAGCGCTCGTCCAAAAACCATTTCCAAGATAACATATGATATTGGAGCCTCTTAATTATGTTCAGAAATAAAGCAACGATTTAATTAAACAACGGCTCGTTAGCTCAGTTGGTTAGAGCACCACACTGAATTTATTCATCGTGGAGGTCGTGGGTTCGACTCCCACATGAGCCCTGTATATTTTATTTTATTTTTGTGTTAAAACATTTTCATTTAAAACTGACGTAATACGGCTAAAAAATTTTTGTATGAGAGGTTTATAAAATGTCGATTTTTCTATATTTATTTTTACAAAAAACTAAGCTAAATTTTCAAAAAGTAGCCGTAGAGAAGCATAAATTAGATCTTCTCCAACGCTGATATATTTCTTTCTTTCACTAAAAATAAATAACAAACGAGTTAAATGGATAATGCGAAAACTTGCAAATGAAGATGTTGCTTAAGGAGTGACGCGATATAAAAACTAAGATAGGGATTTTCTTAAAATTTGGCCTTGGGTCCCTGAAAAAATGAGCTATCGCATATGTCTGGAAAAATTCTGTACCACGAGATATGGGGAGGCTGCGCGAATGCGCTTGGTACCCATTTATATTTTTAAATGTATCTTCAAGTTCAAAACCTAAATATAGATTTATGTAAACATCGGCTCGTTAGCTCAGTTGGTTAGAGCACCACACTGAATTTATTCATCGTGGAGGTCGTGGGTTCGACTCCCACATGAGCCCATGTGTATTTTTTTATATTTTTGTATTAAAAACATTTTAATTTAAAACTGGATTATATTACGTAAAAAAATTTTTGGTACGTATTTATATGGAATCGGTCCTTAAAATGTCAATTTTTAGTCATTTTTCTATATATTTTTTTACAAAAAAAACTAAACCAGATTTTCAAAAGGCAGCCGTAGAGAAGCATAGATTAGAGCTTCAATACTGATAATTTTTTTTCTTTCACTAAAAACAAAAAAACAAACACGTCATGGATAATGCGAAATCTTACAACTGAAGATGTTGCTTTAAGGAGTGGCGCCTTTGTTAGCAGAATTTTACGAGGGTTAAACAATACGGAATAATAAATTTAAACATAATAGGTATTAAGGATCATCTTTATTTGGATGTCAATTTTTGTTTGTACCTAAATATGACTTTATAAATTATTCAGAATCTATCTTTATTAATAAAATTTTGTTTGTTTTTTGTTTGTCTACGCGATATAAAAAACTAAGACATTAATTTTATTTAACTGTGTCGGCTTTTACTTGATGAAAATCCATTATTAAATTAAAATAAATAAAACAACGTTTTAAGATTTCCACAAAAAATAACAAAAGTTATTAATTTAATAGACTAATTAGTCTGATGAAGTTACTATGTAACGAAACTAGTCACTATTAAATTAATAACTTTTGTTATTTTTTGTGGAAATCTTAAAACGTTGTTTTATTTATTTAAATTTGACATTAATTTTCTTAAAATTTGGCCTATAGACTTCACTTGGGTCCCTGAGAAAAATGAGGTACAGCATATGTCTGGGAACGTTCTGTACCCATAGATATGGGGTGGGGGCGAGAATGCGCTTGGTACCCGTTCAAGTTTTTAAATGTACCTTCAAGATCAAAAACAAAATACCTATCGATTTAAGTAAATAATGGCTCATTAGCTCAGTTGGTTAGAGCACCACACTGAATTTAAAAATAAAAATAAACAATTTTTATCATATATTAGTTAAGTTTATTTTCATATCTATGTAAATTTCTATATCTACGCTTTGGATCCAATTTGTTATGAGTAAGTTTTAATGTTTAATACTTTTGATGTCTCTTCACAATGCCCTTTTTATTATAGGCCTTATGATGGTAGTGTAGACCGAAATATGTCGCCTTTCATACTGTATGTCATATATTAAAATTTTTATGGTGGTATGTCTTCGAGTTGTTTCATTCTTTATTTTATATCTAAAAAGTGTCTGCAGTTTCGTCGTCGTCTTTCTAGTAACTTACAAAAGTTTACTCTTAGCGGTAAAATCGTCTGGTAACAATTCTTGGACTTGTCGGTAATGCAATGGATGCAAGTGTTGTTCATGAAGAACTCTTAACACAGAAGACTTAGAAGTTCTGCACCGCAGCGCTAATTATCTTGAGCTTATTGTAGGATCTTCAAATATTTCATCTAATATTATTTCTTCGGCTTCAACAGTCCTTACATATCTTTTCCGACCGTTTCACGTAGGTTTTGAACCGCTCTTAAGATTGTTCCGCTACTTGGTACATTTCTATTGGGAAACTTCTCAGAGTAACGTCTAACAGCAGCATTAGAATTACTGAAACATTCGCCCAAAGTTATTTCTGAGGTAACAGGTGATTATTAACTTTTAACTAAGCGTATGAATTGTCAAATAATTATCGTCGTGAGAACTGTCAAATAATCACAGACTACTTAGATGCAGGGCCGATATACTATTAATACGTATTTTTTGTTTTGCATCTAAGGAAACCGTAATTATTTTATTACTGGTGTTTCAGTCTCGAAAGATGAACACATGGCATATCTTTGAACTCAAATTACACGAAAACAATTAATTTTTGGATGATACATCAAGAGTACTTTTATTCAAGAAAAAACTTCCGAAAATATTATTTTAATATGCATTCTCCAAAACAGTTGATAACAAAAAAATTATGTCTAAAAAGGGTAACTCACCCCTTGAGAACTATCCTTAGTGAATTCGAAAAATCAAAACAAAATACGTAATTAGTATTCTTAGGTACTGCCTAAAATTTGAATATTGTATGGTACGCCTCTCTAAAGAAATTCATGAAAATCCAATTATCGTTAAGCCGATTCTAGGGGTTGTTGCACCCTTAATAAACGGTTCTATCACCCCTAAAAATTTTTGTCCACCTTATATATAGAACGCGCCTATTTTTTGGAAAAAATTAAAAATATCATTTAAAAAAAAAATAGTAGGCTGTATTAAATATGTTCAGAAGGATAATCGATAAAACAATTATTTTACTAGTAGCATTCGGAAAGTTAGGTGGGATTGGCCCCTCTTTATTATTGAAACGTTAATTTAGTTTGTTGATAATAAATAATTAATGTGATTAAGCTCAAATCTTTATATTATGGGTTCGTTCCACGAATAGAATTTGAAATATATCAGAAGCAAAACATTAAAAAAAAAGTTTTGGATGCCAGTCAAATTTATTTTTTTAATGTAATTACAAAAAATTGACCAAAAAGATATTCTCTGTATTATTCTTAAATTCGCCTTTTTTCAAATATCTTTTATATAACTTGAAAAGTGGATCAATAAAAAATTCATTTTTTCATAAAAATAGCAAATCTCTATATGTATAAAATTGTGTCGCTGACTGACTGACAATCAACGCACAGCCTAAACCAGAGGTGATAGAAACGTGAAATTTTCAGCGTAGTTTCCTTTGGTAGTGTAGAGGAGCACTATAAGAAAGAAATTTTGAAAATTCGCACTTTAAGGGGTTCAAAATTGGAGTTAAACAAATATTGACCCGCTCGAGTAAGTGCGTCAACCAAAAACCCGCTCGAGTAAGTGCGTCAACCAAAAACATACAGGGCTCTTCCCCCTGAGGGAGTGCAAATATTTTACTTTCCCGACCCACCTCCGAGAAGAGAAAGTATTGTGAACGAGCTAAAAAAATTTTCGAGATAAAGATGTAAATATCCATTTTAAGGTCACCTGTCATGATTAAGACCATTTCCAGATCGAAATCTGTCTGTCTATCTGTCTGTGTGTATTCTTCCACGATAGAGGCCACACATTTAATCCGATTGAACTGAAATTTGGTATTTGGATTTGGGTTACCGGTCGGAAGAACCCATTAGTTTTGTACGACATCTGTCACCAACAAAAAATGACAGATGCAATATCTCACGGAATTTGATATGCAGTATGGCATTTGAAAGCCCTTGAAAAACTCTATTCAGAACCGTCAAACTTATTTCTCCAACTGTCACCTGTCGAAAACAAAAAAATCGGTTGTGTCGCTAAAAACTTTCCCGACGAGTATCCACGAATCCTTTTTCAGATATTTTTAACATTTTTTACAATTTCTTTTAACATTTTTTTGCTTTTTTTTGGAATTTTTATCATTTTTTAGATCATTTTGCTTTTCATGTGTTTTGGTGCATTTCTTTGCATATGTTTGTAATTTATTATTTTAATTTTTTTCAGCGTTTTTTGACTTTTTTTAGGTTTTTTGGCATCTTTTTGCATTTTTTTAAAAAATTTTTGCACTTTTGGCATTTTTAACATGATTTTACTTTTTTTTGATTTTTATTAGAGTTTTTGGCATTTTTTTTCATTTTTAACATTTTTTAGCATTATTTTACTTTTTTTCAGCATTTCCCTAATAGCACACAACGTCCTTGGGACGTACAATTTATGTCCATTTAATGTCGGAACGTCCATGGACTTAATATGTATGTCCTGTGGATGTTTGTTTTTGGACAGTATTAAGACGTCCAGGATATATATCCATTATTTGTACAATTTATGTACAATGTCCATACCGGATATCCAGTAGTTGTCCGTGATGGATATAATATAACATATCCATACCATAGTCTTAAAACAGTCCCTCGCCGACTTAATACAGGCAATGTCCAAAACATGTCCGGGACAGACACCTAAGAGTGGTCCTCACTCGACATAATATGGACCAAAAGTAAAGCTCCGCCTGAAAGATGGAGACACTTGCGCTGATGCTGCTTAGACACCACGAATAGTATGGTATATCGCGATTTAAAACATCCTATTAAGTCTGCTCCGAGCTCGCTCAACGAGTATAAACGGTGGCTATTATTCACGTAGATGAAGTTTCCGACACGAGCAGGTGTTGAAATAACAATTTCACAATTACAATTGAACTGGTGTGAATAATATAACAAAAAAAATCAATTTCTCTGACGTCCACTGTACCAAAATAGGACGTTCTGTGAATGTCCCAGGGGGATATCCAATGGATGTCCGCGGCGGACGTTCGAATTCAGTTCAAAGTTGTGACATTAGTGCGTCCCTCGGACGTCCATAGAACGTCCAGTGTACCAGAAAAGGATGTCCTAAGGATGTCCGGAATGTCCGAAGAGGACGTCCTATGGATATCTGTAGGACTACTTTGTGTTATTAGGGTTTTTAAACTTTTTTTTAGTTTTTTTTTGTCATTTTTTAACATTCTTTACAATTTCCTTTATCGCTTTTTTTTAGAACTTTTAACATTTTTTAGCTCATTTTTTTGCTTTTCATGTATTACTGTGCATTTATTTATGTTTGTATTTTTTTGCATTTTTTCAATTTTTTTTGTTCGTTTTTTTGCATTTTTTGGATTTTTTTGCATATTTGTTTAATATTCAATACAATATTCATCATAAAGTTTAAAAAGTAGGGGAAGGAAACAGATATAAGAAGGAAACTTTTATATATTCCAATATCAACGCGGGCGAAGTCGCGGGCAAAAGCTAGTATATCATAAGTTTCTATTTTATTGGAAATTTTTTGGGAATTTTCACTTATAATCTCTCTAGAGCATGAATTATTGCCGGAAATTTTTTGAGTATATGAATTTTCTTTAAAAATTCATGTACGAGACAAATTTCCCGCAATGGGGTGTTTGCATGATTTTAGGTAAATGGGCTATTAGAAAACTGAACAATAAATATTTAACCCGTATTTTTTATTTTTTTTAAAAACCTGTTTTCGCCCTATAATTCAAAAAAAAATTAAAATCTGTCACGACTTAAGGTAGATCAGTTAAAAAAATATGAGAAAAATGGCGCCACTCTGATTTATCTGAATGCAGGTTACATCCGACAGTTTTCTCTGATGTGCCGGTAATAAACCATTAACTACATCTCAATACTATAAATCATCGCAAGAGGGAGTTAGCGTCGAAGTTACGTATTTATTCTAGTTTTTCAATGACTGTTAAAAATACTATTCTTGAACATTGTGACACAACAATTATAAGGAATTTTGTACTAAAAAGTAAGAATATAGTGAATAAATAACATCGATCATCGCGCCATCTTCACAAAAATAGAGAATTCATGGATTTAAAAGTAATTACATTATACTGTTTTCTTAGCTTCCTTAAGACGTCTCACACATATTTAATATTCAAAATTAAGGACACTAAAGGAAAAAAAAATCTAAATTCTGGTCTATGCTCGTCAACAGGGGTAATAAACTTATTAAAGTAAAAAAAATGAAAAAAAAAGTTATGCAAGTACCCCATTAATTTAAGCACGTGGGGGATTCGGTAAGAAAATTTCACACCGAAATATTAAAAAAATACTAGGACAATGACGGTTTTTGTTGATAAATGTCAACGTCAACAAATTTCCAGATTAGGTTAGGTTAGGTTAGGCATGAAATAAATGCTCATTTACTTCAAGGAGGAGAAAATTTTCCGGAAATTTTTTTAGTTGCTATGGTAACGATGCAAAATACAGGCTTTTAATTGGTTTCAATGGTATGAAATTTTCTAATAGATTTTTATTTATGGTATTTTTTATGTAGTTTATCAAATGTATTTCATTCATAAAAAATTTTGTCATATATCATAAATTTCTGTTTTATTGGAAAAATTTTTTAGAATAGTTTAATAAAACAATTTTAACAATTTTATTATTATAATCTTTACAAAGTAATTAATTATTTCTTAATAATATTAAAAATAAATGTACGTATTTGCATGGGAGATAAATCAATTTTTAAATCATTAACGCTATTTTCTGTGTTCTTGTTGAATTCGCCTTTATTCAAATGGTTATTCCATTTATTTCTGGCCCAATTTTGGTATTTGCTCAAAAATTCCGATTCCCAAACGTTCTCTAATAGAGAACCGGTGTCAAAGTTGAGTCTGTGATTGTCAGATATCCATTGGTTAGCCCCCAGGGTAGTTTCTCTCAGGTTGGTGATTTCAAAAACGGAGAAAAGCCCCTAAAAATTACAATACAAATTATAATGTGAAATTTGTTAACTTTAATAAAATTTAACTATACAGGATGTCTGAAATTGGAAGGCATAACAACTAAAAAAATCTACAGGAACTTTCGCCCTACTCGAGTTATACAGTTAATACTAAAAATGCTATTTTTGGTTCTTTATGCATAAAATTTTTATTTAAAAAAATATCAAAAAATTGTAAAGGAAAATTTTATTGTATCTCAGATTGTCTACAAAATTGTACTTATAAATCTTCGTTACGACGTTTCGTGTTTTAACGGCCACCAGCAAATATATTTTTTTTAAATACGGACCTGTCTGTTTTATTACAAAAATTGATGAACCGTTAAAATTGAAATTCAGTGATATATCACAATTTTTATTTTAAATACGTTTTATTTGAAATAACTAACATCATCAGTAACAATAATTTATAATTACGGTCCTGTAATAGGTCTTTTGTAAATTCGTTTTCATTTCATTCAACAAAACGAATATAATAATAGGCATATTTTGATTTTACCTCACAATTTCGATAAAAAAAATAATACCTACAACATAACGAAAATTTCTCCCGAATCAATTTTTTGTAGAAACTGTTTTCATTATTCTCATAATCTCAGTGAAGAAAATGTTAGTTTTTCCAACAGACGATTATTTTTCTGCTTGTAAGGGACGACCCAATAGGGAGATGCTTACTACGACCCATATAAAACCGCTATCTTCGTAACTAATCGAAAACGGGCTTGGTATCTTCGGGAGAAATGATCTGAGCTACTTAAGTTTTTTCTGTGCTCTGTATGTCTGTCTGTCTGTATGTCTGGTTGTCGTCCCCAAAGCTTTAAAATGCCATAACTTTTGAATGCTACAATGTATCGACGTGACATTTTCACCATTTTTTAAGACCCACGAGTATTACATTTCAAAAGAAAATGAACGAAATCGAACAATGAATAAAGTGGGTTTTCCGGGTTTTTCTCATGTTTTTTCTAGTGTCACAGGAAACACGCTGCAGGTCGTAATTTTTGGCCAAACCGCTTCAAATTGGGGAAAAAGATAACTTGAAGTACTGTTACGAAGCCTATTGAAAATCGAAATAACCGGAAAATTTTCTTGTAGGTTTTCCCGGGTTGTTTTTCCGAAAATGTCATCATTTTAAAAAATCGATATCTCTGAAACCGTAAAAAATATTCAAAAAATAAAAATACTAAAATGTAGGACTGAAATAGCCCAACAAGTATTATATGAAGTATTTTTCCGAAATTTGTTAAGAAAGTTGGGAAAAAAATAAAATAAAAATTTTTTTTTTCGAAATTAAATTCCGAAAATCTCGGAAACGAGGGGGAATATTGAAAAAAAAATGTCAAAAGTACTTTTTTGCTGTTCTTGAAAAGATCCCACGAAATGAAAAAAATTATAAAAAATAGGGAAAAAAATTTGTAAAATGGGAAAAAGAATAATGAAAAATAGGGGAAAAATATTTTAAAATAGGGAAAAAAAATATTGGAAAATAGGGAAAATAATCATAAAAAAAAATATTAAAAAATAGGGAAAAAATAATGAAAAATGGTGAAAAAATAATAAAAAGTAGGGAAAAAATAACGAAAAATAAGGAAAAAAATATTGGACAATAGGGAAAAATATAATGAAAAATAGGAAAAAAAATAATGAATAATGAAGAATAGGGGAAAAATAGTGAAAAATAGAGAAAATATTGGACAATGGGGAAAAATATATTGAAAAATGTAAAAAAAAAAAATGAAAAATAGGGAAAGAAAAATTTGAAAACAGGAAAAAATAAAGAAAAATATGGGCAGAAATATTGGAAAATATTGGAGAATAGTGAAGAAAAATAATGAAAAGTAGGGAACAAAATAATGAAAAATATTGGACAATAGGGAAAATATATTGAAAAATGAAAAAAAAATGAGAAATAGGGAAAAAATATTTGAAAATGGGAAAAAAAATAATGAAAATTACGGCCAAAAATATTGGAAAGTATATTGAAAAATGTGGAAAAAATTCATTAAAAATAGGGAAAAAATAATGAAAAATAGAGAAAAAATAATGAAAAATAATGAGAAAAATAATGAAAAATAGGGAAAAAAATTACGAAAAAGAGGAAAAAAATATTGGGCAATAGGGAGAAATATATTGGACAATAGGGAAAAATATAATAAAAAATAGGGGAAAAAATAATGAAAAAAAGGCAAAAAAATAATGAAAAATATGGAAAATAAACAATGAGAAATAGGGAAAAAATAATGAAAATTAGGAAAAAATAAAGAAAAATAAAGAAAAAATAATAAAAAATAGGGAAAAAAATATTTGAAAATATGGAAAAAAATAATGAGAAATAGGGAAAAAATTATGAAAAAGTGGAAAAAAAGAAAAATAAAGAAAACAATAATGAAAAATTGGGAAAAAATATTGGAAAATAGGGAAAAAAATATTGGAAAATAAGGAAAAAATATTGGAAAATGGGGAAAAAATAACGAAAAACAGGGAATAGGAAAAAATAATGAAAAATAGGGAAAATATTGGAAAATGGGAAAAAAAATAATGAAAAATAGGGAAAAAAAATTATGAAAAATGGGGAAAAATTTGAAAAATAGGGAAAAAAATATTGGAAAATTGGAAAAAATAATGAAAAATGGGGGAAAAAATATTGGAAAATGGGGACAAAAATAATGCAAAACTGTGAAAAAATAATAAAAAATATGTAATAGGGAAAAATAATGAAAAATAGGGAAAAAATATTGGCAAGTGGAAAAAGAAATAATGAAAAATAGGGAAAAAGTATTAAAAAATGGGAAAAAAAATATTGAAAAATAGGGAAAAAATTATGAAAAATATGGAAAAAATAATGAAAAATAGGGAAAAAAATAATGAAAAATAGTGAGAAAATAATGAAAAGAGGGGAAAAAAATAACAAAAATGGGGAAAAAATATTGGACAATAGGGAAAAATATATTGAAAAATATATTGAAAAATATATTGAAAAATATATTGAAAAATATATTGAAAAATATAAAAAAAATATGAAAAATGGGGAAAAAAATATTTGAAAACTGGAAAAAAAATAAAGAAAAATGTGGGCAAAAATATTGGAAAATGGGAAAAAAATTTTGGAGAATAGGGAAAAAATAATGAAAAATAGGAAAAAATATTTGAAAATTGGGAAAAAATAATGAAAAATAGGGAAAAATATAATGAAAAATAGTTAGAAAAATAATGGAAAATTGCGAAAAAAATAACAAAAAGGAGGGAAAAAAATATTTTGCCAATAGTTAGAAATATATAAAAATAATGAAAAAAAGGCAAAAAAATAATGAAAAAGATGGAAAATAAATGAGAAATAGGGAAAAAATAATGAAAATTAGGAAAAAAATTAAGAAAAATGAAGAAAAAAATAATGGGCAGTAGGGAAAAATATAATGAAAAATAAAAAAAAATTGAAAAATAAGGAAAAAAATAATGAAAAATAAGGAAAAATATACTGGACAATGAAAAAAAATTATGAAAAATAAGGAAAAATAATGAAAAATATGGAAAAAAATAATGAAAAATAGGGTAAAAATAATGAAAAACATTGAGAAAAATAATGAAAAAATAAGGAAAAAAATAACGAAAAATAGGGAAAAAAATATTGGACAATAGGGAAAAATATATTGAAAAATTGGAAAAAAAAATAATGAAAAATAGAGAAAAAAATATTTGAAAACAGGAAAAAAAATAAAGAAAAATATGGGCAAAAGTATTGGAAAATGGGGAAAACATATTGGCGAATAGGGAAAAAATCATTAAAAATAGGGAAAAAATAATGAGAAATAGGGAAAAAATAATGAAAAATAAAGAAAAAAATAATGAAAAATTGGAAAAAAAATATTTGAAAATAGGGAAAAGAATAACAAAAAATAGGGAAAAAATATTGGAAAATAGGGAAAAAAATATTGGAAAAAATGAAAAAAAAAATAATGAAAAATTAAGATGTTTCAAAAATGTGTGCAAAAATATCTATGCGGAAAAAACGCGGCAGGCGGGGGTTCACAGTCGTCGCATTTACTACACCCTTGGGTTAGTTGCTTGTTTAATTTCTACTATTTAAATATTTTTTTAATTTAATTGATAGTGTATCTTTTTTATCAAAATTGGTAGGTAATGTTATATTCGTCTTGACGAAATTAAACTAAATTTACAAAATAACTACGACAGGACCGTAATTAAAAACTATTGTTACTGATGATGTTAATTATTAAGTTAAAACGTTAAAATGACAAGTGTGATATATCCCTGAATTAGAATTTTAATGGTTTATCAAGTTTTGTAATAAAAATGACAGGTCGGTATTTAAAATAATAACTTGATGGTGGCCGTTAAGAAACAAAGCGTTGCGCCGAAGATTTATTGCAATTTCAATTTTTTGATATTTTCTAAATAAAAATTATTTGCGTAAAAAACATAAAACAGCATTTTTAGTTTTCCCTGTATAATTTGAGAAGGGCGGAGTCCTTGCAGATTTTTTTCGACTCTCTAACATATTTAACTTTTTTCACATTTAACCCGCTCTGTATCTTTTAAGGTTTTTGATATAGCAATGTTATCCCTTCTAATTTCAAGCATCCTGTATATATTATAGTAGTGAATTTATTTCCGTATTTTTTGAGCCCGACTCTGTTTTGTTATAATCTACTCTTGTTT
The DNA here is from genome assembly GCA_963243735.1 of Neocrepidodera transversa. Classification (NCBI taxonomy): domain Eukaryota; kingdom Metazoa; phylum Arthropoda; class Insecta; order Coleoptera; family Chrysomelidae; genus Neocrepidodera; species Neocrepidodera transversa. The sequence continues at coordinate 22,456,972 of OY725347.1, read as the reverse complement.
AAAATAAATTATCGTCGATAACAGAATGATAATGATAATTATCATTATTATAAGTTATTTTATTTATATTTGGCCAACGATACGTACCTTCAAGTCGACGGTTACAGTTTTGGATAGTACAGGATCGTCTCTAGCTTCCAATACGTGTTCTAATCTTAGTAAAAATGTGTCTCCTTTCCACGGTTCAAGAGTCAAAATTTGAACGTTATCGGGTAGGCTACGTGTTAAGCCAGAGTGCTAAAATAGAAAAAAAAATACTAATTATTCTGTAAAACCCAATTCGACTTCATGTTAAACTTTAGATTTTATTAAAATATTTTTTATACAACTCCTTAATAAACAAAACTATAGTTGTACAACAAATTTTGTATTGTAAACAATTTTCTCTAATCTGATATTTATTATCTTAAAATTTAAATTCACAATTAATTTTTTTCCAAAAGTAATTTTTTTTTGTATACCACTTGTTTCGAATTTTCAAAAAAAACCTCATACAACGGTTTTGTTTGTCCATCCGTCCGTCTGTCTGTTAGTCTGATTCAACTAGCGAACGGTAGAGACAAACGGACAACAGCAATCGACTCAGAATCGTTTTAAACCTCTGAAATGATATTAACCTTTATACCATTTTTACTTTCGCGTCATATATACCATATGTATATACCTACATAGTGTATATAGACACATTTGTTTTTGTGACTTTAAAATTTTGAAAACTCGAAAAATTACGGCAAATATATTAGCGTTTTCACTTGTTTAACAAATGATTTCATTTTTATTAAATCTTCCTCACTAAGTAAAAATAGTTTAACTAAGTAAATAATTTATTTCTTACGGAAGTTTTGTATTTAGCTTTATATTGCTCAAAGGATACGTCGTCAGCCTCGGAAAGGAAGATCCATGACGATAACAATTTTTGTTGAATTAAATCTCGTTCTTGGGCAGCAACTGTTTTACCTAAAATAAAAAAAATTATTGTAAGAAAAAAAAAATGCATCGGCCGGGAATCGAACCCGGGCCGCCCGCGTGGCAGGCGAGCATTCTACCACTGAACCACCGATGCTTATATTGATTTGTTTTTTAATATAGTACCTACAATACGTCTAATCACAAAACTTATTAGTCTGAAATAAATCTCGTTTCAAATATTTGACTTAAAAAGAAGTACGTAACAAATATAGGCAAAAAATTTAAATCAATGTAAGTACTTAATACTATGCAGGCAGGGCCAGCCTAAGTGCAAAATGCCATGTGTGACAAAATGTGTTTTGGCGCCGCTTACAATATGAAAATGAAAGAAAACTGTAGAATAAATAGTATGACTCTGAAATTTGTCAGAATAATGAAAGCGAATTTTAGAGCTTTCTTTGTCGTGCAATCAAATCAATCAAACAAACTTTTACTAATTTCTTTGTTTCGAAGAGCTTCGCATTTATTTAATAGTCAGCTTTATTTTTTTTCTTTGTTGCTCCCCAGGTATCAAATGAATCATGGTCAGGTATTGGCAAAATATTGGTTAAAAATTTTAATTATAGGGCAAATATTTTCCATCTGAAACCAATATAAGTAAAATGTTGTTTGAACGTAATATAATGCACACGACAACCATATATGAATGTCCATTTAAGATTCGAATGAAGTCCAAACGTCCATGGACCTTAAATGGACGTCCAATGAATGTACAGGACTGATGGATCTCATTTATATATTCAGAAATTGTACATTTTGTGTATGTCCACTGGATGTAAAATATTGAACCAATAATATGGATTATCCATTTTTGTACATCTTTGTATGTCCATAGGAGAGGTAAAGATTTGGGTATTATTTGTACATTCAGAAATTGTACGTTTGTGTATGTCTATACCCAGGGAACACAAAGACTGCCTAAAGATAGCTGGGCGAGCTGTTTTTAGGAAATTGTGACAACTTTTGTTACTTCTCTGAGATGTTATCGCGAGGTCTATATCTCCTCCAAATGTCCGCCGCCAGAATATTCTAAGCGAGGTCTTAGCGATAGCTCACGTGGAAATTCTCGAACAATACACTCTGGCGAGTTCTCTGCGAAATATTGTTGCGAGTTCTCTATGAAATTTTGTGGCGAGGACTTTGGGAAATTCTCATTTACCGTTTATTTCGAGGTCTCTGTGAGCTCACATGAAAGCTAACTGTGTGATCATCGCAGTCAGTGCATCTGGCGAGTTTAGTGGGGAAATTCGCATATATAGCCTTTTGGCGAGTTCTTTAGGAAATTCACGTCAACTGCTTTTGTTGAGATCTATGTGCAATTCATATGCAGTGCTTCTGGCGTGATCGTTTGCATTGCGAGTTGTACAATATTTATATAATATGCACTGTTGCACCTGACCGGCATCGGCAAAAGTGTCGCCATCTATCCCATCAACACACTACTCTACGCCTATTAACGTGACTATCCTGACTGATATTTTATTTGATCATCCTCCATCATTAGAAAAAAAATAATTTTAGTTCATTTATAATTTTGAACAATTGACGTTATTTTAATTCGTTGAAATATTGATTATAGATATATATTATTGAACGCGATTGTCTATTTCTACCTTTTAATTATGAACATATTCAATAGCCCATTTGATTTTAACATTAATTTGAAAAGAAACATGAAAAAACAAAATTGGAAATGAATTTTTAAATTTTGTTTGCGATTAAAAAAAGAAAATAATAAACATTTATTTGACCCTTACGATTTTTTTTAATGTCAATTTGTAAGATGTGTAAAATGTTTAATAAATGAGATATTGTATAAAGATGGATTTGAAGATATCAAGTTATATACCAGTGAAACAAATCTATATATTATTTTTATTAAAATTATTAAATAAAATGGAAATTAAAAAATGTTATAATACAGAAGAAGCCGGAATAGTCGACATAGTCAGGTATAAAATTAAGGAAGTTTTGTAAGGCAACCAAGAAACAAGGTAGGAAGATCTTATAAGAAGAAGTGAAATATCAAGTGGCGAAGAAGTTAGATTTGAATAGGGAGAGGAAGAAGCACTAGCAGGATATTTATAAAATTTATAATTTTTTTATTTATATGTCTCATATTAGTTTTTTCTTATATAACACACCCCAAATGAGATTTTTGGTTCTAATATTTCGAATCCACACAATATTGTGGTCTGGTTATTGAAGTTCTCTCTGTGTTTAAGATTTAAGATACGTTCGGGATAACTTTAGGAACTCGCAATAAGAATTTCCTATTAATGATACGTTCGGGATAAATTTAGGAACTCGCAACAAGAGGGAACATGGCAAATTAAATGTGAGGTCTCCAAGATTTCTCCTGAGGACTCCAATGAGAATTTCGCTAAGTTACAATACATAGCGGTCACCAAGACCTCGCAATGGGAGTTCGCATAAGATCCTAATGATAACCTCTCAGAGATATCGTGGAGAAATCTGTGTTACCTGGGTACCCTAACAACACAAGTACATCCCCTATACATCACAGGGACGTCCTTCATTTGCTACTGGGACATCCCTGGGATATCCTTCATTGGGACATTGTACGTACTAGGGACTTCCCATGGACATCTACTTTCCGACAAAAAGGACATATATGGGATGTCCTTCTGGTACGTCCCATGGATGTACCACGTTCCAAAAAGGACATCAAAGAGACACTATAGGGATGTTCCAGGGACATCCCTGGGATATATGAGGACTTCCTCGAATATTCTCAAAATTAATTTATTATGAAATATTTCTTGGAAAATGTGGAAAAAAAACTAAATCCAAAGATGTTCAATACAAAACAACTTTACTGCAAATATGAAATCACTGGTTTTACTCTACTTTTCCTTTCAAGCCTTGAGGATATCTTCCTTATACTATCCATTGTATTAGTATGTACCTAATAGATTGATAAATATACCATATATAAACCTCGCATAAAGAAAATATTCAGAATCAAATAACCCATAGTATCATATTGGAACAATCAAGACTTTGATTCAAAAGAGGAAAGAGTATATTCGATACCATGATTATTGTGTTATACCAACCTTAAAGTCAACTTATTATTTCAATTTTACAACTATAAAATACACAACATATTAACTAATCAACAAAATAAAACAAAAATCGTCATTACAACATATCTTTCTACTACCTTTGGACATAAAACAAACAGAGAAATGAGACGTGCACATTAGGGAAAGTGAGGTTAACGTTGTTGACAGATCACCAAACAATGTTGCCAAAGCCAAAAACCGGATAAAAAAACGGAAACGAATATGAAACAAAATTTTATTCAGATTTGTGTATAATTTGTATCATCCTTGGAGATTTAGATTAAGAGTATTATGCATTAACAATATTTGCTAATGCGAAACAGTCACATCCCAGAAATTCTTGAACTATTTTTTTTAATTTCTTGATAAGAAGAAAACAAGATTTTTAAACAAAAATATCAACTTTAATGGATATCAGAAATATCAGGGACATGAAAGGGACAAGTTATGGATGTACCAGATGGGATGTCCTCTGGACAACCTCTGCGGGACATCCACTGGATATCAAAATCATGTCCTTATACCGCGGTACATAAAAAGGTCATACCTAGGATATCCCTGTGTGCAAAAATAATATAAATAAGAATTTTTTCAAAATTTTTTAGCAAGAATTGTGACCTTGAGAAAAGGGAGAGACCAAAAGAGGGAAAATTAAAAAATCTTTCGAGTTATTGTCTCGCCCTATTTTCACGGCTACAATTTTTGATCTATTATGTTACAGGGGTTAAACTAAAAATTTAAGAGGCCCACATACCACGTGACTTTTATGATTGCCGGTTAGAGAATTACCCAAGGAAAATGTGCTTGTATTCTAATAAATTGTGTGTAAAAATTTTTTTTTTAGTATTTTCCGATAAATGTTAAATAATCCTACCTTCTAGTCCAATTTTTTCTGCGCAGAACAGGGTAGAGCGCCATAAAATATAATTATTCGTATTTGGACGAGAACTCGCCTCATATAGCAAGTAAAATATATGGGTTTTTCATGATATTTAAAATAGTTATGAGAAGAGCGCGTCTGTGCTACATTTTTGAAATTTGTGTATAGAATAAAGTTGATAAGTCATATCACTTTTACTAAAATTATTTTAAAAAACGTGCCACAGGCGCGCTCTAAGGAATTAACCACAGAATCGATTGGTGAAAACCGCAGCTTCCTATCTTTAATATTAACGGAGCGCTCGTCCAAAAACGATTTCAGGCAAGATAACATATGGTATTGGCGCCTCTTAAAGACAAAAATGCAATTTATATCCCATAACAAAAATAAATAAATAATATATTAAAATGAAATTAATACCACTGAAAACGGAATAAAAAATACTATAAATGAGAATTTTTTCAAAATTTTTCAGCAAAAAATGTAACCTTGAGAAAAGGGAGAAGCCAAAAGAGGGGAAATTAAAAAATCGTTATAGTTGTGGTCTCTCCCTATTCTCACAACCACAATTTTTTATCTAAAATTTTGAAAAAATTCCTAAATATAGAATATGGTTTTCTCTTTCTATCAACAGTCAGAAAGTTTTAATAACGTTGATAGTTTTTATGTCAGAGGGGTTAAACGATTTGAAAACTAAAAATTTAAAGAAAAAATGCATTTTATATCTCATAAAAAAAATAAAAAAATAATATATTAAAATGAAATTTATACCATTGAAGGGGAAATAAAAAATGATCGTTTGAAATGATTTATTACTATTCCTCATTTCGAAACATGGTATAGTTTTTGAGATCTCTTAATTTCACTTTCACAGTTTTATTCAGTTATGCTTAAATTTTCAGTTTCATTCATAAAAAAAGTGATAACTTTTCCTTTAGATGCTTCTTGATATTAGGAGGATATTATTGATTTTATTTTACCGCCTTTTTAATTCTATTTTTTCAGTCTTAAAACTATGTTATTACTATTTATTTACATTTTTCTCTTATTTAGCTGACCGTGTATCTTTTACTTAAAATAATTATCCACCATTAATATTTTCGTTAAACGCAATGTAAAAAATTAGTTACCTTCTGAATAAAATGATATAAATCTTATAAAAGTTTACTTACCGCCTGGATTTTTGTTGCTTGTATTTCCTAAGATAACATAATGCGAACCTCTAGCAACCAGTCCTTTGTCAAAAGCAGTTTCGTTTAAAGCTTCAGCTACACCAAAAGCATCATCGTGAAGACATCTTCTGTGAAGCTAAAAAACAAATTATTAATCCAAACCATAATTTTTATTCCACACAAAAATAGCAGATTCAAGATATGTTTTCCACGGCAAAAAACCTAACTTCATAAAATTATTATTGTTGTTTTAAGCGTCATATTATTAACAGCTTTAACGATATTTTAATTAATTTACCATAAGCTCAACTTCTCCATCTTTTAAACTGCTTCCTCCTTCTGCTCTATCAGTTAATACGGCAACTTCTAACCCAAGAGTTTCGTCCTTAATAGCTATTTTCGTCGTCACAGGATAATAGTTACCAGCCACTGGTTCATTCAACTTCAAATCCCATGTTGGTCTGAAATTTCTTATCCTCATAAGAGTTTCACGACCATTTGAATCGGTATAGAAAGTTGAATTAGATTTCAAAGAAGTTTTGTATCTCGTTATTATTTCTTTACCATGTGGTTCACTGAAATTAGTTAACGGTATATTAAGTTTACGTATTTAATAATTTCTTACTCATTAGGTATAGGTCCAATTACCCAATCGAATTCAATGTAATTTTCACCACCGTATACTTTAATAACTTGACTGATCCAATCGTTAAATTTTTGATGGATTTCAGAAACTAGAGGACCGCGGAAAATCTGAAGATCAGCTTTATTAGTAACTCTAAATACGTCACCGTAGGGCCTGAAGATGTAAGCACCTGAAGATCTATTCTCGAATATCTTATTGTCACCTATGAATCCTTTGTAATAGAGAAACTCTTGACTGAAATCGATAGTTTGTTCATTGATGGTGATTTTGTTGATAAGGCCTGTTTTAGTGTCTATTTGGAATTCTGCTTCCTATATAAAAAAGTAATAAAAAATAATAAAGTTATAAATATAACAGGAGGGGACTTTCCAATGCTCTAAATAATAAAAAAAGTCATAAAAATGTACTTATTATTTTGATGGATTGTTACTTACACCCCGTTTATAATTTCTCAATGTTTCTACTTTTGGAATCTCATTACCACTAAGTTTTTTAACATAATACGATTTAAATCCAAGTGGAGGAAGATCTATGGCTTGGAAAATAAGTTCGTTTTTAGCTTGACTGTTTCTACCGGGTATTTTTAGAACTGGTTCCGGAATTGGGATTATTTGGGTATCTAGACTCTTTCCTGAAATACATATATATTTTTAAGAAATTGATGTAATAGATAATGTGACTCTCACCATCTGGATCTGTTACAGTATATAATTTCCCCAAAACTGGAAGTCGAATAAATTTAGACACAGGTCGACTTAGAGGATTGTATATCGTAACTATAAAGGTATTACGGTTTTCAGAAAATTCACACTGACTGACGTTTAATAGAGGACAATGTGTGAAGGAAATTGCAGGAGCTGGTTCGTCATCGATGAAAATTTTCACATTGGGGGCTATGAGTTTGCTAAAAAAATATTTAAGTTAGCAAAATGTGCATGAAGAAATTGTAGCTCTACCTTAGTGCTGATGCTGTAATCCATTCGCATTCTTTGATTCCATTTGATAATATTCTAGCATAATCGTGGGCGACATGTTCTTTTTCCGTTCCTGTGATAGCATCGTGGTGTTGCATAACGCCCATCGCTTCCCTTAAAACGTTTAAGTCAACTCTGTCTATTGGATCCAAGTCTGCCAAAGCATAGAGTTGTTTACAGACCTAGAAAATCATAGCATAATTAAAATAATAAATTTTCTATAAAAGTCACGATCTATTTACTTGTAAGAAATTGTTGCCTTCTCTTTCAAATTTTTTGATAGTTGGTCTAGAAGTAAAATATCCTGTCCAAAAGGCATGAGGATCTGAAGCGTATGGAAAGAAATCATCTTGTTTTACCAGCCACTTCTTCTTACCCTTTGTTTGGTCATATATGGCTTTAACATAACAAGATGGTGTTGAGTAAATTAAGTTGTACATGGAGCCGTTTGATTGTCTGGCATTTGTATAACTAAAATAAAAAATAACTTTTATGAGAGGTACTTAAGTGTAGGAATATGTTCTTCGGTTATTGCAATTATTAGTGTACGAATATGTTCTTCGGTTATTGTAACTAGTTTAAATGCTTTTTATAACATGCAAAATTAACCGATCAAGATTGAGTTCTACTCTTCTTAGATGGCCATACTAAAAACATAAATTTTATTGAAAGACCAGGAAAACAATACAACTGTTATGTGCGTGCCACCTTTTAAAACCTTTTACTATTTGGCTAATACAAGTTGAGCTATGAGTCATGGGTGCATAGTAGCTTTCCACCGCATTCACCCCATCACGGAGCTCATTTAACCAGATTATTCAAGCTGTTCGCTTCGTAAGAATTTAGTGAAAATACAACATTGGGTTCTTAATCTCCCCTCTCCGTCACTGCGCATATTGCGGTTCAACTTATTTTCTCCAAATAGTACACATAAGCATGTGAAAAGTTTCTTCGCAATAATTTAGGAAGAACTTTTACATAATTTCAAATAAGTGCACTTTTGAGTGAGGCATTTCTTCATGAAGCCGTTCCAATGATAACAATTAACGAATTTTAAACGTGGAATTTTTCGTTTAGACACTAACACGTGTTTACTAATGCGGTGACTGACATTCGCGTGGATTTGGAAAAAAATGATATGCCATCTTTATCCAATGGCCTCTCAAAGCAGACAACTTCTGTGTTTCTTTTAAATGCTGGTTCCTATCAATACTTAACTGATCAGTTCTATGCAAACGCGGGTTTCTTTCACATTTTTAGTGCTAATCCTTCAGGAGAACGTTCTTATCAGTGTACAACTGAAAAAAGTCCCTCTCGGTATTCAATTTGAGAGTTTCACATAAGCTCAAAGGATATAAATCCTTTGTCCAAAGTAAAGAATTTAAAACAAAGATACACTAATATGTAAATAGGAAACACTGTGCAATAACTACTTTGAGGGTTTCACATAAGCTCAAAGGATATAAATCCTTTGTCCAAAGTAAAGAATTTAAAACAAAGATACACTAATATGTAAATAGGAAACACTGTGCAATAACTACTTCAAGCCCATATTTAGTTATCTGAAGAAAAAAGAAAGAAAACAGAAGAGCTTTTATTGATAAAGGACAATACAGAATTTAAGAAATTAAAATTAGCGACCAAACGAAGAGAGAATCAGCCAAAAAGAAACTTCTTGAAGGTGGACAAGAAATTTCGAATGATGAAGATAACGTCACAGTATGTTTTTATTGAAATAAAGCGTTTTCAAGATCTAAAGAAAACGAAGGGTGAATTGTATAGGACTTACAATAGTTTCCATAAATCAAATTTTTATGACCGAATTGGATTGAAATCCATTTCGATTACGTCATTAACGGAACAATTTAATGCAAATTTATCCAGAAATCATTTAATATCATAAGTTATTTAATTTAACAGTCAAAATATATTTCTTATTAATTATAACTTGTTATCATCCCATTCATGTACGGCTAAGGAAGAGTTAGAACAATTCAGACAAATAAACAAACCAGAGCGTTTGTAATGTAACTTCAACAGATTAACATCGTAACATCATGCCTACATGGCGATAATTTCGGTAAAATCTAATATCGGCAAACTCGGAGTCATTGACTCTAAAGAAGTCATCAAGCCAATAAGGGCCCTGATATGGATACCGGGTCCTGCTATGGAGGAAGAAAGCTTCCATAGGAGAATTCGGGTTCAAAATCCGGGGCTCATAACGGAGCACAGGAGGACCATGGACTGGAAACTTTACCCCAAAGGGCACGAGCTGATCGTGCCCATGGATCAAAACTCCTGGAATTTTATTTAGGACAAACAGAGGCTTTACCTAAACTTCTCCTCGATTCTCTTTAGGGAGTTGGGGAAGGAAAAAGAAAAGGCATCCTCTGGGGCCTCACCTGAAGAGGTGCCGCCTGACCCTATGGCAGAAAGAACCATGGACCAAGTATCGGAGGAAAATCCTGTCGATACTGTGGAACAGACGGGCGAGGTTTCCATGGGGCCCATGGAACCTGATCATCTAGCATTCTCTCAGAACCCGGACTCGGAGACGGAAAGGGAGCTCCTGGAGAGCGAACCAAGTCCGGATCATTAGACGGAGGTGGTGCAGAGTAACGAAAAGGGACCGGGGTAAAAAAAAGGAGAAGACGAAAGGGAAAAAACCAAAAAAAATGCGAATAATTCAAACAAATATAAAACACTGTAAGGCGGCGACATATAACCAAACAGAACATTGATCTGGCTTTAATTTAGTAACCGTATGTGTATAGGGGACATCAGGACTATTCTTGACTTTGTCAAGAGTACTGGACTGATGTGACAACTGGCGGGGCACAATAGGCCTAGAGCCTCAGTGCAGGTGTTACCTCACGCCCCATTCAGGAAAAACAAATATCGGTAATACATCAGCAGTTTAATTATATATAAAACATGTATACATAGTTTTTTCTAGTGTTACACGGCCGTAGAAAATAGTTAGGTAATCTCAAAGTGTACATGAAAATACTTTGGGAAGGAACACGCAATTTTAAGATAACTGAGAAACTTATTTTTAAATGAAGATAAAACTAATTTTAATTCTGAAGAGTTTTTACATGCGCATTTATTCCTATTAAAATAATAAGTTTACAAAAGGTTACAAATGGTGTTCACAATCATGACCAAAGAACGATATAGAATTCACTTTCGTTCTCACTTGGTTTACCGGCATTGGACGTGTTTAATTTAGAGATCACTGCACTTTTTTAATTATTATTTTGAACAAGACAAATTGTAAAAGGAATAACTCTTGTACAAATTATATTTTTATAAACCTTAGAAAATTTACATATTGTTTATTCGTTAATTGCTAATGATAACAATTATATTACTACTGGATTTCTTTCGGGGCATTTAATTTTCAATGGAGCACTGAACTTTTTATCGGACTTTTGTTTTAATCTTCACTTCTAGAAAAACCGTTGAATGTCTGGCGATATGTTAACTTAATTTGATTGGCTAACAAAAAGTAATGTAATACATTTGAAAGGACGTCTGTAGGTTAAGATTCGTAATATGCACAATTTTCTGTATAATATTTGTTGCAGCGTACAAGAGAAAAAGAGATAATCGTGTTAACATCGAGATACAAAATATTACGTAATCGTTCTAGAAATTTTACAATGATGTAGTAATATATAAATCAAATCATGTCCAAAAAAATCTCTTCTGAATATCAAAATTCCTACACAACATTTTTAAAATGCTACAAATTGACGAAGATATTGCGTTAGGTCACACCCAGTACGTTCGATTGAATTAGGTAAACTTTATATCCGAAATTGAGAATTTATGTGACAAATTTTAATTGAAACCACCCCTGTAAATTATTTATTTATTTATTTATTGATTTTAACATTTTTTAGAGTGATGTGGAGAATGCCAAGTTCTACTAAACCACAAAGTTACGTGACTGAAAATTCATTTTCAAGGATTTTTTGTTTAACGGTGAAAATAGCAAAATCGTATTCGATTTCTTTAATTTAAAACACTGAATACGCCACTGAATTTGTAAATATGCAAAAGAACTTTCACCAAAATTTCGTAAAAAATATTTGGTATTAAGTTTTACATATTGTAAATCTTTGTATAATACTGTGCATGGCAATATCTGGAGTAAGCAATATGACAACAAGGATTTTCTTTTTGCAGCAGTTAACGATCGAGAAATCTCCTCCAAAAATCACATTTAGATACAAGCGGGAAAGAGGCAATGATATTTAATCATTTTAAAAATATATTTTTAATGTAAAATAAAATTTTATTTGTTGCTTTTATCTATTTGTGGGTCTGACGTATGTAAACTCAAAAGGACAAAATAATTATCTGCGTTGCTGAATTGTCTAAAATCTGCGTAAAATTTTAGACTTGCTAAAACGTTTTTAATAATAAAATTGTTTTTACGAAATTTTAGTGAAAGTTCTTTTAATAAAAAAATCGCAAATACGATTTGTTATTTTCAGGGTTGAAAAAAAAAATCGTGGTGAACAAATATGATTAAGAATCGATATAAGTTTGAAATAATTTACTACGGCAATCGATGTGTCAACATCGACCAAGTTTCGAAGGACCAACCTGAAGACAGCGTCTCAGGATTTATTATCTTAACACAAATAAATCATGTAAGTGAACTGCAAGGGCTATTTTTCTCCCGTTTATTAAACAAAATCATTAATTCTACATTATTTACAATTTAATATTTTTATAGAGCAACTGCTATCACTCACTATCACTGTAAAAATAATATTCACAATTTTAATACATTTAAAACCTCAGAGAAGCTCTCGTTGGCACTATTCTACTCAACGATCTATAGGTTAATGATTTTTATTGCAATGGAGGTTAAAGTTTTTTTTAACCATCCTCTCCCGTTACGTCATACATTGTCCAACTTGATTTCTCAATTATGAAACGGATGAGACGGAATTATGACGTCATTAACGTATTTCTTAACTAATTTCGACGTAAATGTTATTTATTACTGTTGACAGTTCAATTAATTTGTCATTGTGTCAAAATGCCTTCCCTTGATTATTTACTTTTCAAGAGCAAGACATGCTGGAATACCGCTTTTACCGTTAAATGCATTCTACAACGTTTGGGTTCACCCCAAAAATATAATCGTATAATACATTTTTTTCGCCATTTAATCACGATTCGATCATCCATAATTTTTTTAAGTTAGTCAAAAATCATGCTTATGAACGTTAAACATTCCCAGGCTAGAAATTTGAAATAAATCAGTTAAAAAAACGGAGGTTTTGTTCGGTAGTGGCAACCAACATTACATCAAGAGAATGCAACCCTGCCGAGAGTCGAGCAGTCGCAGACGCCAGCCAACCACCGTACAGTCCACTTGATCATCATTTTTATATTTTTTACTTTAAACCTCAGTCTGGTGCGTATATGTATATGTACAATAAATCCTTTATAAAATTAAAAGGTAGTTTATCATTAACGATTAGCACATCAGTGGTGAAATCCCAAGAACAGAAAAGGGAACATCACACATTGGGCAAGCCCCGAAACAGGTTTCGAGTTAAAAAAATTACTAAATTATGTAAAAAGGTACGTAACGAATTATTAATCTGAATAAAACACACTTTACTCAAATTGTTGTTTATTAAATGAATGCTAAATGAGAACTGGTTTGCAAAAGTATAAATATATGTCGTTTGATACAGTTTTTGTTAAAGACCGTATAAAAAGCCATTCTTTGATATTAGTAGGCAGGGTCGGCTCCAGGCCAATGAAGATATCATATAAATATATAAAACTATTACTCAGTAGATACAACGTTCTTTAACTTTAACGGTTCTGTAACTAATGACAATGACGTTTAGATTGAGACAATTGTACAAGAAATCAACTTGTAAAGTTTTATTCTAAACGTCATTGCCTTTACTTACTGAGTCTTTAAAGTTAAAGGACGTTCTGACAGTATATATATATAACATTTTAATTTTGAGGTTATGTGTAAAATAACATTCAAATAATATATGACAAATGTAAAACAGCAGAATACGTCACTGATTATGACGTAACGGCAGAGGATGGTTAAACAAACTCTAGTAACGGCTTTTTATTTTCTCGCTTTAAAATCGACTCGTCTAGGTATTAGATATCTCTACACCTGTCTCTCTTAATAATAACATTAGAGAGAGATTTTTAATTTTAAAAGAAATATATTTTGTTTGGTAAATTCTGGATAATATTTCAGTGACATTTATCCACGTAGTGTGCTTTGAAAATGGATTTTTAGTTATGAAACTTTGTGATTTAGTAGAACTTTCTATTCCTTACATAGCTCTTAAAAATTGTTAAAATCTGTGTATAAAAAAAGAATTCCAAAAAAAAAATGGGTATAAAGGTTTCATTTTTTTGCGCGTGTTCACAACTCCAACCATTATAATGAGTCTAAGGTGTTAAAAAAATTTTTTAATATGTTATTGAAAGTAATATTTTTATTAAATCATCAAAAGTTATTTTTTCAATATATATTTTATCCTGTAATTTTTATTACAAACACCCTACTTACGAAATCAATTTATCTAAATTTTTAAACCAAGGTCCGGCGTCTTGATAATTAAAATCTTCACCCATGGTGATAATGACGTTGTTAGTATCATAGCTGACAGTCATGTTATCGAGATATTGGATGAAATCGTCTACCTACAGCAAGAAAATCAAAAATAAATAAAAAATAATACGAACCTTATTAATTTATCGAGGTTCTTGAACCAAGTATGAGCATCTTGATAGTTAAAATCTCCGCCCATTGTTACTATGATATTATTGGTGTTGTAATATAATTGCTGAGTCTTTATATGGTTTAGAAATTCATCCACCTGGTAAATAAGTCAAATCGATTACCCGTTTATTGAATAATTATTTAAAAATAAAGTAGACGTTTAGGCTAGTATTCTAAATTGAAATTTTGAAAACATCGTTATTTGTTATTTAAACATTTATAGCTATAAGTTTTGTTGGGATTGGGTACAAATACCAATAGAAAAGCGATTTTTGGAATATAAATTTCAAAAAATTAATGAAAATGTATTCTATTTTTCATATACTAACGATGAAATGGACCATATTAAACAAATACCAATAAAAAAAGTGGTGTAAAAAATTGAATCTATTTTAGAAATATAAATTTATAATTTTGTCCAATATACAATCGATGACTGTTCTGGAAAATTGCTCTGGTTTTTAATCGGAAAGTAAAATTTTATATTTATTAAACTTATTATTTTTAACACAGTCAACAGAATAATATTGATAATTTCCCATTTCAATAGCTTGTAAATTTAACCTTTTGAATTGTTTTATTATTTATTTTTATCATTAATTATAAAGTCTTACTCTTTTATCAACATTGTAGTCAGCACTTTTCTTATCATCTATTATCGGTTCGTCGGAACACAATATATCAAAACAAAAGCCACTAGGAGGTCCATAAACGTTAAACATTGTTCCTGTAAATATATCACTTTTCTCTCCTGAAATAAAAAAAATACATTCATTAAAAAATTTTAATTCACTTTACTTCAGCGTTGCGTTTTTTGTCGAAACCAACGAAATAGAAAATTACATTGTCCTATCCGAAAATCCTTAAGGTGATTATAGTACCCATCTTATTTTTTGTTCCAAAATATTTCAAAAACTACTGGTTGAAAATAAATATAATTTTAGGACAATAAATAAGAACCGATTACCTAGGGACTCAAGAAAGAAACAGAACAAAATACCTTGGCATTTCTGAGAAAAAAAATAAGGGGCACAAAATATTAAAATTTTTAAAAACCCATCATTTAGTCTGTAGATAATTATATTCTCAATATCGTCCCAAAATTGTAATCCTCTGTGACCACTTATTGATTTTTAATGGTTTTTCAAAATTTAACTTGTGTTACAGAGTGTTCAAGTGCATGATACTGCGTAATAGTAACTTAATAAAGTTTTTGTTTCTTATTTTTTTTTAATGGATTGTTGCAATGAAACAATTTTGACTCAGTCCAGTGGCCAAGATAGGAAACTTTTGGCGGTCCTACAAAGAACGTTTTCGGTTGATGCCGTATATATTTTTCTATATTTTCGTTTTTTGTGTTTCTGTGAACCTTGCAGTTTGATTGGATTTTCGGCATTCTTGATATACGAGTTTGGTTTTTAACCCTTTGTTTTGTTTTACGAAACGTGATATTGCAAAAGCAGAATTGTGAAATTTTTACCTATTTCACTTTGCTGAATTATGCATGCTAATGTTACGTATTTCGCGTTGCTTTTTTTAACTAATATCTCAAATAATGTTTGATTTTTTATTCAATTTTACCACCACTCTCTTTTTAATTGTTATATGTCTGGTGAGATGGCGCAATGATCTCTATCAGCAACACCATCTTCAAAGCCCTTATTGATGCTGCTGTCCCCACATCAGTGTCCGCACTGACCAAAAACCCCTCCCTCCTAACATCCTTTCCAATATCCGGCGGAAACGCCAAATTTATCGCCTATTTACCAGAACCCGATATCCTCCCCTTAAAACCAAATGGAATCGGTTAAATGCCCTTATCAGCCTCTAAATCAATAACCACCGGCAAAACAAATGGATCGAGGCAACATCCAACCTCAACCATAAGGACGGCTCCAGATTCTGAAATAAGTTCGCCGTCCTTGCTGGTCAAAAGACCAAGTCCCACTCCCACCTTCAGGTGAATGGACAAATCCTCCATACTCCCGAGTAGAAGGACACTGCATTCAAAGGTCACCTCCAAAACTCCCTAAAAAACCCACCTAATCCCAATTTCAACCCCAGATTCCAGAACGACACCCATATCCTCCTCCAAAACATCCTCCTCACCCCAAGACCCCTGAGGACATAGCTACGGCTTGTCAGCAGGGGAAAAACTCTGCCCCAGGCCCTGACCACATCAAACGTCAGGCACTTAAAAAATTACCTGCTACCATTCTCCCCATCCCCACCATCCTTATTAATACGTGCCTTCAGCACTCCTATTTTCCAATTTGCTGGAAAACCTCCCACACCATCCTAATCCCAAACTTCACAAAGATCCCACCTCCCCCAACTCGTACAGATTCATAACCCTGATGAATGTCCTAGGTAAGCTCTTTGAAACACTACTCAATGAGCGTATCTGGAAATTTCTGGATGAAAGATTAACGATCCCCCAATTCCAACATGGATTTAGGCCTGCACACTCCAGCCATGATGCACTTGTGAGACTCCATATCCTAGCCTCAAAATCTCTCAACCTCGGTCACTGTGCATCGGCAGTCCTGTTTGATGTCCAGAAGGCTTTCGACCAAGTCTGGCACGCCGGACTTGTTCGGAAGCTTTCTAACATCGGACTCCCTATCCCTCTCATAAAATCCCTTCACTCCTCTCGCAGGAATTCCCCAAGGCTCAGTACTTGCCCCCCTGCTGTACGTCATTTACACGCACGACATCCCTCCCCTTCCTCACCTGGAGAAGACTACCAGCTTTTCGCTGATGAGACCCAAATATCTAAATATCTGCTACCGCACCATCCACGAGAGCTCTGAACACCAAAATCTAGCAACTCCTAAACCATTTCTCAAAATGGAGTAGCAACTGGAGGATTACACCCAACTCCTAAAAAACTCAACTTATCATCTTCAAACATCCTAGTTACACCCAAAAAGCTAATCAATCCCTCAATGGGATTAACCTCAGGCTCTGGGAAGAAAGACTAGTTCCCTTTGAAAAGGTCACCTACCTGGGAATGTGCTTAACGTGCACCCTCAATCAGGCGACCGAAGTCCAAAGAACTCTTGACAGAGTAAGAAAACGATCCGTTCTCATCGGAGCACTGGGTGGTCGAATTGGTAGATGTAATCCTCGAACGTTGTTACACACATACAAAACCTACATCTGACCCACAATCGACTACAGAGCCCTTAACTTCTCCACCATTCCTCCTCCTTTCCTCCACGCCGTTACGGAAACCGAGAGGAGGATCCTCAGAAAATGTTCCTACCTCCTATGACGATTCCCTTCAAACCTAATATTTAATCAAATTAATATCCCAACAATTGTTTCCAGGCTAAAAACACTGCAGGGAAGGAACGTCAGGAGAAGACTGGACAGCTCCAACACCCACGCCCAGGCCACATTGCGGACGAAGTGGATAGATGAAAGGAATAGAAGAGCCTTCTACAAAAGACCAAAGAAGAAATTCCCGCAGCCGAACCTAAGGATTCTAAATGAAGCGAATGATCTTCCGGACGAGCTTCTAGATCTACTCGAAGATGCATCTTTATGCATCAGATGAGCTGGTCCTCCCCCCTGACGTTGACGGACTCGCGCTGAGTCTCCCACCCGGGAGGCTCGTAAGTATCCATATAATATTTACAATCAAATATCTTAGTTTTCCTAATATTTTTTTTCCATTCCAGCACAACATCCGACCAAGAATCCCTGAAAAGGAGTAATCACTCCTACGGCAGGATACAAGAAACGGGACAACTCCAGGATAAACAACCGAGGAGGGTTTAACAGCTATACCCCTAACTCTGCTTGCAGAGCGATCAGGAGAGAGTCTGTCACTACCTCACGCGTAGAACCTAGCGTAAGGTGTCTTTAAAAGATTCTCGCCTGCACAATTCAGTTTTGATGTATAACCTTAAAATTCCGCATATTTTAAACCGTTCTTGGTTTGTGAGGTGCGCCATCTCTTCTCTCACGATGAGTATAGATGGTTCACATTTTTTGAGGTGAGATGTCTTATTAATATTTATTTGTCTTTTCAGTATGCCCACAAAATAGAAGAACACTGGAAGCTGATCCAGGGCTAGTTGGACCGAACGACAGTTACCCGCAGCCATTGAAGCCGATAATAAAAATATAATGGGAGTTAATGATGCTGCGCGAAATTTTGGTGTGCCGGCAACCACTCTACGAAGAAGACGATTGGGAGAAAATGTAGAGAAAGGTCCTCTTCGACTCTCCTCCATATTAGGCGACGCAAGTATCAGTTCCGGTGAACAGGGAGAAACCATCTCGGTTATAACCTGTTGTAACGCAGAAGGCGTTTTTATTCTCCCTATCTGAGTAATGAAAGACAAAAATAAAATAGAGGAGTTTGAGGATCGGATCACCCCAGGATATTTGGTCTACATATCATACACAACAGTGACATATTTTTTTAGTGGCTTAGAGATCAGTTTGTTCCCAGAAAGCCGACAGGGGCAGTTTTGTTACTGATTGATGGTCATTCTTCACACAGTAGTGATATTGAAATGCTAGAAAACTTTGACCACAACGTCATACTGTTTGCTTACCAAGTCATAAGACACAATTTTTACAACCCTAAATATATGTTTTTTCAGATCGTTTAAATTATACTACTGAGCTTGCAATTTCCACATTAAAAACAACCCAGGACGAAAGATCAACAGATTACAACTTCATAAATTACTTGCTGAAGGATGGTATAAGAATTGTGCCATTTAACCCTTCTGCTATCCCAGATGACGCTTATTTGACTTAAAATAGTATCATCTTTGAAGCATCTAATGCAATTGAAAATAAACAAAATCCTGATGGCAGTTGTCAAAGTTTCAACAAAGCTTTAGCTGACGACAATCAACAATCTGGATGCAGTTGGCAGAATGTAGGTGAAACTGTAGCAGAAAAACAAAAGGAAAAGCCTGCAGAAACTGATGCAAATACTCCTGCGAAATGTATCCCTGGAAAAATACTTGAGCAAGCAGCTGGCAGAAATTTTAACCACAGAGGCAACAACTTTTAAGAAATCAAAAGTGACCAAAAACAAAAATAGGAAAGCTTTCAAACGACTCATCTTCAGACGAAGATCTAGAAGCACCGACATTATAAGGCTCTTCAAATGCTGGTTCAGATGATATGGACGATGCTGATGAGTCTTACACAAGTTGTGGAGAAACTTATTCCCAAACCACAAATTATGACGACTGGATTAATTTACGTTGCTCCAAATGGTTCCAGTATTCTTGTTCCAAATAAAGTAAGATTTTGGCCAAAATATCATTTTTTTCAGTTGCGCCATCTTACCTCAGCACTGTGGGGGAGATATTTTTAATTTTTTTTTACGAATTATAAGTCTAATTTTTATGAATTTTAATACTTAAGACAAGTTCCTATCTCAACAAAGATTCGTTATAAAAATTAATAACAATTCGAATTCAGATGTTAACATAAAATTTTAAAACCTGGACCATCTATCCTCGAATTATCCTATAACAAAATTTTGATTTTACAGTATTTTTTCTGAAAACTATATCAGCAAGTAAAACAAAATAAGGATAATATCGGAGATTTCTAAAATGAATTAATAAACTAAATATTTCTTACTTACCTAAACTTTGACTAGCTCTCCATACCCCTTCAGCTGTTTTTGTTTTCAATCTGTACTCTTTTTCTTGATAGTCTATTCGCCCCAATAGTAGACCATCAAAACCTAATTGGGCGAAAATAGAAGCCATTTCTCTACTGTGACCGAATGGATCAATTTGCCAACCCATCTTCGGTCTTCCACAATCTCCAAAAGAATCGTTCAATTTTCTAAAAAAAAAGTGACGAAGGATTACATTTGAAACTTTGAAAGTTAATAAATTAGAGTTTTGGTTAATAATAATCAGACCCTAATATTCATTTCCAATATATAGTCATTTTGATAAGTGCGATTTCACTAGTCAAGGATAATTATAAAATAAATGTACCTTAAACCCCAAGTCATCTGATCAATAATTGATTGATAGTGCGTCACAGCCTCATCATTCATGCTCCAACCTCCACTTATAAACTCTAATTGTCCATTATTGATGAACTTTCTTACTCGAGATTTAACAGTGTCGTGTTGTTTGATCCACCATTTCCAGAAAAATGCGGTTTCAACGTAAATAAACCTAAAAAGCTGTACTTTAGTAAAATGTTGCTGCGAAAATAGTTATTTTCCTAACACTTGCGGAAAGTTATACTTTTCCGCACGCAATTTCAGTTGCCCGAACGACGCGAAGCGGAGTTCGGGCATGCAATTAAGTGGGGAAAAGATCCTTTAAGCAAGTGTTAGGAACAATATTTTTTCTACAAGCGCCTAGAATTAAAAAAAAATTTTAGCAAAAATATTTTTTTGTCATTAAACAAAAATTTTCTTAGTGCTTCTTAATAAATAAAACATTAGGCTGAAAGTAATCATAGTAACCAAGCAAGAATTATTTTTTTAATCATTTTAGCATTTATAAAATCAGTGCGGAAAAGTACAACTTTCTGCACTAGTGCGGAAAAGTACAACTTTCCGCACTCAAATGCGTGCGGAAAAGTATACTTTTCCGCACGCTTGTAGAAAAAAGTTATTACTTGATAGGTAATAGAAACAAATTATGTAATATTTCAAATTATAGAATATGCATATTATTTTAAACTACCAAAATGTACTGATGTTCTAAATTTCTGCAGTTAAATACTGTTTAAATTTCACTTTGGAGTATATTTGAAATGCACTCTTTTCTTCTTTATCGGATATAAAATTCTATATTTACTATTCGAAATGAATTAATTCACAAACTGCACTCAATGTATTCAATTGTGGGGCGAAAATTAAAGTTATTAATATATACAACCATCCTTATGGTAGTATTGATATGGAACAGCAAACAACTTTAACACAAATTTTGTGGATATTTTAGAATAAGGTGCTATCATTAATGCTATAGTTGAATCCAACCAAAAGATGGAATTAAATGAAATGTCGAATACAGAACCTCCGACAAAATAATGCACTATCCTAGGCCTAAAGCGAAAACAGGCTATACTATCTTCGAGAGAAATGATTCTCATGAAATTCTGAACAACTTAATTTTTTTCTATGGTCTGTATGTCTGTCTGCCTGTATGTCTTTTTATCGTCCGCAAAACGTAAAAATGCAATAACTTTTGAATTCCTTAATGTATCGACTTGAAATTTTCACCATTTTTTAAGACTCACGACAACTACATTTTGATAGAAAATGAGTGACATCCGAAAATGAATAAACGGGGTTTTCCGGGTTTTTGCCCAATTTTTTTCAAGTTTCACAGGAAACCCGCTGCAGGTCGTAATTTTGGAGTAAACCGCTTCAAATTTCTGTAAAAGATACCTTGAAGTACTGTACGAAGCCTATTGATAATAGGAATAATCGGAAAATTTCTTGTGGGTTTTCCAGGATTGTTTTTCCGAAAAGTCATCATTTTAAGAAGTCGATATCTCTGAAACCGTGAAAGATATTTGAAAAACAAAAATACGTAAATGTCGGACTGAAATAGCCCATCAAGTATTATTTGAACTATTTTTCCGAAATTTGTTGAGAAAGTTGAGAAAAAAAATAAAATAAAAAAAAAGGAGAAATTTTTTGAAATTAAATTCCGAAAATCTCTGAAACGAGAGAGAATATCGAAAAATGTCAAGAGTGCTTCTTGCTGTACTGGATAAGATTCTTTGAAAGGAAAAAGTATGAAAAATAGGGAAAAAAATAAGGAAAAATAGGGAAAAAATATTGGAAAATTGAAAAAAAAACAATGAAAAATAGGGAAACAAATAATGAAAAATAGGGAAAAAATGAAAAATAGTAACAAAAAAGGGAAAAAAATAATAAAAAAAAATTGGAAAATAGGGAAAAAATATTTGACAATAGGGAAAAATTAATAAAAAAATAGGGAAAAAAATAATGAAAAATGGGGCAAAAAATAATGAAAAATACAGAAAAAAATAATGAAAAAAATTTGAAAAAATATGGATAAAAATAATGAAAAATATTGAGGAAAATAAGGAAAAAATATGGAAAAAAATAATGAAAAATTGTGAAAAAAATTATGAAAAATATGGAAAAAAATCATGAAAAAAATGGAAAAAAATAATGAAAAAATTTGAAAAAGGGAAAAAATATTTGAAAATATTGAAAAAAAAATAATGAAAAATGGGGAAAAAAATAATAAAAAATATAGAAAAAATAATGAAAAATATGGAAAAAATATGGAAAAAATATGGAAAAAATATGGAAAAAATATGGAAAAAATATGGAAAAAATATGGAAAAAATAATGAAAAAATATGGATAAAAATAATGGAAAATATAGAGGAAAATAAGGAAAAAATATGGAAAAAAATTATGAAAAATGATGAAAAAAATAATGAAAAATACGGAAAAAATTTATGAAAAATACCGTTATACCGTGTTGTTTTTCCGAAAATGCCCTTATTTTAAATTTATCTCTAAAACTTTTTCTCTATTTTCTTTATTTTTCATAAATGTTTTTATTTTTTAATATTGTTTTCCCAATTTTCCTATTTTTGACTATATTTTCCTCTTTTTTCCACTTTTCCCTACCTTTTTCTTCTTTTCTATTTTTTACTATTTTTTTCTTGTTTTTTCCTTTTCTATTTCTATATTTTTTATTTTTTCCCTTTTTTTTTGTTTTTCCATGTTTTTTACTATTTTTTTCATATTTTTGACTATATTTCCCCATTTCCTATTTTTGCATATTTTTTTGACTTTTCTATTTTTATCTATTTTTACTATTTTTTCCTGTTTTTTCCAATTTTTACAATTTTTTTCTATTCGTTCATTTCTTTTCTATTTATCTCCATTTTTACCATTTGCCTATATTTTCCTAGTTTTCCCTATTTTTCCCTATATTTTCCTTTTTTCCTATTTTACTCTATTTTTTTCCATTTTAGTTTTCAAAAAAAAATCTTATGAGTCCAAGCATACATACAGAATTTTCTTTTCGTGACTTTTTTGAAAATCTGAAAAATTACGGCAAATTATGAAAAATAGGGAAAAAAATAATAAGAAAATAATTAAAAAAAATTATGAAAAATAGGGAAAAATATTGGAAAATAGGGGAAAAAAATAGAGAAAAAATAATGAAAAATAGTGAAAAAAATAATGAAAAATTGGAAAAAAAAGTAGGAAAAAAAATATTGAAAAATATGGAAAGAATAATGAATAATATGGAAAAAATAATGAAAAATATGGGAAAAAATAATGAAAAATATAGATTAAAATAATGAGTAAAGATAAAGAAAAATAAGGAAAAAATATGGAAACAATAATGAAAAATATGGAAAAATAAAATGAAAAATATTGAAAAAAAAAATGAAAACTATGGATTACAATAATGAAAAAGATGTAAAAAAATAATGAAAAAAATAATAAAAAATATGGAAAAAAATTATTAGTTATACCGGGTTGTTTTTGAAAATCTCAGAAACGAAGGGTAATAGCCCAAAATGGTATGAGTACTTTTTTGCTGTACATGCAAAAATCCTATGAAAAGCTTCCTTCAATTTTTATAGGATTTGAGATACTTCGAAAATTGTCCAAAATTACCAGTTTAATTTTCGAATTATTTCTTAAATAGTTCGACAAGAAAAATATAAGCATGGTCGACGACGTTTCAACATGTGTGCAAAAAATGTCTATGTGGAAAAACGGGGTAGGGGGGATCGTAGTCGTCGCATTTACTACACCCTTGTGGTTAGTTGCTTGTTTGATTCTGACTTGGAGTACTTCTTAGCTATACCAGATATTTACATATCTTTCTAAGATACATTTCAGATGTTTCTGTCAAGGAAGTAATTATCCAAAGAATCGATGTATCCAAATTTGTTAATCAAACCAATATCTGCTTAATGTGTGTAAAACTATAACCGTAAATAAAACAATTGGTCAAATAGGGTATGATTATAATCAGATAGATTATATAACTTCCTTCCCATTGAAATATAGAATAGCAGGTGACTCCCTATCTTTAAAAAAAGAGTTGTGTTGTGTTTCACTTAACTAATTTATTACTTTTTAATTAACTGGTATAACAAACACAATGATAAATATACATATACGACATACTCTATTTAATAATCAAGAATCGACTCCCTGTTGACTAAGAGTCAACTCTCGAATTGCGATTAAGCTCTTCTCTCGGGAACGTCAACTTATTCGTACGAGTCGTACGTGCCACATCAGTGTCACATTTAGTTTTTATTTATTTAAACTTGGCCTTGCTTTACGTGCTAGCTATAAACTGAGATAAATAAATAAATATTTTCGAGATTTATTTGTGTCGGCCAAAAGGCGCCACATTATTATCAATACAACTGTTTAAAAGATTTGCATTATTTCAATTAGTCTCTGATTATTTCGTTATTTTTTTTCCAATAAGAAGGTAATCAAATTCAATTTCTTATCCAGGAGTAGATTTCTGGTAGAAGGAAATAAAGAAGTATGTCTTGTCTATATAGCTAGCTGAATGTGAATTTATAAACAAATTATTATTTAAATCGAAGAGGTTATCCATATCTCAAATGTGGTTCAAGTATAAAATAAAACACGAAATCAGTACCACAATGTAATATAATCAAAAGGATGATAACAGGCAACTAGTTTCGGCTAAATAGCCATCATCAGGCCGAACAAAATTTTTTTTTGAAGTTACAAATAAAAGTATTAAGAAACAATCACAACCGCGCGGTTGTTAAGTCAATATTATAAAATATAGTGGTACATTAGAAACATACTATTAAACTTAAAATTAGTAAAATGTAATATTCCATATTCCATAATGTGGAATTACATTTTACTAATTTTAAGTTTAATAGTTTGTTTCTAATGTACCACTATATTTTATGATGTTGACTTAACAACCTTTGTAACTTCAAAAAAATTTTTTGTTCGACCTGATGATGGCTATTTAGCCGAAACTAGTTGCCTGTTATCATGATTTTGATTATATTGCATTGTGGTACTGACTTCGTGTTTTATTTTTGAAAAAAAAATTATTATTTATTACATTTAAACATACTTCTTTATCAAATTTACTGACATTTAGGTTCAAGTTGGCACCCGGAAACTAAATACAAATTCAAAAATTAGAAAAAACCATGAATCTAGACTAGTATATATTCAGCAATGTGATTTTCGATAAAAAAAAGAAAAACACATTTTTCTTAAGTTTAAAGTTAAAGACGTACTTTCTCGATATCAACTATTTTTGGTGAAATAATTTATTTTGTCGAAATAAACAACCATACATTTTTCAAAATTTTTGAATTTACGGTTTTGGTCCAAAAGAAAAAAGATTTTTTTAAATAATTTCGAAATCTTTTATTTCTGTGTATTTCTATAAAATCTTGTCGAAATCCATTTGAAGGAATCAATTTACAAGTGTTTAATAAAAAAAATATACGGTTTGTAAAAAAAAAATCGAATAAAACAGTATTATTATTTAAAGTTCCCGAGGTAGATTTATTTGTCTGCGGAGTGCCCTAGCTGAGACACAGGAACTTTTTAAAACACTTCGGCTACGTATACACAGATGTCACTAATGGTTAGTCAACGGACTGTTTAACGTTGCCGGTTCGATGTTATTACTTGATTACTTAGACTTTTACGAAACATTTTAACCGCCACCTTCAAAACGTAAAAATTAATCAAAATTTCTGAAGTCAAAATTATAGGTCATAGAAATTAACATTTTATTTGCACGAACTATAAATTAAGGAAATTAAAAATATTGAATATATTTTTTAATATTTAATATTTAATACTTGAATTTTAAAATTAAAAAAATGCAAGGGCCCAAATATTTTATTGAAAGGGCAGGCTCAAGGGGTAAGGAGTTCAAATATTTTTATAAAAACAAACTTAAACTTAAAGGGGCCAAATTTTATTAAATTGGAAGGCTTAAATTGTAAAAGAAACAAATATTTTTTCATGAACAGAAGTAAGGAGTAAAAGATTCTACATGAAAAAGCTACAGATCTAAAGGGCCCAAATATTTTATATAGGAATGCTTAAGGGGTTAAAGGGCTACTAATATTATTATCCATTACAGTTTTTTACATAGTAATGTTATGTATTCGCATATTAAAGAAAACCTAATAAAATAAATACTTAAACTCAAAAACAACACTTTAGGCAGTAACGTAGACAAAAACAATTTGAAATCATATAAAATTTAAAAGTGGCAATGCCGCATCACGAGAATTTTTCTTAAAGTACACCATCTAGTGAGCAGTAGCAGAAGATTTTCGGATCTAGAAGTTATGTCAACAGTATTCTGTATAACTAAAAGTTAAACGACACGTCTTATAGGGCCCTCTTGCGTACAAAAAAAACGTATTAAATTTAGGTCAACTTAAACGTTAATTTAAGGGCTTATTTATTTCTACACCCTTTTCCACAGCAATAAATCGGTCCTACCAACCTACAATTGCTCGGTGGCTCATTATTAGTAATCTATCCTGAATATAACGAAAACTTATTTTATTAATTGACAAAAATTTAATTTTTTCTAGTTACCTTCTATTTTTATCTTTATGTAGAGCGTCTACAACAGAATCGAGGATATATTGAACACCAGCATTCTGAATTGTGTTCTTGCCTAAAAAATAAAGTAGCTATTATAATTTTATTCCAAAATGCTTATAGACCTATTTTCTATTTAAACAAAAAAAAAACTTACTTCCATAATAATACTGGTCAACAGTTTTGAGCCAGCCTACGTCATCGTGAGTGTGGGGAACGATGTGAACATTTACAAAGTTACCATCTTTAACTGGATGACAAGACTAAAAAAAATATCATATAGTATTTATCTATTGAGAAAAGTTGCTATAAAAACAGTATAAATGATAAAAGAAGCGATAAAAGGAGACGCAAAAAAAAAAAAATTAAAAAATATTAAATAAACTGTGGGCAAAACTAATTAAAAAAAAAAAACAATTGTAGATACATTTCTACTACAAATGAAGTAAAATTAAATAAGAAATGAGTATAATCCAAATGATAATTAATGTGGATGATATGAAAAATAAAAAATTAAAGGAATAGTGGGGAGTTCAACAAAAATATAACATCACGTATTTTCTTCATTAACAGTTAGAATTAATGAAATAAAACCCATTGAGTTTAATTATCTACCGTAATTTGAGCTAGATTTTTGAATAAATTAATTTAAAAATTCAAATTTCTAATTATTTGAATATGCCGCCATTACAATCGTGACGTCACTTAAGTGCAATGAAGAGAATACGAATGAATAACAGATATTAAATCTCACTTATACAGACAAAGATGTAGAAAACCATTATATGACAATTGGATAGAGATGAAAACTTGGACCTATCCACTGTGAATTCGCATTCAAAATCAAGAGAGATAAAAAGATATCAGATTCCGCTGTTAGATAAACAAAACAATTATTTTAACGAGATCAGGTAATAATTTGCTGTTTGGTACATAAGTGCTGGGCACAAGCGTTCCTGATTAAGTGAACGGTCGCGTCCGCGTCTGCCTACTGCATAGTTCACTGTCACTGTTGTAGTTTGCACTCTGCAGAGCTGGTTGATGTTGATAATTTTCCGTGTTTATTTGTATTTATAAAGATACGTAAACAAAGGTAAAAGTAAACACAATTAAAAACATATTGACCAAACGACACTTTATAAGGAAACGTCATCTATATTTGAATGCGTCAATTTTATTTAGAGAAACTGGCCCACGTTAATATTATGCTGCAGCTATTGCACATAAGTGATGTAGGTGCACTACAAGTTGCATAGATGCAGTATTTTTTAAATATCAATTTTTTCATGTTAAATTAAAGAAAAAAAAACAGAAAAAACGATTTTTTCATTAAAAGAAATTCATTTTTTTCTCAAATAATGCAAAAAAAGATGGACTAATATTTCAAGTTGAACTCCCCATTAATGATAAAAATGAGATGAAAGTAAAATGATATTATAGAAGTATAGGCTGGTAAAAACGAATATGATACAACTCGTAAAGTAAGCAAAGAAAACTTTTAATTAAAAATTAATTTAACAAAAAATATTATTAAATAACATAAAACCAGTAAGATAAAAATCAGGCAATTGACAATTAAAAATGAACAAGATATAGTGGAAAAAAATGAAAAAAAAAATTCAACGTAATATTATCTATATTAAATAAAGGCCAGAAAAAATAAAACAAATAAGGGAAAATGCAAGTAAGCATGTAAATAATTGCAAATTGAGAATAAGGGGATGTGGATAAAAAAGGAGAAAACTTAAACAATTGGATCCCGAACTGACACGCTTCGATTCTAAAATAGACAAAAAATAATGCAAAATTGTAAAATATTCATGTTACTTACTTCATATCCACAATTTTTAGCCTGATCTGGGGGTGGTAGTGTAGTTCTGGGCGTAGTAGTGACCCCAATAGCATAACTATTTAATGTAAATATTAATACACTTACACAACTTAGAACATATTTCATTTTTAATATCTAGTTATAGTATATCCACTTCATAAAATGTACATCTGAAATTAATACAAATAGATAAATACACCTATTTTTTTGATAAAGTAGAGACAAAAATAATGGTTGATCATTTTAGATTAATTCAAAAAATATTTACTGGTTAAATTTTTTGACGCAGTTAGGTGTCCCCCAAATGATGAAATCACATTCTTGCTCATAAATTAATTATGGGAACTGTCCGCCATCTTGAATTTTGTGTTTTTTTCGATTTGCATACGTGTTTTGGATTTCTCGATAAAGAATGTGATTAACAAATTTATTAATTTAATTCTCTACAATCTTAATACACATAGTCAATATTGTTGAACAAAATAATTTAGTTCTAATAATAAGTAAAAAGTGTGAAAAATTAGGCGCCGTTTTTTCAACTCTTGGAACATTTTTATTAAAAATAAGAGGCCTAAATGATAAAGTTGTAGAAGGCTCGATTCCTAATAGCTTTTGTATAAACAAGTTTTTCCTACCACGTTTAGATCACGGCCAAGAACACACTCCACACAGAGGCGCGACTGAAGAACTCATTCACATGGTTTCCCCAGTATACCCATTATTTTTATTAAAATTTATTTAAATTTCATCACGCTCACTATTTTCAATTTTCGTTAGATCTAGTGCAGGTCTGACTAAACAATAAGCTCGTATCGCTCTCGAGTATGTGCTTGGAAGCGTTATTTGACGCTCATTATGAAGGTTGACTGTTATAAACTACCTACCGTTAACCACATTTAACAATGGTTTATGAGTACGTCCAAATTTTGTTTTTCAAATAATAGGTATTGACCTATACTTAAATCATCTTGTATTAACTGTTAAGGTATCTATTATTTTCCAACAAAAAACTGTAATTTCAATTTTCTAGAAAATTAGATAAGGTCAATTATAAACGAATTACTTTTTAGCAAATACAGTCTTTTTTAGCTAAAATTCAATTTTTTACAATTAAAATGATGTACATAACAATTGTTCTGTTTTTCTCAAATGGAGGAGGCATGTTATTTATTTACAATATCATATTTTAAATATAAATAATTATTAAGAAACAAATAGAGTCTGGAGAGCCAGCGTCCACTTGTACGTTAACGTAAAAGTTTTATTATTCGTCACTATGATACGGTGTGGTCTATTGTTAATGTGTGTACGTTCCGGGTTCGATTCCTGAGATATTCTTTTTTTAAATTTTTTTTACAATGGAATGGAATGCGATGGACAACTCACCGATGTTGTCACCCAAATCTAATATTGTGTGTCTATTTTTTTTGGTGAGCAGAGCTATAATGTGATGCTATGGTCGGAGCGATGGTCGGCGCTGCGTTCTATCCATACTCTTAGATTTGTGTGACAACATTGGAGCGCCGACTATAGCTCCGCGCATAGGTTGCCGAAAAATCCATATCTATGGATTAACTGGTGCAAAAGTGCAGTGCTCCGAGCCCCGATGTGACCACCAGTGCGCGTGGGTCGGAGCGAGGGTCACGGCAAGGGTCCAGGGTACTATGCTATTGTCGAGAGTCGAGGTACACTTACGGTGTTACTGGCTATCCAATACAGTTATTGATCAAAAGTCGAAAAACAGTGAACTTGATTGTAAGATCCAGTTTTACACGGAAATAAGAAGTGAGGTGAAAACGTTGGCGTTATTCAAAAAATGAAGATGTCGTACTATAGACGCGGATGATTACTAGTATGAATTTGTATTTTCCATAGTCAGACGCTCCGAGCAACCAGATCGATGACAACCTTTTAGACGATTCTTCCATTAAAAATCTTGATAGTTGAACAGTATGCTAGCGGTTTAAATTCCAATGAAAACTTTCCCGCATCAATTGGTTCTCGATATTCCTTTGAAGATATAAACTCATCAATTGTTTCCTTATATGATAGAAAGTTATACCGTTCCGATTCTCTAAATACCAAGCAATCCTTTTTATTTCCTGATATCACAACACATGGTGCAAAGTTTAAATCATAAGACAAAGAAACTGCCACAAGCTTTAATGATGAGTTTAAATAAAATCTACGTTCACCCAAAAATACGTCTACTTCATTGTCAACTGAAATATTGTACGTATTCATTTTAATGTATTTTCGTACAGAACTAAAAAACTAAGGAGATACCCGGCTATTGATTATAGTTTTTAATTGTGGAAGAGGTGATCTATATTTAGATTTTACTTGTTTCAGTAATTAAAAAACCGGTTTGCACATTTTGTACCGGCATTTAATATCTACTAGCCAGAGAAGGGTGGCACCGACAACGAGACTGAGACTGATTGCTAATACCGACAAAAAGATGTAGATGACAATAAAGTCATCAACAACTATTCAATTTTAATAAAAATATTAGATCTACTGAGGAAGCCACGTAAAAAAAGCGCCGAAAGCTCTACCTTTACGGTGGTGTGAAAATAAGTTCTTAGCCCGCGCCTCCGAGTTGAGCACGTTCCCGGCTGTGATCCACACATCGCACGAAAAACATGGTTATACAAAAACTGTTGGGAATCTACAACTTTGTCAGATTTTTAATAAAATTAGTTCAAAATTTTACATTTTTTACTTATTATTAACAATAAATATTGTTTTTCAACAATATTGTCGATACCGGGAGGCTCAGGAGGTCTGGCCAAGTTCATATCTTCAGAACGAATGAACGGATTATTTTAAAATTTAAGATGGATGGTCATTCTAGACCTAATTTTGATTTGAATTAATGACATAAGATTCCAAAATGGCGGACTTCCCGTTTCTTTGAAATTGGCGTAAAAACTGAATTTTCAAACGGAATACCCAGTATATGTTTACATTTTTGGATTATACTAGTCAAATTTTGCACATCAGAATTTTGCCACAAATGAAAATTATACCTGAATTTTAGGAACTAAGGGATTAGTGAAGGGTCCGAACTCTGCCAGGTGCATTAAGTTTAATCCGTATTAAGGATTTAAATATTACATACCTAAAGAGTTTTCAAAAGTGATAAATAATTTATATTAGTAATTTTTAATATATATTCTCAAAAACAAAATTGATGGGATTTTTGGAATATTTTGATAACTGCTCGGTTTTAATATTTAGGGTAATGTTAAGAAAGGGAAAGTGGTTAGTTGTTTCTTAATGAACGTCCTATCAAACAGTTTATTATCTACCTTACTTGAGTTAAAATGGATAACAGAGCATCTACCATGTTTAGTGAAAGAAGAAATAAATTAATTGTGTTAAATAATTTTAAGTTTTCCAAAACTAATACTGGCAAATGTGGAAAAATTCGATGGAAATGCTGTAACGCTAAATATACAGCTAGAGTGTACTCCCACGTTTCCAATGAAGACATAATAGTAGAGGTCAAAGGTGAACACAGTCATGGTGCTGAAATGAAACTTGCAAGAAATGCAGTGAGCAATAGTGTTAAAAGGAAAGCAACTTGTGATCCATCTGAGAAACCATTAAAATTAATAATTCGAGAATTGCAATCAAATAATTTTGCGGAGAACATAAACTCAGAAGATATCAATCAAATAAGAAAAAATATTCATGCGGCAAGAAGAAAAATCTTGCCAATATTACCTAAAAACCAAGAAGAGGTGTTCAATATTGTTCGCGAGTTACATCTTAATACAAATCGCAGGGAAGAATTTCTAATGGTGGCAGATCAGTTAAAAAAAAATATTGTGTTTTCGTGTTTTTCAAATCTAACATTTTTGTGTAAGTCAGAGTGTATTTTGATGGACGAAACATTCAAATTTTGTACAAATTTTTTTTACCAAATGTGTACGATTCACAGTTTTAAAATGGTTATTATGTACCGGTTGTTTTTTGTTTACTGCCTGATAAATCAAGTGAAACAAATTACAATGTTGTCCTTTTAAGTAATACGTGCAAACCATTTGGTTTACATTTTAAACCAATAGAGATTGTGGTAGACTTTGAATTAAGCATTCACAACGCAATATATAAATATTTTGGGAGAGAGCTTATTCTTTTGGGTTGCAAATTTCATCTCTGCCAAGCATGGTTTCGGAAAATCCAAGAATATGACTTAGTTCCGGAATATAAAGAGGAAAACTCTGTGATTGGTAGGTATTTAAAACTTCATTTTGGTATGATGTACCTCAGTTCTGAGGAAGTTGTGGATTTTTTTAATAAAGAATTGCACTATTTGCTACCAAATGATAAAAGAGTAATTAAATTCCGCAATTATTTAAAACAAACATATATCAACAATGTATCAATATTCCAATCAAATATTTTTGCAAATAGTGCTGATTTTTTTAAGAGGACTACTAACGCATGTGAAAGTTTTCATTCGTATTTCAATAGCTCATTTTATAAAGCACACTTAAATAATGCATTTTACACGTGTATTATTAGATTTCCAAGTAGAGACTTATTCAAAAATGCGGTCAGCTAACAATAATCAGAAAAAACAAAAAAAAATGTCCAAGCGAAAGTCAACACCATACAAGAAACTATTGAAAAATATAAAAATAAATCTATTTCGCGGTTTATGTTTGTTTAAATAATGTCATTTAAAAATCTTCCCAATGTATAATTTTATTTTACCTACAATGCTTTTATTATTTGTAATTTTAAATTAATTGTGTATTGTAATTTTGTATTCTTGTAGTTTTTTACTAATTTTGTATTGTTTTTTTTTTTGTATATGTATATAAAATAAATTCGAATAATTTCTTATGTTGTTTTTATATATTATTGCATTTTTTTATATGTAAGTATCACAAATAGTAGACAATATCATCAATTTCTTGGATACCTACATTGATAATCATATCGGGCAGACCCCCTAATGATTTAGGAACCTATAATCTCTAAAACTGTAATCCTTGGCAGAGTTCGAACAACAATTTTTCGTTACCTGAAGTATATGGCAGAATTCGGAAACTCCGGTTAAATTACGTATAATTCATATGTCAAAAAATATTTTGGCTGTCAAAAAAAAATTTTTTTTTTCTAAAAAGTTTTTTTTTATTTCACGATGTTTTTTAAAAACCATTCCGACATCATGCATATCATTTCATTTAAAATTAAACGGCCAATTTAATGACCAAATAATGCTTTCCAATTAAAAAAAATTGAGGTTTTCAAAAAAAAAACGGCTGTGGAGTAATTAAGACACTAATAAAATGAAAAATATTTAAATTTATGCAAAAATAATATATTTCTTAGTAACATTTTTTCACCTTTTGAAAGGTTTAGACCAAGTCGCAGCTTCCTCGATTAAAAATAATTTTTATTTTTGACAGCCAAAATAATTTTGTACATATGAATTATAAGTAATTTGACTTGTAGAATCCAAATATCTGAAAATATACTGGATGTTCTATTTAAAAATTCAGTTTTTATGCATATTTCAAAGAAGCCGGAAGTCCGCCATTTTAGACAACTATTGCCCAGTTTTTCAATCGGCTGTTAATGTTACTGTTATTTACCAATAACATAATTGTAATGTATCTGGTAAAGTATTTGTTAAGTGTGACTGCGTTTTTCAATCAAAATTTAGGTGATTGTTAGTTACCAATAGGTTAAGTTTTCGGTTGTACTTTTTGTGTGAAAGTTGGCTACCATGTGTGTTGAAAAGTGAGGTTAATTCGTTGTGAAGTGTCAAAACAATGCTTGTAGATGTAAGAAATTTGCAATGGATACCTCTAATAAGAAACAACATTCGGCAAATATAACAAACAATGAATTTTAATTAATTTAGCAATTAAATATTGTAAAATTATTGAAAGTAAAAATCGGTTCACAATTCATGAACAGAAAAAGAAGTAATCTCAATAAAATATAATTTATTGTATAAGTTCTATTAATTTTCCTACAAATAAACATAACTGTAGCTAGTTTCGTTGGAAAGGTTTGAAAAATATTCACATTTTTGTGTATTGTATAATTAATTTGATGAGTGCAAGCCAAAATTAAG
The DNA here is from genome assembly GCA_963243735.1 of Neocrepidodera transversa. Classification (NCBI taxonomy): domain Eukaryota; kingdom Metazoa; phylum Arthropoda; class Insecta; order Coleoptera; family Chrysomelidae; genus Neocrepidodera; species Neocrepidodera transversa. Next base: position 22,421,900 of record OY725347.1, on the reverse strand, counting down.
TTTAACAATATTGCTCAGATTCCTTGTAAGAAGTATCATAATTTTTTGTTGAATTTGCTTAAATTTGTAATTTAATAAAACACATCTATAAAGTCTGCATTTAGTTTTGGTTTATTAATCATAATATTTATATTATTTGTGATTTTCACAATTTGTACGCTAAACAAATATTATTATTATTGAACTTAACTTATATATTTCAAAACTGAAATAAACAAAAAAGTATTTAATAAATTAATGAATTTATCTACTTTTTACCTCTCGCCCTTCAGATAAGAGAGGTATAGGAATCATGCTAAAAATTGGGTAGTGAGTTTTCAATGAATAAACACGTTTTAGGGTCCCTAGAATACGATTTTAATATTTTCGCGATGATGTCTGTGTGTGTGTGTGTGTGTGTGTGTGTGTGTGTGTGTGTGTGTTTGGATGGATGTTGTAGTAACGATAACTCAAAAAAAACTGAATAAAAAAATTTGAAATTTTGCATGCAGGATTCTGATACCCTAGATTAGATCTGATTAGATTTTGGTGCCAATCGCACAACCGGAAGTGTCAGTTGCTATGGGTGATGACGCCATTATTATACAAAACGGCAATAAAGTTTTACACATATATTTTGTATACCCTATAGTTTATTTTCATCTCATTAAGATTTTCGAAACTTTTGCCATTGTTGCCAGATTTACAAAAAAATAATTTTTTTTCATACTTTTTTGTGTCAACCTGTAAATGGCGAGAGGTCATGTGCTGGCCACATCAGATTTTTTTAATTCAATATTCAGTTTTTTCATACTACAATAAATGAAAAAAGTAATCATTAACAAATTGTCCACGTACTGTTTCATTTTCATCAAGGTTTTGATAATTATTTTACGGTAAAACATCATTAATATGTTGTAAAATATTTTCATCTACTTCAGGTACTACTATACGGGCCTCAATGGCTATATTGTGTAGAATGGCTGTTGCAACTACTACATCTTGAACAGAAGTTGTCTTCAATCGCATTCCTAAAGCTAGTACCGGAATAGTTATTTGTATGCCTAGGCCGCGAAAAAGTTTCGTGGCCGTGGTATACACACTATTTTTCGTTCAATCGTTGAAATTATGAAATTAGATCATTGCCAATAAATATATTATTGCTTTAAAATCAACAGCAGTTCAATTTCATTAACAAAATCACAGCTGCTATGGAAATGACAGTGTTTGAATATACAAAATATTTTGACAGTTCTTGACAAAACGCAAATATGTCTGACATTAATAGTGACATTTCAGTATCTTGTTGCTTCAAGTTCTAGAGTAAATACAAGTAATAATACAAACTGTACAATTACAATTAATATTTATCTTGAGTAATATGTACTTGTTAATTTAAAAATTAATACTGTGTTTAATAAAAAATAATAACATTGTTAGTTTCGTATTGTAGAAATTTGAAATTTGAAAGTGACCTTTGCTTTTTCGGCCGTTACCATGGGCAACGGCTGCGAAATTGAATTTCGCGGCCGCTGTGGAGCTCGCGAAGTAGTCAATTCGCGTACGATTGCACGAAAAGGTCCTTTTCCAAACACCAAATGTGCGTTCTATTACGTTTCTCGTATGAATTTGTAATTCATTATATAGACGTTCTGTTTCTGTTTATGGTTTTTGTAAAGCAGGTTAGTAAGTATCTCATTACTGGGTACTAATAAGTCATTGATCCATTCCTCCTTCGAAACAAACTTTTAAAAATAAATTATACTGTCACTTGATCCAGGCCATCGAGCCACGATATTTCTTATTTTAAATTGATAGTCACATTTAGTGAAAAGTAGCCTTTGCGATTGCGAAAATTTTCCTCATTTGGTCCTCCCGGTGACTGAATTCATACATGAGTACAATGTAGAGTTAGTAATACTCTTGGAAAGCGAGATATTCTATAAAATCCCTGTTGTATAATTATTTGTTCTTCATTCATTGGGATACTAATATATTGAGCTAGTAAAAAACATATTTTAAAAATAGCGCTAGTTGCTGATTTATGTCCGCCACCAAAGTCTCCAACTGTGACTAGCATATTGCCAGTTGCGTAAAACCTCAATGTTATAAGTAATTGTTGCACCATGATTTCTTAAAAAATATAGATGAAATTTTGAGTTTATAAATTATAAATTTATAAATACGTACCTTTTTGTAGGAAATTTAACCATGGCAATACATTTTGAACACTATTTTTAGCTAGCTGGAATTAATGTCGTCCCAATAATTCAAGTGATCTAGTCGTTGTCTTATAATGTACGGTGGTCTGTACACTACATTTAAAAATTTCTAATTTCTAATTCTTCATCAGAATCAGAAAAGACATTGACATTGTAATTCACCATTTTTAAATAAATTAAAGTTAATTTGAATTATTGTACTTAACCTGCTGTTAGTATCTTAACTGACAAAAATAGTACCCATTAAATTAACCTATTGTTAACTCAATATTTATGTGACTGGTATGGTAACAAAACAATGATAAACAGATTTATATATTTAACAAGAGGATAGTTGTAACATTAACTATAACAGCAAGCAGATTGAAAAACTGGGCGTATGTCATTTAATTTAAAATTAGGTCTAGAATGACCACCCCAAATTTTAAAATAATCCGTTCATTCTTTCTGAAGATATGAACTTGGCGGCCCGACCACCTGAGCCACCCGATATAAAGATTGTGAAGAATTGTCTACAAATTTATTAATCACCTTTTTTATTGAGAAATCTAAAATACGCGTGTAATTAATTTATTGGTAAGAATATGATTTCTTCATCAACTCCTTAGGGGACACTTAACTTCATCAAAAAAATTGACCTGTAAATTTTTTCTTTTTTATATCGAATTTGATCTAAAATCATTGGGCTATTTAAATTTGACAGGTCGCGTCCGAATTTAAAAGGACTTATTTTTGTGTATTGTTTTTAGATAATTGATCCAGTGACATAAACTTTGAGGTATTTCAATTAAATTTTTTTTATCTATATATAGGAGAAGAGGTAAATATGGGCTACGGCCATATTTGAATAAACTGGTGCTTCGATCAAAAACTGTGCAAAGTTGACGTTCAAATGCCTAGAAACATGAGCAAGCGACTGTGGACATTATTAGAGTAGGACAGGTATGTTTTAATGTATAGCACAGAATAGAGGATCAACCCGAAGAGAATGGGCGCATTCAGCAGACCAAACAGTTGTTGCTACCGGTGGGAAGCGGTAGCGAAATTCAGCTGGGCACACCGCTAGATGATTTGACATTTGACACTAACGTGACAGTCACTTTTTGATGACAGTTTTCTTTTTTCGGCAATTTTCATCTATATTTAATTGATAAGGATCTAATGGATTTTAATTTGATAGGGGAAATTGTAAATGATTTTAGCACAACCACTGGAAATCCTTGAAAACAACGAAAGAAGAAATTTGCCCAAAAATGAAGGTTTTTATGAAATAACAGTTCTATTGTACATGGATGATTTGTTTAAGGAACATTTTATAATATCTCGGGCAGCTTTTGAAGTAATTAAAATTAATTGAAATGAGAAAAATACCATTTCGAAACCTTGCATGATTTTCTGAGGTTCCTTCAACATCGTAAAACTGTTCATTAAATTCATATGTTATTAAATAATACTCCATTTCTTTCTCCATATTTGACATGTTCACAACTCCCAACACGTTGTAAAAAGTGAGCGTACTTTTTTCTCGCTACAAAAAATGGCGACCGCTCCACAACATGTTGGCGGTGAGCGCTTGTGCCAGCAGAAAAATCATAAACTGTTGCACAACTGTTCTCTCTGCTGAATGCGCCCAATGTAAGGCCTTTTTATGCTCATGCGTGGCCACTCCCTCTGCAAGTGGTGCATAAGTCAAAGCGATCCGTTCGTATGTTTTGCCATCGAATTAACAGGACAATTTGACAAATGTTACATTAATGTGGGTTAATCAAAGATAGTCTTCTAAATTCGGAACGAAAGTTTGACATAAAGCAATTTTAAGCGAACTACCAATATATTTTGGTATTAACCACAAAATTTCTTGGTTATTCCGTGCGATTATGGAAGGGGTTAGTATATTGTAACGCGCTTTCTTTCTGCAAAGGGATTTCTTACTGAAAGACGTTGCAATTAACACCCGAAACAGTTTTGGAGTTGCCTCGAGCGCCAACCCTCTCTTAACGTGGAGGATACACGTACGTTACTTAAATAAATAACGTGCCTAGGTAGCCACAGTGAAGAAAAAGAATAACCAGGGGTCGATATTGAAAGTATCCTAAAAGATGGTAGTAATGGTGTATAGTGGGCTTTAAGCACTACACGCCATTTATTCGGGTATTCGGTGGCGACTTTTATTTATTAAAATATTTATGATTTTAATAAATGTTCTTTATTTTCTATAGCTTATTGTATTTTTGTATAACGGTATTTTACTGAAATAATTTTCTGTCTAAGAATATTTTCTCTTAAATTCTAAATGAATCACTCTGTATTTGAGTCAATTTAATTGATTAGGAAGTTTACAAGGAAATAAAAAGAGTTAATTTAATTTAAACAAAATATAGACGTATATTGTCAGAATATAAATACAATAAGATTTTTAATTTAATAAAAATATCTCAATGCCCACCCTCGTGAAAACAAACAGAAAAATATAATGTATCGAAAAAAAGTAAAAGTTTCGGTGTTCAGTAAACGGTATGCCTTGTTTTGATCGCTTTTTGTCTTTAATAATTTGTTATTAATAAAATGTCGATTCTTTTAATAATAATTGAATATTTATGTGGGTAAAACTAGTGCAACATTCGTATTAAAAATATATTTAATAAATTTAGAGAAAAGTCAACGACAATGTAACTATTTATATAAGAAAACTAACGGGATTTCGGTTATATCTGGAAAGTAAAAGTCTGTCACAAAGCGTACTCAGTAGAGCACGCCCCAGTTGGCGCAGCACGTTATAAACTTTGTGGACCTTATTTTATGGCGCTAAGGTCAAATCTGCTGCGGAACGGGTATCTGATATTTTAGAAGTGGCGTGTGTACATTAATAAAATATTTTAAATTGAAAATACTTTAACATAAAAAGTAACATTTAAAATTTTAACTATTAGTTAAATTGCTGTTAAACTTTAAAGTAATAAAATAACTAAAAGTTTAAATAAATAATTTATCTTTTATTAAAATGTTTATAATTTTATCTGTTTTCATCACTATCTTCCCGAAAGGTCGGAATCCCACTCATCGGATGACCCCGTATTGACGCAAAATATGAGGGAATCTGTATATTCATCCATCAGATGTTCTTTTTGAATATTGAATATCCTCATATTTTGCGGAGTGGTCCACCACGTTTGCCCATTCTTCCGACGTTATGCTTTCAAATTTTTTTCTTGATAACTTTTCAACATCATCCATCACTTAAATGTTGTATTATGTTCGCCCACCCAATTTTTTACCGTTGCCCATATTTTTTTGATGGGAGTTAGATCAGGGTGATACGGAGGCAACCGTAATACTTTGTGACTATTTTCTTCAAGAAGATCATCTAAAAGAAAATTCGGCGGGGGTCTGTGAGCTTTAATTAATGTGTAGAGTTCTGGTTTGGTCATTTTAGCATCATACGAAATATGGTTTTAATGAACCATCTTTAGTCTCGTTTTTCATAAAGTTTAACAGGAGTGAAATTTCTTCCTTGGCTTGGCTTTGAAGAACTTGGCCCTTTCTGCCTAATAATTTTTTTGTTCCCTTTCGAACAAGCTAAAAATTTAGATTTCATTAACATTTTTGAAAATATCATAAAAATAGGATACAAATTATATAAAGGCTCATATGAGATTTAAAATATTTCAGAATGTACAGTTTCGTCTTAGATTATTATTTAGTTTTATTTAAATGTACTTACCAAAATACACACAAAATGAATTAAATTAAAGTTTATATAGACACACAAATCGAAGCACAAAAACACAAGAAAACTCAAAATAGCTAAATAAATGCAACAAGTACTACAAATAAGTAACACTACGCTACTGAATCCAAATTTCATGAGCGACAGGCGACTCGGACCACAGTTAAAGCTCTCTAACCACGCCTACAAACTCAAATTGGTTTCTGCACATTATGACGAAATGTACTCATCTCAAAATAATCGAGCTCTACTACTGGGGACAGCCTTTTAATTTTCCTATCAAGAAAGACCAAAGAAACAACGTAATTCACTTACACTGATCCTTTTAATCTTTCTGTTAAAAACCCCAAAGAAACAACGTAATTCACTTCCAAGTTTCTTTGTTAGATATAAGATTTAATCTACGCGGCTTAATTTAGAATAACAACTAATATTAATTACTTGAATTTAATGCAAATTGTCGTTTTGGTTTCTTTATATTTACCAAGTGCTCACTTTTAAAACTGTCGGAATCTAAATTAAACGGTGATAAAAACGGTGATAATTAATTCAGATTTAGATTCGGAGGTACTAGCGGTGTTTCAATTATCAGCTATCGGTCGGAGTCTCTGTAGAGAAGTGATTTTAACTTTACAAATTCTGTCTAAGGTAAAGATATTCTCATCCTCCAATCTATTAAAACAAAAGTGGGATACATGCGCGGCCCTTTTGAGCACAAGCAAAGCAACAGCAATGCATGACCTGTTTACTGAAATAAATCGCGAAAATTTGAATTATTATAATAAAATAGTAAATTGAATAATAAAATTCATTTTGATCAACCCAGACAACTCCAATTATAATTTATGTTGAATAAATTATGAAAAGATTACTAAAAAAATCTGATGTGGCCACCACATGACCTCTCGCCATTTTTGAATCAAAAATTTACAGGTTGACAAAAAAAAGTATGAAAAAAAATTATATTTTTGTAAATCTGGCAACAATGGCAAAAGTTTCGAAAATTTTAATGAGATGAAAATAAACTATAGGGTATACAAAATAGATGTGTAAAACTTTATTGCCGTTTTGTATAATAATGGCGTCATAACCCATAGCAACTTCCACTTCCGGTTGTGCGATTTGCACCAAAATCTAATCAGATCTAATCTAGGGAATCAGAATCATGTATGCAAAATTTCAAATTTTTTCATTCAGTAGTTTTTGAGTTATCGTTACTACAACATCCATCCAAACACACACCTAACCTAACCAAATTAATAACTGGAGTCGCTTGAATGTTATGGTAATTACCGATTTTAAATGGTAAAGACGCTTTTGGTTATTCGTTTAAAATTGGTTCTAAATAGTTAAAATTATTTCTCCAACTGTCATATGTCTAAAATTAAAAAATGTCAAAATTTGAAATTTTAGCAAGAAATATCTGAAAAGTACTTCATGGATTTGAACCAATTTCGATAAAATGGGTTTCGGTTAATCGTTGGAAGAACCAGTTAGTTTTTGCCTGCCATCTGTCAAACGGAAGTGTCACTGTCAAAAATGAAAGAAGCAATATGTCACCGAATTTGACTTGTAATATATTACTTGAAAGTTCTTGAAAATCTCTATTCAGAACAGTAAAAATTATTTCTTCAACTGTCACCTGTTAAAAATAAAAAAATGTCAAACTTTGAAACTTTAACATTAAATAGCAGAAAAAGCATTCGTCTCTGGATAGTCGTTGGGAAAGTTTTGGGCGACACAACCGATTTTTTTTGATATATTAAGGTTAGGAGTTTTTTATGAAGAAATCTTTACGGATTTTAAATAATGAAAAAATGACATGAATATTACCGTAAGAGATAGGAGGCAAAATGGATTTTATTCCTTTAATGACTGACACGATTTTACTAAAAAAATCTGATGTGGCCACCACATGACCTCTCGCCATGTTTGAATCAAAAATTTACACGGTGGCACAAAAAAGTATGAAAAAAATTTACTTTTTTGTAAATCTGGCAACAATGGCAAAAGTTTAGAAAATTTTAATGCGATGAAAATAAACTATAGGGTATACAAAATATATGTGTAAAACTTTATTGCCGTTTTGTATAATAATGGCGTCATCACCCATAGCAACTGCCTCTTCCGGTTGTCCGATTGACACCAAAATCTAATCAGATCTAATCTAGGGTATCAGAATCCTGTATGCAAAATTTCAAATTTTTTTATTCAGTAGTTTTTGAGTTATCGTTACTACAACATCCATCCAAACACACACACACACACACTAACACACACACACACACACTAACACACACACACACTAACACACACACACACAGACATCATCGCGAAAATATTAAAATCGTATTCTAGGGACCCCAAAACGTGTTTATCCATTGAAAACTCACTACCCAATTTTTAGCATGATTCCTATACCTCTCTTATCTGAAGGGCGAGAGGTAATTACACAAATTTAAATGATTGGAGGAATTAAAATTAATGTTATTGAATGTCTTGGAAAAATAGCCGGTGAATTAAGTGGATATTTCACAAGCGTTTTTTAGATGTTGGTTATCATACTATATAGATTCAGGAATAGGAAAGGTAAATGATTCTGAATGAACAATTTTAGCATTTTTTTAAATTAATATTTGAATATAGAAGGTCTAAATGCACTGTTTATAAAACTGCTAAAAACATCCTCTTATTTAAATTACGCGGGCTTGATGATGTCATACCAGAAGCTTTGCCTACGTCATACACTTTATCGATATAAGGAGTGTCTACTTAATCACTTGTTAAAGTCATTCGATGTGTCATTTATAATCGAATTGTTAAATTATGAATACGTTATTAATAATACCTAATGAAGTTTAGAAATCACAAAATTGATAATAGTTTAAATTTTCGAAATGGAGCGATATTGATCTGAAATCATAATAGATAGGATATTCCATTCGATTTTAATCGATTTTTCAAGTGAACGAAATGTCATATGTACCAACATAAGTTAAATCACCGAACAAAATCCCCAGAATAGTAAATACGTAACTATATTAAAAAATCAATATATTTAAATAAATCGGTCAAGTGCGTGTCGGACTTCGCACATTTAGGGTTCCGTACCAAATATAGAATATAAGCCAGTTGTGCAGAGGCAGGATTCTTAAACGACTAATCGAACTAATAAGTCAAAAATACTTGGTAAAAAGATTTAAAGAAGTGAAAAGAAAAATAACCTCGCGCATGTGTGTTCGTCGAAGAAAAAAAATGAATATCAGAATCCGCATATATATTAGATATATTAACAAAGGACCAGGCACAGATATAAGGGGGGTTTTAGGTATCGATAGAAATTATTGAAGTTTTAGTATGTTACACCTTCATTCTAAGCGACCACGATAGCAATTGCATTTATTGATATACAGGGTGAAATAGACTCTTCATCTTTCTTCAAATGTAATAAGTATTTTAATTTTTTTCTGTTCAGGGCTTATAGAATCCATGAAAGCTATTAAATACATCAGTTGTAACATTTTTATCTATCTCTTCTAGTTCTACTGGAAATGATATCAACCGGAAATATCTTTATAGTTTTTTAATCAACATACAATGCGTCCATAAAATAACGCATAAATTCATTATTAGCTAAATGAACGATTAAATTAGAAATTCCCGAATAGGTCGATTTTTGATTTCAATTTACTATTTTTTCAGATCATAATCTAATATACAGGGTGAACCACCTTCGTGTAATGACGTCATCACCATTTTTTTTTAAATGTGACCCCCTCTTTTTTTCAATTTCCGGATTGCCCTTGCTGAGCTGATTCCAAAAATGTTTAATATGTTGCTTCAAATTGGTACAGGGTGGGCAAAAATGCAAAAATTTACTATTAATAACATCCTGCATTATTCTTAATAATTGTATCTAACAGCTTTTATTAGTGATCCAAGCCCGTGGACTATACAATTTTTTTTGGCAATATTTTTTACAATTTTTTTTCATTTGAGTTAAAACCTGTCAACAACATTGAAGCACAGTTTTGTATTTTTAACGCTTTAGAGAAGGTACGTTCGTGAACTTTTTTTACGAAATGCCTTTAACCGAAAGTTCTAGGATTGAAATATTAATGATGATTGGTATTGGCGATAAGATGCGGACTCAACAAGAGGTATGCCGATTATTCCATGAAATGCACCCAGATCGTGAACCTATTTCACAATCTACGGTAAGCAGAATAGAGCGAAAATACAGAGAATTAGGACATGCGAGGGATGCAACAAAGCAAGGTAGATCAAAAATTGATGAAAATATTCAACAAGACATAATTTTGTCGGCAGTAGAAAATCCACACTGTACAGTGCGAGGATTATCTAGGGATTTTCTTATTGGAAAGTCTTCAGTATCAAACATTTTTAAAAAGGTAAAATACCATCCTTATAAAGTACGCCTTATCCATGAATTTGCTGAAGACGACTTTGACCGAAGAACTGAATTCTGCGAGTATATGATGAACCAAAATAACAATTTCATTGATAACGTTTTATTTTCGGACGAGGCAACGTTTTATTTGAACGGTCATGTTAAAGACCACAAAAAACCAACGTATGTTCTGGTATTGTGAGAAATACAATTATTGGTCCATATTTTTTTGATGAAAACTTAACAGGAGCATTATATCTGGATTTCCTACAAAATACATTAATTCCTGATCTGATCCAGCTTTTCTCTGATATTCAAATACCCACTAATGTAGACCGCAGAATCTCGTTTCAACAGGATGGCGCACCGCCACATTTCGGAGTAACTGTGCGCGATTTTTTAAACACAACTTTTCCACAAAGGTGGATAGGAAGAAGGGACCAGAACATAACACCCGCTATGCTACAGAATGTTAGAGATGAAAGTAATGCCCGGTTCAGTCATTGTATAATGGCCAATGGAGAACAATTTGAACATTTATTATAAATTTTCGTCTGTTTGTTTTTGGTAGTGTATCACATTAATTGCATAACGACGTAATTCCATTTAATTTGTTTATTACATTCAGTAACGTATAACTTTCCATAAACAATTTTCATAATTTTTTTTTTGCATTTTTGCCCACCCTGTACCGATTTGGAGCAACATATTATACATTTTTGGAATCAGCTCAGCAAGGGCAATCCGGAAATTGAAAAAAAGGAGGGGGGTTCCATTTAAAAAAAAATGGTGATGACGTTATTACACGAAGGTGGTTCACCCTGTATATTAGATTATGATCTGAAAAAATAGTAAATTGAAATCAAAAATCGACCTGTTTCGGGAATTTCTAATTTAATAGTTCATTTAGCTAATAATGAATTTATGCGTTACTTTATGGACGCACTGTATAATAAAGCGCCGGAACATTTGAATTTTTAATAATTCTTAATATTAACTATCATTAACTTAATTCTTAATATTAACTATCATTAACTAACATATTTTCGTTTCATGTTTCATTTTTTTTATATTTTCTTCAAGATTTATAACATTTATTCTATGAAAAACATGAAACGAAAATGTTAGTTAATGATAGTTAATATTAAGAATTATTACATTTGAAGAAATAGGAAGAGTCTCACCCTGTATATCAATAAATGCAATTACTATCGTGGTCGCTTAGCATGAAATTATTAATCTAATATACCTAACATACTAAAATTTCAGCAATTTCTATCGATACCTAAAACCCCCTTATATCTGTGCCTGGTCCTTTTGAAATGCAACGAACAAATTTGTTAATATCAGCGTAACCGACAAAGACAGAAAAAAAAATATGGAAATATGAAAATGGAATGTTAAAAAGTACCTCGGAACAAAATTTTGTAAAAATGGTGACCTACGTTTTGCAATATTTTTTTAAATAAAAAATACAGCTTTTATCTACCCGATGAGCTCTTTTCAACGATACCTCACTTGATTGGATAGGCCAATTTTTTTTTCAGGTCCCTCCTTTAGCTGTATGGAAGCCCCCCTTGAAAACATTTTAAACGGACATGCGAGTGAGAGCAATAGGGTTCCGTTTCGATCCTTTGGGGTCCGGAACCCTAAAAAGGAGGTGTATTTGTTGTGGATTTTGTTTTGTAACCGAATCGATATGATTTAGATTAAGTGTCGGTATATTAAAAATCTCAAAAATCGTACCAAAATCGTTCATTATAAAATGACAAAAATATGTGGAATCATTACTTTAATACAGGGTGTCCCTCAAATAGTGTAAACAAATTCAAGGGGTGATAGTACTCCTAAAATTTATAGAAAAAGTTCCTATAAGCATAGGTCGTTAAATGGACATTAATGAAGTTAGAGGCTTTAAGATTAAATTTTGAAAATTTTTTTTTTGTTAAAATTTATAAACAGGATAAAATTTCGATTTACATGATTAGTTTAACACCCCACAATTTTCATAAAATTGTACTAATCTGTGAGCAACCAAAATAATTTATCTATTTCTCAAATTAATTTTCAGCAAACTGTTACCTCCAATTTTCTCGAAAACGGTTCTAAGCGACTTGCAACAAGAATACCTTCCTGAACGATAAAAGCATGTAGATTTTAAAACCTGTACCCGCGTTGTAAAAAAACAACCCCAAAAATGTTACGTATAAATTAACCCTACCCTTGCAATAACTACCCTTTCCGATTAGAAAAATAATTTTTCGATATCACCGTTGGATTTAGAGTTAAATTTTATGTTCCCTAGATTTTTTTCCAAATTTTATCTTGTTTTTAAACTTATAATTTTAAAAAAACGTTTTTAAAATTTAGTCTTTTAACGCCCCTAACTCCCTTAATATGCATTTAACGACCTATGCTTATAGGAACGTTTTTTATTAATTTTAGGAGTACTATCACCCCTTGAATTTTTTTACACTATTTGAGGGACACCCTGTATATGCATTGTGTGTTAATTCTTTCAAAATTTTAAATTCTATTGTAGCGAAATCTACGTGATCTCTTATATTTCTTCCATGCCATAGTACTTTTTGATCTTAATTTTTGAACCAACACTGATAATTTTGTTTAAATTTTTTTTTCGTAAAAAAATGCCCAATAAAATATATTGTATACAGAAAAAGTATTTACAGTAATGTTGATGGTGTTATAAAAAATTAAAGTTGACTTTTTTCAATTAAATTTACCCAATTTTACGGATTTACTTAAACTTTACTTAAAACAATTTAAATTAAGCCATGTATAATATAATTATTATAAATATAATGCAAAAACTGATATTTTTGTGGTAAATAGTATTTTTATTAATCTGTATGAATATCAATTTCTATTTTTGTTTGTTTTGATAAAATATTATGTTCCTACTTATGCATATGTGAGTGGGATGCTTAAAAACAGCTGCGATAATATTTCGTGATAAATCGTTTTCAATTGTTATTAATAAAAACGATTTTTTTAGACTAATTTATTGAGTCGTAATTTTAAGGTTTTAACAAAACTATAGTAAATATAATAATGGACAGATTGTTCTACTATACGAGAAGATAAGAAAAAATTTTTTTTATTAAACTTATTTGTATACAATATAATAAAAACCGTACATAATTAATAAAAAATATTGCTGTATATATAAAAACTTACCTTCTTTTTCAAAAAATATTTTAATTTCACTACAACACTTTGTTATTCAATTAATAATACACTAACTTTATTATTTATCACTGTTTGCTCTCCAAGCGCAGTTTACATTATACAATTAACAATAATGATATGAGTAGAGTAGCCGGTAGCCGGTTCGTCTTTAACTGTTGTCAATAAGAAGATTCATTTAACTGTTGCCCCACTTCGTTCTCTGCAGTTCCTTGTTCCTTGATGAAATTAAACAATTATTATTTCAATTAATGGTTAATTATGTTTGTAGTTAGTTTGATCATGGAAAATCTTATCATAGTAAAAATGGGTTGAATAAAAATGACGCCAAACAATATTTAAGCGATCTTAATGGTAAAGATTAAGTAAGTAAATGACAATGACGATTAGAATAAAATTTTACACATCAGTATCTAGGCCTATGGTCCTTTGGAGCTATAAAAGATCAAGCCTCTAAATCTACGCAATAAAAAAATATGGCCATTAATGCCGCATATTTTGACATTCGAAAATAAATGAAAACCCCTTGGGTACTTCCCGTTGAGCTAGAATCATAAGCAAGGTCTCACAGCACAAGTAAAAGAAAATATCCGAATATCGATAATTTGTAATTATATCATATACAATTTTTTTTTCTACTACGCCATGTAATTAAAATTATTGTAAAACTATTAAAAATAGTTATTCTACTTTATGTAATACATTTATTCGTTAATACTTATTGGCAGGGAGCGCGACGAAAACGCCATCTGGTGGTTGCATAAAATCATGCTCGACAATTGTGAGAAGTATGTAAGTTGTGTATAAAAAATAAAAATTCGTTATAAGAAAATCTCATAAGAATTTATAAGCATATAAATAAAAAATGTGATTATATTTTTGAAAGAAAAAATTCAGTAAAACGTGTTGTGATGAACAAAGTAAGAATAAAACATGTAAATAAATATCATAAACTATGATTCTTAGGTTAGGTTAATCAATGACATCCAAACAAATAATACATGACAGCTAGAATAATAAAAATTTATGAATATCTGCTAGATTTACTGTCAGTAGATAGAACGTCCTTTAACTTAAAGATTCAGTAAGTAAAGGCGATGACGTTTAGAATAAAACTTTACAAGTTGATTTCTTGTACAATTGCCACAATTTAAACGTCATTGTCGTTAGTTACATAGAACCGTTAAAGTTAATGAACGTTCTATCTACTGACAGTTAGAGTCACAATAATTTATCATAATTTTTTTGAAAAAAATTTTTTTGCGATGATAAATATATCAATTAAACCGGATTTGAGTCAATTACTCATCAAATATCATTTCAACCTCAAACGATGGACAAAGGGAAGCAACTTGTCGAGGCTGGTCACGTTAGAGATGTGAAAGAATTTAGACATAGTGGCAAGTTATTTAATTACATCGAATAATTGTAGAATAAAGCACACATTCGTATAAGTAAGCATGCTACAGAAGTAGGTTATACATTACTTACTTTTTTCTCCTAACTGCATTTATCCAGTTCTTTCTTTTCTCTAATTTCCAACTAGCTCGTCAAAAAATATGTAAAATTTCTTCCTCTATTTTTGCAATTAACAACACTACAACTATTTTATGAACCATTTTTATATTTAATTTTGACGAGTTTTCTCATGACAAGAGCATGATTTGATGAAATTTTGACCACAACGAGCGCTGGGATCGTTTCAGTTGACCTCACCATGCACTCTGCACCCAGCGAATAAGTATATTTCTAAAATATACCTATTTTTCATTAATTAAAATTTGACGTTTAATTTAGGATCTTCATAAATTTCACTCATTTAAAACTGAGTACTCAGATTTTTTATTTTGACGTAAGTTTTGAGATTCCTGTCATTTCAGAAATAAACTAGCCTGTTTTCTCTGAAGATTTAAAAAAATCCACCAGAGGCAGTACTAGTGGTGGTACAAATATTATGATTTCCCTATTGACAGACACAGTACTGTTAAACGTACTTTAAAAAAATCAGTTGTGTTTGACAGGTAATAGTTAGAGAAATAATTTTAATTATTCTGTGCACCTATTCTTGAAAATCAGGGACTAGAAATTAAAATAGAAATAGGCGTGGCTCCCTGAAATGTAAAATAACCCTATTCTTGAAATATTTCGATGGAAATATGTGGGACTTTTATTCTCCCAGGGCTATTATTCTTGAATGGAGAGAAAATTTTACTCCCCGGGGAGCTCTCTGACTTTTCTACTCCTTCAAAATTTCTCTTGATATTAAAAAGCTGTATTCTTGAAACTTGGGAGTAGAAACAAGTGAGAGAAGACACGAACACTGATGCCAAATGTCAGCAGAAAATTCTGACCAATCAGATATTCAAAAATTGACCCCCTTTTGATAGACAACTAACCAAGGTCAAAAATTGTTGTAGTTTTGTGCTCTAACCCCATTTTTTAAAGCTTTTGTTTTGTGAAAAATATTTTGTCCACAATTGCGTCTTTATTGGACGTCTTTGGGGCCAAATATACATGTTTGGAGTTTATATTTACTAATAATTATAAAAAACAAGAATGACACATATGAGATAAAAACAAAAAAAAGTAATGTTGGAGTACATAAAGGCCAGACCAAAATTTTATACCGGAAAATTTTCACCAGATTTTACAAAAAAACAATCTAGAGAGTTATGGCAAGAACTTGCAAAAATTCTAATTGCTCAAAAGCGTGGATTGCTTGGCGTAAGGTATCCATATCCTTGGTCAGCCTAAACATTTGCACACATTTTCTATCAAATTATAAAAATGGGTCTGTTATTTGGAGGACATCCCGGCCTATTGGGAGATCCTCAATTGCCTCCACAACATCATCATTCATGATATGATTCCAGTATGGGACATTGTTTAAATCTGCATTTTATACAAATATAATCACTCACAAACAATATGGTTTCGACTTTATTTTAGGTTATATTTTGTTATTTCCATTGTTATTTTCATTTTCTCTTACTTGGGACCAGTAGAATTCGCAGCTCCCTTAGGGAGAAATTCTTCTCTCAATATTTGAGAGAAATATTTTGAAGAATACAGTATTTTTAGTTTCATGGAGCCACGCCTACTTTTACGTCACTTTCTATCATCATTTCTACTCCCTGATATTCAAGAATAGGGGTCCAGGGAGTATAAAATTTCTATTGGTCATTAGCGAGTGAAATTTGTAGGGAGTAGAAATTTATTTAAAACATTAACCTAACTATTTAATCTGTCGGTTCGATTTATTTTGTTTGTGTTTCGTGTCATTATTTTTACGAGTTTTGCTGGGAAGTTTACTAATATAAAGGATAATATTAATGAATTATTGATATGAAATAATCTCATGAATGACGATGTGGAAGAATATCTGAGGAGGTTGAAATAGGAAGAGTTCATAATACTTTCCTCCAAACTTCCCAGGTTTTATTGGTTCCCTCAGGCATACAATTTAAAATTGTGGCCAGCTCAGACCAGAACATCTATTCTGTATCGATGTGAAAGTTCGTTCTCATAAGAAAGTTCGCGGAGTTCTCTTAAAAACCTGAATAGTGTATTCTCTAACTATTCGAGCGCTCACTTCATGCGAAAATTTAGGGAACTTGCTTCTCTTGGTAAATTGCAGGAGAAGTGGATCATTTTGTGCATGTCAAATCGTCGCTGTCATTTAATTGGTTGTGTTTTTTAGTTTAAGATTTAATTTTGTATTCCTGACAAAATAAAGAAATTAATATTGCCGATCTATTAATTATTAATGAGATAGTATGATAACTTTATCAAGCTGATCAAAAAGAGCGACAACTGTTACCTAGAACCAATCCCTTCAAATTATCAAATTTACCATTTATAAAAAGATTTAGGGTTGCTCGATACGTTATTAATTTTTCACTCCATTTATGCCAGCACCACAAAAATCTGGAATAACAATTAAAGATAAAGTAAATGCATGCTTTACTGGCATATTTTTTTATAATTTTTTGTGTTAATTTCCCACTTAAAAGTAGTGACAGTTTGTGCATATATCGCGTTATATCGGTTTTTTGTGCTCCGTTCATTGGATTCGATATCAATTTAAAAATAATTCTCTCTATTCTAAAATGATTTGTTTAGAAAAAGTTACGTCTGGATTGACATTAGATATTTTATGTTGACTTAAGATCTATCTACGTTTTCTGACTCTTCTATTGGTTGAAATATAGAGATAAACATTGGCAACTCTGCGAAGATCATATCACATCCCTGCAGGTTCACTGTGAGAGTAGAATAGCGGTTTTACATTACCTAAGAAGGGAATGTGATGTGAGCGTATTCCTCTCACTGCAAATGTTCACATTCACTGAAATTGCAGAATAGCCACCCTGAGGACTTGGCACTGAGCCCGGTGAATGTGGGGGTAAATGTGCCGAATACATCTGTGGTCGTTGCGAAATGTAATCGACCATCATTTCTTTTTGTGTTTTGTTATTGTTTTTTTTTTAATACGACACCGGTCCATATCTAATACGTTACAGCTATGTCAAAGAATACGATAGGTATTCTTTGGTTATGTCTTATGTCACATGGCTGTCAGACATTGTTGCGATTGGATAAAATTGAATTTCAACACTTGGCAACTATGTGTGTATTTTCACTCACTCCTTTTTTTCAAGAATAAGGTATTTTTGTACCGAGAGAAAAAGCTGGGAGTAGAAAAAGTAGGGAGCTACTTTGGGAGTAACTTTTATCTTGATTTCAAGAATAGGTACACTGAATAGAGTTTTTCAAGGGCTTTCAAATGACATATTGCAACTCAAATTCCGTTACATATTGCATCTGTCATTTTTTGACAGTGACACTTCCATTTAACAGATGTCGTACAAAAACTAATGGGTTCTTCCGACTTGTTATCGAAACCCATATACCAAATTTCAGCTCAATTGGATTAAACGTGTGGCCTCTATCGTGGAAGAATACACACAGACAGATTTCCATTTGGAAATGGTCTTAATCATCTCAGGTTACCTCAAAATGGATATTTCCATCTTTATGGATCATGTGATTTTTTAAAAAATAAAGTGGATCTTACGTATTTTGGTCACCTGAACACGAATCCGAAATCAAAACGTGGCGTTCTCAAGTAGTTTCGGAGATACAGCCCTATTTTATTCACTATTTGACAGGTCAAATTTCTGTTACTGAAAACACACAAAATTGTTCCTAATTGTTATCAAAACACTACAAAGGCTTTATTTACTTGTTTTTAGCACTTTGTAACGGAAAAAACTACTATTTTTCAAAAAAATCACTCTATTTTGAATTTTGGACAGATCACTGAAGTTGAATTAATCAGCTGACAATTTATGTCTGTTATTTTTTATTTACACAATGTTGGCAAACGTGACTATGTGATTGTTCGTTTGTCTCCTGCCGGTTCTTGCTGGATTTTTGTTTTCCAGTATCAAATTCTCTTGGTAACTTTTTAATGGTATTTATTTCCTAACGAAATCATAAAAAATGGATCTCATAATACAATTAAGGACGGTAAATTTTTATTCTTTTTTTACCGAAAATCTGTTTATAGATGATACTTCGTGAGTAATGCAAGATATAGTTGGATACTTTGAGCTGTGACCTGAATATAATAAATATAAGGTTAAAATTGTGTTTAGCTTAAATCAGTTATAGGAATCTGTTGTCAAGGTAAAAGTTACCATGGTAACCTGTAAACAAAAATCCAAGCCCACTTTTGTTTTGCGAAATGCGCTGTTGCCATGTTATAGACGATAGTTATTATTGAGAGATTTATGGAAATTTTAGTAAGAAAATGTGCTGTTGCCAAGTTGGTTACTTCGGATTACTGGAAATCTGAAATGAGGATGGTTCAAAGTAGATTCTGTACTATTCAATGTGAGTCTCGTTATAATATTAAAACTTTGCGGAAATGCACTGTTGCCAAGTTTTGGGCGATGGACAACATCGGAAATCACCCCAGAGGATGGTTGATTGCCGAGAAATGATAGGATTTCGATTTGAGCAGTTAATTTAAACCTTTTTTCTATAAAATAAAACATACTTTCATTTCTGTCTTTAGAAATTAAACTCTGTGGCCTGAAAGTGTCTGACCCACTTTTGAAACTTTGAAGACCTATATTTAAAAAAGTGTTAACTTTAACGCAATAGTGACATATAATGGCATTTTTAGAATATAACTATCTATTAAAATTTTATATAAAAAATTTGGTTTTCAGTTAAAAAAAAAATTGGATTTCTTTAGATCCGCCAATTTTTCTGCACTTAGAGTACATTTTTGCATCTGCAACTAGTTCCCGGCAGATTTTCATTCTTACTGAAATGAATTCGAAAGAGACGAGTTCATCGTTTCCATCAATTAATTATGATTTGATCATATGATCATGTTCCCACCTTGTCCACTATTCAAGAAGATTAAAACCATTTCCAGAGTATGGTCTGTCTGTGTATCTGTGTGTTTGTGTGTAGTCTTCCACGATAACTGCCGAACCATTTGACCAATCAAGCTGAAATTTGTTATGAAGGGTCGGTAAGCCTGGAATGCGACCATTAGTTGGTTCAAATTGGTACAGTGGAAGATCCTTTAGACCAATTTTAGTTGATGATACGTGAACGATTTTTTTTTTAATTTTAAGGACAAATAATACACTTTGGTGTAAAATGTTCCAGCACAAAGTTTTAGAATAAAATTTCCAACAATTTTTGAATCAAACTTTTTCCAGAATTTTCAATAATTGCGCCACTAGAGGGCGCGCAAAAAATATACATGTAGGTTTTCCGCAGTTTTCCAAATTTTGAGGATAAACAATGTGCTTTAGTGGAAAATTTTTTCATGCAAAGTTGTAGAGCAGCAAACTTCCTTTAAGTTTTATATTTAACTTTTTTTCTGATTCCTTATAGTTTCGCCGCTAGAGGGCAAAAAATATACATATTTAGGCTTTTTCCATTTTTTTTATTATTTATTTTGAACTCAAATAATGGGCTTTAGTGCAAAATGTTCTAGTGCAAACTTGTAGAGCATAAAATTCCCTACAACTTTTTCCCGAATTCCCAATAGTTTTCACCCATGATTTTAGAAAATCCTAATTGTGACAGTTTGCTATATTATGTGCGCATGCGTCCGCTTATGTCATTATCAACAACAATATCAATTGGGTAGACGTTTTCACCGTCGCCTTGCTATTTAAAATTTGTTCCATAAATTTATGGAATGCTTAGTCTTTTGTAATTAAAATAATCCTATTCTCTATAGCCGAGCCGGGAAAGTTCTGGGGTGACACAGCCGATTTTTTAAAGTACGTTTAACATTACTGTCAAGAGGGAAATCAAAATATTTGTACCCCCCCCCCATCCACTAGTGCTGCCTTTGGTGGATTTTTTATAAATCTTTAGAGGAAACAGGATAATTCAAAACTGAAACTTATTTTTATTTCATATAAACTAATTTTAGATTTTTTGAAGTTTGCTTTAATTTCGTTTTCATTTTGAGTTTTGACATTCATAAAATAAAGTCGACAGTACGAGTTTCACGATTTTTATTGGAAGCTTTAATTTTGTTATTAAATATGAGTCGAATGTAATATTTTGATTTAAATTATAGTATATCGAATTCAACAATGACTTTCATTTAAATTATTGTTTTAATTACTAACACAACAATTGTTTTTCTTTTTTTTATTTACAACATAATTTTTTACATGCATGTCAGAATTATGTTATACGTTTCAGGAACTGACTTTGGAGGGAAACTTAAAACATACTAGTAAAAAACGGATACAAATCTTCAAGACTCGATTCCAGTAATGAACTAACTATCTACATATATAGATTGTCCAAAATCTAAACCGACACCTTCAGCATCCCCACTTCTCTAATTTTTCATTTATTCTTTTGTTCCCCACTTCTTTAATTTTTAATATACAGCGGTCGGTTTATTTGGTTTGTACATTAATCAACATCATTAAGATTACTTGAAAAATGTGCTTTAGACAAATTTTAATTTTTTATTCTATGTATTTTTCATTAACCATTCTTTTATATTTATAATTAAATTTTTAATTATAGATACAGATTATCCTATTGTTATATAGCAGGCTGGAATATAACCAATTATAATTTTTTTTTTTTATTCCAAACTCATTGTCGGTGATTTTTACTGTTCTTAATCTTTGTTATTTTTAGATTTTTTTTTGATCATCGTTATCACTTCTACTATAAACGTCATTACTGCTTTTATTACAGTTTCATGTATTTGCATTTTATTATCTTTATAATTATGTTAGTCAGAAAAAACATTTATATGAAACGTCCTGTTGTGTAATAATTTTTGAAATTTAGCGAAAGTGTTGAGTCAGAAAAAATAAAAGAAAACTAAAGCGATGAGCAGAAAAGTCGCGTGAAAAATTAGAGCCATTGGCTTTTGTCTCTAAAAATCGATTCCTACCAATTACTTCAGAAGTTTTACTTCGCTAGTGAGATTCACAAAGTTTTATTTATTAACTTATTTCAGAGCCTTCAGGTCGAGTTTAAATTTGAGCCACGTAGGTCAAAGTGAACCGGAGATGGGGTTACTCTAAAATAAGTTTCCTTTCAGAGGTTTACACCTCTCTAGTTTCTTTTTATTATTTCTAAGTTTTACGAAGAAAATTGAACAATAATGTTTCTTTTTTATATTTTTAATAATTCTTGCTTGATCAGCCGTAGATGTTCTGGGTTGTAAGCACTAGAACAGTTTGAGCATTCCAGCAGGTGCTCTACCGCCTACTATTCGTAGCCGATAGCCAATTGAAAGATTTCTGGATGTGAGCCTGGACTAAGTCCAGAAGATGCCCATTGGTACTGATTATAAATGGCAAATATGGAAAACAACAACCGAATAAAATGGAGCCTTAGATATGAAAGTATAGGGGTGACCGGGGAAATACCGCCACCCCTAAGCGAAAACGGGCATAAAATCAACAGTAAAAAGAAAAATCGACAAAGAATTATATTGACACATTCTACAGAGAGTTTACTTTCATTGAGTAAAATTTAAAAAAGTTGCAGTGGTTGTTTACGGGAACATTCTCAGATTTAAAAAAAGGGTGACTGGCGGTATTACCCCAAGGTACCGGGGTTATATCGCCATGTCTATGGGGCAATACCGCCATTAGATTTATTGGTTGCTATTTTCCTGATATGTAAATATTTATTTATTTTAAAACAATAAACAAAAGAAAAACGTTCTTATGAAATTTACAGAAAAATATAAATTTAATTATTCTTAAACAATAAACATTAGTTTAAAAACTGATATTTATATAAAAAGTTATTTACAATAATCGAAAATGAAGTTTTCGGCCGTATCATCCCCAGAACATGCTGCATGGGCCCATTCGCCGCAGCTCACGCATCTGTACCAAACTTCGTTTGTTCCGAACTCGTTACACACTATGAAAATGTCATCCTCTTGATCTGCTGCTAGGAAATCAAGCTCGTCGCCACTATCTTTACACAAGTCATCACTGTTTATCTCTTCCTCTGAAGTATTGAATGATATGTTGCGACGACATCTTTTAATATTTCTGCTCTTCGTTTTGGATTTGTTGTTCATTGAAGTAGATGCCGGTCTTTTTCCCTTCTTGTTTTTTTTTTTAATAGATGGTTCTTTCTTTTCTTTTTTAATTAGCTTTTTTATGTGCTTCCTCTAAAATTGTTTTGTGTGGTGATTCTGTCAATATTATGGAATGTTGCTTCCTGTTCTCTTTTTTCTCATCCACTTTTCGCCTTTCAGGGAGGGGTGATATTGTCGAAATAGCAACAGGGAAATTGTATTTGTCAGAGGCTGTAGATACATATTTAGATGTAGATGCTTGATGTTCAATGACTTTATATTTAGATGTAGATGCTTGAGGTTCAATGACTTCATTAGATGATGAGCTTCAGTTGAATTAGAGGACTCAATGTTAACAGAGGTTCCAGGCTCTTCATCAATGTTAGTCACAACTACAGGCAGGGCTTCTTGTGCACCAACAAAATCATCATTAGTAAACTTTGTAGGGCCGAGGGGAACAATTCCTGCTGTTTTAAAACCTGACACTCCTTTTTCAATGGTTGCAACCCTCATATATGCCTTATTAAAAAGGCTTGCTATATCATATGGAGTAATTTTGGGATTTTCTTTAGCAAGAGTGGCTGAGTGTCTTAAAAATAAGTCACTCTCTCTTGAAAATGCATTCTTCAGAGGTCCATACAAGCAAACATCTAAAGGCTGTAGCCTGTGAGACATGTGAGGGGGAATTGACACAACGTGGATGAAATTTGTCTTACAAAACTGAAAAGTCTCCAAAGAAATATGTGAACCATGATTATCAATTATTAAAAGAATAGGATCCTCCCTACATGGTTTTGAATGGATTTTAAAATGTTCCAACCAATCCATAAAAAGCTGCTCTGTTGTCCATCCATTATCTGAGCACTTGTATATTGCACCACATGGACCATCTTTTTGCAGGAGAGGAGACATTCGTTTACGAGGATATATAAACATAGGTGGAATATATATCCCCGATGCACTCATGGCACAGCACACAGTTATGTTTTTATCTCTCTCCCAACTTGTAACTGACCCAACTTGTTTTTGTCCCTTTGGTCCTAATATTTTTCCAGGCTTTTGTACAGTGGATATTCTGGTTTCATCCATGTTAAATACCCTTGAAGCTGGAAATGTATGCGCCGACATAACCTTTTCGAGGTTAGAGAAAAATAACTTGACCTCTTTGCTATTAAATGCTTCCACTCTGTTCAGACTTGTTGCTTCGGGTCTCCTGAGACTAATTTTAGGATTTATTTTACGAAAAGCTAGAACCCAATCTTCTCCTGCCATTTTTGTTGTTTTATTAAATTTGTGAGATATTTGATTTCTCTCTGCCAAAGTATATACCAGGCGTCTGAGTTCTGTTATGGTGATACCGTAAAACATTTTTGCTAACATTAGTACATGGTTAGCTATGTCTTCTTCTTGTATACGAGAAAACGTAGGTTTCCTTCCCAATGTGGCTTTTTTATTATTTTTATTTTTCAACCTATCTCTAAGTGTTGACCTGGGAATATTATGCATTCCTGCTGCTTCATTCCATCCTCAATTAGCCGGATTGCTATTTTTAAGTTATCTTCGGACCATTTGGCCCTAGTCGTTGTTCGGCTGCGTTTTCTAACCATCTGAAAAAATAAGTTTTGGTGCCTTTTGAGACTGGGGCAATACCGCCAGCATGGCGATTTTACCCCTACGATGGTGGCGGAATTACCCCATGATGTATTTACACTTTATATTTTAATACAAAACTAACATACTTTCAACTTCCGTACAAGTGAAATACTGCAAAAAATAGTATAAAGTAGTCTCTATCCATCACTATAAATAGAAAAGTGAAATCATAAATGTGTAACAACTTACCGCCAAAATGACCGAGTACGTAAATAAGATCACTTGCCGAAAATTGTATACAACTTTGGCTGTAACTGAAACGTGACGCTCTCGGGACACCAAACTCACTCAACTGGTCGTAGTTTCGTTATGTTCGCACAGTGTCTGATGTTGAGTAAAGGAAGGGGACATATATAGCACGCCCATTATCGTAGGTGCCGATATTACCCGTGGTGGCGGTATTTCCCCGGTCTCCCCTAACGGCTAAATAAGAATACTTGTGAGTATCCCAAATAATTACGCTTAAATTCCCCTACTTTTACAAACGCCTTGGTGGCAGATTTTAATATATGCTCCCCTCTATCATTCTATTCGGTTTGCTACATCTTCTTCTGCTTACTGATTTTTTTACAGTAAGGCTAACATTTTGAATATTTACCTTCTTTTAATAATTTTTTTCTAATACCTTGTGTAAATTACTAACTTTACACATACTTTGTCATTCATAAAGTTCAACTATAAACACTAGTGCGTAAAATGAAATATTAGTGTTTAAAATGAAATACTAGAGCATAAAGGAAAGTATCTTATGCACTAGAGCGTAAAGTAGATTTCTTATTATTTACTTAATACCTACGTATTTTTAGGTACTAGAAAAAATATTGTACGCAACTAGTGTGTAAAGTGCTTTTTTCACTCATATGATTGTCGCACTCGCCTTTGTTGCATAAATAATTATTGTATTTTGCTATTATGGTTAAAACAGATTTTAAATATTAACAGTTGGAAACACCATTCTTTAAGTTTAGGATGGCTATTTATATATTTTTTAATTAAGTATTTTAGCCAGTGTATTGTTTGTTTTCAGTTGATTAGAGTAAATATAGGTCAATTCGGTCTTCATACTTTGTAGTGTTATCTCGAACGGTATTTTTTAAGACCAGTTGAATTGTCTAGGTATGTTTGATAAAAACGCTACTTAATTCTCGGTAATAGAAACAAGAAAAGTAATATTAATTTAACATTTGGTTTGCTTTATTGAATTATGGATCATTTATTAGGTTTTAAATACTTATATAAATAAAAAAGCTGACGGTTCTATATGAAATAATATGAATAAAATATATTCTAAATAATGTGTTGGTGGAAAAAATATAAATAATATGTCAAATAAAAGTTGTAGAAATTAGTTTAATAGTCAAAAGTGGTATTTTTCGCCTATAATGAAACATTCAAAATTTAGGAGCTCCTTTTAAAGTGAATTAAATATAAATATCAGAGAGGCAGGAAATATGTATTTCTGTCGTATTTTTTTTCAATTGTTTATATAATTTGCACTATAAGGATATTTTTATCTATTAAAATGAAGACTCCGCACACTCCTAGTAAAGTAATTGTTCTTCATCATATTTTTGTGTTTAATATTTTTAATAAACTCTAGGGAATACAAACAAAAAAGGTTATTTTATAATCATAATTTACGTATTTTTAATATCATCCTGTATATTTTTGATTTCAATTTTTTAATCTAATTAACTTTATTTGATTTAAAAACGTTTATCAAGAGTGAAATTTTCTGTTAAATTATAAGTACAAAAGTTCTTTTATAATCATAATTTAAAATTATAAAATATTTCATACATAAAGTACTTTTTAATCTCTTTCAAATAGCTTATTTACTTTTTTATTTATTTTATAATTCTTGATAAAACGAAATTACAAAAAAATTTTAAAAATTTCCTATTTTGGCTATAACAAATACAATTCTAAATTCGAAGAAAATAAAATACGTCTTAAATTTAAAGTTTTATATTATATTTCAACAAATTTACAATTTTTAGAATAAAATTTTGAAAAAAATCAACAATCATAAAATCTTTTATTATAGTGTTTTTTTTTATTTTTAATGTTAATATTTACTATAAAAAAAATTAAAACATTTTTTGAATATTTTTAAAATCAATAAGTAATTAATATTGCATTCAATTGTTTTCAAAATGAGTAGATCTTTTTTTAGGTTTCTGAATCAAAATGTATAAATAAAGTTAGTTTAAAGAATTAAAAAAAAATGAATTTTTTGTCAAAAAGTCATGGCCCTTTGAATTTTTAAATTTTTTACATTTTTGACTGTAACTTTTATAACTTTTATTTTAAAAATTATGAAATAATTCACATGTAGCACCTTTTAGACACTCTATTTACTTTATTCATTTGTTTTATAATTTTCTATAAAACGAAATTAGAAAAAAAAATTTTAAAAAATTCTTTATTTTGGCTATAACAATTACATTTCTAAATTCGAAGAAACTAAAAATACATTTTAATTTAAAGTTTTATATTCTCTTACAAATGGTGCAAATTTTATCTATAATAAATTTTAATTTTTTTTACAATCATAATAAAATTTAAAAATTGTTTAAACCATTTTGTTAAAAATTCCACAATTGTTTTAATAAATTTTTGAAAAAATCCCAATTAGAGTTTTTTATTACAAATTTAATATTTTTTTTTAATTTTTTTCATTAAAATTTATCTAAAAAAAAAATAAAAACTAGCGACTAAACTATGCAGAATTCTAAAAAAAAATGTAAAGATAAAATTTGTGAGAAATTGTATGTTCTGCAATTTTCATTTACTAGACACTTGTAGTGCATCAAAAATATATGTAAACGCGTCTATTGACAACTACACATGCGCAGTATTAATTTTCATTGCTTAAGGGATACGTGTTACATAAAGATCTATGTGCACCCAAAAACGCTGTCCAGATGTAAGCCGAGCACGACCGATGGAATCCGACAAACTATCACAAAAATGAAATTTGCAAACAAAATATACAACCATTTTGAAGTAAATAGGAGCATACAATCAAAGATGACCAATACAACAAACGAAGTGCTAATTCAAAGTATGAGAAACCTACCTGGAATGGTTACTCCATCCAGTATGGTTAAGGTTTCTGGTATACCTAAACCTCTGGATAACCTAAGCAGATTATTTTTTTCAAACTTCAATAGACTTTTGCTCTCTAAATTGGACAAGTTGTCTAAGTTAAGACGACCATAAAGTAGGCCCCTGTTTCCCAAGTTCTCTTAATCATGAGGAGTGTGTAAAACCAATGCCTTATCCATATCATCGTTAAATCTTCAACTACTGACGCTGCGAAATTTAAAATCGCTTCCATATTTTGCATAAAATATAGAAAAAAATTAAAAAATATGATTTCACGCAAAATAAAGAAAACTATTTAAAGTTAGATTGGGTGAACCTTCAATGGGCAAAATGTAAACAAACGCAAACACGACACACGCAAACTTGCCTTAACTATCACTGCAATGGGGTCTACGTCGTGTCGATGCGTTTACGTTTACTTGTATGTGTTGCCTTAAGTGTCTACTATAGTTTTTCATAAAAATGCATAATTCTGGCAATTTAAAAAATATTAAAAAATTAACTTTTTGATAAGTCTGGCAACAATGGCAAAATTAAACTGTAATGTATACAAAATATATGTATAAAATTTTATTGCCATCGTGTTTAATAATGACGCCTTCACTTATAGCAACTGTCATTTCCGGTTGTCCGATTAACAACAAAATCTATACAGATCGTCTCCTTGCTACTCTAAATATGTATATAAAAATTAATTTAAATCTGTTTTACACACGCGCGCACATGAAATACATCACAATAAATTAAATTTACTGACATATGTTATGAATTTTTACGTTGATGATATTATAATTTAATTTAGTATGATGGATTTCATATCGTACTGATAGCACTGATGATGGCTTAAGGCCGAAAGCGCTGTGCGAAATTAATAAAAATATTTCACGAAATAATAAATTTTCATTGCTCATCCCTATTTTACTTTTTCTTGTGCTATAGCTTCATAGTGTTATTTGGCGATTTTTTCCTCCTTCATTCTATGAAGATATCCTAACCAAATTTTCAGTTGCTTGACCATTATCGAATTTGTCATGCTATTTTTGACGTATCGCTGACTTACCATATGTCTTATTTGATAACGGCAAAACTAGTAAAAAGGAATAATCTCTGCGCGATTTTTCAAGATTACGGCCCGTTTCTGTCAGCGGAAGAAAGTAGATTCGAAAAAATCGGAATTTTTCAAATAATTTTTTTTTTCAATTATTTTTTCAACTACCTGGATGCGATATGGATATCAATCGATGCGTCTTGACTTGCACAACACCTTAAAAGAAATCAGTATCGACAAATTTGCTTTACTTATCGAGATATCTCGAGATATCTAGAATAAAAACCGATGGCCGAAAGAATTTTCCGGATTGGCCGTACCGTTCTAGAGTTATCAAAAATTTTTTTGAGATTTTTGCACGATTTCAACACTACGGTTTGCCATACTTCACCAAAGATGAAGTATTGGCGGGCCTTAGTAATAGTTCTTTACTTTCTTATTCATGCTTTTCAAAAATTAAACCGAAAGCAATTTTCTAAGGTTTAACTAATAACTAATTGCTCAATAGTGGTAAAATTCATTCTTTTGTAACGCAATTTATTCAAAGTTGTTAATTCATAATAAACGGGCAATTTACAGCTATCTCTTAAACTGTTTATGTTTGCGTGTATTATTCAAATGCGTGGTCTACGTTTAATTGCACTTTGTTTTTTTATGCTGTTACCTATTGGTGCAATTCTGTTCAGCATTACCTTTCAAACGATTAGAAAGTTTTATCTAGCTAAATCCGTTCATACATGTTAGAGATAAGTGAAGACGAAAGACACATCGCAGGAGAATTAGTTGATTTAGATTTGGATGAGGATTATGTAATGATTTAGAAGCGGATTATGTAAAATAACAAGAGTTGTCTGTAAGTAAATAGAGTGAAGAATCGGAACCGAGAGAAGACGACGGAATCAGAACTAGATGAAAGAGAACATCCAGTAACCGAAAAAATTTAAACATATTTGTTGGCAGAGGTAAACATAAATATAAATGGAGTCTGGTAGTACTGAACAGTAAAAGCAAACGACCTATAAAAAATATAATTACCATAGACCAACGAAGGAGTTTTAGAACAGGAGTAGAGTATAATAGTTTTACAGATCGTAGACAAATTGATGCTTATAGGAGTAAAAAAATCAAAGAGTGGACCATCCTTACATCCATATCATAAAACTAATAAAATTTTTATATCCATGTTATTACGCTTGATGATCAGACGACGAAATACGGAAAAAAATTATATATAATTGCTAAAAGTACTACAAACTACATACATATTGAACCACTAATAAGCAAAATCGGAAAAGTACGAAATAATGAATAAAGATAAATGATCTGAAACATGGTAAACGCTCATTGATTATACATATAAGAAAGGTAAAGATAAAAATTAACTAGTTTCTTTGTAATATCTCAGAAAGAGTTCAGAATCTAAACATGGAACCAAGCACATATATTACTGTAGATAATTGTTTTTATACTGCAAAAAACGTTGCTTGTATGTTTTCCTGGATCTAGTTAAGGCTTTTGATACTGTCAACCATATGCAACTGATAGATGCCTTAGAGGACGTAGGGATACATTAGATCTCTATCAGAATTATCTGTTTGATCGTCAACAGGTCATTAAAATTAAGTCTAAAATAAGTGAACCAAGAACATTAAAAATGGGTGTGCCACAGGATACTTGGACCTGCACTATTTTGATTATATATTAATGATTTATTTTCAAACAATACGCAAGGTCAATTCATTAGCTTTGCTGACGATAGAGCAATAATATTTGAAGCTTATATATCACATGATGTATTGTATATGGACTAATTAAAAACAAAAAGTAGAACCAGATATTAACAATATAGTGGATTGCTTTAATCACAGAAAGTTGACAATTAATTTTCTTTTACTAGCTATGAAAGTAACTTACCTACATTCAAAACAATTGAATTAAATTAGAATAATAATGTACAGAGCCGTATTCGTATTCAATAAGTTATAATGGGAGTTAGAACAAAAAATTATATACAAAAAAATCTTGAAAATCATACACAACAAAAAAATTCGTTATCCGTCAGATTTATTATTTAAAGAGATAAATATGTTTAAAATCCTACAACTACAAATTATCACCTTTATATTATCAAAATAAGCGAATTCTCTGTCAATATGAACATACCTATAACACCAGAAGTAAACACACAGGTATGGTAAAAATTCTTCAAAAAAATAAAAATATTGGTCAAAGACATTATATCTACTTAAGTACTATATAGAACTTACACACTTACTATAAACTCAATTAATGTACTTAAAAGATATATAAAAATATACTGACCACCGACAAAAATCATTTTTTTCAATTATTTAATTAAATATGAATTAAAAAAATAATAATATTTATTATAATAAATGTCAAGTAACCTTGTGAGCTGCATTGTTGCAATCTATTTTTAGTATAATTATGCCTTACTTATTTTCTATTTAACGTTTAATTTATATATATCTTTATAATGCGTCTATTTTAGTAGTTGATGGATAATTACAATAACAAAAAATTAGGTATGGCCATTAAATTTGAAAATAAATACTCGGTCATCCACGTGCATCCCTTAAGGGACTTAAGTGGGTTCCTCTGTTTATTCAAATTTTCAATCTATGATTGGTACACTTCTTCTTTACTAATATACAGGGGTGGGTGTATCAAAAAGGTAGGTCATACATTGAACTGCATATTCTGGTGTCAAAAATAACCCTATTGAACATAACTTGTCTTAATGCAAATGTGCGCACAAAAATTGTTACGGCCTTTGTAAAGTACAAAATGAAAATCGATTTTTTCCAATATTTCATGAACTGTTTATTATTATATAATGAAAATACATGGCATTCTTATCGTAAGAACATCAAAAAAGAACCACAAAATCTGTACAGCCCATAAAAATTTTAGGGGGTTTTGAACGCCCAAAATCCCCCAAACTTTTCTATGCGTTATAAAATAGTATTGTGACACCATTGGATTAATACATCATTTTTGAAATTTTTCTGCCTCTTATCACTTTTTCGAAAGCTAGATTTTATCGAGATGTGGCCTCTTTTTCATTATCCTTCAAAAATGTTTAGTAACATAAAGTTAAAACTGAGTGTATATAAGTTCTATAGGGAAATTGCAATAAACAGAATAGAACATAACTTACCAAACTAACAAAATGTTATAAGATTAAACCTTAATTAGCATATTGCTGTTGCAGTATCTTTGCTCCGTTGCAGTTTTTTGGTTTTTTTGGATTGTTCCTGTCATCATGGGCCCACTATGTAGAAATCCTTTTCTAAAATGTGCCTATCCAAAAATTTCCTTATCTTCAGCTCCTTTTATTTCTAACCGTCCATAGTGGCTAATATTTGTGATATAAGTCATACTTTCATTTTATTACCATTTAAACTACTTTTTTACTTTTACTTACCATTTTTCTTGAGCAACCCTCCTTCCCTTTTCAGTAGCGGTATCCTTAATTTTAGCAATATGCTAACTAAGATTTAATCTTATTTTGTTAATTTGGTAAGTTATGTTCTATTCTCATTTTTATAATTTCCCTATCGAACTTGTATTGATTCTAGACCTGAAGACGGCTTTTTAGCCGAAACTAGTTGCCTGTCTTTTTTGTAATTAAATTTATTGTGGTACATTATTTCGAGTTTCATGTTTAACATTTGACCATATTTGAGATATGGATAACTTATTGGATTTATATTTTGGACTTAATATTTGAGCCACCCTGTAATTTTACGAAATATTTTTAAAATCTGTATTTACAACTGTTATTTGACGACACAATATTTAAACACACTCAAATTATATAAATCTAACCTTAGTTTATCCATAAAGCTTTATTGCTTTCGACTTTTATCTTTAATTGTATAATTACAAAAACTATATTTCTTTTATAATTAATTACATTTTTTCATGGCATAGGAAATTTTTCAAATATTTTTAAGCATATTAATTGTAAATTGCTAAGAATGTACGTATTTGTGGAATTTAAAATAAAGAAATGTAATAAATGCCACATTTTTTATGATTCAACAATTAATTAATAAATAATTCCTTATTTTTCTATTATAGTAAAGTATCCCTTTTAAGTATTTATTAAACAGTTTCGGCTTTCTAAAACTTTATGTTTTTCTTCGAATCCGTAGATTTTTTGCTTTTATGCAAATTAAGCCACAGCTAATTCTGAAAAGCAACAATTTATATAAAATTTTCCCTTTTATAACTATTCCTCGATAACCCTTCTTATTCCCTTAATCTTCCATCGTATCATTTAATGTTTGTCTTTCTCAACTATCCTATGATTTATTAACCTTTTTGTCCTAGTTTTTGTATGAAAAATTGATTTTAAATATAAACTTTTTGTTGACTGATGATGCATAACACGAAACTGGTTGCTTTGGTTCAATTTGAATAAAAATTGTGTTTGGTCGATTTTTTGTAAAGTTGTAAAGTTAATTCTTCATTTATTTTCCGTTAATATTTTAATTTTAATCTCATCCTAGATTAGTATAAAAGTCATTATAAAAACAGCGAATGTACTCATACTATAAATAATGATAAAATATAACCTTTAACATGTAATCAAACGTTACTCATTATCTGCAAGATGAAATAAATAACTTAAATATTTAACAATGAAAATTCAAGCTCTGGTATATTTGCCTTAATATAATTTATTGTTTGTATTAGATAAAATAATGGGTGATAGTGTTATTAAGGAATAGGAAAAATACGTTTAAAAATAAAATTAAGAAACGGAGGTTATTTTAAACATTAGCAATTTTGTTATATCTCTAGAACTATTAAAGATATTTGTCCACGATTAGGAAAATTTACAATTTCTAGTAAATAAACATTGTTTATCAAGTCTATTGGAAAAATATTTTTAACTTTGCGGTATTACTGGATCATCAATTAACAGATAAAGGAAGCTTAAGTCAATAAAAAATAATTAGGATTGGGAATTTGGAATCTTTGATTTTCAAGAATGTTGAAGAATATCATCACTATAAACCAAAACTACACTTTTTTACTATTCTACGTACGTTTCACTAACTATATTAGCATCATCAGGAGTTGATGATAAACTAAACTAAACGTACGTAGAGTGATAAAAAGTGTTGTTTTGGTTAGTTGTGACAATAATTAATTACCCAGGGCTTGGACGGCTACTTGGAGCGTCGGCAGGTGACGGATAGCCGGACGGCCTTCCAAAAACAACCTAGTTATTTAGGGGTAGGTTATCATCCGAATAACCAATAAGATGATGCTGACCAATCACCCAACCTAAGGGTGTCAAGCGAACCGTGCCTACAGGTGCATGGCGGTAGGGCAGTACCGTCATAAATGGAGCCTCTGGGATACATGGCGACCTCCCAGCGTACACAGCCTAACACCTGCGCAGGGGGCGCCGCAGGTGTGGACCATCGCTTCCCCCATACTCGTGGGACTAATATTTACCAAAAGGAACAAAAACAAAAAAACAAACCAAAGAAATTTCGACTCTGAGAGCGAGCTCTCAGAGGAGAATAGGCCAGACATAGCAGAGGAATCTGCGATGGCCAGCGACACGCCAGCCGGTACATCCTGAACCGCTAACGCCATAACCGAAAAGGTGAAAAAGATGGGTCAAAAACCACCCAAGGTTTCGGGAGCTCAGAGGAAGCAGCAGACCAAAGCTAAAAAACAGGCGGAGGGCACGTGGACCAAGGAGAAGGATAGACAGACTCCTCAAGACCAGCGTCCAAAGCCTGGAACAAAAAAATGAGTCCAAACGTAATCGCTCGGACTCACAAAGAACTCCCCGGCCCGCCAAGAAGCCCAGAAATATTCCAGCTAAAACAAGAAAGACTAGGACCTACAGCGAGGCCACAACGGGAATCCGGATGGTGGTTATAGATAAGCGCCATCCCGAAATAACTGGAACAAGCTGACCTAGTTCAGAACAAACTGGTGGATGCAATCGACGCAGCTTCCTCTGGAAGCAGTGCGCCATTGCAATTTATCAGAACCACGTTCAGCGCAGGTATCCTTTGGATGACCTGCGTGATTGGCAGAACTGTCGACTGGCTTAGGAAGGAGATCGGGCGTCTGAGTGGTCTCTGGGAGAACGCTGCTTTAACAGTAGTTGAAGCCAAGGAGGTCTAAAAGAGACCCAGGGTCCTAGTCTTCATTCCTGGGCCTGTGGAGCAGGAGGACCTAGTCATGACACGCATAGGAAAACAAAATGTCGACCAAAGGATGGATCGCTGGCTCCTCCTGAGCCAGAAAACAGAAAAGGATGGGCAGTTGCTGGCTTACTCCATTGACGAGGTGTCTTTCAGGATCTTGGAAGTGAAACTCATGAAAGCTTTCTACAAGCTCGGAAGAGTAACTTTCAGGATCCTGGGAGGAGGACTCGTTCATGGTGGTGATGCCAATCAATGTCCTTCAACACAGTAAGTTCTTCGCCAAAAGTTCTCCCATACTTTTCCCGCCCATATTCCTTTAGACTTACCTGTTCTGTCAGTCTGTCCCTGTAAGTTTATGAGATAGTGGAGATAGTGGTCAAAGTGAATGTTGTTGGGCGTTATTAAAAAGGATGTCACTTGACTTGTTCAAGTCAATTTTCTCTATATCTACAGGAAAAACACTTATGCAGAGGGTATCTATATGTGTTGAACTACCATTTTATTGCGATAAAATTGTAAATAAATGATTTACTACGGCCCGCCCACACTTCACCTTCAGTGAAGTTGGGTAAACCGTAGTATTGAAATCGTGCAAAAATCTCAAAATTTTGGCTGGTGTATTGGAATATCACAACAACTACACCTTTTTCCCATTTTTCGGCCATGGTGTCCGAGAAATGGATCATTGAGCTAATTATTCGATGTCCTTAATTGACATATCGTTCTGTCCTTTTCGAAGTTTCTATGGAACTTGATACTGTAGCCAGTTTCCGGCCACCAAAATGTCACATATAAAATAAATATAACAATTGCTTTTATATAACCGAGAAATGGTATAATGTGTTGTAACAAAGTTTCCGTAATAATTAAAATATATAAATTAAATCGCGCACGGCACTGGAGTAGAATCAACTTAAAATTATGAGAGAAGCTTCGAATAAAAGGCCAGTTGTACCAGTTGAACTTTCGCCCGACAGATGGAGACATTATCGTCTGTGCTTCTTAGACGCCGAAGTTCATATCGAGCAGAGTAATTCAAACCGTTGTCGGCAGCTGTGGCCGTCCCAATTGGAGCAGCAGTGCAGTCCGTTGACCTTTAGAGATGGGTCAAGCTGAAGGGAGCGAAGAGCGAAACCAATTCCTATTGAACCGGAGTAGGGAACCGTCAATCCGACCACGCCAACCTAGCAGACATGCCAGTACCGTTCGACATCACATTTAGAGAGCGTTAAACACCTTTTTCTGCTTTGCCGGAATTTCAGCATGAATAAAAGTTTTATTTCTTGAATCTTATATTTGTTTCATTCCAGCAGCTAATATACCCAGGTATTCAACCCAGTAGGGCAAGTAAAGACCGCCATTCTGGCCGCCAGTAATTTTGGTCGATACCATAATGACCCCTGGAGTATCTTCTTTCTTCACTGAAGCTGCCCGAGCAAGTGGACTTCACACTCTAAACGGAAGGTGGCGCCCGAGTCAATCAGAAACCTGGACCAAAGCGCCAAAGTGACCCGTAACGGCGGAAGTGCGTTACAGTGTGTCAGTTGTCGGCCAGCACCTTTTTCTATAGAATATTTACGGTCGACAATTAGCTTCGAAAACGCCTGATATCGGTTAGAATATCAGACCAGGAATCATAACAAATTTTGCTGTGAAAAAAAATGTGAAGAAAAACTGATGCCTCGATCTTTGTTTTCAGATGGCACCAGTCAATAAAATAGCGAAAAAGGAAAATTAATTGATGAGATTTGGATCAAAAACACACCTGTTTAGGTATGATGAAGGTGCCTTGATCAGACCCTCAAAGATATAATGGAGCACAGTATGGGTATTCGAGTAGTCTATCGACTAAATGGAGTTCCAAGATCCACTCAAGACAGGATTCACAGAAGAATTGTAGAGAAAAAAGGGAAAATTGAATCTGATCCTATACTGGAAGTTAAAGGAGAAATGGCGTATCTGCATCTTAATTAAAGAGGAAGACAAATCGAAAAAAACCAAAGAAATAGAAAATAAATGCAAGATCAGAGAGCAACTTTGAAGGCAGATAGAGAAGCGAAGTTCCAAGAAATGAGAATGGTTAGAAGGAAGAAAATTGCTGAAGGGAAATTAAAATTAAAATCCTAACCAAAATTTGGAAAGCCAAAGCGAAAATGTTCCATGTGCGACCATATTCTGGTCAGTGATCTACACAACAATATTGGCTGACACAGCTGTATAAGTTGATAACATCTGCGATGTACCAATCTTTCTTCTCTCCCTTATTCTGAAGCTGCCAAAATAGATTATATATGAAAAATTATACCTGATCGCAAGTCGCAACTTCGTACTTTTTTCATTTAGATGTTTCTTTTTTGTTTTAAGGAAGGGTATTTTATTTTTGACGTTATTATTGATGCTTTTTTCTATATTTTGTTTTTGTGTACTGTTTTGTTTTAATAAACTCAAGAAATATGTTGCGTGATCTGTTCGTTCGAAAAATCTACCTTACTGATGGGGAACATAAGATCCATAGCCGAGAAATGGACGACATGTTCGGTAGGTGGCCTGTACACCAGCAGGTTGAGAACTGGAATTTGGTGGCCGATAACTAGCAAAAGTGTACTTTTTGTGAATATTATATTTTTCTAGAAAGTGTGGAAATCCTTCGGTTCTGTAACATTTTTTTCCATTTGTCATAATTTTTTGAATTTTATATGTGCGAATATGTAAATATGGAACCGTATTAAACCTACGATATCCCCTTAAGTGGCCGATTATTGGCGCACTCACCCTGAAACCGCGATAAAATATAAATCAATTCCAGATAAATTACGTTTAAAAAATAAAAAAAACTATTAATTCATTTAAGAAAAACACAAAAACAAATGTTCTGACATAAACAGTATATTTCAAGATCAATAATATATTATAAGAAGTTGTTTATATTATACCATTAAGGTTGTATTGAAGATTCCGGAAGCAGGGCCCTTACATTGAAAACGAGTTTAACAAGATCTGTTATGTAAGTTATTTTCTTCACTCTCTTGTGAACTAAAAAATAAACCGATCTTCCATTTTTTCCTACTCGTTTAACCACTAATTAGTTGTTATGTTAAAGTAAATCGCAAATCTGATTCAATTTGAACAAGATCATGAAAGTACCATCAACTGTTTTTGGAATTTTGTTAATAAAAGTAATAGTAATACAGGTAGGATCGAGTCAATTAATTTTCACTTATAATTACACGAGAGCTTTTTTTTGTCGAAGTAAACTTGACATGTTTCGGACGAGTAATTTTTTCTGGAAGTTTTTTGAGTTGAATTACCTAATGCCAACAAAATTCGAATTATAAATGTCAAGTTTACTTCGACTCAAAAAAAAAGCTAGAGTGTAATTCGGTAAGACAATTTAATGAATATGTAAATCAATAAATTAAAAAATATGATGTAAATTAGTTTATTTAATTTAACGGAAAAGTACAATTGTTAAAAACACAATTATTGAAAATAGCTCGGGTCGGAAACTGACAAGTTTGAGAAAAATGGACATAACGCCATCAAAAATTTGTTTACAATGCTGGTTGTCATGCTTTCAAAAGTTAGGTTCCATTATTGTCGCTGGAAAAGTTAGGGCAAACTTTTTCCGCGGTCATAATGACAAAATCACGCGGCTTATGGGATTTTTTATACACGAATTAAATTGTCAGGCTAATAAGATACTGTCGAATCAAATAGCCGAAAAGTTTGCTGATTATTTTGCATCTGTTTATAGTAGTGAAAAATTGAAATAATGTTGTATATTCGTATGCTATATTATTGGATAATTGTAACTAAAATATACACTCCTTGACTAAACTTTTATTATTCAGCAATTCGCCGCCTAAACTAGCGTCAACTACCTAACCTCTTATCCTCAGGGTTGCAAACGTTCAACTGACATTTAGCCAAGTTCGTTTGCTACCGCGAATATTTAATATGTTAGGTAGTTGTGCTTTACATCACAACATTTCTTCCTTATTAAATCAAAGCTTAAAACTACATTTTAAAATGATAATAATACAAATTCAACCTGTTAGGTGATTTTATGGTTATTGAGGAGTGACGCAAGGTTGGGATTGGGGAAGAGGAAATAAAAGGAGCCTCAATTGGTTGGGGAATTATGTTTTCTGTTACCTCTACCTCTGAGGACGCTGCTGCCGATGGGTTATGTTGATCCTTTAAGTCTTCTGTAATGTTGGGAAGTTCGACACCCTTTTCTATGCTAATGGGTGGCATATTCATAACAGGCGAATTACTATAAGACTCTTTTGTTGAGTCTGTTTTTATATTATCTGAATGTACAAACTTCACCTTATCTTAACACCATACTAGGTAAGTGCATCTGCTTAAAACTTTAGCTTTGACCCACTTCTTTTCTTTTTGTATGTACACCATAACTAATTGACCTTTTATTTTGTTCCTGAATATTTTTAGCTTATTTATACTATCATGTAGTATTTATTTAATTTGTATTTTGTTCTAATAAATATTGTTCTTGTGGTTTCTTTAATATAAAAGTGTTTAAGTATTCAATACATTAATTTTTGGTTTTTATTTAATTTCATACATAGGCATCATTTTTTAAATTAGGTCCTGTAATAAAAAATGTGTCATATTTCTTTTTAGAGAAAATATAAACAGGGGTATATTTACCACTTATGAGGGTCTTAATTTAATTTCTGTATTTTTCGTCATAAAATTGCCAATTGCTAAATAAAAAACACGAATGTAGAGAGGGTTGTAAAGATAAATCCAATGTGATATTTACGTCTTAGTACGGACTGCAACGTCTTTTTCTGTGATTTAAATGCATGCCAATGGTTAATTATAAAACGTAACTTTTAAATTTAGTTATGTTAAATAACCTTAATTAGACGAAAATAGAATTAATCAAAACCTGTCGTGAGTTAAGTGGTTACCACAAAAATTCTAAATGATAGCAATTTAGGACAAGTAAAATCGTCTGCCCAAAAATTAAAACTACATCGTTGGATAAGCTTTTTTAATCTTTTTTTAAGTACAGCAAAAAATTGTAAAGATTCGACCGACCGAATTTATAAATTTTTAGTAGAGCCGTCCCTGGAATTTCTTTATAGTTAATACAGCAATCGATAGAGTGAGTACATTTACCAAATATAATAATATATACAGAGTAGTTTAAAAGTTATGAAGCACGAAAGAATAGGCAAAATGAATAAAACGCCAGGTATATCCGTTATAAAGAGCGACAAATCCGATATATAGGGGTTTTTAGAATCACCTTGGTCTCGTTGACGTTTCCTAATGACACACCCTTTGTAATGATGGTATATGATATAAATAACAGAATTATATTTTTAAAATTAAAAAAAGAAAGTTGAAAATTTTGAGGTCAAAATAAAGGCAAAAAAGATTACATTCGACGACTCCCCTCCCCGTACCCAGTCCATTTTTCTCCCGGCCTGTCCCAGAGTCCCTTTGACGACGACGTGTCCCATTTGTCGTGCCCCTAGACTGACTCGATCTTATATATATCTTGTTTGTATTTCAGCGGATGTTTGTAGGATAACTTGATGCTATTATAGTCGTTTTAAATATTTTAGACTCATTATAAAGGTCGACCGTAATAACTAACTACCCTTAACCACATCTAACAATGGTTTATGAGTACGGCAATAAATTCAACCTCGTTTCAAAATTAGATAACTCTCTGGCTCGTATTACAAATTTTATTTTTAAAATAAAAAAGTGTTGACCTATATTTAAATCAAATTGTATTAACTGTTAAGGATCTATTATTTTCCAATAAAAAACTGTAATTTCAATTTTCTGGAAAATTAGATAGTGTCGATTATAAAGTAATTAAAACGAATTACTTTTTAGGTAAAATAATGTACCTAACAATTGTTTTGTTTTTTTCAAATAAAGGAGGCATGTTATTTATTTACAATATTATATTTTAAATATAAATAATTATTAAGAAACAAAAATAAATAATTGACAAAATTAAGACTTTTTAGGTAAGTTTATTTTAATTATAAAGAATTAAAACAAAATTATTAGCACTTAATCAGAAATCGATTTATTAAACCTCTATGTTTTTACTATTTTTTTTTTGTAAATATTAATATTGAGTTACCTAGTACATTTATTTAAATTACTGTATAAAATTAAAAATTATTTATTTCTATTATGTTATGTAGTTTATAAATTGTTTTTTTTTTCTAAATTGTAATACACCGATTTGTATCTATCTTTGTTTTATTTTAATAAAAATGAACACCAATTAATGAAACAACTTCAAATTATACTGAAGTACGGTCCATATTTAAAGTTTAAAAGAGTTACCATTTCTTTAAAAGATTTATAACAGTTGCCCATAAAACAGTAAAAACCCTCATAAACCCTAATGAACCCTCATAAAATATGAATAAGTCAATCTCTAATATCAATTCCAAATACCACAAGAAAGACGGATGTCAAGTGTTGTTTTAACAAAGAGTGTTAAAAACGATTTATTAAAAAATAAATTTCAAATAAACATTTTAAATAAAACAAAGACAAAATAACAACCATAATATATTTTAATTTGATAATTACAATACAACAATCATGTTACAACAAGAAATAAGATAACATATAATTAACAACGAATATAAAATATTCACAAAGTAAAATAAATAATTAAATTTTAAATAACTGGTTTGGTTCTTTAGAAAACGGTTTATACACTTATTAATATTATTATCCACATTTACATCATGTATTATACAATTAAAACTAATTTTAATTACTTTCTCTTTGACATACCTTTTTACCGATTACGGCTTATAATTATTCAATAAAGAGACTGCTAGTCTGGTGTACACATTAAACTAGTTTCAACGAAAAACATCAAAGTGCATAAAAGAAAGAATTTCGTTAAAATTGAAAGAACCCCGCATTTTTACCTCTCGCCCTTCAGATAAGAGAGGTATAGGAATCATGCTAAAAATTGGGTAGTGAGTTTTCAATGAATAAACACGTTTTGGGGTCCCTAGAATACGATTTTAATATTTTCGTGATGATGTCTGTGTGTGTGTTAGTGTGTGTGCGTGTGTGTTTGGATGGATGTTGTAGTAACGATAACTCAAAAAGTACTGAATAAAAAAATTTGAAATTTTGCATACAGGATTCTGATAGCCTAGATTAGATCTGATTAGATTTTGGTGCCAATCGCAAAACCGGAAGTGGCAGTTGGTATGGGTGATGACGCCATTATTATACAAAACGGCAATAAAGTTTTACACATATATTTTGTATACCCTATAGTTTATTTTCATCTCATTAAAATTTTCGAAACATTTGCCATTGTTGCCAGATTTACAAAAAATAATTTTTTTTCAAACTTTTTTGTGTCAACCTGTAAATTTATGATTCAAAAATGGCGAGAGGTCATGTGCTGGCCACATCAGATTTTTTAAATGGAAATTGGGCTTCACTCAATCTCGCTCAAACCTGAAAAATGTCAGTCAAATTGTCCTGATCAAATGTCTCCATAGGCACAAAAGAAATAATGCAAGGATTGGAACACAATTGGAACAGATTTTTTAAAAGCCGGAAACCTATGCAGGATCTTTCAAAAGTCTGGAAACAGTCCTTCGATAAATAATTTTATTTTTCTTAATAAACAATCCCTTCAAGAAAATCACAACGCAAATACATCTAATTACTAATCCCCAATTTGAATGATTTATTTGTAACGTTTTTGAATTTCCAGAATTTCCAATATTTTTTTGACTTCAAGTAGCATGAAGCAAAAACAAATGAATGTTTTTGAATTTTAAGCGCATGAAAATATGAAAATAGAGATGTCATTACTAAATCCCGAATTTGGACAATTTATCTTTAGTAGTTTTTGAATTATAGGACGGTTTCCAGACATTTGAAAGACCCTGTATATATAAGCAATAATGATATAATTGTACATATACAGGGTGTTTTAAAAGTCTGGAAACGGTCCTGCGCGTTTCAGGAGTCTGGAAACGGTCTTGGAATTCAAAAACTACTACAGATAAATGGTACAAATTCGTGAATTAGTAATGATATGTCTTTTTTCGCACTTTTATGAGTTTAAAATTCAAAAACATTCATTTGTTGTTGCTATACAGGAAGCCATTTTGAATTTTTACCTCTCGCCCTTCAGATAAGAGAGGTATAGGAATCATGCTAAAAATTGGGTAGTGAGTTTTCAATTGATAAACACGTTTTGGGGTCCCTAGAATACGATTTTAATATTTTCGCGATGATGTCTGTGTGTGTGTGTGTTAGTGTGTGTGTGTGTGTGTTAGTGTGTTAGTGTGTGTGTGTGTGTGTTTGGATGGATGTTGTAGTAACGATAACTCAAAAACTACTGAATAAAAAAATTTGAAATTTTGCATACAGGATTCTGATACCCTAGATTAGATCTGATTAGATTTTGGTGCCAATCGCACAACCGGAAGTGGCAGTTGCTATGGGTGATGACGCCATTATTATACAAAACGGCAATTAAGTTTTACACATATATTTTGTATACCCTATAGTTTATTTTCATCTCATTAAAATTTTCTAAACTTTTGCCATTGTTGCCAGATTTACAAAAATATAATTTTTTTTCATACTTTTTTGTGTCAACCTGTAAATT
Organism: Neocrepidodera transversa; assembly: GCA_963243735.1. NCBI lineage: Eukaryota > Metazoa > Arthropoda > Insecta > Coleoptera > Chrysomelidae > Neocrepidodera > Neocrepidodera transversa. The sequence goes on along the minus strand of OY725347.1, from coordinate 22,378,058 downwards.
TTTGATTCAAAAATGGCGAGAGGTCATGTGCTGGCCACATCAGATTTTTTTAAAAGCAAATATGATGTTAAGACCGTTTCCAGAATTTAAAAACACCCTGTATATTCACACATATATGTGATCAATATGCCCTGCAACCCACTATATATTGTAATGAAATTTATTATTCCCTGTATAGGATAGAGTTAATTTGTTATAGAAAAAAAAACATGTGAATTAAAAAGATATTTTTAGTAAATGATATTAAAAGTAATAGAAAATTTGAAGTATAAAAAGTTGAGTGATATTTTTCATCAGGTGGATTGTTTGTCATTTTCTGTGGTGTCAATAAAAGTTAAAGTTGTTTTATATTAAAAAAATATAGTATGTGGGTTAAAAATTTTTAAAAAAAAAAATGAATTATTGATTGAAAAAAGGTTTTTTGTAAATGAATTTTATTTGTCAAAGGGGAAAGAATTTTGTTAGAGGATATTAAGATTGATTGGAATGGATTAATCAATAAATATTATAGACAAACTGTTATGGAAAATAAATAAAAAATAATAAAAAAAATCGGTTGTGTCGCCCCAAAACTTTCCCGACGGGTATCCACGAATACTTTAATATTTAATGTTAAAGTTTCAATTTTTGACATTTTTTTATTTTTGACAGGTGACAGTTGAAGAAATAATTTTAACTGTTCTGAATAGAGTTTTTCTAGGGCTTTCAAATAACATATAGCATGTCCAATTCCGTAACATATTGCATCTGTCATTTTTTGATAGTGATACTTCCGTTTGACAGATGTCGTACAGAAACTAATGTGTTCTTTCGACGGGTAACCAAAACCCCTATACCAAATTTCAGCTCAATCGGATTAAACGTGTGGCCTCTATCGTGGAAGAATACACACACACACAGACCGACAGACAGACTTCCATCTGGAAATGGTCTTAATCGTCTCAGGGGACCAGAAAATGGATATTTCTGTTTTTATCTCGATTTTTTTTTTTAGCTCGTTCACAATACTTTCCCTCCTAATAGGTGGGTCGGGAAAGTTAAAAGGTAAAATTTTATTTATAAAAAAAATTATAAGAACTAAACATTGAGTTAAGAAAAAGGAGCGTAAGAATCATCAATTAAAAGGAGCAGATATAATAACAGAAACAGTAGCAGAGACAATAGAAGAAAAAGTAAAAAACTAATTAAAAAAAATGTAGGTATTAGTGAATTTTGGTAGCAGACCGTGAAGAAGGCAAGGTTAATTTTTTTTGATGAAATTTTATTATTTTTTATTGTGAATGTAAATTTTTTTTTGTTATATAGGTATATTGAAACAAGCCCAGGTGAGAGACAGTCTGCTTAATGAAAATAAAATCCTTGCAGTAAGGGGATTATTATTTCAATATATAGCTCAGTTGTCTTTGTAAACGAAAGCGAGTTCTTCGGATTCCACGCCACCCAAGAGGTTCCCATTTTCGGCACGCTGAAGTTTATCTCCTGTCATCAAATTCCCGAGCGTTATTCACGATATCTAAAAATATTGTTGGTGGCCATTTCATGTTAGCATGATGATGCGCGAAATCGAGTTACCAGATAACGGCAGTTACGTGACAACAAGTACCGAGTGTTCCTGCCCCAGACTGACATGTGCAATATGTACCCAGAATTGGGGAACCTTTATTCTCTGGGATATCTCAATAAAAATTAATTCACAATTAGTGTCTAACAGCGTTTCTGTATCTTGACAAAATTCTGACCCGGATAAGTCCCTCTTCGTGATCTCCGTCCAATTGGAATTCACTTAAAAGACACTCTAAGTCAATTCTTGCAAAGAAGCGTAATCCATTATCGGAACATTGGAACGTCGGCTTCCAGTAGATGTTACCATCTGCCCGTCTATTTTGAAGATTGTCAACATCTACCGTGCCTTGATCTACATTCGGTACCCTAACGCCTTCTTACATCTATTGCATAGTTTCAATTGTCTTGTTTTGCTTTTGTATTGGACTGTGATATTAATTGATGAACGATCCGGCTATTAATAAGAATTCACACATGTTCGGAAGATAAGCGGTAGGAATAACATTTCGAAAAAACTTGAACAATAAGTTCATGAGTCCATTTCTGGCCCCTACCACCCATCTACCAGTTCAGTCGTTAGTTGTCGTTCACCAGATTGTAGAAAAGCCGGCATTTTGATGATAATGCCTAATCGTTTCAAGACGTCAATCACATTTTCTTGGAAAACCTGGACCACATTTTCAGCATTCCTATTAAACTCATTGATTAGAATCCTGGCATCATTATTAACGGCATTAGTGAAAAATGGTCCTTGAATATCCTGGATATCATTTGGGGTCATGATCATTGAAGGTTTTATTAAGTGTCGACTGTGAACGCTGAAAGATTGTCTTAAAACTCTGATGCACGAACTCTACTCTACATATAGATATGTGCAATCGACATACGCAATTAAATGAGATTTCGAGCTATGTTGGGGTCCGGATCCAGCAGAATGTTCAACGTGATTTTGAATATACTCCTGTCCTGTAAATGCATTTAGCCCAATATTCAGAGGTACAAATCGTGCAGCTAGAGATCTCCTGACCAATGCTATTTGGTCACTTACATTTTGGCGTGAAGAGTATTTCTATTTAACAATGACTTTTAAAAATTGTTCGCTAATCTCCTTTCACATTTTACAGAGAAATGCAAGAAGATCTTTCTTTTTTATATATCTGTGGTGATTATTAACTGGAACGGGATCGCAATGTTCATATAAGTCATGAAACTGCTCTTTTGATACAGGTGTAAAATCCTCGAAATCTGCCTCTGTAAAGTCGTTTTCATCGAGAAACGGATTATCCTTAGCTCTTATGACGGAGATGGAGAAATCCACCTATTTCACGTCCATTTAGTCTGTATCGACGATTAACAAATCTCAAACCATGCAATAAAAAATCGAGGACCAATCCTTTGTCATTCAAATGGATATTGCATGATTTGGTGTTTTCACTTCCATATATATTGCGCAATTGTGAGAAGATGTCTGGGTTAGAACATTCAATCTCAAACATTCAGGATCATTATTCATTGCATCAAATTGTTGAATGATGGAAACATTGCACTGTAAGCAAATGCGAGTGTCTTCGACAAGTAGCGTATCCCGATCAACCTCATCTCGACGAGTAATCGCTACTTCTCTTTTCTGAGCAGCTTCTGGAAGGCCAATACGGACACTCCAGCGGTTAATTTGCCTATCACAAACAAAATAGTTATTTCGCTCACGGTACATTATTTTTAATATTTTCTTATGTGACAATGATAGTTCATTATTTTTTTAATAATTGGTTGGCAATTTTAATATATTCCGTTAATCAATCCAAGTTACCGACGCTTTCAAGGCCGGTTACAACAATTTTGACAGTGGTTACCTGCTGAGGTCCACGGTTGGTATTTATTTACCATTGCACCCGTAGCTGCCCCAACACTGTTAAAATGGCACTTGCGACATATCAAATTAAAGGTATTGATGTGTAAAGGATGAGAAAAATATTAAAAAATTCCATCTGTCAACGTAAGAGGAAAAACATGCGCAGAAACGATACATCTTTAAAATTTCAATTGTAACATATAAAATTAAAGGTATTGACGTGTACAGGATGACAAAAATATTAAAAAAATTCCATCTGTCAACGTAAGAGAAAAAACATGCTCAGAAACGATATAATGAATAATTTTCATATAATTTAATTATTCGCAGTTATAATTTTGGGGAAATAAAAACAGCAATTCTATTTCATCCTAATAAGAGCGCATGTTTTTTCTCTTACGTTGACAGATGGAATTTTTTTAATATTTTTCTCATGCTGTTCACGTCAATACCTTTAATTTGATATGTCGCAAATGCCATTTTAACAGAGTTGGGGGAAGCTACGGGGTGCAACGGGGGCGAACGGGGGAGACATGTTTAATTAGTAAATTATTATTCAACGTCACATTGCAAATATAGCGCCGTTTCCCGCGTTTAAGTCCGACCAATAGCAACGAAGTTGGAGATTCAACGTTCCTTCTGCGCAGGTGTGTGCAAGAACTAACAAAGTATATCTACTCTTATGTCATTTGTCAAATAGATCACTGCTACTATTCCAAATCTTTTTGTTTTGTATTTTTCCTGTTTTATATGATGGATGATGGATGATGATGTAGCTTTTTTTATATTCAATGAAGTTCTGAATTCTGATTCTAATATAAGTAGTGAAGATGAAGTTCTGGCTAGAAGAACGATGAGTAAGTAGTTGTTTTTATATCTTGAAGTGATCAGATGGTTATATGCTTCCAACATATACTCAAGATCATCAATTTGTTATCTAATACCTTTGTTTAAAAGTTCCTCGCCCCAGGGTACAAGGATATATTGGAGAGGTTGTTGACCACTATTCTGATGAAGATTTCAGGGAAAATTTTTGGATGAATAGGCCAAACTTCAATCATGTACTCTTATTCTTTAATGAACAAATCTCATCGGATACCATTGATAGACGAAGGCATACCATATCAGGAAAAGACCAATTATTAATTGCTCTTTGGATTTTAGAACCCCAGATTCATACAGGTATGAACAAACATTTTCGTGAACTACATATACTGATATGGAACACCCGGTATTTCAGATGTCCAATCTACGAATCTCAGTCCGGGTTGGGTTCACACTTACATACATTTTAAATATGATAAAAAAATACAATTTATTTAAATTTTTAATGTCCTGGTACTTCTTTCACTTCTGTCAGTTTTTCATTTTCCTTAATGTGTCTTCTATCGGTTTCTTGGCGCTGTCCGTGTATTAGTGTATTACCTAGTACTTTGTATGTGTTTGTATATGTATCTTCAAAGTAATTTTCTCTCTGTTTCTATCTCTTCATATCTAAATGACTTCATCTCCTTATATTTATTTATTCTATTTCTGTTTTTGTATATTTATTTTTGTGTTCCTTTTACTTTTAATTTTTTTGTTATTTTTTTTGTTAATAATATCTCTGACAATTTCAAACATTTCTTAATTATCAAAAATTGACGACAATTTTTTTTATCTTACTTGATTAATTTTGTTCAGTCAACCAGGACTGATCATCCTAGATGTGACATCAGAAATGACCTGGCATCTTTATATTTTAAATTTTCATATCAATACATTTCTGATACATAATATATGTATCAACTAGTTATTATTTCTCTTTTCAATTAATTTAAGATCCGTATTTGGCCGAATTAATATTGGTAGAGCAACAGCATTGAGAACTATTAGAAGAGTAGCTGAAGCACTATTTTCTTTGAGCAAAAATATTTGTAAATTGCCCACCGGTGAATACCTATAAGAAGTAATGAATTGATTCACAGAAATGAGATTTCCTAATACCATCGGATGTATTGCTGGAATGCATATGAGAATCTCGAAATCCAAGGACCATAGAATGTCATACATACACAGAAAAGGATTTCCAAGCATTATCTTGCAAGTATGTTCATCAAAATTATTTGATATTAATCAATAGAAAAATATTGATAACATGATAACTGAATGCTTTTTACTTAAAAATGTATCAACTCCTGACCATGTGCTCTCATACAAGTACACACTGAGAACAGATTAAATTCCAGAACCATTCAAGTATTTTTTAGTTTTATATTTTTTCCTATTACAAATTACAAAAAATGTAAGAAAAAACTATTTTTTCTAGGCTGTGTGTGATCACCAGAAAAAATTTTCTCATTGCTATGTTGGAGAAGTGCAATCAAACCATGATGCAACAGTTCTGAGGCGTAGTGAAATCTGGACATACATGAATATAAATGACAGATTACTCATCTCATATTAGACAAAGCTTTTCCATGTTTGCCAGTATTGATACCTCCATACAAAAATAATGGCCATTGGATAAATTTCACTGGAATATTATCCAGAAAATACAAACTAATTCGTATTTCTTTAATAAATTAATAATATTAATCTTTCAGTTCATACTAATGTGTATTATTGTATATTTTAATATTTTATAATCTAAAAATAGATTTAAAATCAACACAATATTATTCCGACTTTCTCTCAGGCTTTTTTCTGTCTACTTACAAATTACAGTTAACAAAAACAAAATGAATAAGCGACTGTTGCTATGCAAGCTTATCTTTCTCTTATATTATTCCTTCATTATAAGAGACAAAAAATATAGATATAATTCTTCCCGCTAAGATTCTGAATTCAAGGCTATATACATCCCAGGTAACACATACTTCTCCACGATATCTCTGAGAGGTTATAATTAGGATCTTATGCGAACTCCTATTGCGAGGTCTCGGTGATCGCTATGTGCCATAACTAAACGAAATTCTCACTGGTGTACCCATAAGAAATCTTGGAGACCTCACATTCAATTTACCATGTTTCATCTTGTTGTAAATTCCTAAAGATGTCCCCAACGCAACCTGAATAATAAATTCTTATTGCGAGTTCCTAAAGTTATCCCCTTAAAATCACAGAGAACTTCAATAACCAAAAGAGCTCACTATATAATGTATAAAATATTATAAATTAAATAAAAATGTCCATATAATTAATATTTAATTCTTTTTTAATATTTTAATATAAAGAAGTATGAGTAAAATGTCAATGTAAAAAGTCGCCAAGAAACTCCAAAAACCTATGCTGATGGCACACGACAGGAATTATTATGTTGCCCCTTGAGCGGAAGTATGAAATAAAAGTATAAAAATTGTCTAATTAATTTGAATATGACATACTTTACAAAATTAATATTAAAATTCACGTATTTGAAATAAAGGTAATAAATGTTCTTATTGAATTGTGGATAAATTAAATCTAATATTTCTTTAGTTCATTAATTGATTAGATATGGATTATTATATTAGTTCTCATCTAATACCGGATTATTATAGACATGATCCAAGGTTTAATCGTTGTATTAATGATGCCATTCAAATAACCCGCCGAAAACACTGAAAACTTGCAACGTTGCCGCTTGGACGATAATCCAGGATATTCAATGGTAATATTGCTTCAAATGTAAATATATATAAGATGTTTTTATTTCAATATCAATTGTTTACAAAAGAAAATCCGTTTATTATTGTTTTTGTTATAATAACCACTTTTATTTACGGTGTTAGAGAGGCAACACTACAAGGGAGTGGAAAGATGATTGAAGACGACAGAGTGCTTTACGCGCAACATATAGTATCGCACACCGGCGAATTCTATGATAAAGAGAGAGACAGATCATAATAGTGAGTCGTGAATCATGAACATCATCCCGTCACTTGTTGCTTCTATTCGCGAGCATGCTCTATTCGCGCCTGTTAAAAATAAAAAAAAAATAAGGAACTTTCTCTATGGAACGAGTTTTTGATGTTGATGGTGTCTGCCGTTGATGTGTTCCTGTTCTACAAAACAAGTAATAAAGTTATTGTTTATCGTGTATTTAATATTTTTGTGTTGGTGAGTGAGGATAGGTAAGTGCTGTTTTTTACCTTTTTCTCATTTTATGAAGGGTGTTTTTGTTGTGTAGGTCTACTGATGGTGTACAAGTACTGTTAACTTGGCGCCATTTTTGATTCATCTCATCCTGATAACTAGCAACCCCAAGGACCACCATGAACGCATGTTCAAGTCTTATTTTTACCAATGAACTAGGAATGAAATGTTCATTTGTCCTGCGTATTCTCACAACCATTTCAGTGTTAAGTTGTTCGTTTACAAATATATTGTGACATTCATATGGGAAAGTTGATTAACCAAAATTGGTCTAAAATATGTCATAAATGAATATTTTTTCTGTCATAATTATAGTGCTTTTGAACCGTAACATGTATATTTTGAGAAAATATATCATTTCCCTTCAATTTCATCTTCTATAATTTATAAACACTATTCTTAAGAATGTTTAAAATTTTTGCTCTTTACAATTTCTATTTATTTAATTTGTATTCAATAGAAAATAATTTTACAATATTTAATTGATGAGGGACTAAAGATGTTGACATATTCAGCAAAACAGGTATCAAGGTGTTGGAGAATTCGTTTTGTGTTTGTTAAAACTGTGCGCATAATGATTATCATACCAAAGATTCCAGTAGTTATCCAAGTCCAAAAGAACTTTTGTGATAATAATTTGGGAAGAGTCTGTTCACAAAAAATGAAGTTATTATATGACCTTTGAGACTCTGTAACTTTGTAGTTTTCGTTCGCGTAAAAATGTTATAGTTACTTTGCAAGTAGAATCGCCACCTAAGTTTTTTTAGCATAATATAAAGAAGAGTGAGACTTAACTTAATGGCTGAATATTTTTCACTAAACTTTGGTAAATTATTTTTTCGACTGCGCTAATTTTTTTGCCTTATGGTAGCTTTTTCAGTTTTCAAATTTGTTTTTTGAATACTTTTAAAAAAACAGATGATGGTTCACCTTGCCAAAATCGAATTAGCCATTATCGAGATATTCAAAGAAATGACAGTTTTCTGGGTTAAGTAAATAATTTTAATTTTCACGAGGAAATCACTACTTAATTTTAATAGAAATAATTCAGAAATTCTTAATTCAATTTCTAATTTTCATCCAACACCCTGTGGGATATTCAATGGGCAGTGAAATGTATATTTGTATTAATATTCAGAATATTAATGCTTTATCATTTGCTTTCAGGTCTGCCAAACGGGACAGCTGGATTATATTTTTTTTTGTTATTTTTTTTTATTTTAGATAATAAACTATGTGATCTCATTTTTTGTTTCAATCAATATTCCTCCTCTCTTGCAGTTATAGTTATAAGAGGTTTTTCCTGTTAAATAGGATAGATACATTCTTAATTGAAAATTGGAAAAAATATTTTTTCAGATTTAGAAAAAATCTATGAAGAAAAATTGGAAGCTACTTTTTGTAATATCTTCCAGAAAACACATTGTTAGATATTGTGAAATCTCTTACTTTTCACCTGAAAAAAATAATTCTGAAAAACTGAAAAAATATTTTTTCTTTCAATTTTCAATTGGTAGGTATCGTTTCCTTTTTAAATATATACAAATCTTAATGCGAACTCTTGAAGACCACGCCAGAAGCACTGTATGCGAATATCACAAAGCGACCTCGCAAAGAACTCAACAAAAGCAGTTGACGTGAATTTAACAAAGAACTCGCCAAACGGCTATATATGCGAATTTCCCATAGAACTCGCCAGAGGCACCGCCTGCGATGATCACACAACTAGCTTTCTTGCAAGCTCACAGAGACCTCGACATGAGAATTTCGCAGAGAACTCGGCAGAATATATTGTTCGAGAATTTCCACATGGGATATCGCTAAGACCTCGTTAAGAAAATTCCGGCGGCGGACATTTGGAGGAGATATAGAGCTCTCGTCAACCTCTCAGAAACATTACAAAAGTTGTCACAATTTCCTAAAAAGAGCTCATCGAGCTATCCTTGGGACCTCTTTGTGTTGCCTGGGATACCACATCACATGTCTCCTACCAATAAAAAACCACCAACCTTACTCTCCGTTAAATTCAGAGCCCACAGTAATCAATCGCATTCAAACAGTGAACAAATTCAATCATGCATTCAATAGATCAAAAAAGTTTCTTCAAATAAGTAAAATGGTGCGTAATTAACCGCATCCAAAACAATGTAAATAGTTTTTACAGTGACTGAAGTGATTAAGTACAATTTAAATATTCATATTTCGGTTTCATATTTTAACTTAATGTGCCGCTTTATGATTTATGCTGTTCATGTTTCGTACTTGGAAAAAATGGAATACAAATTACATTCCTATTTCAAATACCACTTTTATTTTAACCTTAACATTGGTTTAATTTCTACCTAAGAAGTTTGGTTCTTCGATGTCTTGGAATTTGTTTTATCACTTCGCAGTCTAGTATTCTTTCAACAGTTATGAATACTAATATTCATAATTCGCTCAGCCATCTAACTGATGCCCAGAAGAATTTTAATTTTTTGTTATCAAGGACAAGAGTAATGCTGGAACGATCTGATCTCTAACTTAAGGTTAGAAATAACTTGTTATTTTCAATCCTTTTAAAGGTTTAATAAACCTTTGTTAAAGGTCCATTTCGCGATGATCAGTTGTAATGGCTTCTTACTTTATTGGTGGTTCCATAATTATCATATAGACGGCGTTGGTTATCTTCATATCGTTTTTATTTTTTTTCAGGTTTATTTAAAACAAAAAATTATTTTTGTCAATAAGGTGTTTATTATTTCACAGGATGTTATAGCCCCAAATTTTAACTGAGTGTAAGAGACTTCACAGAACGCTGAATAGTTACTCAGTATTATTATATTATTTATAAGGAAAATAAATGTGTTTATGGCAATAAATTTAATATTATATAATTTATTAATATTACTTATATTTCTCATCAATTATGATTTAAACAATTTGTATTTTTACAAATATTTGTATCTGTTAAATATAATTTTATACTATTAAAAAAATTATTACAAAAATATAATACAGTAGAATAAACCCAACGGGATGAGCCAGAGAGAAGATGAACGAATAAAGAACATCAGTTAGAGATGGCTATATAATGAAATAAGAATATTCGTTAGGTTCTAGGTTCTATAAACTATATAGTTTATCTCTACGATACCCACTTATATGTATCACTGGTGATGCTTATTTAAATTGCGTTTTACTTAGTTATTTTTAGTACCATATAACGCTTCTTCGTAAAACACCAAATTTAAATTAAATTATGTCTCTCTTAAAAAGAAAAATAATTGTAATTTACCAGAGACACCGTATTTGTCAAAAACTTAAATTAACCACTAGTTTCTTGGAGATCTTTCTATTTGTGAAAACTTGAAACCAAAGTTTTTTTTAATTCTTCCCCTATATTTCTATTTGAAGCAACTATAGCTAACACTATAACTAAAACTATTATCACTGTGCTAAGTATTGTCACTGTTAACAAAAGTCTCTTTTCACATTTAGTCCTTCTGGCACAACAGCAGTATTGTTCGCGTACAACTCTGTAAAAAAATTAAAAATTGTTTTAAGTATGTCTTATTATGTCATATTAATTATATAGGTAAAATTAGTAATTATTATTACTAAGTAAATTGTTTAGGTAAAGTAAAAATAATAAACGATACTTTATTTTGTTGATAATAAATAATTATTGTGATTAAGCTCAAATCTTTTTATTATAGGTTCGTTCCACGAATAGAATTTGAAATGTATCAGAAGTAAAATATTAAGTAAAAAGAAGTTTTGATATAATTAGAAACAATTAACAAAAAACTATGATATTTATCAAAATCCGTCGTTTCTTTTTTTTTGGTAAGGAAATTAAACTCAAATTAAACGTTATATTTCTTTATTTAACAAAAAAAAGTTAGAGATTTATTCCTTTTCTTTAAAAAAAATCTTTGCTTTTCTTGGGGTTCCTTTTATCTTTCTTTTCCAAAAAAAAAACTGTAGTTCAAGAAACTTGGTCCAAAGGGAAAACTGAGGAAACTGTATTCCGAGAAACGTAGGCCCAAAGGAAAAAACTGAAGAAACTGTAGTCCAAGAAACTTGGTCCAAAGGAAAAACGAAGTCCAAAAGACAAACTGAAGTCCAGAGGAAAAAAATGAACCCCAGGAGAAAAACCCCTATAAGATGAGGGGGGAGAAAAAAGAGAAATTTTCAGTAAGCGCCACGAACGAAATAAAGTCAATTATTTTGACTGAGTGGCAAAGAGAAGAACATTATTAACATGGGAAGAGATTTTATAGGAACACCAAGAGAAGAGAGGGACATGACGCGAGGAAATAAGAAGGAGATATCAAGCGAGTATGAAATTAAAATATACTGAGTAGAGGAATAATGAAAATACACATGCACATAAAACGTAACAAGGACCAAGAATAATACCTTATGGAAGTTCCACAAATCATTTGTTACTACTATTGGCAACTTGGCAATGGACATTAAAACAGGAATTAAGAAGACAATGTAGAAACACTAGAAAGAAAGGAATACTGAATAATAGAAGACGTTAAAAAATCAAAAAGTAATCGAGATAAGATCTAATTTCTGACTGCTTTCACGCACGAAAATTGTCGTTATTTGATTGTTGTTGATCGGAATAAAAATTAAAAAGAATTGGGGAAACATAAACCCATAAAACTACTAATGGTAAATTATCTCATCATTTCAACATTTACAAATTGGAATAATTTTAGGACAACAGTCGAAAATAGCCCGAACACAAATATCTCCCTGAAAACGGAAGCCGAAATCACTGAAGCTGTTGAAAGACTTACAAAAACCATCCAAGAAGTTTCTTGGCAAAATACCCCAACAATGACACACACGGTGAATAACAAGGATTTACCCAACACAATCAATGAAAAAATAGTCAACAAAAGAAGACTTCGCAAAATATGGCAAAATACAAGAGCACCCGCAGACAAATCTGAATTAAACACAGCAACTCAGGTACTAAAAAGAAATTTCCAAAAAAATAACTCTATTCAACAGTATTTAAGGAACTTAGGCGCTACAGAAGCTTCTGAATAGTCATTATGGAAGGCCACTAAAAAGCTAGACCGTCCACAATTTTACAACCCTCCTATCACAAATGATGAAGGCCACTAGCTTAAAAGCAACAGACAAAAAACAGTAGCATTTGCAAAACATTTAGAAAAAGTTCAACTTAACTCCACCAATTGGAACCTCCTCTTCAAAAAACAACAACAAAATAAGTTCAAAATGCTATTAAAACTCTGAACACAAGAAAGTCTACTGGTTATGGCCTGATAACAATCAAAATTCTCCAAGAGTTACCTGAAAAAAGCAGTTAAGATAATAACATTCATCTATAATGCCATACTAACAACTGACTACTTCCCAATTCAATGGAAACTCGCACAACTAATTCTTATCCCCAAACCTGAAAAACCTACCGATAAAGTCAATTCTTACCGACCAATTAGACTTCTCCCAGTAATGGCAAAACTGTTGTAAAAAATAATCAAAACCAGAATTGTACCAATTCTTTAGGCCAAAGAAGCTATTCCAATTCATCAATTCGGATTTCAAGAACAACACGCAACCATTGAGCAGGTACAAAATCATGCAAGACCTGCTATGCTATATTCTTAGACATTAGCTAGGCATTCGTTAAAGTCTGGCATACTGGGCTACTGTACTTTAAACTATTTCCTCATCCTCAAATCCTACCTTACAGACAGTCATTTTGTGGTAAAATATTTAGACGAACATTCAACACTTCATCCGATAAAAGCAGGGTTCGCTCAAGGCAGCGTTTTGGGTCCACTTTTATATTTATTATTTACATCTGATCTACCCACATCATATAATACAGTCACTGCAACTTACGCCGACGATACTGCTTTACTAGCCTCACACTCAGACCCCCGAATGGCGTCGCAAATTCTTCAAACAAATCTTGACAATTTACATGAATGAATCAAAGTCAACGAAGGCAAATCTAATCATGTCACCTTCACAAATAGATGAGGAAACTGTCCCCCTGTTACTTTAAATGGTCAATAAATACCACAGTCAGAAGATGCCAAATATCTTGAAATCCATATAGAATGAAGACTTTCCTGGAAAAAACATATCCTCACATAAAGAAGCAGCTTGGAATAAAATTTAGACAATTATATTGGATAATTGGAAGTAAATCCCAACTGTCTCTCGAGAATAAGGTATTGGTTTAAAAAATCGTACTCAAACCAATTTGTGCCTAATAAGATCATTGCACGTGATATTCAAGTTCCCTTGGTCGAAGAAGAAATTAAAGTGATTAGTGGTACATACATCAAAAGACTAGAGTCTCATCCCAATAGCCTCGCCAAAAATCTAGTGACTGGACTAATTACCAGATGCAGGCTTAAAAGGTTCACCCCGTATGACCTCACAAAAAGATTCTAGTATAGATATTTTGTACTCTAATGTTTTAGTTAATTGTCCCTTTTAAACAACAACTATATTTTATCTTTATCTTTACTTTACTACATTTAACAAACATAGGGTCGACACTGAATAGGTTTTATTTCTCCCTCGATTTCAATTTTATGATCCGTCAGGTTTGTTAGGGACATCATCCTTGTCGACTTGGAAAATGTATATCACGAGCAATTCTTCAAGATTTTTCTTAACATTTTGGTTTGTTATGTGTTGAAGAGCATGGTCTTCTAGTGACATTTCATGGCTTTCGCCTGTTGTAGTGCTTTTATGGAGTACTCATTCCCTGGAATAATCCAACCCATCATAGTTCGTTGGAATAATTTTACCTTGCAACTGTTTAAGCTTTTAAACCTCATTTGGATTTGTTTATTGTACTTGTGTCAGAATAAGTTTTTTCTTCGTTAAAATTTGGTAGGATTTGTTGGTTCTTCTAATTCAAGTGGGATGTATTTATTGTTTTTTCCTCTAAAGAGTTCAAGATAACGTCTCCTGTTAATTGTATTTTATCTAACTTTTCTTCTTCGTCATCGTGAGGGTAATCTAGAAGTAGGACCTCATCGATTGATTGGTCGACATCGTCCTTTTTCTTCTCCTCGACTGCGGATATGCTAGTGACGCAGATGGATGTCATGTTTGACTCGCAAATTCTATCTAGGGTGTGTGTGCTCGTGTTTGGATTAGTTAGAGTTTTTCCCTTGATTAAGCATATAGTTAGTATTTAAGTAGCACTTCTCTTTATTTGGCTTGATTTTAAGCTTACTTCGCCGAAATCTTATACTGTATGTGTTGGCTTTTAATGACTGTTTCCACGTTTCAGAGGCACTCTTCTAGATATAGCTTTTTGTAGACCATATCCTTTTGTAGCGTTGTGCTAAAACCTATAAGATACCCTTCGGGGTTTTGGCGTTCCGATTTCACTTTTATCGGGACTTGATGTCTTCGAATGGTCAGGATCATAATCAGAGTTTTTATCACCCTATGTTGGGATGGTTCTCTTGGCTCATGTGTGGCCAGGATAAGACTTTGGGCTAGTGATTTCGTCCTGTGTCGTTTGGTGCTTGATTTGGCCTATAATAGCACGCTGGTGCCGAGTGTCCTATTTTCTGCCTTCCATCACTTGTTCTGGGAGATGGAAAGTAGGTCGGGGTTTGCCTATTTCTATTTTCGGACCTTCCTCTATTCCCTACAAATCTACTTAAATTTTCCACACGTCTGTTATTATTACCCTCAGATCTATTTCTGTTTTCCCATCTATTTCGGGTTTCGTAACTGTCGTCGAGCGTCATAGTAATTGCTGGGTTCATGCCAATGGTTGGTTCTTGCTTACTGGGCATAACCGGTATCTTGTGACTTTTGTAGATTTGATTGCCGATTTTGCGTGGTATATAGGGAAGGGTTTTGCATTCCTGTTTCGCAGCCAAATGTATCTTCTGGCATGCTATGGTTCGCTATATCCTCCAGCCTATACACAATGTTTTTATACGACTCCATTGTCATTTTTGGCTAACTTAACAGTCGATACGGTCCACACAGTTCTCTGGCCGTATCCCATTTTCGAAGATTTTTTTAAATTCTTATGCGCCCTTACTTTGATCGTATTCATAGTATATAGTTTTTAGATCATAATAGTAGGACATAGTAGGACTTAATGGATTATCCAGGCTTCTGTTTTGTCTGCAGGAGCTTAATTTCCAGGTTCCTTTTTACATCCCCTTCTCCAAACTTTTTATTAAAATCTTTCGTGACCTGATCCGCGTCACCTTGATAAATGCGAAACCATATGTTCGCCGCTCACTCCAGCAATGATCCCAGATAGCTGATTTTCAAACCATTACTTTAACCGTTGGCTACCGGCATCCTTTCATAGGAATTAAAAAAGGAATGCGCATGGCCAGTACAGGGGTTGAAGGTTGGTGAACTGCAGTTTTGCTGGTTTCGTATCCTGTCTGAATGTCTCAACTAGAGTTATATCAGCCATTGTTCTAGTTGGAGGCGTAAGTGTCCCAATGTTATTTATTTCCGTGGGTTACGATGTCGCTCTAATATCTGCTTTTGTGTCCAGTTGACTTGGACTGGAACTAATCTGGGCGAACGAGGCGTACAGGATGATTTGTTGAATGGAGACTAGTTGCCTCGGGTGTTTTCGTCGGGTCTTCTATCTCTATATTTAAATTTTTACTATCCGGTCTTGTGAGGGGTTTGTTCAGCATTAACTTCTGCGGTCGATTTTGGGAGAAATAAAAATGACCCAAGAAAAATTATTTCGGCTCCGACAAAAAAATTATTGTTATTCCTGAGTGTTATACCCTTTCTTCGAAAAGTCCGTCTAATTTTCTTTCCGTCGATGATTTGAGGGTTTTTGGGGGTTCGCACTAGTTAAATACATCCTTGAAGTTACGTTTCAGAAAATTTCCGTTTATTCGACACTTTGTTACTTCGTTTTACAAACTTTGGTGGGCGGCGGTGGTGAAGGGCTTACTGAATCTTTCAATAAATTATTTAACCTGCAGGATTCCCTCTCAATTTTTGCAGGTTTGCAAGATATGCGGGTAATAATCAATCTTTTTCCTCACTAGGATAGAATGATGTATGTGTATATCGCCTCTATCAGTCTGGTGGGAGGGTAATATTCATGGAAGCGAAAGCTACAAATATTGCCTATTTATTAAATTTATATTTTACTCCGGATTTACAGTAACCCTGATACTTATAGTGGGAAAAAATAAGGATAAAGAGGAATAATTACGATGAAAGATATGTCAAATAGCTCCGAAATTATCAAACGTACTAGTAGAGTACGAAAGGGCGTTAATTTAGAAGAATTAACTCAGGGAATCGAGACGTCAGCTCCACCATGCCACGCCCCCAACATTATAAGGGCTGAGCTTCCTTCAGGTGTCAACAAATATAGTTGGGCTTATTTGCCAATAACAATAATGGACGTAACAATATGATACAATAGTGAATAAATATAAAAGGGTACAACAATTTAATATAAATAAAGATTTCTTACCACAATACTTGAAGGGCGCAGGTAGGTATACTGGATATTGTTTTTACAAGTTGCGTGAACGACCTCGTATAGTTTAGCGTTAGCGTTATTGAAAGTACGAACAATACGAGATCAAATTATTTAATTGATTTGATTTTTTTAATTTTAAGAAAAGATAATAATTTATGAAACAATTAACTACAAAAGTGTAAAATACGTTTCCATGTGACAGTGGAAATAAATGAATATAAATGGTTAGAAAGGGAGAATGCAAAAAAAGAAAAAAAAGTAAGAAGTGCTTAGCAAACGTGAGAAACAAAGAATAGAAAAAAGAAAAGCAAAGATAATATTGCATGATATAAATTACTAAAAAAATGAATGTTTTTCAATAATAAAAATAAATAATATTAATAATGTTTTATTACATTATACTTACTCTAAACTCTGTAGACTAGGCTGTCGCGATGATCCTGCTCGACTAGAAATACTCCTTTTGTCTAGATTTGTATCGTAGGCAACATTGTCGTAAGCATAATTTATTTTTTCACTTTTTTTAGACGTTTTACTGATACGTTTTTCGTTTTCTATCGTAAAAACGTGTTCGGGCGCCTTTTCGGATTTTTCATACTTTTTCTCTGTTTTTTCTTCAATTTCGTTCTCTGAACCTTCGCTGATAGTTGTTTGGATAGGAGGGACCACAGTGGCTTTTCTTGTTCTTTTTTTGGTTTCAGAGTCATACCTAGAAATACAATATTTAGATTTTCTTAATAATCTTATATTAGTAATGTGGTGTTGTCTGTTCACTGATGAATAAAGGGCTACAAAGTAGAATAAGGAGAATGACAGGCTGTCATGTCAGTCACTTCATCATATGAAAAATAAGGTTAATAAAGCAACAAGATGACAAATCAAAGGGCTGCAGGATCTCCGGCAGCTAGTCATCAAACAGTTTTTCGAGCCACAATTGGATGGCAGAATTCAAAATTGGCGATGAATTGAACTCGTGGGAAGAAAGCTTGAAGCAATATTTTGAGGCAAATTATGTTGAAGATGACAAAAAGGTACCGGTACTGTTAACCCTTATTGGTGAACAAGCGTATAAAATATTAAGGGATGCTTGTGATCCGGTTTTACCTAAAAATAAAGATTACCAAGAGCTTTGCAATATTCTAAAAAAGCAATTCTCAAGAATAGTGTCAATTTTAAAGAAAGAATTGAATTCTATGACCTGAAACAGGGGGAAAATGAGACAGTTCGTCAATTGTATGTACGAGTAAAAAATAAAGCCAGTGACTGTAAATTCGGTAATCTGTTAAATGACATTTTGAAAGATAGATTTGTTTCGGGTTTAAATGAAGGTCCAGTGCTAGACCGAATATACGAAGAAGAACATACAAAAACATTTGATGAGTTGCTGGAAGTAGCATTAAAAAAGGAAGCACCACTGGTGCCTACATGGGTTCAAGTAAATAAATTGCAAGTTAGTCAAAATAGGAACAAGAATTCAATACGTATAGGGGAAAATGGTCAAGAAAATAGAAATTGTGAGGAGGGTAAGCAATTGCCAGGAGGACGAGTAAACGTAAGACTTTGTAGATGCTGTGGGAAAGGTAATTATAACTTTGTTAAATGTCAGTACAAATAATATACTTGTAGAATATGTAAAGAAGTGGACCACTTGGCTAAATTTTGTCCGGTTAAAACAAATTTTGTAGAGGTTAACGTTAATGATTCTGAGGGTAACACAGAGGCTAAGAGCTTAGATTATGTAGATATGTTTTATATTAATAATACAAATTACGTTAATCCAGTAAAATTACACGTTGTTGCTAAGAATAAACAAATTTTGATGAAAGTTAGATTCTAGTGCGGCTTTGTCTGTGTTGCCTGAGGAATTCAACAAAAAAATATTTTTTGATTGCATTTTAAACCCTATCTCTGTTAGATTTAAGTGCTATGATGGTAGTATTATTATTTCTAAAGGTGAGATTTTTGTCCAAATTGGGTATAACAACCAAGTTAAAGAAATCTGTAGGTTAATAATTGTGGAGAATGGTTCAACACCATTGTTTGGTAGAGATTTATTTAAACTTTTTTAGCTCAAATTTAACATTCAAGGAAGTGTCAGTGACCTGGAGCTTGATAATGTTAAGGTGGAAAATGATTTAGAGGTATTGTTAGAAAATTACAATGATTTGTTTAAAGATAAGTTAGGATGTTATAAATATGAGACCATTGAGCTCAAGGTATCTCTAGGAGCAAAGTCGATATTTTGCAAGACTCGATCTATTCCTTTTGATTTTAAAAAAATAGTTGATTCTGAACTGAACGAGTTGGAAAGACAAGGTGTCATTTTGTTGGTGGGAACTTCGGATTGGGATACACTATTGGTGCCAGTGGTGAAGGAAAACGGTAAGATTCGATTGTGCGCAGATTAAAAAACTATAGTAAATAAATATTTAGAGGACAATAAACATCTTATACCTAAGATTGATGAATTATTTACAGCGCTTCAAAGGGAAGAACATTACACTACACTTGATTTTTCGGTAGCTTACAACCAATTGAGGGTTACAGAGGAGACGTAGAGACTGTTAGCATGGAGCAACCACCGCAGAATTTACCTGGTTCATCATTTGTCTTATAGAACAAAGCCGGCCTGCTCTATTTTTCGAAGGGAGGTTCAAAAAGTATTGCAAGGCGCAGCGGGTACTATGAATTTTCTAGACGATATTGTAGTCACGGGCAAAAGTAGGTAGGAGCATTTAAAAAATTTTGTTGATGTCTTTGATCGTTTAACTAAAGCTGAATTTCGTTTGAACTTAACAAAATGTAGATTCTTTCAATCTAAAATACAATATTTAGGGCATATAATTGACAAGGAAGGGCTTCACAAGGATCCGGAAAAAGTTAGGGCTATAACGGAGGTTCCTAGACCATCCAATGTAAATGAACTTAAGGGGTTCTTAGGGATGATACATTTTTATGGGAAACTTGTTTCGTACTTATGCACAATGTTGAATCCTCTTTACAGGCTGTTGATAGATGGTGTGGAATTTATTTGGTCATCAGAGTATGAAAAAGCTTTCGTCAACGCTAAAGGAGCTATTTCTTCCGAGCAAAGTTTAGTTTATTTCGACCCAAAGACGCCATTAAAACTCGTATGTGATACTTCGGGTGTTATCAGAAGAGCTGTTATACTTCACATATATCCAGATGGTAAAGAAAGACCAATCGGTTTTGCATCCCGTGTTTTGAACAAGGCCGAAATTAACTATTCGGTTATATATAATGAAGCGTTGGCAATTTCTTGGGGTGTCAAGAAATATTATCAGTATCTAATGGGTCGTAAATTCATATTGTGTTCAGATCACAAACCACTAATGGCACTATTTGGCGAAAACAAAGGAGTCTCCAGGATGGCGGCAGGAAGGCTTCAAAGATGGGAGTTTTTCTGAGTGGGTTTAATTATAGATTTCAATATATTAAGGAAAAACTAATGGAGCAGATGGATTGCCTCGATTTCCACTTAAAGATATTAAAGTAGATAGTGTATTTGGTCATTACTTTCATTTCTTAGTGGAGGATAAATTGCATATTAGCTCGGAGGATCTCAGAAAAGAGATAAGAAAGGATTTCTTGTTAAGCAAGGTTTATTTGTATGTCAAAGATGGATGGCCTATTGTGGTAGTAGAGCATCTTAAACCATTTTACCAGAGGCAGTTAGAATTAAGTATTGAAAACGGATTAGTTATGTGGGGATATAAGGTGTTAGTTTCTGAGAAATTCAAAAGGCAGTTGATAGAGGAAGTCCATGTAGCTCACAATGGTATAGTAAGAATGAAATCACTAGCAAGGCAGTACTTCTGGTGGTCTGGCATAGATAAGGACATCGAGGAGTTTGTAAAGAATTGCAATGCTTGCATGTTAAATTCGAAAACACCAAATAAGATACCTCTAATTAAGTTTCCAGAAGGTAAATATGGATTTGAGAGGGTGCATATAGATTTTTTGGGGCCGTTTAAAGAGGAAGTTTATTTATTAATCATAGATTCGTATTCTAAATGGCCAGAAGCTTATAAGATGAATAAAATGGATACGCCAAGTACTCTGGAAAAGCTGAGAGAGTGTTTTGCGCGTTTTGGGCTACCAGATACTTGGGTTTCTGACAATAGTCCTCAGGTGGTGAGTACGGTATTTGAGGAATTTTGTCTAAAAAACTGCATTAAACACGTTAAATCTCCTCCTTATCACCCGGGGTGAAATCTTTTAAGAGCGCTTTGAACAAACTATTTTTGGATAGTAAAAATAAGGGTCAAACCATGGAGACTCTTGTAAGTAAATATTTATTATCGTATAGAGATACTCCCCATTGTTTAACGGGAGAAACACCTTCCAAATTAATGTTTGCTCGAAAGATCAGGACCAGACTTGACTTTTTAACTCGACCAGTTTCCGAAAAATACATTCAAAGACAAATTAAAAATCATCGCGGTAATAGAATTGTGGAATTTTTGCTGGAAGAATTAGTATATGTCAAAGATTACAGAAATGCAAATACTCCTGGATGGGCAAAGGTGGTTATAAGGGAGATGTTAGGTCGTGAAAATTATATTTGTAATCCAATAGAGGATGGTAGATTAAGGTGGTCGAGGCATGCAAACCAACTAATTAATGTGGGTAGGTTTTGAGTCATCATACAATTTAAGCCTGTATATGGGCAACCAATTTGTAATAAGGAGTCATGTGGCATGCCTTCAGGGAATACGGTTGTCAGCGATAATCATGTACCTGTAGAAAGTAAGTTTAGTGAGGATAATCAGAGTGCGTCAGTAGAGCCGCAATCGGGCAGTGTGGTGTTCGAATCAAGTAAAGAAAGTGTTCCGGTATTTAGATCTAATGAACGTGTTATGAGTAGTCCGAATGTGAAGAGTAGGCCTCACCGAGAGATTAAGCCCCCGAATCGTTTAAACTTGTAAGGGTTCTCTAACTTATGGTTGAGAATTGTGGTGTTCGCTGTACACTAATGAATAAAGGGCTACAAATTAGAATAAGGAAAGTGACAGGCTGCCAGGTCAGTCACTTCATCTTATAAAAAATAAGGTTATAATTGAACCACGATGTATTTTGTACTTTCCTTATATTGAATGTTAATAAAGCAACACTTTAATGAACTGATGCTTGAGATTTCAATATATTACAAATAATACATAAATATATGAGCGGCTCAGTTCTAATTAAATTTATAATGTTCAAATTTAGAATGCAGGGTTTACATAATAGAACTTAAGTTTAGATTGTATAAGTATATGTGTATGATACTTCATAACTAAAAAGATTTCACTTTTTAAATTCATCTACTAAGAAAAACCTTCACGATTGCCTTCAAAGATTTTGGCAAAACTCATGATGCTGCTACTGACCAGTCTCAATTTTTAGGTCTCGATATAAATTAATATTTCTACCAGCATCGATATAGTTCGGTTAAAGCTTTTCCAATATCTCTCCGTGGACATAAAATATGTCTGTATCCAATGAATGACAATCAAATCGTATCAATTAACTACCCTGATCCTCTAACCTTTTAAACATTAATTATAAATAAACCTATTTACCTTTGTGATTGAGTATGTCTGAAGTTACTAGGAGATCGCTCAATAGGTTTGGATTGTAGACTATGCCTTTGTTGCCTTACTACACCATTTAGTGCTATAGCAGTAGTTCCATTGGATGCCTTATCATGTGGCATTTTTAAGAGAGGGTAATTTTAAAGTTTCGTTCGAAGTTTTCTTGTTTTTTTTGTACTCTTCGCTCGTTCGTACGGTAAACATTGAAGATCTGTAAAAAATAAAGAAAATAAGAAGATCTTTAGTAATAAAGAATAATATAGTCACGTTATAGGGACAGCTATAATAAGAGAAAAGGATATTTATAATTGACTTATGCAAGACTTATCTTTTACAAGGGTTTTTCAGCGTTGCACGCAACTGTTATAAATCAATTTAAGTACTCTATCCGCTTTTAGGGCTTCAAACAAAATTGATTTGTTTCATTAATTCATTTTAATTGATTGTTAATCGATCTATTAGGTGCATTATCTAATTTTCTAGAAAACATAGATGAACCACATTAAAATCAATATTATTTGTTGGAAATTAATAGTTTATACGATATGATTTGAGTGTACCTAACTAAACATAATTTAAAAAACAAAAATTCCAGTACCTTACGAAAGTAGCAATTTGTCGACGTTATTACGTTGTATACCTCGTGCCAACGCTAGGTCATAACGATGTTACAAGCGTGGCCATGTCGGCGTGGCCATTTGGACGTCAGGTCATTTCGAGATCGGCCGTTACGGCATAGGCCATTTCGGCGTCGGGAATACTATTTTTTAGTATGTGTTAAAACCGCTGGAAGTTTTATTATGATATAAGTATTGAAATAAGTGAGGTATTACATATGATTGAAATAAATGATTTCATATGTTTTTCAAGTACCTATAAGAATTATAATGGTAGTGTAATTAATATTTTATATGAAAATTAGTACAATAATAATAAAGATATAGTTTAAGGGATTTACTGGAATAACTCGTCCCTACTAATCCGTTAATCCCACATTTTCACAACATTTAACCTATACCTGAGCTCAAGCTGAATCCAACTATTAAAGAAATCAATTAGTATTTATTATTATGGTGATACGTAAGTATCTAAATAAGTTTTAAATAATCGTTTATGATAATTTATTTATAAATACAGGATCAAATTCTTCTACATAATAAGAAATAATATTCTTATTCAATTCATAAATTTGTTAGTATCTTGCAATAGACGTAGAATTTTTAAGTGATGGATAGAAAAATTTTGTCAACCAGAGGAAAAGAAAAATTCAGTGCGGATGGTTCTATACATGTTTTTGACTCAGTTAGTAAGAACGATGGACGACTAAAATTTTAGAGGTGTGAGAGAAAACAACTATGTAAAGCAAGAATCCACACGAGAGATGGTGAAGTAATCAAGAAATTAAATGACCACACTCAGGACTCCTTATCAATAGATGTAGAAGTTGCGCAAGTTGATTCAAAAATTTAAAGGCGAGCTGATGAAACAAATGAAGGGACAATACAGGTAAATTTTTTACTTCTATGCTTATAATGCCTTATTGTGTATTCTGTTTATTGAATTTAGATTTTTCTAACCCTTAAATGCATACCGTTGCAGTAATACAACATAGCATTATCTATCTTGTATTTTTAGTATCGTAAACTTTGAAAGGCCGGCATGAGTGTGACCTTCCTACAACATTGCTGTTTCTTTCTTTTCCATAGAAAACTGGTATTGCTGTTTCGCACAGACGCGAAAGGGTCCGACACATCTGAAATCTTCAAACGTACGTAACCTCAAATTTAGTGCTTTTGTTGTTTATTTCCAAGTGAGTTGAGTTGGATTATTAGTTTGAAATAAATATATGCCGATGTTATAAGGTTAGTAGAAAACGTTTTTAGACATATTTACATGGAGTTATGTTAGTTGGAGCCTGAGTGCAGTAAAATACGTATGTTGTAGAAACATTATACGATATTATGTTCTATTTTATGTATAACAATAATTGAAAGGGTACTTATAGTTTGATTTTTTTAAGATTTAATCATGGATAGAAGAAAGAAATGTACCCAAAAGGAATTGAAATTTTTTGCCGACCATTTAAGTGAAATTAGTGAAGATGGGCTAGATTTTTCCGATACAGATAGTCTGAATGGTCCGGAATATATTCCAGAATCTGATGAAGAAGAGGCAGATATACCTTTGATTGAAAACAATGACGATACGGAAAATATTAACATAAGAGAACAAGACCGAGAGGTCACAGATTATATTGAAAATAATGATACTGAATCAGTCCAAAATCATCAAGTACGTTCTAAATTAACAAACTCAAAAAAGTTCGTGGTAGCAAATCATTATCTAATGCAGTTCTAGAGTTAGATACACCATATGAGTGTTTTTCGTATTTTTTACGGAACAGCTTTATGACAAAATAACCGAAGAATCATGCTTGTATGCACAACAAATTGAAATTGACAAACCTTTATATTTGACTAAAGCCGAACTAAAAAAGTATTTTGGAATAATTATTTTCATGTCTAATATTCGTCTTCCTAATACACGTTCTTACTGGAATCATGACGTTGGCTTAGAAATAATAACGCAAACAATGACTGTAAATAGATTCGAAAAAATTAGACAATTTCTACACATTAACGACAATGAACTACATTTGCCAAGAGATAATGAAAATCATGATAGACTCCATAAACTTAGACCATTAGTAGACCATTTAAATAATAAATTTTCAACTGTTGCCTTGAAGCAAAACTGTCAATTGATGAGCAGTTATGTTCATCAAAATTACGACATTTCATGAAGCAATACTACCCATGAAACCCCACAAGTGGGGCTTCAAATTATTCGTACTATGTGGTATAAGTGGGTTTGCGTATAATTTCGAAATATATTCTGGACAAGAGAATAATGGTATTCATAGACTTACAACACAACCCGATCTAGGAGCATGTGCAAACATTATTGTTCGACTAGCCCGAATCATACCAAAAAATCTCAATTACCAATTATTCTTCGATAATTATTACACTACTCTCGACGTTTTAGTTAACTTGGCTGAAAATGGAATTTTAAGTATGGGAACAGTGCGCTGAAACAGGGTTCCTAATTGCAAGTTGCCCACAGAGAAAGACTTGAAAAAAGAAATGCGAGGAACAAGCTATGAATTTATAGCCAACTATAAAAATATAGATATAAGTTCAATCGTGTGGAAAGACAATAAAGTAGTTAATTTACTATCTACGTTTGGTGGACAACTAGCAATAACTGCTGTCAAAAGATACGATAAAGTCTTAAAAGCCAGCAAAGATATACATTGCCCATTTTTTTTTTTTTTTTTTTTTTTTTTTTTTTTTTTTTTTTTTTTTTTTTTTTTTTTTGTGTCCGGGACCGTTCTTTGCAACCGGATTCACTGCAGCCTCATGGGCTTATTGCGTTCTCTCCCGTCTTTTGTCTACTGCACCCAGTCCATCAACCTTGTTCCCTGTACTAGTTTGTACAGGTTCTTTAATGGCTGTTTGTAGTAGTCTTCTGGATCCATTTTTGGTTTTCCATAAATCCTTTGCCTTCTGTGATCCAGCGCCTCACAGTTGCATAGTATGTGGAGTGCATTCTCGGTCCCTTTATTGCATTGTCTGCATTTAAGGTCGCCGTTATATAGCCCCATTTTGTTTAGATGCTCTCTGGTGGGAAGGTGTCCCGTGAGGAGCCCTGTGGTAATTCGTAGTTGATTCCTACTCATTGAAAGCAGTTCTTCAGTTACGTTCTTTGTCGGTTCTTTTATAAATTTTTTCCCGTGTAGAAGTCCGGGTACATTGTCCCAGTATAATTTGTGTTTTCGCTTGATCCAGTCTTTTATATGGTTCCTAAACGTACGTTTTGGTACTCCCATCGCTGGTTCTGGACCAATTAATGGGGTGGACGACCCGCTTCTTGCGAGCTCGTCAGCCTTTTCATTTCCAGCGATACCTTTGTGACCTGGTACCCACGATAAAGTTACTTTATTGTGGGTCGCCAGTTCCCTAAGTTCTTCGCCACATTCCCATACCAGTCTAGATGTCACCTTTGGGCTTCTTATGGCCTTAAGGGCTGCTTGACTGTCTGAATAGATTATGATTCTTTTACCCTCGTGGGCTCTCATAATACTATGTCTCGCACATTCGAGTATTGCATAGACCTCTGCCTGGAATACAGAGGTATGTTTTCCAAGAGAGAAACTCTCTTGGTACTTATTCTGTTCGCAGTATATACCAGCTCCAGTTCCCCCTTCGGTTTTTGACCCGTCTGTGTACCAGGTAATTCCGTTAGGGTTTGTCCTGAAATCTGTGCTTGTATTCAACTCATTCCGATTCTTAATTATTATTCTCAGATCTTTGTTGAAGCTGTATTTAGCAGTCATGTAGTCTGACCTCATGCCAAGCATGTTGCCTCCCACATGATCTAGCTTAGTGTGTCCGAGTCTATGATTTCCTTCATAGAATGGTAAGTCCTCTAGCCGTCGTAGAGCCATTCTAGCCTCCCCCATTATAACGTATTGTAATGGTGGGAGGTCAAGAAGAGTTTCCAAAGCAGCTGTGGGTGTTGTTTTTATGTTCCCCGCTATTCCCAAGCAGGCAAGTCTTTGTATCTTGCCCAATTTGGAGACAGCGGTCCGTTGTTTTATCTTTGGCCACCAGACCAGAGATGCATATGTTACCATGGGCAGCACAACCATATTGTACAACCAATGTACCATTTTTGGATTGAGCCCCCATGTTTTTCCATACGTGCGTCTAGCTATCATTAGAGTAGCAACCGCTTTCGTATGTATTTTTTGAATCTGAAGGTTCCAGGTAAGTTTCGGGTCTAGCATTACCCCAAGATATTTTACCCCTCCCTTCAGATTAACTTCTTCACCACGAAGCCATAGTGGGCTAAGGCCCTCTAAATTCCTTCTGTTGGTGAATGCTATTATATTGGACTTGGAGGGGCTGATTTTTAAACCCTCATGCTCTGTCCAAAGTGTAACTGCGTTTAGGGCCATCTGAAGTCGTTCCCTAACCGTAGTATTGAATTTACCCTGAGATAATATGACAAGGTCATCTGCGTATCCCAGTGTTTTGTGTCCTTCTTGTTGGAGGATTCTCAGCAGTCCATCCATTACCAGATTCCATAGCAGAGGAGAAAGTACTCCCCCCTGCGGACAACCTCTGGTCACATGGGCTGCCTTTTTCTCCCCCATCAGAGATGTACATATTGCCCATACATTATACATGAATATAATAAACATATGGGTGGAGTGGATTTATTAGATGCTAATATAGCAAGGCACAAAATCCTGACCAAAAGCAAGAAATGGTACATACGCATCTTTGACCATTTATTGGACTTGACATTAGCTAATGCCTGGCTTCTATATAGAAAAATTGGTAAGTCAAAGGAAAATAGTAACATGGAGAAACTTACATTTTTTGATTTTCGGATGGAAGTTGCTAAATGCCTTTGCAAAGTTGGTCAAAGCAACAATATATTAAACGTGGACGTCCATCTTCTGGCACAATAGAAGACATGGTTGCAGCAAAAAAAACAAAAGGACCAAATAAGTATGTTCTTCCCAGAGACATACGACTGGATCAAGTAGGACATTGGATGATTTGGACAACAAGAAATAGGTGTAAATTCCCAGGCTGTAGTGGAAATTCACAAACAGATACACTATCATTTTTTTCAATTTTGACATCCACAGAATTGAAAAAAATTTTTTTTAATATTTTTTATGAATAAAGACTGTATAAATATACATTATATATTTTTTTTTATTACTTTACAAAAAATCATGCATTTAAGGGTTTTAATGTAGCACTCCAAGCCGTTAGTAAATAAATTAATTTACTTGGATTTAAATTGGCAATGTCACATTATAAATAACTTGATGTAACCCTTTGCAAAGCTGAATAAAGGCCTTTTATTTTTAAAATGCGTTAGTATTGATTACTGTAAGTTAAACTATTTTAAATATAGCTACTAGATATTATAATATAATTATTTAAAATTTATAAAAAGTATATTGTTAAGTTTGTCAAAACTTTCAACGCCGAAATGGCCGACGTCCAAACGGCCACGCTGAAACGGTCACGCCGAATCGGTCACGCCGAATTGGCCACGCTGAAACGTCCCATTCCCATATTACAACCACGTGCCGACCGTCTTTTGCACCATTTTGGTGGATGATTTTTGAATTGTCTTGACGTTGCAATGGATTGGAGTCGGAAAGGATTACGATATTAAGACGTTGTTGTAGTCAACTAAAAACGTCAAATACGCCATCCCATGGCCGAAAGTAATATGGTGCAAAATTTTTACCTACTTCTTTAACTGTAGTCGGATTCTTGTGAAAATATAAAATTATAACCTATTTTGTTATATCACAATAGTATTTAGTGCGTGAATAATTAAAACATAAACATATGCAATTTTAAAGCATTTCCTGGGTTCATTTTTTCAAATGTATCTTGGTTTCCTGAGAAACATGTACCTAATTATTATAAAAAATCGGTCAAGTGCGTGCCGGACTTCGCACATTTAGGGTTTCGTACCAAATGTAGAATATAAGCCAGCTGTGCAGAGGCAGGATTCTTAAAATACTTTAAAATTTCAATCGGACAAAAATACCTGGTAAAAATTTTTAATGAAGTGAAAAGAAAAATAACCTGGCGCATGTGTGTTCGACGAAGAAGAAAAAATTATGAATATCACAATCCGCATATATACTTTGATATATTAACAAATTTTGAAATGCAACGAACAAAGATTGAAAAACAATTATACAATGAAAAACGCGTTTTTTAAAATAACTAATATGATTGAACAGATAAAAATAATAAAATATCCAATATCACAATTCGCATAAATACGGAACCCTCAAAATGAGGGAATGTTAAGGAAAAAATCATATTTATTAATATATTGGTATTTGTTGGTAAAATATACGTAACAATAAATATTATCGCCAAATTTCAAGTTCATAGCTCAATGGAAATTTAAAAAATACTTCGGAACAAAATTTTGTAAAAAATACTGAATTTGGCGGCTTCACATGCCTATGTTTTGCAATATTTTTAAAACAAAAAATATGGCTTGTATCTTCTCAATGAGCTCTATTCAACGATAAGTCACTCGATGGGGTAGCCCAAAATTTTTTTCAGCGCCCCCCTTCAACTGTACGGGAGACATTAAAAATATTTTTTATAATTTATATGGCTTTGGGTCAACAAGACGCATATACTGTGAAAATTTGAAGGCTCCAGCTTGAACGGTTTAGCTGCTAGACCGGTGTGACAGACGGACGGACGGACGGACACGCGAATGAGAGCAATAGGGTTCCGTTTTGACACTTTGGGGTACGGAAACCTAAAAACTAGCGATTTTAAGTGAAAAAAAAGTTGTTTTCTCAAAATGTAAATTTTATTTAATATGCTCTAAATGTTTTTAACTGTGAACTGTATCAGTTATCTCATTATTAAAAACTATTTTTATTCAATACCAATGCTTTAAAATGTATTTTTTTCTTTTGATTACAAACCCTCGGGTTTTACAAAATATGAGCAACATGGCGTCGTTTTGTGCATGTAAAAAATAGGGATTACTAACGAGAGACAGTAATGACCATATTTTTTTCAACATTAATATTAGCAGTACCCTCTTATTCACTGTCTGGGTCAGAATAACTGTTCTCCAAGTTCTCAGAATTAAAGTTTTGTACACTACCTTCGGAACAATAAAAATAACATGTAGTGTATCTTTAGCATCACAAACATACATCATCCTCTTCGATGATTTTTCCCATACTAGGTTCACCATGTTTAGAATCTACGCCTTCTTCGATTGTTTCACCATGTTGTTCAGACTCTAATTGTAGTCGTAATTGTTTCCATCTTCGGTAGAAGGTTGTAGAGTATTTAAAATCTTTATTTCCTTTTAACACAACGTATAAATTCACACAGAATGAAACGAAAAATCATCTTTCGAAAAGTATGGTTAGTGGGTTTGTTATTGTTTTGTGTTTACGTCATTTTAGCTCTGGACTTGTCGTCATAAATAATGGATAGTTGGTGCAAGGCAATGAAATAGTTGGCCGTCATAACGAGATAAAACACAACGTTGTTACATCGTATTTTTGTCGATGGAGGAGGTAGTTCCAATATAACTCGATTTTGCACTCAAAGCAACGTTATATGAAGTGTAGTTTTCAGTAACGCCGACTATCAAGACTGAAAATTGCTACTTGGGTAAACAACCCTAAACTATTGTTACATGTGCTAAGGACAGGTATTTTATTATAATCCACCTTTATAATGAATTCCAAAGATCTTTTTTTACTCTTAGACCTCGGGCCCACGCCTATAAAAGTTTGTGATAATCTAACCGTAAAGACTTCATATATATGTTCTTTATGTCGAGTCGGGCAAATATTTTATTTGGAAAATGTTTTGCACAAGGAAAATTAATAACCTAAACACAGTTTTTCTTTTAAACGAAGGTTTTTTAATTTAAAAGCGAAAAAATATTGTCAGCAGATCCGTTACAAGTTTGCCTGTGTTAGAAAAGGTAATAATATTAATATTTTTGTAATTTATATGTTATTTTTAATGAAGAATGACAGCTTCTAGATAAGAGTGGATTTCATTTAGCGACCAAAAAACCCATTTTTATGGCCGATTTAACAGTAAATAATAATTTATATTATATACCTAAAGAACACCTGCCAATATTTTTTTGAAGATTTGATAAGATTTATCTTAGTGTTTGTCTTTAAGTTTAAAAATTTCATACTTAGACATAATTGACGGTTAGATACTTCAAACTCAAGTCTATAAAAGTCATGTTCGATTATCAGGAAAGATTGTTTAGAGATAACGATTATTATAATTTTTTTTTCTGAGTTAATATGTCTACAATTTAAATATTTTATGTAAACAGGATTTTTAACCTCTTGACTTTTTTGTGTATTCTATATCTGGTTTTTAATTGAATATAGCAAATCCAAAGATCTAACTAACTTCAGGTCTATTTTATTTCGTCTTAATTTAATTTTTGTCGTTACATATTTTTAAAATGTTATACGATTAACAATAATAGTCTTATTAAACAGAATAAACGATTCACAACATGTCTAAGTGTAACAAGGAGATCCTTAAGGGCGCGACAACGCCATCAGCGGATTGTAACAAAGCAAATTTTCAATACATTGTACATAGATGGCGACAGCTGTACGACTAGCTCGATTTATAATTTTAGCACGTGGATCTATTTCAAGGTTGTCACATTTACGGATGCTGATATAAATATTTTATTAGAATATTATGAAAATTGCTGTTGGCCACTTTCAATTAATTGCACTGTAACATGTAAAGTTAATCTGCTATAAAGCTTATGCACCCGAATACTAGAGTATATACATCGATAGCAAACTTCTCCATAGTTTCCAAATTGTTTACAAACTGTACACATCTTTTTTTATCAGTCTTCGTCGTATATTTCCTCACTCACGCCCTGAAGAGATGGAACACTATATTTCGCTTTTCCTTTTTCTTTACTTGCTGTATTACTAATCTTAAACTTAACATTTTTTTTTAATGTTCATTGTTCTTTTTTCGTATTTCACTTTTCTTTTTTGTGTTGGTTTTTAATTTTTGCATTCTCAATATTTCATTTACTTACTTATATGAAGGCAAAAGAATTTTAGCTTAAGTCAACTTTACTATCAATAAATGTGTGTTTAACAATTTGATACATGTTTTTTCTAATAAAAGGTGTAAATTAAAAATCAGGCATACAGTTGGATAAACAAACAAAGGGGTAAATTCCTGCTGATTTAAATCCAATCACGCCATTATAGTCTAAGAGCTCGCAACACAAAAATTCGAGCGCGCTCAAGCAGATTAAAGCAGGGGCGGGCGCTCAAAAAGATTAAAGCAGGGGCGGGATATCAAAAATGATAAATTTAATGAAAAAAAAAATGGTAAACCTCGTGGATAAAAATTATATAAATATCATGTAATTGTTATTACAAAACGCGGAAAATTATTGGCAGACTATTTCGTGAAAGAGAAATGTTGTTAACTAAACTGTATGCTGAATGGCAGACAAAAAAACAGAAGACAACAAATAATATTTATGAAAGCAAAAGAAATACTGGTCTGCATCGATGTTTTCTTCCGTATTTTATCTGCCATTCAGCATACAGTTTAGTTAACAACTAAGTAATTATTTCATGAGGTTTATCATTTTATGTTACATATATTAAGGC
Source organism: Neocrepidodera transversa (assembly GCA_963243735.1). Taxonomy (NCBI): domain Eukaryota; kingdom Metazoa; phylum Arthropoda; class Insecta; order Coleoptera; family Chrysomelidae; genus Neocrepidodera; species Neocrepidodera transversa. Next base: position 22,345,149 of record OY725347.1, on the reverse strand, counting down.
CACTTTGTTGCAGTTTGCCTGTCTTTTCTATTTCACGAAATCGTCTGACAACAATTTTCCGCCTTTTGTAATAACAAATACTTGATATTTATATAATTCTTATCCGTGAGGATAATCATTTTTTTATTTAATTCATCACTTTTGATCGCCCGCCCCTGCTTTAATCTTCCTGAGCGCGTTGGCAGATTGGCCACTCAATATTCGGGAGAGCTAATGAAATCTCTCTAGCTATAAATATTGCATGTACCTTATACCTTGTATTTTTATGTTGCCAGCTTTCAGTCTATTAGCAGATGTAGTCGATTATTCCAAATACTGTGATATTTATTCAAATGAATACCGAGTAAGATATCTCCCAGGATGTTTTATAATAATAGTTTTTCTACGATTGCTATGAAAAAAAAGTTGCCACAACCTACCTAAATTTAAATGTTTTTTAATCAGTGGAATAAAACGTGGAAAACCAATTTATCCTTCACTGTACATTCGCAAATAATCGTATTTATGAATTAATATAATTTTAAATAATTTTTCGTTCGTTTAAAACGTATATAAATAATTACAGTTTAACAATTTTTCTACCAGTTCTTATACCAATTGGAAAGAATTATTCATAATATAAAAAATAGAATCGTGGATGGTTTTCAATCTTTTGTTACGAGGTCCCAGATTCGATCTATTATCAATCGTTAATTTTTGTAGTTTTTTTTCTATAAATACAATATGGCTAAAATGTAATTTTTTAATTAGTAAAATCATTGCAACAGATAAACCATCCTTTTTTATTTGAAATTAGATAAAAATAATAATAATAATAATGAATACCTATACATATATATTGGGACCCTTAAGGAATGGCGTTCATACCATAATACAGATTATGTTTATTTAGGGGTTGTATAGGATATGTTTTAAATAAGGGTTATTTTTTAGGGCGCCAGTTTATTTTTGAATATATAAAAGTCCCTTAAATCAAACAAAAAGAGACTAATTTATTTACTGCATTTACAAATATACTCTGTCGAAAAATCAAATAAAAAAACTATACATAGATGAAGTATAATATAGATTTATTTAAAACTTATTGATTTTAACTCGCAAAAAAATTAAAATGTTACCCGTAATTTTTTTTAGGTAAAATAAGTGGCTAGTTATTTGTAAGCTGACCTTCCGGTGAGCTGATCACATGAATAATAACTTGAGCCAATCAAAAACTTAAGCCAAACGGTAGACAGAAACTTCATATGAACCAAACGGTTAACTTGAATCAAACGAAAACTGGAGCAAGCAGTTAACAGAACTTGAGCCAGCAGTTAATAGAAACCTTGAGCCAGCAGTTAATAGAAATCTTGAGCCAGCAGTTAACAGAAACGTTCAGCTATCAGTTAACAGAAATTGCTTATATTCCTGTATAAGTGTGCAAAGTTCACTGATCAGCACAGAATGATTTCTCAAAGTAAACTAGTAAAAGGAATAATCTCTGCGCGATTTTTCAAGACTAAGACCCGTTTCCTTCAGCGGAAGAAAGTCCGATTCCAAAAAATGGGAATTTCTCAATATTTTTTCAACGAGTTCCATGCGATATGGATATTAATCGACGCGTATCTTGACTTGCACAACACCTTAAAAGAAATCAGTATCGACAAATATGCTTTCCTTATCGAGATATCTCGAATAGAAGTTTCACTTAGTAGGCGGCAAAGGATCCTCGGACCCGAAATAGCTCTTCTGATACAGCCTTCCATTTTTGAATAAAAACCGATGGCTGAAAGAATTTTCCGGATCGGGCGTACCATTCTCAAGTTATCGTGGACACAGACATCCACACAGACATTTTTTTTCGCCGAAAATTAATTTTCTCCAGGTTTCATGACATTTTAAGTCATTTGTAGTAAAAAAAAATTTTGAGATTTTTGCACGATTTCAATACTACGGTTTGCCCAACTTCACCAAAGGTGAAGTGTGGGCGGGCCATAGTAAATAATTATCTCGACTAAGACCACTGAATCTGACGACTGAAGCAATAAGAATGCTTTATCGTGCTCTTAATAAAATAAAGAATTAAATGGAATAATTAAATTTAGAAAATATCATTTAAATTAGGATACATTTGATAAAAAGAAAATAATTTAGTATAATTATACAAACATGTCTCAGATGTTACATCGTTAAAAAAGTATAGTATTGGAACATGTGCAAAAATAGTATATTTTTCAAAAAGCATAGAACGATTACTACGATTACTATTATTCATGAGAATTAATAATTCGAGTGAATAATAATTCTATGCGAGTTGAAGACTGTACTTTCTCTACAACTATGCGACTTATGCATGAAATTATATACCTAAATCATATTTTTTCTGCAAACCTTTACAAAAAGACGTCTTTTTGTAATAGAAAACTTGATTTCCATCACAAGTCAGAGAAATTCTCATAACGTTAACTTTCGTCTCTAGTGACGAAAGTTAAATTTATATTTTCAATAATTTCCCGCCCTCGTATCTACTGTTTTGATGAATTTAAATTATCAGTAAACAAAGACAGGAATCATTTCTATAATTAGAATGCATTTTTTTTACTTTTGTTTAATGAAAAAGTAAAATAGAACCGTAAATATACCATGAAATTTAAAAACAATGTATATCTAGTTTCCTGGTTCCATTATAGTTTGACGTTCCTTGTTAAATGTTTAGACTTGTCAGTTTCAATTGAAAACATTGTTAGATTTTTATTTATCATGATTTGTGATTCAGAAAGTGATAGTAATTTTCCAAATACACCACCAGAAATATATATAATATATTATTATGACATAAACAGGGTTATAGAAAAAGTATAGTGTTTCACTCGTCGACAGCATTTTTTGAAGCTCGTGAATATTACCAGCTTCGACTGCGCCTCGGCTGGTAAATTGTTCTCTCGCTTCAAAAAATGTTACTTTCGTCACTCGTACAACAATATACTGTTTTAACACAAATCTTTAATTGACACTTAAACTTAATAAGAAGTTGCTAAGATGCGATTAGTTAGTTATTTTCGAAGCAATATGATTTGTTGATATTAATGTGAATTCTAGAAATCAAAGGATGTAATTGGCTAATTTATCGTGGATTCTTGAATTTATTCTTCAACTATTTGAAGAATGTATATCATTCTTCAACTAAAAATGTAGTAAGAATCAACTTATTGTTAGGTAGTCGTGGAAAAACACATTTCCGATTCAGTTGATAATTCGCTTAGAGGCTTTGTCGCTAACTTCTGGACTCCTGAGAAAAGTGTTACACAAACTATTATTTTGAGTTATTTTAAACTGCAACATCTAAAAATTGCAGAAAATAAATTGTATGATTTGGAAAATATGTAATAATGGAATTTTATTGATTTATAAGATTATTCGACACTAAAATAAATTAGAAACCAAAATTTATATTAAATTAAGAGGTGTATAAAAATATCGTATTCCATATAAATATTAGGAGATATGTGGGAGTGGTTGGGCGAACAATTTTAACATATAGGTTTTCCTCATTTTAATTATTGGAGATTTTCCTAAGTAAAAAATTCTGAAATGTATCTTGATGAACGGGTACCTAGCACATTCGCGCCTCCACCTCATATTTCGGGGTATAGAGTTTTCCCAGGCATATTCATAATACTTTCTAGACTCACAGAGAACGACCAAAAATTTTTTTTTTCAAAATAAAGATCTAAATATCCTAGGTCCTCTAAGACGATTAAGACCATTTCCAGATGGAAATCTGTCTGTCACGACATAAGCCACACGCTTAATCCGATTAAGCTGAAATTTGGTATACAGGGTGGTTACTTTTTAATAGGGACAGTAAACGGTAGACGCTAGACGCTAGAAAGACGGATAAATAGGGAAAAATATAAAAATAGACAAAACGATTTTTTGAAATATAAAATATTCCTATTGGTTCCTGAGTTAAACGACATAAACTGAATTTGTGGAAAATCGTTTTTTTGCCAAAGCTCTGTTATTATACAAAATTTGGCATAACTTTATTAAAAGTTTTTGTTCTATTCTAACATCGTCATAAACTGCCATAGTTAAATTTTAAATCTGACGTTTTGTCTCTTCGGGGCCACCATCAACAATATCTTTTTAAATACGGACCTGTCTATTTTATTTCATTTTATTAAATCGGTTCGAATACTAAATTCAACGATATATCACACTTGATTATTTTGTGACGTATTGTGTCTTCGGGGCCGCGATCAACTTTATCTTTTTAAGTACGGACCTGTTTATTTTATTTAATAATATTAAATCGCTTTAAATACTAAATTCAACGATATACTTGATTATTTCGCGACGTTTTGTCTCTTCAGAGCAACCATCAAATTTATCTTTTTAAATACGGACCTGTCTATTTTATTTAATATTATTAAATCAATAATACCAAATTCAACGATAAAACTTGATTATTCCGTGACGTTTTGTCTCTTCGGGGCCATAATCAACTTTATTTTTTAAATACGGACCTGTCTATTTTATTTAAATTCATTGCTGTGATTCCAAGTATAATACATTATAGATATCAGGAAATTCTATTGAATTATTTATTTATTAAATATTGCAATAACAAATTCTATTGTATCTTAGTAATGCTCTAGGTCCAGAACCACTAGCAGGTGTATTGTTGTCTCCCCCTCAGAAAATACGTAAAACCACGTATGTCATTGATAGGGCAAAACGTCACAGAATAATCAAGTGTTATTATCGTTGAATGTAGTAGTCAAAGTGATTTAGTACTATTAAATACAATAGACAGGTCCGTATTTAAAAATAAAGTTGATGGTGGCCCCGAAGAGACAAAACGTCACGGAATAATCAAGTGTGATATATCGTTGAATTTAGTATTCGAAGCGATTTAATAAAATGAAATAAAATAGACAGGTCCGTATTTAAAAAGATAAAGTTGATGGAGGCCCCGAAGAGACAAAACGTCAGATTTAAAATTTAACTATGGCAGTTTATGACGATGTTAGAATACAACAAAAACTCCCAAATTTTGTATAATAACAGATCTTTGGCAAAAAAATGATTTTCCACAAATTCCGATTATGTCGTTTAACTTCGGAACCAATAGGAATATTTTAGATTAAAAAAAAACGTTTTGTCTCTTTTAATATTTCGCACATTTTTTCCCATTTAAGCCTCTTTCTAACATCTACCGTTTACGAGATAGCAATACTGTCCCTATTAAAAAGTAGCCACCCTGTATGTATTTCAGTTATCCTTAGGAAGAACCCACTAGTTTTTGTAAGTCAAACTCTATTTAGAACGGTCAAAATTATTTCTCCAACTATCACCTGTGCAAAAATAAAAAAAAGTCAAAGTTTGAAACTTTAACATTAAATATCTGAAAAAGGACTTTATGGATTTGAACCAATTTCGATAAAATGGGTTTCAGCTAATCATCAGGAAAACGAGTTAGTTTTCGTCCGACATCTGTCAAACGGAAGTATCATTGTCAAAAAATCATACAAGCAATGTATGACGAAATTTGACATGTCCGAAAAAATATATATTCAGAACAGTTAAAATTGTTTCTCCAACTGAGAGCCGGTCAAGAATAAAAACATGTCAAAGTTTAACATTAAATATTTCAAAAAGTATTCATCTCTGGATAGTCGTCGAGAAAGTTTTGGAGCGACACAAAACTGTATTAATATTGTTAGATATATGTTGAGCAACTTCTTGAAAAATTTTATTATTTTACTAAATAAATATTAGTGTTCAAATATATTGTTTAGTGTTTTGTTTTACAAGGTAGCGTTAGGAAAATTAATGGCAAGATGAGAGATACGACCAAAAGTGAAATTAATATGATTATAATTTGTCTCAAATATTTAAGTAGAATAGTTATGAGCACACTCCTTATGGAAAATAAAGATGGAAATCGCTAAGGTCCCTTCTGTTAATTTTTCATCAGGTTTGATAGCTTCCGATCCGCTTTCGATCCGCTTAAGATCAGGTTTGATCAAACCTGATCGCGGATCTAGCGCGGATCGTAACCATCGATAGCCGATCGAGACTCGCCTAGCACGGATCGGAACCATGACGTGTATCAAAAATTAACAGAAGGAATGTTTTTTTTTTCTTAAGGAATATGTATGGATGTGTATCAATATTTGGCATCGAAAAATATCAAAATCCAAATATCGATAACGGCATCGCATCGAAAGAAAAATAACGATATCTAGAAATTTCGATACTTTTTGGGCTATTTACATTTTAAATATGTAATGTGTAGGAATCCTTTAGCGACCGCAAAATGCCTCTATTGGTTGCCTAATAATCGACGCAGTTACAGGGTCAATGTAATTTAATTTCATAATGTCATAATATGGACGGGATAAGTCATCGTATCCGGAAAATAACGAGGCCATTTTGTGTACTATTCTATTTTCGGATTTCGGAAATACGAGATATGTGATTCCGATACGATAATGCGCCAAAAGTACAGATATTACTATAGAAAGGTTGATATCGATACCAAAAGTACTTTATATCGAAACAAAAGTATCGATATTGGATAATATCGGTAGTATCGGAATATCCCCAGGAGTATGCTCGAACTTTCATATTTATTCTACTTATTTACTATGAATTTCTACTATGTTTCAACTGAAAATCTACCTCTTTGACAGCGAGCGTCGTAACGACAAAAAATCTTCATCGGTAAATACATTTCGGTAAAAACTGAATACAACCAGGCTTCTTGAATGCAGCATGGATAGTTATGTCAATGGTTAAAACATGGCTTGAGACGATAATGTCAATTAGAAGAAATGTTTGAGGTTTAAGCGAAATAAAATTGACCATTGGGAAAATATAACTTGGAGGAATAGTCAAACCAGCTACGTTAATTATGAATAAACCTGTCACTTAACTTCACCTCTGCTAAAAGAATTGGTCGACTTGTTTGACGCCTTTCTGAGGATTCTAAACAGTTTTGTCACATCATGTGCCGCGAGATATATTTTGTCATCATCTCATCTAAATTATTAAGAAATTCACCCATGTTTTTACCGTTGACAATAGTGCAGAGTAAAATACTTGTTGCATCTGGTTTCCTAAATTCTCTCCAGCTTTTTCGTTGTTATAATTAGAAAATCGCTTTTCATTGGGTACAGCAAATTAATTTTCAAATTCTAAGAATATAATAATAATCTTTATTTATAAAAACAATTGCAGAAAGAAAGCAATATTTAAGTGTCATAATCTTTCGAATCACGATCGTTTCGCTTAGCAAGAAAGTAGATTATTTTTAGTAAAGTACAAGACAAATTGATTATCTGTCGACTAACGATTTAAACCCCTAAAGTATAGATAAGCAAAATCACTTTAACGTGTAAATAAAGTTACATATCCGTGCAGAGTTAATGCCGTTCTATTAATGCAAAATGATTTTAGGTGGCTATTGGGAAACACATATTCCATATTAAGAGACAAATATTCCACATCGAGAGTCAAATTTTCCATAAAAATAATTATATTTTACGAAATAAATGCAAAAATATATGCAATTTTTAATTAATTACCCGGTTTGATTTGAATAATAGAGCGTCTCTAGAATTACTAATTTCATTAGTCATAAGTACTATAGGTATATTGTATATTATGATCAACAATAGTGCAAACTGGCAGTTTTTAAAACCCCCTGTTAAGTATTAGGTCTTAAGAAAATAGAAGAATGTAGGCTTGGCCTAACATTGTCATGTGTTTATGACAGTTTCACAAGTTTGTTGGTTATGTTGTGAGTTCTACAATAAAGATAATTTTTCCATGAATCATTATTATTTAAATGCATAACACCCCCAACAAAGAATAAACTACGAATACTGCGATGGATGACAAATCCGCTTGTATCCGTCCATCTGAATCCGTCGTTAATAAACGCATTTTTTGCGATTCGATCCGACCCGGCCAGGTCCGCCTAGTAGACGCGTACCTTAAGAGTGTTGGAAATAGTATGGGGTAAAGTTTCGTCTTACTTTTCCCTTTAAATTGTCGCATAAATACCTTGCATTTTATCTATGTTTTCCGTAAAAGACTAGCCAAAACTGTATAATAATAATAGTGCTCTATGCAATCATAAATAATTACATAAATACATATAATATTAATAAATTATATTAATTGAAGCGGACGTATAGGCTATACGTTTCGGCGGTAAATACATAAACGGCAATACCAATAAAAAAAACAAATATTAAAATATTTACAATTAAAATTTTAAACATTAAAAGATTGTAATACTTATACTAGTAACTGTGCATGTACTATAATTTATTTGTTGTTAAAATTAGTTATTATCAATACCTTATAAATTTAACATTTTTTTATTACAAAACGATAAATATAATAGAGTTAGCTGAAACACGTTTACTGATTTTTTAAATTTTTTATGAATAGAAATATTTCAAATTGTATTGATGTTTTGGTTTTGAAATTATATCTATATTTTATGATTTCTAATGAGTAACGTTTTTTTATTGGTACTCCCTACGCAACTAATTATTAGTTGTTTAATGGATATATATTTGTTTACTTTTATGTCATTTTTATCTATTTTGAACAATTAAGTATCTACTTATCCAGAAATTAGGTATAATAGTATATTGTTAAACGAGCGGTAATGAACGCCATAACTAAATATATACTAGGGTACAATTATAAAGAAACAACTTTGTTCACAAAATATTAAGTGACATTACAGAGCCACCTTGGTATTCGGATCGTAAACAGTGTATAGTAAATTTTTTATATATTGTAGACCACTAATTTAATTATTTTAAACTCTTTTAATTATACATTCCTTTCCAGTTGTTGTAAAATCTTTGTAAAATTTCTACACTAATGGAACGTATTTATCGGCTTTAAAATTTCCAAGAAGTTACTGTACACTATTTTGCATACCGAATTATAGTAAGATAGTTATAATAACTCACTACCTTTCCATAACTCACTACCTTTCCATAACTCACTATAGTGAGTTATTATAACTCACGCTATTTGTTTAGGATTAATTGTTCAAATGAAATTGAATAATTAATATATAACTTGTTGAACTAGTTTTCATTAAAATTAATATTGTGATATGTGTGCGTCTTAAATCTTTTGTTTATATATGTTGATTTTTGATATAAAAAATAGTTGTCAATAAAATATACATCAGAAAAACTCTCTTTCATCGAAATTGTGCAATGCAATATATACGTATATTTAATAGGTTATGGGCCTATCTGCTTTTGAAGAAAGTAGATGGAAATTGCGTATATTTGTTAAAAAAAAAATGGCTCAAAGTGAATTAAGTCATAGAATAGTGAAGTTCGACGGAACAAACTTTCAACTTTGGAAGTTCAGCGTGTCCATTGTACTCAAAGCTAATGAATTAATGAATGCAATTAATTAGGAAAAACCAAAAAATACTGAAGGCAATGCCAGAGAGCTGCAACAATGGGAAAAGAAAAATAATCAAGCTATGGTTATATTTTTATCTTCTATAAATCAAAATCAGCTATCTTAATTGATTAATTGTAAAACTCCCGGAGAAATGTGGAAGAAATTAATTACTATTCATGAGCAGAAAACTGAAGTTTCAAAACATATAGTTTATCAAAAATTTTATGAATTGAAAATGAATCCTAAAACATTAATTAAGCAACTAAAAGATATGAATGAAAATATATCAGATATAGAGGTCATATCAAAAATTATCAATAGTTTACCCGATAAATTTTCAATGCTGGTGACTGCCTGGGATTCAGTAGATCCAATAAAACAAACCTTAACAGATTTGGTTGCTACATTTTTAAAAGAACAAAAGTTGTCTACTGATGAAACAAAGGATGATAATTTAGCACTACAATTTCAAACAATGAATTTAAATAAAGAAGATAAAAAGAAAAGAATCCATACTTCAAAACAAAAACCGAAGTGTGGCTATTGCAAGCAAGTTGGCCACTGGTGAAAAGAATGCAGAAAGAGGCTATCTAAGAATAAAGAAAAATATGATAATTCAAATTCTTACTGTCATTCTACTAATAATAATGAAAATGCAAATGATTTGATATGCAGTGCAGAATATTTCAAATATGTAGGTGATGAAGATGCAGATTTATGGTTATCCGATTCTGGTGCTAGTGTTCACATGTCTTTTCGCAGAGATTGGTTTAAAAGTTTACAACCCATTAATAAAGATATTTCTGTCCGTACTGCAAAAAATGAAAATCTTAAAGCTTATGCTATGGGTGATATTGAAGCTAAGGCATATGTTAATGATAAATGGTAAAATAAAGTTATCAAAGATGTTTTATATATTTCAAATATTAAACGAAATCTTTTATCAATTTGACTTATAACTGACAAAGGTTATACCATGATAGCGCATAAAGATCGTTGCAAATTTTTTGATGCTAAGGGAGAGATATCGTTTATTGGAATTCGAAATGGAAATATGTTTAAAATGTTATTAAAAGTTGATACTATTGAATGCCATTCTACCTCTATCAATAGCTTAAAATTGTGGCATGAACGATTAGGTCACATTAACAAACAATATGTAAAGAAGACCATTATAAACAACGCAGTGGAAGGAGCTTTTCTAAAACATGATTCTGATTTCTTTTGTGAATCTTGTCAGTTTGGAAAGCAGAATCGAAGAAGTTTTATTCACACCACAAACATAAGATTAGAGAATAAAGGCGATGTGTGTGGCCCTTCTAACATTGAATCTCCTAGTGGATCAAAATATTTCTTGGTATTTATTGTTATCTGATTTTTTTGGGAGCAGAAATATATTTACCAACTTTGACAAAATACTTTATTTTTTTGACAATCAACTAAAAACATTAAAACATTAGAATATCAAGGTATATAAGATTCAGAATCACAAAATAAACATTAATAACCAAGTTAGTACGCTCAGCTTCTAACACCCCCACTTGATGAAGAATCTGTATTTTGTATCCTCTTCGTCGTACCAAATGTAAGTCCCATTTGTCTGAGACACCAATCGTTTTTCTGTCGGCTCACTGCTTTGGTAAGTGAATCAGCTACCTGCAGATCTGTAGATACCTTTATAACTTCTATCTTTCCTTCCTTTACTGCATCACGAACAAAATGATGCTGCACATCAAAATGCTTGGTTCGTGCATGATGAACGGAGTTTTTAGAAAGATCGATTGCACTTTTGTTGTCACAATGAATTTTTATAGGATACACTTTTGCTGAAATATTTATATTTAGCTGGGTGATGGCATTAAGTAGCCATAATGCTTCTTGTGTTGCATGAGATAATGCGACATATTCTGCTTCAGTGGTTGATCTGGCTACTGTTTGCTGTTTCTTGCTTGACCAACTGATTGCACCATTTCCTAACTTAAATACATAGCCACTTATTGATTTCCTATCGTCTTGGTCATCAGCATAATCAGCATCAGCATAACCGTATACTTTTTGATTTTTGTCTTCTGTATAAGTTAGTTTCAAATTATTGGTGCCTTGAAGGTACCTCATTATCCTCTTTACACCTGCCCAGTGTTCTCGTCCTGGTTTTAGATTAAACTTACTTAATGCCCCCACTGCATAGGTAATGTCTGGACGTGTAATTTGCGCGGCATATAGCAGACAACCAATTGCCATTTGGTAGGGCACCTCTTCCATATCTCTTCTTTCAGCTTCATTCTGCGGACACATATCTTGATTGAATTTTTTTCCAAATTCTATGGGAGTTGTTACGGGCTTTGAATCATTCATGGCAAATCTTTTAAGTACTTTATTTATGTATGCCTCTTGGTCCAAAAATATTTCCTTTTTATTCCGATTTCTAGTGACTCGCATACCTAAGCAATGATGAATTTCGCCAAGATCCTTCATATCGAACCTGCCTAAAAGTTCATTTTTATATCGATGTAAGGTGTTAATATCATTTGAAAATAGAATTAAGTCGTCAACATACAATGTGATCACAATTAACTTTCCCCCATCAAAATGATAATATACACATACATCAAATTTTGCTTGATTCATTCCCATGTTCTTCATTTCCTCATCTACTTTGATATTCCATAGACGACTGGACTGTTTTAGTCCATATAAAGCCTTTTTTAGCTTACATACCTTCTTTTCCGTTCATTGGTTTTTAATGAAACCCTCTGGTTGCTGCATATATATTTCTTCTTCCAGCTTAGGTTGTAAAAATGCAGTGACCGCATCCATTTGGTGAATTTCCCAGTCATTTGTTGCAGCTAGGGCCAGCAAAAATCTTAAAGACGTTCCTTGAACTACCGGGGAAAAAATTTCTTCAAAGTCTATATCGTATATCTGAGAACATCCTCTAATTACGAGTCTGGCTTTGTATCTTTTAAGTTTCCCATCACCATCTGTCTTCCTTTTAAACGTCCATTTGCAACTTAGTATATTTTTATTTTCTGATAAATTTACCAGTTCCCATGTATCATTTTTTATCAATGAATTATACTCTTCTTCCATCGCTTTCATCCAAAAATCTGCTTCATCCCCATTTAGAGCTTCACGGACAGTTTTTGGTTCATTGTAAATTTCTATCATATTGACAAAGTTGATGACATAATCTTCAAGTCTTTTTGGCAGTTTATGCTGTCGTGATGGATACATAGATTCTGAAGGTATTTGTTGCTTGTGAACTGATTCGGGCGACATTTCCTGTTCCTTTGCTATGGTTTCTGGTAATTCTACTGGACATTCATTCTCATTGGTAATCTCTAGACTTTCACTTATAGATGGCTCCTCTACTGCATCAACGCTATTGGTTGTTGATTCCAACTTCAAATTATTTGAATATGCCATATTTTTCTCGTCAAAGATGACATCTCTTGATTTCATTACTTTCTTTGTCCTCATGTTAAGAAGTCTATAGGCTTTTGAATCCTCGCAGTATCCGACAAATATGTGCTCTTGTGACTTCGCCTCCCATTTTTTTCGTTTTTCTTTCGGTATATGCGCGTATGCAACGCAACCGAAGACACGTAAATGATCGATATTAGGCTTGCGACCAGTCCATGCTTCTTCAGGAGTCTTTTCTTTGAGAGCCACAGTTGGGGATCTGTTTTTTAAATAACAAGCAGTGTTGACTGCTTCAGCCCAATATTCTTTTGGAAGATAAGCGTCTTGTAACATTGAACGAGCTTTCTCAACTAATGTTCTATTGCATCTTTCTGCAACGCCATTTTGCTCTGGAGTATATTCAACAGTCGTTTGATGTTGAATACCCTTCTTTTCAAGAAATTCTGTAAACTCAATATTTACATATTCTTTCCCGTTGTCCGTTCTGATAGTTTTAATTTTTCTTTCTGTAAAAGTTTCGACTTTCGTTGTAAATTCTTTAAATTTTTTAAGTACTTCTGATTTATTTGAGATAAAATAAATAAATGTTTTTCTAGTGAAGTCATCGGTGAAAGTCAGGAAATATCGTTTTCCTCCAATGGATCTTTCTGGCATTGGACCGCATACATCAGAATGGATTAGTTCAAGGATCATAGTAGCTCTAGTAGCCTTAACTTTTGGAAACTTATTTCGGGTTTGCTTTCCTTTTATACAACTTGGGCATATTTTAGGGAATTCATCTTTATTTTCAAATTTGATACTTTCTACAAGACCTTCCTGTAATCTTTTCATACCTCCTGCACTTAAATGGCCTAGTCGACGATGCCACTTCTCAAAATTTGTACATTTCTTATCAACTGCATAACATAGAGATTTTTCTTCTACGCAGTCCAATCTATATAGACCGTTAGATGTCACTTTCGCAACTGCGATTAATTTCTTTGTTTTTGAATCGGAAATTTGGCATATATTATTCTCAAAAAATATCATTAAACCTTTGTTTTCTAGTTGTCGACAAGACAATAGATTATATTTTAAACCTGGTGCATATCTAACATTTGTTATAGGTGTCTTCACTATATTTCCATTTACGTTTAGGTTTACTAATACACTGCCAAATTCAATAATCTTAAATTCTTCTCCAGATGCAGTAGTGATACATTCATTTGGTTCTAAAATTCTTATGTTACTTAACCAGTCTTTTCTGCCTGTTACGTGTACCGATGCTCCAGAGTCAATGTACCAATCTGCTGGGTTGGTATTTGCAACACCGAGTACTGAATAATTTAATATTAGGCCTGCTTCTTCTTCAGACTCTGTTACATTTCGTATTTGCACCTTTTTACCTCTATTTCGGCAATCTTTGGCAATATGTCCGAATCGATTGCAATTATAACACTTGACCTGGTTGTTTCGCATTGTCCATCTTCTTTGACTACTACCATGTGCTATTAATGCCGGATCATCTTCTTTCTCTTCTAATTTTGTAGCTGCCGCCGATAAACGTTCTTTTACGAGATCTGTTGTAAGCGTGGCTCCACAGTTTTCCAGTGCCATTATTAAAGGTTTAAAATGGTCTGGCAAACTTACAAAAATTAATGCAGCAAGTACTCCATCCTTAATTTCACAATCAATGGATTTGAGCTGATGTGCCAATTTAACTTTCTTGGAGAGATATTCATCCATTCCTTGACACTCGCTATATTTTATTGAAACCAATTGTTCTATCAAAGAAGCTACTCTGCAAAAACCTTTTGGTTGGAAAACTTTTTCCAAGCGTTCCCATACTTCTTTTCCAGTTTTAAGATTTCTTATTTCCGTGTAAATATGGGGTTTTACGCCTGACACGATTGCTGCCAAAGCTCTTTTGCTTTTTGTATCGTCGGTTTTGGAACAGTCAATAAATTCCCACAATTCACAATTTATAAGGTGAATTTCCATTGCGTATTTCCAATCCATGTAGTTTTCACCACCTTCCAATTTTTCGAAGGATGCTGGAACCACCGTGTTCATTGCTGCCATATCTACCAAATTTCTTTAATTTAATGCTCTTTTTTTTCCTTGCCTGGGCCCATAACCTATTGTTATCTGATTTTTTTGGGAGCAGAAATATATTTACCAACTTTGACAAAATACTTTATTTTTGACAATCAACTAAAAACATTAAAACATTAGAATATCAAGATATATGAGATTCAGAATCACAAAATAAACATTAATAAACAAGTTAGTACGCTCAGCTTCTAACAGTATTCAAAGATCATACTACTGGTTACAGAATGACATACTTTATGCGTCACAAGTCAGAAGTTTACGAAAATTTTATAGAATTTGAAGCTGTGATAAGAAGACAAACTGGTAATATGATAAAAGTATTAAGATGTGACAACGGAAAAGAATTTATAAATGAAAAAATGCAGTCATTTTGTAGACAGAGATAATTTGTGAAACATCAGCTCCATATGCACACGAACAAAATGGGACGGCAGAACTTGAAATTAAAACTCTGTGCGAGAGTGCCCGTTCTATGCTTTATAAAAAAGGTATCCCATTACAGTCGTGGTCTGAAGTAATAAACACTTCTGTATACATTTTGAATACAACTATATGTAAAAGAGATTCTGATTGTACACCATATGAGAAATGGTTTGGAAGAAAACCTTCTATAAAACATTTAAGGGTTTTTGGATGTCCAGCATACATGCACACTCCTAAAGAATTGAGGAAGAAATGGGAACATAGAAGCCAAAAAATAGTCTTCGTAGGATATCAAAAAAAAACCCAATTATCGTCTTTGGGACATTGAAAAGAAAAAGATATATAATAGTAAAAATGTTACTTTAGATGAAGAAAATGAAATTTGCCAAGAGGGAACACACGAAACAGTTAACTTAGAGATATTTTTTCTAAATGAAGAAAATTAACAAGAAGTAATTATACTCCAAGAAGTCGAAGAAGAAGAAATTTGTACGGAAAACAGTAATAATGAGGAACAGTTATCTTCTGAAGTAGAAGAAAACGGTACATCTAGAACATTTAATTTAAGAGATAGGAGCAAAATTACCCCACCTGAGGAACATTTATCTTCTGAAATAGTAGAAAACGGTACATCTAGAACATATAATTTAAGGATAGAAGCCAAATTACACCACCTGATCAGTATGTTGCAATGGCCGTAAATATTGAAGCTCCAGCTACTTATGAAGAATTTATACAAACTGAAAATTCTGAACAATGGTATGTGGCAATGGAAGAAGAGATAAACTCGTTAAAAAAAAATGATACTTGGACTCTTGTAGATTATCCAGAAAACGCCAGTTTGGTTGACTGCAAGTGGATATATAGAATAAAAACGGATATAACTGGAAATGAAAAATATAAAGCACGACTTGTAGCACGAGGATTTTCACAAAAGTATGGTACAAATTACCATGAAACTTTTGCACCGATAGTAAGATACGAGTCAGTTCGAATACTCCTTGCTATAGCTGCACAAGAAACATTTAGAACTTGCTCAATGGGGAGTTCAACAAAAATATAACCTCACGTTTTTTTTCATTAACAGTTAGAATTGATCAAATAAAACCCATTGAGTTTAATTATCTACCGTAATTTGAGCTAGATTTTTGAATAAATTAATTTAAAAATTCAAATTTCCAATTATTTGAATATGCCGCTATTACGATCGTGACGTCACTTATGTGCAATGAAGTTACCGTCAAGCTATTAAGTGCAAATGTGTAAGGAAGAGAATACGAATGATTAACAGCTGTTAAATCTCACTTATACAGACAAAGATGGAGAAAACCATTATATGATAATTGGATAAAGATGAAAGCTTGGACCTAATCACTGTGAATTCGCATTCAAAATCGAGAGAGATAAGTAGATATTAGATTCCGCTGTTAGATAAAGAAAACGACTATTTTAACGAGATCAGGTAATAATTTGGTGTTTGGTACATAAGTGCTGGTCACAAGCGTTCTTGATTTAGTGAAAGGTCGCGTCCGCGTCTGCTTACTGCATATTTCATTGTCACGGTTGTAGTTTGTACTCTGTAGAGCTGGTTGATGTTGATAATTTTCCGTGTTTATTTGTATTTGGAAAGATACGTAAACAAAGGTAAAAGTAAACACAATTAAAACCATATTTACCAAATTAAAGAAAAAAACAGAAAAAACGATTTTTTCATAAAAAGAAATTAATTTTTTTCTCAAATGATGCAAAAAAAAAGGGACCAATATTTCAAGTTGAACTCTCCATTCGACATAAAAACAGCTTTTCTGTATGGAGAACTACAAGAAACCATATTTATGAGACAACCGCAAGGTTTTGAAGAGGATATTAAAGTATGCAGAACAAGTCCAATTTTACTCAAACTAATTCAGATCATTATGTTTATGTTGGCAATATTATTGGTGCTAAAATGTATCTAGCTCTCTATGTAGATGATGGGCTAATTTTGACAAAGTCAAAAGAAACTGTCACAGAAATTTTGAAAATGTTAAAAAAGGAATAATAAAAATGTCACAAGAAAATTATATAGATAAAGTTTTAAAGAAATTTAACATGGCCAATTGCTCATCTTCTGCAATTCCAGTTGATCCTGGATTGAAATTTAAAATTAATTTAGAGGATGATAAGATAAGTAAGAATATTCCTTATCGAGAAGCAATAGGGGGTTTATTATTTTTAGCTACAAATACACGACCAGATATATATTTTATTGTAAGCTATCTTGCCAGTTTTTACATAATTGTGGAAGTGAAAACATTGGACTGCAGCAAAAAAAGTATTGATGTATCTGAATGGAAATAAGAATTATAACCTTCAAAAAGGTGGAAGGTACTCCTATCAAATTCAATTTAACTGGGTACACTGATGTTGATTATGAAGGTGATACTGAATCCAGAAAATCAAGGTCTGGTTACATATTTTTAATACATAATTCACCAATGTTCCCAGCGTCAAGAAGTTGTTGAACTTTCAACAACAGAATCACTATCTTTTGGATGTAAAGAAGCAGTTTGGTTAAGAAATTTTTTAAAAGAGTTGGAAGTTTTTCAAAATTCTACAGTCGACATTAGAGTTGATAATCAAAGTGCTATTAAATTAGCTAATAATCCACAGTTTCACAAACGAACAAAACACATTGATGTCAAATTTAATTTTGTACGTGAAATGATTGAAAAAGAAGAAATCATAATTACATATGTGGAATCGAAAATGCAGTTAGCTGATATGTTTACAAAAGCCTTGCAAAAAGAGAAGCTACGTTTTTTATTTGAAAATTTTGATATTTTTGAATTTTAATGAAATGGAGGAGGTGTTAAACTAGTTTTCATTAAAATTAATATGTGTGCGTCTTAAAGCTTTTGTTTATATATGTTGATTTTTGATGTAAAAAATCTGATGTGGCCAGCACATGACCTCTCGCCATTTTTGAATCAAAAATTTACAGGTTGACACAAAAAAGTATGAAAAACAATTATATTGTTGTAAATCTGGCAACAATGGCAAAAGTTTAGAAAATTTTAATGAGATGAAAATAAACTATAGGGTATACAAAATATATGTGTAAAACTTTATTGCCGTTTTGTATAATAATGGCGTCATCACCCATAGCAACTGCCACTTCCGGTTGTGCGATTGGCACCAAAATCTAATCAGATCTAATCTAGGGTATCAGAATCCTGTATGCAAAATTTCAAATTTTTTTATTCAGTAGTTTTTGAGTTATCGTTACTACAACATCCATCCAAACACACACACTAACACACACACACACACACACACACACACACACACACACACACACACACACACACACACACACACACACACACACTAACACACACACACACACAGACATCATCGCGAAACTATTAAAATCGTATTCTAGGGACCCCAAAACGTGTTTATCCATTGAAAACTCACTACCCAATTTTTAGCATGATTCCTATACCTCTCTTATCTGAAGGGCGAGAGGTAAAAATAGTTGTCAATAAAATATACATCAGAAAACTCTCTTTCATACAAATTGTGCAATGCAATATATATGTATATTCAATATAACTTAATAGGAGTAGACAATATATTGATATGAAAATTTAAAATATAATGATGCCAGGTCATTTCAGATGTCATATCTAAGATGATCAATCCTGGTTGACTTATTATCTGGAATTAAAAAAAAAAATTAATCAAGTGAGATGTAAAAAAAATCTAGAATTGTCAATTTGGAATTTTGAATTGAAAATATTTAGATTTATAAAAAAGTTTTAAGAATTGTCAGATAAAAAAAAATGGTAATTTGTTAGATAATTATTGAGATATGGAGTTTATTGTTATGAATTAGAAGAAGAAATAAAGAAGTAATTGAGCGAGGTGAAATTTTCTTTTCAAAATAAATTAAAAAAAATATATAGACCAAGACATATAAAATATGAAGACAGGGTAAAACAAAAATAAATATTTAGAAGATATGAAAGGACAAAATAGATAAGCTAGATTAAGAGGTAAGAAAATCAGATAGATTTAAGAAAAGGTTTAAGCAATATACAAAATAAGAAGAAGAACAGGTTAATAAGAAGATTATCTAAGAAGAAGTAACAAATCAAGAAATAGTTAGAAATTAATTTAGATCAAATTTAAAATTATATTTGTATAATATTTAATAATTTTTAAAAATTTTCTCTAGTGAACCCAGCCTCGGATTGAGATTTTTAGATAAGACATCTGAAATATACCGGGTGTTCCTTATCAATATATTTAAATTCCAATTTTATTTCACTTAACTTTTGCATTTTTATAATGTCCCATTTATGTATTCAATTATATATTGATTATGAACGAATTATTAGGGATTTTTATTTATCATAGTATGTGGGTATTTAGATCAGAATCTACAAAAGTTGTAGTTTCAATTGATTTTCGATTAACCGGTTTCCTCACGTAATGTAGTAGAAATAATCAAGAGAAAATTGTACTTGAAGTATGTTATGAAATTCGTGAAAGCATTTTCGATGTATCATTAAGTAGAATTGTTTTCTAACATTTGTGGTAATAAAACAGTAAAACTTTAAGAATAAATGAGAAATAAACTTGTATAAATTCATTTCTTTAATATTAATACAAGCAGTGTTATTACTAGAACTATATTTGCATAAAAATCAATTAATTGCACTACGATTCGTTTACATAAAGTAATTTTTATTAATTATTTATTATTTGAAAGGTAAATGTTACTGTTTGATAAAATTTTGCCACTCAATAATAATAATAATAATAATAATAATAATAATAATAATAATAATAATAATAATAATAAATCATTTATTATCTGTTTTTTTTTTTATATAATGTTACAAATAATACATTTCAAAACAGATAAAGGGCTATAACTGGTTCAGTTGTGGGAACTCCACTCCTGTTCTACTACCAGTGCCTTTATATCTATACATCTACATGTTACAAAAATTTAAAAGTAATGAATATTAAGAAACTTACCACGTTGACTATTAATTTACAAAAATGGATTAAAATATTTAAATTTTTGAGCAATATAATTCGTAAACAAGAAAGCCATAGAAATTGCAATAAAATATTGATCATACGTGAAAATTGTCAAAAAATCTTTACCTATTAGCTCAGTTAAATAATAGTATTTATTAATCAGGACAATTTTATGTGCAATATTTATTTGTAACGGTGAAAATGAGGTTCCAGAAAGTAACAATAGATATCTGGAAGTGGAACTGGGTAGAATACAAATTGGAAGCACCAATGACTTAGGCGGAAGCCATCACGTGGCTCTAATAGGTAAGGACACAGTGGCTACGATTAAGGATACGGAACAAAAAATTAACACAAAATGGCAAGTAGAAGGAACTATCAAATTGGGATCTTGGAATGTAAGAGGAACTTACGAAGCAGGAGCACTAAAATATTTAGTTGGTAGTACAAGAGACTAAGCGAAAAGGGCCTGATATAACTAAAGTGGAAAATTTTACATTTTTTAGTAGCGGTGGAAGAGGTAGAATGCTGGGAGTGGGATTTATCATTAGCAAAAAATAAAACAAGCAGTGATAGATTTTGAGTCAATATCAGAAAGATTATGTAGGATAAGAATACGGAATAAGTATAGAAAATTAAATATAATTAATGTACATGCGCCAACAGAAAATAAGGACGAACTAAAAGTACAGTTCTATGAAAAAATTGAAAATATTTTGATAACGCAACCAAGGTACAATATGAAAATCGTTATAGGAGATCTTAATGCCAAAGTGGAGATTGAGCAAATGCGTATAGGAAAACGGCAGGAGAAAAAGCAAACATGAAGAAACCAATGAAAACGGTAGAATGCTAATTGAAATGGCGGCTCAAAATAGCATGAGAATAATGAGTACTTATTTTGATTACAAAACAATACATAAAGAAATATGGATTTCGCCTAACGAAAACACTAGAAACTAAATTGACCATGTTTTAGTTGAAATTAAAAATGTGAAAGATGTAAGAAGCTATAGAGGTGCAGACGCGGACACGGATCATAACAAAATTAAGACAAGAAGTGCCAACAGAGAAGACAGTAGGAAAAACCAAAGGTACAATTTGACATAGATTAAGGAGGAGTTTGCTTAGTGTTTCGATAGAGAAATATCAATAAAGCTAGATAGTACAGAAATGGAAGAGAATGTAGAAAAGGAATGGACACGACTAGAAACGATAGTGAAAGAGGTTATGACAGAAATCTGGAGAACATAAAATACATCAAGGACATGGACTGATTTGATGAGGACTGTAGACATGCATTTGACGAGAGGAATAAATTCAGAATAAGATTTCTAGAAGAACTATCAGGAGACACGAAGAGATATTTTCAAAAACATCGAAAAACAGTGAAGAATTTATGCAGATTTATGAAACGGTTAAAGATGAAGGGTAAATTAGCAGGAGACAAAAAAAGTAAGAGGACCTTTACTGAATCACAGCAATACTACAAAAGTAAGGAAATATACCTAATAGGGGATACAAAAGGAAAGTTGAGAAGATGGCAAGAGTATTTTATAGGGGTGCATTAATAATGCCGAAGAAAAATTGTACGAAGAAGACGAACAATATGTAGAAGAAAAGTAAGAGAGGGAAAGAAACGAGAGAATGGAGCAAACCCCTACAGAACCTGAAGTAATAGAATGCATTAACGAAATAAAAAATAATAAAAGTGCAGGTGAAAATGGAATTCCTGCAAAAGTTTTAAAAAATGGAGGTATTACATTGAAAGCAAGAATCTCTGAATTAATTAAACTGATCTGGAGGAGAGAAACAATTCCAAACAACTAGGGAAATGCGGTTATATTCGGGTGTAGCTATGCTAGATGTAATTTATAAGGTCTTAGCTTAACTATTAAGGAAAAGGCTTCAATATCATCAAGAAGAGATAATTGGTGAATACCAAGAAGGATTCAGAGGAAGAAGGGGGAAAGTGTTCAGATTTACACCATAAAAATGATACAAGTGAACGCTTACGAACAAGAATTAAGTTTGCAGATGCTCTTTTTAAAATTTGAAAAAGTTTCAAAAAAAGGAGGAAAAATCTATGCTTCCCGGAACTGTAGGACCAATATTTATAATTTATCCAGAGTGTTGAAAATGCGGCCGAAAACGAGGGCTTCAGCTTGCGTAAGCGCTGTTCACTTTGGACCTTTAATGAATAAATAACATTTCAACTTATTAAATATGAAAATTAAAAATTCAAAAAATTCAGGTATGTACTGGATAGATTTATAAACAATAATCCGCAGTCAATAAATTTTTATCGCTATTTTTCTATTAATTTTTTTTTTAATTATAATTTATCTTACTCTTTGATAACTGAAAAAAATTGTTATAAATAAAATTTTTCCATATATTTTTTTATGAAACAAATACGTTTTTAAGAAATAAAAAAAAGTTTTTTAGGGAACGATTTTTTTTAAAAATCGTGATTTGCATCAAAGATTATGTTTCCAAAAAAAATTTAAATTATCTTATAAACAACACATTTATTTATAACAATTTTGTAAAAAGAAAATAAAAATTTCTGATTATAAAAAACGGATCAATAGTAATATGAAAAAAAAAATTTTTTTCAATGATTAATTAAGCTTTATAATTTTTAACCTAAATAAATTGTTACTAAGAAAGTGAAAACTAACAAGTTCTTTAATTTTTTCAACGGGAATCTTCTAAGACCTTTCAAAAATGGGTTCAAAAATAAAAAAAAAATCAGATTTTTTATTTAACAATAATCGCACTTACAATGTTCATGTTTAAGTAGAAAAAAATTGTTAAATAACTAATGCATAATTAATAGAAAAATCGCGATAAAAATTTTTTGGCCGCGGATTATTGTTCATAAATCTATCCAGTAGGCGCCTGAAGTTTTTCAATTTTTAATTTTCATATTTAATAAGTTTAAATAATATTTATTCATTAAAGGTCCAAAGTGTGCAAACCGGAGTCTCCGTTTTCGGCTGTATTTTCAATACTCTGGGAAATTTATAAATATTGGTCCTGCAGTTCCGGTAGGCATAGTTTTTTTTTTTTGGTAAATTTCCTCCTCTTTTTGAATCTTTATTCAAATTTAAAAAATGTCAAATAGTTTTTGTGATATTTGCAAAGAAACCAAACCAAATTTTTTTCAGTTAATTGTTTATAACTTTTACAGTTTTTGCAAGCGGCACAAACAATTGTGTAGTTATAATATACGCGAGGCGAGTCTAAGTAGAATACCAAGATATAAATGGGTCATGCATGGGTCTATAACTTTTAAACGGGTTAATAGATTTATTCCAAATTTTGGTTGATTTTAAAACTGCTATTTTGAGACTTTTTAAAATAAAAATCCAATATGGCCGACATCCGGTTTGACCGGAAATCACATGAAAATTAAAAATTCAAATGGCACACCCATACTTCATTTTACTTACAACCTCAACAATTATATTATTACAAGAAATAAAACACAAAGCCATGTACGACAATAATTTAATTGAAATTAAAGGCAACTAGTTTCGCTCACAGACCATAATCGGGCGTGTAGATACAAAAGTTCGAATTAATGATTATAAGAATACAAATACAACTCAACTTACCATTATTAGTTACTATCGAGGGAAAACTTATTAAACACCAACGGGTAGTCACTTTTTTTATAAATGCATTAGTCGGTACTTGAAAAAATAAAATAGGTTTAATTTAAAACTACGTAGGAAGGAATTAAAAAAAAACATTGTAAAAAATATAAGGGGCTAACTTAAATTATTGAAACAGGCTCTAGGCGCTAAGCCACCCTAAGTGGGGACAGTTAAAGAAATAGGAGGACCGACCATGGTTCAAACTACGTAGTAAAAATTGGATTCGCAAAAATCAAACAGCAGCCCGCCTACTCTATTATCTACCATTAATGAGACTAACTAGTGATAAAATAAAGTGACAATCGTCATCGTCGTCGATTGAACGTGCTGCTGTTTGTTTTTTGCGAATCGAATTTTTGTAACGTAGTTTAGACCATGCTCGGTCCCAAGGGCGTAGATAAATTTTATTCCTAGGGAGTACTTTTTTCCTTTAAGGGGGGGGGGGGTGTAATCAAACTTTTAGACAAATATGTTTATCCGTTTCTGAATTTCATATATTTTATTTCTTCATTTCGTGCTATTTTTTGGTATACTGTTGCGGGATAATTACCACCTTTAGCCCCCATATCTACGCCCTTTCTCGGTCTCCCTATTTCCTTACAATTGCCCCCACTTAGGGTGGCTTATAATTTATTGTCAGCTCTCGGCTATGTGTGGGTCCTCCAGATTAAATAGCACATGCTGCTAGCCCCTTATATTTTTTACAATATTTTTTAATTCTTTTCTACGTAGCTTTAGGTTAAAACTTTTTTATTTTTTAAGTACCTACCCATATATTTATAAAAAAAAATCTTCACTACCCTTAATGGGTCCCACCGTTGGTGTTAAATAACTTGTCCCTGATAGTGTAGCTAATCATGGTAAGTTGAGCTTCACTTGCATTACTTTCCCGACCCACCTCCTAGAAGGGAAAGTATTGTGAACGAGCTAAAAAAATTCGAGACGATTAAGACCATTTCCAGATGGAAGTCAGTCTGTCTGTGTGTATGTGTGTGTATTCTTCCACGATAGAGGCCACAGGTTTAATCCGATTGAGCTGAAATTTTGTATAGGGTTTTGGGTTGCCCGTCGGAAGAACCCATTAGTTTTTGTATGACATCTGTCAAACGGAAGTACCACTATCAAAAAATGACAGATGCAATATGTCACGGAATTGGACATGCAATATGTCATTTGAAAACCCTAGAAAAACTCTATTCAGAACAGTCAAAATTATTTCTCCAACTATCACCTGTCAAAAATGAAAAATGTGAAAAGTTGAGACTTTAACATTAAATATCTGAAAAAGTGTTTGTGGATACTCGTCGGAAAAGTTTTGGGGCGACACAACCGATTTTTTTTATAATCATTAATTCGAAGGTTTTGTATCTATAGGTATAATGATGGTCTGTGACCGAAACTAGTTGCCTTTAATTCCAACTAAATTATTGTGGTACCTGACTTTGTGCTTTATTTCTTGCAAACTTGGACCACATTTTAGATATGGATAACCTTTTGCGAATTTAATTAATTTTTACTTTCCAGACCCACCTACTAGAAGGGAAAGTATTGTGAACGAGCTAAAAAAAAAATCGAGATAAAAACGGAAATATCCATTTTCGGCCCCCCTGAGACGATTAAGACCATTTCCAGATGGAGGTCTGTCTGTCTATCTGTGTGTATATGTGTGTGTATTCTTCCACGATAGAGGCCACACGTTTAATCCGTTTGAGCTGAAATTTCGTATAGACGTTTGGGTTACCCGTCGGAAGAACTCATTAATTTTTGTATGAAACGTGAGGGTCACTATCAAAAAACAACAGATGCAATATGTCACGGAATTGGACATGCAATATGTCATTTGAAAGCCCTTGAAAAACTCTATTCAGAACAGTCAAAATTATTTCTCCAACTGTCACCTGTCAAAAATAAAAAATGTCAAAATTTGAAACTTGAACATTAAATACATGAAAAAGTATTTGTGGATACTCGTCGGGAAAGTTTTGGGGCGACACAACCAATTTTTTATTTTTTATTTGGATAATAACAAAAATTAATTGTCCCCTTAATCCTGCACATGTATACAGATTTAATAGAAAGTTAAAATGTTGTTGTGCAATTTCTGCAATATAATTTTGAATTGTTGCATTCGATTCTCATTGGCTCATGCTATAGACGGAGAGGTGCCAACATAAAAATACAAGGTATAAGGTACGTGCAATATTTATAGCTAGAGAGGTTTTATTAGCTCTCCCGAACATTGAGTGGCCAATCTTCCAGCACGCTCAGGAAAATTAAAGCAGGGGCGGGCGATCAAAAATGATAAATTTAATGAAAAAAAATAAACCTCCCGGATAAAAATTATATAAATATCATGTAACTGTTATTACAAAACGCGGAAAATTATTGGCAGACGATTTCGTGAAAGAGAAAGGGCCAGCAGACCGCAACAGAACATCGAGGCAGACCAGTATTTCTTTTGCTTTCATAAATATTATTTGTTGTCTTCTGTTTTTTGTCTGCCAGTCATTTTTAATCATGAGGTTTATCCTTTTTTTCTCACATATATTAAGACCCCTTTGTTGCAGTCTGCCGGTCCTTTCTCTTTCACGACATCGTTAGTTAGTTTTTGCTGTTAAACTCATCTTACAACATTTAATACTTCAATAGAAATCAATCAACATCTAGAATTGAATAATACAGATGATACTATAATGATAAATAACATAAAAAAAATAAATCGAGAAAGTAATTTTAATCCAAAAATATGAAGAGAAAAGTACACACAAAATTGAGAATGAAAATGTGTGAAAATGGAGGAAGCAGTGACGGTGAGCACGGAAATTGGATACTTCTGTAGATCTAATAAAAAATTCAAGAAGAACTAAGAAATATTATTAGTTAATGCATACCGGAATATAAATTGGGAAAAACAAAAGACTTCTACAGCGAAAAATCAAATAGAGAGGCTAAAGACCAGAAGTGTTGTATAAGTTTCACAGTTAGTTAAAATTAGTGAAAGATCGTAACTCTGGAGAACAAAAATTAAAGAAAGGAGAAGTTTTATACATAATTAGCAGGAAAATTGTATATTAGCCATAATCTATTTTTTTGTTTTTTTTTATAATCTTTGTATGTAACTATTATTTTATTTAGTTGTCATATATGTTTGTTTTTATATTGTTATCTGTAAATGAAAACGGAAGTAAAGGTATATAAGTATATTAATTTTTTAAAAGATTGCAGATGTAGTGTCAATATTATTCAACTTATAGTAAATAAATAAGAAGTATAATAATATTTAGATTTTAAGAAACTTCTTAATAACGATATTATGACATTGTGCTCCAATAAATATGTAGTTATCAATCATTTAGCAACTATGTTCATAAATAACAGGGAATGTAGTTAAAATCCAGTTTGGAAATATTAATAAAAATATACTTACTTTTAAAAAGTTATACCCATATTTATAGTGTGACACTATCCACTTAATTTTTAGTGTAGATACCGCAACTTTGTAACTAATCCGAAAATAAAATTTGTCGTATCATTTATGAATAGCATATGCATTCACCGAGTCTCACCTGTTTTCTACCTTTCACGTTGCTAATTAAAATATATCTCATAAGGCTGATATGTTTCGTCATGCGATAAGATAAGAATAGAAAAAACGTTTAATACAAATCGAAAAAAAAACGTGAAATCGTGTACACTTTTAACTAGATAATCTAGTGATGTATGCCTGGGATTGTAAATATGCTAGCAAAAATTTACTATTTTTTTAACATTCAATTACACTTCTTGAAGTGCAGTGGTTTTAAATGGGGCCATAACTGGGTGCTTTTATTTGGAATATTATATGTTCGTTTTTGCCGAATGCATAAAATTCGAATTGAGTCATTTTTTATACGAATCAGAACAATTATTACCAAACATAATCTAATATGTAAGATATTTGTAATTATTACTTCTGAATACAAGAAAAATATATTGTTATTTTCTCTATTTTTAACTCATTGAAAAATATTTTATGATTACGATATCCTTTAATTTACTATTGAATGGAAGTAGTTTTTACTTGATAACAATTAAATAACACGAGTACTTTTCGATATTCATTTTATTTCAAATTTCAAAATTTTTAAAAAAAATAATGTTTAACTTTCATTTAAAACTAATAACACAATAAGTAAATTTTTGAAAAATAAGACTAAATGAAATAAATTACTATCATCAGGAGTTTACAAATTAACTTGCGGTAGTTGTGAAAAATCATACGTGGGCCGAACTGGTAGATTATTTGTAGAGAGAGTAGCAGAGCATAAAAGATTCGACAAATTTTATCTTACTTAATCTCTTTACCTGATTTTTGGAACTTCCCAATCATTAGCAGAAACATAACTATAAAATCTAGAACTTTGTATTATTACTTCTCCTCCCTTCCTGGAGCAGTTCTCATTGTAGACCTGAACGCTAGGTACATATAGTTTGGCGATCAGGCCTTCAATGCGAATGGCATCCATCTCACCAACTTTCTCATCAACCTCCAGATTTTCCGAGTCCATAACACCTCTCCCACCTTCATAGGGCATCAAGAAAGCTCTATCACTGACCACATTCTGCTCAGAAATAGATGCAGCGATCAGGTCGAGGATGTATGCTTCATTGGGGCCTCTATAACTTCTTGTCGAAACCTCCCTCTTCAACAAAATACCTACAGGTCAATCAAATTCGAAATCAAATTCTACAAACAAGCAAATTGTCCCCTCTTCCAAAGGTCCATCTCGGAAAATCTCTCAGAAAATTCTATCATCGAGACCACCCAGGACATAGATAACCTTGTCAACTCCATCAGTAACACCACCTCCCAAGCCCTTGATGCTGTTGTTCCCCTAATCACCATTAAGACTGAACAAAATCCCCTTCCCCCAAATATCATCTCCAACTCTACCGCCAGTTTGTAAGACACAGAACCCAGTCCTCAAAATCAAGTGGAACCGACTGAATGCTCTCATTAGGCTTCAGATTAATACTTATCTTTAAGATAAGTGGGTTGAGGTTACTTCTGATCTTGATCATAGGGACTGGTCTAGGATCTGGCACAAATTGGCGGTACTCTCAGGCCAAAAAACCAAATCCCATTCCCATCTGCTGGTCAATGGCCAAATTCTCCTCACTCCTGAACAGAAGGCTATTTCTAAAACTCCCTAGTCAATTCTACAAACCCCTTCTTTAATCCATTATTCCAAGAAGACACCGAATACCTACTGTAAGACTTACTCCAAACTCCCAATCCCCCTACACAAAACCCTATTCTTGAGCCCTTCATACCCAGTGACATAACCTCGGCTTGCCAACTAGGGAAAAACTCTGCCCCTGGTCTCCATCATATCAAACGCTAAGACCTGAAAATTCTCGCCGTCCTCGCCACTCCAATTTTCCAACTTGCTGGAAAACTTCCCATACCATCCTTATCCCCAAACCCCACAAAGACCAAACATCCCCCAAGTCCTACATCCCTAACGAACGTTCTAGATAAGATCTTTGAGGCCATACTCAAGGATCGTATTTAGAATTATCTGGATTAAAGGGGAACGATCATCCAAGTCCAACACGGATTTAGGGCTGATCACTCTACCCAAGATGCATTAGTGAGACTCCACGCTACAGCCTTCAAATCCCTGAACCTAGACCACTGTGCATCGGTTGTCCTGCCATAACGGACTTGTTCGCAAGTTCTCGAATACCGAACTCCAATTTATCAAAATCATTCACTTCTATCTACAAAATATATAAATCTACGTATAAGTAGGATGGTGTAGCAATGGGGAGTTCAACCAAAATATAACCTCACGTTTTTTTTTTATTAACAGTTAGAATTAATCAAATAAAACCCATTGAGTTTAAATATCTACCGTAATTTGAGCTAGAGTTTTAAATAAATTAATTTAAAAATTTATATTTCTAATTATTTGAATATGATGCCATGACGATCGTGACGTCACTTATGTGCAATGAAGTTACCGTGAAGCCATTAACTGCAAATGTGCAAAGAAGAGAATACGAATGAACAGCAGATATTAAATCTCACTTATACAGACAAAGATGGAGAAAACCATTATATGATATTTGGATAAAGATGAAAACTTGAACCTATCCACTGTGAATTCGCATTCAAAATCGAGAGAGATAAATAGATATTAGATTCCGCTGTTAGATAAAGAAACCGACTATTTTAAAGAGATAAGGTGATAATTTGCTGTTTGGTACATAAGTGCTGGGCACAAGCGTTCCTGATTAAGTGAAAGGTCGCGTCCGCGTCTGCTTACTGCATATTTCACTGCCACTGTTGTAGTTTGTACTCTGTAGAGCTGGTTGATGTTGATAATTTTCCGTGTTTATTTGTATTTGTAAATATACCTAAACAAAGGTAAAAGTAAACATAATTAAAAACATATTGACCAAAAGACACTTTATAAGCAAACGTCATCTATATTTAAAAGCGTCAATTTTATTTAGAGAAACTGGCCCACGTCAATATTATGCTGCAGCTATTGCACATAAGTGACGTAGGTACAGTACAAGTTGCATAGATGTAGTAATTTTTAAATATCAATTTTTTCATGTTAAATTAAAAAAAAACAGAAAAACCGATTTTTTCATAAAATGAAATTCATTTTTTTCTCAAATAATGCAAAAAACGATGGACTAATATTTCAAGTTGAACTCTCCATAGGGTTATCCTGAATCCTCAAAAATCACAACTCATAATATTCAAACATCGCTATCACACCCGAAAAGCTAACCAAAACCCCAATGACATCAACCTATGGCTCTGGGGAGAAAGTTTCTTTCTTTTGGACGAGGTTACCTACTTGGGAGTATGCTTCACGCATACTCTTAACAGTCCAAAAAACTCTAGATAGAGTTAGGAGACGAGCCTTCCTCATCGGGGCCCTAGTGGGAAAATTTGCCAATTTGCCAAGTGTAATCCCCAAATATTACTCCACACCTACAAAATCTATATCCGTCCAGTAATTGGCAATAGATCTCTGAACTTCTCAATACTTCAGTATTCTCTCCTGCACGCCATCACGGCAACTGAGAGAAAAATACTACGAAAAACGTTCTACCTTCCCTGGCTATACCCCTCAAATCATATTTATGAACACACTAATATTAGTCCTATCATTTTCAGATTCCAAAAACTACTAAGATAATACGGCAGGAGAACACCCATCAAGAAATTCATCCAGCCCAACCTTAGGATCCTTAGCGAAGCAAGAGAAGACACAGATCTCCCGTATCAGATGAGGTTGACCGACCACTGACGCCGACAGGACACCACTCTGATCCTCCTAAGGATCAACTACTATTAATCCAGTGAAATATGGTAAGATACTAATCATTTTACTTTCAGATCAACAAATACCTGAAAAGGAGAAACTCCCTTGCAGCAGGGTACAAGGAAACAACGCCAATACAGGACAAATTACCGAGGAGGGTTTAGCAGGTATGTCCCTGACTCTGCTTTCAGAGTGATCAGGGGAGAGTTCGGCACTACCTCACGCATAGAACAAAGCGTGAGGTATCTTTAACAGATTTCTGCCTCCAAAACTCAGGATAATAGTTGTAATAGAAAAAAAGATAAGTTAGTACTGTTTTTACATCTCAAGGAGGATATTGTATATCGAAACATTTGTTATGTAAGATTGTAAAATATGAATTATTTCCAATTCAAATGTTTAGAACTTTTTCAACTTCACATGGCCAGTATCGCACACGCCATTCCGGTACCCATCCCACAACGATCCATAAAAAGCAAGCTCTCAAGGGATAAACTTTTTTACACTGCAAATTAAAAAAAAATTACGTCAGCCCCAATTCTTCACAGCATAAATAGAGTTCGCTCGAAAATAACACTTTTTATTTAAGGGCATCTTGATAATAGGTCTAGAATTTGGTGTAAAGAACATACACATGTCCTGTTATTTCACCAAAGAACTATGTTAAAACTAAAGTAGTTGATTAAATAAATTAAAAAAAAAACGAAAAACTTACTAGGACAAGCAGGAACCTGAAGTAAAAAATAAAACCTACACCAGAGAAAATATTAGGAAAAGTATCAACGTATTTTGAAAATATTTTGTAATTTAAATCTATGAAGCAAGGCGATGATTGTTCTATTTTCCTAGCAGCCGTAAAATTAAAAAAAAACAGTTTAAGGCAAACCGATAATTTATAAGTAAATCTGGCAAAGAGGTATATGCTATTTTTATATACCGTAATGAAAACAAAAACAAATGTAAATAAATATCAGTTACGTATAATAGACAAGGATAGATTTCGACATAACAATTACAGATTACAATCAACTAACAAGTGGAAATAAAAATAGCGAAAATTCTATCTCCTTTTATTATGAGCTCAAAGCATGTGCACAATGATATCTGGTTCACCTTTGGTTCCTGGGATTTTTTTTTTGTAGGTGAATGTGGGAGGGTGTCTTCCTTTTCTTCGAGCCATATCTTCTTCCGTATTTTCCTCTAGTATCACTATATCTTTCATTTGTCACTATTAATTCACTTCGTTTCACTTTTTTCACTTGCATGCATTAGTTAGGGTTTATGCGCCTTCATCTTCGAACTGTTTCCTAGAGCGTGTCTTGGTCAGATTGTAATTTTATAGAAATCTTCTACACAGATACACAAATGGGATACTCATCTCAATAACTACCTTTTTAACCTACACAAAGATCGGTAGTTAATAAAACAAAGATAGTAATATAAATAGATGTGTTATAAAACTCTAAATCTAGTAAAATAATTTAGATTGTTACCGCTACGACTTATGATTCTAGACCATTTCTAAGGATATTAACTTTAAGCTTATATATTTTTCCGGTACTGAGTAGGCCCCCTTTAGTGTTGCCTCCTGTTGATGCACTAGCCAATTATAAATTAAAGTGGTAGCTTAGACAGGTGCCGCACCTTGCCGGATACCACGCCGGCTCATCTTACGTTTTTCCTAACCTTTTACTTTTGATGTGGCTCTTAAATAACACCATGGTGTTTAGAACTCACTCAAATATATTCAATACTTTACCTTTATAAATCTCTGTTTAACCTTTCCTAGTACCACCAATTTCCCATGTCCCTTTGTTATGTACTTGTGCATAGTTATTATAATTCAAATTTAATTTTATTATAATTTTCTTCGATTCTAATTAGTTTATCCTGATGATGGCATACTGCCGAAACTTATTGCCACCCTTTCATTATCAAAGTAAATAGAAGCCCTCCTCTTTTTTAATAAGAATTATATTAAATTGTGGAACTGGATTTACAGTTTTATTACACTATCATTTGATCAGATTATGGATAATATTTTGGAATTATAAATAGATGTACCTATTACAATTTAGTGTACAGTATACAGTTTGTAAACTGGCATAATAGAAATAAATAAATTGCCGAGTAATTTCAAAAAAGTAGACCGAAAAATTAGCATAATTATAAACAATAACTTTTCCGAACTCTTATGTCAAAAGTTGCATTAAATATCACAATTGGTATAATCGTACCATATCTATCTGTCAGTAATTATTTTCAACGGTTTGATGCAATTTGTGTGGTATTACAGGTGTGAAAACCGTTTGAATGGTGAAAATATTGTACGCGCCATACTCAACCTGTAAAATACCACTTTCCGAGAGCTTGACAGGTAAAAAACTATTACATTAGGAATTATTAATATAAATTGGTTACATTATAGTAAAAAATCAATTTCTGATTAATAAACATTGACATTAAATGAACTAAGAAAATAACAACATTTTTTTATTGACAACGTTTCGACATAATTATGTCATCGACAATGAACACACATAAAATTACATATTATATAAAAATTTTTGAATAAAATATTTACAATATTTGTTCGTCAATTAACTTTTTACTAGTTAATTTAGTTGATATTTCCCTTTTATTAGGTATACTTCCATATATGCAATCTACCTATTGTAATCGATTCAATGACGGGACTCAGACCCGGAAAAAGAGGCGCTACTCCGTTTATGACCTGGAGAATAAGAATTTTATAAACGGAGTTTGTTGTTAGAAGTTTAATTTTCAAGCATTTATTGAGAATAATTGGTGTATAAAATATTTAAAATCAACAATTGTGCAGAATAAAAAAAAATCTTATTTGTAATATCATATCATTATTATAATATGAATGATTATTATTTGTAATAAGAAAGTTAAAATTTGGAAAGAATATTAAAGTAAATTTTTGCTGTATAATTAAAAAGTAAATGGCAAGTTTGTCAAAAGTGATTAAATAATTTGAAAGCGGAGATTAAGAAGTCAGGTTAAGAAGAGGTATTTAGAAGAAGTGATTGGTCAAGGTAGTAGATAAAATGGTAGGAGATTAAATAGGTGCAGAAGATTGGAGTGAAAGGCGAACAGAAGGACTTTTATTAATTTAGTTTTCTTTATTTTTTGTAATGTTTATTATTTTTTTTATATATAACTCACCCCAAATTGAAATCACCATAAATTCATTTCAATATATTATTATGATATTGTTATTCTCAAATTTGGGATGAGTTCTATAACTTTAAAAAAATAATAAAAAACAACAAAAATAAAGAAAATTAATTTTGAAAATGTCCTTCTATTCCTCTTACACTTCCAATCTTCTGCACCATTTTTATCTCTATCTTGACCAGCCACTTCTTCTTAATACATATTTTTCCTCCTACCCCTATAGAAAGTACACACTTTCCTCCCTCACATTAGGGAGGAAAGTCATACTTCCCTCCCTAGGGAGAAAAGTACTTTCCTTCCCTCTCATTTTAAGTATGTTTTAAATGATGAAACTTGTGAATCTATTATATTCAAATTGTTTCCGTAATTTCTAGAACATCTTGTATCTTGTATATCGTGTATTTTGGTAAAAATTAAACATGAATGTTACTTTAATAACGTTAGATATTTAAATGAAAATTTCTAGGTCAGGATTCTTAGATACGTTTTTTGACCTAAACTAAGAAAATCATAGTATGCCGTTGCTCACTGACAGTAAACATTACGATTGACTTTTAGAGTGCAGTCGCTACGTTTATTAACCTCAATTGCATTTTTGAAAAATGGAAAGCGATTCAAGTGATTTTGAATTTCCAAATACGCCACCTAATATTAAGGAACAATCGTTTAATAAACATCAATACTTGTTTACTTAATTATATCGCATATATTGATAAATTCGTTATTTGTGCCGTAAATAAATTTTCAAAAAAAAAAGGTTGAATAATGGGGTAGGAGGAAAAATCATATGTATTACACGGGAGCAAAGTGCCTTTTCCTCCCTTGGATGTTAA
The DNA here is from genome assembly GCA_963243735.1 of Neocrepidodera transversa. Classification (NCBI taxonomy): domain Eukaryota; kingdom Metazoa; phylum Arthropoda; class Insecta; order Coleoptera; family Chrysomelidae; genus Neocrepidodera; species Neocrepidodera transversa. Next base: position 22,309,704 of record OY725347.1, on the reverse strand, counting down.
CTGCCCTCCGCTTCGCGGCGGGCAGTAAACTGCATCCTGCTTAAGGAAAAATGGCACTTTCCTCCCTAGTAATACAAATAGCTATTTAACCTGACTTCCTTTTCACCGCTGCTCAATTTCTACACCTCTATACTCCTCCTCACGTTCTTTTACTATTAGTCCTTTTCTTTTAGTTGCTTTCCTATTGGCTAACAAACCTGAATATATCTGCTTCTATTTTATTTTGTATTTCATCAGTGTATAAATTTATTTATTTTTCCCATCTTCCTTAATACTCTTACAAAAAAATCTGATACAAAATATACGTGTAAAACTTTATTGCCGTTTTGTATAATAATGGCGTCATCACCCATAGCAACTGCCACTTCCGGTTGTGCGATTGTCACCAAAATCTAATCAGATCTAATCTAGGGTATCAGATGCAAAATTTCAAATTTTTTTATTCAGCAGTTTTTGAGTTATCGTTACTACAACATCCATCCAAACACACACACACACACACTCACACTAACACACACACACTAACACACACAACACACACACACACACACACTAACACACACACACAGACATCATCGCGAAAATATTAAAATAGTATTCTAGGGACCCCAAAACGTGTTTATCCATTGAAAACTCACTACCCAATTTTTAGCATGATTCCTATACCTCTCTTATATGAAGGGCGAGAGGTAAAAACATGTTTCATATTCTAACAATAATATTCATTATAATTTTTTTTTGTAACAAAATTTTTTTCTGACTTGTTTATTATTTTTTCTGTTATCTCTCACCAAAATAAATTTTTTTGTTACTTGATTCATAAAAAAATTTTTTTTGACTATCTTTGGCTATCTTGTCATTTGCTTATTAATTGTACAACAAAAATTTCTCTTAATATACTTTCCCAAATTTAATCTTTTTCTGTTAAATTATTATTTAAATAATAAGCATTCACATTATAATAATGATATAATAATAATAATAATAATAACTTAACTCCACAATTGTTGATTTTGACTATTTTATACACCGATTGCTCTTAATAAATTCTTTGAAATTAAACTTTTTTACAATAAACCCTGTTTATAACATTCAAAACAACATAAAATTATATATGCTATTCAAACCTTTTAACAAATAAATAATAATTACCTTATAAAAAACCACTCTTTCAGAGTATTTCATTACAAAATATAGTGTGTTTAGTGTGGATCCATATGGGAAACTTATTTATTATTCATTTTATGAAAAAAAAGTTATTCTTTATAAAAATGTGTGCATGATCTCAAACATACAATCATCAGTTATTAATTTTTTTTGTCGTATACAAGCTTTGTCGAAAAATGTGAATTTTTTCAAGAGTAAAGGACCTTTATTTTTGATTCCAAAAACTATTATTTATAATGGATATTAAAAATTTAGCCCCGTCTATATAAGCAACAGCATCATCAAATATCGTTCTAAAGTAAAACTAAAATTATATTATGTTACTATCAAGATAAGATAATTTTTTGAAAAAAAAAAAATTCTAATTTTTTAATGCAAATTGAAATGATTGCATATCTGAATGTAGTTTTCAATTCGTTCAACTTTTCCTTATAACAATTTTCGATATTGACAAAAATAAGTATAGTTTACTTGCACATTTCACATTCATGAATCATATTTTTTAACACACATCACATACGACTTAAAAAAAGTGACATCTGATGATTGTATTTTAGGTTTTAGAACATGCACAACTTATTATGTAGAATAACTTTTTTGCATAAAATTAATAATAAAAAAGTATTCCATTCCGGCACGATAGAAGTAGCAATTTTTGTCCTATCGACACTAAATTTGGTACAAAAATTCGTTGAAGAAGGGGGTGAGATTTGAAGGGGGTTGAAATCTCAAAAATTCAGATCTCCGCCAGGTTAAAAAATATTAAAAAAGGTCATTAGACTTTTTTCATGCTTTGTTTATTATAAAATTATTTTGTCTGAGACTTTTTTCATCAGACCCACGGGGTAGAACGGAGGGGATTGAAATTTCAAAAAATTTATATCTGTACCATTTTAAAAAAAAATTGAAACATGTCATAAGACTTTTTTATGCTCTAATTATTATAAAATTTATTTGTCTGAAACTTTTTTCCATCCTACCTAAGGAGATGAATGGAGGAACTTGAAATTTCAAAAAAATCCTATCTCCTCTAGTTTTGAAAATATTGACTTTTTTCTAGTCCTAATTATTATAAATTTTTTTGTGTGAAACTTCTTTCGATCTGACGATATCGTGGGGTTGGGAAGGATGAAAGTCTCAACAGAAATCTACCTTCCCCTGTCTACCCTAACGACAGGAATTTTTTTTTGGGTTTGGTTGGTTGATTACTATAAATTTTTCGTTATTAGTTGGTGAAACGATATACATTTTTGAATTTTATTTATAGCAAAGTAAAAAAGTGCAGCATGTGAGAAAGAAAGATTGTAATTTATTTTCCTAAATTAACGTCGTAAATGATACTTAGGTTTGGATTTCCGTTTCTATTAATTTCAATTTTACCCAAATATCTGGGAAACTGAACCTAATATTTTAATTTAAAAAATAATCAATTGATCTTATAAATACACATATTTTTCTAATTTAATCAACTTTGTATCTATAATGGTTTACGAGATCTCAATAGTGTTCATTTAAATTTGCGCTACCCTGTATATTTACGGATATTGTGACGATAATAGTGCAATTAAAACAATTAAAACAAAATTAATTTAAATATATAATTGTTAAAAAAATAATAGAAAAAATCTAAAAAAAATGTATTATTGGTTCAAAAATTAATTCACAATAAAATTAGCCAATTTCTAAAAAAAATCCTTACATTACCTTATTTTATACAGCGGCTTAGGAAAAAAATCCAATGGTATACGATCCGGTAAACATACAGCTAAGTTAACAGCTTCAAATATTTCGTGAAAAAAAATCTTGAGTATTGTGGTTTAATTAATTCTATAAATGTTAAAAAACACTGTATTTTACATCATTTTATGTTAATATCACTTTAGAGATATTTGCTGGACAAAAAGATCTGAAAGAACTGGTTGACACAATCATACCGTCAAATGGGGAAATATTGACCCTTTGCGGACAACTTTGGCCCAAATAAGGAAAAAAGATTAATTTCAAAATAGCGCCAACAAAGTAAACAACAACTCAACGGTGTAAAATCCAGTCGATAGAGGGCATTTCTGTACTTCCATTAAAAGCCGTCCGACGGCGATCGCCTGTTTTTCAGTCGATGCCTAGACACCCAAAAAAATGCCTTGGGTCAAGACCCTATGCAAATTATACGTCTGAAAATCTAGAAGAATGTTTACAAGAGATTATAGATCAGGTCGGATGTCTCAACGAATTGCTGCTGCAACTTATGGGATTCCTAGGTCTACAATCAAAAATAAATTAAAGGGCAAACACTCAAAAAATATTGGCCGATCTCGAGTTTCTTCGGATGCGGAAGAAGCTGCTTTTAAACAACATCTTATCAAGTTGGCAGATTTCGGTTTTCCTGTAGTTGCAATGGACTTTCGGATGGCTGCTAAAGCTTACTTAGACAAGAAAGGATCCCGTATTTCATTGTTCAAATATAATCTGCCTGGTTATGAGTGGACAAAATCTTACTTGATGCGTCATAAAAACTTAGCCCTACGAATCAGTTCCAATATCAAGAGAGTTCGAGCAGAAGTTTCTGAAACTGAATTGAATGACTATATGGAAAACTTACGAGTCGCTATAGAAAACATTCCACCCTCTCGAATATGGAATTACGATGAGACCAACCTAAGTGATGACCCAGGAAACAAGAAAGTCATTTTTAAAAGAGGAGCTAAGTATGTTGAAAAAAATATGCAATTTTAGCAAAAGTGCCACTTCTGTTATGTTTTGTGGCAATGCAGAAGGAAAATGCCTTGCTCCTTATGTTGTATACAAGGCCGATCTCTGGACTACTTGGACAGAAAATGGCCCCCAAAAAAGTCGCTACAACCGCTCCAAGAGTGGGTGGTTTGACGGAACTACATTTGAAGATTGGTTTGAATATCATTTTCTTCCGGAAGTAAAAAACGAAGATGGACCTGTTATTTTAATAGGTGACAACCTCTCGTCGCATATAAGCTCCAGGATTCTTCAACTATGTGAGAAGAATAATATAAGATTCGTATGTTTACCGTTAAACACAACCCACCTCACCCAACCATTGTATGTGGCATTTTTTGCTCCGTTAAAAAGAGCTTGGCGAAATATTTTAACCAAGTGGAAAGAGTCAAAAGGTGGTTCCAGATTTTCAACTATTCCCAAAGATTTATTTCCACCCTTACTTAAAGAATTAATTCGAAATCTAGAAATAGATAAAAGCCAGAATCTAATTTCTGGTTTCAAAAAATGTGGGATTTATCCTTTAAATAAGCAGATGTTACTTGAACGCCTACCAAAAAACTTGACTGAAGTGAATAAAGATATGATGGGTTCAGCTTTCTTAGAATTGATAGAGGCAAAACTAGCAGAATATTTGGGAATTGAGAATAGGACCAAGCAGAGAAGAAAAAAATTGCAGGTTCCTCTTGGTAAAAGCATAAGTTCCAGTGACCTGATAAGCCCAGATACAATGTTTAAATCTTCAAAACAAATATCTGCTAAACCAAAACGAGATTTGTCTTCAAGCTCTTCTGAGAGCTCCTTAAATGAGAATGATTTAGAATCTGACAATCTAAGCGAATCGCTTTCTGATCTGCTTGAAGACGAGAATAATGAGGTTATTCAAAATCCTGAGATTGAGAGACCAAGTCGTGCGAATTTAAACATAGGCGATTTTGTGTTGGTAACGTTTAATGCTAACCAATATCCTGGAAAAATCATCAAGATTTCAGAAGAAGGGCCCATAGTAGACTGCATGGAAAAAGGAATTAAATTTTGGAGGTGGCCAGAAAAAAGGACGCATTTTTGTACAAATAGGAAGAAGTCATTATGAAAATTGATGAGCCAAAAATGGTGTGTAAGAGAAACCAGTACAAAGTTTCAGAAATTGACAATTATTTGCAATAGATTTCGTTGAAATAAATTTTTTGTTGGAAATTTTGCATTTTTTCAGTTTATTACTTATTTAAAATACCGCCAGTTTTTTTTTCAGCTTCTATTTACCAACAATCAATTTAACCCACTATGTTTCAGTGTAACATTAACCAAAGACCTAATTAACATGCACGGGACAAGGTAACTTTGGCCCACTTGAAAAAAAAAATTTTTTTTGACAAATAATTTATTATACAGACAAACTTGAGTACTAAATCTGTGGAAACATCCATTATGATGCATAAATAAAAATTACTCACCATAGAGATTAACAGGTGCTTTATTACAAGCCAAACATTACCAAGAAAATTAAAAAATTGGGCCAATGTTTCCCCATTCGACGGTACTTAAATATATTTTTTGTGTGAATTTTGGCGCAGTATGTGTTAAAAATTTTTAATGGTTGGCAAATTCACAAAATCAGAATTATATAGAATGTTTATAAAAAAATCTAAATTTAAAAATGGTAGAAAACCAAAGATATTTTGACTAAGGATCTTTCAAATTAAAAAATCTGGTATTTGGGTGAAGAAATTATTATAATTAATTTCCCAGTAAAAGAAAATTCAAAAATTAGTGCACGTGGACTAGAAAATGCTACAATTTAAAAAAAAACTTACTCAAATACGGAAGCTTCTGCCTACGTAAAAAAAAACTTTTTTTAGTTAGATATGCAGATGCCGGTCCTGTATTGATATTATCTTGTAAACAAATTTTCACTTATAGTAAAGTAAAACAAAAATGTTTCAATCCGACACCGAATGACCCGTTCTCTGTAATTGTTCATTTTCTACTAAATAAAACGTTTTGATAGGAGTTATTAGAATTGTTTTATTGATTATATTCACTTTAATATGTAAATATTTGAAAAACTAGAAATCAAATATTAGGTATATTTAAAATGTTTTATTAGGTGAATTATTTACATTTCAGGTATCTATCAAATATTAAAATATACAGTGTGAGGCAGGGGACTGTAGCAATTAAACGCATTTAATTTTTAAAAATATTTATTTATGGTAGAATCGTGTCAAAAATTATTACTATCAAATAGTATACAGGGTGATATAAAGAAGCGTAGTTATTTTTTATTAACGAAAACGCCTACATTTAATTATATTGTTAATTTCTGCATTAAAAATAACTTGAACATTCATAAACCTTTCCGATATTTAGGTACCTACTACCGTTTTTTAGGTATTTTAAATAGTTTCAAAATAAGAAATATTACAAAAGTAAACATCGCCAAAACATTTTTCTAAATATGATTTTATGGAGTTGTTTTAAAGCCATTGTATAATGAAAGTGTCTAGATGTCCGTCTAGTCGGACCCGATGAAAACCCAATTGGTCCGTCTTGACGGATATCGTGTCTAATTAAAAAGGATTTAGTTTGAAATAAATATAATGACAGATGAAAAAATAAAACAAGAGTCTAAAGAGAGTAACTAACGTATGTATTTTAATTTATTTAATTAAAAGAAGTCTTAACTATCTAAATCTAACCTGTGTATTTTACTTTATTTTATTAAGAGAAGTCTTGACTATCTAAATCTAGCCTATGTATTAAAAAAAAGAAATAATTTCCATTTATTTCGTAAAAAAAATAAAAAAAAAGATATCCTCAGGAATCGAACCAACTTCTATATGTAACGCACACACGGTACCATTAGACCACAACGTATCATAGTGATGAATAATCAAACTTGCAAGTTAACGTACAACTATTAGACAGTCGGATCGTGCGCATGCCGAAGCTCGGACGGACCTATTGTGTTTTCACCGGGTCCGACTAGACGGACCTCTAGACACTCTCTGGTCAGTAATTTTCATTATGTTTATAATATTAGGGAATAAAAATACCATTTATGTCCTCATGGTATTCCATCATTTTTCTTGAAAGAATGTGCTTTTGTGTTAACTAAACCACTAACAATTATTTTAAACCTCTCTTTAAATACTCTCTGCTTTCCGCATATTTGGAAGGAAGCTAAAATTTGCTCTATATTTAAAAAGGATGACAGATCGGTTATTGATAACTACAGACCGATAATAATTCTGTGTAATTTTAGTAAGGTTTTTGAAAGTGTTACACAGGGTGTACCAGAATAAAGGGGACAAACTTTGACGGTAGAATATTTACTTTAAATTGAGTATTAACGCAGTTACAGGGTGTTACATTTTCGTATAACTAAAAAATGACTTCCCCTTCTTTTGTTTTCTCTACTTTTTTAATGGTTTTTTTATGTTTACAAGTTTCTTTTCCCACTCTCCCCCGCACCACGTCTTTCCGTTACTTTTTTACTATTTTTTTTATCGGAGAACTTGATCGTTTTGTTTTAAGGGTTTTTTAAAAGATTTTGTTTTCATTGTTAAAAAAGTAGAGGAAAAGGTAGTTAAGGGAAGTTTCTCCGAACCTCGCTACGCTCGGCACGGAGTGGATGGTAGGGGTAAGTTGGAATTGTTTTTCTCATAATCTACTCCAAGCCGAGCGCAGCGAGTTTGCAAGCAATTAAATCAATCAAACACTTCAATTTCCCTTCTTTTGTTTTCTCTACTTTTTTCTGATTTGTTTAGTTTCCAAGTTTCTTTTTTTACTCCCACCCCTTCCAGTTTTTCCTTTACTTTTTCACTATTGTTTTTATCGGAGAACTTGATCGTTTTGTTTTGAGGGTTTTTTTTAAAGATTTTGTTTTCATTGTTAAAAAAGTAGAGGAAAAGGTAGTTAAGGAAAGTTTCTCCGAACCTCGCTACGCTCGGCACGGAGTGGATGGTAGGGGTAAGTTGGAATTGTTTTTCTCATAATCTACTCCAAGTCGAGCGCAGCGAGTTTGCAAGCAATTAAATCAATCAAACACTTCAATTTCCTTTCTTTTGTTTTCTCTACTTTTTTCTGATTTGTTTAGTTTCCAAGTTTCTTTTTTTACTCCCACCCCTTCCAGTTTTTCCTTTACTTTTTCACTATTGTTTTTATCGGAGAACTTGATCGTTTTGTTTTGAGGGTTTTTTTAAAGATTTTGTTTTCATTGTTAAAAAAGTAGAGGAATAGGTAGTTGAGGGGAAGTTTCGCGAAATTGATTGCTTTGATTGGAGTGTTTGATTGATTTAGTGGATTGTGAGAAAAATAATTCCAACTTACCCATACCAACCATTCCGTGCCGAGCGTAGCGAGGTTCGGAGAAATCAAAGCAATTAAATTCGCGAAACTTCCCCTCAACTACCTTTTCCTCTACTTTTTTAACAATGAAAACAAAATCGAATTTTTTGTGTCGGTCTATATTAATTAGTCTAATATTACAGTAATAATAATTTGTCTATAACTTAAACCAGGGACGTACGGTAGATAGGGATCCAACTTGTGTACCCCTTAATTTTTACGCCACTGGAAAAATTTTGGTTTGACATATTTTTTTTAATTATATACCTTTCTAGTACAAAAAGTGCATAAGGTTTGTTACGAATATTCTCAACAGTTTTTAAGATATCCGATATTAAATCGGCCAAAGTTCAATAATTATAAGTTATTGTTTCTATTGTTTTCTATTGTTTAGTAACGAAAATTATTGTTTTTTATAAATTTAAAAAAAATACTTAATACAAAACCAAGAAATAAATATGAAAATTATACACAATAATAACTGGAGGACTTATACAGTCCATGTCTATAAAAATGTTAATGTTTATAAAAAAAGAAACAATAACTTTTATTACAATTACTGAATTTTAACCTATTTAATGTTGTATATCTAAAAAACTGTTGAGAATTTACATAACAAACCGTATGCACTTTATGTACCAGAAAGGTATATAATTTATAAAAATATGAAAAAATTAAAATTTTTCCAATGGTGTAAAAATTAGGGGGTGCACAATTTGGATCCCTATCTACCGTACATACATCCCTGGTTTAATAAGGTAATATTAGACTAATTAATATAGATGGAAGGAAAAAAAAAATTAAAAAAATATAAAACCGCTTTGGAGTCATACGAAAAAATGTTTTTTCTGAAAATTTAACACCCTGTAACTTTGTTAATACTCAATTTAGAAAATGGTTTCATAAAGACTTTATTATTTTGTTACACCCTGTAGGGTAGGTCCACAATGAGTAATCTAACTTGCATAACGCAATTCATTTATCATGCTCTTGATTGTAGATCTCAAGTAGATATCATTTATACCGACTTATTCAAAGCTTTCGATAGACTTGACCATGGTATTTTGATTAAGAAACTACACACTTTTGGATTGCTTGATAATTTTATCCTTTTTCTTAGGTCTTACCTAACCTAACCTAAATGTTCAATACCATGGTTTCAGTTCTTTTGAAATAGTAGTAACCTCAGGTGTACCTCAAAGGTCTATTTTAAGTCCATAATTATTTATAATTTTTATAAATGCACAGGAAAAAAACCTAGTAAATATAATGAAAAAAATCATCACGGTAATGTATTTGGACATTAATTTTAAACCGATGCGCTAGATTTAATGTCGTGTTATTAATTGCCTGATGTTCAAGTGATTGTATCAATCCCTGAGAGACAATAATTTCATCACCTGATTTCAAGACCAAATATATTCTACTAATGACAATTGTGTATGAGTTAATCATCATTTTCATCAATACAATCCCATAAATACATAAATATCAATCATGGTATTAATGTTTTCTATACATCGACCAATCAATTGCAGTCATTATATTGGTGAATCCAGGACATTGATTCAATCACTTACACATTGTTTCAATTACCTGGACATTATATTTTAGTTAACATCGTTTTATCAACCTACCGCATTCGTTCAATGATCGAAGACATTAATATGATAAGAACAAACCTCAATCTAAATGCATAGTATACCTCTTAAAATTGAACCACCAGTTAACTTTTTTGTTTTTGAAGATATAAAAAATGTTAAATGGAAAAGTTGTTTGAAATAACTTGAATTTTAACTTATCAAACTCTTGGTGACATTGTGCATTGCAGAAACAAGCAGATATACCAAAAATATCTACAAACAAAAACGAAAGATCCATGGACTTAGTTTATTTATGATTTTTCACATATTCACATAAAACATGAGGAAACAAAATTTAAATTAAAATCATAAATTTATTTTCAAACAAATATCAACCTCTCTCAGAACATTGAAAAATTTATATATAATTCCATCAAAGTAGGTATACAATTCTTTAAATTTTGTGATGTCTTCGCCGATTTCAAAAACAAAGGATTGAATGGATGTCTTCTATTTCTGGTGGTGCTTTTGCAAGGTATAAGAACGATTGCTGCGAATCTCTTAGTTGGATGGCACAAAATATTCGTACAGAGCTCACAATATTGTCGCATCTCGTCCATCTAGAAATCATATGTATTACGATCGAGAATAAAAATGTTGAGTTTCATAAATTTGGAAAATACTTTGCTTTGTTACTGATACTCTACGTTGTTTTAGAAAATAACATTGTATATAATGAACTGATAAATACGGTGCATACAAAATATGTATAAAATTCGCCTGAAACTGTCTTTAAATTTGAACGAATGGAAAATTTGTTCCCTTTCAACTCTGACAATACAATTATTTGACATGGAATAATAAAATCAAGCCTTTTGGAACTATCAACATTATCAGCACTATAATACGAGGTAAACACGGTTCACTGATATATTTTAAATACAGATACTTACTTTCCTTGATATCTTCTCTATAATTTGGCCTTTGATATGGTTATTCAACAAAACGGCAGTGATTTTTGACACTTGTTTTCAATTCTTAAGAAGACAATCACCGTTGTCGATTTTCATGATGAAAAGTCCATAACAACCTAGAAGTAAAATATATTATAATTTTATTATAATTTTAATAATGTATTGAAATTCATATTACCAGAGTCTGAATATTTCGGTTTCTACTTGAGATCTACATCACAGTTACATGTTTTGTCATAGCCTGCAATTAAAAATAATACAGTCATATCTTAACTCAATTTCGAAGAAATCATCCATATAATTATTAGACTACAGAAAAACTTTCAATCATACGTAGCAAAAGGCTTACAAAATAAAAGTAATACAAATGCTGTACTAACCTTACAATCTTCTAAACAAACACCCCCATAAAAATCGACTAATACCTACACAATAAAAACTTCGTCTTCGTCTAGCCGTTAGATATTCTTATGAAGAAATAGGTGACAAATAGACGTCCGTGAAGTTAGCGCTCAAAGTGTCAATTTTTTTTTCGGAAATTTCAGGTTTGTTAGTGCTTGGTTAGTGCTTCTTAGTGCTTTAACTATTTTCGTTAGTGATTTTTCAGTTTTCTACATATTAAGGATTTTTTAATTTCAAGGTCAGCCCGACAATCTTTCAAAATGGACGAAATTTGGTACTTTCATTTAATGCTTCGTAAGTGCTTCTTAGTGCTTTAAACAGTTTCGAAAGTGCTTGTCTATTGTTTTAGATATTCCAGATTTTAACTTCAATGTCAACCCCAAAACATTTTTCTATTAAAACAATTTTGGTATCAGTTTTTAGTGCTTCGTTAGTGCTTCTTGGTGCTTCAAATAATTTCGAAAGTGCTTGTCTATTTTTTTAAATATTTTAGATTTTAACTTCAACGTCAACCCCAAAACATTTTTCTATTGACTCAATTTTGGTATCAGTTTTTAGTGCTTCGTTATGTAACTTTTAATTTTCAAGGTCAGCCCTTAAATCATGTGGGATTTGGGATTGACTTAAATCTAGAATCGTTTCTTGACGCATCGTTAATGCTTCTTAGTGCTTTAGATAGTTTTCTTAATGGTTTTTCGGTTTCCTGATTATTCAGTATTTTTTGTTTCAAAGTTTGCATCCAAATTCTTGCGTTGTTGTTGTTGTTGGTGCTGATGTTATTGCTGTTGTTGTTATTATTGTTGTTGTTGTTATAAAGGGAAGTGACATCTTATTTTGGACACTCTAAATAGGGTGGCCCGTTTATAAGGGACACTACCTTATACCAGAAACTAAAAAGAAAGAGCAAAAAGTTATTGACCTGCTGTAGATTTTATTTTTAAGTTTAAAAGGTGAGTCATGTTGCCGTGGCCATTGACCTTTTTTATTTTTAATGAAACATCCTGTATATTTTTCAATTTTTGGATTCTTCTCGTACTTCTGAATGTTTTTCGTGTAGTACTACTCTGCTTCCCTATATTTTTAGTACATTAAGAAAGCAATCTAAAGTACTAAAAAGCACTAACGATGCGTCAATAAACGACGCTAGATTTAAGTGAATCCCATATGATTATATAATTTGAAAGGTGACCTTGAAAATTAAAAGATTAAAAGTTAAATATCTGGAAAAGGAATGAATCGTGATTGTAACTATTTGAAGCACTAACGAAGCACTAAAAACTGATACCAAAATTGAGTCAATAGAAAAATGTTTTGGGGTTGACATTGAAGTTAAAATCTGGAATATCTAAAACAATAGACAAGCACTTTCGAAACTGTTTAAAGCACTAAGAAGCACTAACGAAGCACTAAATGAAAGTACCAAAGTTCGTCCATTTCGGAAAATTGTCAGGGCTGACCTTGAAATTAAAAAATCCTTAATATGTAGAAAACGGAAAAAGCACTAACGAAAATAGTTAAAGCACTAAGAAGCACTAACGAAGTACTAGCAAACCTGAAATTTCCGAAAAAAAAATTGACACTTTGAGCGCTAACTTCACGGACCTGACAAATAGGCATATATTTATGCGTCGAAGCGGTGGGGTGCAGGGAAAAATTTATCGAACGATGATTCTTTTCTGATCACCTCAATACTCTCGAGACATTAACAGAATGACCAAGTACATTATGTGATGGATGCAATGCACTGTTATAATGAACTTTCATCAGCCGACATTGTCTCGATATTCTCAGACATTAACGCAATAAACTAATATAATAAATTAAGTAACGGACAAGGTGTATTATTTTGATGACTTCGGTATTGGTTAAGGTTTTCAAGCACTGATAATGAAACTATAATGGATCAACCTATATGGCTGACACGTTAATGTAATGTTTATTGAGCATAGCTTTATTAAAAAAAGGCATTATCAAAATGTTTCGTGACGATCTAGGGTGCACAGTATTAATCACTATGTATTCATTAATTTAATGTAATTTTTACATTGTTCTGATGTAAATTTTATCATATAAATAATTTTTCTCATCAGTTCAGTGATATAAATACATTATCATAATGGCATAAAGTTCGTTATATCAACCAAATCATTGATTGATCAATCACTAAAATTCATTATTTTTAATCAATTTTTGGCATTGTAGTAATGAAAAATACGTTATAATAATGACTATGTGGTCAATCATGAGAATTGATTAATATCAGGCTCATTATTTTTTTCTGTGTGACATCGATCGGATGACTGAATCTGAAAAATTAATATAAGCTCACGATTTCAAGCTTTTCCGTCAAATAAATAACCTAGTGGACTGCATGTTGCTTCACGATGACCTTATCCAGATTAAATATATGGTGCAAAAAGAATATGATATCACTCAATATAAAAAAAGCAATCTTTTACCCGTAATAATAACTGTATTGAATTCTCCTATCTCATTGACAACAGATTAAGTAAATTTAATGATCTCGGAGTTACATTTGATTCTAAATTAACTTTAAGCGACCATATCAACAATATAATTTCAAAGTGCTGTAAAATGATTGGTTTTATTATTAGAAATTCCAAATGGTTCTCGGCAACTGATACAATGAAAATTCTCTTTAACTCACTTGTTAGGTCAAAATTTGAATACGCCTCTCTTATATGGAATTCCATAATATAAACTGTACTCAGATAACATAGAGAACGTTCAGAGGCGTTTTTTAAAGGTTTTATGCTACCGTATAGATGGAGTGTATCCATTTCTGAGTATTGATCACAACGTTTTAAATAACAGATTTCAGATCCAGCGTTTAGATACTCGCAGACGCTACCTAGGTATTCTCTTCATGCATCAGTTATTAAAAAATGTCATCGATTGCCAGTGTTTACTTGCCCAAATAAACCTGTAGGTTCCTAGGTTACCTGTACGGCCCTCAGTATTAATTCTTAGACGTTATGTGGTAAGATACATAATTAAATGCAGCTGCATCATGATGTAATTTATTTCGACGATGTGGAACTGGCAATACACTCGCCAAACCAGATAAATTCGCATTTTGCTCATTACTGCTTTTTAATGCATTGAATGCCTTAATCAGTCGTTTCCTCTCCACCTCGGTTACTTTTTTGAAACATTTTAATCTATTGCACATACACTTATTGCCAGTTACGTTAGACGATAATCTGAGTTTTTTCATTACATCAGTCAGTCGACCTAGTCTTTTTCTGTTTATTTAAAGAATTAAAATACAATAGCTGTATTTCTTTTCCTTTTGGAACAGTTCAGTTCAGTTCTAGATCACTTACTTCACTGTTTTATTTGCAACTGATCTGAATCAAAAATGACCTGGATCACCTCCCCCCTTACCGATGCTGCACCACCCGCTGAAATGGTTCAAAAGGGGCGGGGTATTTAAAATTATTTGACATTAATTAACGTCGTTACAACAATCTAAAGAAAGTGGAAAGATTTTATGATTTTGGTAAATATTTCGTAAGAAAAGGCGTCTATATATACGGTGTAATGTTTAATGTTCAATTTTATGAATAAATTTTCTCCGAGATATATTTGTCATCTGAGGAAGAAAACTGTAGGTGTCGGTGGCCATTTCTTAATGATCTTTTTTTGGTTCCTTGATGCCAGTCGCAGATGATAATTGACAGGAACGGAACGACAATGTCAGTTGCTTTGGTTAGGCCAGTTTTATTTGTACTTTTGCGTGGTCTGTTTTGACCCGTTCAAAAGTGATCCAAGTGAACTGATCCAAGTGCAAAAGAAATAAACTTAACAGCACAAGGGTATTGAACATTGATCTACAAAAGGTTGCTCTAAAAACAATAAACACGGTAGCTGTTGGAACTCACGAATAAAACAAAATGTATCCGTACAATCTACGAGTAAGAGTACTCGAAAAATGTATTTGTAAGTATTTTACTCGTAAGTAATTTTATAGAGGCAGTTTACGGTTACGGGTAGTAATGGTAAAAGTACGAGTAAAGAGTAAGAATACATAAAGAAAATGGAAGGACCCAAAAAAAAAGAATCGAATAAAAATAAAAAATAGTGTTTTTATTTATCTTAGTACTAAATAACACTTATACCGGGTGGTTCAGGGGGTCGGGCCCAGTTCATATCTTCAGAACCAATAAACGGATTATTTTAAAATTTGGGGTGGCCATTGTAGACTTAATTTTTAATTAAAAAAACCAAAATTGCTGACTTCCAGTTTCTTTGAAATTTGCTTAAAAACTGAATTTTCAAATAGAACACCTATTACATTTACGTATTTGGACTCTACAAGTCAAATTACGTATGATTGAAAATGATTTTGGCAGTCAAAAATAAAAATTATTTCTAAAAATTATTTTTAATCGAGAAGGCTGCCACTTGGTCTAAATCTCTCAAAAGGTGACCAAACGTTAGAAAAAAATCTGATGTGGCCAGCACATGACCTCTCGCCATTTTTGAATCAAAAATTTACAGGTTGACACAAAAAAGTATGAAAAAAAATTATTTTTTTGTAAATCTGGCAACAATGGCAAAAGTTTCGAAAATTTTAATGAGATGAAAATAAACTATAGGGTATACAAAATATATGTGTAAAACTTTATTGCCGTTTTGTATAAAAATGGCGTCATCAAACATAGCAACTGCCACTTCCGGTTGTGCGATTGGCACCAAAATCTAATCAGATCTAATCTAGGGTATCAGAATCCTGTGTGCAAAATTTCACATTTTTTCATTCAGTAGTTTTTGAGTTATCGTTACTACAACATCCATCCAAACACACACACACACACACACTAACACACACACAGACATCATCGCGAAAATATTAAAATCGTATTCTAGGGACCCTAAAACGTGTTTATTCATTGAAAACTCACTACCCAATTTTTATCATGATTCCTATACCTCTCTTACCTGAAGGGCGAGAGGTAAAAATATTATTTTTGCATAAATTTAAATATTTTTTACCTCTCGCCCTTCAGATAAGAGAGGTATAGGAATCATGCTAAAAATTGGGTAGTGAGTTTTCAATGAATAAACACGTTTTAGGGTCCCTAGAATACGATTTTAATATTTTCGCGATGATGTCTGTGTGTGTGTGTGTTAGTGTGTGTGTGTGTTAGTGTGTGTGTGTGTTAGTGTGTTAGTGTGTGTGTGTGTTTGGATGGATGTTGTAGTAACGATAACTCAAAAACTACTGAATGAAAAAATTTGAAATTTTGCATACAGGATTCTGAGACCCTAGATTAGATCTGATTAGATTTTGGTGCCAATCGCACAACCGGAAGTGGCAGTTGTTATGGGTGATGACGCCATTATTATACAAAACGGCAATAAAGTTTTACACATATATTTTGTATACCCTACAGTTTATTTTCATCTCATTAAAATTTTCGAAACTTTTGCCATTGTTGCCAGATTTACAAAAAAATAATTTTTTTTCATACTTTTTTGTGTCAACCTGTAAATTTTTGATTCAAAAATGGCGAGAGGTCATGTGTTGGCCACATCAAATTTTTTTTATTACTGTTTTAATTATTCCACAGCTGTTGTATATGAAAAATTCAATTTTTTTAAATGGGAAACGTGGTGGGCCATTAGGTCATTAAGTTGGCGGTTTAATTATAAATCAAATGATATGCATAATGTAGGAATGGTTTTTAAAATACATTGTGAAATTAAAGAAAACAACAAAAATGGATGAACGACTGGATTCAAGTCGTAAAAGATCATGAAGGCCATGTTTATGCAGAATTCGTCTTCACATATAAATTATACGTAATTTGACTTATAGAATCTAAATATGTAAAAATATAATGGGTATTCTATTTAAAAATTCAGTTTTTACTCCAATTTCAAAGAAACCGGAAGTCAGCCCTTTTGGATTTTTATGTTACTTAATTCAAAATTAGGTCTAGAATGACCAGCCAAAATTTTAAAATAATCCGTTTATTCGTTCTGAAGATATGAAATTGGACCGGCCTTCTGAGGCACACGGTATAAAATTTTAGACATATAGGTACAAACCCAATAGACACCGGACACGGTGGCCAGGTTGGTTGAGGCATCGGCCTTTATACTTGGTCATTGTTCGGATCGTGGGTTCGAGTCCCATGAATCTCAAGTAGAATTAAAGTCAGATAAAGACTTTGGGCAAGTGCAAAAAGGTATTTGTGTCATGCGCAGTTTCATTCACGCCGGTAACCAGGCCGGATGAGATCGGATATCTCGTGGAATTGATGGGGGTTGGTGGCACAACTACACACTTGCTAGTCGGTAGATCACCTGAATGACAAAGGTATAGTCCTAGGTTTAGGGTGATTAAGGACCGTGGTTCGGAGTCCACGATAAGCTGTAGGTCCCGTCCAGATTAGCCCTGGTAGCAGAAAAGAGACGTTAAAATTAATAGTAAGCAAGCAACCCAATAAACACATGAACGTTTTTTTTAAATTAAAGAATAACCCATGACGTAATGTTAATTTTTCGGGCAAATGTCGCTCACTTCAACGTTAATTTTAACCAAATTCCCAACGTTTACTTGAGTATATTCAGCAACTAGATTTTAACGTTTACCATATCTTTTGCTTAGACTGGATTTAGTAACGTTATATAAACGTATAATAAAGGTATATTTTACGTATTGTATTTAGATGTTTTTACGTTGCCTAAACCATTTTTAAATGGTTGAATAAAACGTTTTTTATTGGTTATTTGTAACGTTATGTAAACGTTTATTGAAGGTTACATTTATCGGGCGGCTCGAGTTCCCGTCAGCATAACCCCTTTTATCTGGTCTTCAAATTTTATCCCTTAAAAGTGCACACGAGTTCCCGTAAGGGTTAAAATTTACCTATATTCCCAAACTCGAGTTCCCGTTACGGTCATTCAAATTAAAACTACTTAATTTCAAGTTTCATTATATTTATTCAAAACTATTATTAACTATATTATATTAAATTTATATGACACACATTTTATAAAATCATAGCGGCTAATATTTTTGCAATGATATGGTGCAATTTTGTCAGTGATGAAATTTTGACTTTGTACAACTTCTTTTTTGTGTGAAACTTTGTCTTTTATATTACTTTTTCCTTTTTTACTTGTTATCACACGAAGATCAATGGTAACAATACAAATACACAATTAATACTAAATGACCATGTAAACATATTTTATTTTATTAAGGAATTCAATTGGAAGTAGACCTTCCTTTTAACTGCTGATCGTCGGCAGGTACCTACCTACCTAATTAAATTGTTTACTTACGGCAACTCGAGTAGTGGATTATGTCAATCTTCAATTGCATGCCGGGAATTCCAGGAATAAGTTATGGTCAAAATTTTACTTGCCGGGAATTCGAGTGTCCTCACATTTTTACCTCTTTTGTTTAGGTTTTATTTACGTTGAATAACATATTTTTGGTAACGTAAATTAAACGTTTAAAGAGGTAACATTTTCAGGTGTCAAGACAAAGAGAGTAAGTTTTTGAAAACTATACTATACACCTAAACCATTAGTTTCATGTTTTATCCGTATAGGAATCATCACATCAGTTTCACTTTGTCAGAATTCATAGTTTCAAAAATCAACTCTGTATACCCCAACAATTTTTACGTAAATCAAAAATCACAGATAGTAACACCATCTATCGTATGTTAATGGGTACCACGGACACAGTCACTTATTGCAATACAATCCATAAAAGCGAACCGACTCGCTAGAAAAAACCTGAGGAGCAAAACATTATTTAAACAACGTCTAATAGTATACTATTATCAAATAACTAAAATAATGTTTGTTATTCAACCGAAAGAACACTATCTCTAGTTTATTGACAGAGTTATTTATTGAGTTGAAAAAACGTCAGGTGAGCTACGAATACTTACCCAACGTGAAATATACCTCAGAATCAGAAGGTTAAGATAACGATAGCATTTCAACCAAAAGCTCCCCATTTTTCATTGCTTATAAACGTTATTTAAAAAATTGAAAAACGTAAGCTGCAAAACGTTATTTGTACAACGTATAACAGTACCTTAATATGAGATAGTTGAAATAACTTCCTTCATTCGACTAAAATAACACTGTTACTAGTTTTTACAATACGTCCAATACAAAATCACAACTACGTACACATATCTACGTCGTAAAACAAATTAAAAGATATACGTCGAAGTTTCAACGTGTAACGTTAAAATAACTTTTAAACATTTTAAAAACGAGAATTTCACGTACGTGTGTTTATTGGGAAACATTGAGATCAAAACTATGGGAAATTAAACATATTAATCTAACAAGAACAACCAATTAAATGAGTTCTTTAAAACCACAAGTTTTTCAAAATTGCCATCGGACAAAGCATGTGTCCTTGGATTATTGATAATTGTGGAAAACGAAAGAAGCCGCTCTACAGGTGGTGATGAGGCTTGTGGAGTATTAAAATTTAAAAGCATTTTTTTATTGTCGGGTAATCCTCGATCATATTTAAATTGGTTAGCGAATCACTAATATACCTTAAATACTCTAATTCTGCTTGGTTTTTATTTAAATTTGCTTTTTGCGAAAAACTCAAATCTTTCTGAGGGAAACTAATTCCGGGAACGTTCTCAGGTGTTTCTCATAACTACGAGTAATAAATATTTTAAATGAAAAAATACTTATGTCACGAGTAGTTTTTTATCCGTAACCAAAATAATAATAAAATTCGAGTAATTGGATAGCCTTAATCACAATTTTCAGTGCTTTATAACAACCGAACCTGATCGATTTGTACACTAACGACTTTCACGACAAATACTAATGACGATTTACTTTATTCTCGCATATAACCATATTTTATTAAAACATGGACTCTGATCGTTATTCCCCCGAACCTTCAAATGAAAATAGTAAAAATATGGATACGAATTGAGACGAAATAAAATAAGAAATACAAGAAATAGAACAAAAAATGAATAAATTATTACAAAAAATAGATGAATTGAAATTATGCATACATAAAAAAATTGAAGAGACACAAAAAAGTTATAATTGAAAGAATTGTAGAAGTAGAAAAACTACAAGATGAAAATTTATCTATTTTTCAAACGAAAGAAAATGGTTTATTCAAAGATCAAAGCAGAATTAGAAAGTAAAAGTAGGAATATAAGATAATGCAAAAAGGATGGGAACTTTGGAGTATAAATGAACAAATACTCTAACTGAAATGAATGAAAGAGTACGAAATACACTAAAAGTAGAAACAAGAATAATAGAGAAAAACAAACAAATTATTGAAGAAAAAATGGAGAAGGTTACGAAGGAAATAATAGGAATTAGAAAAAAATAAGTATTTATAGAATATACAGGGTGGCTACTTTTTAATAGGGACAGTATTGCTATGTCGTAAACGGTAGATGCTAGAAAGACGGTTAAATGGGGAAAAATGTGCGAAATATAAAAGTAGACAAAACGATTTTTTGAAATATAAAATATTCCTTTTGGTTCCGGAGTTAAACGACAAAATCCGAATTTGTCGAAAATCGTTTTTTTGCCAAAGCTCTGTTATTATACAAAATTTGGGATAACTTTATTAAAAGTTTTTGTTGTATTCTAACATCGTTATAAACTGCCATAGTTAAATTTAAAATCTGACGTTTCGTCTCTTCGGGGCCACCATCAACTTTATATTTTTAAATACGGACCTGTCTATTTTATTTCATATTATTAAATCGCTTCGAATACTAAATTCAGCGATATATCATACTTCATTATTCCGTGACGTTTGGATCGGGGCCACCATCAACTTTATTTTTTAAATACGGACCTGTCTGTTTTATTTAATAGTACTAAATCGCTTTGACTACTACATTCATCGATAATAACACTTGATTATTCTGTGACGTTTTTCCCGATCAATGACATACGTGGTTTTACGTATTTTCTGAGGGGGAGACAACAATACACCTGCTAGTGATTCTTTACCTAGAACATTACTAAGATACAATAGCATTTGTTATTATAATATTTAATAAATAAATAATTACATAGAATTTCCTGATATCTGAATGTAGTATACTTCAAATCACAGCAATGAATTGAAATAAAATAGACAGGTCTGTATTTAAAAAATAAAATTGATGGTGGCCCCGAAGAGACAAAACGTCACGGAATAATCAAGTTTGATCGTTGAATTTAGTATTCGAAGCGATTTAATAATATTAAATAAAATAGACAGGTCCGTATTTAAAAAATAAAATTGATGGTGGCCCCGAAGAGACAAAACGTCACGGAATAATCAAGTTTGATCGTTGAATTTAGTATTCGAAGCGATTCAATAATATGAAATAAAAAGGACAGGTCCGTATTTAAAAAGATAAAGTTGATGGTGGCCCCGAAGAGGTGGTGGCCGTTAATAACGATGTTAGAATAGAACAAAAACTTTTAATACAGTTATCCCAAATTTTGTATAATAACAGAGCTTAGGCAAAAAAACGATTTTCGACCAATTCGGATTCTGTCGTTTAACACCGGAACCAATAGGAATATTTTAGATTTCAAAAAAACCTTTTGTCTATTTTTATATTTCGCACATTTTTTCCCGTTTAACAGTCTTTCTAGCGTCTACCGTTTACGAGCAATACTGTCCCTATTAAAAAGTAGCTACCCTGTATGTTCAGGAAGATGATAATAATAGTAAATCAAAAAAATAATCTAATGATAGTCCGACACTTTATGGAGTATCTGTTTGTTTATATCATCTGGTTTTATTGGTTGGTGAAGTATCGTATACCATATTTTTGACAAAGAAATCCGGAGAAGTTAGCGGACCATTAGTGAAGATATTTACTTGTTAGAAAAAACTGTGTATAAATATTTATATGATCTAATTTTGGAATGTGGAGAAATCCTTTTTCAGACCTGAAATTTAATTTTATAAAAATACGATTTTTTTACAGTTATTATTTATAAAGATAAATATTTACGTGGTAAAATAGGTGATAAAATATATATTTGCGCCGCAAATATTTGTGTTGGAAATTTTTATTGATGTGGAACCACCTTAAGGTGGTCTTTTTTAAAGGATATATTTTTTCGTTCAGCCAATCTGTTAAACACTAATGTACCTGTACCATGCATTTCCATCTCTGAGAGGCTCCCCATCACTGGGATTAACGAAAAATATCTATCAAAATAGATTCAACATCCTGGAGGAATTGATTTTGAAAGATGCAGAATCACAGCAGCTCCTAGTCTAAGTGATCTATCAGGAAATGGAGTTCTTGCGCCTTGATATACTTCAAAATCTATCATGAGACTGTCATTTGTCGTAGCTACAAACATCTTCAACCCTTGAGGGAGCGGTTTATTTTTAACAACTTGACGTAAGCCTTTCGGACATGTTCCGCAGAAAGGAATCATCTGTTCATCAATTGAATAATATCCAGGAAGTCTTAATAGTCCATCACAAACTTTTTTGACTCTCAATATAATTGGTTGTACTTTCCAGAGTATATTAGTTTCACCTTCCACTGCTATGTCTCTATCAACTACATGAAAAGTTGTACGCAAAGTCTTAAAACAATTTCCTATAATATGTTTGGTAATCATTTGTTGCATTTCTCTACGCCAATACATGTGTATTCTTGGGTAAGGGATGCATTACATTATTAAATGTACACCTACAAACTTCTTCAATTCTATGCTATGTGTTGAGAAGGTAGCCGGTTTTACGCATATAATAATTATTTGTGCAGTTAGTTGCTAGCTCAAAGAAGTCGTCATTTAAATAGTCCTCAAAATATTCCATACGATTTCTTATGGGTTGGGGATCATGTTTTGTGTAATCATGAGGTTTTTCTTGAAATATGGCTTGTTTCCTGACTCTTGACCGTTTTAGTTTTTTTTTAATTTTTGATACAGACGTTGTGCTAGTAGAAGCAACAGGTTCTTGCGGCAATAAAGTATCCTCATTTTTACTGTCACTGTCATAATTATGCGCTAAGGAGGGTTCAAAATGGTCGTCGTAATCCTCGTCTTCGGCTAGAGCTTCTATTTCAGAATCATGTCCGTCCTTCAGCAATTCAAGTGCTAATTCAGTTGTAAGTGGTACACCTGGTAACAAAAAAAACCTATTGGAGACTACATAAATTATAAAATAAAATTTCATGTGTCTGAATTTGAAAATGAAAAACATTTTTAAGGCGAAATGTCACGATCGTGCGCTTATAAAATAATGCAGCCATATTTCCACAAAACGAACGTTAATCTATTAAAATCTTGTAACAACATATTATCTGATAACTAATTAATAAAACAAATTCAATAGTTTTATTAATTTCAAATGAAAACACAAATAAATTTTGTACTTAAATTTACCGGCTCTCTCGTTAAAATACACAGCCATCTTTGGCATAAAATTGATGCATATTGAAACTATAAATGTTGAAATATTTTTCTCTACGCGTATAATACGGAGATAACCTTGATTTTTCTTGTTAAAGATGAACGCACGCTCGTGTCGGGGAGTAATAAAAGGGTTATTACATCCACATCTGCCTTATATCCAAAACCACTTCATTTAGGTGTTATAATAGGTTGTCGTGCAAGAAACCTTAAACATGGACCGCTAATATAACATCTGTTAAAAATCTTCCCACTATATTACCAACTCATATTCTTTAATGAAAAACTTTTCATCTTCACCAAACTCGAGTGACCACATACAAAAAACAATTCGCCAACGATAATCGCCTTCATATAACTTTTAATGGAATTAGATATGGTACTGGTAAAAAATATATTTTAGAAGAATTGTTAAATTACTGCTGCTTCTTTTCACTCATTTCACGTTTCTGCTATATTAATAACCATATTATTATGACAAAATGTCTCTTTATGGATGTGGATTACAATAAAATGATAATTTGATATAATTAATTATACAACTCTACATTATAAACAGTAAATGAAATTCTATCCCATTATGAGAGATGCCTATAAAGTTTTTCCTATGACCACTTATGGAAATGATAGTTTGCACAATCATATACTGAAATTTTATATCACACGTGTATTGAAAATTAAAAAAACATCAAGTAAAAATTTTCAGCACACGTGCTGATATACTTTTCAACACACGTGTGATATACTTTTCAGTACCTGTGTGATATTGTTTAATTTACTTTATTTGAAAATAACGTTTTTTTGAAGGATTTTTTACGTGGTTATGGGAAAAATAACTTATTAGAAGGTGTATTCCGTTATTCGTGCGGAATATATCACTTTCCAAACTCGTTATATAATATAATATTACGTACCTTTTCTGTTGACACGGAAGTATCACATCTTTTCACTGATAATTAATTATAGAAGTTAATTAATTATTATTATTATAAATAATAACTCTGGAATTTTTCTAATTTATTGGCTTATTCTGGATTTTTTGTTTGTAACCAAACTGACTATTTTTAAAATGTTTTAACTTCTAATTTTTCCAAAACAAAGGCCTGGCAGTTCGTCACTTGGTTTTCAGGGAGGTTTCATTGTTTATACCAGAAAACTGCTAAAAACTGGCAAGCCCCGCTGAGAACCAGCTTTGTGTCCCAATATACAGTAGAAATAATCTCCAACGTTAAAATTTACCGCCATAATTTAAATTGGTAGTGTCCTGACACTCGACATTTGTGAGTGGTGGGAAAAAGTTTCTTTAGGTTAGTTAAGTAATGGCCACATGTGGTCAGGGGAATAGTCGATTGTCACATTTTTTATGTGCGACCAAATTCACATTCGTGAAAAAAGTATCACTTTACACACTTGTTGCATAAATAACTATTTTACATCAGTCGAAAATTTTCAGTTTCTTTTTGCTTAGGATATGTTTTCATTTTGCATATTTTTTTTTAAGAATCAATTATGTACCAGGTATAAAACAATGAATGGTTCCCGTTTAAGGATCTATTTATAATGGGAAATTAACGTCACTTTGATGTCATTTTAAGGTCACTTTAACGGTAATTCAATTTATACTTTTTGCTGGTACTATAATATTTACGAAATTTGCTGTCATAACAAATGTATAATTTCACTTTTACTTGGACTGTTTATAGTATAATTCTTTTTATGTTGCTGTAATTTTAATTGAAAGTCATTCAACATTTGTGAAAAGTAAAATAAAGTAAATTCCTTACTTCGAATATGATTACTAAAGTCAGAATTAAGGATGTATTTTCGAACTCAGAGGATAAAGTAGCAATTGAGAATCAATTGATAACGATTATTGAAAATTATATACACATTTGGGATACTAAAAATCAAGACAATAAAAGTGACTAGGAGAAATTGCTGTGAACCGTTAGGTGGCGTAACTACAAAAATAATATATTTTTTTATATAGATTCAGGGTATATATCGCAGCATTTTTAAGAACAAAACTATTATACTTATAATGCAACCCAAATAGTTTTGAAATTATAAAGAATGAAAATCGCATTTGTTCAATGGTATAGTGACAGATTGTTCATACTATTAGTAAGAAAATATATGAAGAAATTTCCCCTATTTCTTTGAAGTATTGTAGCATGACCAGTAAAAACTTATTTTTTCGTTATAGAATTTATTAACATTTCAAAGTGACATTATCAAAAAATATATAAACATCATTCATTTTTAAACATAAAAAAAACTTTTTTTAACATTTTTTTGCTATGGAAACTTTCAGCTGGATTTGATTCGGTTAGAATTGCAGATTAAATCGAAATTTTAACAACATATTTTTGAATGGTCTAATTTGAATAAGTATGAACTTAAAACATTGTATTGATTGTTTTCTTAGTGGTAAGTAGATCGATTTCCAGACATTCAAACTAGCTTCAATTACATTATCTTTTATCGGTTGATCGTGCAGTGTATGTGTTCAGCACCGGCCCCAACCAATTTTTAATGAACAAAAAATCCCCAACCGAATCAAATTTTTGGAAAAGCAAAAAGATGTCTTACATTTCGAAAACTATCTCATAAAAAAATTGTACAAAAAAACAAAAAAAAAGTTTTATAAAACTTAAACTAAAAGCGGGTTGAAAATAATTCATTAATGTAAAAAATAGTGACATAATAGTATTTTTTCAACTACTGGTTTTAAAACATGTCATTTTTTATGCTGTATTCGAGTTGAGAAGATAAATTTCTCCACGACCATTACTTAATGTATGAATTCCGAAATCATTTTTAATAATATAATGTAAACATTCACCCTCTAGAGTCTGAATATTT
This sequence comes from Neocrepidodera transversa, assembly GCA_963243735.1. NCBI lineage: Eukaryota > Metazoa > Arthropoda > Insecta > Coleoptera > Chrysomelidae > Neocrepidodera > Neocrepidodera transversa. Next base: position 22,283,177 of record OY725347.1, on the reverse strand, counting down.
ATTCTAAAACACTTGTTTCTTATGTATTTTGCATGTATTTTCATTCTTTATCAAGGTAAAGAACTTGATTGAAAAACCACGGAATTTGTCTTTAAATTCTCTAACAATATTTTATAAGCACTACTATTTATCGGATAGTTTAATTTCTATTGTGATACTTTTCTTTGTTTCACTGATTATATTACTCCTAATGTAATAATGTCCTATATTGTTACTTGATTAATAATGGATAATCATTCACCATATATTAGCTTTGTTCGCGGGTCTGATTCTGAACCGATTCAGAACTAATTCATAACTGACGTAGAGCGCATGCCTAGTTATGAACCGATTCCAGATTTTGTTTTACCGCGAACGATTTCAGAACCAACGAAAACTTCGAATGTCAAACGACAGACGATTGTCGTTTTCGGTTCTTATTTTTGATAAATAAATAATAATATTAATTAATTTACTTTTGTATTAACAACAAACATGTCTAAAAGAATCCGATTTTTTGGTCTTTTCAACCAACTTAAAGAAGGAAGGGTTATAAGTGGACTCACCAGAATACTTTAATTTTTCTAAAGCTGTATAAAAATTTCTAAAAATAGTCGTATTAATAAAAAAAACATTATTAAATATGTACAATTTGCTATAATTTATTGGATTATTAAAACAAAAATCGATAAATAAAAACATCTGACAATTAAGTCGATATTGCGCATGAGCAGTAGAACCGAACTTTCAGTACTAACAAAAATTCAAGGACCGCTAGAATCGATTCTGAATCAATAATGAACCAGTTCGATACGATCCGCGAACGGGGAGCTGTTATTAAAAATTCAGAATTTTTTACCCGCGAACACTGATTGTTAGACTGCGCATGCGAGTAGTCCTTGAACTGGTTCGGAATTGCACCCGCGAACAAAGCTAATGACTAAAGCCGGAGTCTCATGCGTCCGTTTTCCGTCGATCCGATATCCGATAAAAATTGAATTTCGGATAAAAATAAAATCCAAGTCTCATTTATCCGAAAATCGTTCCCGAAAAGGACCCAATTGACAGTTGTATTTGAGGTTATAATACACACAATAATTTATTTATTTGTTTGTAATTGTAATCACGTTCACAATATATCTTATTTAATCTAGGACCAATGATTTTTAGCAAATTTTGGATGTATTGCTACACATTCTTAGGTAGTTATAATACTTCTCGTGATCGGTCAGTCTCATTGCTTGTAACAAGTTGTGGAAAGTTTTTCAATATTTAACCAAATCCCTGACCCAAAATCTTTTTGTTTTTTTTCTGTTTTTACTTTTATTTGTCCACAAAAGCGACAAAAGCAAGATATTATTGATTCGATGCTTTATTTGAATTTGGACGACGAATGTTAAAACGCAAACCGATTAATTATTTTATTAGTTTATTGTTTTGTTTACTTTCACCAGTCAGACAGTCAAAAAGTGAGGTTAAAAACGATCCGAAAACGGAAAAAGTTAAAATTAGTTTAACTTTGTCCGACGTCGGAAAAAAGTTAAAAATATTCGGATAAAAAAAGGCGGGAAATTTTTCAACCAATAGGAGCTCCGTCGTACCATCGGACGGTCGGAAAACGAACGCATGAGACTCCGGCTTAATAACTGATAATCACACTTGGTACTTTTAATGTTAAAAATCAAGTAGATATTCTGTCATATTTGTCATTGCTTTTGTACTGTAAATGTAAATTATTGAGCTGTCAAATTTTTAAAATATCATTAATTAGTGCTATAATCTATTGAATACAACTCGTGGTATCGTGTCTATCGATAATCCCATAAGTTATTCCACGAAACGTGTTGTCAAATATTAATTGTACGAGTCCGCAGGATGAGTGAAATTATAATTTGACAACACGTTTCGTGGAATAACTTATGGGATTATCGATAGTCAAGATGCCACTCGTTGTATTATATATGATAATGCAACTTTTTTGTCGAAATTGTTAGGTAATATTATATTTGTTTTGATGATATTAAAACGAATTTACAAAAGAACTACGACAGGGCCGTAATTCAAAGATATTGTCACTGATGATGTTAGTTATTTCAAATAAAACGTCATTAAAATGACAAGTGTGATATATCACTAAATTTGAATTTTACCAGTTTGTAATAAAAGAAACAGGTCCATCTTAAAGAAAAATAATTGTGAAACGTTAAGACACTATAAACGTTGTAGTAAAGATTTATTGGTACATTTTCATAGATAGCAAATTTCAGATTCAATAAAACTTTCCCTTTATGTTTTTTGATATTTTTTTTAAATAAAAATTATAGGAAAAAAACAAAAGATTATCCAAAGCTCAAATGTGGTAAATTATTCAATGAATAATACAAAAAATCTAAGTCATACCATATAAATTTAATGTTCAATTAAACCAGATTTAATCTGGTTCAATTAAAACAGATTTAATCTGGTTTAATTGAACATTAAATTTATGTGGTATGCCCTCAAAATTTTAGCCTTGTGGGAGTAGGTTATGAATTACTATCCTTTTGGTAACTTTGCTATCATCTGGCACATACTGGCAACCCTCAAAATAGGTTGTCAATGTTTTTTTACACAATTTATGTAAATTACAACATATAAAAATTGTAGCCTCGTGGGAATAAATTAAAAAAATTTTTTTTTGACATTTTCAACTACAACTGCAAAATGCCTTACACCCAGTACCATAATTAATATAAAGTATACTTTAAGGGTAAAAGGTCCCTTTTACCTATAAAACCCGTACCATAATACAACTTTAAAGGAGGATTAAGCCAAAAGCCGCCTTTATTGTAAAGTCCCAATTTTGACACTTTTGCGTGGTTAAAGTAAGCTTTATTTTGAAACATAACCTACAAATCTTTAAAGGTTATTAATTTTACACCGTCCACACGTGCTTTACTTTGATTACAAAGGGAGATTACGTATTCGATTCAAGTAGTAGTTCGAGCTCTTCTGAAGACTAAGAAAATATCGTAGTGAGAAGAGCAAAAATATATAGACAGCGATTAACTCTTTTTACGCTTTCTCTTTTGCTCTGACATAATTTAAAAAAGCTGACGATATTTTAAAACAATTTAAAAAATATTTCGGCAAACACAAATCAACAGTCAACACGCGCTAGTAAATAAACCCAAACAAGTTAGGTTAAGTCGAAAAAATTCTGTCAAAATAACGTCACTTATATCATGAAACACCATTTCCAGTGCAGCCAACACAACAATATTTAATTAAAGTGTCCTTTACCTAACAGGCGATTAAATTTGCATTATGATACAGACCAGACTTTTAGGTTAGTAAAAGTCCACTTTAACCACAAAGTGTACTTTACTTAAAGGACCATTTTGTCGATATTTATGGTACTGGCTGTTATAGAACGGTACTTTCTTAATTGACTGAATAAATCATTATTTAATAGTATATTATATACCAAGGGACTAAAGTGCATCTTTTAATTCCGAGGGTGAAAATTGTTCCAAATTCCCAATTCTAGGTAATCATGTTGGATATTAAATTATGTATTTTCTAAAAAATACCTGCTCTTTATCAATATCAAAATATTTATTACATAACCTTAAACTTTTTCAAATGAAAATATATCTGATAAAGAATTAATTACCTCTATTTCATTTGATTAGGTCGAAAATTCACTTTAAATTATAGGAATTCTATAGAAAGTGCTGTCGAATTTTTTATAAAAATTAAAAAAAAAATCTTTTGACAAACGCAATGACAGATGCGTGTGAATACATTGAAAGATTTCCTAAGATCGCCTACCTCTTAATTCACGTTTAGTCTTCAATTGTATTTATTATCTACTCCTAGTAGATAATCAAAAATTATCTACTTGTAGGAGAGAACACAGCATCAATAATGACATGGAAAAATTTATATATTGTTTGATCTGTTTGGTAATTCATAAAAAAACACTATTAATTCTAGAATTTGGTCTAGGAACTCTAAAATTTAGTGATGATACAATTTTATCACATTTGAAAATAAAATTAACAATTTTATATAAAAACACAACAGAATACATTGATCGGCGACCGATTAAACCACAACTATTAAAACGGGTATAAAAGTGTTCTTGAGGTGTGCCTTTGATAGGAAAAAGACCGTCTAAAATATATGAAGCCGACTTAAAGTATCTTCTTTGCACTCGTTCTAGAGCTGAAATATGAGTATTATAATTCGGCCTCCAAACGACACAAGCATATTCTAATTGAGATAGTACAAATGCCGAAAAAAGAGATTCAATGTAATAATATTTCTGAAATATTTCGCATTTCTAACAATAAACCCTAAAGACCGATATGCTGATGACACTATTTTTTGAATATGAGGAACAAAAGATAGCTTTTGATTAAAGTAAACGCCCAGATCTTTTAGAGTATCTGGTCTATTGAGAAAAATAATTAAGGTTACGCTGAAGCTTTAAGCAAATTGTTTAGTTGTGCCAAAATAAAACCATAAGGGGTTCTTAAATGTGCAAGCGTTTCATTAAAGGCTTAAAGGCTTTCAGGTATTTCCTGGATAATAGTATATTATACACCACAGTAGAGAAGATTTTTCTCAGCCTCGCAACTTATTATCTCTCGATGTTTCGCATCTCGGTATAATAATAATGCTCGGCTGAGAAAAATCTTCTCTACCGTGGTTTATACACTATTTTTTTCACTGCTAGAACATTTAATCCTTTTTACAATGATATTTTTTTGGGTATATATTTGATAAGAATTTAATGGAAAAGAAGCAGTTTGTGAAAACAATTGAACGGGGAATATTCAATAAATTAAATTGACATTTCATTATATTAATTGCACTGTGAATTTCAAAACTTTCAAACAGCGATGAAGACATGAAGTATTTCTTTAATATGACACTTAGAATTGAAAAACTATTAAATTGATTTTTAGGATACTTTTAGAATAGGTATTATTACATAAATAGCACGAATCTATATAAAAATATTTATTTCATAACCTTAAACTTTTTCAAAACAAACTATATTTGATAAAGAATTACTTACCTCTATTTCATTTGATTAAGTCGAAAATTCACTTTATTTATAGGAATTCAATGGAAAGTGCTTATTTGCTGTCAAATTTTGACAGATTTCCTAAGATCGCCTACCTGTGACATCACGTTTAGTCTTCAGTTGTTTTCATTATCTACTACTAGTAGATAATCAAAAATTATTTACTTGTAGGAGAGAAATTTAACTTCTCGACTCGAACACAGCATAAATAATGACATCTTCTAATAATACTAGTAGTGGAAAAAAACACCTTAATCGGGCTGCAAGCTTATTTAATTAACTTAACTTTAGTTTTACCATAATAAAAACATGATAGGCCCTTAAATGTATAAGTAGCACATTGCCTTTAATAATTTTTAAAGTGTTTTATTGCCACCAAAGCACCATTACATATTTAAAAGGAAATTAATATTGGCAAACATTTTTTAATATCGCTATATTGTATTTTATTTTTCCTACAATAATTGGTATCCATTTCGGTTGTCCCTTAATTGACTACGGGTCGCAACTCAAATTACATATTTTATATACGGGACTGCCTGCCCTGTCTTTGGGTCGGCTCTGCATGTGGTTAACCAATATTGACTTAACTGAAATTTCGAACCTCAAGGTAGTAAAGTAAATGAGTATTGTTATCGCATGAAAGCAGGAATGCTATTTGTACATTTTCAGCTGTTTGCAGTATTTATTTATTTTTTATTACATTTGATTTATTTCAGAATTTAACACATATATTTGAAACAAATTGATTTTGTTCGAAAATATGCAATCACTGCAACTCTTTTATATTAGTTTAAAGTGAATATTTTTAAGGTTATCAAATTTTCGCACTTTTTGAAATAAATTGTTGTAAAAATGGCAAAGAAAATTGATATAGCTTCCAGGTTTGGGAGAAATAATATATTTTATTTAAAACATGAAAATACGCGTTACCTATTCAAAAATGACTTTAATGAACATAATATTAGTAATTTTCCACATTTTATAATCAGAAAAGTCGTATCCTACTAATACTACAGAGGACTCAAATGAATCCGTGCTTAAAAATTTAGAAAAAAATATGTAGATACTGCATGAATTTTTAAGATCTTTTAACTATGATCAAAAACAAAATGAGCTGCATAATTATAAAACAATTAAAAGTATTTAAGTAGAGTAAATATTTCCGAAATGATGTAACCCTTTAGGAATAAGAGAAAAATATCAGTAGCCGTAAAAACTTTTATTATCGGTAAAAGGTAGAGATTTGGGTTAACAAGTCGAGTTCGACATATCAAGACCCGATTTCATATAAAATACATGAAGGTTTTTTTTTAGAACTTTTACATAAAACCGAGCTCGGAGTCTAGACTTCTTATAGCAGGCGCCGATCGGCCTCTCTTATTAGCCCATTAAATTTTATGTGAAATAAAACTAGGAGAAGAAGGAGAAAACTAGATGAGGAAATTACGAAAGCAAGTAAATAATTTCTAATAGGGGCGAGGATTCGTCATCCTGATTGTTCTGCGCAAGTTACGACCCTAGTCTAGCACCAGTACGGGGGTAGAGAAATAAATATAGAACTAACGGGCGGAAAATCCACTTGGGGTTGGAGATCACGCTGGACAAAACTACGTTCTAGATAGTCGTGCCCACTCAGTGACGTATCAACTAAATTTTAACTAGAACGAAAAATACGTTGATGTTAAATACATAAATTAAATAAAATATAATATTTTTAAACAATTTAGAAAAATTGAAAATGAGTAAAAATATTAAAAAGTAACAAAACAATAAATAATATTTTGAAGAAAAAAATTATAATAGTCATTAAAAAAGAGGGAAAGGGAAATTATTTTTCTATATGTTGATTTTGATTTGAAATTTTACTATTACTTAAATAACATCTCCGATTTGTCAGCTTTTATCATTGACTTTTTAAGTAAACTTTTAATGAATTTGTCAGAACAAATAATTAACAAATAATTAACTAAGGCTATCTGATTATGGGATTAAGTAAAAAAAAATTAAGATTGAAAAATAAAGAGGAGTAATCCCACCCAACTTTCCGAACTCTCCTAGTAAAGTAATTGTTTAATCAATTATTCATTTGATAAAAGACCTTTTTTAATTCAGCGTATTTCTTTTTTGAAATTATATTTACAATTTTCTTTAAAAAAAGGCGCAAAAGTCTTTATATATTTTTTCACGTACTGTCGCAGCAAAACTAAGTGGAATTCTACAAAAAAGTAAAGACGAAATTTGTAGGAAATTTTATGTTCTACACTTTTCGTTAACTCTAATTTTCTATTAAAGTGTATAATTTTCGCTTATAATCTAAAAAAGTCGGTTGTGTCACCCCAAAACTTTACCGACGACTATTCAGAGACGAATATTTTTAGTCATGTTGCAAGTCAAATTCGGTAAATTCTGTCAGTTTTTGACAGTGACACTTTCGTTTGACACATGTCGTACAAAAACTAATAGATTCTTCCGATGGAAAACCCAAACCCATATACCAAATTTCAGCTCAATCGGATTAAACGTGTGGCCTCTATCATGGAAGCATACACATAGACAAATACACAGACAGACAGACTAAATAGTCTTAATTGTCTCAGGGGATCTTAAACTGTATATTTCCATCTTTCTCAAAAAACTTTTTTAGCTCGTTCACAATACATTTTTTCCACAGTCGAATTTGAAAAAACATCAAGACTGCATTTTTTCAACAAAAATTTTAAAAACCAGCAGAAGCAAGAATGCGTTTTATTGCATACGAATTTGAAAAAATAGAAATAAAATACACATTTTTCCACAAAAAAACTAGAAAAAAATTCAAAAGTGTTTTTTCACAGACGAATGTGGAAAAAAGCGAAAATGCATTTTTTCACATATACATTGGTATAAAAGCAAAGAATGCATAAAAAACCTGAAGAAAAAAACAGCAAAAATGCGTTATTTCACACATACATTTGGAAAAAAGCAAGAATGAATTTTCTACCCAAAAATTGGAAAAAACAGCATACTTTTTTTACAAAAATTTGGAAAAAAAACAAAAATACAATTTTCGTTATTCAAATTTGAAAAAATGCAAAGTGCAGTGCAAAAGAGAAAGTAAGCATCTTTTGGTTAAAAAATTAAAAAACTGATTTAGAGAATAACTTATATTTCAGTTTAAAATATCCTTCTTACAACAACTAAACATCAGCATGACAGGAAAATATCTGGTCTTAATATAGAATCTTCTACTAAGTATTTGGACAAGAAAATCGAAATGCTGGAAAAGGAAGTAAGACATGATCTGATAATACAGAATGTATCAAATGATGAACATGGTAAAGAGTCTAAAATTATTTATAATATTAAGAACTGAGGATTACTAATTCACACCGAAATGAATTCAGACGAATAGAAAAACCAGGAGAAGTCAAACCAATGCAAAAAAATAAAGCAGTCTATAGACACAAATATGTTGATTAACGAATAATATTTTTCCAATTTCGTTGAGAGGAGCGTGCGGGAATATCGACTACTTAAGAAAATCTTATAACTCCTTGTATGAATATAGCACAAAAATATTCAAAAACGTATAGATTCCTAGAAAATATATTGTTGCAAATTTGTCCCAAGTTCGATATTTTTTGTTAAATCAGGTAAAGCCAAAACCAAAAAAGAGTCGGGAAAAATTAACCAGTCAGGTAAAATCGATCAATTGGGTAATATTGACTAACGCAACAGATTAATGTTCAATTATTTATATTGAACGTAAACATTTTTAGTAAGAAACAGTAAGATGTTTAACATTGTTGGCTCCAAATTCACCACAAATGCAACAGAGGTCGTTATTTATTTTCTTTATTTTCCACTATATAAGTTGCCTGTTGTATCATTTTTTTTAAGGGAACAAATATTTTTTGCTTAACTTTTAATATCTTTTATTTTATTCTTTTTCTTTCCAGCTTTTACTTCTAGTTGCTCCTTCATAGGTGTTGCTGTTAATTCTGCAGAATGCTGATTTTTTCTTTGTGATGTTTTTTGTTATAATTTTGGTGCTAGGCATATATCTTAAAAGGACGCATTCAGAAATTTTTCTATTATAGTAATAGTTTTATCTTCATCATCAGTTATATCATTCTAGCAAATTTCTTCTAGACTGAAGGTGGAGTTATAAGATTCAGAATCCAAGGTAAGAATAGACTTCCTATTTTTTTTGGTACCTATTTTACTTGGGTATGGTTGGGGTGACGTTTCTATATCCTGACGAAGGGAACTTCTCTTATGATTCTTAGCGGGTGGTTCATTTTATTTTATTGTAGGAGTATGTGTTCCATGTCGAGGATTCTGCTCAAGTACAACTTGTTGTTCCATGTTATTCTCAACTGGGCTTACTGATTCTTCTTCTTTGAATATATCCATATCAATTAGAAATATTCCAGTTGTTTTAAAACCATTCACACTTTTTTGATAATAGCTGCCCTGTTATAAGTCTGTTTTTTTCGTATGTATTTGTCACATTCTTGGTGGTATATGATCGATATTCCCCCACGCTCCCTTAGTGATTAAAAGATTTTTTTAGTGATTAATAGAAGTCAATTGACATTCACATTCAGGTTCGTGATTAACTGTAGCACTTGTACTAAAAATAACTATTGAAGGCGGATTAAGATAAGAGAATGGCCTAATTTCAAAAAAAAAAATTGAAGAGAAATAGCACACCTAGATGGTTGGTGAATATTATGATCGAAGAGGAATAAATATAAGATCTGCTAGGCAACTCTTACAAGAAAGAAATCGACTATTACAAATAAAATAAAAGTCTCACAATACCGACAGTGGCAACAAATAAAGTTAAATGAGTGAGCTAGTAACATATAAGCAAGAAAGTTGAGGTATTTGTACCAATGTTAATGGCACTGGCCAAAGAAAGTTGAGATATGAATCAAAACAATATCAAAGGATGGAAAAGTTACAAAAGAGTATCCTTAGGGTGGAATTTAAGAGAGACGAAAGATGAGAGGACCCTATAAAGTCCAATGAATACAATGAAAAGATTCATCATAGACTGTTAGCGTTTCAAGAAACAATAAAAAAACATCATAAAGTAGATCACATAGAATGATACACAATGTACAATACAGAAATGATTGGAATGGAATATCAGATGAGTGAGCATATTTTACCAAAATTCCCGCAAAAATGTGCTGGATTGGACTATGACAAAAATACAAAAAAATAGTACCGGCACATGCCCCAACCGAAGACAAAAAGGATAATTAAAAATAACTTTTACGAAGAGATAGAACGGAAAATTGAGAAAAATTCCAAATAGAACCTTTTGGCAATAAAGAAAAAAGCAATCATCTTCAGTCTAACGAAAATAGTAAAAACTTAAATTTGCAGCCGAGATGAATTTGCAAATTGTTACTAGTACCTTCGATAGTAGAAAATCATTAAAACGACGCAAAATATCTCCTGATGTACGATTTATAAGATTCACCATATTTGAATAAAACAAAATCTTTCTGGAACAGTTAAAAAAATCAGCTGTGTTACCCCAGAACTTTCCCGGCTCGACTATAGAGAATAGAATGTGAATACGTCTACCCAATTGATATTTTAATGTTGATAATGACATAATCTGACGCATGCGTACATTATACAATAGCACATTGCTACAATTAAGGATCTCCTAAAATCGTGGGTGAAAACTATTTTGAGTTTGATACAAAAGTTGTAGGAAATTTTATGCTCTACAACTTTGCACTAGAACAGTGTGCACTAAAGCCCATTGTTTGCCTTGAAAATAAAAAAAAAATAGAAAAAACCTAAATGTGTATATTTTTCGCCCTCTAGCGGCGAAACTATGGCGAATCCGAAAAAAAGTTAAATATAAAAGTCAAAGGAAATTTGGTGATCTACAACTTTGCACTAGAAAATTTTGCACTAAAGTGCATTGTTTGCCCTAAAAATTTGGAATAACTGCGAAAATCCAACATACATATTTTTTGAGCGCCATCTAGTGGCGCAACTATTGGAAATTATGGAAAGAGTAAAATATAAATATTATAGAAAATTTTATGCTCTAAAACTTTGCACCAGAATATTTTGCACTAAAGTGTATGGTTTGTCCTTAAAATTTAAAAAACATGTGTATTAAATCAATGTCGGTCTTGAGGACCTTCTACTGTACAAATTTAAACCAAAAACTAATGGTCGCATTCGAGGCACACACTGACCCTTCATACCAAATTTTAGCTTGATTGGTCAATCGGTTCGGCAGTTATCGTGGAATATTACAGACAGACACACAGACAAACAGGCAGACCATACTCTGGAAATGGTTTCAATCTTCTTGGGGGACCTCAATTTGGATATTTCCAACGATATCTTAATTTTTTTTTGTTCGTTCACTATACTTTCCCTTTGATGGGACCGGGACAGTAAAAATTAGAACTTACACCGGCGCAGACGTAGGGTTAGATTATTTTTCAATATGAATGCTAATCAGGAATAATTCAATAAAAGGAAAAATATAATCCACATTGATCCAGACTTACACCAAGATTCTGAAAAATTAATGACAAGATGGTGAGTGCTGATATTACAGAAAAGTAGCCCCATATTAAGACAGCTTAGAATTATATATGAACAAGTCAAAATAGTACTGAAAGAGAGAAAAGGATCATAAAGAGTGATATAAAAAAGTCTGAAATTATTGTTAAAAATTAAGAAAAAAGAGAAACTGGAAATTCTACGAAAAAAACAAAAAAATAATAAACTTAGCAATTAAAAATTAAAGAAAAAAAAATATTGAAGTTAAACAGAATGATAAGAACAAGGAGAGAAGATAGACATTAAAATGGTAGATATATAATAATTTTTACAAAAATTATAATAACTACAATAATCTAGACGTAATATTAACCAATAATTGTCATGAAGAAATGATAATTGGGCAAATTGGCCTAACAAAAATGATAAAATCCAAAACCATTTCAATTTCAACGAAAACAAAGTAGGACTTTATTAAAAGCTTTTGTTGTGTATATTTAATACTTTTCAGCTAATTACGTGTAGTATTTTATTTTAAAAAAGATTTATTTGTATGCAAAATCGTTTTTATCAAGCAGTTGTCAAATATTTTAAGGTAAGTGTCAAAAATGGAGTTCGTCATTTATAAATGTTATTTTACTTTTTCACTTCACACAGTTTTGACTATAGCACACTGGTTATCCTCTTTTATTTAATCAAAACCAACCGTCGGTAAGCTTTCTTTATCGTGACTCGGATTGAAAACTTTGTCCGTCAAATTAAACTGCTTCGACTGATTCAATGACAATGAAAATTTTACTGCACCTGGCTAATCACATAAACAGGGTTATGACGAATGCGAGTTTTTAAAATTTGACTTAGTTTAAACCGCAAAAAATTGAAATCTAATCAATATCGAAAACAATTAATTATGCCCAAGCAAAAAAAACAAAGCTTGACTATTAAATAAATGAAGCTCTTCGAAACAAAGAAATTAGTAAAAAAATTTCCCCACCATTCACTAGAGCCGAGCGCAGCGAGGTTCGGAGCAACCGACTCAATCAAACAAACTTTTTACTAATTTATTTGTTTCCAAGAGTTTCATTTATTTAATATTCAATCTTTGTTTTTTTCTTTATTCAAAATATATTGGTTTCCATTGGTGTAATTAAGATAATAATTGCTCGGTTCTTAAGATTACAGTATGCGCAAATCTGATTTCATCCAAATTAATTCTAAAGATTCAAGAATAAAACTTTGATGAACAAACAAACACACAATTTATTTTATTTTGGTAAATGCCCATAAGAAAAATATGAGACAAGTAGGCAAGACACAAAAATTAAATGTAACTTATAAACCTAATAATCACAAAGAAAATGACGTCCACTTTTATGTTTTACTGCATTTAAGAAAAAATAGTAATTTTAATAAATAATAATAGTTTGTTTCAAAACCAGTTTTATTTTCCAGAATATCAAAATAATTTATATAGGACATAAATATTTTTATTTTTATAATTCCTCTTAAAGGACTTCTGTGAGTTCTGGGACATCTTATGTACTCTACACAGATGATTCAAAGATCCCAAGTGGAGATATCACAGTAAGTATCGGCAAGTATGATACCATTTTTCAGGCGGAGGTCTTCGTGATAGAATTGTGTGTAAGAGAGTTGCCAAACCATCCTCTTATCAACAAAAGTATTTACATTTTGTCAGACAGCCAGGCAGCTTTAGAAGTACTGAGCTCCAAACGTCTAGATTCGAAGCTGGTACGGAACTGCATCTAATCCTTGGATCGCATTGCTACCAGAAACACAGTAACCCTAGTCTGGGTACCTGGATACGAAGGGGTAGAGGGCAACAACAAAGCCAACACTCTTGCGAGAAAAGGTACAGAATCCGAGTTCATTGGACTTACCTGTGGAAATGGGCCGAGAGGAAAACTGTATAGCACTTGGAAGTTATTACTGGGTTAGCTCACTCTAAGGCGTTTGTAATCAAACCCTCAGGTAGCACCCCATCGCAGATCCTAGAATAGACTAGAAGTGATCTACCCATCCTAATTGAACTGCTTATAGGGTACTGTCACATGCGATAACATTTTAACAAACTCTGTCTGAGTCGAACATCAGACTGTCGCTTCTGCCGTGTGGAAAATGAAATGACAGAGCATATTCTATGCTTCTGTCCTGCTCTGAAAATGAATAGACTTCGTACGATAAGGTTCACCTAAATGAAACCATAGACCTCTTAAGAAGGTGTGGATTGTATGGGGAATCATAGCCCATAAGGGTGAGCTAAAATAGGTCTTTTCCGGTCCGCAGTGGGGGTGGGGGCGAGCTAACCCTCCACTCACACCGAACTTATCCTATCCTATAATTCCTCTTACCGAAAATTTTTTTTTTCTGGTACTTTTCACGTAGTTTTTCCAATGTGATTGAAGATCTAAAAAAAATCTTCTTTGGTTATACTTGAATAAATGTAACGTAATTGTAGAACGGCAATATGTATTATGACAAAAACTGTAGGTAATGGAATTTTAAATATAACTAAAAAAAATTACTAAATGCCTCTACTTTATGTATATTTACTATCTTATCGAAAGCTTTCGATACTATCAATCACCGGTTACTTCCATTAGATTCATTCCTGTCAATTGCATAATTTTATTTTTATAATGCAACTACTAAGATAGACTTTCAAACCCAAACAGTTAATGAAAATTTTTCGAATATAAAGAAAATTGCAAGTTATTAACTATAAATTAAGAAAAACGCAATACTTGACCCACCCTTTACCCCTTTTAGGCTGATATGACGTCATACTTGGTAATAAAGTGAAGGGAATAAAAAAAACAATCCCAAAGTCTCAAAAAGTGTCATGTTGAAAACATGTCAAAATAGGGAAACTTTTAATTGCAAAGTTTCCTGCCCTGTTAGAAGTTGCCAACTCCTTTAAAAAAAAATAACCGACATATGTCACATATTTAATTTTAGTTTTATGTTTTTTGAAATTATTAAATATATATATAGCTATTATCTTTGTGTTGTATTAATTTTTTTATTGAAATTAATGTGTCTTGACATCAAAGGCTATTGACACAGGAACAATACATTATATACTTATAATTACATTATAGAGCTGACAGTTAATATATAATTAGATTTTGGAACTGAAATTCATGTCTTTTAAGTATCTTGTAACTTTATGTATGTCTGGTCCGGTGAGTTGAGAATTTCTGCCATTGTATCTGAAAGTCCAAACCGTCTTCTTTCGAATGAGTACTACTGGCATTCAATGAGGATGTATTTGACAGATCAAAACGCTGTTGCAGTTATGCCATAAAGGAGGTCATTAGGTGGATCTGTGTGAGATTTGTGTGTCCAATTCGTAGTCTTCTAATAGTTATTTTATCTCTTTTTGGTAATGAAGGGAGGTGGAACAGCTTGACCTATTGGCGGGCGTCATATAACATTGAAGTAATTCTAGTCCAGTGTTCTTGCCATGACGAGTAGGTACCATATTTAAAGAAGTTTTTTAAGTCCCTGCACAACTAGATTTCTTCGACCAGAAGGTTGGATATTGATGCTTCTTTTACTGCCTGGTCTGCTAGTTCGTTCCCGATGATGCCGATGTAAGTGAACACAGAATAAAGTTACAGTTACCATTCGGAGAAGAGCTGTTGCTGTCTTTCGTATATAGCTTGTAGGATGGAGTGAAAGCTGTAGATGCTTTAGATGGATTTGATCAAGGCAATTGAATTAGTATCAACTTTTCTGTTATCTTGGGTTATGGGGTTAAAAGCATTGAGTATAGCAAATAGTTGAACACTGGAGAAAGATGGGAGTTTATTTCAGGAAACGGTTGTATGTATTACTGTTTTTGGAAACATCGGTGTATAATACTTCATCAAATTTGGGGTTATATGTATAAGATCTATGAAGTTTTGTCTAAGGAGCTCGTTGGACGTATCGTGTTTGGAGTATTTGCTTCGGCTTAGGTTGATTTTTGGTATATTTCATTCTAGGGAGGGGTGGAGGACCGAGTGATAGGTGTCGTCTGTTTAAGGTCTATATTAAGAAGAAGTGGCGGCAGGTCATAACTGACTGGTTTGATTCTTTTATGAGTGTATTTATTAATAAAATGACTTATTTTCAAGAAAATTTAGCTTCTCAAATTGATTTTAAATTAGGACGCTCAAACGGAGTGTTCTTTATTGCTGTAAATGATGTATACAGTTTTCAATCCAAATTTTATAAACAAGTGATAAAATTGCATATTGAAAAAAAAACGTTAAGTTAAAATTGTTAATTTTATGTATCAATAATTAAGTATTAGGATTTATTAAGTCAAATTAAATGTTCTTCAAAAAACCTTAAATATTTTAATACTGTGAGATATTATTTAATAATGTAAAAAATCTATAATTATGTGCGACATAAAAAGGAGTTCTAGATATGTTAACCTGTTTATTTAATTGAACCTATAAAATATTTATATTATAATTATAGTATTTTCGCCTATTAAATATATTTAGGCGCAATATAAAGGACGTCTTAAAATTTTAATAATAATATTACACTATTTGTTGTTATTTACTATAAATAATAAGTAGTTAATAAGTCTAAAATATTGGAGTTTGTCGTAAGAAATGGCAAGAAATTTTTGATCAGGATATTTTGTAAAATTATATTTATGAATTCTAATGTTTTGGCTAGAATGCCCAGTATGTTCAAATTGCAAAGATATTTGTTCTATTTTCTTGTTTTGTGCAGAAATATCGAGTTAAAATTGTACAATTTTTTTTTATATTTCGTGGATAGTAATAATTATTTGATTTTTCAACATACGACAATAGTTTATAGCCACTTTTATCCATGCATTTTCATCTAGTTGAAATCAGAAGATATTCCTTTTTTGCCCTTGGGTAACGCCTTTGGCAAGGACTCGTATTGATTGCCGGGTTAGGCGGGAAAATCTCAATATTTTGTTCCGGGAAAGCTCCGGAGGAGTAAAACTTCGCTCCTCGGGTGCCGATTTTCATCTGTTCTCGGTCTCCTGTCAAGTCAGCACTGTCTGCATTTTCATCAAAAACAGAAAAAAAATATAACCATAAAAAATCGTTCCTAAATAGTGAAAAACAATTTATGAAGATATTGTGAACATTTAAAGTAGTTAGAAAAATTAGAGATGATAGTGAATTGTTAGTTTTAGTGATAAGTAGCGGAAAATTAGAAAAAAATTTGGTGGGTAATGATATTATTGTTTATCAAATGTTCATTTATAGTTTAGAATCTAAAAATTGATTATTTAATACAAGAAAAAATTAAATTATACTACGCTCTTAATATAAAAAGTAAAATAATAAAATGTAAGTGATAAAATATAGAAATAAGAATATTTTTCACGAGATAAAAAAGAAATGATGTGTTAAAAAATTACAGAGCAATTTTTATTCTTAATTTTTAGAAAAGTAGAATATGTTGTTTTTCATAAAACTAAAATTGCATAATATGAGAAATTTACTTCGCAAAAATTGAATAGATGGGGCTTTTACTTGATGAAGATCCATACTATACGATGAAATAAAACAATTTAATTTGTTTAAATCTTCATTATATGAAATAAAAAATAAATTGTTTTATTTCATCGTATAATTTACTTCGCCTATGAAATAAAGTATCTCTATTAGTAAAAACGCGCAAAGCGTTAAAATGTAAAAAACCATATTTTGTCGTGTTTTGTTAAAAAATAAAAAATGAAAGCGAATAAGGATTTTTGAAAAATGCACCATTTTTACTATTGTAAATATTTTTTTGAAGAAAACAATGATTATAAAATATCACGAGTGTAGTTTTAATATTAATAAAATATACCAATTGTAGGTTATAAATTTAACCATGGGGATAAAAAACTTAAATATCGTCAATGCCCCTGGTGTTCTCCTAGAAATACTAAAATAAATAGAAGTAGCATATATTTTTCTAAATTTTATTTATCAATAATAAAACAAGTAAATATTCATAATACATATCGTTATTTGTGGAATTACTGCGGAGGCAGCGTTTGCCATTTATTATCTTCCTCAATGATCTCTGAATCTATATGACATGTAATCTCGCGTTTGCAGTTGATATTGTTATATAATGATAACATATACGGGGTCAATAGAGTACATTGAAGCAAAAATGTACGCAAATACAATAAAAAAATTCCTGTCGGTAGGGTCGACAGGGGGAGGTAGATTTCTATTGTCTAAATTTGAGACTTTCATCCTTCCCCAACCCACGGTATGGGTCAGATCGAAAAAAGTTTCAAACGAATAAATTTTATAATAATTAGTACGTGAAAAAAGTCTAATGACCTGTTTCAATATTTTTGAAAATAGCGGAGATATGATTTTTTTAAAATTTCAACCCCCTTGAGTTCCACCCCCTTAGGTCCGATTAAAAAAAGTTTCAGACAAATTAATTTTATAATAATTAGAACATAAAAATAGATTTATGACCTGTTTCAATATTTTTGAAAATGGCGGAGATATAAATGTATTTAAATTTCAACCCCTTCAGTTCCATCCCCGTGATTCGGATGAAAAGTTTTAGATAAATTAATTTTATAATAATCAGAGCATAAAAAAAGTCCCATGACCTTTTTTAATATTTTGAAAAATGGCGGAGATCTGAATTTTTTGATATTTCAACCCCATCCAATTCTCACCACGTCCTTACATGTAGAATGCCCAAATAATTTTTGGCCCAAATTTGGTGTCGATTGGACAAAAATTGCGACCTCTATCGTGCCGGAACGGAATGTCTACACATACTTACATATACCGGGTGACACAGAGACATGGATCGGTCGATCTTAATGAAATTTTAATTGTATATATTAGATGTAATTTCAGATTTTTTGACGTACTCAATCAAAATGGTCTACTTCCGGTTTAGCCAGAAATGGGTCCAAATTTTTATTTTTAAATGCGATACCCTGTATATTTTTATAAATTCGCATTCTACGGGTTAAAATACATATCATCCACTGGTCAAATGTCACTTTGACAGGAAATTAGATTTAAACTAGTAAAATGAATAATCTCTGCGCGATTTTTCAAGACCACGGCCTGTTTCCTTCAGCGGAAGAAAGTCCGATTTCAAAAAATGAAAATTTTTCGAAAAAACTTTTTTTTTGAAATATTTCAATTTTTTTTTCAACGAGTCCCATGCGAAATGGATATCAATCGACGCGTCTTGACTTGCACAACGCCTTAAAAGAAATCAGTATCGACAAATGTGTTTTCCTTATCGAGATATCTCGAACTTAGTAGGCGGACCCAGGATACTCGGACACCAAATAGCTCATCTTCTGATACAGCCTTTCTTTTTTGACTAAAAAAACCGATGGCCGAAAGAATTTTCCAGATCGGACGTACCATTCTCGTTTTATCGTGTGCACAGACAGACATTTTTTTTTTTGCGGAAAATCAATTTTCTCCACGTTTCATTACATCTTAAGTCATTTGGAACAAAAAAATTTTTTGAGATTTTTGCACGATGTCAATACTACTTTTTGTCTAACTTCACTAAAGGTGAAGTGTGGGCGGGCCGTAGTAAAAAAATGTTTTCAGTGCACTTTGCTATAAATCTGTTCTTTAAAAATCAGCCTAATTTATAACAATTTTACCAATTTTATTTTATCTTTTAAATAAAACAGTTTCATTTGATACTAAGATAATTGCAGGTAACTCATAGGTACCTACACTAAGAAAGGGGAATAAAAAAAATTTTATTTTGATTTTTTTTTGTATTTAAAAATTTATGTATAGCAGAAAGTGGGTGCATACTATATCAATTTATTCGACTCAAAATGGGCTTCAAAAAAGTCCAGGTGATCCAAGGGGATGCCATTTAAAAAAAGTGAGTTAAGTCGAAAATTGTGTTGCTATTTTGGTAAAATTGTTATAAATTAGGCCACAGCTGACCTTTAAAGAAAGTAACACTATTTGTGGACTGTTATTTCATTTTTAAAGGATTTTACAGATTTATAGCAAAGCAGTATGATAAAAAAGTATTTTTTTCAAAATTCTAATTTCCTATCAAAGTGACATTTAACAATTGAATGGTATGTATTTTGAACCATAGAATCCGAATTTATCAAAATATACAGGGTGTTGCATTTAAAATTAAAAATGTGGACACATTTAAGGCGAAACCGGAAGTCGGCCATTTTGATTGTGTACGTCAAAAAATCTGATATTACATCTTATATATTCACTTAAAATTTCAGTATGATCGACCCATAACTAAAAAAGTTGTAGGGGTGATCCGTGTCTCTGTTTGACTCGGTATAGTGAGAAGAACAGATATTTGGGATTTACTTATGCAGGACCCTTATCTTTTACGAGGGTATTACTGCTTTACAGGCAACTGTTATAAATCAATTAAAGTACCCTGTATCGCTTTTAAGATTTAAACATAGACCGTATTTTAGAAAAATTTTCTGTTGTTTCATTAATTATTTTTACAGTATTCGCTACTTAGGATGATATTGAACTTGATTTTAGTGAGCCGTCTACTTACGCGTTAAATTATATGCTCATTAGCGCAATAACTGCAACTACAATGGAATGAAGTTAGTGTTATGATAATATTTTAATAAATTTTATTTTTAAACAACGCTCTTCGGACAAAAATATTGAAAAATACATTAAAACATTTTAGCATTAGTTGAATGGGGACGTATTATGTATTTTTTTTAAATTAGGACCTTAAAAGTCTGTTATCAAATATTCCTACAATAATATTTATAATTTATTTAAACCTCTATTATATTTAAAAAAAAAAATAAAAATACCTACATTAATTGATAATACTGTTAAGAGATGGCATACGAATTGGATTCCTTATTAAATAGATGCCATATTGTAAATATTAGAAAAGAAGAAAATTGTATTGATTTTATTTTCGCCGTGACTAGCAGTACTTCGGATGCGCTTGTTTATATTGTACATCGAAAAATAAAATAAACTACCTAATTTTTACATCTCGAACTTTGAGAAAAAAAGACACTTTACTGTATAAATCAAACTAGTTAACATGTCACTATTTTTATGTAGATTTTAGGAAGTTAAAAAGTGAAATCTAATAATCATTAATTTTGGAGAAAAAAAACTGTACTATACAAAAACTCCGGCCCTTTTACACCGAAACCATATACAACAACGTTACAGAAATATTATCAAACTTATCAAGCAAATGCACCATCATACTTCTATACTGTGTAAACGGAGTTGAACGGCTGAAGTATAAAATAAATGCGTACATCTGATGTACTGCTAGACACAGCGTTTTATTTTTGTCTTTTCAGTATAACATAACCTATTATTTTAATGTTTATGTTTGCATGTGTGTTTGGCTTTTTTCTTCTTTTTTTTAATAGTCTCAGCGGCTAAGGCTATTTGGTTTAGTAATACTTGACAGATAACTGTAAATTATACCTTGTCATGCCATCTACATTACTTTAAACAAATTAATGTAGCTGACGTCACTTGAAAATTTTGAAAATTTATTTCTTAGTAATCGAAGTGTTCCAAAATTAACCAAGCCTAGTTTTATGAATCATTTTAAGTATATTTTCATATACTACAAATGAATTTGCTGTAGCTACCGCACCACACGCCCCCATTCTGAGTAAATTTAAATAAAACATCAATAAACTTGATAGTAATAATTTTCGAAAATTTAAAACCGAAACTGAGTTTTAAGAAATTCAAAAATTTCGAAAACATCAAAAAATTCCAAAATTTCAAAAAAAAAAACAAATAAAAACGTGTAGAAATTCAAAAATTTAGATAATTTCAAAAGAATATAACAAAAATTTCAAAAATATATCAAAAAATTTAAAATTTAAAAAGTCCAGTCTGGACGTTCGATATTGCGTGCGTTCCACTAAGCGTTCCAGCGCTCAAAATGTTCTTTGTGGTCGCAGCGAAAACGTCACTCGTGACGTCATTATTTTCAGTGACGCCAAAGTCACAACGACATATCTGACACGGTGGGTCGAAGTAGACAGAAAAAATAGCTTTATATGATTTGGAAAGAAATATTGTTGAAGCAGGTAAACATAATTATGTTAAATAAGTTTAGTAAAATTAATTTTAATTTATGTTCAGCAGTCATTTATACATTTTCCCTCATATGTTAATAACATAATCTAACTTAACCTCTTTCCTCTTTTAGCTTCTGCTTTATCTTTTCAAACTTGCCATTTGTAATGTTTACATCAACGCTTGAAACGATAAACGACAAATAGACCATTCCACTTGAGTGTATAGTCTCCTCCATAATTTTACCGTGGAGCGGAAAAAACCATGATCGTGAGCGTGATTGTTGTTAGTGCTTAGTGGAACGTACACATTGTAAGATTTATGGCCGTAACCATAAAATATTATTAAATGTGCTAAGGGTATGTAGTTTATTACAATCGACTTTAATAATGAGTTCCAAATATCTATTCTCCTTACTATATTAGTTAATATAATATGATTTAAATATAGGTTAATATCTATTATTTTAACAACAAAACTCGTAATTCGGACCATAGAGCTGTCCAAGCTTTGGACCGAGGTTGAATTTAAGGAGGTACCAATAAACTATTGTTAAATGCGATAAGGGTAGGTAGTTTATTACAATTGACCTTTATAATCAGTTTCAAATATCTCTTCTATTGACTTTATACATCAATATACCGATAAATTTTTTGTTTTTATTAATTCTTATTCTCAAGTTCATTGGTAACGTTCATCACACCATATATAATAAACTAATTAAATTGATGTATCGCGTTCTTTGGATCAAATGTATCAAATATATTAAAGAAATGTACCTGTTCATTGAACTGATGAACAAAATAAATTGTTTTTATGTATTTATACATTGAACTGATCTATTATGTTCATTGAATCAATGTATTATATACATTAATCCAATGTACTATATTTATTGAACTGATGTATCGGATACATGGAAACAATGTGCTCTGTATATTGAATTGATGAATATTATTAATGCTTCAAATTTCAAAAATTTAACTTTAAAAGATAATAGCTAAAAAATAATTTCTAAACCACTCTCTATAATTATAATGTTGGCCTATTCCAACCTCCAAAAACTGTATTTTCTTGCGCAATGTACTGATTTGGTATTATGAGCAGTAATATAACGTTCTTGCAAGTTATCGGCGAGATTGGAACAAAATTTTATAATACTCAGTGCTGATACACTTTAAACAAATTTTAAGCTTTGAACTCAACTTGAAATATTAGTCCATCTTTTTTTGCAATATTTGAGAAAAAAAATAATTTCTTTTTATAAAAAAATCGT
The DNA here is from genome assembly GCA_963243735.1 of Neocrepidodera transversa. Lineage (NCBI taxonomy): Eukaryota > Metazoa > Arthropoda > Insecta > Coleoptera > Chrysomelidae > Neocrepidodera > Neocrepidodera transversa. The sequence goes on along the minus strand of OY725347.1, from coordinate 22,260,226 downwards.
TTTTTCTCTTTTTTGTAATAATCACTTTGAATTTGAAATTTACCGGAATCCCACTACAACAGATACTTTAATTAATTTTCATTCTAATCACCCTTTTAACGTTAAAATAGCTTCCTCCTCTTCTTCTTCGACTTCGTTACTTACTTCCATACCATACTTAGGTAATATTTCTAATTGTATCTCTAAGATTTTTGCAAACATGACATTGAAATAGCCTTTAAACCTACTTTTTCCATATCAAGTTCTTTAATAAATTTAATAGACATCGTCGTTTCTACATAAATCACGTGTTTATCAAATTTCTTGTTCTGATTGCAATGCCATTTATCTCGGTGAAACAGGACGTAGCTTGGAAACTCTTATTAAAGAATATATTTAACATATCGATAATGTTTGGCTATCAAACATTACCAAGACTCCTTCTGAATTTGCTACTCATCTTCTAGATACTAGACATTCACGTTCTAATTATAATGTTTCATTACTTCATAGTTGTAATAAAAATCATAAACTCAATCTTTTAGAACTGTTTGAAATTAAAAAAGCTTTATCAGACTCTAATTTTACATGTTTAAATGAACAATTACATCACTCAGATAATAATTTATTTTGAAAGTTACAATTTTAATATTATTTTGTTTATTTTCCGTTAGCTTGGTTCTTTTATTCCCTTTTATTATTATTCTAAATCTATATACAGTGTGTCTACTTAAGTTGGACTCATATGGGAAACTTTTTCATTATTATTTTAAGAAAAATAGTTATTCTTCATAAAAAATTGTGCATGGTCCAAAACTTAAAATGCAACCATCAGATATTAATTTATTTAAGCCGTATACGAGGTTTGTCAAAAAATATGAATCTTACTCAAAAGTAAAGTACCTTTATGATTTATAATACAGAAGAATGTTATAAAGTAAAGTTCTTTAAAATTAAGAGTTATACTCAAATATGCAATTATAGCTATTTAGCATGAAAATTAAGATTTGGTGATTATTTACGTTTTACAGTGTAAATTATTTGTAATCGTAAATTTCAATACTGAATTTATCTCTCTCATGTCAGTGCATCATAGATTACGTAAAATTGTACCTAGCCTGAATAATTAATACAGAATGAATAGTAAATAATCACCAAATCTTAATTTTCATGCCAAATATCTGTAACTGCTTATTTGAATATAACTTTTAATTTTAAAGAACTTTACTTTATAACATTCTTCTGTATTATAAAAAATAAAGATACTTTACTCTTGAGTAAGATTCATATTTTTTGACAAACCTCATATACGGCTTAAAAAAATTAATATCTTATGATTGCACTTTAAGTTTTGGACCATGCTCAACTTTTTATGAAGAATAAATTTTTTCCTAAAACCAACAATAAAAAAGTTTCATGTCCATCAACTCAGCAAGACAACTTCGGAAAATTACAACGGTATCTTATTAGCAATTTGCTGCTTTTTTGCCGTTAATTAGTTGTGGAAAAATAAATTTTACCGCTCTTTTTTTTCCCAAAAATTCAATGTCTTGCTAACTTCATATCAAGTTAGCAAGACAACTGCATAAATATTGACGATATCAAAAAACTTATAGCTGGAGAATTTGCCGCTTTTTTGCCGTAAATTGGTTATGGAAAAATAAATTTTGCCGCTCTTTTTTTTACCAATAATTCAATGTCTTGCTAACTTCATATCAAGTTAGCAAGACAACTGCGTAAATATTGACGAGATCAAAAAACTAATAGCTGGAGAATTTGCCGCTTTTTTGCCGTAAATTAGGTGTGGTAAAAAAAGAGCGGCAAAACTTATTTTTCCACAACTAATTTACGGCAGAAAAGCGGCAAATTACTGATAAGATACCTAACTTGATATGAAGTTAGCAAGACATTGAATTTTTGGTAAAAAAAAGAGCGGCAAAATTTATTTTTCCATAACCAATTTACGGCAAAAAAGCGGCAAATTCTCCAGCTATTAGTTTTTTGATCTCGTCAATATTTACGCAGTTGTCTTGCTAACTTGATATGAAGTTAGCAAGACATTGAATTTTTGGGAAAAAAAAGAGCGGTAAAATTTATTTTTCCACAACTAATTAGCGGCAAAAAAGCAGCAAATTGCTAATAAGATACCGTTGTAATTTTCCGAAGTTGTCTTGCTAAGTTGATAGACGTAAAAGTTTCCCATATGAGTCCAACTTAAGTAGACACATTGTATATGGCCTTTTACTTATAAGAATGAAATTTGTCTTGTTATTCTTTTTCTTTATTGTCATGTTAGTAGAAGAGCTAGCGAACCTTCCGACTAACCCATTTCCCACAAAGCTAAAAAATTTTTTAAATAATGTCAATTAAGAAAGTACCGTTCTGGCAGGAATTTTGCAGTTGCGTCATTATCCCTTAAATTTTTGAAAATATTAAAAAAAAAATTTAATCTACTCCCACAAGGCTACAATTTTAATATGTTGTAATTTATATATGTTTAAGTGTAAAACAAAATTGACAACTTATTTTGAAGGTTGCAAGTATGTGCCAGGCGATAGTTATCATCGGGATAGTAATTCATAACGTGCTCCCATAAGGTCAAAATTTTGGGGGAATGTTCTTTCAATTGTTTGAAAAATATATATAAGTAGCCAGAATATTCTAGCGGTCGCAGGAGTCTCCCAGACGAGTGTGCAGGATGTCTAAAATTGGAAGGAATAACATAGCAATATAACATAGCATAAATAAGAAATAAGGTTAGGCTAATGAATATCTTCGAAATCCGCAGTCAACAAAGCCAACCCACCCCCACCCCCTATTAATGCTGTTTAACAGTGTTAATTAGTGAGTCATAGAGACACTATAGCAGCCCAATAATGAATATTAAATATTTTAGTCTCAAACGAGTAATAATGACACTTTAGCTCCAATAGATATTACTAAATATTTTAGTCCCAAGGATTAATAGTGGCACTGTAGCCCCCAATAGATATTATTAAATATATTAGTATCAAGGGAGTAATAGTGATACTTTAGCCCCCAATAGAGATTATTAAATATTTTAGTCGCAAGGGAGTAATAGAGGCACTGTAGCCGCCCAATAGAAAATATTAAATATTTTGGTCCCAAGGGAGTAATAGAGACAATGTAGCCCAAATAGATATTATTACATATTTTGGACTTAAGGGAGTAATAGCGACACCTTAGCCCCCCAATAGAGATTATTAAATATATTAGTTCCGAGGGAGTAATAGTGGCACTTTAGCCCCAATAAATATTACTAAATATTACTAACCCCACTAGATATTATTACATATATAAGTTTCAAGGGAGTAATAGTGACCCTTGAGCTCCCAATTGTGATTATTAAATAATTTAGTCCCAAGGGAGTAATAGAGATTAATTATTAACAAGAATTTAAGAATTAAAAAAATTAGTTGGTTAGTATTTTAACCGTCATAATTATTTTACTGCCATTTAAAATTTAATTCAACATTATGGATTACTAATCATAATAATTATCAAAGATAAAAATCATTGAGAGAATACCAGTAAATAATTCTCTTAATATGATTCATATTAAACCAATCTTTTCTTATAACATGTTAATTACACACTCTTACAAGATCACAGGTATGTTAGCATTATTTGAAACTACAAGATTTATTTTATTTACCTATTATGATTCAGTGTAATATAAATAAAACATCTTCCTACTTACTTTTACGAGTTTAACCAATTTACGTAATCAGTTATAAAGTTAATCTAAACGCACTCAATAGATAAAAATAGTAAGTTACTTAATTGTCCAAATATTTATATTTGATTGACGTTAATCCTAATACAAATTATTATATTTAATGACAATAAATGTAACAAAATATCTGATTACCCACCAAATTAAAAATTTTCGCTCGATTCTTAGCTTATTGAACTTAAATGAACTATAAAAACCAAAATGGCGCAATTTGTCACACACATCCAACCAACTTTAATGGAATCTTCACACCACCACATCCCTCACGCCCATCACCATCATAAAGAACACCATAAAGATCACCACGGAAAAGAACATCATAAAGATCACCATGGTGAAAAACACGGTAAAGAAAAAGAACAACATGGTAAAAGCCCTCATAAACCGGATCATGGTCGGGATTTTCCAGTACTACCTCACGTTCCTTCCGATCATCACGAAGACCACCATCATCTTAACGGAGGCAACAAAAGAGATTCAGGTCTCTACGATCATAGCGGCAGCAGAAGTAGCAGCAAACGCGATTCCGGGCAATATTTTGACTCACACGGTATTCCCCATCCTTTTGAACTACGATTTATAGATTCTCAAGGGATCCACAGAGATTTTCACGGACATGGCATTGACGACGATCATTACATGGAGCGCGATAAACACCATAAGAAGAAGGAAGTTAAATCTCCTTTTAAGGAAGAAGGAGGTCGGCCCACTCCTCCTCAGTTTATTGATATACAGCCTATGCATTTGGAAAATAAAATACATGTAAGTATTTCTTTCATTTAATTTATGCATTTCTTAGTATTTTTTACAATTATTTATTCGTCTGGTAGATGGAAGTGAATCTATACGACTTAAAGAATGTCGATTAATATTTATATTATTTTTTATAAGTAAATTGGTATTGGATAAAACATACATCAGTAATACTTATCTAACTTATTTTACTGTTTTACTTGAAACACATGCAAACCGATTTAAGCACTGTTAATAGGTTTGTTTTGGTTCTAATTTAAGAACAGTTCGACCATGCGCATTAAGTTCGGAGTATTTTGGTTTTATGAAAATCGATTCGGAACCAGTCATTACAAATAATTTTGTGTTTTGGTTCGTGTGTAAATTTATTCCAGTATGGTTATCGAATCATACAAACAGTACTTGGTCGACGATAAGAATATTTTTAGGATTTTCAGTGCACACATGCGTATTGTGATTGTGAAAATATTTATTTATAAATTATCAAACAAAAATAAAAAGCAAATAATTCGGAATTAAACCATTGCTTTTTAAATCAATTGTTTTTATTTTTAGGTCTCGCGGTATTTTACCGGACATCGTTTTCAACAAAATACAATTTTTTTAGTTATTATATAACGTTTTGAAATCTGTGTCTGATATTGTCACAGTATTTAATACTTTAATAAGTAAAAACAAATTTAATATAATAATTAAAAAATCGGAAATTTGTGATGAAGGAGCTTCTAAAAAGATTTGTGTGCCCGTATCTGGTGCTCCCATGTTATAACTTTATTTATTTTTTAAAGGAAACTGTGCAGTAAAAATTTTCCGATTGTTTGGGCTTGACTAGTAGTACTAGTCCACTAGATTATAATATAAAATCATGGATAGTGTCCGGTGACCCTAAGGTCATCTATAACCTTTTCATACCTCAAAATTACGTATTTATTTTTTAAAGGAAACTATGTAGTAAAAATCTTTCGGTTTTTTGGGCTTGACTAGTAGTACTGGTCCACTAGATTATAATATATAATCATGGATGGTGTCCGGTGACCCTAAGGTCATCTATGACCTTTTCCTACCTCAAAATTTAAAGGAAACTTTGTAGTGACCCTACTGTTAGCCGTTGACCTTTTCATACCTCCGAATTACGTAATGAAATAGTTAAATAATAGTTTAATTATAGAGAAGAGGGCACACTACCTCTATTTTGGAATTTGTATCATCTTCATCAACTTGAGCTTGATTCCTCATTATGCTTGTCTGGACTTTGTTTTTTTAATTCTGGTCTTGCAATTAATGAGTTGAGGAATCTTTTAGATGGAAACCTGGTTTCTTCATCTTCATGGTAGACCCCGAACCATAAACAGAGTGCAGCTGAATGACAACACATGCCGATTATTCTGGCTCCGTTTTTGCAGGTACAGTACCATTTGGACACTTCATGTCTTCTAGGGATGTTTGTAGTTGCTACATAGTTTCTTTTAAAAAGTAAATACGCAGGTATGAAAACATCATGGATGACCTTAGGGTCACCGGACACTATCTACTATTTTATAGTATACTATAGTACATTAGAGCTACTCGTCAAGCCCAAAAAACCGGAAAATATTCACTACATAGTTTCCATTAAAAAATAAATACCTAATTCAGAGGTATGAAAAGGTCATAGATGACCTTACAGTCACCGGATACTATCCATGATTTTATAGTATAATTTAGTGGACTAGTACCACTAGTCAAACCCTAAAAACCGGAAGATTTTCACTACATAGTTTCCTTTAAAAAATAAAAACGTAATATTGAGGTATGAAAAGGTTATAGACGACCTTAGGGTCACCGGACACTATCCATGATTTTATATTATAATCTAGTGGACTAGTACTACTAGTCAAGCCCAAAAAACCGGAAGATTTTCACTACATAGTTTCCTTTAAAAAATAAATACGTAATTTTAAGGTATGAAAAGGTTATAGATGACCTTAGGGTCACCGGACACTATCCATGATTTTATATCATAATCTAGTGGACTAGTACTACTAGTCACGCTAAAGTAACCGGAAGATTTTCAATACATAGTTTCCTTCAAAAATAAATACGTAATTTTGAGGTATTAAAAGGTCATAGATGATCTCACGGTCACCGGATACTATCCATGATTTCACAGTATAGTCTAGTGGACTAGTACTACTAGTCAAGCTCAAAAAACCGGAAGATTTTCACTACATAGTTTCCTTTAAAAAATAAATACGTAATTTTAAGGTATGAAAAGGTTATAGATGACCTTAGGGTCACCGGACACTATCCATGATTTTATATCATAATCCAGTGGACTAGTACTACTGTCAAGCTAAAGAAACCGGAAGATTTTCACTACATAGTTTCCTTTAAAAATGGTCAAAAATACGATTTACCCTCAGCACCAGAAGCACCAGAAGCTAACGCTTATACTCCTTTCAATATTTTTTTCGACGGTTGAGAATAGGCGTCTACGAACAGAAACTAACTGATTACATAGAGAAATGGAAGGACAATTCTGACAAAATTTTTTGTTGACATCTATCTCCCCCAAAGGGCCAGCTCCAAGATTCTAAAAGTATATTTTCGTAGCGATCGAACAAATTTCAATATTTTTTTTCGAGGGTTGAGAATAGGCAACCACGAACAAAAATGAGCCGATTACATAGAGAAATGGAAGGACTATTCAGACAAAAATTTTCGTTCACATATATCTCCTACAAAGGGTCAGCTCCAAGAATCGAAAAAATATTTAAATTTGTTCGACCGCTACGAAAATCTACTTGTCGATTCCTGAATCTGGCCCTTTGGGATATATATATATATATATATATATATATGTGAACGAAAAATTTTTTTCTGAACATTTCTTCTATTTCTCTATGTAATCAGCTAATTTTTCTTCGTGGCCACCTATTCTCAACCCCCAAAAAAATTTTGAAATTTGTTCGACCACTACGAAAATCTACTTTTAGATTCTTGGAGCTGGCCCTTTGGGGGAAATATATGTGAACGAAAAATTTTGTCTGCATAGTCCTTCTATTTCTCTAGGCGAGTTTTGTAGTGTTACTAGTTCTTAATATCCATTAAATGTGAGTTGCATACATTATTTTTTAAGGCCAGTCACAATAATACAAAAATAAATAATTTATTTTTAAAATGTATGACATTTTTAATGAACTCGTGAGTTATAAGGATGACATAAGAAAATCAAGGTTTATTAAACATAATGAAACCAAACTTTAGACCTCTTCTTTTTTTTGAAGTTACATGACAAGTCAGCGATGAACAAGTCGACACTGGACAAGTCGGCGCTGGACAAGTCGATGCCGGACAAGTCGTCATTTACAAGTCAGCGCAGGACAAGTCGGCGCCGTGAAAAGCCCAGCGCCGGGACGAGTCGGAGTAAAATAACTTATTGGCGATTTTTTTGAAACTTGAATCAAATAGGGTACATTGTTCATTATTCATACGTGCTTGTATAAACAAGTAATTAACGTGCCCTAATAATTTAAAATTTTTTTAATGATCGCGAAAAAAATATTTGTATAATCGTGAATGAAATATATATGTTGTGATTTTCAGAAATAAATTATATAATTTTTTGAATGGTAAAAAATAACTAATAAGTTATTTTACTTCGACTTGTCCGGCGCCGAATTGTCCCGGCGCTGACTTGTCCAGCGCCGACTTGTTCGTGTCCATCTTTTTTATTTAAGTATCTAACAATATTTGTACTTGTTCTATTGCAAATTTTTAACAAATCTGTTTTACAAGAAGCACAAATTTTAATATAAATAAGTATAAACTGTAAGTATGAATTGTCGAAATTGATGATGACAATATTTAATATTAATCGAATATTATTATGCCGTATTAATATTAGCTGTATCATAATTAAAGTTATAAATATCTATTAAATTAATTAAACTATGGGAATAAAAAATCAAAATTCAATAATACAAGAATACAGCAAATTTAAGCTTAGTCTAGGAATACTGGAGGAGGCAAATACTTATTTTACTCCCTCTGTAAACTAAATGGCATTTTTACGGTTACAATGTTGTGTAAAGATCTGAGAACATATTTCCCAACCTGTATTCAAAATTAAAGTTAGTAAAATGGTTATATTATTTATTCGTCAAATTAAATTATACATATATAGTAAATTTTGGTAATAAAAATTGTTTCGAATAATGCATAAGGTATATTTTTGATTGTTATGTTTTCAAAATACTCTAGTTAAGTGGATTATCAGATACAATAATAAATATCAAGTTACAAGTGCTCCCTAATCAAGTTTAATCAAATTAAGAGATACCATACTACGTAGATATTAATAGTTTAGTTCTGTTATAAAATTGTAACAGTTATACAGGAATCGTCACAAAAATATTTTTATTAATCTTATTTATTTGGATACTACTTATCCCAGCCAGAGAGTAAATAGTCTATAAATGACAGTAATTTTTCTTCAAGTTTGCAACCTTGAAAACGCTATGCTACTCCATGGTGCTCTAAAAACTGCAAAATTCTGACACATGTATCAGAGTTTTGAAAAAAATACCTTTAGGAAGCAATTCTCAGGTATCTTTATTCTACACTTTTCTAAAGGAAACTAACAGCCAGTATCATAAATATCGACAAAAGGGTCCTTTAAGTAAAGTACACTTTGTGGTTAAAGTCGACTTTCACTAACCTAAAAGTCGGGCCTGTATCATAATGCAAATTTAATCGCCTGTTAGGTAAAGGATACTTTAATTAAATATTGTTGTGTTGGCTGCACTGGAAATGGTGTTTCATGATATAAGTGTGGTTATTTTGACAGAATTTTTTCGACTTAACCTAACTTGCTTGGGTTTATTTACTAGCGCGTTTTGACTGTTGATTTGTGTTTGCCGAAATATTTTTTAAATTGTTTTAAAATATCGTCAGCTTTTTTAAATTATGTTAGAGCAAAAGAGAAAGCGTAAAAAGAGTTCATTTCTTGCAACAAACCCAATACAGTATGCTTGGTTAATCGGAATCGGTCGAAAAACTCGAAGTCGTCATATTTATTTAAATAATGCTGCCGCTGTCTATATATTTTTGGTCTTCTCACTACAATATTTTCTTCGTCTTCAGAAGAGCTCGAACTACTACTTGAATCGAATACGTAATCTCCCTTTGTAATCTAAAGTAAAGCACGTGTGGACGGTGTAAAATTAATAACCTTTAAAGATTTGTAGGTTATGTTTCAAAATAAAGCTTACTTTAACCACGCAAAAGTGTCAAAATTGGGCCTTTACAATAAAGGCGGCTTTTGGCTTAATCCTCCTTTAAAGTTGTATTATGGTACGGGTTTTACAGGTAAAAGGGACCTTTTACCCTTAAAGTATACTTTATATTAATTATGGTACTGGCTGTAAGTTTGTGTTACATTGCGGGTGTTTCTATTTATTTTTGCTTTTTATTAAGAATTATATATTATTGAGCTTAGAGTGATTTGGTAAAACACCGCTAATTGACTGTAGGCCGAGCGAGGCATACGTGGATTCTGTAAGATGAGATCGCGAGACAGAAGTAATTCGACGACGCGAGCACAGGGGAGTTTTATACCTAATATAAAATGCACCTACCTTTTTCTGACGAACAATCTTCAACTCGGAGTCATGAACGAGGTTGTAGCCACTATTTTTCACACATTTTAGGTTACGGGAGTATGGGCTTCAGTCATGAACTGAGATAATATTCAGAGCTATAATATAAGATAAAATAAACACTTTGGTAAAAAAATTCCTTTGTTTAAGTCCCAAATAAAGCAGAAAAAAAATATTGAAATTTGAAAAAGTGTGGTCAAAATGGTAAGTGACGTAACACCAATACTTAATCTGCTGCTATGTTGTAGGATTATCAGTCTATTCCGGTGGTACTCTTATAACACGAGATTATATTATCTTTTTCTATCCCACTAGAAAATATTTGAACATCTTTATCCTCTTTCTACAACATAACTAACAATAACATTGACAGACGTGACAGTTAACGTAACCTAACTTATTTATATACAATTCAATCTGGTAATTGGTTAGACCTGAGTTCTGGTTTATTAGCGAATTTTGTAAAAGAACTTTTATATTTTAAAAATTTATTTGTGAGCCTTATAATTATTGATTAGGTACGTCTATATTGCATATTTTTTATCTAACTACTAAAATTAATTTCTCTTAATTTCAAAACTTTATTTCAGTAAAACTATGCTTCTTCATCTTCAACTTTTAGTTCCCCAATTAGTACTTCCTCCGTTGTAATCAATATGACAAAGAGCACATCAGATGATGAACTTTCGAAGACACAAGAAGAAACATTTTCATTAATAATTACCTAAACAGTATAGGCCTTTTTGTGAACTTTATGTTCTGGTGTTATTTTTGCTCTGATAATGCAGACATCGTGTTCTCGCTTTAACTTCATATAACTTATTGCATTATCTCCATAGTTCGTGGAAGATTAGTAGAATCTGCTTTATAAAATTCTACATTCATTTAAATAACTTTGACACTTTGGCAAAAGAAAAAAATAATTTTAACACAGAATGTCACACAAATACGACTAAAGACGTTTACCAAACGAAAAGAGAAGTCAAATGAACGTAACTTGATTTATTAGACTTGGCAACGTGGCACTGCAGCGCTTTTCGGTGATTGGATATTGAGGAGGGCGGGAATTTAAATATTTTAAAAGTAAAAAGGCATTATTTGGAAATACTCCTTGTTATTAGCAGTAACGGAAATAATTATTAGTAAATATGCTCTTCTTTTAATGAGTTTTATATGCCATTATGTTAAAATTCCGACCTGTGAATGTAGCCCATTATTTTCATTGATTGAAACACGAGATCAATACTAATTAATTTTATTGGCGAGAGATATCTATATGCATGACCATAAATTGGTCCTAATTACTAAAGATACAATTATGAGAGAATTAGTTTACAAGTTATTGAAAAATGAAGTTAATTAATCGTTAAAGAGCTACAGCTACCCAGTTCCCTATCAAGCGGACTCACATTAATAGCTAGGCGCGTAAGAAACTATTATTTGCTTAAACAACCCCGTAACCGTGAAACCCGAATTTTAGTTGAGAAACTTACTCTGAATATTACTAACTAAAGTTGAAAATTAACTAACTCAAATTTGGAAATAATTTTCAAAGTTACAAACGAAATTCGTGTTACACAGCGAAAGGCTTCCGGATTTGTTCGACCCCCGTAAGCTTTCCGGTACCACCCTTAATCTTACTGGAATATAAGCGAACTAAGAAGGGCGTTTTCCTTTTTATCACAAATTTGACTTCCAGTAAGTGCTGCCCTCCGGCTAAATTTGAAAGAGTTTACTTGAATTTAATAATGCGATATATCAGTCTGATCTCTCGAGACAGGTAAAGGTCGGGTTACAATCATGAACTTTGGACTTTACAGGGATGGAAAAACCCACCAAAAAACCATCATCCAAAGCCACGTCCTGTTTCCAATTTCTTACCTAATAACATAATTTGACTAAACTAAATACGTTGTTTTATATTTTTATATTTTTGAACGAGTAAATTTAATTTCGTGTCAGAAAGTTTTATGTACTACATGTGTTGTGAGCCCGTTGGCTTTTGCCTTTTGCAGATTCCCCTCTAAGAAGGACAGCCTTTGTCCTATTGATTTATATATGCTGGTAAATATTTCTAAAGTGAATTATTAGAATGTATTAAATTTTAAACGAAAAAGACTTGTTTTTCTGAAGTGGCTGAGAATTTAATACTTCCTTCATGTCAAATATAAATTACTAAGACCCTCCCTGAATAAGGTACTGTTCAGACTTATTTTTCTGAGGTGGCTGAGAATTTATTACTTCCTTCATGTCAAAAATTACTAAGACCCCCCTGAATAAGGTACTGTTGCAATACTATAAGGGAATCATTGAAGTAAATTGTGGAATTGTTTGGGGAAGAATTATCCAGGAAGGATTTTCTCGGAAAGGATTGTCGTGGGGAAGGATTGTCGTGAGAAAAATTTTTAGGAAAGGATTGTCGTGTCATGCATATTGAGGCCTTATTTTCGGTGTACTGCTTCAACCTTGGCTAAAAGTAATGGTAAAAGTGCTACATTACTAAAATTAAACAAAAACCATAATGTAAAATTGTTACCATCAATATTGTGAAAATAATAGTTATTTTTCTACAAGCGTGCGGAAAGTTGTACTTTTCCGCACTGATTTTATCAATTCTAAAATGATTAAAAATTAATTCTTGCTTGGTTACTATGATTACTTTCAGCCTAATGTTTTATTTATTAAGAAGCACTAAGAAAATTTTTGTTTAATGACAAAAAAATATTTTTGCTAAATTTTTTTTTTAATTCTAGGCGCTTGCGTAAAGTATCTTTTCCCCACTTAATTGCATGCCCGAACTCCGCTTCGCGTCGTTCGGGCAACTGCAATTGCGTGCGAAAAAGTATAACTTTCCGCACTTGTTAGGAAAATAACTATATCCTAATAAGTGCGGAAAGTGCTTTCGGCACGTATTAGGATCAATATTCTTCCTACAAGCGTTAATAAAATTGTATCATTTTTATGTTGAAAATTTTATTGTTTAAGAAAAACAGAGTATTAGAAATGGTGGTATTGTTTTTCATACCTTACTTTTGATTTCTCCGGTAGTAACTCCAGGCTGGCGGAGTTTGCAGCATCCAGAATATCTTCTGGAAGTTTTTTATCTGACAAAGACATTTTTTTACCGATTTTAAGCAAGTTTAAAGTTACAAAACAGCACTAGGTCTTGAATAATGGTTAGAAGTCACTTTGACAATAATATTAAAAATAAGGTTATTATTGACATAGAACCACAACATACAGAAATCATAGGTATGTGTTGGTTTCCTGAACTAAAATATGAATTAAGTTTAGCTCTCTCTGTCCGATTTCGATTGTTTTCCGAGTGTTATTATTTTCCGGCACACGCTTGTAGGAAAAAACTATTATATTCTAGTATGGGTTATGAAACCTACTCCATTTATATAAGACAATTCTTATATTCGGAATAAATTAATTTTATAAAATTCCTGAAACAAGTCGTTTTTTATTTTGAATTGACACTTTTTAAATTAAAAATTAACTCTCTCTGACCTCATCTAAATTATCTTTGACTTAACCTTCAAATATTTAGTCTAATGGTAGCTCATTTGCCAAAAAGGGATTTAAATTATTTTTAGCACTATACTAAATTTTGCTTATACACAGTGTACTGGCCCATTCACAAAGACTTTAAAAACAATCCTAAATAAAATCCTTTATCTTATTTCTCGTTTCATTCCTAAACCCTCATACTTTAAAAAAATATCCTTATATCCCGACATGTTTACCCAATGCCTAGTGATAACACTGTAAATGGACATTTCGAATCACAGACATGCTTTAAGTGCAGACAACTTTCATATCCTGAAGGTTTATCTATCTCTATTGAGGGATAAAGAAAGAGGACGGGATAAGTTCTGGCAAGATCCCAAGGACGTGTGGGATGCCAGTCGGGCGGTTACATAAAGGATAAATGACCTTTGAGCCGCCATTTCGGTTGGCGTCAGCCGGATTAGTCAGATGATTCATTGAGAAAATGTTTGTTTACATCAGAATGTCCTATATTTTATTGTTCGCTTGGAGTTTCGTTAAATGATATAAATTTTCTTAGTTTAAAAACATTTTTTATGAGTTTTCAAATAAAAAATTCTCATTTATTAGGGTCGATTATAATATTTACATTGAAAGGATTAAAAAAATAATTGGGTCGATGTGTATTCAAAACTAAATAATCAAGAAATAAAAATAGTGTAGGTACATCTTTTTTTACGTCAGCATCAAAGTGAATCTTTAATTATTTGTCTTTATTTATTATTAAATATATTTTAATGTTTAATATTAATTAATATTATATAATTTTTGTCAAGAATTCATTAAAATATTTTTAATTTTCAAAGTCTCAAAAGAATCTATATACAGGGTGTTTCGTGAGTGACTGGCTAAACTTTACTAAATGGTAGAGGAACATGAAGTGCTTTCATATCGACTATTATTGTGTTCCCAAATATCTTTCATTTACATTAAGCTTTTCAGACCCAACATATTTTACGGGTGCAAAAAAAATATTTTTACATTTAGTTATTTTTAAGGAGTTTCCAAGAACAAATAATAGTATATTATATACCAAGGGACTAAAGTGCATCCCCTCGGGATTAAAAGACATTTTAGTCCTGTGGTATATACGCTTTTTTTCACACCGCGGTGCCAAAGGCCCCTTAAAATTCAAATAATTATTAAAATACATTTTTTTTTAAATAAATTTTTTTTTAATATAACTTTGTTTTAAAACTTCTTTTATTATTAGAATTTTAGTTGGTTAAAATATGTTTTTGCACAATTTAAAAAACTTATAATTTGATATATAAAGTACATTCTTGAGGGGAACACAAAATTGGAGAAACGTGGGGAAGTGTTGAAGAGAGGAAATTTGAGACAAAAATAAGTAAAAAGGGGTAATCTAAAAAAGGGGTAATTTCAGAAAAGTGATAAAATTTGAGACAAAAGAAGAGAAATTTGACAAAAATGAAAAAGAAAGGTTTAATTTAAAAAAGGGGTATTTTTAATGCGTGAAAAGAGGTAATTTCAGGGAAACAGAGATAATTTCAGATTAACTATTGAAAAAGTTGATAGAAACAAGAGTAAATTTTGGAGGAAGAGGGAAAATTTAAGGCAAAAATGTGAACAAAATAAGAAAAAAGGGTAATTTTCGAAAACAGAGGTAATTTTTTAAAAAACGTGTAATTTACTCAAAAAAGTAACAAAATTTGAGAGAAAAGAAGGGAAATTAGACAGAAATGAAAAAAAGGACTACTTGAGAGAAAAAAAGTAATTTTATGGAAAAAAAAGTAATTTTATGGAAAAAAGAAAGGAAATTTGAGGCAAAAAAGTGACAAAAGTTGAGAGAAACAATGGGAAATTTTATAGGAAGAGGGAAAATTTAAGGCCAAAAAGTGACAAAAATGAGAATAAAAGGGTAATTTAAAAAAAAATAAGTAGTTTTTTAAAAAACGTGTATTTCTGCAAAAAAGTAAGCATTTTTAAGAGAAAAGAAGGGAAATTCGACAAAATAAGAAAAAAGAGGTAATTGTATAAAAAAAATGGTAATGTTCAAGAGAGAAAATTCCAGGACAAAAGTGACAAAATTTGAGACAAAAAAGCGAAATAACCTAGGAAAAACGAAAGGAAATTTTGGAGAGAAATTTTAATCAAAAGAGTGACCAAAATGAGAGAGAATGGAGTAATTTCAGTAAAAAAGTAACAAAATTTGAAAGAAAAGAAATTTGAGACCAAAAAGTGACAAAACTTTAGACAAACGAGGGGAAGTTTTTGTGGAAAAGAGAAAATGTAAATCGAAAATTAGTAAAAATGAGAAAAAAGGGTAATTTTAGAAAAAAATTACAAAAATGTGAAAATAAGGACAATTTAAAAATAATTATTTACCTGTTAATTTTATAAATATTTAAACGTAACAATTAATTCTATTATTTTTAAGTTTCCTACTTCTGATTAGGTAATCATGTTTGATATTAAATTTAATGTATTTTTTTATAAAATAGCGGCTGTTCAAAAAATTATAAAAAAATAGGGGGTTCCCGATGGGGCTCGAACTCAGACCAATTTCGATCAGCATTCAAATCAATAATGACAGAAGATTGCGACTTGTCACATTTAAGATATTTTAGAATAAAATTGTAAAAAATATGCAATAAAGCTTACGACGATCTCGTAAAATGGTGTTGGAGAAAAGAAAATTGAAGACTGTACTACCAAAAATTATTTCCTATACTCCTTTGTATAGTTCTGACAGTTCTGAATTAAATTAGAATAAACAAGATAGCTGGTTTCAATTGCTTTTTATTTGCGGGACTAAAAAATTTTAGTTTCTTGGGACTAAAAGATTTTAGTCCCAATGGAGTAAAAGTGGCACTTAAGTCCGCAAATGCGGGACTAAAGTGGTAGTTTCACTCCCCGCGATGTAAAAAAGTATTTTGGAATTTTTACGTTTGACCAGAATAAAAAACATGTAATAGAAAGTGGAAACTTTTAAAATACTTTCTTTGCTTTAGGTGTACAATGGAGTGCCTTACATTTAGTACAAAAAACATGAGTTTTCCTCTTACATGAAAATTGTTTACACCTTGTGGCTTCGTCTTCGTCATACTCAGGAAAATGGTCCGCACCATTTTTTCTGAATATCTTTTATTGGTCTAACTTCTATTATTTTTCGTTTTGGTATCCGAGGTCAATTCTCACAAGAGACTTTTGGCCGACCAGTACTTTTCTTTATGGGGTTTCCCAGCGAAATTAAAGATTCACCAATATATAATTTAAACTCCAATAAATCTATAATATCCTTTGGAGGTGTGCTCCCATTATTTTGTCGATATTCAAGCCAACTATTTACACAAGCTACATCAAAAGCGTGGAAAATAACCTGCAATGTCCATTTTTTGGAAAATGAAAACTCGATAATAAGATAAAAGCTGCTTTAGGAGGTCAATATCTATTATAAAATTTGATTTATTCTGGCCTCTTTATGTTTATAATTTTTTTCTGTTTTTTTCATATCTCTCCACGATATCTTCTTTCACTAAGTTAGGCCCAATGTACATTACCGTGGACACTTTTTCAAATGTATGCTTTCACACAGGTACCAATGTTCTGCATTTCTAATAAAATTATAATACATTTCCAATGGTTTTTCTAACATGCCTTACACTTATTATCTTTATTGCTTTTGGTATAAAATTATTAAATTTGTACTTACGATCTTTCTTGGTTGTTGATATCGCCATTGCACCTGTTACAAAAATTATAAACTGCACCCAATGGCTAACGAATTTATACTGATGTATTTTTACGTAAATAGTATACGAATACAGATAGACATTACTGAATAGATAGACAACTAATCTACAATTTAATACTTGTATTATGTGTTGCAAAAATCTATCTCCATTGCAATGGACATTGGGACTGATATACAGGATATTTTTGTTTATTTTCAAAAATTTTATATATTTATTTTTGCAATGGTTTCTCTGATTTGAACCAACCGTGCGTAATCTACCAAATTCTGTGTCGTAAAGATTAAAATTTATTTTCCTACGATCACTACCCAAAGTAGGCTTTTGCACACTCAAATCTAACCGCAAAGTTGATGTTTTCCGTGATCTGTAATAATTTGACATTATTGTCGCTCTAGCGCGTACTTTTCCGCTCGCCTGTTTTTATTTACAATAAACTAAAGAAAGGTAGTAAATAATAGGTATATTAAAAGAAAATGTAGGGCAGTCTGAATATTTTAGTTGAAATATTAATATTTGAAGATATTTCGAACGAAATTAAACTTTATTTTATAAAATTTATCTAGTAAAAATATAACAGTCAGAAGGTACACCTAGATACACCTAGGTACACCTATATGTAATAGTGATTGCATATTTAAGTACCTACTTACTATTTTGTGCAAATAGTAGACTATGAAATTAATGAAACGTCATTATTTCATTTTTAGTTTATGAAGTGTATTTTTATGTTTTTTTTTTTAATTATTTGTCTAAAAATAATGTGATCGTAGAAAAAATCTTGTGTGCAATTCGAGCAGAAAGTGCTTTGCCGCTTTCGGCAGATTGCCCGCGCTCCGCTACGCGTCGCGCGGGCAACTCTGCCTCAAGCGGCAAAGTATCACTTTCCGCTCTTAATACACAAATAGCTATTTATCGATGTAAACAAATTTTTTTGGTACTAAACATAAAAATTTCACCTTGTATATAAATAACATAAACAAATCAAGCAATCAGTGTTGTTGGCACATTTTTAGTAATTCTAGTTTTAACTACCTGCTTTAAAACCCTAGAAATATTCATAAAAGTTTTTAATTTTCAGAAATAAATTTCAATTTAATGTGTGCTGAGTATTTTAGCTAACCCCTCTATTCATTAATGATTTAAGATATTTCAAAAATCTAGCATGCATGCAATGAAGTAAGGGATAATTGCGAAATTATCAGAGATGGTGTAAATAATTTAGTGTTAAGATCAATAAAATGCATTGAAATTGAAGGTGGACATTTTGAAATCTTGTTACTTTGTATTAGGTTTGTTATTATGTA
The DNA here is from genome assembly GCA_963243735.1 of Neocrepidodera transversa. Lineage (NCBI taxonomy): Eukaryota > Metazoa > Arthropoda > Insecta > Coleoptera > Chrysomelidae > Neocrepidodera > Neocrepidodera transversa. Next base: position 22,241,523 of record OY725347.1, on the reverse strand, counting down.
TTAGTTTTAGCCAATTGAGTTTTATTTCACAAAAATTAAAAACTTTTATTATGAATATTTAAAGCTGGTGCTTACGTACATATTATTTTATTTAAAAAGAGTTAATCGCAAAATTTATGAATTAGCCTGTTTCCTCCGAATATTTAAAAAAAAATCCACCAGTGCAGGAATATGTTTAATTAAAAATACTCCTGTATGATTTAAAATCAATTGATAAATTCTATTATTCCCCTATTTATATAGATCAAATTAGCATAAAATTATTACTAATATGCTGCACTTACATACGTAACACAATTATATTACAAATCAGACTATATTGAAAACATCGAAAATATACTGCAAAGAAGTATAGATAAAGTGTCTAAAAATGCAAAAGATCATGCATTTACCTTAGGTAGGTAGGTAGGTTCAATGTGAGTGGAGCGTTTGCTCGCCCCTCCACTGCGGCCAACAGAGGCCTATTGTGGCTCACCCCTATGGGCTATAATTCACCATACAATCCACACCTTCTTACGAAGTCTATGGTTGATTTAGGTGAAGCTTCTTTGAAGTCGGTAGGCTCCAGCTGTACAAAACCAAACGTACGAAGCCTATTCATTTCTAGGGCAGGACAGGAGCATAAAATATGCTCCGCCGTTTCGTCTTCCACACTGCAGAAGCGACAGTCCGATGTTTGACTCAGACCTAGCTTCTTCAGATGGTACCGCAGACGACAGTGCCCTGTAAGCAGTCCAATTAGGAAGCGTAGATCACTTCTACTCCATTCTAGGATCTGCGATAGGGTGCTACCTGAGGGTTTGACTATAAACGCCTTAGAGTGAGCTAACTGAGGAATATCGTTCCAGTGCTGGAGAGTTTTCCTCTCGGCCCATTTCCAGATAGTGTCTTTGGCACTGCTTTTGGCGATGCCGAAAAATGGTTCCGGTCCAATGAACTCGGATTCTGCAGCTCTTTTCGCAAGGGTGTCGGCTTTCTCATTGCCCTCCACCCCTTCATGCAAAGGTACAGAGAGTAGTGTTACCCTGTTACTGGTAGCAATGCGATCCAGGGATTCGATGCAATTCCACACCAGCTTCGAGTCCAGCCGGTTGGAGCTCAGTGCTTTTAAAGCTGCCTGGCTGTCTGATAAAATGTAAATGCTTTTTTTGACAAGATGATGGTTTACCAACTCTCTTGCACACAATTCTATAGCGAAAACCTCCGCCTGAAAATGGTAGCATACTTGCCGAGGCTTACTGTGATGTCAACTCTCGGTAATCTGCTGTACACTCCGGCTCCAACACCACTTGGGGTCTTTGAACCATCTGTATACAGTACATAAGCCGTCCCTGGAAAGACGATCTCCCCCTTTTCCCATTCGTCTCTTCTCGGAAGAAGGAGGTTGTAGGACTTCTGTATGTGAGTTCTGGGAGATACCACATCCGAAACAATTCCGAGAGTGTGGTGAGTACTCATCTCTCGCAGCAGTCCAGAGTGGTCCCATAGCCTCTCCCTCTCAATTTGACTGCTACCGACATGGCTCTATAGGAGGTCACTCTGGCCTCCTGCTCCAGTAATATATGGAGAGGAGTAAGACCCAGAAATCTTTCCATTGCCGCTGTCGGGGTAGATGACATTTACCTTGTTTAAAGCCAAGACCCATTATATTCATTGCTGCAGTTTAAGAACTCCACATAGAGATCCCATATTACGATTGAACTTAAGCCTTCAATCAAACACTTTGAAAATAAGCTGTACTTGTAAGAACGCATAAACAACAACTCAGAATTAAAATGTATTCTTGAACATTATGAAATCTATAGCAAGTATCAAGTGGCGGTGTGATTCGAATAGTCTGATTATGTTTTACAAATCTTTTATATTAGCTAGAATAGATTATGAAAGTGTCATATACTCCTCAGCAAGAAAATCTACTTTAAAAAGATATAATCCAAAGATCAGACATTCAGATAGCACTTGGAGCATACAGAATCAGTTCGTACCTCTCCATTTGTAGCGAAGCGACCAATCACTCCGTCAGTACAAAAGATATATCCTATGTGTTAACTACTGCAGTAAAATCCTTGCTCAAATACTAGATAATTTCCTAAACCGAACATGACGAAATTTTTAATAGACGGTCCACAATAACCAGACCTGTAAGGATAAGGTTTAGAGAAGTACCACAGGAGTTAAACGAAAACTTCCCAAGATTTTTAGTTCTTCTAGAACACGACGTAGCACCATGGACTCTAAAATAACCTTCCATTCACCTGGAATATCTAAAACATAATAAAAACGGAACAACAAGTGAAATTATTAAACAGGAATATTTAGTAATAATTAATAACTACAAGATACATACCCTAGTTTACACTGATGGGTCTAAAAATTCTGACAGTACTGGTAGTGCTATAGCCATTAATAACACATCCTTTTTATGGACTCTACCGGAAGCTGCAACATTTTTCACAACCGAGTTGTACGCAATTTGGCATGCTTTAAAATACATCGAATTTAATACGTCGTTATTAATATTATATTATCTACCTCGGTGTTCTTAGCACCCAGCCGGCCAGCACCAAGCTTATAACGAAGTAATCTTGGCTCACGGCCGGCCAACTCCAAGCGGAACTTTTCCACCATGGAGAACTACTTTCAAAAATTAATGCTGCCGATTTGGGATCTACTCATAAAAAATTTCTCGTTTTATTAATTTGTTTACATTTTTTGTGCTACTTTTTCAGATCTCTTAATATTTATTTTCTGTCTCCGCCTTTTACTTCTGCTCTCTATTCCCTTTTGAAATTGTTTACCATGTTTGCCTCCTTTAAATGGTCACTCTTTTTTTCTTAAATTTTTGTTTATTTGTTTTATGTAAATAATATTGCTTACTTTAAAAAAAAAATTATTTCTTCAATTCAATAAACCGTTCCTTTCCAAATATAAATAATAATTTATAGACTTTTTTCTTTATTTGAACTTAATATTTAGTTCTGATCAACTTTTTTAAATATCATTTTTCGATGTCAAATTTAAAGGTACTTTACTCTTGAGTAAAATTCATATTTTTTGACAAACCTCGTATACTACTGGAAAAAATTGATATCTGACGATTCTATTTTAGATTTCAGAACAACCAAAACTTTTTATCAAGAATGACTTTTTTCGCTAAAATTAAAATTTTAAATTTGTTCACCTATAGGATACCCCATCCGTGGACACATATAACTTAAACTATACTTTTGATTTACTCTAACCCAATGACAAATCATTTCACCTGATAGAAAATGACCATCCAACCTATCACAATTAATTTAGTACTTCAAATGGCTTAAGCCATATACATATTAGCAAAATTTAATTTTATATTATTTTTAATATCATTTACTGAAATTTCTTTTGTATTTGCATTTCTCTTGTATTATAAATCAGAAAACTCTTAATTTTTATTTTAAATTATTAGTACCATAATGAATTGCATTACAATATATAACACAGAGAATACTTACTCATTGGCAGGAGGAATGGAATGAACAGACATCTGCATTAAGTTGGGTCAAAAATTTCACATCTCCATGGTGCCCGAATATGAGAACTTAAAAAGAAGAGAACAAGTAATGTTAACCAGAATGCGTAGTGGACATACTTCACTTACCTCCGCCTACATGTTGCTTGGAAGAATCATGTGTTATTAGAATGCCCAATGTTTGAACAAACTCGCCTTAAATTACAAATAGCTAGTGATATAAAAAAGGAGAAAAAACATACATTGAAAAATGCCAATGATTATAGCAATCGATGACGAATTAAAAAAACAAACTTATAAACACAGGTTGCTGGTTATTCCACTGACAAAAAAATCATCGGAATTGTTGGAATTTCATTTAACATTTATATTTGTGTTCGGAATTACTTGCGCCATCTGCACATGAGGTGCAGAACCGACCAGTATAACCGTACCGAGTCCTTTCGGCTAATATTTTAGTTGATATGATTTCCGAGGGAGCGCGACGATAGGACGTGTTCATTACACACACAAGAGCCAGCGTCCACTTTGTCTCCCAATCTTTCGCATGCGCCGCGTGTGCAAAAATTGTCTGAATTTTGATAAATAAGAGAGGTTATAAACTGATATAAATGAATTAATCTGTGTATTTTAATTTATTTTATTAAAAGAAGTCTTCACTATCTAAATCTAGCCTTTGTATTAAAAAAAAAGAATAAATAACTTCCATTTATTTCGTAAAAAAAATTTTAAAAAAAAATCCCTCAGGTCGAAACCGGATCATCTATATGTAACGCACATACACGTTAACATTAGACCACATCGTATCTAAGATGTCTAAAAACCCTGGTGTATCTACTGATTCGATTTTGTTTCAAACTAATTGGGAGTACCACCTGTTGCGTTCAATAGAACTTACCAGAATTCTGAAGGTTGCCTTGTTTAGAATTGTTCGAGTCGTCGCTGAGTTTGTCACATTTTGTCATTTGTGTGGACACTGGACAGTGTAAAGCTGCAGATTCGAGCATTCGTCTGTATTCAGTACCAGATTATAAATACACCATGTGTGATCTGTAATTAAAGTTTACTATGAGCGATATATACGCCATCTGAAATTTCTAATGTGAAACTCTAGTAATATAATATCTCAACTCTCAACTAACAACGCAGACTCAGACAAGAAAACGAAAAGACAAGACAATCGCAATTTATTAAAATTACCCATAGTTCCCAACTGAGTGTTTCTAGTGTATCTGCACTTAAAATATTAGTTTATTTCGACTTGAAAACTAATATTCGTCAACGGCGTTCAAGACGTCATTTTGATAAAAGTGTTTATTGTTGGTTTATGTGAAATTGAAAATGTTTAATGTGTTTTTATGTAATTAAAAGTATTTTTAATCTTACTGGAAAGTTTTTCTTAACTTTTACAGCTAAGTGGTTGTAACAAAGTTACTTGTTTCCGTAATAATTAAATCGGGCACGGCACTGGAGTAGAATTTACTTAAAATTATGAGAGAAGCTTCGAATAAAAGGCCAGTTGTACCGGTTGAACCACCGCCCGATAGAGACACTTTCGTCTGTGCTTCTTAGACGCCGAAGTTCATATCAAGTAGGGCAATACAAACCGTTGTCGGCAGCTAGAAGTACGAGTTGATGTAGCCGTCCCAACTGGAATAGCAGTGGCCGTGCGACCTTTAGAGGTTAAGCTGAAGCCAAGTTCGATTATAACCAGAGTCCAGAACCGTCATCTACCGGGCCAGTCCGGAATACGTGCCTGTACTATCCGAGAAAAAAACAGTTGCACACCTTTCTCTCTTCCGGATTTTGGTAATTTAATAAAAGGTAATTTTATTCTTTCTGATTTTTATTTGTGATACCAGCAGCAGCTAATACCCAGCTAATACCCAGTAGGGCAACTAAAGACCGGCCTTCTGGCCGCTAAAGGTGTTGTCGATACCATAAGACCCCTGGAGTATTTTCTTTCACCCCTGGAGTATTTTCTTTCTCCACTGACGCTGCCCGTGCAGTGGCCTTCACACTCTAAACGAAAGGTGGCGCCCTAGGCAATCCGAAACCTGGACTAAGGCGGCAAAGTGACCCGTAACGACTGAAGTACGTTACATGGTCCTTCAAACTGTCAAAGAAAATGATTCAATAAACATAATCTCCCCAAATGCGTTATAAAACTTAACAGGAATCTTATTCTGACTTCAGACCTATAAGTAATGTTTCATTTTATTTTTCTTTACTGCCCCAGTATTAATCTGGATTTCGTAATGGTTTTAGCTGTTATACGACTGTACCCGATGATATAGATAAGGCTTGTGATGATAATCTTCTGAACATTATCTAGTGTTTCTCGACTATTCGAAAGCCTTCGATCTTATCAGTCACCAACTTTTACTAACCCTTCTAGATTATATTGGATTTTCGGACAATTCCAACAAATTGCTTAAAAGTTATTCAACGAATCAATATAAAGCTACCTGCTTGAACAACAAACTGTCCAACTTTGTGAATACTTTCTCAGATGTCAATCAGGGGTGAATACTGGGCCCACTTTTATTTTTTATTTATACTTCCCAATTTGCGCTTGGATTAAAAACCTGCCAGATTTAGTTTTACTAGCCAGAAACTCTAAAAAGTACTGTTTGGAATTAAATCCATATAAATCTGTTGTTCAGTTATTTATCAGACCTGCTGCTAGAAATCATGCTATCGACAATATTAGTATTGTCTTAAATAATGATACACTGGCGCTTCACCCATATGCAAAAAAATTAGGTCTGTTTATAGACAATTCTCTTAGATTTTCCAACCACATTTCATTAATAGCTAAAAGGTCATACTGTAGTCTTAAATTATTAAGCGGTGTTTTAGCGAATTTGTTTAGGTTTCGGATTTACTCGGGCGCCACCTTCTGTTTATAGTGTGAAGGCCACTTGCACGGGCAGCGTCAGTGGAGAAAGAATACTCCAGGGGTCGTTTATGGTATCGACCAATGCGTTTTGGGCCAGTAGATCGGGCTTTACTTTAATACTTTACTATTAATAACCAAAACAATACAGATGGCGGAAAGGGGGTAGAGGAAAGGCGTGCAACAAGTTTTAATATTAAAGCAATATCTAGAGGAGCAGTAATACGGATAAGTTAGGCAAAACTAAGCGAGGTGCGGGGCGGACTCTAACAACGGTAGGCGAGGAGTGAAGGGGTACTATTAACTGACTACGGCTGTAAGCGTAACAATTAGGTAACCGGAAAAACTCTAATATTCTTACTTTCGACAGATAGTACAATGCAACCACAGAGAAAGTATAAATAAGAGTTGCCGATTCCTTGAGTAAAAGTGGCAACATGTGCTACTGACCTGCAGCCTTGGAGGGTTGGTGGAATTGAACTGAATTTGGCGGTTAATTTGAATATTCCTTAATCAAAATCCCATATTGATAAATTAGTAACTTTGTTACAATGTCTAAGTACATATAGAAGTAGATTACAAAAACTACAAAATTCTTGTGTTCGTTTTATTTGTGGATTATGCAGGCGAGAACATGTCACTGCTCATTTAAAAGAATTGGAATGGCATAAAGACGAGATTTACATTCATCTGTATTTTTTCATAATTTACTAATTTCTTTAAAACCAGCATATTTGCTTGGCTGCTGAATAGGTTTCCCGGAAATTATTTACATGTAAAATAATTATTATTAAAAGGTGAAGTCGCTAATATCGTCAGATGAAATCTTTTTGAGTTTATGGCAATTTTTTTTCGAAGTATATTCGTAAAAATATTTGTGTATAGATACATTATATTATATTTTTACATCCTTTTATAGTTATTGTACTGGACGTTAAGCTTAACATTTATTTTAATCTCATTTTTATTATAGTTGAGTGTAAGAACAGGATCTAGTTACCATGTATAACTAGAAACTGAACTGAACCTTATTGGCTACAGTTTTATTGTAAAATATCAACTGTATTTTTGTGTCAATAAAAAACATATTATATTCGTTATTTATTGATTTTCAGTTTCTACACTAAACTAATAAAATAAATAATATACTCATCATTGTAAATTTTTTAATATTAACTATCCAAATATTGCTGTTAATTTGTTGTTAATTATTTTTCATTCGTTATAAAATTAACGAAAAAGAATCTAAATATTTATTTAATTTTCTGTATATAATTTTATTATCTTAGGAATTATTGTTCAAAAGTAGAGCTAAGATTCTATATCTTAGATTAGGGAACGTTGACTCACGCAATAAAATAATTAAAATAAAACACAATACGATAAGTTGTTATTAAACATAGAAAAGGTGAAAAGAAAATTATATATTAAATTATAGATGACTTAATGTACAACAAAAAAACCCAATTTTTTAGATTTATTTTTAATTTTATTTCAAAATTATTTTTTTATTGTAATTGTAAATTGTCTAATTTTACCATAAATATTCAAGGATATCATCACCAATAACTAAAACTACACTTTTTTACCACTGTAAGTACGTTTCGCCAAGTTTGTTAGTTTTTTTTTATTACAACTATTGTCCTGAGTTGTGGAGGCAGGAATCTTTTAAAGACACCGCACGCTTGGTTCTATGTGTAAGGTAGTGCAGGACTCTCCCCTGCAAGGAGAGTCAGGGGCATACCTGCTAAACCCTTCTCGGTAATCTGTCCTTTTTGTTTGGTGTTTCCTTGTACCCTGCTGTAGGAGAAAGATTTATTTTCAGGGATACATTGGGAGTTGTTGTTCTGAAAATGAAAGTAGTTATTATCTTAAGATATTTTATGGTATAATGTTTGTTTGATACTTACGAGCCTCACGGACTGGGAGGCTCAGAGCGGTGAGTAGTTCTTCGGTCGGTGGTGGTCGGTCGAGCTCATCTAATGCTAAGAGGAGCGTCCTCCAATAGTTCTAGGAGCTCGTCCGGGAGATCTATATCTTCGCTTGCTTCACTAAGGATCCTGAGGTTGGGCTGGATGAATTTCTTCTTTGGTTTTCTGCTGAGTGTTCGTCTGTTCCTGTCAACTGTCCATTTGGTCTTTGGAGTTTCTTGGGCATGTGTGTTGGTGCTTTCTAATCTTCTCCCCAGGTATCCTCTTTGTAGCTTCTTGAACCTGGAAATAATAGTAGAAATATTAGTGTGTTCGTAGATTTCGTTGGATGAGAAGCGCCAGGGAAGGTAGGATATTTTTCTCAGGATCCTCCTCTCAGTTGCCGTGACGGCGTAGAGGAGACGAGGAGGGAGTGAGGAAAAGTTTAGAGCTCTGTAATCCATTACAGGGCGGATGTAGGTTTTGTAAGTGTATAGCAATATCCTTGAGTTACACCTTCCAAATCCTTCACCCCGAGCACCGAGGAGGAAGGCCCGTCTCCTAACTCTGTCTAGAGTTCTTTGGACTTCGGTCGCCCAATTGAGAGTACGCGTAAAGCATACTCCCAAGTGGGTAACCTCATCCGCAGGGACGAGTCTCTCTCCCCAGAGCCTAAAGTTGGATTTCATTGGGGTTTTGGTTGATTTTCGTGAGTAGATGGGATGTTTGAATATAATGAGTTGGGTCTTTTGAGGACTACCACCAGTTGCTACACCATCGAGAAAAACGTTCAAGATGTTGTTGGGTTTTGGTATTAAGAGCTCTGGTAGAACGAGCGGAGACTGAGATTTTGGTATCATCGGCGTAGAGTTGGAGGCATTGTAGTAGATAATTTTGATGAATGGGATAGGGAGATTTATGTTGCAAAGCTTGCGAATAAGTCCAGCTTGCCAGAATTAATCAAAATCCTTTTGAACATCAAACATGACTGCCGATACACAGTGACCCAGGTTGAGTGATTTGGCGGCTATGATTTGAAGTCTCACTAGTGCATCATGGGTGGAGTGATTAGACCTAAATCCGTGTTGGAAAAGCTCCAGATACGGTCTTTGAGTAATGTTTCAAAGAGGTTATTCAGAACATTCGTCAAGGATATAGGCCTGTAAGAGTTGAGGGATGTAGAGTCTTTTTGGGGAACTATGTTAGCATCATCATCAGTTTATCATCAACTGCTGATGATGCCAACATAATGTAAGAGTTTAGGGTTTTATGGCCGGCCTTAATGAAATTGTTGATTTGCGGGCTGTTGTGACGTGGTCTTTTTGGTTATTAGTTCTAAACGTTTAGGCTGCAACTACAGCAGCCATTTATAGTGGCGTGAATAAAGTACTCTTCGCGACGTATCAACTTAAACTGAAACCTCCTTGTCTGCGGGTGCTTTTTTGTCGTGATTGGTATTTGGTGGTTTTATTTTTGCGCTTTTTTAGTTCTGTGTGTCAGATCCTAGGTAATATTATTGTCTCTTCCTTTCTATTAAAATTATCTTTGTGGTCGTATATTTCTATTGCTTCTAAGTTAAATCTTTTCGAAAAATGTCTTGATGTTGCTAGTAGGTCAGTGTTTTCAAAAAGGGTCTTGTGTTCTCCTTTGGATAATATGTGTTCGGCGACTACAGACATTTCGGTTTGTCCTAAACGACAGTTTATCATACGTACATTTTTCTACAAGTACACGGAATTCTATAGACTTCTGCTGGTGATTTTTTTTTCTTTAAGATTTTTCCAATCTGGTCAGTGATACCTTCTATGTGTGGTAAATAGACAGTTCCTTGGTATTGTTCTTCTCCATTGGGCGCATAGCCCGAGTTATAGGTTCTTTGCTGTATCCGTTTGCTTGTATAGGACTGCTGTGAGGTGTTGTTTTTCAGCGTTGACGTATCTTGGTTCACGTAATGGTCTGTTTACTGAGGTATTAATAACAGTTCGTTTTGGATGATGATTGGATAAATGTTGTAGGTATCGATCAATGTGTGTTTTCTTTTTATATGTTCTGTAGCCTAGTTTATTACTTTATCGATTGACTAATACATCTAGAAGGAATTAGTCGCTTTTCTTCTATTTCCATGGTGAACTACGAATTTTTTGTAAACGGCATAGTACTTTTACTTATAAACCCATAAATTATAAGCATTTTAAAAAATTGTTCATTTAGCGATTTAAGTACACTTCAACTTACCCTGATTAAATAATCAAAGACCGCGGAGATAAATTGAAACTAATGTTAAGTACATAACAAAGAAAAAAAACCTTAAAATAACTAATCAACTATGCTAAATAGACTACCATGAAACGAAAAGCACTAATTTGTAAATCACCCAAACTAAACTCAGAAAATACTCGTTTCTCACGATTAATTTTGATCAATCTCTCCTAAAACCTTAATTTTAGAACCATTATAGACTTCTAGTTTAACATTAGAACAAAAATTAAGATTAAGGTTACATTTTTGAATGTTAATTTAAAGAGATTTTCAGGAATTAAGTTTACATCTGCTCCTGTGTCTAACTTAAAATCTATCACCACATTTTCAACATTAATTTGTGCATACCGTTTAACAGCATCAACAACTTTTAAATTACTAAATCGCAAAAATATTCTTCATCCTCGTATTCTTCAATGTTTACCTCTCTAACTTGGTTCTTCTGCAGTTTTGTTCTGCATACACCAGTAAAATGATTTGCTATTATACATTTTGTACATATCTTTCCTAGAGCTGGGCATTTACTTTTATCCTATTCATGTGTTTTTTCACACCATCTACAATTTACTTGGTCTCGATAATTTTGTTTTTTCTGTTTACTTCTATACATGCCTTTTCATTCTTGTAAGTCTTACTTGTACTCTCTTGGCACACGTTTTTAGCCAGCATTTTTTCAAATTCAGCCACTTTGAATAATTTTATTACTTTATCTAGGGAAACTTTTTCCAATGCGATTATTTTTTGTTTGGTTTGACTATCAGCAGATCCAAACACAAGTCTATCTCTAAAATTTCCATTCTCATCTATGAATTCACAATGTCTCTTCGTCGGCGTTAAATTTAAAATTATTATAAGTTTTTAAACCATTATCCACTTATCCAATTTTTGTATCATTATCTTTAGCCATTTGACCTGAAGCTATTGGCGGGTTTTAATCTTAGGAAGGAATCCACGCTTTGTGATGGTTGTTTAATTGTTCTTTATTGATACAACTTTTACATCTATTAACTTGATGTGGTTGCGTAAAAGTGCATGCTACCATGTCACTCATTGACCTCTATGAACTAAGCAAGATAACTTCCGAAAATTAAAACGGTATCTTATCAGTAATTTGCCACTTTTTTGCAGTAAATTAGTTGCGGGAAAAAAATTGCCGCTCTTTTTTTTATCAAAAATTCAATGTCTTGCTAACTTGATATCAAGTTATCAAGACAACTGCGTAAACAATGATGATACCAAAACACTAATAGGTGAAGAATTTGCCGCTTTTTTGCCGTAAATTAGTTGTGGAATAAAAAATTTGCCGCCCTTTAAAAAACTAACAGCTAAAGAATTTGCCGCTTTTTTCCGTAAATTAGTTGTGGAAAAAATATTTGCCGCCCTTTTTTTTATTAAAAATTAAACATCTTGCTAACTTGATATCAAATTAACAAGACAACTTGATATCAAGTTAGCAATACGTTTTATTTTTAATAAAAAAAAAGAGGCAAAGTTCTTTTCCACATCTAATTTACGACAAAAAAGCAGCAAATTCTCCAGCTATTAGTTTTTTGATATCGTCATTATTTACGCAGTTGTCTTGCTAACTTGATACTAAGTTAGCAAGACATTGAATTTTTGGTAAAAAATAGAGCGGCAAAATTAATTTTTCCACAACTAATTAACGACAAAAAAGCAGCAAATTACTAATAAGATACCGTTGTAATTTTCAGAAGTTGTCTTGCTAAGTTGATAGACACTGACACACGTCAAGCCGTTGCCAACCGCTTAACTATTATAACTAAAGACTATATACTACAGTTGTTAATGATCAATTTTTGGTGATCGGTTATATAGATCCGATATCATGAAGCCTACAGAAATATCATCGAATCTATAATAAAACCAGTTGGCACTAAGAATCCAGCAATTTATTGTATTTAACGCTTTGGTAAAATCCAAGAGTAGTAGTATAGTACTAGCTTTTCATTTATCAATGCGATTTAACATTGTTTCGGATAGCTAAGATAGAGCAGTTATAGTACTATATCCTGTTTGAAAACCTACTTGATGCAAGGGTAATAAGAGAGAAATTCATAAATTTGAAAATATGCTACTAGTTCTAGGATTTTCCAAAGTAAAGAAAGTAGACTGAGGGATCGTAATTCATTATATGACTATGGATTGCATTTTTTAAGGAGATCAACATGAAATATAAAAGTTCCCATATATCTGAAAAATCCATACTTATTTCCGGTTTCAGTGAAAACCTGATATTGATATCTCAATTAATTTTGAGAATACACACATTACAAATGGGTTCAAATGTATTTGGTCACTTGGTATTATTTGAAAAATTCTAAAAAAACTTTTGACCTCGATTTTTTTTTAAAATTGTTCTAATATACTCTTAAAATGTTCCCGTGAGATATAATACGCCATCAAATTCCTTCAGAAATGGCCAGAATTAGAGTAAATGTAAAGGGAATTTTTGATGTTCTTTTAAATAAATTAACTTCGATTTTGATAACTTTTATAGATTTTTTAACATAAAGGTTGCAAGATTTACAACCCGTTAATAAACAATCTCTTTATATTATAAAATACTCTTTTATCAGTCATTTGTCCTTTAATAAATTTTAAAATTTTAATATCATATTTTTGATTCTTAATTTTTTTACTCTGCAGGAAAATCATTGAACTAAAGTCAATTTTTAAAACTAAATCTATATTCCTACGGCATATAGTACGTCATGTATCCGATAGATGGCGAAAGAAGTATATGCAGCAAACGAAAACGAATCAATAACTCGCATTTGAATTTAGATAACATAGGAGGAGCCACACAGACTGACTAGTGTCGTAAAAAATAATAATTTTGTTCGTATGTAATGGCTTAATAAAATCGTAGTATAACATATTTTTATATCTTTACTATAAAAAAACATCGTAAACAAAATTTAGTTATGATTGATAATATGTTATTTTTTACTCTTTTAAATATTATTTTTCTGCTCCTATTTTATAGTACGCTAATTAAAAGATTAAAATTGTTTCATTATAATACAGTTTTTGATTATGATACAAATTTTTCAGCCAATAGAATTGAATTATTTTTAGTTAAGTAGTCAGTTATTTTGACTGCGGCTCGTTTCGTATCCTACAACATGCTTGTATATTAATGACAACGTATAAAAAAATAAAAGTTGTAAGATACTTTTAAATAATAATTTACAAAGTGTTGATAATTTCAAATAAAAATAAAGTTATCTTGATCTTCGGGTTATTTTTGCAAAAATCGTACCTACCACACAGAGTAGGTATATTTTTATAAAAAAAAATCTTGTGATAAGGGTCGGCAGGTGAAGATTGATTTCTGTTGTCTAAATTTGATATTTTCCATCCTTCCCCACCCCACGATATGGTCGAATGGAAAAGTTTTAAGCAAATTAATTTTATAATAATTAGGACATGAAAAAAGTTTAACGACCTGTTTCAATATTTGTACAAATGACGGAGATATGATTTTTTTTTATATTTCAACTCCATCCAGTTCCACCCCATAGGTTGGATGAAAAACAGTTTCAGACAAATTAATTTTATAATAATTAGGACATGGAAACAGTCTCATGACCTGTTTCAATATTTTTAAAAAAAACACTCAAATTTAATTTTTTAAATAAGTGTTCTTTACCCACCTGGGTTTCCCTTTATTTTATTTTTCATGTACCCCATTCTCTCCTTATTCCTTTTCCTCCGCCCCTCCTTTACTTAGTAGCGGTACTTGTAATAATATGCTAATATTATTTAACATTTAATCCCTTCTATTATTCTTTTGGCCTGAAGATGGTTATTTAACCGAAACTAGTTGCCTTTAGGAAAAAAAAATTAATTAATGTTATTGCGGTACATGATTTTGGGTTTTCATTTTTGATTATTTTTAAAAATGGCGGAGTTATGAATTTTTTGAAATTTTGATCCATTCCAGTTCCACTCATGAAGGTCATATAAAATTAATTTTTTAAATAAGTGTTATTTACCCACCTGGGTTTCCCTTTATTTTATTTTTCATGTACCCCATTCTTTCCTTATTACTTTTCCTCCGCCCCTCCTTTACTTAGTAGCGGTACTTGTAATAATATGCTAATATTATTTAACATTTAATCCCTTCTATTATTATTTTGGCCTGAAGATCATTTAACCGAAACTAGTTGCCTTTAGGAAAAAAAAAATTAATAAATGTTATTGCGGTACATGATTTTGGTTAGGTTAGGTTAGGTTAGGTTAGGTTAGGAGATATGAATTTTTTGAAATTTTGATCCTCTCCAGTTCCACCCATGAAGGTGATATAAAATGACCTGTTTTAATATTTTTAAAAATGACTGAGATATGATTCTTTTAAATTTCAACCCTATCCAGTTTCCGCGTCCCCTTAGAGGTAGAATGCCCATTTTGAATATGCAACGAATTACTGCCCAATGGAATTTTTGTACCAAATTTGGTGTGGATTGGACACAAGTTGCGACCAGTATAGTGCCGGCACAGAATGTCTACACATAAATATAACGCAAGATTTAATTTTATCTTTGGGACGCTTTCCCAATAATAGAAATAATTTATAGTGAGGAATTTAATAGCGGTTTCGAGTCAGTGTTGCCAGAGTGGTTCTATAGTACCAATTGTGGTATTCTTGATCATTAAAAAGTACGGTGGTACTCATTTGATAAATGTGGTACCTAAATTAGTTTCTAGATACAATGAAAAATGTCAATTTTTTTTTATCGATTATTCTATCAACCAATTACAATGAGACCGAGAATGAAGGATAATTCATCAGTAATTTTGATGTAAAATCCCTGACTCTCCCGGATTACCTCCCCGACATGCGCTCGCTGTAGTAAGCGCTGTCAGAGTGATATAAGCACCGGTCTAGAGACTGTCCGCCAGAGTTGCCAATGACCTTGGACGTTATTCCCTGTTGCACGACTGGCGATTCCCCAAAATTCCCCACACATTATATATTTTACAACGTGCGTGCGCAAAATTACACTTTTCTGCAAGTATTAGGAGGGGTTGCATTAAAACAAATAAGTAAATTTCTTAAAACTATATTTAAAACGTTAACCGCCTTCACGGTCGTTAGGGACAGCAAAGTCACCCTTTTACTATATGGTATTTTAATTTTTTTGTCCAAATGTTTATATTTATCATTGTTTTATCTGGTTAAAATTTATTATAATTTTATCACTTACCTACCATATATAGTATGAGAAATCCTGGTCTCCCCACAAAATCCTCACAGCAGCTACACCCCACAAAATTCCACACAGTCGATAAAATTCCGCACATTTTGGGGAATTCCCCACAGATTGGCAATGGTGCTGCCCACGCTCCACATTCTCTCCTCTCTCTTTGGTTGCTGTATTCCACCACAAAGAGCATTGGTGAATTCCTGTCGTGTCTTCTTGTCTATATTTTTGGGGACGACCGAAACCTCTGTCCCTTGATGTCAAGTCTGTGTGGCCCTGTCTCCAGTAGAAGAATGTAAAAAGAGAAAGAAGCATGCTTGCAAAAATTTGTACTAGTTTCTCTGTGGTGTCGACAAAGTACGCGGCTCACGCTTGCCTCTTGAAACGGAATGAACTGAAATTTCTCTGTCTCTTTCTGGTTATTTGACTTTTGCTTCTATTCGGTACATTCATTACTTTAGGAAATTATATTTGAGATTCGAATAATTTTTGCTAATTAACTAGTGAATGAAACTTCTTCCTCAACAATCAATTTTTCTTCTGGACCTTGTGCTGTATTTATATCGAAATAATGTGTTTTTTCTTTCATATAGAATGGAACTTTAAAACGCTCAGGCAAAACATAGTACATTTTATCCAGTTTGTGATACTGAAAATTTTTCCTACCCGGCAACACTGTTTCTAGTTACTGCTCTAGGGCTGCCTCGGTTAGGTGGACATGTTCGGCTTATAATTTAAAGGCGCTCGATTCCAATGACAGCGGTTTCGGCTTACTAGTAAATCGCCCGTAAGTTGCATTCACAGTGCACATTTTTTTGCCCTACTGTGGATAGCTCGTGTCGATTTTCGAATAGGTTAAAATGGCCGGAATAATTGGAAAACGGAACAAACAACCAATAAAAGCTTTGAATCTTTGAGATAAATTATCTTCCAGTTCAGACGACGAAGATGAAGATATTTTATTAGATTTGAAAGCCAGACGAGTTGTAGTAAAGATTAAAGAAACAGCCCTATGGGGAATAGACAGTATAATTATGTCATCATTGTCTTTAAATTTAATGTTTAAATCTTTTCCTCGGAAGCAATGATAACAAACACTTAAATAGGAGCAGTAACTTGAAACCGCTTTAATCTTATCTAGCAGTTTCAGTTCAGCAATACTTGGATTATTTTACCCGATGTACAGATAGGTCGAAAAGGCACAAACAAATAACCAGCTGAGTCGTCTGACATGAAACCACATGATTACTTTTTATGACGTAAAAACTTTTAAAGAACAAATTCGGTTTGAAACTTCTAAATACACATTTAAATACATTTGAATTCTTGATGTTCCACTATATTGCAGAAGAAATAAAAATTGGATCATTCAGTTTAATCAAAATTATATTCAGAAAAAGTTTAACATTATTAAGTCGCAATTTCGGGATCTGCGCAACCTCATGATCATATCTAGCATGAGGTAAAGTTGCGCATTATGGGCAGAGTACGACGAATTTCAGGATCGCAATCTCTTCCTAGTTGGCGCTTGCTGTATGATCAGAAATTTGACATTTTTGTCAAAATATACGCATTAAAAAATTTTAATCGAACTGCTTCATAATTTTTGCACTAGCCAATATACATAGAACTAAAACAGTTAGGAATTAAACTAAAAATAAAACGGTGTGGCGTATATTCAATTTTTCTTTCAGTTTATTTCTGAACCGGAAGTCACATTACCACCGGAAGTATGTCATGTTATTAGATTTTCGATAGGCTTTCTAAAAATATAACTTTTTTGCTATAGGTTTTAAATACCAAGGTCACGTGAGCCCCTGAAGGTCAACGGTCAATTTTTTTTTTCATTTTAAGGGTATAATAGCACCTCAGGTTTCGAAATCGGATGGACGTGTATCTTCTTCCGAGTGTAGAGAGTGAAGTTATTGCCAATATCCGCTGGGAAACAGGAGCAGCTGGATCCATATATAAATAAGAAATTTTGAAAAATGATTTTTCGATAACGGTTTGATATTAAGAAACAAAATTTTTACAGCATATTTATTGTGACATTATCTAGGTCAGGTTATATTTATTTGTCAAGACTCCAATATTATGAGGTTGCCGAATTGTTTTCTCTTTAACAAAAAGTACTTTTAAGAAAAAAAATCGGAAGCCCTCCGTAACTTCCTCCAATATATTGATATGGTTTTTTATTTATATGTGTAGTTTTAGTTCTGTTTTTGTATGTATTGTGGTTGACTAAGATTGAATGGTAGAAGGTTATTGTCAAATGTAAGTATGACAATGGAAATAAGGGTATGATAAGAAGTTTAAGGTGCGCATGAATGTATTTAAATGTGTTTAAGATTTCTTTAAGAGTGTTTTGTGTTTAGATGATTATTTTTTTTTTGATTTTATAATGAGTTCATTAAGAATTTACAACAATTGTGGTACATGTAAAAGCAAAAAAATCATTATTCAATAAATTTACAAAAATCTAGTTGGATAAAAGTAGAATAAACAGTTTGGTTTTTTGATAAAGAAAATGTCATAAAAGAATGAAATGTTAAAAGAATGATCTTATTGAATAGTTTTTATAAGTAATAGAAGTTTTTTTTTAACGAGCCGGCCTTGACTTACACATTGCCTTAATAGAAATCAGTATCGGCAAATTTGCTTTCCTTATCGAGATGTCACGAATAGAAGTTTCACTTAATAGGCGGGACCGGGATCCTCGTACCCGAAATTGCTCATCTTCTGATAAAGCCTTCCTTTTTGAATAAAAACCGATAGCCGAAAGAATTTTCGTAATCGGCCGTACCGTTCTCTAGTTATCGTGCGCACAGACATCCACACATCCACACAGACAGACTTTTTTTTCGCGGAAAATCATTTTTTCCACGTTTCATGCCATTTGAAGTCATTTGGAGCAAAAAAAATTTTGAGATTTTTGCACGATTTCAATCCTACGGTTTGCCATACTTCACCAAAGGTGAAGTATTGGCGGGCCGTAGTAATATTACAAAAATATAAAAAAATATAACAAAGAAGACAAAGAACAAATTGGTCTGTACGAAAACGGGGTGGTGCAGATTAGATTAGACGGAAAGGCAGAAATAGGGGGAGATTAAAGAATATAGAAAACAGAAGAGGTAATTAACTAGGAGGTGATACAGAAAAAGAAAAGAAAGAAACTAATTAAAGGAAGACACAGTAGAGAGAAGAACCAGAAGAATTTTAAGGCGCCCAAAATTATAATTTTTTTTTTATAACGTTTATTATTTTTTTGAAGGAACCCAGCCCAAGAGCATAAGTGTTTTCATAAACAACAAGCTATTCTAATACAGTTAAAATTTCAGCCCATTTTACCAAAGGATTTTCGATTTATCGATGTTTAAAATTTAACTGAGGTGCTATTACACCCTTAAAGGTTTTAGACCATACTAAATTCAATGCCGTTATCCGCTTAGCTCTAGCTCTTACTGTTTGTCCCCTGAAGCTCACTATACCCCATCGGACGGACAAAGCCAGAATATAAGACTTCGACTTTTTCGTTTAAAAAGTTATTAAATATTGCTTACAAATAGAGAAATATTCATAGTACACATTTTTTCAATTTTATCGTTTTTTCGAATTTTATAAAGAATAAAAAAAATCTAAATTCCAGAATTTAAAAAGTGCGCTTGTGGCGTCATTGGTATAAATTGGTATGTTTGACTGCCTTACGTATGTATTTACAGAACCCAATGCTCGTTTTGTTACGATCCATACTCTTCATTGTTTCAATGTAAAGACAGAATATAACTACAGACTTCATTTTATAACCAATCAAAATTGCATCTGAGAATAGGATACGTTATCACTGCATGCCCCTCATTACAGGAAGTTTCATGTGTCAATTGTCATATTAATAAAAAGACTGAATCAAGAGCACACATTAAATGAATAAACTTTTAAAGGAGAGTACTACTATGTTTAAAAGTAAAGGCAATTTAGTAAAATTGCTTTTAATAAGATTAGACTTAGCGCTTTCGGTCAACGACCATTTTCAGTGCCTTTGTCACAAAGGGGGATATCCCCAATAAAAAACACAAATGGAGACATCAGTGTCAGATAAAATAAACAAATTAAAATCTTAAAAATTAATTAAAACCTTGAAGTGGTTAATAATTCCGAGTGTTAAACCATGATGAACAATTTTTAAACAAAATTTATTGTTTTATGCCGAAAGTTACTTAAACGGGCTAGAAACCCTTATGGTGAAATATCTAAAGAGTATCTGTTATGACACTGATATTGTCTCCATTTGAGTTTTAATTGGGAGGTATTCCCTATTGTGATGAAGACTCTGAAGTGCTAAGTCGAATCTTATTAAAAGCAATTTTACTAAATTGCCTTTACTTTTACACATAGTAGTACTCTCTTTTCCAAGTTTAATTGTCATATTGTTATTACCAAAAGCTTCCCAAAAACTGTTTCGCACTCACCACAATAGCTTTTATTACTTTATACCAGGCTCAAACTACCATCACCGGAATAGTATTTCCTAAGCATATCTTGTGGTTGCTCGATTCTATCCAGAAGGCTTGTTCGAGACCCAGAACTGACTACAAATCTTGAATGTTTGGAAAATCGAAGAAAGATGGGCCAACTCTTTTTTACACGTACTTATATGGAAAGTGTTCAGACGACATTGCTCGCTTGGTTCTTCGTGGAGTCGTGCGTGCAAGGAATAATCGTCGAGCAGGTATGATTCAACCATATGAAGTTCAATGTTGTAATACCCGTATGGTGGAGCTAAGAAAACCCGAAGTTTTTTCATATTTTACCATGCATAAAAGCCGAAGAAACGATTTTTTTTAGGTTGGAAAAAACTCTGAAAATAGCAGCAAAATTTTGACAACCGATTATAATTCGGTGAGCAAAAATTTATACGATGTGGCTACTCTGGTCTGTTGGACATTTTCCTTTTTCTGTTGGGCTCTTTTATTATTGATTAAAAGTTAAGTTATTTAACTACTTTATCGTTGTTGTAAACTTACAAATTAAACAACATAAAAGCCAAATTTATATAAATAAAATGACTACATTTTCTACCACTTTATTTATGAACCACAGTGTACTAAAATGAATTTAATAAAATATAATACCGAAATATTTAGACGAATTTGCATCAGAACTTTGTTTATTATTTATAATGCGAAAATGTTGTTCTTCTTTGTAACAAAAATTAACATGACTTTATATCTTTTATCTTTATTTCCCATTCCCTGGTCTAAGTAGTTTTTTTGAAATTAGCCACACTTTTCCAGCCACGGTTTCTGACGAGTAGACTACCGACCGCGGGATGGCTTTCTTTTACTTACAGTGTTGCCAGATTTATCGAAAGTATATAAATTCAGCACTTTCTATTTGAAACTGTAGAATGCATCTTTAAAACTCTCCAATAATGTATATCAAATGATAACCATGAATAACATTTTATCTCCACTTTATTGCATGAATAAAAGACATGTTATCTGTGAGGGTCGCAACGTAGAAAACACTCGGACTATAAAACTCCAAAAAAAATAGTAACGCTCCTAAGAAAATAAAAACACCATTGGAAAGAGTGGATCAAAGACTTTACAGAACAGGTAATGAAAATCTTTGGATGATCGGTAATAAGAAAAATAAGAAATAAAATAACTTCTAGGGCTATAAAAATCCGAAAAATAGTAACGCTCACAAGAAAATAAAAATACCGTTCTAAACAGGGGATCAAATACTATATAGTACAGGTAATGAAAATCTTTAGTCGATTGATAATAAGTGAAATAAAGAATAAAATAACTTCTGGGGCTATTAAAATCCAAGAAATAGTAGCACTACCACGAAAATAAAAATACCATTGGAAAGAGGGGATCAAATACTATATAGAACAGGTAATAAAAATCTTTTAATGGTCATTAATAATTGAATTTTTTAACTATTTTTCTGATAATCAAATTCAAAAGATAATGTCCAAAAATGTGTTTTTTATACAAATTATTACTAGTGTTTTCTGCGTTCCGACTCTCTCACAGGTAAAATGTCTTTTGATCATGCACAAGGTTGAGATTAAATATTATTCATGGTTATCTTTTGAGATAGAGAGTATAAAAGATGCATTCTACATTTTCAAGTAGAAACTATTGAATTTATATGATGTCGTTAAATCTGGCAACAATGTTATTAAAAACAAACCATCCTGCGGTCGACAGTCTACACGTGATTCGAAAAGTGTGGATAACTGCACACAAACGTGCAAGTGTTACTTTGGTCCATGTATTTTGCTCATTATTCATGATATTTCCCTTCAGCAAGGATATTTGTATTATCAGCAATTAAAGGTAGATAAAGTATTATATTCTTCACTGTGGAGGTTACTTGTGTAAAGTAGATATAGGAGAGGACCTAATACACCTCCCTATGGCACTCGGGCATTAAAGACTTTTATTCAGATTTTTCTGTAGTATGACGTTTTATGGAGGTTGTATTTTATGTTAATGATCATTATGTTATATTTTGTAGTTCACTTTTGGTGAACTTAAACACTCAGTATAACTATAACTAATTTATCCACAGTAAAAACATAACTCTTAAATTTGTATTAAACACAACTAACAATATTAATTTCTATTAGCGAGCGATCGTCTTTTATTCCATTGTCCATCTCTTCCAAGTATATTATATTAGACTGGCTATTGTGAAAAACTCTTATGCTCTCTTAGGTTGGGTTCCTTTAAAAAAAAAAATAATAAACATTACAAACAAAAAATTTTTTTTTAAATTTCTAAATTTAGGGCGCCTTAAAATTTTTTTTGGTTGGGTTCTTCTCTCTGCTGTGTCTTCCTTTAATCAGTTCTTTCTTCTCTTCTTCTGTATCACCTCCTAATGAATTTCCTCTTCTGTAACCTGTATTCTTTGATCTCCCCCCATGTCTGCCTTTCCGTCTAGTCACAAATGTACCACTTCGTTTTCTTGTACACCAATATGTCTTCTTTAGTCTAATTTTTTTTTTTTATTCTTGTAATATTTTCCTTTCTATTAATAAACCTTTTTTAACATATAATTTTTTTTTTATTCTTCTAGAAAACAACTTCTATTATATTCATAATAACTCTTTTTTAAACATATTCTATTTATGACATTACTTTCTTATCTATCAAAAACCAAAAACTGTTTATTATTTTCTTTCATTTGTTTTTTTTTTCCTAACTAGATATATTTTTTTTTATCTGTAAATTTAAATGACTAAACACACTAAGATTTTTCCTTTTACTTGTAACACAATTGTTGTGAACTCATTATTAAATTCAATGAAAAATAATCCTCTAACAAAGATTCTTAAATAAATCTTAACACATTTACATACATTCACACGCACCTTAAACTTTTTATCATAACCTCATTTTCATTGTCAAACTTACATTTGACAATCACCTTCCACCTTTCAATCACAGTCAACCACAATACATACAAAAACAGAACTAAAACTACGCATATAACTAAAAAACCATATCAATATATACGTCTTACGGCCGAACGCGAGACATCGCGTTATTTCTAGAAGATGCATGACGTCACGATTTCCCGAATATTCTCCGTATATCTAGAGCGCGGTGTGCGCGGTGTATACACAGGACTGGCCTCGTTACATTATGATAACTGAAACGTTTTTAAGATGAAAGTAACTATTACATTTTTACTTTCCCGGACCCATCAAAGGGAAAGTAAGGTGAACGAGCAAAAAAAATCGAGATATCGGTGGAAATATCCATTTTGAGGTCCACCCAGAAGATTGAAACCAGCGTATGGTCTGTCTGTGCGTCTGTGTGTAATCTTCTACGATAACGGCCGAACCGTTTGACCAATCATGCGGAAATTTGGTATGAAGGGTCGGTGTGTGCCTCAAATGCGACCATCAGTTTTTGGTTTAAATTGGTACAGTAGAAGGTCCTCAAGACCGACATTTATTGAATACACATGTAAGAATTCTTTACTTTTTTTAAATTTTACGGACAAACAATAAACTTTGGTGCAAAATGTTGTAGCCACAAAGTTTTAGAGCATAAAATTCTCTATAACTTTTGTATCAAACTTTTTCCAGAATTTCCAATAGTTGCGCCACTGGAGGGCGCGTAAAAAATGTACATGTAGGTTTTCTCTAGTTTTTCTTGATTTTGAGGACAAACAATACACTCTATTGCAAAATGTGGTAGTACAAAGTTTTAGAGCATAAAATTCCCTATAACTTTTGTATTAACATTTTACCACAATTTCCAATAGTTGCGCCACTAGAGGGTGCGTAAACAATGTACATGTAGGTTTTCCCTAGTTTTTCTTGATTTTGAGGACAAACAATACACTCTATTGCAAAATGTTGTAGTACAAAGTTTTAGAGCATAAAATTCCCTATAACTTTTGTATCAAACTTTTTCCAGAATTTCCAATAGTTGCGCCACTAGAGGGCGCGTAAAAAATGTACATGTAGGTTTTCTCTAGTTTTTCTTGATTTTGAGGACAAAAAATACACTTTATTGCAAAATGTCGTAGTACAAAGTTTTAGAGAATAAAATTGCCTACAACTTTTATCTTAGGATTTTTCCAGAATTTCCAATAGTTGCGCCACTAGAGGGCGCGTAAAAAATTTGTATGTATGTTTTTTCTCTAGTTTTTCTTGATTTTGAGGACAAACAATACACATAAGTGCAAAATATTGAAGTATAAAGTTTTAGAGCATAAAATCCCCTACAATTTTTGTCTTACACTTTTTCCAGAATTTCCAATAGTTGCGCCACTAGAGGGCGCGTAAAAAATGTGCATGTAGGTTTTCTCTAGTTTTTCTTGATTTTTACAATACATTTTAGTGCAAAATTTTCTTGTGCAAAGCTGTAAAGCATTTTCTTTAACTTTTGAGTTTAACTTTTTATCGAATTCTTCATAGTTTTGCCGCTAGATGTCGAGAAAAATACACATTTAGGATTTTCCATTTTTTTAAAATTGGAGGTAAATTATGCGTTTCAGTGCAGTTGTAAAGCATAAAATTCAATACAACTTTTGTATGAAAATTTTTCCAGAATTCCCAATAGTTTTCACACATGATTTTAGGAGATCATAATTGTAGCAGTGTAATATACAACGTGCGCATGCGCAGCTTATGTCATTATGAAATAAATATATGAATAAATTAATGCAATGCTTAGAATTTTGTAATTAAAATAATTATATTCTCTACGTTCGAGCCGGGAAAGTTCTGGGGTGACACAGCCGATTTTTTTTAATTATTATGTCTTTTTTGATATACCATAACAAAAGCCGAAATTTTTTAAGAACTGTTTTAATTTGATCAATATTTAAGTCATAAAATGAACTTCATCACAAATCAGATTATCTGACAATTTTATAATTTTTGTGAAAATATATAATTCACGCCCTCAGAGTTCACTTTCTTTAGACCGTTTATTGTTTATTTCGTTTGATGCAAAAAGCATATATTTTTATTTATTTTCGATTAAATCTTTATTTGACTTAATTCTATCCATATTAACTAACACAATTATTTTTTTTGCTTTTTATATTACTATTTGCCAATAGTATTTTTTTTTAATATTCCATCAGAGCTTATATGTATATTTTTTAATTTATGCTTATTTTCTTTCATCGCCCTGTATAGTAGGTAACTATGTCTATCTTAAAATAGCTTCAATTAACCCCTAGTGCCCTTGCACATACCTTCCACTTGACTGAATTCCTCGATTTAAAGTGTATCAAGTAACTTAGGCGTGAAATGGGCGGAAAAAGTCAGCTGACGACGTCGTCAAAAATAGGTCATGATGTTAGATTATTATTTATTAAAATTAGTTAGCAGGAGAAATGTCAACTATTTATCAGGTGGTTTATTCTGTTTTTGTTTTTTTTTTTATTTTTAGATCATTCGTAATTGGTCCTTGATGTTTTGATGGTAATTAAATGAAGTTGATATAATCTTGAATAATATTAACTGGGAATATGTAACAGTAAAAATACGTATATGTATAAAAAATTTAAAAAGATTATAAACAAATATTAGATAAATCGTATTTTAGAGATATCCAAATTGACTTCATTTTTTTCAAAAGATTGGTGTTAATGATTGTAATTTTTTACGTGTTATTAATTGTTTAAAAACATAAAATTTCGTCAAACAATTTATTGAGAAAAAGCTGATGCTCAGAAAGGTTTTAATTTCGAACTCTTGTTATATAAAATGAAAAATAAAAATTGACTCATTTTTAAAAAGTTTATTTAAAATCGATTCGGTCCTTCACTTTCTAAAAATAAATTTCATATAAATTCGATATGAAACACATACAACTATTTTCCACTTAGTTTTACTTCTCATTTCATCATAGCACACTATTTCTGTAGGATAAAAATGAATCCGTATTGGTTCACCAGTCCAGTGGTGCAGCTAGGAGGGGTCAAGGGGTTAACCAGTGGTGCAGCTAGGAGGGGTTAAGGGGTTAAAAACCCCTACACCCACACATATGTTTTCTTTTCTAAAGTTTTCTCTAATATTTATTCCTAATACTTCTCCTATTTTTTGAATATAGGTAAAAAAACCCCCTAATATTTAATTCCGGCTGCGCTACAGCACCAGTCAGCAATATTAGATATAATTGTAGCGAATAGAAATCTAGCAGAATGACATAATGTTCTACGTATTAGATGTAAACCCACAAAAATAAGCTTTATTTCGGTATAATTTCCAACTAGCTCTTGAAAATGTGTAAAATTTGCACTTGCTATTTCTCCCTGTATTTTTGAAATTAACAACAACACAACAACTATTATGAACCATTTTTATATTTAATTTCGACGTATTTATTTATGACAAGAGCATGACTTCACGAAATTTTGACCACTACGAGTTGTCCCCACCATGCACTCTGCACCCAGCGAATAGGGAACCATAATAAAGCGGACAAGTATTTGTCAAAAAAAATCTTATACAGTGTGTTTCATTTAAAAAAAAATTAAATATGCGATTTTTTTGATTGACGAATTTATTTTAATTTTGATAGCACTCTGTATAATAAAAATAATAATTTCATATAATAAAAGACACAACATTATATTGTTTACACTTTATAAAAAAATTAAGCTTTTATTATTTATAAAAAAATTAAGCTTTTATCAAAGTCATTCTTTCTTAATGGTGAAAAAGTGCAGATTTAATAAAAAAAATTGTATAACTCAAAAACGGTTAAAGATATGTATAGGGAATTATTAACAAGAGTTGTTCAGAATGACGTAGATATTCCTAAATTTAAATAATATACATGGTACTCCATTAAAAAACCGATGTTAACACCAACTTCCCGTATAACCGGAAGTGGCAAAAGGATACCAATATTTTCATTAAATAGTTCACCCTTCAAAAACCTCTGCGTTCCAATTTTCAGTTTTCAGATACCTGTACTTCTCGAGAACTTTCTAACCGACGGTTTATTTGCCGCACCGTGTATATATTTCTTCCCGCACAAGCTTTACTTTCGCGTTTTACTTGGAAGGGGTAAAATATAGGGAGAGTATTACAATTATTCTTAGCAAGGCGAATGTACTTATTGACTTTAAAATGTCCGTCCGGCTGTCCGTCTGTCTGTCACCGTGATAACCCGAGAACGGTTTGGAATTTTAGAACTATGTTTTCACCGATCATTTTCAATGACCTAAGTCAACTGCAAACATCTGTCTGTCCGTTTGTGCGTGCGCGTCTTTCCGTCTATCTCAGCGATAACTCGAGAACGGTTTCGAATTTTGGATTTCTGTTTTCAGCAATCGATTGAATGGTTTAGAATTTTATTATTTTCAGTTACCTAAGTCAACTACAACCATCTGTATGCCTGTCTGTCGGTAGCTGAGCTACGTGGATACTGTCAAATTGCTGGACGTATTATGTTTAATCTGGCTTAAAATCTTCTAAACTACTAAACACATTGTCGATAAATGCTGGACGTTTGCCAAAAAATCAATATTATTATTTTCCTATTTCAGATAGTTGCCGCCAAAAATAATGTGCGCACCATGTCCGGAACTATTTTTAGACTTCTAAACCCTAAAGTTTAGAAAGTCTTATAATACGGCTCTGTCTGTTTATCCGTCTGTCCGCATTTTTAAATAAAAAACGAAAAAAGATAAGAGACAAACGGTCAACGGTAATAAACTTAGAATACCTTGAATACTCACACAGCACATGTACTTCCATTGTATATTTAATGGACGTCCAGTTACAATGTTTCAGATGTCAATTGGACGTTAAATGTCCAATGGACTTCCACTGGATATCCCGAGGAGACCACTGTTTGTGGGATTCGTGAAGTTGCGATAAATAGTACTTTTGTGACAATAACGTGATTTAATTACATGAAATACATATACAGGATGTCCCAAATAAGAGTGATCGATTTTAAATCTAAATGCACAGCTCATTAATTGCCCTAAGGAATTCGGGTTTTCACTAATTGTTTTCGTTTACCCAAAAGTTTTTTATAAAATTAGTTTACATTTTATACCGTCAATACAGGGTGATTTACTAATTCTGATCTAAAAATTAAAAAACCTGACAATGAATTTATTCAGCAACAAAACATAAGAAAAATTTAATGTAAATAAGAAAGCAATTACTAGTAATAAATAATGTAAAAGTTACAATAAACGCTGTATGTATATACCCCCCCTATTCTTCAATGCACATATTCAAGCGAAATTTTAAATTTTCCAAAGATTTTTCTAACATATCTGCGAAAGGTTTTCGATAATGTTTCTAATGTAATTTTTTAGTTCCTTTGTTATGTTTTGTTGTTGAATAAATTCTTTGTTAGATTTGTTAATTTTTATTTAATGTCATTTTTCCCATAAGAAAAATGCAGTGTTTCTTGAAAACTCAACTATCTTTCATGTAAGAAAAGCAAAATGTATTAAGCTATACATTTTTTAAATTGAGATGAATCGCTCTTTTGAATGCGATTAAAATATACAGGATGTTACATTTAAAATAAAACATATTTTTTCCATTTATTTTAATTCAAATTAGCAGATAAAATGTAAACAAACTTCATAAAAAAGTTTTGGGTCAATTAGTGAAAACCCAAATCGATCACTCTTATTTGGGACACCCTGTATATAACATTAATCTTTTTTACATTGACGTAATTCGTGTCACTTGCTTTACACAAATTATTTTTCAATATAAAAATCTCTGGTTTGCACAGGGCCGTCTCTATTAGCAGAAGCACTTAAATTTTAAAAGAAATCCAACAACCACTTTGGACATTCAATGGACGACCATATTTGGACATATAATGGATATCTATCTTCTTATATTCATTGGACATATCACGTACATTCACAGTAAAATGCTATACAGAGTAAAGGATCCTCAAAACGTCCATTAGACGTACTTGATTGGACGTTAACGTCCAATGGACATCCATCTTCGGACGTACAATTGGGGACATCCATTGTATATCCATCTTTGGTCCTACAAATGATGGTCATTCTAAGCTCATGGTGATTTATACTTGAAACGATAGTTACATGGACGTACAATAGACGTTCAATTCCAAACATCCAATGTATGTCCAATTTTATACTTACAATAGATGGACAACAAATGTCATTGTTTGGACTTGAAATGGTCGTTGAGTGGTAGTCCATTGGACTAACAATTCGACGCATCCAATAAGCATAAATGTTTGTAGTAATGAGTGTACATTCAATGACTTCCGGTTTCAAAACTTGTTTTACAAACCAGAACCTCAAGTGATACTACCGGTTTCGAAAATAGCATTCTGACGTGAAATTTAACGCTGAATCGATGTTTGAAAACATTTTTGAGATATCTTTTATGGTTCATGAGATAATGCATGTTTAGAAGTCGTCACGTGCCTGCTAACGCGCAGGCGTTTCTGACTTGTTTATACACGCATATAGCTTGGCCTACAATCTTGTTGATTCGTTCGAAATACAGAGTTTTCTGGAAATATCAAATTATTAAGTAGCAAAGGTACTTATTGGCTTTACAATGTCCGTACGCCCATCTGTCTGTCTGTCTGTTTGTCTGTCTGTCCATAATTCACTTTGGAACTCTGTTTTCAGCAATCGATAGATCGTCACAATGGCCCGAGTGAATAAAAACTTAGCTTTTGCTTTTAGTATGAAGTATAAGCTTTAGCTTTTACTAGGTAGATTTAGCTTTTGCTAATAGCATTTGCTTAAATTGAAGTGAATAAACTTTTGCTTTTACTTACTAGCAAAAGCTAGATATTTTAAGTACTTACTTAAAGTTCTTATTTGGTAAATCATCAAAAAAAAACGTTTTTATACTGATAAGGCCTATATTTATATTTTTATGACTAATCAGTCCGCCGTGACATTCGATAGACTGTATGTGTATGGACAAATTTTAATTGCCGATGTGCAAATCGACAAAGGCAAATATCGAGCACATGAAAACTTTTTAAATCAGTATCATTAACGAGTGCTAACGGTTTACGTTCAAAATGAGTAGTGATTCAGAAAATTCTACACGTGATTTTTTGACGGAGGAAGTTCCTGCAAAAATTTCGTCCAACCTGAAATTGAAGGAAATTTTGGAAAGCTATAATATTATATTTAATAAATCGCAAGTTCCTAAAATAAAAGAGAAAAAAGAACACATTGTTGTTCTATGAACTCCTTCTTCTATTGCGATCCCTATTTGAAATCCAGGATCACTTAGAAATCGCAAAAATATTTGCATTTGTTTTTTTTTTGACCCAATGCACCACTTCTAGTCTCCACTTTTGGCTCCAAAAAATGATTAGCTATCCACTCTACATTTTCTTCACTAAATCTATACAGACCGTGGTATTCTTCGGCACGACTTTCTTTTCTTTCCGGATAAAATTTTACAGATCTTATATTCATAAATTCAGCCATTTCTGAAAAACTGTTTAACAATACTAAATTTTTAAGCCAGGTTCTAACAAGCTTGCAAAAATGTAAGCTTTTCCTTAATATTCTTAGTAATTGCTTACTTTCATTCACACCATTTTTAGACAATGCTAAAAACTTTAGCTTTTGCTAATTGCATTTTTAGTAAAAGCTACTACTTATTTTTATTCACTGCAAACTACGCATTTGCTAGGAAAATGTAAGTTTTAGCTTTTACTGAATTTTTATTCACTCGGGTCAATAGCTCGCCCACCTACTATTTTCACTGACCTAACTCAACTGCAACCATCTGTCTGTCCTTTTGTGCGTGCATCTTTAAGTCAATGATAACTCTAGAACGGTTTCCATTTTGGATTTCTGTTTTGAGTAATCAATGTCTGGTTACCTTAGCTCGCCCACTCATTATTTTCAATGACCTAAGCCAACTGCAACCGTCTGTCTGTCCGTTTTTCGGGCTTCTGTCGAGAGAACGGTTTCGAATTTTGGATTTCTGTTTTCAGCAATCGATAGAACGGTTTCGAATTTTATTATTTTCAGTGACTTAGGCCAACTGAGCTACTTGGATACTGTTAGCTTGTTGAGCTTATTTAATCATTCACACACAAGTTTTTTTACAATTTCAGTTTCGCCTCCGGCTTTCATTGTTCTTAAATCGTTAGAAATAAATTATATTAGCTTAAGAATTTATTTCCGAACATTACTTTGTAAATAATCTATACATTTTGACCTATAAACTTTTAGAAACAAAATTTTAAATATACCCACTACACCATTAATGCTCTGCAGATGCAATAAAATTCAGGTCTTCCAAAACTTAATGTAAGTCTAGCACGAAGTAAACAAATTCGAAACTTTTACAATCCATAAAATGGGAGGAATTTTTTGGAAAGTTGCCTACTGTATTTTGTCTTTGGAACATGCACAATCACAAAAACACAGATACGTGCAGCGAACAGAAGATTTTTGGCAATACGGGAACCGAGCAAAGAGTGGCATGTTTATGATATATTCTCTTTTATTGGCCGACTAGGATT
The DNA here is from genome assembly GCA_963243735.1 of Neocrepidodera transversa. NCBI lineage: Eukaryota > Metazoa > Arthropoda > Insecta > Coleoptera > Chrysomelidae > Neocrepidodera > Neocrepidodera transversa. The sequence continues at coordinate 22,209,700 of OY725347.1, read as the reverse complement.
TGGCAGGCTGCCCACATATTTCACACAGATTATTTTTGTCAATATTATGAATTACATAATAAGAGAGTTCAGTAGATGGAGTATCATAAAATAATGGAAAAGGTAAAGATGAAATCAAAAATATTATGTAAAATAGGAATAAAAAATAAAGATAATAATGAACTCATAATACAAGATAATTAGGATGAAACTAAAAAAAATTTAGAAAAGGAACAATAAAATAATATGGAGAAAAAAGGAATAAGAAATAGTAAGAATAAAATCACCAACTTGAATTTACAAAAATAAAAACCAAGTAGAATGCTTAGACAAAAGTCTAGAAGGAAATAAATATTTCATATATATTGATGAGTCAAATATAAAATAATTTTCAAGATTTAAAAAAAAATAAGGAATTCAGTAAGTGAGTTAAAGAGGAACAAAAACATGAATATAAAATAAATAGGAATGAGGATAAGAATTAAAAATAAACTCAAAGAATAATAGAAGAAAATAAATATAGACAAAAAGAACGAAAATGGATCATTAAAATTAATTCTTAGATTAAAATTACAATAATATAATAAATAGAATAACCAAAGAAACAAGAATTAAAATGATAAGAGAAAGAAATGAAACGAAATAAAATAAGAAAATATGACGAAATAACGGATAATAAAAATATCAGGAGAATAGATAGAAAAAGAAAAAGGTGATCTAAATATCAATACAAGAAATAATGTGGTATATAAAAGTAGCACAAAAAAATTTATTGGTAGCAAATTTCTGGAATTAAATGAAGAACAGGAGGAAAGTAGAAATAAAAAGTAGATCACAATATTATTAAAAAACAAAACATAATGCAGAAGCATAACTCAAAAATAAAGACCAGAAAATAACAAGAAATAATCAGAAAATTACAAAAAAAACCATTTTATAGAAAGGAGACATTAGGCATAGAAAAAAAAACAGAAAAGAAAAAACATTTTATACAAGGGGAGTCAACGAATAAAAGAATTGTATTAATAAGAAACAAAATGACTCAAACGGCGACATCCGAGTTGCATACCAAAAATTTAATTTTTACTTCACCAAGAAAAGGTTTCATTTTCTGGCTGAATTGCAGCCAAGCCAAAAGCATAAAATTCTCCAACATCTTTAGGGTCAAGGAAAGATAGACTGAGTTTTGCTTATTTTTCGCAATTTTCCCCTATTTTTCCCTGTTTTACCATTTTTACCCCGATTTTTCTTATATTTTTTATATTTTTCCCTATAATTTCATATTTTTCTCTAATTTCCCCATTTATTCCTATTTTTCACTATTTATTTTTTTCCGTTTTCCCTATTTCTCTTCATTTTCTCTAATATTATTTGTTTTTTTTTTTACTATTTTTACTTATTTTCCACTATTTTACAATATTTTCCCATATATTTCCCGATTTTTCTTTGTTTATCTCTAATTTTCCTATTTTATTTAGGTATATTATTTATGCTTTTTCCCACTTTTTTCACGTTTTTTCATTTTTTTCACTATTTTTCCTGATTTTTCGCAAATTTTCCTATTTTCACCCTATTTACTATTATTCTCTATTTTTTCACATTTTTTCGATTTTTTCCATCTATTTTTTTCTATTTTTCATTATTTTATACTATTTTGATCATTTTTTTCTATTTGTCCCTATTTGTATATGTTTTTTTCTATTTCTTCATATTTTTCCTGTTTTTCATTATTTTTTCCTATTTCTCTTCACTTATCTGTATTATTTTCTATTACTTCCTATTTTCATATTTTCCCTATTTTTCACTAATTTCCCTATTTTTCCATATTTTTTCTTACTGTATCTTATTTTTCACAATTTTTTCCAAATTTCACTCTTTGTCGTAGTTTTCCCTATTTTCCCAAATATCTCTATTTTCCCTATTTTTTCCAAATTTCGTTATTTTGCCCTATTAATTCCTATTATTCCCAATTTTTAACCATTTTTCCCTATATCTCTCTCTTATTTTCCATATTTTCCGTTATTTTTTGCTATTTTCGCTTAATGTTTTTCCATTTTTCTACGTTTTTCCTATTTTTTCAGATTTTTTTAATTTTTTCCTTTTTTGTTTATTTTTTCCATTTTTATGCTGGTTTTCATTGCTTTTTTCCTTTTTTTTTCATTAAGTTTATTTTTCATATTATTTCGTGTTTTTCCCTATTTTTGCTCTTTTTTCCCCATTTTTCTAATTTTCCCTTATTTTTTCATAATTTTCCCTATTTTACCTACTTTTTGTTTTTAATTTTTTTGTTTTTTAATTTGTTTGGATTTTTTTTTGAGATTTTTTGTGATTCTCCTAATTTATTGGTATTTTTTTAAGAGTTTTGTGGAATGTTTTACAATTTTTAGATTTTTCAGTTTTTTGCATTTGTTTGGAATTGATTGTTTCAATCTTTCTCCGATTTTTTCGGATTTTTTGAAGTTGTTAAGAATTAGAAATTTTTTTTTTTGAAATTTTTTGGTATTTTTTTTTGGATTTTTTGTGATTCTCTGGATTTACTGGTTTTTTTGATGTTTTTTTGGATGTTTGTGGAATATTTTACAAATTGTCGTTTTTCCTGTTTTTTTGAATTTGTTTGGAATTTTTGAAATTGTTTTGGTATTTTTAATATTTTTTTTTTTGGTTTTTTTTTTATTTTACTGGATTTATTGTTTTTTTGGGATATTTTAGAATTATATTTTGACCAATTTTTCTGGTTTTTCTAATTTTTTAAAATTCGTTCCGATTTTTCGTATTTTTTGGAATTGTTTGGAGTTTTTTCTCAGATTTTTCTTAGATTTTTCCATTTTTTAAAGATTTTTGAGACTTTTTTGTAATCGATTCAATGACGGTACCCAGACCCGGGAATTGGGGCGCTACGACGTTTATGACCTGGAGAACAAGAATCAGTAAAAAAATTATCGGTATACAGGGTGGAACGTATGTCATTTGCGTATACAGAGATCTCGTAAATCGCAATATACATAGGCAATATCAAAAATTTTATTTTCAAGACGAATTGATTGGTTTTTACAAAACTATTTTTTTTTCTCTATCCAAGGAGAATAAAAAACAAAAGAAACAAGAAAATATTCATAAAAATATAAAACCGATAAAAGAAAAGATTAAAATTAATAAAATGCTATAAATAATACATATGGAAGTTAAATTAAAGAAAATGGAGGAAAGAAGAAATAAATAATAATAAAATATTTCTCTTCATCAAATATTGATATCAAAAGGCAGATTCGTCTCTTCTGACGTGAACCAGCTGTAAAAAAAAGTCAGTCGAGTTTTTTAAGACATTGATTATCCTTCTCGTCGGCGACCTAATGTCGACGGGCGTGGTTTGATAAAAGAACAGCCAATAAAAGGACCACAATGATGAAGACTTTTCCCCAAAAACTCTCAAATACTTGTGTATCCGCATTGCACCCATGCCGGTCGCCGAATTTTCTAGGTTAGGAATATTTTCAGGAAAATCCGGTTAGTCTTGAATTCGGACCCATATCCGAACGTTATATAAAACGCGATTCAACATTGATAAAGAATTCAATAGTTTTAGTTCAAGTATTTTTAAAATTGCGGAATATTAAAAATAATGTATAGTATAATAATCAGACAGAAACAATGGGATTCAAAATTTTTAATACAAGCGACTTTCAATTTATGTGACAATTATTTAACCATGTTTAAGTTAATTTAAATTTCAGTTATTTTTTAAAATAAAAAAATGGTTCAATAATGACGACGATCAATGGTATCTGCAATGGTATTGAAGCTGTAAGTTTTTGTTTATTTTTTTTTTATTTACTAGTAAGATATTTATATATGTATAATTCATTTGCGTTTCATTAATTTATAGTATCCATAAACAAATAGCGTGAGTTATAATAACACCCTAGTGATTAATGAAATAACTAATCGTCTTCACTCTTAACTTGTCAAATTGACGCTACTTTCGACGATTTCTTTGCATATTTGTAAAGATTTTTATAATTAATTTGACGTTTGTAACTTTAACTTTTGTTATTTTAATATAAATATTTCTAAAAGATAATGAATACGTTCTATTCAAACGATATGGATTTGGATAAAAATGTATTATATTTCACAATCTCCTCCTCATGATTACATAATGACACACATGTAGTTACATTACCTTGATGTATTCGGGTTCACAATGTTTAAAGATACACCTAAATTTTTGTTAAATACCCACAACCCCGCCTATGTCTTAGCTAATACCTTATCTCTCTGCGTCACCTGTCCGATGACAAATCCTCACTTCATTTTTTGGGGTATCCACCTCTAAATAGCTCAGATACCTAATGGGGTCGACCTTCTGGGGAAGGGTGGGATGTAATCATTTCGGAGGAGATTGTTCATATAATTACAATTAATCATCCTTCATGTAAGTCGATCAATTTTTTAATTATATTTGGTACACCGCCAGAACTAAGAGAAGAAGTTCAAAATTTGTTACCTGAAAGGTCCCAATATACACGATTTCGGCTCCGAGAACATGAATTCGGCTCCGATCCTAAACCGAGTAGTGCGCCGAATTCGGTACTGTCTACCTGCGCCTTAATCTCTTTAAATTGACAGGAAAATGTGGCAGTTCCTGAAACATATATTAAATTCTTTTATATGCTTAGAAATAGGAATTGTAGTAGTATAGTTCCATTTTTTTTCAATCTAGTATAAGTTGTCTTATGTAGTAAGTTTTTATCAATTATTGCTAAAAAATGCAGAGTGACAACATTGCTTTTTAATTATTTGAATCACTAATTGACAGAACTGATATTTTCTTTTTATTTTTGTTGATAACAAAAACAGTGTGCATTGTTTTATTTTCAGTTCGTTTATGATTTAATTAGTTAACATATCTTTTTATTTTATATCACGAGCCATTTTGTACAATGACGCTTTAGTTAAAAATATGCAAGAACTACAGGATACTGAAATTATGTATAGAGGATTGGTAGATACGCACATAAGATGTGTTGCCAAAATGTCTGTTTTATCATGTTTTGCCTTCAAAAACTAGTCTGTAAAGACCTTATTATAAAGATGTTCCGGAATGATTTGAAAGTTAAAATTTAGTGAGAATATTTCTTTTTTGCATATAAGTGTACAAAATCTTGACCGAGAGTATGGAACCCAGAAAAGCATAATGAAATAATGCTGCAAACAATATACTAGTTACTTTAAAAATATTATTATCTATAAAAACTACTTATTTTAGAACATATTAATACAAAAATATAATAATTGTATAAATAAGTAGCTATGCTAGGCGTGTTAGAGAGAGATACAGGAAATTCAGCGAGTTAGAGAGAGAGAACGCTATGACGTCATTAGCCATTGAAAGGATACCACAAAGTACGCTGTATATATCCTCAATATACTGATATGGACCCACCAGGTATTTCAGTTGTCCAATCTACGAATTTCAATCCGGGTTGGGTTCACACTTAAATACATTTTAAAAATTATAAAAAAAAATTACAATTTATTTAAATTTTTTGTTCCTTTTCTACTCCCTTCGGTTCTTCTCTTTCAATAATCTGTTTTCTATTAACCTGTTTCTTCCTTCTTTCTGTAGCTATCCCTGTATTATTTCCTAGTTTATATTTGTATATGTGTGTTCCAATTTTCCCTGTGTTTCTATCTCTCCATTTAATTGAATATAAATTCCATCATCTTCTTATAGTTCTTTATTTTATGTCTCTTTCTTGTACATATATTTTTTTATAATAAAATGATTTATTTTTATACAGTTTATTTTTTTTATAAAATATCCATTAACAATATAACATTACAAATTCCTTATATTTTTTCTCTAACAAATTCTTTTTCTTTTACATATTGACATATTTCAAAAAATAGTGAATGAACAAAAGAAAATTCGAGATATCGGTGGAAATATCCATATTAAGGTCCCTCAAGAAGATTGAAACCATTTCCAAAGTACGGTCTGTCTGTGTGTATATGTGTCTGTCTGTCTGTGTGTCTGTGTGTCTGTGTGCCTGTGTATCTGTGTGTAATCTTCCACGATAACTGCCGAACCGTTTGACTAATCAAGCTGAAATTTGGCATGAAGGGTCGGTGTGTGCCTCGAATGCGACCGTTAGTATTTGGTTTAAATTGGTACAGTAGATGGTCCTCAAGACAGACATTGATTGAATACACATGAAAGATTTCTTGCCTTTTTTAAAATTTTACAGACAAACAATACACTTTAGTGCAAAATATTCTAGTACAATGTTGTAGACCATAAAATTTCCTACAACTTTTGTATCAAACTCTTTCCAGAATTCCAAATAGTTTTCACCCCATGATTTTAGGAGATCCTAATTGTAGCAATGTGGTATATGATGTGCGCATGCGCCCGCTTATGTCATTATCAACATTGAAATATCAATTGGGTAGACGTATTCACCGTCGGTTTGCTATTTAAAATTTGTTCCATAAATTAATGGAATGCTTATAGTCTTCTGTAATTAAAATAATCCTATTCTCTATAGCCGAGCCTGGCAAAGTTCTGGGATGATACAGCCGATTTTTTTTCTATCTTACTTGATTAAAATTTTTTTTTACCACGACTGATTATCCTAGATATGACATCTGAAATGACTTGACGTCTTTATATTTTAAATTTTCATATCATTTTTCATACACAAAGAATGGATGCCACAAAGTACGACGTATATATCCTCAATATACACAAAATGTATATTAACTTTTTCCGTCACATTATGACATCCAACAATTGCTAATAATGAAAAAAATTCCATCTATCAATTTAAGAAAAATATCATGCGCAGAAGGAACGTTGAATTTGAACCAATAACAACGAAATTATAGATTCAAGGTTCCTTCTGAGCATGATTTTTCTCTTAAATTGACAGATAGAATTTTTTTCATTATTGGCAATTGTTGGATGTCACAATGTGACAGAAAAAGTTGATATACATTTGTGTATATTGAGGATATATACAGTGTACTTTTGTGGCATCCTTCAATGGCAAAATGCCACTGAAGCACAATGCATTAATTTGTTACCAAAACAATCCGTATGGACAGTCAATAATGACAAAATTGAACCACTTTGATTTTAAGGTGATCCAACACCTCTATTAGTTGAAGACATTGTTTTGGTAGATTTAGATGAAGTAGATAATGACAATATATTTGAAGATAGTTAAAATAATGATAATGATAACAATGATGATGACAATTGAAATCATAATGATAATGCTGATGATAATGATAAAAGTGATTATAATGATACTGACGATGATGTATAATAAAGAATAATAGATATGTTTGTTTTAATGTATAATCTTATGTCCGTAAATTTTTATGCACTTATTGTAGTATGTATGAGTAAAATATTGTATGTTTATGTAAAGTATGAAAAATATTCAAATAAATGGTTGTGTTTTATAGAATGATTGTAATTGTTTATTAAATGCTCCTACGTTTATCTCGTAGTAATAGCATAATATAGTAGTAGCATTGTAAACAGACGTAAATGTGGCACTGTTATTTTTTCTAGTAGAAAAATGTTTAATTATTAATTTAAAATAAATGGGAAATTGTTACTCGATAGGTAAAGAAACGTGCCAAAAATAATAATTAAAAAAGGGTTGTGCCATGACTCCCTTCAGGATTTAATTAGGCACTATTCTACCTTCTTTTTTTATTAATTTAACACTTAATTTTAAGAGTAGTGCCATGCTGTTACTCTGTAGGTAAAAGTATGGTACGAAAAATTATCCGTAAGAAGGATATACCCATACTTCCATCAAACTCAGCAATGGCAGGTAGTGACTTTATGAATGCTCTATATACCTACTACCATTTGAAAAATATCTTATTGTGTTCCTGTATGGGCCGGAATTTTTGCAGCGGGCTCTCGGACTAAAAGCAGAAAGTAAAGTCTATACGCAGCCAATCCGAACAGCTAAAAGAAACTCATGTACCTGGTCTGATAAATTTACTAGTTAATACCGTATAAAACTTCGCATATAAAATCGATGATTAGACCTCGTATGAATTTTTTATTACTGATTCAAAAAGTTAAAAAAATGTCGGGTCCACTGTAATCACCTGCGTTTGCATTTTCGAGTGAATTGTCAGTGCCGCTGCTTTGGAGCTTGGGTTAGTATTTATAAAATTAGTTTATTCTGCGTCCTTGCGAATTTTACCGAGAGGCTTGCATTAGTGTCATGTTTTTCTAATTGTTTTCTTGTTGTTAATATTTAATGAAGATGGCGTTGTGGAAGACCTTTTCCTGATGTTTCTGATAATGAAACGGACAATGTTGAATGCTCGGTTGAAGATAATTCACCGTGCCGATGATGGTGGTGAAGTTTTCTTACACCTATAGACAAATAGCGCTATTAATCCTGGGAGCGCCACGGAAAATAATAATAGCCGTCCCTTCCCCACATAAGTCTTTGTATTTTGTGGTGCACTTGTAAGGGGGTAAAACGTAGGGAGAGTATTATTATTATTACGTGATTCACCTAACAGTGGCCTATATGCAGTTTCCATCTAAACAAACACTGAATAGATTATTCGATCAAAAATAATTAAAAAATGAATAACTTTTTTAAATCCAATAATTCTCTTTGAAAAACCCTGTACATCCTACAGACTGTTTATTAACTCTTTGAAATTATACTCATGAACTGGGGCTGTAGTAAGAAGTTATGATGCAGAAATCTATAAAAGATTGTTTTTTATTTTATTTTAATTATTTAATTTATTGCAGTGCTCTCTCTTCAAAAATAAAAGTTTTCCTGTATCTCACTCCATCAGTAGCTTAAGTAATAAATCTTTTAATTTGTATATAACAAACTGAAGTAAGAAGATATTTTCGTCAAGTAGATAGTTAACGCGACTAAATTTTAACGGTCCAGTACGCAAATTTTACAGATAAACAGCAAAGAACCATTACAAAACCCACTAATTTCCTCTTGATGACTACCGGTTCGACATAACCAGACTATTTCTGCACCATCTGACATCATTTGGCTTTAGCGACTGTTGATCTCATCCGCAATTTCATACAATTCATATTTAAAATAAGAGAAAATGACAATGGTTGGCTACGTAGGCCAAGCGTAAATTGTATTTTTTTATTACTGTTTTTTATGCTTTTATAGCGGACGTGCAATGATGCCACATTGTTATAATTCCATTCTTTATGTTATTAATGGAACAACGAAGGAATTTACTGTACAGTGTTGCACAAAACATTTTTTTAAATTAGCTTTATTACCAAGAAAAAATACTGATGTAGCACTCTGGGGATTTTAAAAATGAAATAAAAACTATAGGTCCGCATTGAAAAAATAATACGTGAGGAAAAAATGAAGGTGTTTCATATCTAAAAAATCACAATAATGTACCATTAGAATTATATGATATATCTAGTTGAAAAGTAAAAGAATATGGCTTGAAACAACTTTTACCAAAAAATTGTCAAGGACTATAGATTAATAAAAAAAATTTCTCAAATAATACAAAACATTTTAACTATTTATGTTCAGTGGATTAAACTTTGTAGTGTAGACAGCAATTTTGGTTTTTTTGGTTGATTATACAGCACTAGTATAACCTACATTGAAAATAAAATAGTAAATAAACCTTGGTGATCCCGAAAAGATCCTGTATATGATTTTTGTTGATTTTTTAGTATATTCCTTTTGCAGCAATACGTCTTTATTGATAAACATTTGTGCTCAGGTTAGTTATAAGGCATACATATTACAAGGGTGTGTCATAATGGAGATTAATTAGCATGAAAGTAAATTAAGATATGTCATAGGAATAAACGTTTTATTAACACATACATAAATTTAGCAAAAGAATATTTTTGAAACCATAAAAAACGGTATCGATGATTTGTTACATTTTTGGAAAATGAGAGTCCGAAAAATTATAAAAATTTTTATACGAAGTTTAATCAAATATCAAAAAAATTAATTCACGTCAGTGCAAGATTTATAATAAATATAGCAACAATGGACCTTTATGAACCATGAGAGAATATTGTAATTAGAAAGTATATGAGCTGATATCACTCTGGTTTTGTTTTTAATTTTCTGATAGCTAATTTTTTCATAATCCGGAGTGGATTCTTGACGTCACGTCCATTAAAATTAGATAAGGCATCGTTGTATAAGTTGGACACTATGGAACATCTATTTTTTATTTTTTTTTTGTATTACAACTATTAGCTGAGTTGTGGAGGCGGAAATCTTTTAAAGGCACCCCTCGCTTGGTTCTACGTTTGGTAGTGCAGGACTCTCCCCTAATCGCTATGCGGGCAGAGTCAGGGGTATACCTGCTAAACCCTCCTCGGTAATCTGCCTTTTTGTGTAGTGTTTCCTTGTACCCTGCTGTAGGAGAGATAATCTCCTTTTCAGGGTTACAGTGGGAGCTGTTAATCTGAAATTAAAAGTATTGATGACTTAAGTTATTTGAGGTATATTATAATATTATTGATACTTACGAGCCTTCCGGGTTGGAAGACTCAGAGCGGTGGGTGGTTCGGCAGCGAAGGTGATGGTGGTCAGTCTCTCACCCCAGAGCCTACGGTTGATTTCATTGAGGTTTTGGTTGGATTTTCGTGAGTATCTGGAAAGTTTGAATATGATAAGTTGGGTCTTTTGAGGATTCAGGGTAACCCTCCAGTATCTACACCAAGGGGAGAAACGATCAAGGAGTTGTTGGAATTTGGTATTAAGAGCTTTGGTAGAAGGAGCAAAAGCTGAGATTTGGGTATCGTTAGCGTAAAGTTAGAGGTATTATCTGGGTGAAGGAGGGAGAGGGATTTCGTGGGTATAGATGAAATAAAGGAAAGGGGCAAGGACAGAGCCTTGGGGAACTCCTGCTAGAGGAGTGAAGGGATCGGAAAGGGAGTTTCCGACTTTGAGACAGATGGTTCTTTTTTGGAGGTAGGAGAAGATGAGTTTGATGAATTGGATAGAAAGATTAATGTTGAAAAACTTACTAATAAGTCCGGCGTGCCAGACTTAATCGAAAGTCTACCAAAGGATATAGGCCTATAGGAGTTGGTAGATGTTGGGACTTTTGGGGGTTCGGGGATTAGGATGGTGTGGGCGGACTTCCAGCAAGTTCTGCTGAAGGCAGGAGTTCATCAGGATGGTAAGGATGGGAAGAATGATTGCAGGTGTTTTTTAGGGCTTGCCTTTTGATTTGGTCTCAGCCGAGGCAATGTCCTTCTGGGCAGGGAAATGTAGGATTAGTCCGTCGACCAGTAGATGGGGGTGGCATTTGGTTTTTTATCTAGTGAGCACCGCCAGTTTGTAACAGAACCTAGATCCGTCCCTATGATCAAGGACAGCAGTGACCTCAATCCGGCTTTAAGGACTCGATCTTAGGTTCTGACAAACTACCGGTAGAGTTGGCATTTCCGCTGGATATTAGAGAGTATGTGAGGTGGAAGAGGTGTTTGGGCGGTGTATATGGTTATTTATGAAACGGCAACGTCAAGGGCTTGGGTGATGGTGGTACTTATGGAGTTGGCCAGGATATCTATATCTTGGTAGGACTCTAGGATGGGATTTTCGGGAAGGTTCTCGGATATAACTCTTTGGTAGCGTTTTTGTAGCACCTGGTTAGGATTTGGGTAGATCTGGGAGGTATGGGATGAAAGAAGGAGGTTTCGACCATAAAGCATATATCCTCGCCCTGGTTTCTGCATCTGGTAGAGGTGTTGGTAATTCTGGAAATGGGAAGGTCTATGAGGAGGTTGGAGATACAATTCGCATTGGAGGCATGATCGCCAAACTGTGTGTATGTCTGGCGTTCAGATCTCCAAGGATAATAGCTCGGGAAAGAAAGGAGAAGTATTTTAGGAGGTTGGTTGAAAGTAGATCTCTGGGATGGTTATAATATGAAATAAACGTTGTGGTGATGGTTTTCATCACGACAGTACTCGCAGCGAGGGAAATGTAGAAGCCATACCCAGAGAAGCCAATGTGTCAGTGATGGAGAGCACTTGAGAGTTCTGCTACTGTAGTAAGAGCTTAAGTAAAGATATTTTGCGGTTAATACCCACGCAGTTCCCAGTTCCGACTGTGCTACTATCCATCCCTGACGGGAATTAAGCTGTTGGTTCTATTGGAGGGAAGTTGATTCTGACCTCATTGCCGAAGCCAGTGATGAGGAAATTATGGTTGAATAGGATGGGGACTTGGATAGACAGAATTTTAGCTAGTAGCACTCGGCTATGCTGGATGACATTTATCAGGATGGTGGTGATTAGGGACATTGTCGTTTGTACTTCGGAGGTGAGAGCAAGAGGAGCAGGAGGTATTTAGGTACGAAAACCAGGGCTATTTCGGTTTGATTTTTGGGGATCTTGGCACGTTCGAGGCATTTTAGGGAGAAGGCTGGGTGGTTTCCGTTACAGTTAGGACATTTAGGAATTTTGTGTTGGGGACAGGAGGAGGAACGGTGGAGGAACATAAACTTTGATATATCACATTTGTTATTTAATACTTGAGCTTCAGGAATCAGAATATTATCAGTCGTTTTTCTATCTTGAGCTTAAAAACCAATTATTGAAAACAAACATTCACCTCAAATATCATAACTGTTATGTTACAACTGTCACTGTCTTTAGGACTTGCGGTGTTGCCAACTATTGCTCTTTATCAAAACAAAGGCCAGTTCAGAAACTTTGACTGTTTTAAGTAAAGAAAACAGCAATGGGATCACGAGACTCGATTCGATCAACTCGAATTAAACCGTTATCGTGTCTATAAAGTTGTTCGTAAACCTGCATCGAATAGAGAATTGAGTTTCTCGATTGTGCCTAACTTCGGTTCGGACAATAACAGGACAACAGATGTAATTTTTTTTGACACTTGTATTATATCCTCAATAATAGCTCAATTTCTCCATATAAAGCTATGATGAGTTCTGCCACCAAAATTTGAAAGTACATTTCTAATTTTTAGTTGCGAGTTCCAAATTACTTGACAATTTATAGAATTAAAACCATTTCGATTAATAAAGTTCTATTCTTGAATCACTCTGACGAAAAATTAAACTTAGTTTATTATCTGACAAATTAATTGATTATTTATGAAATTAACAATATCGAAAAAAAAAACTGAGCTCAACAAGGTTAAAGAGAGAGAATTTTCCATCGTTCCTTCATCAGACATCAGCGTTCACAGATGGAACATGGTCGTTGTTTTCTTAATTGGGGAAAGCCGAACTTAGCCTGATTGCCTCTAGATTCCAACTTGTTTCAAGTAAATCCGCAAGACTTCTAGCCTGATCGGAAAAATTCTAACTTGATCAGAAAACTTGATGGGAAAAATTTTAGCTCGATCAGAAAATTTCTAGCGTGATCGGAACTAACCAAAGATTTTTAAAATAATAAAATAAAAAGAGAAAGAACTGAAGTCGGACAACAGTTTTATAAGCCTTAATTTCGAGTGAGGTGAGATATATTAGGTAGAAATGGTAATTGCTAATAACAAACCAAAAATAATATTGAACTTGGATTTTAAAATATACGAAGTGAAATGAAAAATTAATTATAGTGTGGCCCAAGAACAAAGAAACGTAACAGGGGTGAGGGCCAAGTTCATATCATTAGAATAAATAAATGGCTTACTTTGAAATTTTATTATATTAGACAGTATTTCGAATTAAGTAATAGAAAAATCAAAAATGATCATCCGGTTTCTCTGAAATTGTCAGGAAAACACATTTTTTTTAATTAGAACACATGATCTAATGGCCCATCATGTAATTCGTTTAAAAAGAAAGTTTCCCATAAAGTCATTAAAGAAAAACAGATGTTTTTAATTATTGATTTTTTATTCTTGATTTAAACAAAATAGACACAAATACACACTTTTACTAAAAAAGACGAAATAATTGCAAGGAGATTTCAATATGTTATAAAAAAAATGAAGATACATTTTTGAATAAACATTCTTTAGGTCATTCATACAGGAAATCACATTCTTCCTGTAATCACGTAGTAGAAATGAGTTGCATAATAATTTGAGCACATCTATATATATATATATATATATATATATATATATATATATATATATATATATATATATATATATATATATATATATATATATATATATATATATATATATATATATATATATATATATATATATATATATATATATATATATATATATATATATATTCTGATTTATGTTAAAACCAGACTAAGACTCATGAGGTTAATATATATATATATATATACAGTTACTTTATAACATTAACCTCATGAGTCTTAGTCTGGTTTTAACATAAATCAGAATATTGAGATGGGTTTTACCCGACAATAATACTTTCCCTTATATTTTTTACCATAAGTAAGTAGTTAGAGGAAAAAATGGGAAGAAATAGTAAAATTGTTCAAATTCTCAATACAGTTTAAATTAGTTGTAAAGTAGCGTTTTCAGGGAAGATTTTAACCTGAAAAATTGAATAAAATTCAGTTTCAGTGATGTTTAATCGAAAACTGTCGAAATCATGAAGTTATCATATCCTCGGGATGACGTCATCCATTATTTAAAGCAGAATTCGAAAAACTGCAATATGTATGTTAAGAGATATAGGGCACCAAAAATTTAAAAATCAGAGGATAAGAAAAATAAATATTTGAACAGAAAATACTTTTAAGAAAAAAAAAATCGGAAGCCCTCGATAACTTCCTCCAATATATACATTTAAAATGTCAGCCTATTTTACAAAAGGATTTTCGATTTCAAATTTTACTAAGGTGCTATTATACCCTTAAAACAAGTGCTAAAATTGAGACCTTCTACTTCTTGACAATAAGCAAGTATATGGTTGAATTACTGTAGCACTTTTTTATGGGTATGAGGTCAAATTGTTCCAATTTAATCACAAATTCTTTTTTAGTTATTTTTGGGTCTATTAAAGTATACTTTTAATTTTATATAACCCCACATGAAAAAACACAACGGAGTAAGATTTGGTTACCTCGCTGGTTATTCGATGAAATCTAAATGGTTCAAAATATTTAGAAAGACCCCATGATAACAACCCGAATATTTCGAATAAATTTTTATAGTACCAACACGATGGAGCTAATGTCTATTAGAATGTCAACATTTGTCATCACTTGAATAACAGAAGATGTTTTATCGAATGGCCAGCTAGGTCACCATACCTTATACCACTGGGTTTTTTGTATTGTTATCTAAAAGTATACTTTAACCAGTAACATTCAAGAATTAAAAGAAAGAATAAAATTATAATCAAATTGTAGCCATTTGACCTCATAACTTTGAAATAATATTTTTGAGAATGTTTAAAAAAATATTGATCTTATAATAAATCTGATATAGATTACCACTGTTCCTTTAAAAGTAATAAAAAACGGCTGTTGCTATTTAAAAAAAATGAATGACGTCAACTATTTAGGCGATACCGAGACCACATACGGGGAGACCCGAGAGTCTTGTTTCTAGTCTCGTTTATATTTTTTTCTGAATTTCCGGGAAAAATAAACTAACAAGCAATATAAACATTTAATTTTTTACCTCTCGCCCTTCAGATAAGAGAGGTATAGGAATCATGCTAAAAATTGGGTAGTTAGTTTTCAATGGATAAACACGTTTTGGGGTCCCTAGAATACGATTTTAATATTTTCGCGATGATGTCTGTGTGTGTGTGTGTGTGTTAGTGTGTGTGTGTGTTAGTGTGTGTGTGTGTTAGTGTGTGTGTGTGTGTTAGTGTGTTAGTGTGTGTGTGTGTGTGTGTTTGGATGGATGTTGTAGTAACGATAACTCAAAAACTACTGAATAAAAAAATTTCAAATTTTGCATACAGGATTCTGATACCCTAGATTAGATCTGATTAGATTTTGGTGCCAATCGCACAACCGGAAGTGGCAGTTGCTATGGGTGATGACGCCATTATTTTACAAAACGGCAATAAAGTTTTACACATATATTTTGTATACCCTATAGTTTATTTTCATCTCATTAAAATTTTCGAAACTTTTGCCATTGTTGCCAGATTTACAAAAATATAATTTTTTTTCATACTTTTTTGTGCCAACCTGTAAATTTTTGATTCAAAAATGGCGAGAGGTGATGTGCTGGCCACATCAGATTTTTTATAATAAAAAAGGTGTCTGCATAGGTTACGATCAATTTACGAAATCTAAAACTATTAAAATGAAAAGTCATGATTCCGTTAAGAGCCTAGTGGTCATAGACTACCATAGTTTAATTGTATACTCATAGTTTTCATTTATTTTTTGATAACAAAATTCAAAACAATTATGTTTCATAGGTAAACCGACATACGTTAACTACAAATAGAGGACACTTAGGTGATTCCAAAAAACTGATATTTGATGGGTCTAACCCGCCTCATAAGTGAGTTACAGGGTGTTTTGTCAAAATTGCTTATTTTTCTAACCCTAGTTTCTTCGGAACCACCGTGTATATTTATTTCATATTTAGCAAGCTTGTTTGAGTCTATTAGTACATTAAACTGACATAGTAAGCAAAATAAAAATCTAGGTCCGGCTTCAAAAAAAAATACCCAGTAATATTTTAAACTTATTGGTATGTTTCGAAGGCAAATACATATAGTAAATAAAGTCCGCACCATATGGAAAAAATTTTTTTTCTAATTTTGACGTACAAAGTGGCACTTTTTAAAACTGACAGACGTTATTAAACGTATTACTTGGTGTAACTTATTACATAAAGTAAAATATTATCTAACTGGTGATGAAAAATGGATTTCAAAATTAGTGACAAAAAGAATTTTATTTATTTAACTGTTATAACACAAGATAAGGACATAACTTATAAATTAATTAATTTTTATAAATATTGATAACATCATTATTGCAATTATTTAAATTAATTTCCGACGACATACTTGTTTTATTGCTGGTACTTGCTGGTACTTGCTGTTATTTGGGAGATGGCGCACATTGCATTAGATGTTTCACCAAATATTTCAGGCTTATTTACAAAATGTCAAACTGACAACTGAAATGAAGTGACGGCAGCAAATAGACTAGATTTTTGTTTTCACAATTTTTATCAATTATATTTTAATATTTTTTTTTATTACTTCAAAATTAGAAAAAATCTTGTATGCAATACGTTACGAAAAGCCTAATTTTGTGTAACTTGTGAGCTTTTGCGGTAATAGTTACCTAAATTAGATATTTTCAGATTTCTCACCTTAATATTTACACTAAATAATAATGACGAATTTAAAATTTTCAACGAGAGGGTATCATTATTTTTTCATTTAATTTAAAAAATTGCTTTCTTTCAGTATTTTACTTTTTTTTACTTTTAAAATTTAAAATTTTTCAGTATTTTTTCAGCTATAAATTATATGAGACCACCTGGATTTTATTTTAGTTTTGTGATTGTTTACTTTCGGAAAATATTTTCGTTAACGCCGATTCACTGTAAACTGCATTTTTCAGGGTTTTTATTAGTAACAGTTTTTATGGAACTTTTAGAAGTTAAAATTATAGTCGGATATATTACGAATTTTATTGTGCTTGGAAATAATTCGAATTTCTTAGAATTTCTCCTTGGATTTGTAATAACATTGCAGTTAATAAGTAATTAACTAGTACATTTAAAATTTTATTGTTTGTTAAGGACATAATAATTTGCTATGCAATTTTACGAGGATTATTAGTTTCTTTAATTAATTTGGATAGAATGCTTTCTTAACAAGATTAAATAATTTTGTATTCAATAAAGAATAAAACAACTCCAAGTCATACCACAAAAAATTCTTTAATAAACGACATGTAGTCAAAATGGCGACATGTTTCGGTCTACAGGACCATCATCAGGCTGATTAACAAATTGGATCCAAAGAGTAGAATTATAAAAAATTTAGGTATGGAAATTAAACTTAACTCGTAACATCACAAAATTAATATGAAACACCAAAACTTAAAAATTAATTAACTCCAATAGAGTTATTTAATTAATTTTTAAGTTTTGGTGTTTTATATTGATTTTGGAGTTTTGGAATTATTTAATTAATTTTTAAGTTTTGGTGTTTTATATTAATTTTGTAATGTTACTAGTTAAGTTTAATTTTCATATCTAAATTTTTTATAAATCTACTCTTGGGATCCAATTCAATAATCAGCCTGATGATGGTTTTGTAGACCGAAACATGTTGCCCTTTTTACTATATGTCGTTTTTTAAAGAATTGATTGTGAAATAACTTAAAGTTGTTTTATTCTTCGTATTTTCAAATCTACTAAGCAGGGTTCGGAGGATATATATCAAGTGATATATATCATGATATATATCCGATATTTATATCCTGATATATATCCGATATATTTATTAAACTAAAAATGTTTTCCACCATTTTAAACATCCGAAAATGTCTCAATATGCTCTTGTAATATCAGTAGCGATTTATTCGGCTGTTGCGCAAGCATCCCCGCTCCGACTTTGGGATTCCCAGCTACGCCACGATTTATTTGGTTACTGCTTTTACTTATCCTCTATCCCATATAATCAGGGTTACCGTTTTCAGTAATTTCCTACTAAATTAATAGATTTTAAGAAAATAAGGGTGTTAATTTTTTTGTCCAGTATTTTTCCTCTTTTCACTTTGTCACTTTTCTGAAAATACCCCCTTTTTTCTAAAATTACCCCTTTTTTCTGAAAATTACCCCTTATTTTCATCAAAATTTCCCCTCTTTTCTCTCAAATACTGTCTCTTTTTGTCTCAAATTTCCCCTTTTCTCTCAATTTTTGTCACTTTTTTCTGAAATTACCCCGTTTTTTCTAAAATTACCCCATTTTTTTCTTAAAATTACCTCTTATTTTTTCATTTTTGTTATTTTTTCTCAAATTTCTCATCTTTTCTTTCAAATTTTCGAACTTTTTTGTCTTAAATTTCCCCTCTTTTCTTTCAAATTTTGTCACTTTTTTTCTTGAAATTACACCGTTTTTCCCTTTTTTTTCTAAAACTACCATTTTTTCTCATTATTGTCAGTAGGGGAAAAGTGAAAGAAAAATAGGGAAAGATGTGGAAAAAGTTTTTGAGGAGAAAAAGTGGAACACAAAGAAATTATTAACAAAGTAGGGTGGGGTAATAATGGGAAAAAAGTTGGAAACATAAAAAAATTACTGAAAAAACAGTAGAAAAAATAAGTTAGGAAAAAAGGGGTAAAAAAGTTTGAAACTAAAAAATGTAGGGCAAAAAATGTAAAAAAATATCTAAAATAAAAGAATGGGGAGAAAACATTGGAAAAAAATTTGAAATATAAAAAAAAATGGTAAAAAAGTAGAGGAAAAAAGGATGATGGAAAAATTGTAGAAAAATATTGAAATAATAAAAATAGAGGAGAAAAATGAGTCGGGGAAAAAGTGGAAAAAAGTTTGAAATATAAAAATATTAGTGAAAAAGTAGGGGAAAAAGTGGGAAAAAGTAGGGGAAAAGTGAAAAAAATTGGGAAAGAAGTGGAAAAAAGTTTTAACGGGAAAAAGTGGAACAAAAAAGTATGACACAAAGAAATTAGTAAAAAATATAGGAGAAAATGTAGAAAAAAAAGTAGAAAAAAGAAATGGAAAGACTGGAATAGAAAAATAGGGAAAAGTGGAAGAAAATAGGGAACGTAGTGGAGAATAAGTTTTAAGTGGAAAGAGAAAGCTATATTTTCTTTTTTTTAATAGACAGGTTAGATTTAGACAGTCAAGATATCTTTTAATAAAATAAATAAAAATAGTGTTAAATTTTCTTCTTTTTTTAATACACAGGTTAGATTTAGATAGTCAAAGACTTCTTTTAATAAAATAGATTAAAATACACAGGTTAGATTTACATAGTAGATTTTGGTAGTTAATTATCGAAATGTTGGTAGAATACGGTTTATTGAAAACGGTAACACTGATAATAATAATTTCTATGTTACTCCTTTGTGTTGATTGTTGTGTTTTTTATTTAATATTATGCCAAAACCAAAGCATTCTGTTTGGCAGTATTTTGACACACCAAAAAAGTATGCCCAGTGATATTTGTTTATTTTTAATTATTTTTGTTTTTTATTTTTAATTTGACTTAGAGTAAACGGTTTTGTTGTTTAGAAAATAGATTTTTGTTAATGTGTTTGTGTTAAAATTTAGTTTGTGCAAGAAACAATACTGTTTTTTAATTAAATAATTAAATTAAAAAAATGATATATATCGGATATGTATCCGATATATTTCAGATATTTATCATGTGATATGATATTTATAAAAATATCATGATGTTTTCGAACCCTGCTACTAAGTATAAATTATGAATGATCATTATACAGAATGTTCGAAAGACAAATTTTTGTGGTATTTGGTCCTAAGTACGGACCTGTAATTACAGTGGTCTAAATGCAAGCAAGTACGAACTTAATACGTAAGCTTTAAAAATTTACCTCGTTAGTTTAAGCAAGCTTGACGAAAATTTTAAAAAAATAATAAAAATTCGTCCTATTCGATTTTGTACCCCGATAATTCTCAAATAAAATAAATTGACATTAAGATTTAAATAGTAAACTCGTCTGGCCAAAAATAAAAAATACATCACATAATTCAGTTTTTTGTGCTTTTCCAAATAAGGAAACGAATTTTAAAAACTCACATATACAGAGTGTTGTTTTGAGGGTGGAACAATTTGTGAGTTTCTTGCCAAACCTGGATTTAGTTGCATTTTAATATAGCCCTACATTCAACAAGATGTGCAGATAGTTCAAGTGTTATGAGCAAGGAAAGAAATGGGCAAAATGGGTAAAACACGCTGTATCTCGATTATAAAGGGCGCAATACCCATTGTATCCACAGTTAACGTATGCCCGTTTTATAATGAATTACCCTGTATATGAAATGAGTAGAAAAAGTTCTAAAAATTTGATCTGGCAAAAATTTTCCTATCGAAATCTCTTTAGTTCCTACTGGAAGGGCTAGCCCGATCCTGTTCAAATTCATTAGGGTTTTTACCTGGAAAAAACTAACTACTAGTTATAACTGGAATTCAATTAGAGGTTTCGTTCGAGAGTTAGTGTTTACATCCAGACAGATATCCAGACGTCCGACGATTTATTTGAATTTTCGTCGACAAAATGTGAAAAAAAGTTTGGTTAAAAAATTTTTTTTCGCCATCACGAAATTAATACCAATGCTTTTGGGCCCCAGTAAAAATAGATAGTTATTGTTCTAAATATAAAAATTTAGGCTATAATATTTTTGATAAATTACACTTTGGTATTATTAAAGGTATAAAAATTTATTCTCGGTTTTTTTAGCCAAGACTGAACAAATATCTTGCTTTTATTGTCAAAATTGTAACGTTTTAACAGGCGAATAAAATTTCTAATTGAAAATTTTCTTATTCCTATTCTAAGATTTTTAAATTTTCTTATATATTTAAAAAGTTAGTTAATAAGTTTGAGAAGACATTAGATCAAACGTCATAATAGATTTTTATGATGTAAAAGTAATCTTAACGTAAAAAATATCAGTGAAACGAAAAAAATTAATATTTGTATAACCCTCGTATCAATCCAACGTTGATCTAAACTCTCTTGAATAAATTCTAATTCCAAACAAACGAACGTGCGTTGCGATCTAATTATCTTCATACAGTGGGCAATAAAATGACCAACAATTTACCTCACCCACATCGCTAATCAACATTTTTTTTCAATGTTACATAGCCTTCGTATATTTCGTTCTGCAGCAGTTCGAAATGATGCTGTCAATGATTGAAAGACCCGCCATTCGCGGCCCGCGATATAGAAATAGATTCGAGTGAAACACCGCTAAAAATACGAAAATACTAAGGAAATTTCGCCAGCGCCAGTTTCCTACCTGCTGCGGCCTAACACTATCGCGGTCGGCCAAAAAAAAGAAAGTTTTTTGTTTTTGAAAAATAAAAAATCCGAATTGTGCGTGAAAATTACGAATCCGATCGAGATAGTGTGAATCTGTGGAAAAATTAATATTCCGTTAATTTTTATATCGTTTTTTTATACCAGCTTGTTCCGTTTTTTTAGTTATATAAAGGTTTTTATAATTAATTTATTTTATATTGGTTCCGATAATATGTGAAAATAAAATTTAGGAAAATTATTTAACGAAAAATGTTTAATAAATTTGTGAAATCAAGCTCTAATTTGGTAAACCAGATTAGCAAAGATTTCTTTACAGAATATATAAAATATAAATTTGACACAATCACAGTAAAAAGATAAAAATATCAACTTCCGTTACCATCAATTTACTATAGTAAATTCTTGCTAGTTATTGAACATAGAAGATATTTAAGTCTGAATAGGGAATACAAATTAAAATTAATATTAATATTATTCATTTGAATGTTGCCCTTAATTTATTTGAAACTTACCAATCAAACAACATTTTTTGATATGTTTAATTATTTTTTTAATTCCAGTTTAGCTGGAAGTAACATCAATTTTTGATTTTAATAAAACAACCCGTCAAAGAATAAAGGGGACAAACTTCTGCGGTAAAATATTTATTTAATTTTAAAACCAAAAGTCTTTATGCACCCATTCTCTAAATTGAGTATTAATGAAGTTACTGGGTGTTAAATTTTCAGAAACAAATAATATTTTTTTGTATAATTCCAAAACGGCTTAATATTTTTTTTTTAAATTTTTTGTATCTGTCTATATTAATTACTCTAATATTATAGTAATAATTGTTTATGTTGAAGAATATCGTCACTGCTAACCAAAACTACATTTATTTATCACTCTACATACGTTTCGCTAATTATGTAAGCATCATCAGGAGTTGATGATCATCAACTCCTGATGATGATAACATAGTTAGGGAAACGTACGTAAAGTGATAAAAAATTCGCAGTTAATAATCTACATAAAAAATGTATCCTTAAGGTACACCCCTATTTTCTATTGAAAAATAAACCTTTGGTGTATTTGAACATAAATTAATATGTCACAAATATGTCACATTTAGGTACAAAAAAACTTATAAATTACACGGATTCTGATTACGAAAAAAAGCATTTTTTCAAATTCATTAAACGCGGAAAGATATTGGTAGACAGTTTGCTAGAGGCTAACATGCTGGCAGAGCGCTCCAAAGAGGCGGACAATTTAATTAAAAAAATATCACGAGGTACATAAATTATTATTATTGTGATTCAATATTTAAACGTAAAAATATCTTATCTATATTATATACCACTTGCCACGAGATCTCCGAAACTATCGACCCGATTGACTTGAAATTTAGCATAGTTACTATTTCCCTGACGTAAACGACCAGTAATAAAGAATTTTTGGAAATTTTCGCCCTAAGGTAGGGAAAAAGGCGGGTAAACGTTTTTATAAGAATACCTGTATGTCACACACCGAGGATGTTACAACCTTGAAAATAGGTATTGAGGCCATTTTTAAAAATTAAACAAACACGTTTTTTATCATTTTTCAAAACCCTAGTTACGGGGGGTAAAGAAGTGGGGTGCTTCTTTAGGAACTTTATTTATTCCATCTCAAAAATCGTACAACCGAACATGTTAGAGTTGAAAATTGGTATTTAGATTATTCTCAAAAAATAAAGAAATATGTTTTTAACATTACCGAAAATTTAGTTATGGGGGCTTTTAAAAAAAAATACCTGTATCAATATTTTCCACAAATACATTTAGGGATGAGCGAAACGGAGAGGTTTTTTTATATTTATATCTCATGAACATAATGTTAAAAATATGAAAATTGGTATTTAAAAGAAACTGATAAAAATAGGAAAAAATAGGGAAAAATAGGGAAAAATATGGAAAACAGGAAAAAAATAGGCAAAATAGGGAAAAATGGAAAAAAGCAGGAATGAAATAGGATAATTAGGAAAAAATAAAAAAAAAACAGGAAAAAAATAGGGAAAATAGGAAAGTTAGAAGAAAATACAAATAAACAGGAGAAAATAGAGAAAATATTCAATAGGCAAAAAAATGAAAAATGTAGAAAAACGGGGAAAAATAATATAAAATAGAAAAAATTGAAAAAACTAGGGAAAATAGAATAAAAGGAAAATAGAAAGAAAAACAGGGAAAAAATAGAGAAAAATACAAAAAAGTAGGAGAAAACGAGTTAATATCGGTCGTTCAGATATTAATCTTAAGGGGGTGTTTAGGAGGAAAATTACATATTATATAAACTATAGTGTAAAACATGTTCAACTTACTTCACATAGGTAAACAAAACAAGCAATTAAAGATAAATTAAAACTGTTGTAAAGGTTAATTTGTCATTTCTAATTAAATTCTTTTAGAAATAAAATCACAAATAAATCTAACAAATCGTGTAATCCATTTATTAAGTTGAACATGTTTTACAATTTAGTTTACACAATATGTTATTTCCCTCCTAAACTGCCCCTTGAGATTATTATCTGAACGACCAAACTTTGTTCGTTTTCTCCTATTTTTTTGTTTTTTTTCCTTTTTTTTTATTCATTCTTTTTTCTTCTTATCCCTATTTTTTTCTATTTCTTTTATTATTTTTCCCCGTTTTTCCTTATTTTTCCCTATGGTTTCTTATTTTCTCCATTTTTTCCTGTTTATTTCTATTTTTGCTAATTTTCCTATTTTTTTCTATTTTTCAAATTTTTCTTTATTTTTTCCTCTTTATTCCCATTTTTGCTAATTTTTCTATTTTTTCCTATTTTTCAAATTTTTTTCCTATGTTTTTTTTTCTATTTTTTTCCTAATTATTCTATTTTTTCCTGTTTTTCCCATTTTCTCCTATTTTCCCTATTTTTTTCCTAGTTTTATCTATTTGTGCAGTTTTTCAGAAAAAAACACCTATAAACTTGAAAAAATCGTATTTAAAAAAAAAGAACCTTAGTTAGTTTTTGCACAACATATCTAATCTAGATTTGTGGCAAATGGTAAAAAGCATGTTTCTTTGATTTTTACGAATAGTTTAAATACCAATTTTCAAATTTTTAACATCTTCAGCGTATAAGATATTTTTAACTCTGTAACATGTTCGGTTGTGCGATTTTTGAGATATAATAAATAAAGTTCCTAAAAAAGCACCACACCCCCTTCACCCCCCGTAACTAGAGTTTTGAAAAATGATAAAACACGTGTTTGTTTATTTTTAAAAATAGCCTCAATACCAATTTTCAAGGTTGTATCATCCTCGGTGGGTGAGATAAAGTTATTATCATAAAAAAGTTTTCCCGCCTTTTTCCCTACCTTAGGGCTAAAATTCTTTCGTATTGGCCGTCTACGTCAGGGAAATAGTAATTATGCCAAATTTCAAGTCAAGCGGGCCGATAGTGGTATATAATATAGATAAGATATCTGACGTCTGCCACGGCTTTAGCCCTTTCTTTTTTGTCTGCTGTAGCTTAAATTGTTATTTTTTATGTTTAAATATTAAATCAAAATCATAATAATTCATATACCTCGTGATATTTTTTTCATTACCTTTTACAAGTCTTTGGAGCGCTTTGCCAGCATGTTAGCTCCTAGCAAACTGTCTGCCAATATCTTTCCGCGTTTATTGAATATAAAAAATGCTTTTTTCGTATAATCTGAATCGGTGTACTTTATAAGTTTTTTTGTACCTAAATTTGACATATTTAAGCGCAGGTCCCAGCCTCGCGATGGCAGACAAGAAAATTTATGTTCGTCTACCCGAAAGGTTTCTTTTTGAATACAAATTAACCGTGTACCTAATGGATACATTTTTTATGTAGCCAGCTCTCCGTCTATAAGTAATTATCTGTTCATAACTTGAAGCAGGGACGTACCGTAGATAAGGGTCTAAAATGTGTGCCGCCTAATTTTTACGCCACTAAATAAATTTTGGTTTTAAGATATTTTTCTAAAATTTATACCTTTCTAATACACAAAGTGCATAAGGTTTGTTATGTAAATTCTCAACAGTTTTTGAGATATCCAACGTTAAATAGGTCAAATTCAGTTATTATAAAAGTTATTGTTTTCTATAGTTTAGTAATGAAAATTACTATTTTTTATAAATTTTAAAAAATACTGACTACAAAACCGAAAAATAAAAATCGAATATCGATAAAAACACTGACAAGTCTCTATAGAGTTTGTTTAACCATCCTCTGCCGTTACGTCATACATTATCCAACTTGATGTCTCAATCATGAAATGGACGAGACGGAATTATGAGGTCATTAAAGTACTTCTTAACTGATGTCCACGTAAATGTTATTATTACTTTTGACAGTTCAATTAATTTTTCAATTTCAAAATGCCTTTCCGATATAATGAGAAAGAGCAAAGTTTAATTTTGAAGTTGAGTAATACTTTTCAAGAGAAAGAAATGCTGGAATACCGTTTTTACCGTTAAATGCAGTCTACAACGTTTGGGTTCACCCCAAAAATATAATCGTATAATACATTTTTTTCGACATTTAATCACGATTTGATCATCCGCAATTTTTTTAATTAAGTCAAAAATTATGCTAAGGACGTTAAAAATTTCAAGTAAAAAAAAATACTAAATTATGTAAAAAGGTACGCAACGCATAAAACAAAAAACAATTTTTGACATCACCAATTTATTAATACAAACACACCTTAACATGCATTATTGAAAACAATCCTTAACATATGTCATTGAATATATTTTAATTTTGAGGTTATGTGTAAAATAACATTCAATAAATATATGACAAAAAACAGCAGAATACGTCACCGATTATGACGTCACGGCACGGGATGGTAAGACAAAATCTACCTATTTTCGTAGTGTTTGCCTGTCTGTTAAGTTATTGTGGACACTAACCTCTACCACTCCATTCATTATCATATTCCAAATTTAAAAAATTAGAGTGTTTGCTGAAATATATTTACAATACTCAAATTTCATTTCTAATATACAGAGTGAGTTTTAAATATTGAACGCGTCAATTATCTCGGAAACGGATATCACTATTTTTATAGATTTTGGTGTGCAAGGGTCTTGTGATATGGCCAATACTATGGTAATATTTACATTGTTGTAAGATCTTTCCTTTTTTAGGAATAATAATGAACTTTGTTATTTCAAATAGCAGAATATTTTTGCCTTTTGAAACCCTTAAGAAATACTGATTATTTTTCATGTATGTCCCTATACCGAAATGCCATAATTTCGGAGTTACAGCTACATTTACATTATCTTCTCCGAAGTTAAAATAATACATTTAGATGGCTATGACTGCTACAATAAGAACTTTGACGTTTCATTAACTACTGTCTTTAAATTAGTAAAAAGTTTAACGAAACTGGTACAGTAAAAGATGTATCCTGAAGACAGATCTTCAAATGTTTGTTTCATGTTAGAGGTATGTCCACTTTTGAGCAGTAACAAAATTTGGAATTTTAGAAAACATAAAATAAAGGCGGTTACAGGAGACGCTCAAAATGTTTACTTCAATCCAACTAGTCATGCGATTTTTAAAACTGCATTACATTTTGCAACATCCCTGACTGCTCAATTCTTCTTATTTCTGTGGTAACCCTATCTTATAATTCCTAAATATTGGCATGTTTTGTTTTATAAACGATGTTTTTTAAGTGATCCTACGGGAAATAGTTTAAAGGATTCATATCGGATGATCTCGGGGGCCATACACTGATCTATAATTAAAATGGATAAGCAATCCCATATAGTGAAATTGTGCCAAATTGAAAATTGAATTTTGACAGCATGGGTAATCTACGCATGCGTATTATATAAGATATGAAGATTGAACAAAACATGGGCGTATCAAGAAGTTTTAGGAATGGATAAATGAAATGTTAAAAATAAAACAAGTATATAATAAAAAAAAAACATAATACAAGTTAACATCAAAGATAAAATGTAGAAAAATTATAATTTACTCTACGAATAATATTTGAACATTTAAATAAAATATTAAATTCGTACTGTTTAATATTTGTATTGGATGCTTAATTTATGTTGAAACAATATAACACTTTTCCTAATTGTTTACGAATTATTGAGCCTCTATTTTCTTCAGTTTGTTTTATTGCTATAGCATAAAATTTTAAGTTAATATTTTCTAAGATAAAATAAAACAACTTACCTGTGAAATGTAATCTTTTCAGAACAGTTTACTGAAACGTTTTTGCAATTAGCCACAAAGCACTTCATTGTATTTTCCACTCAACCAATATTGTATTTAATATTACACGCTAATACAACACAGCAAAAACTAAAAAAAGGACGAATAAAAGTAACAAATGTTTCTATTACATAAGATTAATAAATAATAAGCTTATTTTCCTCACCTACGCCTATTCAATTGAAATAAAACGCGACGCGATGACTTATGACAACGTCAAAAATGGGTTATATGCACATGCGCATTTGTGATATCAGAAAGTTCAATTTGGCACAATTTGTAGTAGTGACAGTAATGGGCAATGTTTATCCATTTTAATTATAGATCAGTGGGGCCATATAGGTAAACTATTTATTCTTAAAAAACAGAAGAATGAATTATCAATTCTTCTTTTTCAATAGAGTTAGCCTCCACCGTGAAACGCGAAGTAGTTACATATAAAAATTGAGTTTCTTCTTCTTTTCGAAAAATTTTCTATTTTATTTATTAAAAAAATTTATTTGTCACTCTAGCCCTTGAATATGCTATTTAGTCCTCAACGTGTTACTCTTTCAGTCCAATCGAACAGAGGGTCTTTGTCAACACTGCTCAAAGTATCAAAAGGGTCAATAGAATCGAAACAATTGTGTTGATTAATTGGTTCATCATTAAGATTTTCTAAATTTGCAAATATACATATAATTATCCATTTTGTAAACAATTTGGATGACAGTGATTTTGATAAGATACCTAAATATGACCTATAAATTCTGTAAAACGCATGCGCAATTAGTGTGCGATCAACAAATATCACTCGTTGTAAAACACGCATAATCGCAAATATTGTGAATGTTAAACAATACCAGAGCAAATGTCATTCGCAAAATTATGTAATACGTACGACCTTGACAGATAGCAACGGTCAAGAATGGAGTCCCACAAAATGTAAAAATTGACTAGTTTTTTATCTGTTTCTAGGAATATAGCAGATAAAACAATGTTGCTGGATATTTTATTTTACTATTACATTTTATTTTTAATTATTTTGTTTTTTTTTGTTTCATAACAACAGATAGCTTCAGGAAAAAATATGGCATAACAGTTTTTTGATGTACCTTTTCTTTTAATAAATGAAATATTTTCGGGACACCTGCATAAATTTCACTATTTTATTAAATATCTACATCTGTTTCATAATAATTTTCCTATTTTCGTTACTGTCTACTGTTTATAAATAAATAAATTTTATTATTTTTGTATTTTTAAACAGAATTATTTTTAATTTTATTATTTTAACTGTAATTCAGTCACCTATAATTTTAAAATAATTATAACGATGTGATAAAATACACTTAATATTTTTCCTTAAATCATAAAAAGTAGCAGCTTATGGAAAACTTTTTAATCATCAATTTTATGGAAACAAGTTATTCTTCATAAAGAGTTCTGCAAGGTATAAAACCCAGAATAAATTCATCAGATATCAAATTTTTTTAGTCGTATACAAGGTGTGTGCACCCTATGATCATCAAATCTCGCTCTAAAATAAAACTAGACAATTTTGAAGACAACAATGATGAAAAAATAAAAAAAAAATTATACAAATTGTTATGATTGATTATGTAAACTTAGTTTTCAATTCTGATCAACTTTTCGTTAAACGTATTTTCGATATTGACAAAATAAGTGTAGTTTACTTGCACATTTCAGTAAAAAAAATGATAATAACTGATATTTGCATTTTAGGTTTAAATCTATGCCCAACTTTTTATGAAAAATATCTTTTTTCCATAAAATTGATAATAAAAAAGTTGTCCCTATGCTTAGAACTTAATTATTTAAAAAAAATAACATGTCTATTTACAGCGTCGTGACGCGCCAACTACGTCACAAGACCGCTAATTCGTTTCTATACAGTAATTAATGACCACTAATAGCTACACATGTAAAATTTATTCTTTGAGTAAGTTGTATTTGGAGTTTAGGATGAAATAGTTTGGTCTTGAGAAGTTGTAGTTCTTTAGAGATATATTTTTGAATAAATGAATGTATATATCTCTAGTATGAATATAATAATTATACTGATTCTCATTTTAGAAAACTAATTATGGGATAATATTTTGTGTAAAATCGAGTTGTCAAAACTGCATAACTATAAAAAAAATCGCCTGTGCACCCCAGAACTTTCCCGGCTCGGCTGTAGAGAATACGATTATTTTAATTACAAAATATTAACCATTACATTAATTTATGGAACAAATTTTAAATTCCAAGCTAATGGTGAATACGTCTACCGAAATAATATTGCCGATAATGATATAAGTGGGCGCATGCGCACATTATATAGCACTCTGCTACAATTCGGATATCTTAAAATCATAGATGAAAAATATTGAAAATTGTGGAAAAAGTTTGATACAAAAGTTGTTGGCAATTTTATGCTCTATAACTTTGCACTAGAACAATTTGCCCTAAAGTGCATTGTTTGCCTTCAAAATTAAAAAAAGGCAAAAAGTCAAAGTGTGTATATCCGCCATCTAGCGGCAAAACTATGGGGAATTCAAAAAAAGTTAAATATAAAAGTTAAAGAAATTTGGTGCTCTACAACCTAGCACTAAAGTTCATTGTTTTTCCTCAAAATTTGGAAAAACTACGGAAAAGCTACATGCACATTTTTTGAGCGCCCTATAGTGACTCAACTATTGGAAATTCTGGAAAAAGTTTGACACAAAAATTGTAGGGGATTTTATGCTCTACAACTTTGCACTAGAACATTTTACACTAAAGCGCATTTTTTGTGTTCAAAATTAAAAAAAAAGAAAAAAAGTCTAAATGTGTACATTTTTCGCCCTCTAGCGGCGAAAATATGTGGAATTCAAAAAAATCGTTGAAGAAGATTTTGTGTTCTACAACTTTGTACCAGAAAATTTTGCACGAAAAAATTGTAGGAAATTTTATGTTCTACAATTTTACACTAAACATTTTACACAAAAGCGATTTTTTGTCTTCAAAATTAAAAAAAAAAAAATAAAAGTCTAAATGTGTACATTTTTCGCCCTCTAACTGCGAAAATATGGGGAATTCAAAAATAGTTAAAGGAAATTTTGTGCTCTACAACTTAACACCAGAAAATTTTGCACTAAGTAAATTGTTTGTCATCAAAATTTGGAAAAACTATGGAGAACTTACATGCAAAGTGACGCAATTGTAGAAAATTCTGTAAAAAGTTTAATACAAAAATTGTAGGAAATTTTATTCTCTAAAACTTTGTACTGCAACATTTTGCACTAAAGTGCATTTTTTTTCTTCAAAATGCGGAAAAACAACGGAAAATCTACATGCACAATTTTTGCGCGTCCTCTAGTGGTGCAACTATCAAAAATTCTGGAAAAAGTTTGATACAAGAGTTGAAGAGAATTTTATGCTCTAAATCTTTGTACTATAACATTTTTCACTAAAATGTATTGTTTGTCCTTAAAATTTAAAAAAACAAAAAATCTTACATGTGTATTCAATCAACGTTGGTCTTGAGGACCTTCTACTGTACCACTTTAAACCACAAACTATTGTCGCATTAGAGGCACATACCAACTATTCATAGCAAATTTGATTGGTCAAACGGTTAGGCGGTCATCGTGGAAGATTACACACAGACACACAGAATTACAGACACACAGACAGACCTTACTCTGGAAATTGTTTTAATCTTCTTCGGAGACCTCAAAATGGATATTTCCATCGTCATCTCAATTTTTTTTTTCGTTCACTATACTTTCCCTTTGATGGGACCGGGAAAGTAAAAACAGTTTATAAAATGAGGGTTTTGATGAATTACCTATTTTCTTTCAGTTATATAATTTAATTTCGATATAAATTCATATAATCAGTTTCCAGAATTTTCTGGTCCACTGTACAAAATGCTTTTCCTAATCTAACGATTTCAAAAAGTGATATATAATAAATATGACTATTTTACATGATCATGTTCCAAGATTTTACCGTACAATTATTTTTTGGGTCTTTAAAAATTGAATGGTCTAGCAATTCTCATTTTTAAATAAAGGACTTTATGTAAATAAACAGTTTTCAAAAATCAATTTCGTGAATTTATATTCGTAAATTGTCATAGTGGATAAATATATCCTCTCGTCCATATCATGATTTTATATTGAGGAAACCATCGGGGTATTCGTGGCTTCGGACTTACCAAATTTGCCACTTGATTGAAAATCTTCAGAATATTCTACTATTTCTTCAGCATATTTTACGTTTAGTTTTAACTAGTCTCAACTTTCATTACAAAAGATATTTTAATGTCTTCTCATTTTTCAATAGTTAGCACAAAGAATGGTAGATTGATGGTATGCTTAAAATAATAATAAATCAATTTAGAGTAGAATAGATACTCATCAGGAACCAAATCAATTGTTTTATAATCTGTAAAGTAAATAATACCAATTTTGTAATAAAACTGGTTTAAACATATTAATTCAGTTATAACGTTACATTTAAAACTGTAACCAAACCAAAAATGAACAATTTGTACTTACACGTACATCCATTTAAATTACGTAACCCAGTCTCTTAATAAGTGAAATAATGACATCAGTTTAACTCGTTTATTTCTATTTTAAATTTACAATTAGTCTAATTTAGTTTATACCAGAGGTAGAACATTTTATTTTATAAATAATATAAATAATAATGGAACGTTAATTTTATTCACAGATTTTCTATTTTCCGACTCAACCAAAGTGTAGTATTATCATTTAATTTATATCGTTTTTGTGAATATCTATTTATAATTTTTCTCGTAACGTGTACGTGTGTTTTTGTTGATATAATTCGCAAGAAAAAATGTCTCAATTGATGAAGAAAAGATTTCCTTCGCTCTCCAGCATTGATATCGAGGTAAGAAACTTTACAACCAGTATCCATTCTCACATTTTTTTAAGAAGGAATCATCCTGTATGTAATGTTTACTTCATTTACAACTAAAATAACAGCTGGTTTTTCTCAAGAAGAAGGTACTTTATTAAACTTTCCTCTTATGTTTTATAATTCTAAACAAAATAGGGCTTACGTAAGTCTGCTTGGTTTATTTTTGTAAAACTGTCTAATAGCCTGTTTAATTATGAATGGTAGTAAAGTTGATTTCATGCCCTTAACTGTGGCTAATCCACAATATTACTGGTTAGACAAATTTTTATTAATCAATAATATTTATAATAGTGAACTCTGAGTACCTTTGGAGTAGAAAATATATGTTTCCACGACATTTTCTTTTAATTTGGTATCTATATAAAAAAGATTTTCAGTATATTATGTAATTCGTTTTAATGTATAGGAAAATTGTCATAATATCTGATTTTATCTTCATATTTAGCAGGTCAAACTTGTTGATAATCTGATAAAATGAATATTTATATTTTATTTCGTTAATTAAAAATAATAATTTATCAAAATGTCTCATCCTATTGTTCTACATATTGGAGAACATTTTTCCAAGTAAATGAAGAAAATAATAGAAATATAAGTAATGACAAATGCCTTGAAGAAAATTAAGTACATTTCGGAAACGATATAAAATCCACAAAAAAATAAAATTATGGAGATCAAAAACGAAAAAATAGTAACTGGATTTGAATAGAATAATCAGGAAGAAAAGGACATGGAGATAGCTAAGACTACAGATTTGGATCAAGAATTTAACAGACAAGAGTCGATAAGAAAAGATTGAACATACTGTGAGGGAAGTACGGCAACAGAATGTAAATGAGAAACTGTAAAAATATAAATAATTCGTTGTACAAAATCATATTAATACAGACCATCCGGTATACAAGATGTCATATCTAAGATTATAAATCCGGGACTGGGTTGACTCTATAAAACAATTTAAAAATTATTAAATGTTATAGAAATATAAATTTAAATTTGATCTAAATTAATTTATATCCATTTCTTGATTTTTTACTTATTCTTAGATAATCTTCTTAATACCTCCTGTTCCTCTTCTCATTTTGTATATTGCTATGACCCAATTAGTTAATGAAAAAACAGAGTTAACAAGTAAAATACAACGAGCGGCATCTTGACTAACGATAATCCCATAAGTTATTTCCCGAAACGTGTTGACAAATATTAACTTCACGACTCCGTAGGACCAGTGATATTATAATTTGACAACATGTTGAGTGCATTAACTTATGGGATTATCGATAGACACGATACCACGAGTTGTATTCAGTAGATTATATCACTCAATGTCCTGTATTGTTACTTGATTAATAATTGATAATCATTCACTACATATTTACTAATAACTGATAATCGCACTTGGTACTTTTAATACTAAAAATCTAGTAGGTATGCTGTCATCTTTGTCATTGCTTTTATACTGCAAATGTAAATTATTGAGTTATAATTCGTGATATAATCTACTTAACACAAAAGATCAGTATCAGTAATTGCAAGTCCTGTCAGGATTTAATAGGAGAGGGCACAATTTAGCAGAATTTAAAAGATCAAACAGATACTTTTTTAAAAGGCTATTATATCAAATTAATAAAACAATCAAACATCTATTATAGCAAAATGATATTTTATCAAAACCGTAAAAAATCAAATCGTATTAAAACAAATTTTAAAGAATCAGATAGATATTTTATCAAATTAATAAAATATCAATAAACTAAAAAACGTTAAAACTTCAAATAATTAATTCATTAAAAACGTAAAATATAATAATACTAATTTATCAAAATACCAATAGATCGAACTCTTATAAACTCAGAATAGTATTAAAACAAAACGCTATATTATCATAATCCCATTTTACCGAAGCGCCAATCGATCAAACCCGTATTACGTCATAAAATAATGAGATAGAATTTAAAGAGTCAAAACCAGAAAGAGACAGAAAAGTAAAGTATCAAAACCGTAAAAAATCAAACGGATGTTGCCAAATCTGAATTATCGCCTTATATGTGGGGATACAATTTAACAAGATTATTTATCGTTATGCAATATACATTACACATGATTTCGGGTATTCTTTTTAGATGTCGCTACGAGGTAAGTTTCTGTGCTTTAATGTATATTACACACGAATTAAACGATTCTTGTTCATTTTAGGGATAGTGCGAGATGTTAGCGGTAATATCTCGTCTGAAAGAGAGTTATCACAGCAAACTGAGTTCAAAGGCAGCAATAGTAGCATTAGCTGTGAACAAGTAGTAGATCAAAAGCTTAAGACAAAGACATTAATCAATAGATTACAGAAGAATATATCAGCTATAGATAGCTTTATTTTTGATAATCAGGAATTAATAGAGTTAAAGCGATGTGACTTACTTGAGAGTCAGAAGAATTTAAGTAGTCCTAAGCAAGAAGTGCAAGCAAAAGAAAATTTTGTAAATGCATTGTTTTCGCATTATTGATTTACAAGTAGCCTGAGGAAAATATTATATCTAGGTGGGAAAAAATTAAACCTAACCTAACCCCAGTGTGGATGTCAAAGAATTGGTAGCTCAGGTAAAATCTAATCCATTATTGCCGGGCAAATTACCGGGTATTGGTAAAGGAGCAATGTTAGGAGTAAGCACTAGCAGACGCGAAGCTATAGAGCAAGGACCGAATCTAGATAAGCGGATTCTGAAGTATGAGGAAGATATAACAAGACTTAGCACAATTAAGGGTAATAATCTAATCAAAGAGCAGAAGCAAAAAATAGTAGTGCTTACTCACCTTGTTTTTGATTTAATTGCGTGGTGCCCGCTCTACCGGTACCAAGTTGTACTTGTTTACTCGTTTTTACAGGGAGTTTTATCCTAGTGGGCGGCTTTACGGTTTGTATCCATCAACCTACGATAGATGTCGTAACTATCTATAATTTTTATTTTCCAAATAGTATTTTACCCTGGATTGATCATCTGACATGATCTGGCCCATTTTCATTAAATTTTCTTATCAATATAATTTAAAGAATGACAAAACCAGTAAGTATTTAAGCAATTAAAAATGATAATAGAAACATGAATAGTAAAATATAATAATTTAGAATGGAAATAAAACTGGAAATTACAAAAAATGCGGGGGCAATTAAAAAGAAAAGCATTTATGTTGGCAAAAAAAACTAAGAGAATAATTAAGAGACGTAATAAAAGAAACCGACAGAAAAATAGAACAAGTTAAAAAAACATGGGTTGTGGCCAACATAACACTTTCCAGCTATTTATGTGTAGTATTTTATTCTTTTAAGAAATATTTATTATAGGCTATTTTTATTTTTAACTATGTTTGCAAAATTATTTTTAGAAAAAAAATATAAGAAATGTCTAGTAGTGTGTGTCACTCTAATCTTGATTCACAAACAAATCCTTCTAATAATATTTAAACTACTATTTTTATCCACATACACTATCCGTAGTTTGCAGATAATATTTTCGAACGGAGCTCTGTATATTATAATTGTCCCTTCTCGTAGTATTACTGAACACACCTTATAGACAATTAAATAACACATTGACAATAAATGCCACTTTCTTCTTTTTAAGCACCTGTACCATGCAAATAAATTTATGCGTTAGCGAATTTATTAACAAAGGCAAAGAGTATGAAGATGATATTTTTATTGCAGGATAATATCTTCATTGCAGGATAATCATAAGACCAATGTAAAAAACACTTTTTATTAAAACTTGATCTATCCAATTTTTTAACGATTTTTTTAAAACTTTAACAGCACTAAAATTGCTATTAACGTTACTCGATGACTACCAAGAACTAATCAGTTCTAAGTTAGAATCAAAACAATTTTGGTGAAAATTTGGTTAAAATCGGTTATTAGTTTAAAACAAATTGTTATCGAAAAATTTGATCACGCACACACACGTACATAAATACATTTTTTCAAAAATTGTTTTTGACTCAGGGGACCTAGAAACGTAAAGAAAAGTCAAATTCTCGAGATCGGTTAGTTACCCGAAAACAATACTTTCCATTATACCATTCACCAAGCGTGGTGACCGGCCATATATCGGAAATGTTTTGTCCTAGAATTTGGGAAAATTATAAATTTACGACATTAAAAATATTTTTAAGCAATTTTTTATAGCCGATTTTGTTATAAGAATTTTTTTCCCCAAATTCTAGTACAAACGATTTCCGAGAGACGGCCGGTCGCCACCCTTAGTGAATCACCCTGTATATACCATTGTATCTATGGTATATGTAGCGGGAAAGTAATTAAGTGAGATAATGAACAAAAATTATAAATATTCGAAACTTTCAGAAAAAATTTAACTAAAACTGGGGCTTTTGGGCCTCAGTAATTTGAATTGAAAAAATTTTCCTATGTAAACCACTTTACTTTGTATGGCGGGTACCGGAAGAGCCGGTCCGACCATGCTCAAACTCAATAGGGTTGTTCCTTGGACAAAACCAACTGGGTAAAGTGAAAACCGAAACTCGATCGGAGCTTTCGTCTAAAAGTTACAGTATTTACATGCAGACAGGCAGACAGACATCCAGATGTCCGGACAGGATTTTTTTTTGCTTTTTTTCGAAACCTCAAGAAACGTGATAAAAAGTGGGGGTAAAAATTTTTTTTCGCCATCACGAAACTAATACTGAGGCTTTTGACCCTCAGTAATTTGAATTGAAACAAAGTTTTCCTATGTAAACCTCTTTAATTTGTATGGCGGGTACCGGAAGGGCCGGTCGGATCCTGCTCAAACTCAATAGGGTTCTTCCTTGGACAAAACTAAATCGGAAAAGTGAAAACCGGAACTTGATCGGAGCTTTCGTTTAAAAGTTACAGTGTTTTACATCCAGATAGACATCCAGACGTCCGGACAGGATTTTTTTTTTGCATTTTTGGAAACGTCGAGAAAAGTGATAAAAAGTGGGGGTAAGAAATTAATACTAAGGCTTTTGGGCTTCAGTAATAAGAAATTAATTGATTATGAAAATATCACTAAAAGAGAATATGGTATGTGAAATAACTGAAAAAAGGGAGAATATGGCATAGAAAATAATAGTTGATAAAATTTAAAACAAATAATCAGAATAAAAAATAAATTAAAGGAAACAAATTATGAATATGACAAGTAACTTAAATATGATAGAAATGGAGAACTATAACGTATACAGGGTGTTATTGAAATACATGTAAATAATAAAAAAGGTTAATCCTAGAATGTGAAAAAATATTATTCAAAAAATATTTGTAATTAAAGGAGTTAAAGTATATAATTAATGTATAATAAATCAGACGTTATTCCACTGAGCTTGATGTCGAGGTCATGTTGAACTTGACCTTAATTAGAAAGAAAAAGGTCACCATCCTACAACACTGCGCTTCCAGAAGTAAAACTACTTTGAGAATCGCAGTGTTGCCAATCATACTTTAATTTATATCATTTCGTTTCAATTTTTCGGGTTTTCTAATTCGCTAGTTGAAGTTTTCAAATCATATTTAAGTCGTTGTTTATAATATGTGGAAATTTATGGTATCTAATTATTAAAAATATAACTAAAACTAATATTTCGACGATTTTATCTCACGCTGTATAAACTACACATCAACCCCAAAATTCATCAGGGTGGTTTGTATATAACCCAACGCCATAACAACCCTGTGAACAATGCGTATCGATCGCAGTAGGTCTTGTGTAATATGCGGAGCAATTTGGACTATATTACACTTGTTTCGAGCTCGAATGGATTTTCGCTTTAAAGGAATTTACCTGTTTGTTGCCATTTTGTTCAACTTCCTTTCTGCTGGATTAATTTAAGAGAGAAATTTGTTTAAAAGTGATTATAATCTTTCCAGTCTAAAATTAGTCATTTGCAAATGGATTTAAACAAAACAACTGAAAAAAAATGGGGTGTATCAGCCCAGAACTTTCCAGAGTCGGCTGTAGAGGTTATGGGTGACTTTAAAGATTATTCGATAATAAAAATTAACACAGATGGAAAAGATGATTATTGAATCTATTTATCAATCATTCCTCAATTTCTTCGTTTTTACTTTGAATATCGTACCCAAAATTCCTGAATATGTTTTTGGGGCGGAATGGGCATCCGAAAAATTCAGGTCTCCATATTTAATATTTAAAAAGTTATGCGCAAAAAAGAAGAATCAATGTCGTACTAAACAAAAAACTGTTTTTTTTAATTCCTTTCTCAATCTCTACTAATCAATTTTTCCTTGGTTTGTTTTGCAAGTTGTAACTTCAAAATTTCTTCTATATTTACTACGTGTCACTATCAATTTGCTTTTTCTTCTCTTTTTCTTTTTTCAAACATACCTGCACCCAATCTCACTCTACAGTTAAAAATTGTTTCACAAAATTATATAATATAACTTTTACTGTCAGTAGAACGTTCTTTAACTTTAACGGTTCTATAACTAATGACAATGACGTTTAGATTGTGACAATTGTATAAGAAATCAACTTGTAAAGTTTTATTCTAAACGTCATTGCCTTTAGTTATTGAGTCTTTAAAGTTAAAGGACGTTCTATCTACTGACAGTTAGGTTTATACAATATTAATTCAAATTTTACACTTTATAACACTTAATTATCATCTTTATCTGTGGCTACTAGTTTTCGATCACATGTAATTTTTAGGCCATATTTATAAACACTTTGAAATTCCCGCCTTCCCTCCTATCCTTCACCCTTTCAGTCACCTGTCATATGTCGCACAACCATCTTGTCATAGTATCTGTTTGTGCTACGTGTAGTCACAACGTCCTCCGATGATTCTTTTACATACATTTTTAAATTTTTAAATTTTTTAGGTTGAATTTTCATGTATCCCCATATATCCCTACCCCAACTTTCCCACATATATTATATTTATGGATTTGTTTGTTTTTTGATTTAATCATTAGTATTAAATTTTATATGCTAAGTTTATTCAATGTAATTTACAAAAGTTTGTATCGAACTGGGTAATTTGTTTCCAGGCCTGAAGATGGCTCGTTAGCCGAAACTAGTTGTCCCCCCTAAATCTTTGTTCTTGAATATCTGTGGTACATGACTTGGAGTTTTATTTTTATTATTATTTTATATGGCTAAAACGTTTTTATTTATGTATTTTAGGTAAAATGATGTTTCAAGGTCACTAACACCATTTTTAATAACAGACGCACATACTAAAATTTTTACCTAAATGTGCGCATGACGCCAAATGGTCTTAATTAGATTCAGTTGTTTTTGTAGTTAAAATAAAAGACAGGATAATAAACTACATGGTTTTTACCTTTTATTGTTCACTACTAACTATTTTATGAAAAATAACATATAAGTTCTTAGAAATAACATAAAAATTAGAATTGTTTTTGTTGTTTAATAAAAATCGATAAGGTTAAATTCTACTGTTTTTTTGAATGGACAAGTGTAAAACAAGGCTCAGGGCATAGTCCAGGTTTGCCAGGACAAACCTCACATTCCCATTCCATCTCCTTTCTAATTTTCTTTTCGCTACATACGCGGCATCTTTTCCTGGGTCTTCGATTAGATTCTTCATGTATCTTTATTCCAGATGGAATATGCTTGCTAACTAATGGTATGCTACATGCTTTGGACGGATCAGGTAATAGTTTTTCAATAATTATCATCCTGTAATCATAAATATACTCATTTTTGACCAGAGTATTTGCAGTACAATATGTATAAGTTGTACAGAAGTTGGAGTACATGGATGACTAGCTTCTTGTACCAATAAGGTCTTCCATAAAGATGTATAATATGCCATCATCTGGTCTTGCTTATCTATGCCCCCATGTTTTTGTTGTATTGAACAATTGGCAATGGTTTATCTCTTGCAATCCTCGTTTTGTAGCTTACGTCAACCATATAATTTGTAAATTCCATCGAAATATAAGTAACTTCGCGTTTATCCCTCCACTTTCCTACCATAATGATATAAAACTATTTGGCTGTGGTTTCACCAATTTTCAATTTGGTACCCACAACTTCCTTTGGAACAACCTTTCGTTTGACTTGTAATGTTTCCGTGCAATGTGTTTTATTATTTAGCAACGTTCTAGCTAATTCCGGGCTGTTATAATAATTATCCATAAACACTGAATGTCCTTTATTTAGATTGTTGTTCATCAAATGCAGGACATCTTTTTGGGCATGTCCATTACCCCAAGTTCATCCAATTGACCAGTATACACCGCAGAATTCAACATCAGGCCATTTGGTTCTGTCAGCATGTACAGTTTCAAACCATACCGGTGCCTCTTGTTTGAAATGTACTGTCTAAAGACGAGTCACCTACGCCACAGCTTAGGTTAGGGATACATTTTTACCCGGATATTATATTTCTCGCATTTTGTTATTAAAACAGTTCACAACGGGTCTGATCTTAAATAACTCATTACCAGGTATGTGTTCATTTTGCCTAGGATTTCTAGCAAAGTGGAGGTATCTCAAAATTCCCAGAAATCGATCGACCCATTTGCTCTGAAAACACTTTAAATTGAATAGACGATGAGTCTTCCAATAATCTTGCAATCTGCTTAGTTTTATTGTCCCCCATTAATCCTATAAACTTGAGTAGTTCTTCCTGAGTAAGGTTTTTTCATAAGGAAATCCTGGCCCTCTCTGTTCCACTCTCTTTCATAAACAACTCAACGGAATACTCATTCGATTCTTTCGCTATGTTATTGAGAAACTCATCGTCAACAAGAAGCCTGAAATATTCGTATGGCCCGGCATTTGTAGGCAACTCCACTAGCATTTCATTTGTTTCATCGAAGTCAAGGTTTGTCATACTGGTTGCGTAATCGTAATCCTGCCACGTGCCAATGCTCTGCCTCGTCAATTTGTTTCTCCATAGGAATTATATCCACTACATATCAAACAATAAACAAAATCAATTTAAATAGATAAAGGCAATACGATCACTTACCGACATCCTCCTCCGGTTCAGTTTCTGAAGTGTCTGGTTCGTAGTATTCATCTTCATCATAATCAGAATTATATAAAAAAAAGTAACATTTCCTGCTCAGTTAAATTTTTCGAATTTTTTGCATTGAATTTAGGCCTTTTTATACCAGAAGGACCAAGCT
Source organism: Neocrepidodera transversa (assembly GCA_963243735.1). NCBI lineage: Eukaryota > Metazoa > Arthropoda > Insecta > Coleoptera > Chrysomelidae > Neocrepidodera > Neocrepidodera transversa. The sequence continues at coordinate 22,167,426 of OY725347.1, read as the reverse complement.
CACTATCACACATATCACTTATTATTAAATTTTACGTGACAGACACAAATACCGACTTCAAACGGCTGGTTCTGCACGTGTATTCAACCTTTAACTATATGCGTATTAAATTACGTGCACTCAGACCCACTGCTTATTTAATACTAAACTTAGTGATGAAATTGTAATAACGGTTAACGCCAAATAGCGGCATGCGCATACGCGAAGAGACTACTATGCCACCATTTATACCCAAAACTGAAGACTCTCACGCCCGGTTGTACCAATGCATCCTAGGACGGATTCTTATCCTAAGTCAGACTTAAGTCTAAAATCGATTTTATACTGTTGCACCAACGAAAAATCGCTGGCCTGTGATATAACCTGATCACAGATCCTAGGCGGTCGATTTCGATGACTTAGGACGAGGATTATAACCTCTAAAATATACGTCAATAGACATTTACTAGAAATTTAATTAAAGTGAATGTAAACGAGACAAATAAACATTTTTTTCTGTAGAATATTATATTTCACATTAACAAAAATCAAAAGACTTTTACGTATTAATAGAGTGGTATTAGTTTGCAATGTTCGGTTGTAATTTGTAAGTTAAATAAAGTGATGGATCTAGACGCAGATATAAATATTGTGGATAATGTGGATGTAATGGATGGATATAGACGAAGAAATAAATGCTCTCCCAAGACAAATTCATCCTATAGAATGAATTATTTCGAAACTGTATCACAGGAAGAATTTTTTAAAAGGTTTCAATTACAAAAAGGGACCACGTTACAATTACTTGCCCAAAGAGCTTTAATTGAATTAATATATGTATTACAAATAGTACCAATAAATACAACTTTCAGAAACGATTCATTAAGTCAAATGAATCAATTACTTTTAACAATAAAAACTTTTGCTACTGGCGGTCTTCTTCTAGCAACTAGAGATTTTATAGGAGCTGATAAATCCAATATATCAAGAATTGTATCAAAAGTGTCACGAATACTTGCCAATTTAAAATAAAAATACATATAATGCCAAGAAATGAAGTTGAAATAAAATGTAATATCGAAAATCATAATTTGTGTATAAACATCCTTGATTATAAAACTGAGAAAAAGAAACATTCAACCAATAATTGCATGACCTGCTTTACCGATATTAACAATCAGCGCCATCTGTTATACAGTAGTTGGACAATATTGCAATGTTGCCATTGTAAATTCAGATAAAATGCATCCTACATAAAATGACGTTCTATAACGTTGGTGCAACACAACTGTATCATAAGTCCATCACACATTTAGGTCGAGCCTAGATAAAATGCATCCTAGGATACGTTGGTGCAACCGGGCATCAGTGTTCTGCAAACTGACTTTTACAGAATTAAAGTGTCTATTCATTTCCAAAATATCCAGCTTGGGAGTTTTTATTGGTACACACTGTATAAATGGAAAATCACCTGTAATAGTTATTTTGTTTTTAGTTATGCTGTTTTGTCCATTATATTGTAACGATTAAGATGGCGACAATACCTGCACCTATTAATTAAAAAAATAAAAAATAAATCGATTTTTTTAATCTGTTCCTTTGGTGAATTAAAATTAAAACTTATACATAGCGGGAAAGTCTTAAGTTGGCATCAACCCATTTTTTAGTTTATTTTTAAAATGTAAGCAACCCGGTAAAAATTATGTGACTGCAATGAAGTGTGAATTTAAAAAAGAAACAGCAGCATTCAGCACATAATGCAATATAACTCAGACACATAAACATATATAAAACACAAAAATGATCAGCAGATGTGTCACATGCATGAAAACCGAAAAACTTTGGCATTTCTCCAGCATCTGAAGCGACCCAAACACACTGTCATCTCTATTAAAGTGTTAAGCTTACAAGATTTTCCTAAATAATTGCATATTTATGGATAAGTAGGCCATTTGTATTTCTTCGGGAATAGTAAAGATGGGATTATTATGAAATATTTTTTTAGTGTTGGGATTTAGTAGTAGAATTTTTATTTTTAGTACGATGTGGGAAGATTAAATTCATTAAAAATAATAATATAAATGTCGTTTAGGAATGGGGAAATAAATGTTAAAAATAAAACAAAAAATTACAGAAAATTTTAAGAATTAAAGCTATGGACGGATCATAGTTAAGATTTTTTTTAATTTAGGGAAAATACAACATATTTAGTTTAAATTCGAAATAAATAATTTTTGTTTCACCAATAATTAGAAAATAATAAAGATTAATACCGATACTTATAGAGTAAAGATAAGGAAAGAAATAGCATTGGGAAAGTTTCTGTTACTTTTATAAATAAATGTCTATTTATTTATTCAGAACTTTATTTAAAACTTGGAAAGAAATCGCAATACCTCAAATCAATAATTCTGTCATGTCATACGGTAGTGGCTGTGTTATCAACCAACGTCACTACTATATGTAACATCCCCCTCACTAAGTAAAACAAATATAAACTGTTAATTAAATGTAACAAAAGGTTTAACGAATTAAATAGAGTTATTATAGGTTAAGCTTTTCTGGTCTTCTTATAATTGTTCCCGATTTTGTTGTTTGTCTGTTTTGAATGGTTGGTACTTGTGCAGGAGTTCCTCTTCGTGGTGATTCATTTATTTGCCTGTGATGTTTTACTTCCTCATTTAAAGGTGCTGAATCTCTGTCGATTGATATTTCTTCTGGACCTACTGCTACTGGTTCTCCATTAGGTAAGCTAAAACAAACAGCTTTGGTCTGCCTTGGTCCTTAAGGTGAACTCTATTTCTTCTTAGGATTTGTTCATTTGGTGTTTTGCATAATGTATGTTCGGGGTTCCTCTCCTTGACCTATAGGTGTTGATGGGAGCCATGTTTTTGTACGTTGATCTTGGGCTCTAACTCTCTGTCCTTTTAAAAGTGGTGCTAAGTCTTTTGAATGTTCATTTTGATATCCCAATCCAAGCAGAATCTTGCGAATTCTTCTGACCCAAACTGAGGACCATTATCACTAAAAAGTTTTTTTCTGTGAAGAGAAAACCGCATGGCACCCGACATTAGATTTATATGTCTGTTATACTCCGCTACTCCGACTAAAACCCCTTCCCTTCGAACCTTTTATGCCGGTTTAGGAGTAAACGGTGAAATCAAATTGACAGCCTTCGCTTACTCCTTTGGCGTTTTTGTTACCATTTTCTTGGAAGCGTCTTTACTCTCTTTCCTTCTGGCTCATGATGCATGTCACATAGTCTTTAACTATTTTATAGTTTTCTCTGTTGGCTATCATGGTCTCCGTTATGTTTTCTATTGTTATCCTTCCGACCTATCGTTTCTTCTATCTCGTATCTGTCATTTTGCCATCTCTGGCGTGAAAAGAAGGTATGCAGTAGTAGCATGTGTCGTTCTCTTTTTTGCCGATTTTATAAGTAAAAGAACTAAAACTACCGTGTCCACTTAGGAACTGTGTCAGGCAGTAGTTTGTGTGCCTGTGTTTGCAATTGACCCATTGACTCATTCCTCTATTCGCGGTATAAGCATTTTAGTCCACTATCCTTTTGTAGTGATTGCGTTAAACCATTCCTGCCATCATCTAATGGTCACCTGTATTGCGTTCTTTCTTTCTTTCTCACTAGAATTTTGCTTTATTATTATCTGGAATACAATTTTCAGAGAAAATCTGTTTGAGAGATGTAATAACTGCGTTACTTGCACATTTAACTGGCATTTTCCTGAGAAATGAGTATTTGGAATAATAGTCTGCTAATAATAGATAATTGTTTTCATTTAAGAAAAATAGGTCAACTGCTATAGTTTTCCAAGGAAAAGGGGGTATGTCATGTGTAATTAAGGATTCTTTTACCTGAGAATTTTGGTACTAGGCACAAGTTTTTCATTCTTTTACCAATTTTTCTATGTCATTTCCAATTCCTATCCAGTATATAGATTCTCTAGCTTTTAATTTTATTTTTTCTATACCCAGATGTCCTTCATGTAGAATATTCAACATTGCTGTTTTGTGAAGTGGTATTACTTTTTTTGCCTTTTAAGATTAATCCATCATCTATTGTTAGTTCATCCATAAATGAATAATAAGGCCTTAAGTCTGGTGGTAGATCTTTTCTCGTTTCTGGCCAGCCTTTGAGTATGACGTTTATTAGTGATGATAGGATTGGGTCTTCTTGGGTGTCTTTTCTTAAGTCCTTTAGTTTGATTTGGCTAAACTGAACATAATTAACCTGAATATCTACATTCCAATAGTAATCTTGATAAACTGTCAGCCAGAATCATCTCATTGCTAGGTTTATATTTTATGGTAACATCATATTTTTGTAATCTTAAAAGAAGGCGTTGTAATCTTTGTGTCAGGTCCTTTAGTGCTATCATTTCAAGAGGTCTATGGTCGCTTTGTACTGTAAATTTTTTTCCAAACAGGTATGTGTGGAAACATTCACATACATAGACTACTGCAAGCATTTCTCGTTCTATATTTGCGTATCTCTGCTTAGTGTCAGATAATTTTCTAGATGCAATCGGCTTTCCTTCTTAAACTAGAGAGCTATGGGTTAAAATACGATAAATTTATGTTTTTACATATGGATTCTTTGATGTTTTGTAGTGTCTTCTCATGAGATGGTGTCCACTTCCATTTTTTAGTAATTCTCTGATTCAGGAAGTCTTCTCTACCAGGTTCGGTACAAAAGCTGACATATATGTTATTAATCCAAGAACTTGTTGCAATTCTTTTTTGTTTGCTGGACTTCTTAGGTTGCTAATGGCTTCTGGTTTATGTGGGTTGGGTTTCATACCGTATTTGTCAAAAACTGATCCAAACAACTTTATTTGCGGAGTTTTTATCTCATATTTCTGACAATCGAATGTGAGTCCATTTTTTTGCAATTCCCAATAAATTGGTGATATTTAAGTCATGTTTGATCTGAGTTTTACCGTAGACAATAATATCATCTGAAATATTGATAACACCTTGGCAATTTCCAATTATTTTGTCCATTTATCTTTAGAATTCATCTTGAGACATTTTAAGTCCAAATGTATTAAAAGTTGTGAGTAAAGAGCTTTTCTTATCTAGTCGTATGGACCAATATCCATCTTTAGCATCAAGTTTGCTAAAAAATTGTGCTCCTTGTAAGCGGTATGTTATTTCTTCAAGTGTAGGTATCTTGTGATATAGTTGGATAATTGCTTGGTTAAGTGATCTTGGGTCTAGGCAAAGTCGCAAATCTCCTGACTATTTTAAGCTAACCACCAGACTGCTTACATATTCAGTAGGCTCTTGAATTTTGGCTATCACTTCTAGGGCTTCCAGTCTTGTAATTTCTGCCACTAGTTTTTCTTTCGGAGCAATGGGAAATTTGCGTGCTGCGTGGATTGTTGGTGCTATTTTGGAATCAATTGTTATGTGCCAAAGACCTGGTAAATTACCTATTTTGTCAAATTGGTTTGGATACTTCTTTTTAATTTCATTTATACTACCTATGTTTTTTTTCTGTATAGTGCAGTGTTAAGAGGCCGAGCATTTGGGATGTTGGCAGTCCTATGATTGCTGGACCATGGCTATCGGCTAATAAATATTCAGTGTGTAAACATTTATTTCGGAATCTAGTTGTTATACTAATGACTCCATAATGTTTTATCACTGCATTGTTATATGCTCTTAGAATTGTCTTCTTTTGTGTCAAAAACTGTCGGTCTGGTTCTTCATTTATCATTTTGTTTAGATGCAATTGTTTATATATTATGACTGGTAGAGTGTGCTCCTGTATCTACTTTAGCTGAAAGCAAGGCAATTTGTTTTTTATTTATTGTTGTTAAGCTCACATGACATGGAGCAATGCAAGACGCAATTTATCTTGATCAAAGGCATGCGCAGTTAAAGCAACTGCAACTTTATCGGTTTGGTGCGATTTCTATTGCCTGAAAGTTGCAATTCTAGGAAGAAATCTAGTTAGTTTTGATTTACCAACTCACCAAATGTCACTTGTTTTTTCAGCTATAATTATGGAGAGTGATTCACTGATTACTCTCTTCTTATTTATTTTGCTTAGTTTTGATATTTTCATTTTTAAACAGATCGGCAAAATATTCAAGACAAATAAAAAATATTTTTGGAGGTTAGAAAATTGCTATTGAACCGCCGTATCAGTCCTTTAAAATAATTTATGAAGCGGGCGGCGGTAGCGGTTCAATAGCAACCGCGTTTTTTTTGGGAGGGGGGGGGGGGGTTGGCAGCCATGTTGCAATGGTAAGAGACATAATGTCAAACAAATTGCAAGATTCAACATCAGCAATACTTTGACCTTGCAAGAACTTGCTGCAATTTCTTGCAGGTTGCATTGCTCCATGTCATGCGAGCATTATTTCTAATGTGCTAAATTCCTCATTTTTATTTCGTATTGTTGGTCATCCTCTCTATTATTCAATATAGTGTTAACATGCTTAAATTACTTTTGCCCGCCTTGTGAGTGGTTTGTGTAGCTTGTGTTATTCCTAACATTGGGCCTCGGATCTTGATTGGTCTCTTTTAGTAGATTTGCACATTTGCTTCCAGTGATTGGGTTTACCACATGAGTTACATGTAGAACCATATGCTGGGTATGCATTCCTTGGCCTAAATGCATGTATTCTGCCACAATTCCAGCATGTATTTTTACTTTGTATAATAGCATCCATGGGTACCTGTTCTACTGTTTTTACATTTGCAACCGACTGCATATGTCTTATTGATGCTTCGAATGTTCGACCGATATCAAGGGCATTGTCTAATGTAAGGGTTTCATCTTTCCCTAGTAGTTCTCCTTGTAATTCGGGTTGTCTGATACCTGCTACACATTATTTATTACTATTGATTACATTATTAGTTTTATTAAATGTTTGTTAAAATAATACATATTTTTTTCCATTTATTTTGAAAAAAAAATTGTAGATCACCCTGTAGTGACGGGATAAAATGTAAAAAAACTTCATAAAAAACTTTTGGGTAAACGGAAACAATGAGTGAAAACCCGATTTATTTACAGAAATTAATACATTGTGCATTTACATTTAAAATCCATCACTCTTATTTGGGACACCCTGTATATAAATACACTGGATATTCCATTTGAAAAATTAATTTTTTCATCGTCCGTTTTCAATTTTTTGTCACTTAATTCAAAATTTTAATTTAATAAGGCCAACCTTGATTTTAAAATACCCCATTCATTCATTCTCAAGATATGAAAATGGCCCTACCCCTGAACCCACCATGTAACTAAGTGCTGGATTTTAAGAGAAGGTTTAACAGTAATTTAATTTCACCCTAAATACAGTCCTTTCTTTCGTACTAGAGTGGTATCGATCAGCAAAGTAATAAGCACTTTATTCCACTTTAGAAATATTTTTTTTTTGTAGAGAAAACGAAAGAAACTGTTTGCTACTAGCAATAAAATCTGATTTACCAGAAACGAGGTATAATTTATTACCCTTCCATAAAATTTTCCAAAGGCTAAAGGTCGTATTCCGCTTCCAAATTATCCAATTTCTTAGTTTGCCAATCGTAGAATCAGAAAATAAATAAGACAGTTTCTTTTTCCTAGATGGTCGGTTTTTTTCTTGATTGATGACATGATCTTGAAGCAGAAAAGCAATATTATAGTAGTTATATAATATTTATTTCTTTTATTTTATTCGAAATATGTTTTCTGTGGAGAGAGAATAGTCTAACTACTGGAGAGTATTATAATCGAATTTCGAATAGACAATAGCTTTGTTCGAGGGTGCAATTCCGAACCAATTCAGGGACTATTAGCATGCACAGTCTAACAAGCAATTAACCACAAGGGGGTAGTAAATGCGACGACATCGAACTCCCCCCCCCCCTTACCCGTTTTCCAGATAGACATATTCTGCACTCATGTTGAAATTTCGTAAAGTAGAAAAAGTACTATGCTAATATTTTTGCTATTTTTTATCCTTACCTATACCCGTCTATTTAAGACTCACAAAAAAAAGTTTGTGTGGCCAGGAGAACTAACTTCCTTACGTGATTTAATATCTCTCTCCTTCTCTCTCTCTCTTCATTTCCCTATTTTTCATTTTGTTTTTCCTTGTTTTTGATTTTTTTCTATTTTTCATTATTTTTTCCCTATTTTTCATTATTTTATTCCCTATTTTTCATTTTTCGTTTCCCTATTTTCCAATATTTTTTTCCATATTTTTTAATATTTTTCAATACATTTCAATATTTTTCAATATTTTTCAATATTTTTCAATATTTTTCAAAATTTTTCAAACTTTTTCAAAATTTTTCAATATTTTTCAATATTTTTCAATAATTTTCAATATTGTTCAATATTTTTCAATATTTTTCAATATTTTTCAATATTTCTCAATATTTTTCAATATTTTTCAATATTTTTCAATATTTTTCAATATTTTTCAATATTTTTCAATAATTTTCAATATTTTTCAATGTTTTTCAATATTTTTCAATATTTTTCATTTTTTTCCTTATTTTTATTATTTTTTTACCCCCATTTGTTATTTTTTCCCTATTTATTTCCTTATTTTTCTCCCTATTTCTCATTAGTTTTTTGACTATTTTTCCCTATCTTTCATTATTTTTTCACTATTTTTTGTTATTTTTCTCTGTATTTATCATGATTTTTTCCTATTTTTCATAATTTTTTTTTCATTTCATTGGATCTTTTCAAGTAAAGCCAAAAACTACTCCTGATTTCTTTTTTTTTTAATTTTATTTTTGTTTCCCAACTTCTCAATAACTTTTCGAAAAAATACCTCAAATGATATTTGTTGAGCTATTTCAGTCCTACATTTAAGTATTTTTATTTTTTGAATATCTTTTACGGTTTCAGAGATATCGATTTATTTAAATTATGATATTTTCGGAAAAACAACCCGGGAAAACCTACAAGAAATTTTGAGATTATTTCGATTTTCAATAGGCTTCGTAACACTACTTCAAGGTATCTTTTTCCCAAATTTGAAGCGGGTAACTCAAGAATTACGACCTGCAGCGTATTGTGAAACTAGAAAAAAAGTGAGAAAAACCTGGAAAACCTCCTTGATTCATTTTCCGGTCCGGTTATTTTCTACTAAAATATATTACTCGTGAGTTTTAAAAAATGGTGAAAATTTCACGTCGATACATTGAAGCATTCAAAAGTTATGGCGTTTTTAAGCTTTGCGGACGACTACCAGATATCCAGACAGACAGATATACAGACCTCAGAAAAAAATGAAGTTGCTCAGAATTCGACGGGGATCATTTCTCCCGAACATACTATAGCCCGTTTTCTCTTAGTTACGGAGGTTTCATATGGGACATAGTAAGCAACTCCCTATTGGATCGTCGCTAACAAGCAGCGTTCGTGGATAAAAAATTCTGAATTTTTAATAACAGTTCCTTGAATTTTTGTTAGTACTGAAAGTTCAGTTCAACTGCTCATGCGCAATATCGATCTTGAATCTTAATCTTTTCAGCTATTTTTGTTTATTAATTTTTGTGCATAGAGATATAATTATAAAAAATAATACGATATACAATAAAACTGTTTTTGCTGTGTTGTGTGGTGTAGAGTAGTGCACGGTGTAGAGTGTAACAAACACCACTCTGTTTTAGTAATCTTATAAATTATAGCAAATTATACATATCTAGGTAAGCAAAAAATTATAAATAAGAATAAAAAAGACAATACCGTCTGTTGTTTGATATTTGACAATTCAAGGTTTTCGTTTGTTCCGAAATCGTTCGCGGTAAAATAAAATCCAGAATCGGTTCATAACTAGGAATGCGCTCTACGTCAGTTATGAACAATTATGAATTAGCAATCCGGATGGAATGGTGGAGGGGATCTAGCATCAGGACTCCTTTACCTAATTGACACGGAAGTGAGGGAAAATCTCAGTTGAATTTTTTGTGCTCTTCCATGAAAAAAATCAATGCCGCACGCCCCAGGGTGGGGTGAGGATGTCTTAAAGATTATATATACGCAGTTACTGCATCGTAGATGGCGCGGTAACCGGAAGTGATCAAACCCGTTCGAGCAAGTAACAGAAATGGGTTCTCTGGGCAGACAGGATCACAAAAATGTCACTTAATAAATTGAATTTGCACAGGCTAAGACGTGTTGCAAAAAAGGGGCGGCAAAATTTTCACAAATTGGCCCGTCTATAGAAAATAAAGTCTTTTTTTGCTCTCTTTCCTGCCCTTCCATTAAATTTGGAGTATTTAACCCACCGTGGGTCGGGCGCCATATTATGAGGCAATTCTTTTTGCAAATGCGTCACATGCGCTGTAGTAAGGAAATTTTTGTGATCCTGCGTACTCAGAGAACCCATTTTTAGTATTTACTGCAGTTTCTTTTCTAACGGGTTTGGCTACTTTGAGTTGTGCGCCATCTACGATGAAGCAACTGTGTTCATAGGGCCTTTAAGTCACTCCCACCCCCGGGGGGGGGCTTGCTACATTGTTTCTTTCCATGGACGTATCGAAAAAATTTTAATTAGATGTTCCCCCACTTCCGTGCTACTTGGCTATGGGCTATAGAATATAGGACAGATTCTACTATATGCTCCCCTCTATTGTTCTATCCGACTTGATTTATCTTATTTTACTTCCGGTTCTTTTTTGTAGTGAGCATGCGTTTACGGTAAGAAGGGAATATCTGGTATAAACAATAAAATGCAATATTCTCAAGGACTCACCGGAAGATTTTGTTAATTATTTTGCTGATTTTTTTTGTACGTCCGTTCTGTTACTTATTAATTTATATTTTACTGATAATACAATTAATAATGATTCTATAAACATTTCTGAATTTGCGGAGGAGTATGTATCGCAAACCTTAAAAAAGTTAAAGCCAAAGATGACAACCGGAGTGGACAACGTATTATTATTTATCATTTACCATCTTCATGGAAATTATCAAAGGTCTACCTATCTAATTTTACACCAATCACTATTGAGTGTTTGAGATTCTTCTGCAAGATTTTCTGTATTCTTCTGTAATAATCCACGCTTGCAGTTCTCACTTCACGGCCAGATTTTTGCGCCAATTTTAGTATATGAAGATTTAGGTGTTGTCAGATATAACATGATCCGAACAAATTTTAAAAAACTTGTAAATGTGTCAACTCAGTAATATATCTTCTTCGAAACTCTTTCTCAAAGTACTCTTTTTAAACATAAGTTAGACCACTGATTGATGTTGTGTGGTGTCCGGTTCCCATTCCAAAACTTGTAAAAAATATTCAGCATCGAGCTACAAAACTGTCCTTTGTTGTTATGCGTCCGGCCTATTCTGAGAGACTACAAATGGTTAGCGTATAGTGCTTTACAGACCGCCGCCTACGCAGAAATTTAATTTTCACTTTCCAAATGATGAAATTTAATTACGGAAACCTCAGGAATATGTTTCTCCTAAATACCGATTCCCTCCTTCAAGGACACGAACTAATATTAAAAAGAATATAACTTTAAATATTGGAATGAAATAACTTGTATGAATTAATGAATTTTATAATTTTTTGTAAATAAATCAAGAAAAAATTTTTGAAAAAAAAAAATAAATGAATAAAGTCAGATAAAAAAAAATGGACTGTTAGGATAAGTATTTATAGAAGAAAGATTTTTGATTCGGGTAAAAATAAAACTGAAATTAGATAGAAATTGTAACTTAAAAAAAAATAAAAAAATTATCCCTAAAGAACAAAATTAAACTTAAAAAGGGTTATCACTGGGAGAAATTGGAGCATATAAGAAAAGAAGTAAATAAAATAAAGTAAGAATTGGTAATTTGCTTAGACGGTTAGAAGATGTCCAGAAGAAAAGAAGTAAATATAGAAGCAACTAAAAATTGGTTATTTAGTCAAGAAAATTAGAAGTTTAGAAGATTTGCATCCAGATATAAAAAAAAATCGGCTGTGTCACTCCAGAACTTTCCCGGCTCGACCGTAGAGAACAGGATTATTTTAATTACAAAATACTGAGCTTTACATTAATTTATGGAACACATTAAAAATAGCGAGCCGATGGTGATTGACATTTCAATGTTGATAATGACATAAGCTGCGCATGCGCACATTGTATATTACACTGCTACAATTATGATCTATTAAAATCATGCGTGAAAACTATTGGGAATACGGGAAAAATTTTCATAAAATAGTTGTAGGGAATTTTATGCTTTACAACTTTTCACTGAAACATTTTGCACTAAAGAGCATAATTTACCTCCATTTTTTTAAAATTGGAAAATCCTAAATGTGTATTTTTCTCGCCATCTAGCCCTGAAACTATGAGGAATTCGATAAAAAGTTAAAGACAAAAGTTAAAGAAAATTTGATGCTTTACAACTGTACACCAGAAAAAGTAGCCCTAAAATGCTTTGTTTGTCCTCAAAATCAAGAAAAACTAGAGAAAAACTACATGCACATTTTTTACAAGTTCCCTAGTGGCGCAACTATTGGAAATACTGAAAAAAGTTTCAAACAAAAGTTATAGGGAATTTTATGCTCTAAAACTTTGTACTACAACATTTTGCACTAAAGTATATTGTTTGTCCTTAAAATTTAAAAAAAGTAAAAAATTGTTACATGTGTATTTAATCAATGTCGGTCTTCAGGACCTTCTACTGTACCAATTTAAACCAAAAACTAAAGGTCGCATTCCAGGCACACACCGAACCTGAATACCAAATTTTAGCTTAATTGGTCAAACGGTTCAGAAGTTATCGTGGAAGATTACACACAGACACACAGACACACAGACAGACCATACGCTGGAAATGGTTTCAATCATCTTTGGGGACCTCAAAATGGATATTTCCATCGATATCTCGATTTTTTTTGCTCGTTCACCTTACTTTCCCTTTGATGGGGCCGGGAAAGTAAAAAGCCAAAAGAAGTGGATAAATAGGATAACAGGATAAATATAAAATTTACATTTTTTTTTGACGGGGTTTTTGTATGTTTATTATTTTTATTTCATAGAACCCAACCCAAAATTGAGATTTTGGTAATCGAATATCATTACAAGATGTACAAACGTTTATCACCAATCGAGTTGTAAACTTCTGAAACGACTTAAGTGAGGATACAGTCAGAGCATCCTTATAATTTAAAAGAGGCAGTGGCAGCAACGTATAAACGGCATCGGATGGGAACTTTCAAGGAAATATACCAGGATCGCAGAAGAACTAAAAGAAAATCCGGTGCTAACTAAGCCGCACGACCTTGCCCATATGGACGGCGCGTCCCTGCTTAAAGCAATACAAGGGGTGAAAATACAGTCCAAACTCGTATTAGACGGCCATAAAAACCTAAAGGCCCTGGCAGAACATAACAAGAAAACTCTTGAATGGGTGCCATGGCATGAGGGCATAGAAAGAAATGAAGAGGCAGACCGCCTGGCTGTTAAAGGAGCCGAAAACCTTTAATTGGATGGCAACCCATATGTGCTATTTCCTACCAACGTATAAAGAATATGCTGGAAAACAATTAAGGGAAAAACACAGGGAACTTCCGGGAATCGACAGTCCAAAGCACTTATAGAAGGTCCACCCAAGAGCAGAGATAATCTGCTGTTATGCCTGAAAAGACGGGAGCTGCTCAAAGATGCTGTAGCTGTCATGAAAGGACACTACGGGCTAAGAAGACACCTGCACGTCATAGAAGTATCGGAAGATTCCCTATGTAGGAAATGTGACGAAGAGGACAAAACTCCTCTTCATGTATTAGGCGATTGCCAGGACCTGAATAGGGAAATGGATTGGCACTTTATGGTACAGTATCCTGAACCCGAAGAGATAGCGAAAGCTAACATCAGTACTGTTCTGCACTACTACGCCAGATTCAGCTAAAAAAAAACTAGATCTGAATACTTCTGAAAACCACAGACCCAAACTAAAGTTTTAAAACTAACTAAAGAATCTTTCTTTTCTAGATCCAAAACTGACCAATTATTCGTACACGATACACCGATCCTAAGCTAGTTACTCAATGTCTTTTTTGAGCACAATAAACTCTATTGGCACCAAGAACAAATGTGGCTAATATAGTCATCCTAAGATTTGTTTTACTTTCTAAACTATTGTATGTAACAGTTTTATAACAATACGAAATAAATTATTTTCCTCAAATTAAGTGAATATCTTCTGAACGCTCTTGTTAACTAAAACTGAAAAATCATTAATTCTACAGGTTGTCCTTTTATCTCTGTTACACCCAGATAAAAAGCAATAGTTGGTAAATATCTTGGTTCCAATTTACAAAAATGTCAGAAATTAAATTACTTTTCCTAATTTCATCACGCGAAATGCTTGGTTATTTTCATTTCATTTCACCCTTGCTATTTTTAACTCTTATATAAACGTTCAGTTATATATTTTTTTGTATTATATAAGGGTCTTCTCCGATAAAAATACGTACATGACCTCGCCACTGATCTGAAATTGCTTGTCCTCTTTTTCTTTCCGTCGATGTTTTGCCGCCGCTAGGTAGGGATGACCTTCAGTGTCGCTTCAGAGTTGTATTTGAGACTTTGATTTCGCAAAAAAAAATTTCTCGATCTCTAAGTTGCTTATTTTAAAGTTAGAAGCGAAATATTTAAAATACAAATCAATTGATTATAGTAATAATAACATAAGTAATACAATTTTGAGATATTATTTTAATCATATTTTCATTTTTTTTTCACCAAAAATAGAGGAATCCATAAGGTCAGTGAAGTTGACACCCACTTTTGCGAATTTTCCAAAGATTTTGTGTGCATTCGTTTGTCCATCGATTGTCCATTATTGTCCACTAATTATTTTCGTTTGTGCACCTTCGTTTCAAAAGGGTGGCCCAAAATTTTTTTTGCACATTTTGCTCTCGGTTACAACAAATTGCAAAAAAAAATTTCACCCGCACAGGTCGTTTGTTCTTTGTTTGTCCACCAATTAGTTTTGTTTGTAAATCCACCGGTTAATTATAATTAATTATATAAATTTTAAAAAATTGTGATATTGTGAAGTTGGCACACCGTTTTTTGAATTTTGAATTTTTTTTCGTGCATTCGTTTGTTCAGCGTTAGTCCTAGATTGTCCATCTAAAGTTTTTGTTCATCCAAACACCATTTCAAAATCGACTATTTGGGTTTTATTTAATAAACACCTTAATTTTTAAAGATAGAATAAAAATTTATAAGGTTTTTTATTGAAGGTCAAATAGCGCTTACTATAGCCTATCAAATTTTTTAAAACAACGTTTCGTCTTTGAAGGGCAAACATCAACATTTTTTTAATACGGGTCTGTACATTTTATTTGATTTTTGAAATCCCCATTTTTTCATTATCCAACCATGTAGAATATTTAATTTTTGTACGTACTTTTTCTTTTTTCTTAGTGCGTTTTAATAGCATTAATAGTTTTTTTGTTACAGGAGTTAAACTAATAATTATTTATTAAAATCTAAAATTATCTATATTATTTTCTTTAATTAAAAAATATATTAAAATCATTTTAATACCAGTGAAAAGAAAATAAAAAATTCTATAAGTGGGAGTTTTTACAAAATTTTTGTGCTAGAATTGAGACCCTCACAAAGGGGAGAGACCAAAAATGAGAAAAATTAAAAAAATTCTTATAGTGTGATCTCTCCATTTTCTCACAACCACAATTTTTTATTAAAATTTTTGAAAAAATTCACATTTACAGAATATCTTTTTCTCTCTCTATCTGCACTTAGTACGTTTTAATAGTATCTATAGTTTTGTTGTTAGAGGGGTTAAACAAAAAATTATTTATTATAATCTACAATTACCTATGTTATTTTTTTTTTGATAAAAAATATATTAAAATTATTTTAATACCATTAAAAAGAGAGTAAAAAATTCTACAAATGAGAATTTTTTCAAACATTTTAAGCAAAAATTGTGACCTTGAGAAAAGAGAGAGACCAAAATGAGAAAAAATAAAGTTTTGGTCTCTCCCTATTTTCACAACCACAATATTTTATCCAAAATTTTGATAAAATTCACTTATATAGAATATTTTTTTCTCTTCTTATCAACATTTAACACGTTTTAATAGTATCGATAGTTTTTTGTTACAGGGGTTAAACAAAAAATTATTTATTAAAAGCTACAATTATTTAAGGTATTTTGTTTAATTAAAAAATATATTAAAATCTATTTAATACCATTTAAAAAGAGAATAAAAAATTCAATAAATGGGAATTTTTCCAACATTTTTAAGCAAAAATTGTGCCTTGAAAAAGGGAGAAATAATATACTTATGGTCTCTCCCTATAAATTGTGGTTGGGCAAAAAAAAATCTTAGGTGGACAATCTTGGACTAACGATGAATAAACGAATGCACAAAAAAATTTCAAAATTCAAAACAGGATGTGCCAACTTCATAATATCACAATTTTTTAAAATTTATATAATTAATTATAATTAACCGGTGAATGGAGATACAAAACTAATTGGTGGACAAACAAAGAACAAACTACTTGTGCGGTTGAAATTTTTTTTTGCAATTTGTGGATGCCGAGAGCAAAATTTGCAAAAAAAACTTTTTAGGCCACCATTTTGAAACGAAGGGTGGACAAACGAAAATAATTAGTGGATAATAATGGACAATCGTTGGACAAACGAATGTACACAAAATCTTTGGGAAATTCGCAAAAGTGGGTGCCAACTTCACTGACCTGAATCCATAAGCTCGCGAGATTTCAATTGTCCGAGAGACTAGAAAAGTTCGGAGCGAGATGCACAGAGACATGTCTATATTCCCTCACGGCGGCAATAGATTTTCTACACGTCGGAAACCCAAAGAGAAACCACAAGCGTGCCGGGAGATTTCCTATTAAAGAAAAAATTATTTTGATTTGGACTGTACAGGGTGTCCCAAATTGGTGTGTTTTGCAGGATATCTCGTAAACTAGAAGAGCTAGAAAGAAAGCAGTTAAGATGTTATGACTTTTATTTTTGTGAAAGTAACGATAGCCTAATTAAATCTTTAGTATCTCCCTGCATTTGGAAGATACAGGCCGATTATTGGAAACTGTCGAAAACTGCAAGGTTCTATAACTTCTTAATTAAGAAAAATATAAAACAACTTTATAAAAACTTTTGATAGATATATTATTAAAGAGTTCACTGGCGCACAAGAATTTTTTTAGGGGGTCTCACTAAGGAAATATTATATTTTTTTATATGAGACACCCTGTATACTTCGACGTTTTTTGTTTCGTTTTTTAATTCTCATTCGCCTGATATGACATATTATATATTTATTTTCAGTGGCTGGAGCTACGGTGCAAATAAACCATTTATCAATGTTATCAGGTGAAAGACCCTTAAAAAATTTAACACTCAGTAACAAAATTTAACATTTTATGATAAGGATAGTGAAAATTAAAGCCAATGCACATTCTCAATTTTGTAAGATCAGCAAGAAAAAGGTGCCAATTATTATTATAACAAAATGGAGGGCATTTTTAACATTTAATGTAATTTTCAAATTCTACTAAAATTAGAGGTAGATTATAGTTATTACAAGGTTTATTGTTATTTCGTGAAGTTCGTAAGTTTATTGTTTTAATTTTTTTAATCTGTTTTTTTTATTAATTATAATTTTGATAAATAAAATTTTCACACATCAGTATCCTGAAATGTTAAATTTCGTTACTGAGTGTTCAATTTTCTAAGGGTCTTTCACCTGATAACATTGATATATGGTTTATTTGCACTGTAGCTCCAACCACTGAAATAAACATGCAATATGTCATATCAGGTGAATGAGAAATAAAAAACGAAACAAAAAACGTCAAAATATATAGGGTGTCCCATTTACAAAAATATAAGTTTGCATTATATTTCTTTAGTGAGACCCCCTAAAAAAAATTCTTATGCGCCAGTGAACTCTTTAATAATATATCTATCAAAAGTTTTTATAAAGTTATTTTATATTTTTCCTAATTAAGAAGTTATAGAACCTTGCAATTTTCGACAGTTTCCAATAATCTTCCAAATGCAGGGAGATACTAAAGATTTAATTAGGCTATCGTTACTTTCACAAAAAAGGAAGTCATAACATCTCGACTGCTTTTTTTCTATCTCTTCTAGTTTACGAGATACCCTGCAAAACACAGCAATTTGGGACACCCTGTACATTTAAGTCCAATGGGACTAGATCTATCCCTTTTAACACTGCATTAGTCCGCCTAATAAAATTGTAGTCCCCTAGTCCGCCTGATAAATTTTTTATATCACTTTTCTTTTTTTCTCTTCTTTTGTTGCCTTAATCTGATATGACATTTCGAATAGTTATCTACTTGTCACTTTTGGAAAAGAAGAATTATGGATCAAATCATGATCTTCATAATACCGGTCTTAAAAAGAAAAAGAAGATGTCTTCCTAGGGGCGGTTGTGACTTGGGGTTCGAGAAGCCAACTGTGTTGATGTGGTTGGTTCTTCGTCGACCGATGAGTCGGCCAAGGGCTGGTGATCGAAGTCACCAGTCATGTCGAGAATAACATAACCCATTTTTAGAAACAATAAAACACAAACACAATTTTCACTGACAAATCAAAGAAACGCTGCGTGTTCCTTTTCAGAAAAAAAAAACTCAACTGACTCCGGAAGGCTGCGCGTAGTCTTCTCTCTCGAACGGTAGCCTCAATTCCTCTTCAGCCACCATTTGACATCGAAGAGGCCTGCTGTAACGTCACGACAAAGATTTGAGTTAATTTGTTGATATTTGTCAGTATACACATTCATCTGTCAGGGAAAATGAGATAAAACAGAAGAATTATCAATTCTTCTTTTCGATTTTTTTTTCTTTTTTATTTATTTCAAATATTTATTTGTGTAAATCTAGTCCTCAGATAAGCTATTTAGTCCTCAAGTGTTACTTTTTCAGTCCAATCGAACAGAAGGTCTTGCCAACACTGCCAGGACAGACGCGTCGAATTCTGTTTTGAGGCAATTGCTGCCGGTTTCGACTGAATTTGGTATCGTAATTGGATTTTATTCATTTTTTTGTTATCAGGATTACGGCCGCAATTATGCACAGATTAAGTTCAAACTTTGACCAGACACCGAAAAGGCAAAGATTAAGGTCCAGTTCGTTAATGAGAGGAATACATCAAAAGGGGTAATTTTTAGGGGATGTTTTCTATTTTCAGTTTTTTGGCTATATTAATTCACGCTTAGGATATTACAACAACTTGATCGATTTGTCTCCTAAATACCTATAATTCGTCTCATAAGGCCATTATTAAAAAAATCTATAATAAACTAAGGAGCGGCAAAAAAATTCATACTTTTTGATCTAAGAATAATTTGAAAATAAAATTTGGTGTATTGTATAGCCCTTAATAGTCGCTAAAACTTGTGTTGTGTATATTACTTTTTAATAAAACTTAAGCATGAAGCGCTAAAGTCAAAAGTTTGGTCAAAAATGCACCCATTTCGACAATTAGCCTATTTCCTCTGAAGATTTAAAAAAAACCCTCCAGATGCAGCACTAGATATTTTGATTGTCCTATTGACAGTAATGTTAAACGCACTTTAAAAAATGGGCTACGTTTGTATAACAAAATCTAATATATATGATAATATGGAGATATTACTTATTAAATGACTAATATGAAACCTTAAATAACTTTGCACAAATTTACTTTTTCTTTAAGAAATAGCAGATTAAAATAAATAATGACGTACTACCTCAGATTTGATTTAATTGGCTTTTACTAAATATTTATATAACGTTACTTTGAAAACGGGACTGTCTATGAAACCAAAATTTGTGTTTATCTTTATGTTATATCGATTGTAGTTTTTAATTTGTGATTGTGGGTGTGTTCTCAAAAATGAAGAATGCATATATAAAAGCTACATCAAATAATATGCCTAATGTGGATTATTTTAGGATACACGATTATAAAAATCGATGAAATTTAAATTTAGGTAAGCCTGCAGTTTAAGTATGTGAGAAGTATCTTACTAACGCATAATCACATTAAACCAAATTCTTCTGCTTTTTGATGTTATTTCTTATTAACTATTAACGAAATCCACTCGAAACTGATATAACGATTGTTTTAGCTGTACAACCAAATATAATATGTGGTCGAGTAGACATTTTCAAACTAAACCTGCAAAAGGGGAGGAATTACAGGTGGTACGTCATAACCCGCGAAATTTGAAAATAGAAGTCAGTAGGGCCCAAAAGCGTTAAGATTTAAAATTATTAATCAGTGTAGATAATACATTTTGACCTTATATATTTAAAAATAATTTTTAAAAAAATCACAAAAGTAGCTCATTGGAATTAATGGAAGATTATGAACCTGGAGCAAAATTGAAATTTGCTAAAGTTCAAGACCATCTTGTCCGGGGCTTAAAACGATAGCTTGCATGCCGTGGTTTATAGATTGTTCAACTACTAAAACGACCGCTACGTTAAAAATTAGAGAAGTGGGGAACGAGGCCCGAGGATCTCCGAAATCGGTTGCGCATGGGCAAACGCAAAGTACATATAGACTAAGTAGGTTATTTCTTATTATCAAAATAGTAAGTATTCTGACCAAGCACAACAAATAATATCCAAAGTTATTAAGTTTATGAAAAATCAGGCAAAAAATGACATCCGAATTTCTTTACAACGTCACAGGATAAGAGTATTAGCAGCAACAAGATTTAAAAAGAACACTTTTTGAAAAAAAATTTTAAGAGACAGAAGAAATTAAAATAGGTAATCGTCCCTCATTTTCTCCTCCTAGGATAACTGGAGGATGAACAATTTAAAAACATTTTCTAAAATGTGCAAAAAACCTTAAATTATAATTATCCTCTATTTAAAATAACTCCTATATTTAAACGTATTCATCAATTTAAATCAACTTATTTTTTTAATGTTGGATATATTTATTTTAAGGCTTATATACACCTTTAAAAGATCAGATATTTTAAATTTGCCGCCAAAGCAAACAATACAGGAAGCAGTTCAAAGTTGACGACGCCACTGTTCACTGTTCGGCGATAATCGACTGTAGGAAACCGGAAGAGAGAAATTTTAGGTGGGGACTCTGTAGGTGTCGGTTTAGTAGTTGGACAATCTCTACCTGATTTAGGTAATAAAAATCGATGGTGGTAAATATCTAGATAAGCAGTAACGCATTAAATCCGATTCCACCGACATCCTGCACGTTTCCTTCTTCAAATTGGGCAACTTTCCCATCCCGGACTATTCCTCGTATATACATTAAATTTAAATTTGTTAATATTTTTACGTCTTAAGCATAACCTCATAAAATGAACAATTACTAACCTTTGTTGCAGTCGCTGATAACGGATTTGGATTTTCTATTGTTGGACCATTTGTCAGAAGTACAATTCGCGAAGGCACAATGTTTAGTGGGCATGATAATTAATTACCATTCGCGATACATTCTTTAATTCTTAAATATAAAAAAAGGAAACGTTAACAAAAATAATTACATAAAATATTTAAATCTTTGACAAAATATAAAACGAACTGTCAATAAAAACTAACCTTTCTACGAGTAAAGTTTGTTCAGTGACCCCTACGTCATCACTAGCGCTTGTCTTAGTAACACATGTAAACCAGATGAGATAGACAATTTGTATCTAAAGTGAATGTCTTAAATAACTTCAACAATCAGATCAAATTTTATGTCAGTTTTGATTTTGAGAGACTTTATATTTACGTATTTAAAAAAAAATGTCACAATATTGTGAGAAAGAACAGTTTATATTGAAATTAATTGATTATTCCCAACGGGAAAAAAATGCCGGAAAGACTATTTTGCCCTTGAGTGCAGTTTATATGGTAAGTAAAAAAATAAGTACCATTAAAATCGTAAATAGTAGAAGAAAATAGTTTATCATATCTAATATCTATATTTTATGATGCTCTACGTATTTATTATTTATTAAATTATATTCCATATAAATTAAAATAGATAAATAAGTTTCTATTTAGGTACATAATAGATAAAAAAGCGTTTCTCTTTTTCAACATACCCTAATTGTTTGATATTAGGTTATTTTGTGACGTGGGGGTCAGGGGTCACTCAACAAACTTTACATTTTTATTACCTGTAACAGGTAAACTATGGCATGCAAGCCATCGTTTCAAGTTCCGGACAAGATGGTCTTGAAGTTGGTAAAATATAACGATAAAAAGCAAAAAAAAAAGATATGTTGTGTGCGGGATTCGATACCCGGACCTATCGCACCACTAACCAGCACTATTCCACGCTGCTACTAGAGCTCATACTTACGTTTATTCAAACTACTTATTTAAGCGAATCACGTGTCCCGTTTGGCTGATACAAAATATTTTTTTCTGCAATGAGACACTCGTCTTAAATATACCTTAGATAGATAGCGATAAAATATAGTTTTAAATTCAAATCTGAAAAATCTACAGCGGACGTAAATATTAATATTTTGCGCTCAATTTTTTTGATCGTTTTATAATAAAAATATATCGATTTCAATTTAAAAAAAAAATGTCGAACCTGTCTATTATCAATTCTACTAAAATTCTATCAAACACCCTCATTTTTCTAAAAAATCTACTAATTTAGTAGGAAATTTACTAAAAACAGTAACCCTGTAAAATGCGTGTAGTTACAGCGCAGCAGCAGACCAGGGGCGAACTGTTCATGGCTACTGACGTCACCGGTCTAGTCTCGCGCACAGGTACCGTTTTCCAGCCTCTCGCCGATTAAAATGTTTTCAGCGGGAGTAAATATTAATAGTTTGCGCTCAAATTTTTTTTGATCGTTTTTAAATAACACAGTCTCTCGATTTCAGTTAAAAAACAAAAACGTCGAACCTGCCTATTGTATATCAAACTTTAAGAAAAACAACCACGTACCGCATTAATGGGAAATTGGCTTTCGGTGAATTTGCTTGATTTTTTTTATATATGGTGGAACCCATGATGCTGATAAAATATCTTCATTGGGCTAACGCACTAAATTCAACAGTTTAGAGTATACAGGGTACTAAAGTTAATTTTTACAAAATTTCAAATGGCCATTGTAAAGATACTTTTTCGAATATACAAACCAAATCAACTATGAGTCGATTATTAATATATCCGATACAAATACAAAATTGAGTATAATAATTCCTGCACACACCAACGGTATACAGGGTGAGTCCAAAGATAGTGATTTCCAAAAAATTTAGACTGACATATTTTATACAAGATGTTCTATTTCTCATGGGGCACTCGTTCTGTTTATTGATATATCGAAAAGCCTAAAATTCCAGATAATTTGGTGACACACTAGATTATTCAGATACATAAAATATGCAAGGTCTATCAAAAAATATTGGCTTTTGATTTCCGTAAAGTAGCTATGCTCCTGAAAGATTTTGAACATCTTTTGTATAATATGTCATTTTGCAGGATACCAATATCAATTCCGATTGACGATGTTGGTATCTCCTGCCCAGGTAGTACATATTAATCCATTGGATGTCCATTGGAAGTTCATTCATGGACATACCGACTGTCCAATGGACATCCAGAATTTTACAGATGAACATCCAATGGACGTCCAAATATCTCACTCCTGGACGTCCATTTGGACTTCATGAAAGGTCCATACATGGATACTTTTTGTATTGCTGTTGGACAATTTATGGACATCTGATGGACATCCACACCGAAACTAATAAGTATTAAAATAAAATTGCCACTGAAGTAGAAATACATTTACTGTTATTAATAATTATAATAGCATAATTATGGTACATTTTTACGATTTTTTTTATATGTGTTTCTCTCCGTTGATCTTCTCAGATATTTTTTAATTGAAATTTCCGTAGGTTTCTTATCAGAGCCGTTGTGGCTTTCAGCAGCAGCTGGAAAAATATTTGCCTTAAATCAAATTGAACAACAAAGAGTAATAAATCTTTTAACAAACGCCGAATTGGCAAATGGGCTAAATAGGATTTTCCACGAGGTTATTAGAAAACAAAAGATTTGCCTGTCTATAATGTTTTTTGTTAATTTATGGCATCTTATAATTATTGTTAGTATTAAAAATGATACTTATGTTTATTACCAGCAGATAACATATACCAGAAACAAACTCAAAATAATGTTAACAACGTGGTTAAAAAATTAAAAAGGCGCCGAACAACCCAACATAAAATAACTAATAACTGCGAAGTTGTAACTAGAACTTCTTCTTTCCCAAAAACAAATCTTTCGTGGCCTTTTACTTTATATCTGGTTAACACGATAATGAAAACAAGGTATTTTAATAAAATTGTAGTTTGATAATATAATTATAATTATTTATAAGACGAACATAGTTCTACCTTAATAATATAGGTACTTATAAATGCTAGAACATTCCCTAATTTGGGACGGTTTTTGGACTTCCACTGGACTACCTGAATCTGTGTATCCAATGGATAACGGAAAGGGGACGTCCAGTGGTCGTCCATTAAAGTCCATGGACATCTAGTACATTGTTTGGACAAAATATGGACTTCCAATGGACGTCGTGTGCTGTCTGGGTGAATCAGACTGACATCTTTGGACTCACCCTGTATACCGTTGGTGTGTGCAGTAATCATTATATCCATAGTATATTTGTATCAGCTAAATGAATAATCGACGCATACTTGATTTGGTTTGTATATTCGAAAAAGTATCTTCACAACGGCGACAAGTTAATTCCAGCACGCTGTATAATCTAAATCGTTATAGTTAGAGCGTTACCGCAATGGAGACATTTGATCAGTATTGTGAGTTCTACACTGTATAAAAAAATCGAGCAAATTCACCGAAAGATAATTTTTTTATTTACATTTTATTATTTTAATAACATAGATATTGCATGTAAATGATAAATAAGATATATAAATCAAGTTAGCACTGACTTTATCAACCAAGAAAAACAATAATTTTTAAGCCAGGGTTAAATAACGAGCTTTCTTTATAGCCATAATCCACCAAGTCGAAGTATTAACTAAAATACATAAATATGCCTGTGCATATGACCTTGCCCATTATCCCTTATACGTTAAATAATTATATTATTGCAGTCTCAGTAATTTTTAGCATATTTAAATTAGAACATAATAATATTTTTCAATTTTATTACTTATTGTATCATTTTCTATTGTTAGATATTATTCTTCGTGGTTATTTTAGTAACAAAGCTTTTTTTAGGACTAAAAAACGATTTATTTTCCTTCCTCGAAGGAAAATCCAACCCTGGATGCCGTCTGCGTATTCTGGAGTTGGAAAAGCGCCCTTGCGTGTTATCGATACTACTTTCCGGTCGATACAAGGGTAGTCTAGTGCCATTGGTTCACATTCATTCTTTCCCTACCAGTAGCTAAAAGATTGTCCGCAAAGTTGGTCATCAAACATTTTAATCATGCCGGTATTAAGTAGTGAAAAATCCTGAGTTTTGCTCAAAACAAAATCTTGTAGTTGACTCAGTGTTAGCTCTTGTCTGTCAGCTAAGGGATCAGGGACCAATATGGTGACCGAAAACGGACAGGTAAGAGGAAAATTGACATTTGACCTTCAAAATTTTTTCCAAAATAATTAATTTTTTTTTAAACTTCACTATTTACAAGTAAACAAGTTTATTACGAATAATCTATTTTTTGTTTTTCTTTACCTTGCATATTAATAATTAGGTTTTTAATTACAATTATTTTATTTAACATATGTTTGCTATTTTACTTTGCTACTTACTTTTTTAATTATTTTGGGTATAAATTATGTTTCTACCGCATTGGACCTGCAGGACTAAATTGTCCTATAGAGGTCGCGCTTGTTGATTCTCTCTGTCACACAAATACCAACGTGTTGTTACTTAATCCGTTGGTTTTTTTTAGCAAATATCGTAGTACATAAAATAAAATCCTATAACAAACTTTTGGGGGTCCACAAAGTTAAAGATTACCAGGAGGGTGCTTTATAAAAATTTATTTTAAATATTTATTTAAATTATGGTTCAGTTAATGCAAACAATATTTAGCAATTATCCCAGAATTTTAACACTAAGCGCAATCGTGAATAAATAACAGGAATAAAAAAGTGAAAAACAGCAATATTTTTGCCGTAATTTCGAGTTTTCGAAAATTTAATGTTACGAAAATAAATTTCTATAAATACCTTATATATTACAGTATATATGGTATAAGTAGCGGAAAGTGAAAATAGGTCACAGAATAATATCATTTTTTTGCTTTTTAACAATGCTGAATCGATTGCCGTTTTCCGTTTATCTCTTTCTCTCACTCATAATGTAACTAAAACAACTAGTTTATAAAATAGTTTAAAATTTACTAAATTTCTATAACAGTAGTTTATGTAATGTAAAAACTATTAAACTTTAACGCTAAGGAGAGTCGTAAATAAATAATAATAAAGGTATCAGATTGGATCCTTGAGGTACCCAAGAGTTAGTTTAGGTTACAGAATTTTTTTTATATTTTACTTAATATCAGTTTGGTCCGGAACGGAAGTATTAGAATCATAAAAATAATTTGAAATTTTTTTTTTGCATAAAATGACTTTTCTCGACGTTTTGAGCCATCCGCAACACGATTAGGTGAAAAAAATTTCATGTCCGTCAATCTCTGTGTACGTGGAGACGATAACTCAAGAACCAGTCGTCCCATTTCAAAAAATCTATGGCCAATCGTTTTATCGTATCTACGAGAGGAACCCTATTATTTTTGGGCATTCTATCTGTAAGGGGGTGGAAACTGGATGGGGTTGAAATTTCAAAAAATTCATATCTCCTCCATTTTTAAAAATATCGAAACAAGTTAGGTTAGACTTCTTTCATGTTCTAATGATTATAAAATTAATTCGCTTAAAACTTTTTTCGATTTGACCTTCATGGGTGGAATTGGATGGGGTTGAAATTTCAAAAAATTCATATCCGCCATTTTTAAATATATCGAAACAGGTCATAAGACTTTTTTATGTTCTATTTATTATAAAACTATTTCGCTAATTTTTACCGTTTTTTGCGATTTTTTACGATTTTTTAGTGATTTTTAAATAATTAAGAGAGATAGGGAAAAAATGGAAAAAAGTCTTAAAAAATCGTTATAAATCGTAAAAAATGGTAAATAAATCTAACGAATTCGTAAAAAACCTTAAAATATCATAAAATTAGAAACATAAAAACTAACTAGAAAATAGTTCTAATTTATTGAAATTTTTTAAATCTTTAGGAATTTTTAAAAAATTTTGAACTTCTGATCTTTCAAATTTTTGAATTTTCTCAATTTTTTGAATATTTTGAATTTTTTGGTTTTGACATTTTTGATTTTTTTTTAAATTTTTGAAATTTTTTAAACTTTTGTTCCTTAAACCTGCCCATGTGAAAATATTTGTTCATTTTACCATTTTAACTTTATTTAATCTTTGAATTATTTAATTTTTTAAACTGAAATTTTTGCTTTTTTTTAGAATATTCGTTTTTTTTTTAATTTTTGAAATTTTTTGTCTTTACCTGTCCATGTAAACATATTTGCCCTTTTTATTACCCCTCTCACTTTAATTAAATTTGCGCCACCCTGTTTATAACATTTTGGGTTTTAGCGCCGTTTTTCCAATTTTCCGGTAAAATTATATATTTTCGAGAAAAGGTAAGATGGGGAGATTTTAAATAACTAAACTCTCTACAACTTTTGTTTTATGTTCTAATTATTATAAAATTAATTCTCTAATTTTTACGATATTTAACAATTGATTACGAATTTTGAAAAAATTAAGAAATATGGGAAAAATGGAAAATTGTGAAAAATCGTAATAATCATAAAAATATCGTAAAAAATTATGAAAAATCGTAAAAAATGTAAAAATCGTAAAAAATGTAAAAAGCGTAAAAAAATAGTAAAAAACTGGTTAAAACTCGTAACATTTCGTAAATAATGCTAAATTATCGTAAAACATCATAAAAAATTGAAAAAAAATCGTAAGAAATATTAAAAAATTTTAAGAAATCGTAAAAAATCGTAAACAATTGTAAAAAATCGGTAAAAAACTGGTAAAAAGTCGAAACATTTCGTAAATAATGCTGAATAATCGTAAAACATCATAAAATATTTTAAAAAATAGTGAAAAATCGTAAAAAACCGTAACAAACCGTAAAAACCCGAAAAAAAAGGAAAAATCTGGAACAAATTTAAAAAAGGAGCGATATCGGAAAAGACTTGAAAAACGCGAGTAAATTGGAAACAATCAACAAAAAATAAAAAAAAATCATAAAAAATCGGAAAAAATTGAAAAAACAAAAAAAAACACGGAAAATGTATAATAAAATCAATTTTTTCTTAAAAATTGAATCTCGACTGACAGAAGTGAAACTTTTGTCATAAACAAATCTTCGCAGCCAAAGGACTGTTTAAATCATTACAGTTACTTACGTTACTTGAAGGATTCATGCAACACAATCAGATGATATATGTTATATTTCTTTTTTTATTTTTTGCAGGTCACTTTTTTATACTTCACTAACTTCACAATACTTCTTCAGCAGCTAATGAAAAATAAAATGTAATTCTGATTACGTCTGTTTAAAAGATTAAAATGTCTTCATAGCGTTATGTTTATAAATTTCCTGTTGCGTATAGTTCTTATGTTTATTGTTAAAGTGAATTTTTCGGACCGAAGTACTAAAAACATCATCCGTGTAATATTTTTTAAAAATAAGTTTGCAATAAGTTTGCATTCACAAAATATTTATTAATTTTTTAGCGATAAGAAATGCACTGGATCTGACTCTTAAATTAAATATGTACCACTATTTTTTTAACTCCTATTTTATAATACGCTAATTAAAAGACTAATACCAGTTTCATAATGAGATTCATTATGAAACTGGTTTCCTTAGAATACGACTCTTTCAGCCAATAGAATCGAATTATTTTTAGCAAAGTAGACGGTTATTTTGATAGTACAAATTTTTCAGCGAATAGAATAGAGTTATTTTTTAGCGAAGGTGATAATTATTTTGACAGCTGTCAAAATATTTTAAATTGTTTAAAATCGATAAGAAAAAATGAGGGGTAATCTCACCCAACTTTCCGAACACTCATAGTAATGTAATAGTTTAATCGATTATTTTAGTTTTTCTGCATCAAAATACTTTTAAATAAAATTAGTTTACAAAAATTAAAAAAAAAATTAATTTTTTCTAAAAAATTTTTTTAACTTTTTATAATTTCGTATAATTTCTACAAGTATTATTTTAAAATTATGAAATATTTCACACATAATGTACTTTTTGATTCCTTTCGGATGTACTATTTACTTTTTTCATTTGTTTTACCATTTTCGATAAAACAAAAGACAGTTTAAATCTTGTTTGTAACAGTTACAATGTTAAATACTAAAATACTTTCTAAATTTAGAGTTTTATATTAAATATCGAATGGTATAAATCCCATTTTAATATATTTAATATTTTTAAAGTTATTCAATTTTTTTAAAACTTACATTAAATTTCAAAAAAAAAATATGAATTCTACAATTTTTTCAATAAAATTTTGAAAAAAATCACAATTATAGAGTTTTTTTGCTACAAATTTAATGGTATTTTTTTAAATTTTTAATATTAATATTAACCTTAAAAAAAAACCTATTTTTGAATAATTTTAAAGTCAATAAATAATTAATTTCTCATCATTTATTTTCAAAACGGGAAACAGACCTTTTTTTAAGGTTTTCTGGATCAAAATCCCATTAATAAAGTTAGTTTAGAAAACTAAAAAAAAAAATCAAATTTTTTATCAAAAATTCATGGGTATCCATTGTTTAAACTTTTTTCATTTTTTGCCATAACTTTTACAAATACTATGAAATAATTTACACACATAGTACTTTTGGATCCTTTTCGGATATGCTATTTACTTTTTTCATATATGTTATAGTTATTGATAAAACGAAATTACAAGAAATTTTAGAAAAATTCTTAATTTTGGCTATAATAATTACAATTCTAAATTTTAAGAAACTAAAATACATTTTAAATTTAGAGTTTTATATTATCTTTCGAATGGCGAAAATCACATTTCAATAACTTGTAATATAAACTTAAATTTCTAAGCCAATTTTTTAAAAATTCCACAATTTTTGTAATAACATTTTGAAAAAAGTTATAATTATAAAATTAATTATTACAAATTTAAAGATATTTTTAAAATTTTTAATATAAAAATTTAACTAAAAAATAATAATTTATTAAAGATAAAAATTAAAATAAAAACTAGCGGCGCAACTTTGCGCAACTTGAAAAAATAGTTAAGACAAAATTTGTAGAAAATTTTATACTCTACAATTTTGATACCATGTAATTTTTCATAAAAATACATAATTTTGTCTCAAAATCTAAAAAAGTCACAAAAATGTCTATATAAATTTTTTTCTCGCCCTCTAGCGGCGAAACTATGAGGAATTCAAAAAACCGGTAATAACAAAAAGTGTAGAAAATTTTATGTTCTACAACTTTTATATCTTGTAACCTTTTACAAAATTCATTATTTTGGTTATGTAAGAAAAAAAAATTACTTTTTGATAAATCTGGCAACAATGGCAAAAGTTTTTGAAAATTTTAATCATCCGAAATTAAACTATAACGTATAAAAAATATATGTGTAAAACTTTATTGCCATTTTGTTTAGTAATGACGTCATCACTTATAGCAACTGTCACTTCTAGTTGTCCGATTAGCACCAAAATCTATACAGCGCGTCTCCTTGCTACCCTAAATATGTATATAAAATTTCATCTCAATCGGTTGAGCCGTTTAGACGCTATCGTGTTCACACACACACACACACACACACACACACACACACACACACACACACACACACACACACACACACACACACACACACACACACACACACACACACACACACACACACACACACACACACACACACACACACACACACACACACACACACACACACACACACACACACACACACACACACACACACACACACACACACACACACACACACACACACACACACACACACACACACACACACACACACACACACACACACACACACACACACACACACACACACACACACACACACACACACACACACACACACACACACACACACACACACACACACACACACACACACACACACACACACACACACACACACACACACACACACACACACACACACACACACACACACACACACACACACACACACACACACACACACACACACACACACACACACACACACACACACACACACACACACACACACACACACACACACACACACACACACACACACACACACACACACACACACACACACACACACACACACACACACACACACACACACACACACACACACACACACACACACACACACACACACACACACACACACACACACACACACACACACACACACACACACACACACACACACACACACACACACACACACACACACACACACACACACACACACACACACACACACACACACACACACACACACACACACACACACACACACACACACACACACACACACACACACACACACACACACACACACACACACACACACACACACACACACACACACACACACACACACACACACACACACACACACACACACACACACACACACACACACACACACACACACACACACACACACACACACACACACACACACACACACACACACACACACACACACACACACACACACACACACACACACACACACACACACACACACACACACACACACACACACACACACACACACACACACACACACACACACACACACACACACACACACACACACACACACACACACACACACACACACACACACACACACACACACACACACACACACACACACACACACACACACACACACACACACACACAGACATCATGCTAAAAATGGTATAAATGGATTATGTCAGTAAAAAGTATTTCTTTTCATTGTTATAAAAATGTTCCTTTTCATTTAAGATAATTAACATATGAAAGTCTTAAAATAAATATGTATTTCATTTATTAATGGGAGTAAAAAAAATAGCGTATGCAACTCTCATTTAATGGTCTTGAATACATCATGTTATATACGAAACTCGCTTCCACCTAGATTCGTATCCTACACCATGTCCGTGTATTAATGGCTATCATTACATTATCGTTGCATAATGTACTATTATACTATTGGTCGCATCGTTTTAAGATATCTATTCCAGTTGAGTTCTTTATGGATTTACGCTTCCAACAGCTTCATTATAATCTGTTTATACTGACAACAGGAAGATTGATGACGGTAATATCTCTGCTGTTTTCATTTTTCCCGTTAAATTTTAAATTTTATCACTTATCCCATCCATCAACCATATTTTATAATAACATAAAATTCATCATCCCGGACAACATTCGTCTACAATTCTGGTAATAAATATAAAATGCTTTAAAAAACAAAAGATTATCCATTCTCAAATGTTGTAAAATTATTCAAAGAATAATAGAATAACTCTTACTCATACCACATAAAATTTATTGAATCTGGTTAAAGAAATGGGCAAGATGTTTCGGCCAAACAATGGCCATCATCAGGCCTACAAAACAAATTATAAAAATTGTTAGAAATGCAATAAGAAATCAAAAATTTAGATCGTTCGTACAACGATTGATTCACAAAATTGAATGAATAAAATAACTGAACATATGTAAGAAAAATATTTGAAAAATTATTATTTGACAGAAAATTTAAAAAAAATTTAAAATCATTTTATACCTCCATATTGGAGGATTCGAAGTTAGAAATTATGCACTTTGATATTAACTTTCTAACTTTGAATCCCAAATGATTTTTAAATTTTATTAAATTTTCTTTCAAATAATAATTTTTCAAATAATTTTTTTTTTATATATTTTCAGTTAGTTTTTATATACCATTTTGTGAATCAATCATTGTACTCTTTGTAGGTAACTTAATTTTTGATTTCTTGTTCCATTTCTAACAATTTTATAATTTGTATTGCAGGCCTGATGATGGCCATTATTTGGCCGAAACATGTTGCCAATTTGTTCAACCAGATTCAATAAATTTTATGTGGTATGACTAGGAGTTTTTCTATTATTCTTTGAATAAAATGCTTCAAGGTTAAAAGTTAGTATTAATATGATAATATAAAAATGCATATATTTTATAAAAAAAGTGATA
The DNA here is from genome assembly GCA_963243735.1 of Neocrepidodera transversa. NCBI lineage: Eukaryota > Metazoa > Arthropoda > Insecta > Coleoptera > Chrysomelidae > Neocrepidodera > Neocrepidodera transversa. Next base: position 22,134,121 of record OY725347.1, on the reverse strand, counting down.
GTAGGTGTCACAATTAAGTAGGAATATCTATTTATTAATTTAATTTATTATTATGAATTTTTATGAAATTTTAATATTAATTGAAGAAGTTTCATGATAGTGATACTATAATACGTTTTAACATTTAACTAAAATATAGACAAACACTAATAATGCGGTAAAAAAAAAATTGAAATCGCTCAAGAAATACCGGAGAAATATAATATTAAGATCGTTGTTTTTTAGCACGGGTTATGGTGCGTGTGACGTCACGTTTCCGCATAGCCATAACCAAAATTTCAGATAAAAGTTGTATGATTAAGCTTGATTTTTTAAAAAGCTATCCAGAACATAGTGGCGCGCGAAATCTACGGGGTACAAGAAAATAATAAAAACATTATTTCACATCAAACAGCAGAAACAAAAGAGAAAAATCTTAGTTTCAAAGTAACGCGTTACTGTAATGAAGTAACGATTTCGCGTTACTTAAAAGTAACTCAATTACCGTTACTTTTTGCTCACTTTAAAAAGTAACGAAATTACTAGTAACGTTTTAGTTTCGTTACTCCCAGCTCTGTTCTATATCGTAATTTTTTCATGTTTGAAAAATTATTATTATTATTTCATATTCAAATTGTTTGTGTATGCAATCATGCCATGAGGGGTGTAATTACCCCATTACCCCTCCCTCAGGCACGCGCCTATTTTTACACTTTAGTCAGAGATGCTTTTTATTAAAAATCGAGTTGTCTTAACTTGATAGCGTAAGTATTAAAAATATAAAGGTTGTTAAATTAGAATTAGTCCCAGTAATTAAAAAACTAATAAATCTCTTATTTTTATTACAAATTTAATTCAAAAAACATTAAATTGCAAAGGTGGAAAAATTATGTTACCGAGGTTATCAATAGTAATTCCAGAAGTTATAAATATTACTTTAACTTATCTTAAATCAATAAGACATTAAACAGTGGTAGAGATTTTCGGTGGTCAGGGGAAAAAGGAAATTTTTTCAGTAGCGGGCAATTTTATTATTTTACATAGGTATTCGATAAATTTACATTTGATTTTAATGAAATTTTTTTTAATTTTTGGATTAAAGTGAGGTCAATAAATTGTGCGTTCTGAAGCGTTCGTTAATTTCCCACAAAATTTTACAGCCTGACAGGGTTACTGTTTTCAGTAGATTTCCTACTAAATTAGTACATTTTTAAGAAAAATGAGGGTGTTTAGTATAGAATTGATAATTTTAGTAGATTTCAGTAGATTCTTTTGGTTTGAATTTAAAACTATTGAGCATTATTCGTTTCGCCCTAATCGGCTTTTATTGTACGTTAACTTGAAAGTTTGATTATTCATCACTGTGAACAATGTGGTCTAGTGGTAGAGTGTAGACGTTACATATGACAGTTCCAGGTTCGAATGCTGTTATTTTTTTTGTCCGAAATTTTTCCTCTTTTCATTTTGTCACTTTTTTGAAAATATCCCCTTTTTCTAAAATTACCCCTTTTTTCTGAAAATTACCCCTTATTTTCGTCATAAGGCCTCTTCCTTCAAAATATCCCCTCTTTTCTCTCAAATACTCTCACTTTTTGTCTCAAATTTCCCCTCTCAATTTATGTCACTTTTTCCTGAAATTACCTCGTTTTTTCTAAAATTACCAAATCTTTTTCCTAAAATTACTCCTTATTTTTTAATTTTTGTTATATTTTCTCAAATTTCCCCTCTTCCTCCAAAATTTCTCCTCTATTCTTTCAAATTTTCAAACTTTTTTGTCTTAAATTTCCCCTCTTTTCTTTCAAATTTTGTCACTTTTTTTCTTGAAATTACCCCGTTTTCCCTTTTTTCTAAAACTACCCATTTTTTCTCATTATTGTCAGTTTCTGTCAAATTTTCACTTTTTTACGAAAAAGTCACTTTTTTGATTAATTATTTTCTTCTTTCCCCCTTATCACTCCATTGGTACTGATAGAAAGGGAGAGGGAGTAAATTTTAAATAAAAAACAAAGATTATATATAAAAAAATTATGGAAAAGTTTGAATCTTGAAAATTAGGAGAAGAAGGGCTGGGGCGAAAAGTGGAAAAAAAGTAGGGGAAAAAGGCTGGGGCGAAAAGTGGAAAAAAAAGTAGGTGAAAAATTGGTAAAAAAGTTTCAAATTTTAAAATATAAGAAAATTAGTGAAAAAGTGGAAAAAAGTTTGATACAAAGAAATAAGAAATTAGTATAAAATGTAGGAGGAAAATGAAAAAAAGTAGGGGAAAGGATGGAATAAAAAAGTAGGGAAAATGAAAGAAAATAGGAGAAAACTGAAAAAATAGGAAAAGAAGTGAAAAAAAAAGATTTAAGGGAAAAAAGTCGAACAAAAAAAATTTTACACAAAAAAATTAGTCAAAAATTTATGAGAAGAACTGGGAAAAAGTAGGGAAAAGACAGAATAAAAAAGTAGGGGAAAGAATAAAATAAAAAAGTAGGGAAAAAGTGACAAAATGCGGAAGAAATGGAAAAAAAATTTAAGGGGAAAGTGAAACAAAAAACGTTTGACACAAAGAAATTAGTACAAAAAATGTGTGAGAAAAAGTGTAGAGGAAAGGGTGGAATAAAAAAGCATGGAAAAAATTAGGGGAAAAGTGAAAAAAAAATAGGAAAAGATGTGGAAAAATTTTTTGAGAAGAAACAGTGGAACACAAAGAAATTATTAAAAAAGTAGGGGATAAAGGGTAGGGGAATAATGGGAAAAAAGTTGGAAACAAAAAAATTACTGAAAAAACAGGAGAAAAATAAGTTAGCAAAAAGGGGAAATAAAGTTTGGAAACTAAAAATGTAGGGGAAAAAATGTAAAAAAATATCTAAAACAAAAAAATGGGGTAAAAAAATTTGAAATATAAAAAAATTGGTAACAAAGTAGAGAAAAAAATGATGGTGGAAAAATTGCAGAAAAAAATTGAAATAATTAAAATAGAGTAAACAAAATGAGTCTGGGAAAAAGTGGAAAAAAGTTTTAACATATAAAAAAATTAGTGAAAAAGTAGGGGGAAAAGTGGAAAAAAGTAGGGGAAAAGTGAAAAAAATTGCGAAAGAAGTAGAAAAAATGTTTTAACGGGAAAAAGTATAACAAAAAAGTATGACACAAATAAATTAGTAAAAAATATAGGAGAAAATGTAGGAAAAAAAGTAGAAAAAAAGAAGTGGAGCGTAGTCGAGAATAGGTTTTAAGTGAAAAGAGAAAGCCATATTTTCTTTTTTTAATAGACAGGTTAAATTTAGATAGTCCATATTTGTTTTAATAAAATGAATATAAATAGTGTTATATTTTCTTCTTTTTTTATTTCACAGGTTAGATTTAGATTTTCAAAGAGTTATTTTAATAAAATACATTAAAATACACAGGTTAGATTTAGATAGTTCGTAGATTTTTTTAGTTTATTATCGAAATGTTGGTAGAATACGGTTTATTGAAAACGGTAACACTGCAGCCTGATCCACTTAATAACTTGAAAAATTGTCTCAAATATCGTCATATACGTTTTTTACCAAGTTAAATTCCGCTTCAGAATAATGATGCCTTTGGGCAGAAGTGTTGCTACAGCTACAGAGGTCCGCAAAGTAAAACAATAAATAAAATATATTCCCCTTCCCGCCAATACGTACCGCACATGATCTCAAAGCCACTTCTAATTAAGCACTGATCGTTTAATATATAAGCGAAGTTGCCTGTTCCATACGAAGTACATATCAGATGTTCTCCTTTTATTGCATGACAAAAAATAAGAGAAAAAATAAATTTTAAAACACATGGCAACGCCTTGGCAATCTGATGAACGACATAACAGTATTGTCGTTGTGTAGTAAATTACGTACTATTTCATATTGGAGACTTTATAAAAAAAACATGTAAATAAGGTCCCTAAATTTATGTATAGTAAATTACCTTTGAGGCAAATGATCTTAAATACATAATTATTGCTGAATATAATAAGATTTGATTTGCATAATTTTGTTTAATGAAAGGAATTCTTCTTCCAAATATTGGATAATATGGCAACTCTGTTATACATTCCTAACATTCCATTACTGTCAGTTTTTAAGGAAAATGGGTATAGTTCTCTAATGTGGAATCTACAGTTATGGATAATAATATAGTTATATATATATTCATTTACATTTATAAAGATCGTTCGCTTATACATTTAATCGTTTTTGTCTATAAGAGAACGAATTTTACTTGCAAAAATTAATTTCCTGTATTAATTTTACCACCTCTTCCTGTTTCAAAAACCTCTAAATCCTATTTCTATATTGGTTATTAAAATAATTCTTGCTCGCTCATTCCTAGGAAATATTAGAATTTAAAATTTTTTGTCACATTTTAAAATAGCTTTCTTCCGTCCGCTCTATTTTACAATCTAGGAGGCAGCGGCGTCTCATTTATTATTATCGACAAAGAAACTACTGAACAGGCTAAACTTTAAATTCCCTAGAATGTATTATTAATTTCTATTGTTTGCAAATTTTATTAATTAATATACAAGATCTGATAAATTAAATTAAAAACTTTTAATTTATTACTTGGATGAGCCTATTATGCAAATTTTTTCCCATGAATACATGGTGTTTTAGTATTGCTGAGAATTGCTTATAAAGATTTCGTCTAAAAAAACACTTAAGTTTTCAGTAATTTTATGCCATCTGTATAACTTTTCTCAGCTAATATTTTTAAATCACACCATAGAAGTTGTTAGATTCGATTGTATTAAACAATATTTATTAATATAAATACCGGAGTTTCAATATAAATTGATAAAAATAATACGTTTCATATAAAAATACAATATACATTGGTTTTTCACTTTTTTAACATAAATGTTTTTTTTTAATTGACAAATTGCCAAATTTTTAACATATTTTATCGTGTTATAATATTAATTAAGCTAAACTAGCTTAAGTAAATTCAATACAATGTTAATTTTCTCGAACAAAAATAATCTAAATATTTAGAAAATTAAATATGCGTGAATTGTAAACTGAATAACAATGATTTTATGAAGTATTAATTTTTATTTGAAGTAGGTTATTTATAAATGTTTATTTTTTCTCGCTTATAAAATCTTTATCGAAATGTGAAATATAAAATATTATTGATTCAAATTTTATTTAGTATACAAAGAATCGCGTCATAAGTAAAATAACATTGTTAAAAATTAAGAATGCTCTATCTTACATAACCAAGATTAACAAAACTAATTTAAAAAAAAAATAAATATTTTTAGCTAGACAATCGTATTTTATATTTTACAATAACAAAATTCTTTTTTAAAAATATATAAATTTTTCACATTGTTCCTGATGAACTAGACAGAAACTAATAAAAAAATAAATCTTGCTTAAATTTCGGTATTCTGGGTCAAAATGTTTATAGGAGAAATAATCCAGTACACCTAGTACATTTTATCTTGCATTTTCTGGGGTAGTAGGTTTCTTTTTACTTTCCCGGACCCATCAAAGTATAGTGAATGAGCAAAAAAAATTGAAATATCGATGGAAATAGTATGGGCTGTCTGTGTGTCTTTGTGTCTGTGTGTAATCTTCCACGATAACTGCAGAACCGTTTCACCAATCAAGCTGAAATTTGGTATGAAGGGTCGGTGTGTGCCTTGAATACGACCATTAGATTTTGGTTTAAATTGGTACAGTAGAAGGTTCTCAAGACCGACATTGACTGAATACAGATGTCAGATTTTTTGCCTTTTTATAAATTTTAAGGACAAACAATATGCTGTAGTGCAAAGTTTTAGAGGATAAAATTTCCTACAATGTTTATATTTCACTTTTTCCGAAATTTCCAATGGTTGCGCCACTAGAGGGCACGCAAAAATGTTTATGTAAGTTTTCCGTAGTTTTTCAAATTTTGAAGACAAACAATGCTCTTTAGTGCAAAATTTTCTGATACAAAGTTGTAGAGAACCAAATTTCCTACCAACTTTTATTTTTATCATTTTCTCGAATATCCCATAGTTTTGCTGCTAGAGGGCGAAAAATATACACATTTAGGCTTTTTACCTTTTGAAGAAAGAAAGCCAATTTGTATTTTCAAGTGTGTAAAAGTGTTTATTGAGAGATGTATATATATAAATCTCTAAGTCGTAAAACTTGTCGAGCGCTTTCGGCACGCAGTGCCATCTTCAAGACAAAAAATTTAACCCACTTGAACAGCAAAAAGGAATTAACAGTACATGCTGGTTTTACAGCAGAACAAAATTTTTAAAAAATATTAAAAAATATAAAACGTTAGTAGAGAAAATATCATGACACTAACTTAGTCATGATATTTTCTCTACTAACGTTTTATATTTTTTAATTTTTTTTTTAATATTTTTTAAAAATTTTGTTCTGCTGTAAAACCAGCATGTACTGTTAATTCCTTTTTGCTGTTCAAGTGGGTTAAATTTTTTGTCTTGAAGATGGCACTGCGTGCCGAAAGCGCTCGACAAGTTTTATGACTTAGAGATTTATATATATACATCTCTCAATAAACACTTTTACACACTTGAAAATACAAATTGGCTTTCTTTCTTCAAAAATAAGTGTGTACGCACCAAGAAGTAACCTTCAGTTACCCATTTATTTTTTTTACCTTTTTACTATCCATTTTGAGATTCTCCAAGAACTAGAAGATTGAAACCATTTTCAGAGTATGGTCTGTCTGTGTGTCTGTGTGTAATCTTCCACGATAACTGTCGAACTGTTTGACCAATCAAACTGAAATTTGGTACAAAGGCTTGGTGTCTACCTGCGACCATTAGTTTTTGGTATAAATTGGTACAGTAGAAGGTCCTCAAGACCGACATTGATTGAATACACAATTAGGATTTTTTGAAATTTATTGAAAAATGTTATAGTACAAAGTTTTAGAGCATAAAATTCTCAAGAAGTTTTGTATTAAATATTTTCCAGATTTTTTAACAGTTGTACCACTAGAGGGCGCGCAAAAATGTGCATGTAGATTTTCCGTGGTTTTTCGTCATTTTGAGGATCAACAATGCACTTTGGTGCAAAATATTGAAGTACAAAGTTCTAGAGCATAAAATTTCCTACAATTTTTGTCTGAAAGTTTTTCCAGAATTTTCAACAGTTGCGCCACTTGAGGGCGCACAAAAGAATAATGTACATGTAGGTTCTCCGTAGTTTTTCTAAATTTTGACGACACCTTAGTGCGAAATATTCCGGTGCAAAGTTGTACGTCACAAAATTTCCTTTAACTTTTTTTCTATTTCCCCATAGTTTCGCCGCTAGAGGGCGAATAAACACATTTATGCTTTTTATCTTTTTTTTTTATTTTGAAGACAAACAATGAACTTTAGTGAAATGTGGTCCAGTGCAAAGTTATATTCCCTACAACTTTTGTATCAAACTTTTCCAGAATTTTCAATATTTTTCAGCCATGATTTAAGGAAATCCCAATTGTAGCAGTGTTCTATATAATATGCGCATGAGCTAGCTTATGTCATTATCGGCATTGAAATATCAATTCGGTAGACCTATTCACCATAAAATTTGTTCCATAAATTAATGTAATGCTTAGTATTTTGTAATTAAAATAATCCTATTCCCTACAGCCGAACCGGGAAAGTTCTAGGGTGACACAGCCGATTTTTTTTATATTATTTGGGATGATACAGAGATGCCAGATCCAATTTTTCGACCTCGGCGACCTCCCGGATTACCGCCATATAACGTTTAAACGGCTTCAAGTTTGCACTTTTTCAGATTTCGCCATTTAATACCCTAAAGGAGTACTTTTTCGATAAAGATAATTATATTATAAAATTTTATAAATATTAAGCTAAATATGATTACTATAGGCCTAATAGTTTATGAGATACAGCTTTTCAAATTTGGTCACAAAAGGGTGTCATTTAATGAGAAACAAAGACACATACATAATCATTACAAGAAAAAGTAAAGACTCAAGTAAAGTAATTTCCCTCTAACAATGCCAGTGTTTCAACAAGATTTTTAGATCTAATCTTATGATATAAATATGACCCAATGCCATATAGCAATGAAGAGATAAAGTAACGAGGTCGTACTGAGAATATTATTGAGTATGCTAGAGCTAAACATTTCTTACGATAGTTATCTAAAACGCCTCGTTTTTGTTTGAGAATCAAGGTGTTGAAAACAGTTTCAGTGTTGAGTATTTAATTTGTTCGTTTTTTCATACCAAGATTGTGTTATGGTCTTGTAACCAGTATGTTTGAAAAAAAAATAGATGAGTTATTTGCTGCATCTACAATAAGAACGTCGTCCCCATACTTCTCAAATAGTCGCTTTTTAATGATTCGAATATCAGGCTATTCTCCCTCTATCTGCTCAATAAGTTGGTTTAATAAAAACTGGCACTCATCGGAAATCCCTTCAAGATACATGAAAATGTTATCTATGGCTTTATCAACACTGCTGCTGTACGCATTAATACTCCCAAGACCCTTTGATGGCGATTTATAAAGCATTCTTTGGCAAAACAGATGGTACCTTGCATCGACTGCTACCAAATTAGTGTCCTCTGAAATTCTTTCCTTTATTTTCAGTGCCCATTCATCACCTCTTCTTTCAGCTGCTTCTAATATATTTGAATTCATTGTCATCTTCTCCACAGTGTACACAGTATTTTTTTTTCTGGTCGACATTTCATTTGAGCTTCAATGAATTATGCTGTGATGATTTCACCACACATAAAATAATGATCCTTAAAGCTAAAGTGCTGTGAGATAGCTATTGTCTATGTTTTCTTCATGTGTGTTTCTCCACGTTGAACAGCTAATTTTTTTAACTTCTGATTGTTATACCGCTTCTGGCATGATTTATGTACATAAATCTGATTCAAATGCTTCAGTAATCTCTTATTTTCCACGTTTTTTAACGCAACACTAGATGCGCGAAGGGTTTGACCAATACAATTTCACCTTTCTCCAAACTTACATATGAAACATATAGAAATCTTCGAAGTTGCTGTCTCTGACATAATTAATAGTCTTGATTCTAAATACTTAATTCTTCATTATTAATTCTCATTTACAATCTGAAACAAAAAAGAATAATTTTAGCAGAATTATCAAGATTTTTCACCAAACTTTAAAATCTGTATTTCGGGAACTATTAGGCCTAGAGTAATCACATTCAGCTCAGTATTTAGGAAATTTTATGTAATTTAAAAGTGAATGGAATTGTCTTTGTTGAAAAATTACATCTTCGTGGTAAAAAATAGCCAAATCTGAAAAGAGTAAAAATTTTTAACCGTTTAAACGTTATATGGCGAGGATCCGGAAGGTCGCCGAGGTCGAAAAATTGGATTTGGTATCTCTGTATTATCCTAAATATTATTTAAAAAGAGAAACCTACTACCCAATACCATGTAAGGTGGAGCCCTTTTTGATGACAAGATTACTGGACTAAAAGCTACAGATATTCAGATAGGCACAGAGAATTGGAAAATTCATATGGTGAACTTTTATTGATCGAAAATTAATAAAGGTAATAGCTAAATAAAAAAACATAAATTAAAATGACTTTCTTTTATAATGCTTACTTACGTAAGAACCGTGCTCTTTTACAAGTTGGAGAAGTAATCATACGGATATCTCATCTTTCGTGGTTCTCATATACTAATGGAGTCGTTTTCCTGCTCTTTTTACTTTCCTGCTCTCATCAAAGAGAAAGTATAGTGAACGACCAAAAAAAATCGAGATATCGATGGAAATATCTATTTTGAGATCCCCCAAGAAGATTGAAATCATTTCCAGAGTAAGGTCTGTCTGTGTGTCTGTGTTTAATCTTCCACGATAACTGCCGAACCGTTTTGAAATTTGGTATGAAGGGTTGGTATGTGCTTGGAATGCGACCATTACTTTTGGGTTTAAATTGATACAGTATGAGGTCCTCAAGACCGATATTGATTGACTACACATGTAAGATTTTTTGCCTATTTGTAAATTTTAAGGACAAACAATGCACTTTGGTGCAAAATGTTTTAATTCAAAATTTCCTAAAATTTATGTATAAAGCTTTCCAGAATTTCCAATAGTTGCGACAGAGGGCGTGCAAAAATGTGCATGTAGATTTTCCGTAGTTTTTCCAAATTTTGAGGACAAACAGTGTACTCTGGTTCAAAATTTTCTGGTACAAAGTTGTAGAGCACCAAATTTCCATTAACTTTTAAATTTAATTTTTTTCGGAGTCCCCGTCAACATTGAAAGATCAATTCGGTAGACATATTCATCATTGGCTCACTATTTAAAATTTGTTAGTATTGTATTAGTATTTTGTAATTAAAATAATTCTATTCTCTACAACCGAACCGGGAAAGTTCTGGGGTGACACAGCCGATTTTTTAAGATTGGCTAGATTTTCTGAAAATCGATCAAAGTGCTACGGAGGACGCGAAGCTTAATATTTATATTACAAATTACAACCGATTATTTTTAAGTTTCTGAGAGCATGGCTTTCACTAGTTCCACGTTTGGTATACAAGCTTTTAAGTATAATTCTCGTTCAAAAATTTAAGCGATCAATTTTTCATGCTATGCTTTATGTGATAAATAAAGTGCACCTTTATCTAAAGTCTGTACAAGATCATTTTCTCTCTGTCAACAAATGGTTAATTAATACTATTTTGTTGTTTTTCAAATATCTTTTGAGGGTCAATTCTTTCAAATCCAGTGTTAATTTTCTATTCCAAAGACATTGGTAAACAAAAAGGTGCAATTTTCTTTCATTACATCAACTTGTGTGGAATGAAGTGGACTGTGAGTTAGTTAATTCCTTTATTGTCAATTATTTACAAATGAGTACAAGGAAGTGGAAGAAGGGTAAAAATAGAGCGATCAGTTGTACTGTAATAAAGTATTCAGAAGGCGGTAATTTTCACCGATTGATTTTAATTTCACTGACCATCTAAAGTAGCAGATTTATTAGTAGATTTATTTAAGAATGATTATCACACGGTAATGTATATTGTAATGATTTACAAATCTCAATTTTGGGGTGGGTTGTATAAAAAAGATAAATGTTCATTCAAAATAGAATCGGTATTAAAACAAGCACAAAACCTATTTTTTCAATATAAATGGATGTAATTGCATATTTGAACTTAGTTTTTAGTTCTGATCAACTTTTTTAAATTTTTCGATGTCAAATTTAAAGGTACTTTACTTTTAAGTAAAATTCATATTTTTGACAAGCCTCGTATACTACTAGAAAAAATTGATATCCGATGATTGTATTTTCGATTTCAGAACAAGCAAAACTTTATATCAAGAATGACATTTTTCGCTAAAACTAAAATTTAAAAATATTTCACCTATAGGATACCCCATCCGTGGACACTGTATACAGAGATGGGAAAGATTTTCATTGAATCCATTCATCAAGCATTTCTCAATACCTTCGCTTTTACTTTGAATATCGTACCCAAAATTCCTGAATGGGTTTTTAATGTGGAAGGGCATCTGTATATCAAAATTAAAGTTAGGTTAATGTTCTTAAACAGTTAATAATAGAATCCCAAAGGTTATCCATATCTCAAATGTGGTCCAAAGTTTAAGGTAATAAATCACAAAGTCAGGTACCACAAAATTTAATTGATAAAAAGTACTAGCAGGCAACTAGTTTCGGTCACTGACCATCATCAGGCCTAAAGATACAAACGTTCATAATTAGATATTAAAATAGTAATAACATACAAAACCAAAACTTACCACTATTAAGTACTAACAGGGGAACAAATTGATCACATAAGTGATAGACCAATTAAGGCTATTAGAGATAAAATTATGAAGTAACCACACAATTTACTACTACTAGTAAATAATCAAAAATTATCTACTTGTAGGAGAGAAATTTAACTTCTCGACTCCAACACAGCATAAATAATGACATCTTTTAATACTAGTAGTGGAAAACATATATTAACTGTGTTATATATCCCCAACTATTCGTCAGGAAGCGTATTGTGTGTTGTCTCGATTTATCCAAAATTTAGCACCTGAATTATTTTTATTAAAAACAATCGTTATCAGCGTATAGAATATCGGCCTCGTCGCGATACAAGTTTTTAGGTTGTTCACCGATCTCTAGTAAGGATTTTGATTTTCAAGTATTCAGTTTGGAATAAATTTGTGGAATTTTCTTTATTTCCGTCTCAAGTGAGGGATTAATTATTAGTACGAACTACTCTATAGTGTGCACCCTTGTTGCTTTGGTGTTGGGTGAGCTGTAGCTCCTGTTGAAGGATTTGGTCGTTACTATTTTGTATTCTGCACACCTATTACGTGGTTGTGGATTTCCAGAAGATCTTTCTACCCCCATGGTGAAAATCTGAGGTATTTATATTGATGTATATTTATCTTTGAAGTTAGTTTTGATTTTTTTTTATTTTGGAAAAAAAAAGAAGCCAAATGGTGTGTTGTGATTTGATTTATAATTTTTTTTTGGGGTTTTATGGTTGGTCCTGTGACAACGGTATTGAGTTTATGAATATTTTATGGAGATTTATCGCTATTAAAAAAGGGGAGTAAACATATTCAACTGTAAGTGCGAATTTATTAACAGTTTTGGATATCTAAAAGCTGACTTTAAAGATTTGTTCTACAAACTTTACCTTATATTCGGATTAATACTGTCCTTTATATGGTACCTCGCATTTATTCGAGTTATACAGTTACCTACCTCTGTTCTTTAATTTTTATATAAATGTATTGTATATTAGCAGATATAGCAGCTAATGAGTTACAAGGTTTATTAAACTCTTAACACTAATTATGTTCAATCAACTAGTTTAGCTATCAGTGGGTATTAGAAATCCTAATCTTGTGAGCTCCTCGCATGCGAAGAGAATATGGTCTTATAAATTAACTTTAAACAATATACTGTTCTAACTAAACTTTGCAGATAGTTGGGATACTGTTGTATGTATTTTCTCAATTTTTGTTTATACGTTTTTTTTATTTTTATTTTTGTTAACGATTTTTCTTTATCTAAAATTAAACGGTATGTTACTTATAGTGATTTTCTTAATGAATAAAATTTAATTCTTTTGATTATATAGGGTAATTCCCTTAATATTAGGGGACGTTTTCTGGCTTATCGATCAAAGCCAGTGGCACTCGTAAAATTCAACAACAACAGCTTCATCCAATCTACGAATGTTAAAATCTTACATAATATTTTTAACTGTAATTTCAAACCTAACCTATTGGAAGACCTTGAGACTCATCGTAAATGAAATAACCCTTCTTCTTCTTCTTCTTCTTGTGTTAATACCTAAATTAATCTAAACAGTAATTTTAAACCTTTATTTAGGAGCCTTTGAGTGTGTGAAAAGTAGTCACTCGCAATATTTAATTAACAACACTTTGGTTTGTTAGCCACTTGTTATTTACGTTAATCTTCTTTTTTCAAATTAGGACACTGTTGGTCTTTAAAATAAAAAAATTCTGTCGTGTCACCCCAGAAGATTCTCGGCTCGACCGTAGAGAATAGGTTATTTATTATTATTATTTTAATTACAAAATACTAAGCCTTACATTGATTTATGGAACACATTAAAAATAGCGAGCCTATGGTTAATACGTCTACCGAATTGATATTTCAATGTTGATGACATAAGATGCGCATGCGCACGTTGTATATCACACTGCTACAATTAGGATCTCCTAAAATGATGTGTGAAAACTATTGGGAATTCGGGAAAAATTTCCATAGAATAGTTGTAGGGAATTTTATGCTTTACAGCTTTGCATTGAAACATTTTGCACTAAAGAGCATAATTTACGTCCAATTTAAAAAAATGGAAAATCCTAAATGTGTATTTTTCTCGCTATCTAGCGGCGAAACTATGAGGAATTCGATAAAAAGTTAAACATAAAAGTAATAGAAAATTTGATGCTTTACAACGTTGCGACAGAAAATTTTGCACTAAAATGCATTGTTTGTCCTCAAAATCAAGTAAAACTAGAGAAAACCTATATTAACATTTTTTACGCGAACTCTAGTGGCGCAACTATTGGAAATTCTGGAAAAAGTATAAGACAAAAGTTGTAGGGAATTTTATGCTCTAAAACTTTGTACTAGAATATTTTGCACTAAAGCGTATTATTTGTCCTCAAAATCAAGAAAAACTAGAGAAAAAATTCATGCACATTTTTTACGCGAACTCTAGTGGCGCAACTATTGGAAATTCTGGAAAAAGTTTAAGACAAAAGTTGTAGGGAATTTTATGCTCTAAAACTTTGTACTACAAAATTTTGTCCTCAAAATCAAGAAAAACTAGAGAAAACCTATATGCACATTTTTTACACGAACTCTAGTGGCGCAACTATTGGAAATTCTGGATAGAGCTTGAGACAAAAGTTGTAGGGAATTTTATGCTCTAAAATTTTGCACTACAATATTTTGCACTAAAGTGTATTATTTGTCCTCAAAATCAAGAAAAACTAGAGAAAACATGCATGCACATTTTTTCGCGCCCTCTAGTGGCGCAACTATTGGAAATTCTGGAAAAAGTTTGAAACAAAAGTTATAGGGAATTTTATGCTCTAAAACTTTATACCATAACATTTTGCACCAAAGTGTATTTTTGTCCTCAAAATAAAAAAAAAAACTAGAGATAACCTGCATGCACAGTTTTTACGCGTCCTCTAGTGGCGCAACTATTGAAAATTCTGGAAAAACTTTAAAACAAAATGTATAGGTAATTTTATGCTCTAAAACTTTGTACTTCAACATTTTGCACTAAAGTGTATTGTTTAACCTTAAAATTTAAAAAAAGTAAAAACTTGTTACATGTGTATTTAATCAATGTCGGTCTTGAGGACCATCTACTGTACCAATTTAAACCAAAACTAATGATCGCATTCGAGGCACACACCGGCCGTTCATACCAAATTTCAGCTTGATTGGTCGAACCCATCGGCAGTTATCGTGGAAGATTACACACAGACACACAGACAGACCATACGCTGTTCACCTTACTTTCCCTTTGATGGGTCCGGGAAAGTAAAAAGGCAAAAACCCTCAAAGTTTATATATTTCGCCCTCTAGCGGCGAAACTATGGGGAATTCGAAAGGAAGTTAAATATAAAAGTTTAAGGAAATTTGGTGCTCTACAACTTTATACTGGAAAATTTTGCACTTAAGTGCATTGTTTGTCCTCAAAATTTGGAAAAGCCACGGAAAACATGCACATTTTTTTGCGCTCTCTCTCTTAATGCAACTTTTGGATATTCGGGAAAAAGTGTGAGACAAAAATTGTTGGAAATTTTATGCTCTAAAACTTTGCCCCAAAGTGTATTTTTTGTCCTTAAAATTTAAAAAAGGCCAAAAAATCTTACATGTGTATTCAATCCTTGTCACCAACCCTTCATACCAAATTTCAGCTTGATTGGTCAAACGGTTCAGCAGTTATCGTGGAAGATTACACACAGACACACACAGGCACACAGACAGACCTTTCTCTGGAAATGGTTTTAATTTTCTTGAGAACCTCAAAATGGATATCTCGATTTTT
Source organism: Neocrepidodera transversa (assembly GCA_963243735.1). Taxonomy (NCBI): domain Eukaryota; kingdom Metazoa; phylum Arthropoda; class Insecta; order Coleoptera; family Chrysomelidae; genus Neocrepidodera; species Neocrepidodera transversa. The sequence goes on along the minus strand of OY725347.1, from coordinate 22,118,578 downwards.
TTGCTAGTTCACAATACTTCCTCTTTGATGGGACCGGGAAAGTAAAACCTAAACAGTGATAAAGGTTTTAATAATTAGACTACTTATTAGTATTGTGTATTAATTGTTTAAGTAGATAAATTTCCTATGTTTAGCGGGAAAAATTAAAAACTGAAATGTAAGAAGAAGAATTTTTAATAGATTTATTTCTCACAGAATGAATCCCAAAAGTCAGAAAATTTATCACAACTAGTTAAAGACATGCTAACCAAGCTTAAAAATCTTGCTTATAATTTGTGTATTACTACCATTACTATTACTACTATTAAAGCTTTACTACCTCCACTAACACCACAGAAAATTTAGTCGATCTTAGTGAAGAGCAGGGAGAACGATGCTATCAGAATAACCACAGAATACAGATGTTAAAAATGATAGGTTAAAGCTTTCAAATAGACGGTCCTAGCAAATCTTATACAAGGAAATCTTATAAAATCAAGTTTTTAAGTGACGAAAATGATCATAACATTTTCATTTCCTTTATTTATGATCATAACATTTTCATTTTCTTTATTTAGAGTTTTAGGAAATTTTCATTTGTGATTGTTAATTTTAAATGCAAATAATTTTTGTTTATATTTCTTAGCTCTGCTCTGTTGACTCATATGGCAGTTAAGGTTCTAACCATTATTTTTTTTCTTTTTTAACTTTTTGTTTATCGATCGAACACTGGGTGGTAAATAACTTGTGCTTTGCATGCCATAAAATTATGTTTCGAAATAAAGAAGGGTGCATAAAGAATATCGACGGAATATATGACATCATGTTTGTATGTGTGCAACGTGGGAAATGTTCCGTGATAAACATCGATCACAGCACACCGCGTTTCATCAAATGCAAATGAAATGAGTTTTCCTGTTATTAAACTCTATAAATGTAATAAAAAAACAAACATAAATTAGAATTTATCCTTGACTACAAAGATATTATTATGTAAAACCTATTTTTTTTTCTCTACTAATTTATTTTTGTTGCGTGAAACTGTTCTTCACTAACTGTACTAATTTTAAGTTAATAATAATAATTTAATATTTATGGAGGTCGGTATAAAAACTCTCAACCGTTATTTTCGGAATTATTGTCAACAAAATTTGGTATATTTTGAAAAAAAATTAATATAAATACAGAACAAATTTAATAATTTGTTTCATTTTTTTGTTGTTCACATAAAAGTTACTAAATATACAAATGATAAACGGAAAAACAAAATAACCGTCCAATGTTCCAACAGAATTAAATAATCTTGGGAGAAACCGCTTTTACATCCTTTTTTTTTCTTCATTTCATTAACGTTCAAGTACATTTCCACCTTTTGCGGCGGCAATTTCCTGCGAAATCTCCAGTTAGGCAGGTTTCTTTCGGCAATAAAACTGACACTATCAAATTTTATAGTCAAGCCACGTAGAATGCAGAAAATAAAATTTTTCAAGTCTTTCCTTCAAGGTCTGCCAAAATGGTGTATTTATGTAAATTAAAGTAACTTTTTATTCGTTGGTATGAAGAAGAAATTTTTTTTGAAGGGTAGTTTCTATTTTTAGAATAATTATTCACTAAGTTTATTTACATAAAATTTGCTATTTACAATCGGTTTATTAGATTTAAGCTTAAGAAAGTTTATATTTCTTTTTATTATTTAGAAAAGTAATTTGCGCGAAGTGCTTTACATATTTTTCCATTCGGTATAAAGTAAAACGAAAAATGGTTCCAGCTATAATTTTATTTCTACAAGAAAATAAATAGTTAAAAAAATTTGTTTGTAAAATTTAGGTTACAAATTATCGATAAGAAAATCAAAAAGCAGGAATAAAAGAAGTAATTTATTGATTAAAAGCCGATACAAAAAAATTTTAAAGTTACAGAATTTATAAATATTTGATTTTCACTAAATAGTACAAAGTTTTTTTTTATTGCTAATATGTTTCATTTTTATCAAAACTAAAAAAGGCAAACGAAAAGAAGAAAAGACCAAATTGACAAATGGTTAGACTACCGTAAGATGTTAGTTAATTTAAAACAAGAAGAGAAACGAAAATAACAAGTGGCTAACAAACCAATGTGTTGTTAATTAAATATTGGGAGTGACTCTTTTCACACACTCAAACGCTCCTAAATAAAAGTTTAAAACTAGTATTTAGATTGATTTGGGTATCAACACAAGATGAAGAAGAAGAAGGGTTATTTAATTCACGATGAGTTTCAAGATTTTGAATTAGATCAAGTTTGTAAATTACAGTTAAAAATATTATGTAAAATTTTAACATTTGTAGATGGGATGAAATTTCTGAGGTGACATAGTCGTTTTTTTTATAATCAGTTACTTCTCTTATTGATGTATTCATAAAACGTATTGAGGTCGGGTTGGTTAAATAAAAACAAAAAATTAATAACTTAACCCTTTTTCAACCCTTATATCCACATTAATATAGAACTATATACTTTAGGGATGAAGGGTAAGAAATTATCGATTTTGTAATTATTTTTTGTGGTTGCTGAAACATATTCATCATCCGCTTTCATGTAGACGTCATTCTTGTCAGTTTTGGGTTAATGCAAAGTCAATCTTTCTAAAGAAAAATAATTCCCTAAAAGGTTTTTTTTAATAAAATTTTGTTTTATTTCTCTTATTGTTTGTACAATCTGACTTTGTTCAAAATTAATTTTTATTATTACATCTTTACATTCAAATAAAGCTGTTTTAATAATATAATTTTATCCACAATCACAGTTTTATCCACACTTATAAACCATATAAAGTACCTCTTTATCTACTAGTAGAATAATGAAATGATTTTATTACATTAGTTGAATAATGAAAACTAAATAGCAACTATTCAATACCTCCCTATATTTTTGCACGTAATTAGAATGATTTTTGATGAGGTGACAGCCACTGTCAGAAGAAAATGTCAAATCATTTTTTGATGACAAATTTCGGCCATTCTGTGTTTTAGACACATTTTATTCACTTAAGAATATAATGCTATCTAAAACAATTTTACAATAAGTAACTATTATCTTTATCAATTTTTAAGTTCCCTTTTTACCTCTCGCCCTTCAGATAAGAGAGGTATAGGAATCATGCTAAAAATTGGGTAGTGAGTTTTCAATGAATAAACACGTTTTAGGGTCCCTAGAATACGATTTTAATTTTTTCGCGAATAAAAAAATTTTAAATTTTGCATACCCTAGATTAGATCTGATTAGATTTTAGTGCCAATCGCACAACCGGAAGTGGCAGTTGCTATGGGTGATGACGCCATTATTGTACAAAATGGCAATAAAGTTTTACACATATATTTTGTATACCCTATAGTTTATTTTCATCTCATTAAAATTTTCGAAACTTTTGCCATTGTTGCCAGATTTACAAAAAAATAATTTTTTTTCATACTTTTTTGTGTCAACCTGTAAATTTTTGATTCAAAAATGGCGAGAGGTCATGTGCTGGCCACATCAGATTTTTTTATTAATTTCTGTAAAATTATTATTATTGTACAACCTACTTTTTTATAGTCATGTTTCATTATTAAAATTTTACAGTTAAATAAAGTTGTTAATACTTACTTATTAATTGATCTCAAATTTATTTAAATAAGAGAAATGTGGAAGATACAATTTAAAGTCATGATATCCAAAAAAAATAGTACGGAAATACGATCAAACAAAGTACAAAATATCACAGTAAAATACTAAAATATCATAGTAAATTAAAGATGGTTATTAAAAATGAGAAATAATAAAATGGACGCAATATTTGTATGAATTATAGTATATTTTACTTCGATGGTCACATCCTACTAGATCACACATATAGTTGCTCTTATGCTACGCCACTGCACGTAATAGTTTCAAGTATCTTAACAAAAAACCTTATCAGCCCTGGTCCGAACCCGTTTGACATACCTTCTTCATTATTGTTCTTACGCTTACAATGCGCGTTTGATAAAAGTATCAAGTAAAATAGTTGTGAAAAAGTGCGATATTTGTGGAAATAAAAGAAAAGCTGAAATCGTTGAAAAGGAATATGGAAAAAATCGAGAAGATGAAGGATTTTTCGTCAAGCAGTAAGTCACAATATAATCTTATTTTCTTTTTGAGAATTCAAGCAAATTGGCATTTTCACTCCGAAGATGCTAAACACTCATATTTTTCATCCTGAAAATGTCATAACATGTTCATTTTAACTCCGAAAATGATTAAACAAGTAGTTTTTCAATCCGAAAAACGAGACAATGGACTTATCCAGTAGGAACGAATTTATTGGTTTTATGTTAATGAATGAATAGCTTAAGGAACCTATTTGCTTATGTTGATTTTCATTGTTCTTATAATATTCATTACCTAATAAAAATCAATAAAAATAATTAATATATTTCGAAAGTGGCGCTACTTTTTGACCAATAATTGACGTTTTACTTTCTACAGTATTGCCAAGATTCTAGATTTGTTAGTTTGTAGAAAAAAATTGACATACTTCTTTCCCTCTTTTAATTATAACAAATGAGAAAACGAGAGTTTTATCGATATGACAACATAGCCAAATATAATCTGTTTCAATTGGGCCACGTCACAAGCCACTATAGTCCCGATATTCAAATTTTAAGAATTAATTACAGCCGCAGGATCGGTCTTAGAAGGGCTGGACCCGGTGCAATGTGTTATGGTAGGCCAAAATTATAAAATAAAAATATAAAAAAAAATCACTGGATGAGTCCATTGTAAAATTTTGTTTTTTCATTCCGAAAAAATAATAATCCTATTTCCTTTTGAAAATTCAATCAAATTTGCATTTTTACTCGGAAGATGCTAAATCCTCACATTTTGTATCCCGAAAATGTCATATCATGTTTATTTTCACTCCGAAAATTAATATACATGCAATTTTTCAATTCTAAAAACGAGACAATGGCAAAATTTAGTTTTTGAATCAAAAAAAAAATTATAATGCACAACCCTTCATATCTTATTTTCATTTGAAAAATTCAAACTAATTGCCATTTTCATTCCAAGGATGATTAGACATGTATTTTTTCAGTCCGAAAAATGAAATATTGCGACATCTTTTTAAAGTATTTCTATCCATAATTAAACATAATTAAAAAGAATTAGGAAGCCTATGAGAGAGCGATCAGTTTAGCAGTTTTTGTTCCATATTATTTTTTTTTAATCATGTTCTAATATTACGATATTGAAAACCATAAAGAGATACAAAGACGATTAAATGGGATACAAATGTCAAAATATTATAATGCATTCTATAAATACTCAATATTCCACAATCCTTTCATTTGCTAATTGCTAAATTAATAGGATCCCTAATTTCAGTCTATCCTACAATCGAATATAGGTGGAGAATTAGTAAAAAAAAAAAAAAAAAAAAAAAAAAAAAAAAAAAAAAAAAAAAAAAAAAAAAAAAAAAAAAAAAAAAAGGAATAAATTTTTATCAGAGAATGGAAGTTTCGACGAGATAAAAATTTCAAACAAAAGAACTAACGTGATGACCAGATTACAGATTACTACCTGGGGTACTGGGGTACTTATAATACTATTACCTCCCGGGGTCTGTGAAATAATCTGGAAAGAAATTATCTTATTAATTATTTAGCGTTGTTAGCTGCATAATGCGGCCTAGTAAGTAATTTACAAAAATATTTTTAATTGAAGAAAGAAAGCCAATTTGTATTTTCAAGTGTGTAAAAGTATTTATTGAGAGATGTATATATATAAATCTCTAAGTCATAAAACTTGTCGAGCGCTTTCGGCACGCAGTGCCATCTTCAAGACAAAAATTTAACTCACTTGAACAGCAAAAAGGAATTAACAGTACATGCTGGTTTTACAGCAGAACAAAATTTTAAAAAATATTAAAAAATATAAAACGTTAGTAGAAAACCAGCATGTACTGTTAATTCCTTTTGCTGTTCAAGTGAGTTAAATTTTTGTCTTGAAGATGGCACTGCGTGCCGAAAGCGCTCGACAAGTTTTATGACTTAGAGATTTATATATATATACATCTCTCAAATAAATACTTTTACACACTTGAAAATACAAATTGGCTTTCTTTCTTCAAAAATAAGTGTGTACGCACCAAGACGTAACCTTCAGTTACCCATTTATTATATTTTTAATTGTCGGATATGGTTGATAGCAAAACTGCCATTTCTTATATTAATATAATGGGTGGAGAATAGTTCCCTTTACTTAATCAAGTGATACGGAATATTTGGAACTGGTGTGAGGACAAAAACTTAATGAAACGGAAACTGAATTATGACAAAAATAATCTTTAACAATTTTGGTAAAACCGAACTTGATTTGTTCGCCTCCCATTTGAATACAAAATGCAGAGAAGTTATCCGGCCAGCGAACGTACCTTTCAAGAAGAGCTCCAGAAAAATCGAAGGATCTATTACTCGCTTCACTAAGTCCAGCTACTCAAAAACAATATAGTTCAACATAGCAAAAATGGTAGAATATTTGTTATGAGACTAATATTTATAGTACAAGTGAAACTAAAATAATTAGGATTTTACAAAAAGAATTTGACTCCGGTGCATCTCATACAACCATTGAGACCTATAAAACACGTTATTAGATATCGATTTTCAAAAAATTACTAAATTTTTAAAAGGTGTGTTTAGAACCCGCCCTAGTTTTTCTAGATACAGTGAAACTATGGAATCTAGATCCAGTGAAACTAGGGATTCTAGATACAGTGAAACTATAAATTCTAGTCCAGTATTATCAAATCTAGAACAATTATCACCACTAGAATCACTAAATTTAGAAAAAGCAACTATTAAAATAGTCCTATTCCTAGTACTTATTACCTCAGCGCAAGAATCGAATCAACTTGCCGAATACATTTGTAAAACAATATTATCTTCTTAATAATAATATTTATTACTAATATTGTGTATTTAATAATACATAAATATATAAATCTTATTTTACCAAATAGGAATACATTAAACAGCTAGACAGCATCACAATACTTTAAACATCTACATGTATGATCTAGTAGGACGTGACCATCGAAGTATAATTAGAGATTAAACGACTTACCTGTAAGGAAGTTCAATTCTCAATTATACGAGTTGGTCACGTCCTACTAGATCACAACCCACCCTCCCATATCTACCCCATAGCTATCTAACTGTAAGTTTTAATGACAATAATGAAGAAGGTATGTCAAACGGGTTCGGACCAGGGCTGATAAGGTTTTTTGTTAAGACCAACTTGACCATGGAATTCTTCTATCTAAGCTAGGCCGGTTGGGTCTGTCAAATTTACTAATAAGTCTTCTTTCCTCTTATCTCAGTAATAATAAACAGTGTGTAGTTTTTAATGGCTTCAAGTCGCTCGAGTACTTGGCTACTTCTGGTGTTCCACAGGGCAGCAACCTGGGCCCTCTACTATTTAGCATCTTTATCAACGATATCGTTAATACACTGGACGTAAATTGCCTATTATATGCGGATGACCTGAAGATTTACTGTCAAGTTAATAGTATTTCCGAATGTGAAAGACTTTCTCAAAATTTAGAACGTCTTGAAATTTGGTGTCTAAATAATAACCTATCTGTTAATGCAAGTAATTGTAAAGTAATGTCGTACACACTAAAGACTGATTGTATTAATTTTGAGTATAAAATTAATAATTCTGTCCTTGAGCGACCTTCCACTTTTACCGACCTGGGTGTTAGGTTTGATAGAAAGCTTTCCTTTATTGCTCACATTGACACTGTTTATTCTGCTGCTAACAAGATATATGGATTTATAGCGCGGAACTCCCGAGATTTTGCACATCCGGAAACCATGAAAACATTATATTATGCATATTTTAGGTCAAGAACTGAGTATGCGGATATAATTTGGAGCCCATTTTATGATACTCATATTCAAAAATTGGAATCAATACAAAGGCGGTTTCTAAAACTCCTGTCATTTAGAATAGACCATGTTTATCCACCACTTTCTATCAGCAACACTGAACTTCTTTCCCGACACAAAGTAAATAGATTAAGCCACCGGAGAGACTGTCATTCAGTAATCTTTTTACACAAAATCATCAGTAACAAACTTAACGATCCAATTTTCTGCAGAAAGTCTATTTTATTGTTCCAAGAATAGCATCCAGAACATGTCAAACCTTTTACCTTCCCACTCCCCAAACTAATATTTTAAAATTTTCTCCCTTACATAAAATGTGCTCAAAGTGTAACACAGTGAATTACCAGCTTGACATCTTTAATACTAGTATTTCGGCCATAAAGACGTACTTCTTGGGAAACTAATTGTTATTTCTTTTTTTGTATTTTTTTTAATCTGTTAATGTGTACTCTGATGATATGTATGTATTTCTGTATGTATTTTGTATCGTTCATAGATCTGTTCTGTAGTTGGGTGCAAACCTGTTTGCACAGTAAATAAAGAATAAAGATACTTGAAACTATTACGTGCAGTGGCGTAGCATAAGAGCAACTACATGTGTGATCTAGTAGGACGTGACCGAAAGCGTTGCTATCTCATTATTGTTGTACTAGTACAAAAATAAAATTCATTGTTGTACTTGTATAGTAGTTTATGTAACAAGTGTAGATATGATGGCCATATCGCACGCGGGCAAAGTACGATATGAACAATCCTCACTAGTTGAACAGTACATTTTTTCCACAACCTGCGAAAGAAAATACTAAAAAATATAAAAAAAAATAAAAAAAATTACAGTTAATTACAGTAATAGGCACCTTCATTTTTTAAGTAGGTTGAAAGATTTAATCTGGTGTTGTTTTTTTTGGTTCTGAAATCTCTTTACATGGAGTCTATGGTTGTAAAAATCGATTTAGACATATGGAAGTTACAGTCCGTTGGATGTCAACAAAAATACACTTCCCCACCACTTACGAATAGGTTATACAGAAAAATTACTCACACAACAGTAAGGACACAGCAGTTTCTAATGCTAGCTACTATTTTTCACCTACCTTAATTAGGAAATATGTTGTAAAAAACGAAATTATATTTTGTAAGTGATAGTGGAAATTTACAATCCTAAAAATATTTTTAAATAATTTTTTAGGGCAATATTCCAGAACAAATGATTTCCGAGATACGGCTAGTCGCCACCGTTACTGAATCACCATGTATATCAGCAATTTAGTATTTGTTATTTTTTGACAATTTGTGTTCTATCATCTTCACTTTGTTTCCATTTACAAAGATTTCTTCCATCTCATTGCTTTTCATTTTTTTGTTTCACATACAGTATGTCCCATTGGTGTGTGCATGCTCCATAACTTTTTTTCTATCCAATCTATTGACTTGATTGTTTTTTTTTAAAGATGAGTCATATACTAAAATTATTTTTATTTAATTTTATTATACAGGATATTCCAAAATAAAATACACAACTAAGTTCTGTTTTTTTAAATGACAACCCCCTATTTTTGTTATATTTTTGGATTCGGCAAAAATTCATATACGAGATAAATTTCCCGCAATTAATTCAAGCAGTTCTCCGTCTTCAGCATCGCTATGAAAACTGCATGTTCGCCCTGTAAATTCGTGTGTGGTGCGAACAATATTTTTTGTGCAGCCGCCAATAATTTTAGCTTTAAACGATTTAGAAACTTGTAATAATACACAAAATGTATCAAAACGTCATACTTTGCCGAGCAGTAATATCAATTTTCCGATCTAGACCAACAAATACGCACTTTCCGAGCTAAAAATTGATCGAAAAAACGCATTTACTGAAGTATCAGCACAAAAAATAATGATATTTTTGTTTTATTATTTTTGTAATAGTTTGTACTAATTCGTGAAAAAAGATTTTGTCACTTACCTAATATTTTTAGAAACGTAATTTTACTACGACTGTATTTTATTTAAAAGTATTAAATGCGGTTGGAAAATCGCCAAAAATCACTTGGCGTGATTGGTCTCTAATTAAAAATCTGGAAACGGTATTTATAGTATTCTGTTATTAGAGCTTATTGACGGCTGAGTGATTCATAAAAAGTTTTTAATGTCTTCGAATTGATAATAGTAATTTATAATTGTATGCTGGGGTTTTTTTTAAACCGTCTGGCTATATATAATTTAACCTAACGACTAAACATAAAAAATTAAGTTTAGTTAATTTATTTCTAACTTAGATAATACTTTTAACTAAACAGACTAATTTAACTTTTCTGTATTCAATAAATAAATGAGCATAACAGTCATTTTTTTTTTATTTTAATTGGAAAATTTACCATTTATTAAGTACTTTAGTAAAATTTCCGATACATTCGATTGTTCCCTAATTAATTAATTATAATAATTGGGTTAATTCAGTATTAAAGGCACCTTAAAATTAAACTAGTAATCACATAAAAGTTTATTCGCCAAAATTATAATATTGAATGGAAGTGGCTTTTACTTGATGAACATCCATGTTGAAAATTAAATAACACCAGTACTTTCCGATATTCACTTTATTTCACAAACTTACATAACATATGTTTCAGATATAAAATCAGTACAGATTTTACATCTGAAGAAGATATTGTATATCAAAACATATGTGAGTTTGAGAAATAAACTGAATATCGAAAAGTGCTCGTGTTATTTAAAATTATACTAATCGCTAATGTATCAAACACTTGCAATATAAGGTCTGTTCCAGCATGGTGTTTTGAACTTGATGAGTTTGCGCAGTATAAACGTCGAATTTTAATCTCGATTCACTTTATAATATTTTTAAATATTCCATCTTTTGGAAACAGGGGAACATCTTTGGTTTAAGTTTGAAACACAGAACATTTACGTGTATTGAAAATAATCGCAGGTTATATCCCGAGAACTGCAAATTTAACCGGATAAACTGCGGCTAGCTTTTTTTGAAACAATTTGATTAGAAAATGTTTGAGATTGAATAATAGACCATTAAACCTTTTTAGGTGGATTATTCAGTCGAAAACATTTGCTTCAAAGCAAAATTTTGAAAAAAATTGACTAGCCGCAGTTTATGGGGTTAAATTTACAGATCGAGGGGTATATGTTAAGATTATTTCCTAAATTGGGAATGTAGTATTTACATTTTATCTTTATTGTTTATTAACATGCATATTTGTCAAAGCTAGGCGACGTTTAATCAAAGCTAGACGTCGTTTAATCGCGATTAAACGACGTCTAGGGAAATAATCGTTGCTAAAACACTGCGTTCCCACTGCACATACTCATCCAGTTCAAAACATCGTGCTTGAACAGACCCTGCCGGTTGTGGAACGTTATCCGATCATCGTTAGAGGTGTGGCCACTGAAATATAACATATAACTGTAACGCCAAAGCAACTTCTAAAAAATGAGCTGTTTTGAATCACTCGCAGACTTCAAAGAAATTAGGGCACGTTAGTCCAGGTATCAGATTGTCTCGGGTGCCACCTTCCGTTTATAGTGTGAAGGCCACTGCACGGGCAACTTCAGTGGAAAAAGAAATACTCCAGGGGTCGTATGGTATCGACAAGACCCTTAGCGGCCAAAAGGGCGGTCTTTACTTGCCTACTGGGCTGAGTTACCTGAGTATTTGCTGCTATATAAAATTCATAAACGTAATAAAAACCATTTATTAATTTACCTAAATCCGGCGACGGTGAGACGAAAAGGTGTGCAATACGGTTTTTTATCGGCTGGTACAGGCACGTATTCCGGGCTTGCCGTGGTTGTCGGATGACGGTTCTGGACTCTTCGGTACAATTGGAATTGACTAAGATGTCTAAAAACTCTGGTGTATCTACTGATTCGATTTCAATTCGAACTTTTTGAGAGTACCACCTGTTGCTTTCAGTAGAACTCATCAGAATTCTGTAAGATGGCGCTGTTTAGAATTGTTCGAGTCCTCACTGAGTTTGTCACATTTTGTGTGAACAGGTGTAAAGCAGCAGATTCGAGCATTCGTCTGTATTCAGTACCAGATTATAAATACACCCTGTGTGATCTGTGATTACAGTTTACTATGAGCGATGTATGCGCCATCTAATATTTTTAATCTAAACTTTAGTAATCTCTCAAAAGACAGTCAAAATCAAGTAGGTAGAGATCTCCCAGTTTTGACCCAAACTTTTATACGTATAAGTGGAAACACCATGATTCTTAGACACCTTGCGACGCCATCTGAAATTTGTAATATGAAACTTTAGTAATCTCTCAAAAATTAGTCAAAATCAAGTAGGTAGAGATTTGCCAGTTTGACCCAAACTTGGACAGGTATAAGTGGAAACACCAGGGTTTTTAGACATCTTAGAATTGACATCGCTCCCTTCAGATTAACCTATCTCTAATGGTCGACAGACTGCCACTGGAACTCGGTCTGTTTTCGGGCTGCCACTGCAGCTAACTGATCGACTCCAGCTGCCGTATACCATAAGGTCAACTGGATATGCGAAACAACTACGCGAGTTACTCCATCTTTTGGCGGGGGATTACAACTGGTACGGCTGACCTCTCACAAAATTTTAAAGTAATGGACTCATCCAGTGATTTTTGTTATATTTTTATTTTGGCCTGCCATAACACATTGCACCGGGTCCAGCCCTTCTGAGACCGCTCCTGCAGCTGTAATGAATTCTTAAAATTTGAATATCGGGGCTATAGTGGATTGTGACGTGGGCCAATTCAAACATATTATATTTGGCTATGTTGTCATATCTATAAAACCGGAAACTCTCGTTCTCATTTGTTATGATTAAAAGAAGGAAAGAAGTATGTCAAATTTTTTTACAAACGAACTAAGCTAGAATCTTGGCAATGATGTAGAAAGTAAAACGTTAATTATTAGTCAAAAAAAGCGCCACTTTCAAAATATATTAAGTAATTACTTTTTATTGATTTTTATCAATTAATGAATATTATAAGAATAATGAAAATCAACATAAGCAACTAGGTCCTTTAAGCTATTCATTCATTAATATAAAACCAATAAATTCGTTCCTACTGGATAAGTCAATTCTAAATCCAGTGCCGTGCGCGATTTAATTTAAATATTTTAATTCTCTCGGAAAAAGTAACATTGTTACACTATTAATAAACATTCCATTCATATGTGAAGTTACAGTTAGGGCTTCACACGAGAACGATAATTTTTTCGTCTCGTCTTGTCTCGTAAAACCGAGACGAAAGCGAGACGAGACCTTTTTCAAAATTATTTAGACGATACCGTGACCACAAACGGCGAGATCCGAGTGTCTCGTTTCTGATCTCGTTCGTATTTCTTCACAATTTTTGTCAGAATTTCCGAGAAAAATATACTTACAAGCAGTATAAACATTCAATTTTTTTTATGATAAAAAAAAGGTCTGCATAGGTTACGATACATTTACGAAATCAAAAAATCTGGTAACCATCTGTTACTTAAGTAAGCGATGAAACTATTAAAATGAAAAGTCATGATTCCGTAAAGGGCGTAGTGGTAATAAACTACCATAGTTTTATTGTATAATAATAATTTTTATTTATTTTTTGATAAGAAAATTCGAAACAATTAATGTTTATATAACGCATGTGGTTAGTTATTTTTGATTAAAAATTAACTAATAAATCTAAATAAGTTTAGTTCTTATTGTAAAAATTATGATACGAAACCCTTAAACCACCTTGAAAAGATCTTTATTTATCTACCTACTAGTACCTACAAATCCATAAACTTTAAAACATGTGCAAAACAAATGGACACATAAAAAAGATAATCTATTTTATTGCTTATCATGGTCATGATTTACTTTTATTTTATTTAGTAGAGCTTAATTTTTACTTGAGTTGGATCCGGATTTCAGATCTCAGTTTTCCGCTTTCCGGTGCATTCGGTCACGACAACTTTCAAGTACAAATTTTAAAGTTATTGAGTGTTATTAACAATTATTTTTTATTTTTTGACTATAAAAAAACATGTTACGATTTTTTTTTTGGTTCGAACTTTTTCTGTTTTTTTCCATAATGAAACCTGGTGCAGTTAAATCATATATATGGATTTATTAATTTCACTAAAATATAGATTGGATTATAACTTTCCTTTCTTGTTTATTTTTGAAAGCACATATTCCCTGCAATTTCTATTAATTCAATTTCCTGTTTATGCCCTTTAAATTAAACGACCTCATAACATTCTTTATTTTGTATGTTATTACGTACAATTTAAATTGCATTCCCATTTTACTACTTGGTTTATACTTTCGTGGTTTCAATTTGCATTTAATTATAATTTCATTATACCATCTTTTATTATAAATTTAAATAGTTTACCCTTACTTAAAACGTATATAAAAGAAGATTTGAATAGTTAAAAATATTTGATAAATAACTTTTAAAAAATGATAGATATTATAAATCCGGTTTTTTAGACTCAAATTTAAAATAAAAAATGAGGGGGCAATCCCACCCAACTTTCCGAACACTCATATTAAAGTAATGGTTTAATCGATTACTTTTGTAATAAAATTTTGAAAAAAATTATAATTATAAAATTAATTATTACAAATTTATAGATTTTTTTTTTAAATTTTAATATTAAAATTTAAGTAAAAAATAATAATTTAATAAAAATAAAAATTGCTTAAAAATTAAAATAAAAACTAGCAGCGAAACTATGCGGAACTCGAAAAAAAGTAACGACAAAATTTTATGTTCTACAATTTTGATTTTCTGTAATTTTTCATAAAAATCCTAATTTTGTCTCAAAATCTAAAAAAAGTCGCAAATGTCTATATAAATTTTTTCACGCCCTCTATATAAATTTTTTCACGCCCTCTAGCGGCGAAACAATGAGGAATTCAAAAAAACGGTAATGACAAAATGTGTAGAAAATTTTATGTTCTACAACTTTCATATCCTGTAATTTTTCATAAAAATGCATTATTTTGCCAATTAAAAAAAAAAATATGAAAAACAACTTTTTGATAAATATGGCAACAAAGGCAAAAGTTTTTGAAAATTTTAATCATCCATAATTAAACTATGACGTATAAAAATTATATGTGTAAAACTTTATTGCCATCTTGTTAAGTTATGACGTCATCACTTACAGCAACTGTCACTTCCGGTTATCCGATTAACACCAAAATCTATACAGGTCGTTTGAAAAATAAACAAAAGAAGGAATGCATTTTTTCATACACGGATTTAAAAAACCAAAAACCAGAACGCTTTTCTCTACTAAATTGAAGAAAAAAAACTAGCAAGAATGCAGTTTTTTCATAAGAATAAAGAAAACAAAAGCAAGAATGCCGTTTTTAAAACATGAATTTGAAAACAAATCATACTCGACTTTGAAAAAGAGTATAAAAACAGTAAGAACGCATTTTGTCATATACGAATATGAAACAAAATGTCAAAAACGCATTTTTTCACAACTCAATTTACAAAAAATAACGTTTTCACACTGAAGTTAAACAAATGGGGAAAAATGAGAAAAAGGGCAAAAGTAGGAAAAAACGTGAAAAAACAGGGAAAATACGAAAATTGAATAAAATGGAAAATGGGGAAACATATGGGGAAATAGTGAAAAAAAGGAAAATAGGAAAAAATAGAGAATAATAGGGACAAATACGGACAAATAGGAATAAACAGGAAAAAATAATTAAAAACCAGAAAAATATGAAGAAATAGGAAAAATAAAGAAAACAGGGAAAGTGAGAAAAATAGTTAAAAATAGGAAAAAATGGGGCAAAATATAGAAAAATAAATAATAAATTTTGAAAAAATATTGAAAAACAAAGAAAAGAGGAAAAAATAACGGAAAATAGGATAAACAAAAGAAAGTAGGTAAAATAGAAAAAATGGGGAAGAAAGGAGAAATATTGAAAAATTGAGCAAGATAGAGAAAATAGAGAAATTACAGAAAAATATAGAAAATCGACAAAATTAGGAAAACATATGGGAAAATAGTGATAATATGGAAATATAAGGGAAATTATAGAAAAATAAAGAAATATCGGGAAAAATAGGAAACGTAAGGGAAAATCGTGAAAAATAGGAGACCCTTGGGAAAAATTAGAAAATAATAGGGACAAATACGGAAAACAGGACAAAATACTGATCAACAAGAAGAATACGTAGAACTATGAAAAATAGGAGAATTAGGGAAAAGAAGTAGGGAAAAGTAGGGAAAACTGGGAAAAATAGAAAAAAATATAAAAAGAGAAAAAAACAGGAAAAATGGGAAAAAAAGTTAAAAATGGGGAGAAATGGTAAAAATTGAGAAAAATAAAGAAAAACAGGGTATTGATACGAAGTTAGCAAGACGATTAATTTTTAATAAAAAAAAAGAGCTGCAAAATTTATTTTTCCACAACGAATTAACGACAAAAAGAGGCAAAATTTCCAGCTGTTATTTTTTTGACATCGTCACTGTTTACGCAGTTGTCTTGCTTTGATATCAAGTTAGCAAGACGATAAATTATTAATAAAAAAAAAGCGGCAAAATTTATTTTTCCACAACTAATTAACGGCAAAAAGCGGATAATTTTCATGCTATTAGTTTTTACCTCTCGCCCTTCAGATAAGAGAGGTATAGGAATCATGCTAAAAATTGGGTAGTGAGTTTTCAATGAATAAACACGTTTTAGGGTCCCTAGAATACGATTTTAATATTTTCGCGATGATGTCTGTGTGTGTGTGTGTTAGTGTGTTAGTGTGTGTGTGTTAGTGTGTGTGTGTGTGTGTTAGTGTGTGTGTGTGTGTGTGTGTTTGGATGGATGTTGTAGTAACGATAACTCAAAAACTACTGAATAAAAAAATTTGAAATTTTGCATACAAGATTCTGATACCCTAGATTAGATCTGATTAGATTTTGGTGCCAATCGCACAACCGGAAGTGGCAGTTGCTATGGGTAATGACGCCATTATTATACAAAACGGCAATAAAGTATTACACATATATTTTGTATACCCTATAGTTTATTTTCATCTCATTAAGATTTTCGAAACTTTTGCCATTGTTGCCAGATTTACAAAAAAATAATTTTTTTTCATACTTTTTTGTGTCAACCTGTAAATTTTTGATTCAAAAATGGCGAGAGGTCATGTGCTGGCCACATCAGATTTTTTGATATTGTCATTATTTACGCAGTTGTCTTGCTAACTTTATAAAATATTAAGTTAGCAAAATGTTTAATTTTTAAAAAAAAGAGCTGCAAAATTTATTTTTCCACAAGTAATTAACGACAAAAAAGCGGCAACTTCTCCAGCTATTAGTTTTTTGATATCGTCACTGTTTACGCAGTTGTCTTGATAACTATATATTAAGTTAGCAAAATGTTTATTTAAAAAAAAAGAGTGGCAAAATGTATTTTTCTACAACTAATTAACGGCAAAAAAGCGGCAAATTCTCCATCTTTTAGTTTTTTGATATCGTCATTGTTTACGCATTGATATCAAGTTAGCAAGACGATTAATTTTTAATAAAAAAAAGAGCTGCAAAATTTATTTTTCCACAACTAATTAACGGCAAAAAAGCGGCAAATTCTCCAGCTTATAACATTTTTATTTTCTTTAAAAATATATATACAAAAATGGTTTATAATAATTCATAATTTAATTTAATTTAATTAATTGAAAAACATTTTATTCTCAACTTTAGATTTCATTCAAATATTAACCACGCCACTGGTAACAGTGTCATTCGTATCGTGCCTACAACGATGGGTAAGATTCTGGCCTTTGACTTGTCAGGAAAATAGCACCAAAGGATAGTTAATAATTAGTAACAAGTACAGGCATCATTATTTTTATCTTAAACCTTAACTGCCAGTGTTTATACAATATATTAGTAAATAAAATCTCGCTCCAATACCTATTGCACTTTTTCTGGAACGTTTTATTAACTCGTTTTCAAATTACCGCGTTTTCTTTTCCCCACCTGTCGTATTTCCGGTTCAGCGATTTCCTTCTTGTCCGTTGTGTTGATTTGAGGGAAGGGAGAAAAGAAAGAGAACTCGAAGTCGCCATTGTGCACGATTATTGTCATTTAATACTCCTACTGTGGCCTTTACGGCAAGTGATGTATTTACTATTATTAACACTACTCGTGTTGGGATGGTTGTGTCGTTTCTTTTTAAGGAAAGAACCCCTGGTTCAGGGTAAGTTGATTTTCACAGTTTTTCATATCCAAGCACGAGGTTGCTGACACCTATTTATCGTTTATAGGGTTCTTTCTCTTGCCTAATACTAAAGTCAGAGCACTAGTACAATCGACCCCAACTACTATTCAAGGCACCCTGTCTGGAAGGAATTCCAACCGCTACGCACTCGTTACGAGACGTCTGCAGTTCTCACTCGACTGGTGGTTTACCAGCTTCGATTCAAGGCTGCTAGGACTCATCGATCTATTATATGATAGCATTGGACGCTACAACCTGTTCCCCAAGAGTCTAGACGGCTCTGGAGATGACAGCTTTCTAAGAAAAACCGCTTGGCATTGCGTTTCTTTCCCAGGAATGTCTCTGCGTAACTTCTAGTGCCGGTAACTTTGAATTTGGTTGTCAAAGGTATTTACTTATATTTGTTATGAACTGATTTAACCTTTTCAATGCCAAATGCATTTATTTTCTTTTGTTAAAAATTGATTTAACGTTTCAATACCACAAGTATTTATTTTCTTTTGTTATTAAGGTTTCGATACCACGTAGGTAACTTTATCTTGTTATAATGAGTGTTATAAATAACGGAGTTTAGTCACTATAATTCTTATGATAAAAATTAAATTTAATATTTATATAGACATTGAAAATTTCAACAGTATTGACATTTATATGAATGTAAGAGTGCTTACACAGTGTAAACCCAGTATAGATCTATACCGCAGGTAAATCATATCATTGTTTAGTGCTATTTAAAGTAAGGTAATTACACTTATTTGAATAAGGTTCATTATCAACTTGTAACTATTTACTATGTATTAAGGTTTGACTTTTGGGATGGGTTTTCTTTACTTTCATTAAGCATTATAACTTTAAATATATTTGAGTGAAGTCTAAACGTAAATTTTTCTCTTGTATTATTCGATGACATGCATCAGGCATGAATACAAACATTTTAGTTTATGAATAAAAAACATTTTAGTTCTTGAATACATATGAAAGGGTTTATCTTGAGTTTTATTTCTACCTGTGTTCCCCAAATGTTAGGGTACAACTGATCCCTAACTTACTGATTTTTATTATTAATATTATTTAGTTTCTGAGTAGAACTTTAAAACTCAGTGGCGCTCAAGGCACGAGTCACCAAGGGTAATACCTTAACTGGTATTAAAATCTAACTAAATTAGCCAACCTCTTTGGGACTCTCCGTAGCAGCAGTGAGGCAAAGCAACACCCACTACCCCGTGCTCTTAGCAGGTACTAGCCGGATTAAACATCTGTATTTTAGATAGGGAGCTAAAATTACGTTATAAGCTATTAGTTTTTGATATCGTCACTGTTTACACAGTTGTCTTGGTAACTTTATATTAAGTTAGCAAAATGTTTAATTAAAAAAAAAGAGTGGCAAAATGTATTTTTCTACAACTAATTAACGGCAAAAAAGCGGCAAATTCTCCAGCTTTTAGTTTTTTGATATCGTCATTGTTTAGGACTAGCGTCTAGATCCCAATTGCAACTCGAGTGCCCACAGCTGTTGCCAGGTTTAAGTGTTTTATTGACTTTACTAATGTCTATTTTATTAAAAGAACAAAAGAAGTCTTAACTATCTAAATATAACCTGTGTATTAAAAAAAATTAACAAAAAAAATTCCCGCGGGATTCAAACCAGGAAGTGTTATATGTAAATCATACACTCTGGCACTGGACCACTTCGTATCACAATGATATATAACCAAACTTTTAAGTTAACGTACAAACCGATGGCAACAGCGGTGGACACTCGAGTTGCAATTGGGATCTAGACGCTTCTTTGTTTAGGCAGTTGTCTTGCTAACTTGATATCAAGTTAGTAAAAAGCAGCAAATTACTAATAAGATACCTCTGTAATTTTCCGAAGTTGTCTTGCTAAGTTGATAGACGAAAATTATTTTATGGAACTAGACTCTGGTTTTTTCTTCATTGGTGGACCACATTTGAGGTTATGAATAAACTTCTACAATTAATTACTAATTCATATAATAGACTGATGAATAGCTGTAATAATAATAATAATTGTTTTCTTTTTAATATATTTATGAACTTTTAATGAAGCCCACTGGAACTAAAAAGTATCGCAATCTAATTAATACAGCAACCAAAGCGTTAAAAAGACCACCTATAAATTCATAATTTTCGAGAAACTTCATTCCACTAAAACCTATTCAATCGGCTATAAAGAACCTAATTTTAAATCTGTATTACGTAACAAGCAAATGACTAACGACTCATAAACCTCTTGAGTTTATAATCTTTTTTTAGGATATTAAATAGAGAATTCCAGATATTCAGAACCCGTAAAATCTGCTCTCGCTTTCGAAAACTTATGATTAGGAATTCCTCTTGATTCTAAAATTAGATATTGAAATAAAGCATTCCATGGAGTTAGTGGTTTTGAAAAAATCGCCAGGTTTCAGTGTTCTATTTTTAAGTTCATGGTTTGTACTTTTACGTATATGGAAAAGGAAAATCTATAAATGTTTTGAATCACTTTTAGTATTAAGAAAAATTAAAAAAAAAATCTTGACATTGATAGTAATATGATGTTAATACTGGTAGAAATAATTAAATATTTAAAAAATCGGTTGTGTCGCCCTAAAACTTTCCCAACGAGTATCCACGAATACTTTTTTCAGATATTTAATGTTAAAGTTTTTTTATTTTTGATAGGTGTCAGTTGGAAAAATAATTTTGACTGTTCTGAATAGAATATTTCAAGGGCTTTCAAATGACATATTGCAAGTCAAATTCCGTGACATATTGCATCTGTCATTTTTTAATAGTGACTCTTCCGTTTGACGGATGTCATACAGAAACTAATGGGTTCTTCCGACCGGTAACCCAAACCCATATACCAAATTTTAGTTCAGTTGGATTAAAGCTGTGGCTTCAATCGTGGAAGAATACACACAGACAGACAGACAGACAGACAGACAGACAGACAGACAGACAGGCAGACAGACAGACAGACAGACAGACAGACAGACAGACAGACAGACAGACAGACAGACAGACAGACAGACAGACAGACAGACAGACAGACAGACAGACAGACAGACAGACAGACAGACAGACAGACAGACAGACAGACAGACAGACAGACAGACAGACAGACAGACAGACAGACAGACAGACAGACAGACAGACAGACAGACAGACAGACAGACAGACAGACAGACAGACAGACAGGCAGGCAGACAGACAGACAGACAGAGAGACAGACAGACAGACAGACAGACAGATAGACAGACAGATAGACAGACAGATAGACAGACAGATAGACAGACAGATAGACAGACAGACAGACAGACAGACAGGCAGACAGACAGACAGACAGACAGACAGACAGACAGACAGACAGACAGACAGACAGACAGACAGACAGACAGACAGACAGACAGACAGACAGACAGACAGACAGACAGACAGACAGACAGACAGACAGACAGACAGACAGACAGACAGACAGACAGACAGACAGACAGACAGACAGACAGACAGACAGACAGACAGACAGACAGACAGACAGACAGACAGACAGACAGACAGACAGACAGACAGACAGACAGACAGACAGACAGACAGACAGACAGACAGACAGACAGACAGACAGACAGACAGACAGACAGACAGACAGACAGACAGACTTCCATCTGGAAATGGTTCTAATCATCTCAGATGACCTCAAAATGGATATTTCATTCTTTATCTCGAAAATTTTTTTTAGCTCGTTCACAATATTTTCCCTCGGAGGTGACTCGGGAAAGTAATAGGGAAAATTATAAAAAAACATTAAATAATATAGAAAAATAAAGTAAAACATGGACAAAAGGTACAAATATAGAAAAATCGGGAAAATAGCAAAAAATAGGGAAAAATAGGAGAAAGTAGGGAAAATAGAAAAAAAACATAAAAATAGATAAATATAGAGGAAAATAGGAAAAATAAAGAAAAAAAATAGCGATTGTGAAAAATAGGGAAAAACAAAAAAAAAAGTAAGCAAAATAGGAAAAAACATGAGAAAAAATGAAAACAGAAAAAACAATGAAAAAAAAAGGAAAAGAACAATGAAAACCAGGATAAAATGAAAGAAATATAAAAAGTACGAAAATATGGAAAAATAGAGAGAAACAGCAAAAAGGGGAAAAACTTGGAAAAATGGAGAAATATTAGGGGAAATACGAAAAAAGGGATATTTGAAGACAATAGGGAAAAATAAGAAAAAATAGTGAAAAATGGAAAAAAATATTGAAAAATAATGATAAATAATACATATATTGCAAAAGAGTGAAAATAAGTAGAAACATGGAACAGTAGAGAAAAATAATGGAAAATAGGGAAAAATGTTAAAATTTGGGAAAAATAGGAAAAATTATGAAAAAATATGGTAAATCAGGGAAAATTGGTATAAATAGTAAAAACAGGAAAAATTTAGTATAAATAAGAACAAAATGGGAAAAAATAAGGAAAATAGAGAAAAAAGTGAAAACAGGAAAAATATAGAAAACATTAGAGATAAATGGGGAAAAACAGAACATTATAATGAAAAACAGGAAAAAATATGAAGAAATAGGAAAAATTGGGAAAACTGGAAAAGTCGGAAAAATTGGCTACAATAGAGAAACAGAGAAAAGTGGGAGAAATAGGAAAAAATAGGGAAAAGATAGGGCAAAATCGAGAAAATTAAGTACAAATAGGGACAAATAGTAAAAAATATGTAAAAATAGCTAAAAATAATGGAAAAAGGGAAACTGAAAATAATAGGAAAAATAGAAAAATTACGAAAAACGGAAAAATAGGGCAAAATAGGGAAAAATGGCAAAAATAGAAAAAATCAGTATAAGAAAATTGGGAACATGAAAAAATAGAGAAAAATAAAAGAAAATAGGAAAAATTGTAAAAATTTGGGAAAAATAGGAAAAAGTAAGAAAATAATAGAGATAAATGGGGAAAAATAGGAAAAATATGAAGAAATAGGAGAAATGTGAAGAAATAGGAAAAATTGGGTAAAATAGGAAAAAAGTAAGGGAAAAAAATAGGGAAAATTAGGGCAAAATCGAGAAAATTAACTACAAATAGATAGTAAAAAAAATAGAAATAATAGGTAAAAATAGCTGAAAGTAATGGAAAACTGATAATAATAGGGGAAAGAGGAAAATTACGAAAAACTGGCAAAAATAGGACAAAATAGGGAAAAAATGGCAAAAATTGGAAAAAATCGGAATAAGAAAATAGGGAAATTAGAGGGAGAAACATCTGGAAAAGTAGGGAAACACATGGGAAAATAGTGAAAAATAGGGGAACATAAGAAAAAATAGTCAAAATAGGCAATAATAGATATTTAATGTTAGTTTGACATTTTTTATTTTTGGCAGGTGACAGTTTGAAACATAATTTTGACTGTTCTGAATAGAGTTTTTCAAGGGCTTTCAAATGACATATTGCAAGTCAAATTCCGTGTCATATTACATCTGTCATTTTTTGATAGTGACACTTTCGTTTGACAGATGTCGTACAAAAACTTATGGGTTCTTCCGACGGCTATCCCAAACCCATATACCAAATTTCAGCTCAATCGGATTAATATTTTTTTAGATCTTTAATGCTAAAGTTTCAAATTTTGACATTTTTTAATTTTTGACAGGTGACAGTTGGAGAAATAATTTTGATTGTTCGAAATAGAGTTTTTCAAGGGCTTTCAAATGACATTTTGCATATTTAATTGCGTGACATATTGCATCTGTCATTTTTTGATAGTGACACTTCCGTTTGACAGATTTCGTATAAAAACTGTCAGACAGACAGACAGACAGACAGACAGATAGAGTTCCATCTGGAACTGTCTTAATCGTCTCAGACGACCCGAAAATGGATATTTCCATTTTTGTCTCGAAATCTTTTTTTATCTCGTTCACAATACTTTCCCTTCTCGGAGGTGGGTCGGGAAAGTAAAAAATCTTTGGTATATTTGGAATATATTGTCTAGAAATATTATAAAATGCCAAAATTAGGAATTGCATGTTATTTATTTGAAAAAAAAAAATGTTAAAAATGTCCCAAACCTTATTATGATTCTAGTTGGTAAAGTAAAAGATAAAAAGTGTGTTCTGCTATATTATTATTTAAGTAAAAAATTAATTTTATGTAATATTTAATTGTTCAAATTTTGCACCATTTCAAATAAAATGATATTTCCTAACATTTAGTGAACAAATATTGATTTTCTCTAAGTAAGTTAACAAAACCAACAAAATGTGTGAGGGCTAGAAATAAATCTGAGCAATCTTAATAATGTATGTCAGAGGGGCAACATAAAAGGATAATTATAATTTTTTCGATAGAGAATCCACCCCATCCATGAATTGGGGTGCACAAGGGAGACGCGCCGTCGCGACGCAAAGTATTGACCGATGACGTAAGAAGGCGTCGGCGTCCCTAACGCATGGACTTCTTTTCCGATCGGGTTGCATCCAGACAATTCCGACTTTTGACATTCCTAACAATTGTAAATTAGTCTGTGATTTCAAGAGCTAAGGATTTTTTCCGTAGTTTTGTTTTTTCGAGAATTTTATCTAGGTTTTAAGGATTAGTGTTTAGTTTGTTGGTGTGAGGTTGGTGTACCTGTTGACTTTTGATGGTGAGGACAAAATGGAGCGGTTTGTTATAACTGGGCGGTAGGATGCTGGGCGAGTTGGCTAGAATGTGTGGTTTTGTATAATGTCTTTGTGTTTAAAATTTCTACGAATGGTGAGTGCAAAAAATTATTTTATAATAAAAATCATAATACAAATAAATTATATTTTAATAGATATTAATAAATCGTACAAATTAGTTGCTTTATACAGGTCATACTATAAGTAAATGTATTGAAGAATTATTTAAATAATAAACACAGTATTAAAAATTGTAAATTATTATTAAAACTTTAGTAAATAATTTAAAAAAAAATATTTAAATAACAAGTTAATTTACTTTGAAAGAATTCTTTTAATTTAATAAAAAAAAATTTCCACTGATACTATGATACCAAATACTATGTTTCCAAATTCACTTCTCATATTATACAAACTTACTTTCAGGAATTACTTTGTTTTGACCCCTACTGACTTAGATAAAAAGGAAATTATTTTTTTTTATTTCAAATTGGATATTATTTTAATATACATTAAACTTTAAACTTATGTTTAAAATAATAATACAGTAATTTGCTAATTTTGATCACCAAGTATACATTTTTTTACGGGCCGCCAATAGTACTTGAAAAGTAAATATACCTACAAGCCATTTTGTCTGATTTAATGTCGTTTTGTCTTAGCCACTTAAAGTCGAAACAAAGTGATATTAAAGAGTCTATGACATTAAAACTGTTCTGTACATTAGTTTTCAGAAATTTTATATTTAGAAACAATTTAAAAATACATAAAACAGGTTGTTCCATTTTAAAAATATATACATTTATGAAGATCCATCTTATTGTATAATTCAACATAATTACATCGGCCCGCACCAGTCTAGGGTTTCCGATCTTTGTCAAAAAGATCGATTTTTGATCAATTAATAATAATAATAATAATATTAATAATAATAAACGACTTTATTATTCTCTTGCATACAACAGGTATTTTATAATATATATTGTAATGAATTTTTTTCGTATCTCAAATTTTTGGGGTGAGTTCCATATAAAAAAAAAATAAACATTACAAAAAAAAATATAGAAAAAAAATTCCAGTCACATATACAGGGTGTTTTTTAGAAAGTTTCCACCCCAGATTTAGGCTTACCCAATAATTTTTGGCAAAAATGGCGAGACACGTCGATTTTTGATTTCAGGGGGACAAAATTTTTGACAACAAACATCACTCTTACGTCAACCCCCTTCACTCTTCGACCCTCAACTTTAAAATTTAAATAGGGAACATACCATGTGTGGCACATCAGAGGAAAGGTAATTCAATGCAGAATTCAAATCATACCCTTTGTCCACTGCTAGGACAAAAAAACATTACATAATTTGTATCAATAATGTTATCAGTTTATTGTTAGGTATTTAAAAGAAGGTAAAAATAAAAAAAATTACAGCAATTGCTCAAAATGTTGTCCATCGTGTGCTAAACAAAAGTCAAGTCTGTCTGTATTTCTGTTCAGGGGGGTAGTAAAAAAATTAAACTTAGTGATTTGAATTCTGCATTGAATTACCTTTTCCCTGATATGCCACACATGGTATGTTCCCTATTTAAATTTTAAAGTTGAGGGGCGAGGGGTGAAGGGGGTTGACGTTAGAGCGTTGTTTGTTATCAAAAATTTTGTCCCCCTCAAATCGAAAATCGACGTGTCTCGCCATTTTTGCCAAAAATTATTGGGTAAGCCTAAATCTGGGATGGAAACTTTTTAAAAATACTCCTCCTTACGTTCTTTTACTATTGGTCCTTTTCTTCTAGTCGCTTTCCTATTTATTTTTCCCCAATACATTAATTCTCTTTACTCAAACTATACTTTTTCATAAAAAATTTCTGACAATTTTTTTTTAAAATGATCAAAAATTGACTTGTTTATTATTTTTTTATTCAACTGTCCTCTCCCATAATTAAATTTTTTTGTTACTTGATTAATGAATAAAATTTTTTTTAATCACTTTTGACAAACTTGCCATTTGCTTTTTAATTATACAGCAAAAATTTACTTTAATATTCTTTCCAAAATTTACCTTTCTCTATACAAATAATAATCATTCATATTCTAATAATGATATGATAATACAAATAAGATATTTTTTTTTACTTCATAATTGTTGATTTTAAATATTTTATACACCAATTATTCTCACTAAATGCTTTAAAATTAAACTTCTAACGATAAACTCTGTTTATAAAATTCAAAAATCACAAAATGTTTATGTTATTCAAACCTCTTAACAAATAAATAATAATTAACTTATAAAAAATAACTCATACAGAGTATTTCATTACAATATCTATAATTTTATAAGTAAGAACAAGCGAGTAAAAGGCGAAGTTCAGTTTATATGGCTTCACACCATAAAACTGTTCTTCCACTTAACCTAAAGAAAATACCTTAATCTATTCTTTATATAGGTAGAATAAACAAATGAGATAGGAAACCTTAACAGATATTCATTCTATTTTACTGCTTATTAAAAAGATGTTTTTTTAAACGTGTCTTGAAATTCGGTATTGTGCAGCTCTTAATTGATTTGGGAATACTATTATACAGAGAGTATATTTGGTAGCTAAAACTGCGTCTAAAAATTTCAAGTTTAAATCGGGGTGGGGATAAAGTGCCTTTATTTCTGACATTTAGGTTATGAACACCTGTTCGAAAATTAATTTTACGATGCAAATAAGATGGTATTTTGTTTATTATTATTTTATGATAAAGACTAGAAGAGTGCAAATCTCTTCTATTATACATACTGAACCAGTCAGCATCTTTAAGTTTATGAGAAATACGTTCTCTTCTACGGATTCCAAAGATTAGACGGAGGCAACAGTTTTGTACCTTCTGGATCTTTGTTGCATACTGGCTCGTTAAGCATGGACCATAGAGAGAGTCAGAATAGTTAAACACTGATAAAACCAAAGTTTCACATAGTGTTTGTTTTAATTTACATGTCATAAGATGTCTACACCCATAAATTATTTTAAGAGCCATATATGCTCGTTTAAGTAAATTATTGATATGAGTTTGGAACCTTAGATCGGAGTCCAATATAATACCAAGACTTTTAGACTCATCTAAAATCTGAAGAGGTTCATTATTAATCATTATATTGACACTATCTGAAATTGCGTGGCATTTATTTTTCGTACCAAATATGATTAAGTTTGACTTATTGCAGTTAATGTTCAAGCAGTGATCAGTTGCACTTTTAATAAAAACTTGTAAATCTGAATTTATATTGACACAAGCGTT
The DNA here is from genome assembly GCA_963243735.1 of Neocrepidodera transversa. NCBI lineage: Eukaryota > Metazoa > Arthropoda > Insecta > Coleoptera > Chrysomelidae > Neocrepidodera > Neocrepidodera transversa. Next base: position 22,090,455 of record OY725347.1, on the reverse strand, counting down.
ATCTACCAAATTTAGATTAAAACTGTAGTAAAGTTGGGTATCATCTGCATATATATGTATATTACAGGACGGGAGATCCTTTTCAAGTCTTGATGTATAAATAGCCAACAACAAGGGACCCAGAGTAGAATCTTGTGGAACTCCACAATAAAGTGGCATGTATTGTGAAGACAAATCATTAATAACCACGTTTTGTCGACGACCTGTTAGGTAAGACATGAAAAAACTAATAGCATTTTCTGAGAGATCAATGTAATATAAAATTGCCAACATTAAGTTATGGTTAAGAGTATCAAAAGCCCTGCTAAAGTCTAACATCACTAAAATTGTACACATTCCTTTATCAGTAGAGTCAATAATATCATCTGTTATGTTTAGGAGAGCAGTTGTACAGCTGTACCCCTTACGAAATCCAGATTGAGTTACTGGCAGTAGTAAATGAGTTTCTACATATATTTTTAATTGTAGCTCTATTGCTCTCTCCAATATCTTAGACAAAGTTGGAAGCAAACTTATTGGGCGGAGGTCAGTATAATGTTGTGGATTTGTTTTTTTAGGTAACACCTTCACAACTGCCATTTTCCACACTTCTGGGAATACATTATTGGTCAAACAAAAGTTGATTATGAGGGTTACATACATTATAATATGCGGACAACATAATTTTATAAGTTTTACACAAAGACAATCATAACCTGCTGCATTAGTTTTGATATCAGAAATTGTTTGAAACAGAAAAAGATCATTAACTTCACGGAACTCAAAATTAAGATCTACCGGGTGTCCCACTTATCTTTTCGGGGTTTTGATCGCTTATTACTCAAATAGTTTTAGGAATAAAAACATGCGGTTTTCGCCAGTTTTATTGAAATCTATAGATGTTTTTTTCTCAATAATGGGATATTTTATCGTAATGCCGGTTTGATCGGAAATTAACACGGTGATTTTTAGGGATAGGGCAACTTTATTATTTTAACTAGAACACCCTGTATATTTTTAGTCTAACACAAAGCTCAATATTTAAGCTTTCTAAACATATATAGTTTGTGCTACTTTTTTCGTAAATTATGGCTTAAAATTTAAGTTAAACAACTTTAAGCATTTTGTAAGGTAATTTATTATAAATGACAATAAAATTATCTTTTACCTTTTTTTTTCGTTTCACAAATTTCACAAATTTACAGATATTTAGATTTTTGCAATTTTTTTTAGAATTCTGGTTTTTTTTTGCAATTTTTTGACCATTTCTTTTTTTTGCGATGTTTTTCGATGTTTTTACTGACTTTATTTCGTTTTTTTTCCGATTTTTAGCCTTTTTCGAGTTTTTCGTATTTTTTCACATATTTTCTATTTTTCTCTGTTTTTTCCTTTTTTTCTGATTTTCCTTATTTCTTCTGTTTTTGTTTTTTTTCTGTTCTTTTTGATTTTTTAAAATTTTTTTCCCATTTTTCTGTTTGTTTATTGTTTTTTTTCTAGTTTTTTCTATTTTTGCCAAAAAAAATTTCGAGATAAAAACGGAAATATCCATTTTCAGATCCCCTGAGACGATTAAGACCATTTCCAGGTGGAAGTCTGTCTGTCTCCTGTCTGTGTGTATTCTTCCACGATAGAAGCCACAGACTTAATCCGATTAAGCTGAAATTTGGTATATGGGTTTCGTTTATCAATCAAAAGAACCCATTAGTTTTTGTACGACATCTGTAAAACGGAAGTATGACTGTCAAAAAGTGACAGAAGCAATATGTCATGAAATTTAACTTGCAATATGTCATTTGAAAGCTCTTGAAAAGCTCTATTCAGAACAGTCAAAATTATTTCTTCAACTGTCACCTGTCAAAAATTTCAAAATTTCAAAATTTGAAACTTTAACATTCGTCTGTGAATATTGGTTGGGAATGTTTTAGGGCGATTTTTTTATATGTGTATGACTGACTCTATAATTTATTATATATAATAACTATGTACATGGCTCTGCTATGAAATTATATTATTATCGTATATCGTACGCTTTTATTCAATTCATCCTAGTATTACTTCATTATTTCATCGGTGAATTGTCGATGCGATGAATTGCTGGTGCGGTGAATTGCTATTCGGTGAATTGCTAAGCGGTGAATGGTACGGTTACCATTCACAATAAGTTGTTTTGTGTTTTAATTTTTGTTATTATTGCTTTTAATTTTCTTATATTATAATTAAATTTTCATGTTTATAATCTCTTTCTCATAAAGTTCTTTGTTCCTTTAACAAGTTTTGTTAATCCATTTTTAATACAGTTTATGATAAGTATTATACGGTTATAACTATACATTTATTATTAACCTTTTTGGTAAATCATTAATTATTCTTTTTATTCGTGTATCAAACTTTTGTTACACAAAATCCAATTATTTACACTTAATTAACTAATCGAAGTCTAATTATCCCTTGTTTGCGTGTGAAATATCATCCCAATACCAATATATAAACATTAGAAGTAATCTGTTACTTCATGCTAGTGGGCACCCCTTTTTTGTTTTATTTTTAGGGGACTCCTTCAAAACAGTTTTATAAATGAACCTTCGGCACACAATTTGACAAACACTATTTAACTTTTGAAACGAAAAAGTGTAACATGTTACATTAAGCAATTAGTAAATGAATAGTTTCTGGGAGATTTTCATGACAGATGTTGTTAAGAGGTGAAAAATTAATCATTTTTAATGGAAATTTTTCATTTGTAAGCAGTAGCGTGATTTTCTGTTCTATTTTTAAATCCTATTTACCGAAAATTTTCACATTTTTTACAAAACACTTTATTGATTTAATTCAATTATAAATTAAGGTTAAACTTATGAGAAATATTACAATTTAAAATTTATTTTTATAAACATATATTCGAATTTGTTACCTGTTGAAGGGAAAGTATTGTAAACGAGCTAAAAAAAAAATTTGAGATAAAGATGGAAATATCCATTTTGAGATCACTTGAGATGATTAATTAAGACCATTTCCAGATGGAAGTTTGTCTGTCCGTCTCTCTGTCTGTCTGTCTGTGTGTATTCTTTCACGATAGAGGCCAGACGTTTAATCCGATTGAGCTGAAGTTTGGTACATGTGTTTGGGTTATCCGTCGGAGGAACCCATTAGTTTTTGTACGACATCTGTCAAACGGAAGTGTCACTATCAAAAAATGACAAATGCAATATGTCACGGAATTTGACTTGCAATATGTCATTTTAAACCCCTTGAAAAACTCTATACAGAACAGTCAAAATTATTTCTTTAACTATCACCTGTCAAATTTTCGAAAAATTCCATTTGCATTTCAAAATTCATTATTTAAGTTTTAAAAATTTGTATTTATCTACATAATCCTATACGCATATTCTACATAGTACACTTATATATCTGAACACACAGCATTAAATAACTTTTTATAATATATAACAGAATTTATAACAAAAAGTTATTGTCCAATAGGCATATCTTCTAAAGCTAAAGAAAATCCGTGAAACGTCGTGTCCCGCACGAGCTCAATCACCTCCTACAATCGTGTTTTTCCCTTCGTCTACAATACGTTTCAAGTAAACCAGCCTTTGTTCTATCGCTCCAGAAGCAGCGACATCTGGAATTCCCGTGTTATTTTACACAAAGCTTTTTATCTTGCACCAAATGGTCTCGATCGGGTTTAACATTGGAGAATAAGGTGCCAATTTCAAAAGTGTTACTGCAGTAACATTTTATGCTGTTTCTAATCTGGAATGGCATGGAATATTATCGCACACTATCACCAAATCAATAAGTTGATTTCCTCCGTTTTCCTATTTTTGCAAAAGTTCTAAAATCCATTAATTAGCAGCAGCTGCATTAAAAGATCCGCGGCTTTGGTCCATTGCAACGATGCCTGCTGCCGAGATACCTCCAATTAAATGAATATTTGGCCCCTTACGGCTGGTAGCAATTGTACGGCTCTATTACCAACTCTATGTAGACCGACAAAGTAGATTGAAGTTTGTCTTATCGATCTATTTGTTTACCCAGTTGGATGTAATTATTAAGACTACGAACATAATTTGCCCTCAACATTTTATTCTCGTAGCTGTTCATTGTTACAGGCTGTCTATGTACTTGCTTTAATGTAAATTGACTGCCTTCTAGGTAGTTACCTACAGTGAAAAGGCTGATTGTCACAAGGAACTCTTTTAACACTTTTTATTTTAGCCTTTTTAATGTTTGCAAACAATCTTCGACCCATTCAATTATTATATATACCTGATGTTTAGTTAGAATTCTTGGTTTCTTACCTCCTTTTTTGAGCATTCTGTGTGAAAATTTATATTTAACGTAGATGCCAATTTAATCCAATCTTCACCTTTATTAGCACATGTGACAATTCTATGTGGTACAGTAGGATATTTATAAACCACGTGTGTAATTTATTTAAAAAACAAATTGTGAAATACATTTGATATATTTTGAAATATAAATTATTATTTTGAAAATTGAAATGGTAATTAATAAAATTAATTTGATTAATTCAAAATACGTTTAATAATTTTGGAAATTAAAATGACCAATTTGAAATACAATTGATACTTTTTAAATATAAATGATAAATTATGAAATTCAAGTAACAATTTGAAAATTGAAATGATGCTTTTTAAAATTGAAATGATTATTTGGAAATACAATTGACACAATTTTAACTACAATTGGAAAATGTGTAGTGCGCCATATGTTATCATGGGTCTCACAACGGCGGTGTAGAACCAGTATACGACTGACGGTCTTAGTCCCCGTCTTTTCCCAACCGTTCTCTTAAGTGACATTAGTGTCATTTTACTTTTGGAAATTATGTTTTGTATTTGTTGGTTCCAGGTTAGCCTCGTATCCAGGATAAAGCCCAGATATTTAGCCTTCTTGCTGAAAGTCAAAGTTTGTTAGAAAATTCTGTAACATTCTGCTTTAAGGTCCTCCAGATCTTTTCCCAGTATAAAGTATGAGTGCTTTTCAGTGCATTCTTAAATAGTCCTAGGGAATGCGCCCCTGATTACTACGTTTATGTCATCGGCGTAGCCCTGGGCGAAGGAGCCTAGTTCGTTGACTTTCCTTAAGAGTTCGTCTACGACTAGGTTCAACCGAAGAGGTGAGATGATCCCTTCCTTTGGACAGCCTTTTGCTGGAGTCACTTTTAACCGTTCTCCAGTAGTCGAGTTTATGTTCCTAAGGTTTAGCATGGATGTGATCCATCTGCAGATGGTGTCATTTATCGCATGCTACCTGGCTGCTCCGACTATAGAGTTTTAAAGAAGGTGTGATTAGGAGATCCTTCTATATCAATGAAAGCCACGAGAGCTAATTCCTCTTTGTTCTACTTTTGACACCAGTTGGTGTCGAGCTTATTCACAGGATTTTCCAGGTTGGTAAGCATGCTGGTTTCGGTGGAGTGGCCTCTCTTTTAGGGAGGTTTCCCTGATGTACTTTTCAACTAGTTTTTCTGTCACATTTATCATAAATGATGAAAGACTAATCGGTCTGTATGACCTGAGATGGATCTCTTCCAGGCTTGGATATAAAGACCGCTTTCACTTCTCTCTAGGATTCCGGGATATAGACCATTTCCAAACTGGCTCTGCACAGTGCCGGTACCATGCCGTCTGGTTCTGGTGATTTGTAACTGTCAAACGAGTTAACAGCACATTTTATTCCACCATGAGTTACCACTTTTTTAATAAGGTCCCAGTCTTCCTTTTTTTCCTTCGTTATGGAATGCAATCAGGTTTGATGGTTGGTTAGTGCATTCAAGAGTAACTACTGTGGATTACGGAAAATGGGTTTCAAGAAGTATACCCAAGGTTTCTTCCCCATTTTCCGTAAAGTTACCGTCGGGTTTTACGATGGTTCCCGTCGGTTTAACCGGAATTTTTGGTTAGAATTTTTCGAATTCTTTCTCTTTCAGAAGAGTTTTCAATTTCGCTACAAAACTTTCTCCAAGATTCTATCTTTGATTTCTGAATTTCTCTGTTGTATTCGGTCAGGGTTTGCTGGTATTCTTCCCAATTCCCGGTTTTCTTATATATCTTAATATCAAAAGTGAAGTTTTTGGCATTATATCTTCAATATTAGATAATATAAAATGATACTTTATGTTGTTGTTAAAAAAAAGTAATTAATGTGATTAAGCTTAAATTATATTATGGGTTCGTTCCACGAAAAGAATTTGAAATATATCAGAAGTAAAATATTAAATGAAAAAAATTTTTTGGACGCCAATCAGTTGATTTTTTGATGTGATTAGAAACAATTGACAAAAAAAACTACGATATATTTCAAAATCCGTTCTTTCTTTTTTTTGGTTAAGGAAATTAATCTCAAATGAAACCAGAAAAAATCTGATGTGGCCAGCACATGACCTCTCGCCATTTTTGAATCAAAAATTTACAGGTTGACAAAAAGAAAGTATGAAAAAAAATTATATTTTTGTAAATCTGGCAACAATGGCAAAAGTTTCGAAAATTTTAATGAGATGAAAATAAACTATAGGGTATACAAAATAGATGTGTAAAACTTTATTGCCGTTTTGTATAATAATGGCGTCATAACCCATAGCAACTGCCACTTCCGGTTGTGCGATTGGCACCAAAATCTGATCAGATCTAATCTAGGGTATCAGAATCCTGTATGCAAAATTTCAAATTTTTTCATTCAGTAGTTTTTGAGTTATCGTTACTACAATATCCATCCAAACACACACACTAACACACACACACACACACACACACACACACACACACACACACACACACACTAACACACACACACACACACACTAACACACACACACACACAGACATCATCGCGAAAATATTAAAATCGTATTCTAGGGACCTTAAAACGTGTTTATCCATTGAAAACTCACTACCCAATTTTTAGCATGATTCCTATACCTCTCTTATCTGAAGGGCGAGAGGTAAAAACAAGCCCTATATAATGAAGGAGAGAAAAAAAGAAATCTTCAGTAAGCAATACAGGCGATATAAAGTTAATTGATTGTCTTAAGTAGATAAAGAAAAAGAACGTTATTAACATGGGAAGGGCATTTTATAGGAATACCAAGAGAAGAGAGGGACATGACGCGAGGAAAATAGAAAGGGGACATCAAGCGAGTACGAAACTATAAAATATACTGAGTAGAGGAATAATGAAAATACAGGGTGGCACAAAAAACATAACAAATAACCAAATGAACATTTTATAAAGTCAATATTAAGTTCTTGAATAAACATTATATCAAAATTACAAAAAAAAACAGACTTAAATAAGTTTATAACTAATACATTCCAAATATACTTCGTCCTTTTCTTTATTTTATTCATATCCATTTACATTTTTCTTATATTTTCCTGCTTATAATTTTCTTTTCTAATAGTGGGTAATCAAAAATAATACATTACTTTTAATCTCACAATAAAATTTGGCAGCATTTATTGATCTAACAGGTACAGATCGATCGAATTTTGTCAGATTATTGTATTCACAAATACGAATAAAGGCGACTGAAACTTAAAACAAGGCTGTGTCAGGCACTGACAGGGCAGTAAAAATTTATTGTTAACTACTATGCTGTATCGATTGAAATAGATAAACGACCCTTAATATTTGGGACCGAGAACGGGAAACATGATATTTATAGAATGTTTTTCTGTAAAAACATACTAAATAAATAAAGATAAAAATAGAAAAAATCAATATGTTCAACAGTTTTTCATTTAAATAATTACTTTAAAAATATAGTCCTCAAAAACAATTTTTGTTCGAGGCATCCGTGATCAAACTATAAAACTTTTAAAAATGAATCTACCGTCACTTAAAAGATAATTCAAAATAATATAACTGTTATTTTTTTTTAATTTAAAATAAATAATTGTAAATTTGACGACAGGGAGAGACCAAGAAGGCGAAAAACGAAAAATCTTCATTATTTGTCTCTCCCTACTCTCACGCCAACAATTTTTTATCTAAAATTATGAAAAAATTTAACATATAATTATTTTTTACATGATGAGTAACAAAAGTTACGTGATGGTGCGTACACACTTAGTGATGAAAGAAAAGCCAAATTGTGTATATCAAGTGTGCAAAACTAGTTTATTTAAGAAATATATATATATTTCCTACGTCATAAGGAGTCAAGCGCTTTCGGCATTCAATGCCATCATCAGGACAACTAAAATAATTATTAAGAACATAAGTAAAATGCATATAAAGAAACTTATGATACTTACAATTAGATAAATACTTGAGATACAAGGTAAATTATTAAAAAACACAAAAAAATCATTGAAACAGAACGAGAAGTAAACAGTTCATTAAAGCGAAGGTAGACAAAAGGGAACTCCAGTCATTTTTGAGATAAATTTGAGGCCCAGGCCTAAAAGTTGTCTTTATTAAAGACAACAGGTGCTTTAATAGCATTGAAGATTATTGAAGTAAATTATTCAAAAGTTGAGTTGTGACCATGCGGTTTTACAAGATAATAATGACATTTGACAGAAGAGGTTAAATTATTTAGAAAAATATGAGAAATGAGGACGAGGCAGGAAAAGTAAAAAGAAGAAATGACAAAAGAGAAGAGGAAAAGAAGAATATGGTGCGAGGTGACTAAGAATACGGGATCGTGAAAATAGAAAAGGATGAGGAGTGACTACTTACCAAACACTCATAAGCTCTTAAACAAAGGATTACATTTATTAATATTTAGATGAATTTGGGTGTTGACGCAGGAAGAAGAAGGTTTATTTAGTTCTCGAAGAATTTCGAGATCTTCGAGGAGATCGAGTTTAAAATTGCAATTAAAAATATTGTGTAAAATTTTAACATTTTCAGAAGGATTAAAGTTGTGATCATTAAAATTTATATGATGTCCAAAAGGTACCCTTACTGACATTGATAATTTTCTCCTTTTCTTGAACAATCTTCACCCGAACATTTCTTTCACAGTAGAAATTGAACAGAATTCCTCCATTAATTTTCTTGATTTATCCATTACTGTTTCTAATAACCTTCTTTCTTTCGACATTTATAGAAAACCCACTCAAACTGATCATCTTATTAATTTCCATTCTAATCATTCCTTTCAGCATAAAATGTCCGCTATCTACTGTTATGTTCACAGATTACTAAATGTTCCTTTATCCCCTCCTAACTTTTCAAAAGAAGTTAATTTGTTAAAACAGTTGGCTGTTAATAACAATTTTCACCCTAAAATTATTGATAATGTTATTCATAAAATAAAACTCAAACGTAACATACAACAAGCTTATAATGTTAATTCCACCCTTTCAACCGATTTAAAATATTTTTCTTTACCCTTTTTAGGTAAAATTTCCTTAGACATTTCTAAAGTTTTCCGTAATTCAGACAACATCAGAATCTCTTTTCGTAATAATCTCTCTATCAAATCTCTACTCTGTCACACTAAAGACCCCCTTCCTATTCTCGATAAAAGTGGAATTTACAAACTTTCTTGTGCTGACTGTAACTCTACCTACATTGGAAAAACTGTCCGTAAACTTGACATTCGTGTCAAAGAGCACATCAGATATCCTGATAAGTCCACCTTTGGACATCATATAAATTTTAATGATCACTTTAATCCTTCTGAAAATGTTAAAATTTTACACAATATTTTTACTTGCAATTTTAAACTCGATCTCCTCGAAGATCTCGAAATTCTTCGAGAACTAAATAAACCTTCTTCTTCCTGCGTCAACACCCAAATTCATCTAAATATTAATAAATGTAATCCTTTGTTTAAGAGCTTATGAGTGTTTGGTAAGTAGTCACTCCTCATCCTTTTCTATTTTCACGATCCCGTATTCTTAGTCACCTCGCACCATATTCTTCTTTTCCTCTTCTCTTTTGTCATTTCTTCTTTTTACTTTTCCTGCCTCGTCCTCATTTCTCATATTTTTCTAAATAATTTAACCTCTTCTGTCAAATGTCATTATTATCTTGTAAAACCGCATGGTCACAACTCAACTTTTGAATAATTTACTTCAATAATCTTCAATGCTATTAAAGCACCTGTTGTCTTTAATAAAGACAACTTTTAGGCCTGGGCCTCAAATTTATCTCAAAAATGACTGGAGTTCCCTTTTGTCTACCTTCGCTTTAATGAACTGTTTACTTCTCGTTCTGTTTCAATGATTTTTTTGTGTTTTTTAATAATTTACCTTGTATCTCAAGTATTTATCTAATTGTAAGTATCATAAGTTTCTTTATATGCATTTTACTTATGTTCTTAATAATTATTTTAGTTGTCCTGATGATGGCATTGAATGCCGAAAGCGCTTGACTCCTTATGACGTAGGAAATATATATATATTTCTTAAATAAACTAGTTTTGCACACTTGATATACACAATTTGGCTTTTCTTTCAATTATTTTTTATGTCTTGTTAGTCACGTTGAGCTCGTTTTGATAAATTTTATAGTTTTCTTGTTATATGATTTGAAAGAATTTTAAAAAGCTTTTTTATTCAAACATAGCTCTTTATAATGAAATAAACCGGTAAAAATATTTGTATTAAAGTTTAGAAAAAGTATTTTTATGAAGGTCAAAAATAAAGTACGGGGTTAGTTTCTAAAAATAGTACCCAATTTCAATATTTTTTAGAGTAGTAAGTGAACAACTAATTAAATATACTATAAGTGTAATTTTTTTTATACGGTTTATAAGAATTTTAGAAACCTTATTTAATCAAATATAGCTCTTATAATGAAATAAACCGGTAAAAAAATATATTTTTATTAAAGTTTAAAAACGGTATTATCTGGATTAAAAACAAAGCTCGGAGTTAATCTCTAAAAATAGTCCGGAATTATAATTTTTTTAGACTAGTAAATGAGCAAATGAATCCAAAAATCTTTTCGCAAATAACCAGCAAACTATAAAATTTATAAAAGTCAATGTAACGTCATTTAAAAGTTAATTAAAAGTACCATAAGTCCGATTTTTGTCAAAATTTAAAAAAAAATAATTGTAAATTTGTTGGAAGGTAGAGACCAAAATGGCGATAAACGAAAAATCTGCATTATGTCCCTCCCTACTCTCACGCTCATAATTTTTTATCTAAAATTATAAAAAAATTCACTCATTTTTCTTCCAATATTCTAAATTAATTCTAGAAAAATTTGGCAATATTTTTTTAATTTATTTTTACAGTAATTAAGTAACAACAATCAAATTATGATCCTTGTATTCACTTCTGAGATTCATGTCTAGAATTGTACAAACTTATTATTTATATTTCTACGTAAAATAACATTAAAAAAACTTACCAAAGACTGCATTATTCATCATCTCAAATAAATTCTTTACCTTCTTTCTCATTATTTCAATTTAATTAGGCGAGGTATTTTGGTGAGCACCAATCCATGTGCTATCGCTTGCTTGAGGAATCTATAATGATTAATATATTTGTGTTTTGAATGTAGAGTAAGCCTCCTTAACATTTTTCGGAGGTTTGCCTGTCTCAGGGTTAATATGCTGAGGACAGAATGGAAAATCTGATCATGGAGATATTGGGGATAATCTAGATCTACTTTGAAGCTTCATTAACATCATCAGCAATAGTGGTTACATCGATGTTTGCATGAACCAATTGAAAACCTCTATACGGTACATACTGGGTCATCTCCCAATCGTACTGGTTGTTAATATCGTTGTAGTTGAAGCAAATCTCAGGTTTATAGAGATTATAGTTGTTAATACACTTATTGTTGGCTTTAGCGCAAACTTAGCTAATTCCTACCTTGTTCAATAAAGATGAACATGTCAGGATCCGTCAGACCCTCCAATTTCTATTTAATGTATTTTAGCATTACATCGCATGTAGAACCAAGCAAAGTAAGGTAGTAGGCAGGGTCGAGGTCATACGTTTTATGGCAGCTAACACGAAATTGCTTAAAAACGTCAGCCAAAAGTAGAATATTTATTTTCATATAGAGGTCAACATATTGGCCTAAGTCTTGACAATTAAACTTATTCCATATGAGTTGAGCTCTTAGATACAGTTTCCGATGGCAGGGTTTATCATTCAATTTATTGTAGAATGCTTTAATAGTGGGCAGATGATCTTTCTCCAATTGTTTAAAAGAATCAATAAAAGCATATGGCATCATGCCATTCCAATTGATCTTCAGTGATATTTTCAAACTGGGATTTCAAATTGGAATATTCTTCTAGATATGAAGGCAATTTCTGCAATAAATCTAAACGAGTCTGTACATCGCAATTTAATTGAAGTTTCATCGACACGTTTAGTGAAAGAGATGTACTTTTCTCTAATTATAGGCAGCAAGTTCCCTCATTTGTGTAGCAATATCTGTTTTGATGAAATGTGCATCCTATCCACTCAAATTGTAAAAGACAACAGGTATCGTTGTAGTTAACATTATATGCATCGTGGGCTGCACCTCTATAATTATTTTCAGAAATCAAGTGTTTGCGGCCTCTAACTTTTTTCTCATCCGATTCAAACAATTTGGTACATTGTAACAAAGTTACTTTCCGTAATAATTAAATTATATAAATAAAATCGCGCCCAGCACTAGAGTAGAATTAACTTAAAATTATGGAAATGTGAGATGCTACAAGTATAAAGCCAGTCGTACCAGTTGTAAATCCCTAACGAAAGATGGAGTCACTTGCGAATTTGTTTCGCATACCCAGCGGACCTTACGGTATACGGCAGTCAGAGACGATCAAGTTAACTGCAGTAGCAGCCACAGTCCGTTCACTTCAGTGACATTTAGAGATAGATCAAGCGGAAGCCAAGACCAATTTGACCGAAACCCGGAGCCGTCAGTCCGACCACACCACGACCACACCAGCCAAGCCAGTGCCTGCCTGTATCGTCCTTTACACTCCTTTCTTCCGGATTATGGGTAAAGTTGAATAAAGGATTTTTATTTACTTGATTTCTTTTCTTTTTTTTTTTTGGTTGTGAGATATAACATCCCAGCAGCATAAATACCCAGGTAACTCAATACCGCTCTTCTGGTCGCTAAGGGTTCTTGTCAATACCAATATACGACCCCTGGATGGGACTAAACATCAACCCTACTACTCTTGTAGCCTTCACGAGGAAAAAAAACCTCAATTTCGAAACCATCGAATTAGGTGGGCACGTTATTGAGTGAAAACCAGAAGCGAAATACCTGGGACCTACCCTAGACAATAAATTGCTCTGGAATAAGCACAAAAAATAAGTAACGACTAAGGCTACGAAAGCCTTAATGGTATGTAGAAACTTTGCGGGGAAAAACTGGAGATGCAACCCAAAAATCCTGCACTGGAACAATGAGAGCATGTCCAACGGCTGCAATGGATGTAATCTTAAACCTTACACCTCTGAACATACAAGTGGAGAATGTGGCAACAAGGACAATATGCAGGATGGTCCGAGAGGGAATCAATCCGGGAGGGAATCACCAGAAGTAAACCCGATTTCCGTATCGGAGACGGATACATCTGGGACATGCCTCAGGACGAGATACAAAAAAAGTACAGATTTGTGAATGAATTCAGCACAACTCTCGGTAGAAAAAGTGAATGGGACGACGACACCATTGCTAGCCTCAACACAAATGCCATTAAATGATATACTGATGGGTCTAGGATAGCAGAGATCACTGGAATAGGAGTATATGGGCCTGGTATCAGATGCTTCGAAAGCTTGGGTAAATCACCAAGAATTTTTCAGGCCGAAATATACGCTATTGAAAACTGTGTACAGCTCAATGTTAAAAAGAAATTACCCCGGCAAGAAATTGTCATTATATCGGATAGTCAAGCAGCCATCAAAGCGCGGACTCCCAGGTAATCAGCTCCAAGATGGTCAAGGGAAACTAAATGAGCTAGGCGAAAAGTCACCCTCCTATGGGTTCCGGGATACACCGAGGTGGAGGGAAATAAAATAGCATATAAACTCGCCAAAAAAGGGGCTGAAACACCATTTCTGGGGCCAGAACCATTTTGAGGGATCAGTAACAGCATGATACTGGACGAATTAAAGATAGAAGTGGAAATAAAAAAATCCAACCACTGGAGTAACCTACAAGGAATGAGACAAGCCAAAGTCTTTATGGGAAACTACAACCAGAAGAGGTCCACAGAATGTATCAACCTGAGTAAAAACAATGTTCGCTATTAACAGGAGTCCTAACAGGCCATTGCCGGCTGAGAGGACATCTTAAGAAGCTTGGCCTAGCCGAACAAGGAGAATGCAGATTTTATGACTTCGAGCTTGAAAACTTAATCCACATACTCTCTGAATTTATTGCTTTGCAAAACCTTAGGGCATAATACCTAGGAGCAGAGAGATCTACCGAATCTGAAACCGTCAAACATCTTAAATTTTCTGAGGAGTATAGGTCTGGACGGAGTGCTCTAATCACTGAGACATCCTCAACGACTAAACACTAGAAGGGGGCACAACATATCTTATAGGACGCGGTGTAATTACCCCCCATAACAACATACAGTATACATGTGACAGGAATATGTTGTTGAGGTTTCTTTTAATCTTTATTTCGTTTCAAGAAGCTGTCCAGACCTGCATATACGACAAAAGGTACCAGCTCTTTATTTTTAAAGTTATTAAATTTGAGAATATTATTACCTATTTCAGGCATTCTAATCGCCGTTTTGTTATTTTTCATATGTTTATCAAATTTCTCCAGGCACCTAAAGTAGTGTAAACACCATCCTCTTTATAATTATTCTGAAATAACAGCAGGTTTACATTGTTTGCGCTGGTTCTTAGTCAGGTACGATGGTAGTGTTAAAAAATTGTTCTTATTTTCTCTAGAACGTATACCTTAATAGTCACGTCCTTATCTTTCTCAAAAGAGGGAAGTTGGTCAGCTGTCATTGGAAAATGTAGTTTTTTAAGTTTCAGCACTTTAGAATAATGAAGATAATTGAAGGAAGATGAAGTAACTGTTTGAAATTCCGGGTTTTTAGGTAAAAAAGCAAAATTCGAAGGACCAGCTGCCGAAACAACAAATATTAATAAAGTTAGTGATTACAAATAATAAAACTGCACTCTTCTGTAACATTATTGCGCCAAAGAAAATAGTATTTATTTGAAAATTTCTCTCGCTTCAATCTTTGTAAGTTAGAGGTGGCAACATCGCGATATCCCTCGTTCATGATAATAACGAAAATTCAAACTGTAGAAGTAGAAAGTGTATTCCTTTTTTATCTTTATATAGAATGCTAAAATCGTACCTTTATTTACTAAATGTGATAAACAATTTTCTTTATTTCATTTCCACCTGTTTTTTATCTTAAATAATCTATTATATATTTTACGAAATAATAAACTTCCGTACCTAACTTATTTTTGGATGCTGATAAGTTGTAAACTCAGAAAGCGAAAGTACAATTGCAAACAATAAGTGATTAGTTCGCCAAAACCCGCCATAAATTTCCAATCGAATCCATAATTAATTCAAATGGTAATGAACTACGTTGCGTGCCTGCAGTAATTCTCAGACGAACCATTATTTATTTATAAACACCTATTTCGTAATGACTTTTTGGCAACAGCTAGTTAGATTATTTCCAGTAGCGTACTGTGAATTTGTCAATAAAATGTAAGATTTCATTTATTAATTAATACCTTTAGAATTTTTATATTTCTATTATTATATGCGATATTATTAATAAATTCAAATAATAGTAAATTGTCTTAAATGACGTATATTCATAGTACGCTACTGAATCTGTTTTATTTAATTGACTCTGTTTTACAATTTTATTTACTTGCATTTGTGCGTGTGCAGGACTAAAAATATCTACGATAATATCAAAAAGTTCACAACACAACACTGTTTTAAATCAGGAAGTTTACGTACGTAGAAATGTAATGGTAGTAAACAGTTGCCAAGTTTGAAATTGGTCAAACACAATTTGGAACTGGATAACTGACCCTTCTAAGTTTTAAATCCTGCTCCAAATTCATTCTGTAAATCAAAAATAACCAAGGATATTTATACATTATAGAATTTCTTTTTAATCCTGCTACTTTTTATTCTACAAGGTTAAAAATACATTTTAAATATTACAAATTGTTCCAAATACGATATATTATAACATGAAAATACAGTCAATTTTTATAACTATGTATTTGGTCTGGATCTTGATTTAAATGATGTTTAATTTTTTATTTTAACAGCAATTGTAATAAAACTTTTATCTGTCTATTTCTTTTAACAATTGTCACAATCTACACATCATTAACTTTATTGACTGTTTTATATACCTGCCACTTTAGCAGCACTTAAACATTAATTTGGGATAGTAATCCATGTCCTGTTCTTTTAGCTTATCATCAATCCTTATCCAAATATAATTTTATCTTAAAATATTTCTTCTGTTTGTTTGTCTTTTACATTGCTTATACGATTATTTGTTCTTCTTTTGTTATTTTTTTATTCATAGTTTTAATTACTTTCTCCGTTGACTTCAGAATAATTGCTTGCATTGTCCTTTATAATTTTTTTTAATCATCTCGTCTGTTTCTAGATTTTTTATTCCATTTTTGCTTGCATATAAAAAAAGTTTCTTTACCTCTATTATTTTTCTGCAATAGCTCATTTTCGTTTTTTTTTTGTCTTAAAAATAAAAGCACAGGATTGAAAAGAATCACGTGGTAAACAATAATAGTGCACTTGTTCAGACACTACCACTAGGGTGTAAAGTGTATCATAGGGGTAAAGCACCTTGTTGTGCAAAGAGGGGTGGGAAATTTCACGGAGGGTGACTTCTATCAAAGCCTACTGGGGTGCTGAATCTGGAAAATCATTAAAATTATACGACTGGCAAAAGGAATAGGCCACGTGACGATTATTACTCATTCTTTTTGAATATGGGATATTTCTAAAGAATTCTTGTTTGTTAAGCACAGAGAATTTTAGTTGTGCAGTCTAGGAATTATGCATATAAAAAACTATCTCTATTTAATACATTTTATTCTTTATTATACAGAGTATATCATAAGTAGTGATTAATACTTTATTGCAGTTTAAAATATTATTCAAATGTTAATGAGGAATAATTGGAGAAAATTTCATCCTCAGATGGTTAGTCCCAGTATATTCGTCCAGCGGACGGTTCATCCAGCAAAACAAAATGTTTACTGAAACCTTGTAAAAAGATAATAGTTTCACTCAAATTCTTTGAAATGGAGTTCATCGATTTTGAAATGTCTGAAGAATCGCTAATTTTACTGACATCTAGATAAAAGTTTTGTTTTGTCGTATTAATAACAAATTTTACCTTCGACATATATTTTTCAATAAAAAATGCTAAATTTATACAGATCTAAGTTGAAACTGGATTTTGAAAACTTCACGGATTCTAAAATGTCTGAAGACTCGCCGATGCCATTAAACTCTAGAAAAAAGTTTTGTTTTATCGTACTATTAGCAAATTTTGCCTATTTTTCAATAAAAAACGATCAATTTTTACAGATCTAAGTTGAAACTGGATTTTTTGAACTTCACAGATTTTCAAATGTCTCAAAACTCGCCAATGCAAGTAAACTATAGAATAAAATTTTGATTTGTCTAACTAATAGCAAATCTTTTCTTCCAGATCTATTTTTCACTAAAAATCGCTCAATTTTTACAGATCTAAGTTGAAACTAGATTTTTTGAACTTCACAGATTTTGAAATGTCTGAATACTCGCTAGTCCCATTAAACTCTAGAAAAGTTTTATTTTGTCGATCTACTAGCAAATTTTACCTTCAAGATCTATTTTTCAATAAAAAACCGCTCAATTTTTACAGATTTTTTGGATTTCACCAATTTTGAAATGTCTGAAGACTCGCCAATGCCACTAAACTCTAGAAAAAAAGTTTTGTTTTGTCGTACTAATAGAATATCTATTTTTCAATAAAAGTCACTCATTCGCATTTATTTATATATGTAATGGCGTTATGAATATGGATGAGATTATGAGTCTCTTATATGAAGATATTTGACGAACGGTCATTATAACCACCTAATCCCATACATATTTGTAATGGCTTTGTGAGTGTATGTATGAGATTATCAGTGCCGTATTGTCACTTCATGAAATATTATAAATCGCCTTATAATCACTTAATCCCATATCCAAAATTTTATTATATCTTCTATATCTATAATGGCTTTAGGCAAAGATAAATGTATACTATTCCTAAAATTTGGCATAAAAGATATCACCTCTGTAATTGTAATTTCATTATTGACGGTAATAGAAAGTTGTGCAGTACTAATTTTCAAATGGCGAGAGCAAATTTTGGAATTTCGAAACGTGGCAAATAAATAATCATACATCTCAACTATGAGTATTGGAGAAAACGGAAATACGCACAAGGAAAAACACAATGGCGTTGCTGTAAGTACGATGTGTTCAACTGTAAAGCTACAGTTTTAACAAATAAAGGCAGCATTGTCATCGGTGAACAGTCATCAGAGCATACTTATAGCGGAAACGTCACAAGAGTGCTTGCACGAAAAGCCATTTGAGAAATGATAATTAAAATGGCGGAAACTGTAGCAAATCCATCTTCTGGGAAGATTATAATGAATCTAATTCCCAGAGTGCTGGCTTTACCGAAAAATAATTCTCTACCGTGTTCTTCGTCACCGAACTTAAAGTTTTATTATCAGTCGAATATAATCAACAGACCTTAGAACCACCGCCAGCCGATCTTCATTTTTTGTTTCCCGTGATTCTTTGGTTTTGTACTATTAGATTCTAGGCCTAAAAATAATCGTCTTGCCATCCTACGGAACAGACTAATTTTAAACGGATGTGATATCTGCTTAGCTGATTGCACGTTCCAGGTAATGCCATCTATGTTTTTCCAGATTTATAGCATCCATTTCAAATTCACAAATAAAATAAATCTAGAGGCATTATATTGCCTTTTGCGTAACAACATTGTAACCATATATAATCGTCTTGTCGTTGGACTAAAAAAATTAATACCAACTGCATCATCCAAAATAATCCTAAATGATTTTGAATTAGCCGCAATGGAAGCACTGAAATCTGGATATCCAGAGGAAGACTAACTGGATGTTACTCTCATCCCAATCAAAGTGCGGTTAGAAAAGTACACTAAGTAGGTATGAAGTCTGAATATGAATGAAATGACGAATTACGAGAAAATATTCCGTGTTTATCAGATGTACCAAATGATGATGTTGTAGACTGTTTCCATTTATTTGCTGAAGAACACGAAAAAATAAATGAACTATTGTCGTATTTCAAACATACATAAACTAGAGGCAGAATATTAAAAAGCAGAGGCGATAATTATGTGTTAGCGCCGTTTCCAACCCAAACATGGAATCAGTACGAGTGAGGGTGATGGAATTGCGCAAGCAACTAATATCATTGAAGGATGGCACTATGGAATACAGTCTATATTAATGTGCAGCCATCCAATGCTTTCGTTGATAATTAAAGGACTGAGAAAAGATTGCTAGAAGCAGAAAGCAGCATTCATGCAAGGAGTTAGTGGTATACAAGTATACAAGAAATTGGAGTGACGATATATGGATACTTATGATACTTATGGCGAGTACTAGTTGTTTATGGAAATGCAGAAGTATTAGTATATCTTAAAACGGTTACATGTAAAATGGTTCCCAAATTAAAGAGGGTTAAAAATAATATGTAAATCGGTTCCCGTAATTTTTAGCTTACCTGATCTTTATGTGTAAATCGGTTCCATAATATTTAGGTACTTAAAACGGATTATCAGACAATAAAACATATTATCTACTACATGTATTTATTTACACATAAAATTCAACATAGATTTTTAATTATTATCCTAAAAATGCTCTACATATTATGACATAAATTGATTATTTCATTCTTTCATTAAAGCACAATGAAAACAAACATGTAAACGACTAATTTCGTTTTTCTGGAAAAGATTTTATAATTTTTTGGCGGTTTTTAACTTTACTCTTATTTAGTTTAGCCGTGATATTCACACATTGTAACTTTAGATAATTTTCCGTTTGAAACTCTTTAAGTTTTCCCAAAAAAAAGATTAAAAAGATGTTATCCGCTTTAAAAAAGACGTATTGACGTATTTGTGAACAGAGTCAAAAGAGTGCGTGTAAGTTCAGCTGAGTTTTGAGCCCAAAGGGAAGGCGAATAAAGAGTGTCTTCTGATACATAATAATCTGTTTAATAAAAAAACAAAATAGTCACCAATATAATCAGGACTTAAAAAAGTTAGTCAGAAAGTTATATGCAGCTATCTACCAACTTCAGAATTTTCGTTTTTAAATTCGGCTATTAGGCCGTATTCTTGAATTTTTCTATACTAGGACTGGGCAAGATGAAACTGGTATCCACTTGATTGCGTCAAACAAAAACTTGTTTCACAGCGTTGTGGATGGCTTTCTTAAAATCAATAACGATTTTTAAAATTTTTAATCTAACGTAATTATCTCCACAAATCTTTATATAAAAATACTTGTAAAACAATATTATCAAATTCTCAACTCGAAATACACCTGTACAAGGCTGAGTTAGAAGGATGGCGTTAGCTGTCTACCTAAGAACAACATCCTTCTAATTTTATATATGTTTCTGCGTGTTTAGAAAGTAGACTAACAATAAAAAAATTAACAGAAAAACTACGCACAATAATTAAACGTGCCATCTAAATAAATTTTCGTGGTTTTTTCTAACATTTGAATATTGGATTTACACGAAAATATCAATATCTTTTCAATTCTAAAATTGATGAGTAGAAACTGCTCACCTTTATGGATTTGAATGCTTACCTCATCTAGAAAGTTAAAAGTTTCCTCTATGTTTTTCGGCAAACTTGGTTGTATATTTTTTTGAGCATTGTACAGATTTCTTCTGACACAAGAAATGACAGACATAGTACGAGTTGATGGCAAATTTTTTTGCGAATAATTTTTACTGGGTTTTCAGATAGGTCCTCGACACCTTTTTTTGCAGGCGAAATTAATAATTGTCCGTTTACGCTCCCTAAAATCGCCCTCAACGATAAGTGTTTCCAGGTAATTAAGTTTTATTACCTTACGGGCTTGGGAACCAATTTACGTATTGATAACAGCTATCAGGTTCCGACCTTTTATTTAATACCTGTTGGGAATCAAATTACCAACACCCCTTAAAACAATTGCACATTTGTCGCATAGATAAATTGTTTCTTTCTTTAAACATCTGTAGGGTAAAAATAAAAGTCATTATTGTTTTAGTAACAGTAGGACTGTTTAATGTTTTTGCCGATGCTTATTTTCGCCTTTACTCTAGGCGTTCAGTTACGAATGCCAAATCCTGTTCCAAGACAGGTGCTTACGTATGGTTGGCCGCCTATTGATAAGGTACACAACTTGGTACCCCAACATGATACCTACTTTTCCCTCAACTTGCCGGTCATGACCGTGCAGAGTCTGGTACCTTCAATTTAGTTGTCCTATTTAAGTTAGACCCTTTCACATCACCTTTTTCGTTAAATATTAGCCATACGTTGTTGGGTCCACACTTTCTTTCTCCTAAGAATAATTACCACTTTTTATTTAAGTTACCACATTATTAAACCATATTAGCGATATCCTTCCACTGATATTAATTAATTTTTATTTATTTTCAATTACCTTCATGTGAATTTCTCCTTACCCTAAATTGTATTCCTCGTACCCATGCGCTCACACGCTTCCTAAGTAGTTTATTTTATTTTGTTACCGCCGAGCAATCGCTAAGCACTGGTTCTTAATGATGGCAATTCTGCCGAAACTAGTTGCCATTTCCCCCTCAATGTTCGCTTAACAGGTTGTTTTTATTAAATTGTGGTATTTGATTTCGAATTTTATTAACTCATCATTCAGCCACATTCAAGACAATGGATAACTTGTTGGAGTTGGAAGTAAATAATAAAGTTTAAAATATTTTTATTGAAACTGTTTTTGTTTTGAACATTTGTAATGTAAGTAATAGTTTTAACTAATATAAATACAAAGAGATTTCTATGGACGAACCGTTATTTGGACGAATCATATGCTTAATCAATCGTCCAGTGGACGAATAGTATGGGGACGAAGAGTCCGGAACGAACCGTGTAAAGACGAATAGTGAGACTAGCAGTTCATCATTTACTTTCCAACGAGATTTCGTTGTTTATATTAGAAAACTGCCAAAAACTGATAAGTCCGGCTGAGAACCAGCTTTGTGTAACCAATAGACTTAAAATATATCTCGTACATATGTTGCATTACTAAGCAAATTTTCGTTTATTGTTCTGGCATATTCTTACTCATAAAAATACCTAGTAACCCTTAAAAAAGATATTTAACTGAGCGCTTTTCTACTCTGTTACAACACTTTTACGTTATGAAATTTATTCAATATTATAAGCTAAATTTAAAAACGTCTGCATATATTTATTATAAAGATCAATAACTGTAACACTGACCGACCATTTGAAATACTGACGTGAGCTTTATTTTTGTTTCAGTCTGACGGAAATACGTCTTTCTTGCGTGCAGCCCGTAATGGCCAACTTGATAAGGTTTTAGAACATTTAAAATCCAATATCGACATCAATACAAGTAACGCAGTAAGTATATTTTTAACATTTTTGTTTTGCATTCTATATCGTTTTAGTCTGGTTATTGCTACTATTTTTTTTTTGATTTTTTTCTCTTGTTTATCTCTTCTTTTTTATTTGATGTCATCCTAACTTAAATTTCTCATTCATTTAAGCTAGGTTTATAAATTCATGAATGTCTACTGCAATCTCAACATTAACATCAACTGCAGTTTTAGTTGCAGTTGCAATTCTCTTTATTTATAAAGAAATGACGATCCAATACTTTGCCCTTGACAATTTTTTTTTTTAATTTTTGCATCTCAATGATACAAGGAAAATGCGCTAAAGTTTCTTTCCCCGATAGGGCTCTTATATTTGTTTATCTCACCCAAAGGCTATTTAATGACAACCCATGAATACTATGGCCTGACGAAGGCGAAATTTTGCCGAAACTAGTCGCCTCCTTATCACCTTTAATAAATATATATTTGTGGTACTTTAACTTATTACCTCCTTTTTTAATGTATTTCTTGACAAATGAAAACAAACGAAAATAAATGAAAACAAATGAAAACAAATGAAAACAAATGAAAACAAATGAAAACAAATGAAAACAAATGAAAACAAATGAAAACAAATGAAAACAAATGAAAACAAATGAAAACAAATGAAAACAAATGAAAACAAATGAAAACAAATGAAAACAAATGAAAACAAATGAAAACAAATGAAAACAAATGAAAACAAATGAAAACAAATGAAAACAAATGAAAACAAATGAAAACAAATGAAAACAAATGAAAACAAATGAAAACAAATGAAAACAAACGAAAACAAACGAAAATAAACGAAAGCAAATGAAAACAAACAAAAACAAATGAAAATAAACGAAAATCAACGAAAACAAACGAAAACAAATGAAAACAAACGAAAACAAATGAAAACAAACGAAAACAAACGAAAACAAATGATTTGTTTATTGCTTCTTCCGTCCATATTTTACCTGACATCTTTTATCACCTTCTTTTTCCATAAGCGTCAAAAATATCTATAGTAGCCTATATAGCAAAATTATAGCAAATATTACTTTGGACATTTGGGTCATTGAAAGGAATTATTTAAATATACTCCAACAAAGAAAGGGAAGATGTTAATTTTTATGAAGTTGCCATAAGTTTAAAAACACCAGAAATAATAAGACTGGAAGAAATATGTTCATCTATACAGACAGGAGAAACTAGTCACCCAGGACAGGTCACTAATTTGCTCAGGGTTATTACTAGAATGTCATCAATCCTTGATCGAAGCATCCATCAATGATTTTGCCACCTTAATATATATCAAATGCAACGCCGCATAAAAAAATAACCATCTGGACTTATTGGCCAAGAAGGCAGTCAACCAAAAACTATTTGGACCTGGCTCTTGCATTGGACTAACGGCTTTGGTCGTGACGGATGTAATTGTAAAATTCAAGGAAACATGAGATGAAACAAGAAACTGTAGAGTTGCTAGGGAGCTCTTAATTTACCCTGACAACACAACAGCAAACATGACTAGGCAAAATCTGCGTCTAATATCAGACATTGTGACTGCTCACTGACAAGTACGGAAACACCTTAATAACATGGGCTTGTCAGACTTCACACTCTGCATGGGTGTGAACACGAATATGAAACCTTTGAGCATTTCCTCTATGATTGCCTAATGCTCTCGTTAACTAGCAAAATTGTGTTTGACGAACATTGGCTTACACCGGCCAACCTAAGAGAGCTGAGAAAGGAGGATCACAATGGACCTAGTGCTGTAGGATATCCCACTCTGTGGAGCAACTCTCCCACCTTAAAGATACACATATACTTCTCTAATAAAGACTAAAGGAACATAGAAAAATTTAAAGAATAAAAATAATTTTTAATAATATTCTAAATTATTGAATTAACCAAAAAGGCAAATCGAGGTCAGGTCGTGAAACTCAACGTATGGTATTTAATCCACAGGATATAACAAAATTCTTTATTTCTAAGTAAAGTCACATTATATCGCAATTTTAATACTATGGCACGAACTGCTACTAGGCGAAAAAATAGCTGAGACAAAGCCAAGTTTTGAACATTAAGGGCTGAGCGCCCCTTCTGTTCAGCCCACCTACCTTGCGGCATAAGGCATGTTGCTAACCAATATCTATTAAAAAGACTGTCGAGGAAACCCCTAACAACTCCGCACTCCTAAAAATTAGCGGATGACCGTCTGTTTTTATTTCGTGTTATTTTGTTGAGAAATTTGGATAGGAAGGTATATAAATAAAGTAGTCCACAATTATTATTATTATTTTTTTTTCTTTTTTTTATGTCCACATAGTGTTTCCTAGGTGTTTGTTTCAAGATCTCTTCTCTGGACCCTGTCCACAGTCACATATTTCCTCTATCTGTCTTAATCTGAACCTTGTGTAATAGCTCCTCAAGTGCGCGTGCCCTGTCAAGAGCTGGATAGCCTTCCAATTTAGTGGTGCGTAAATTTTCCTCACCGTTTGGATCATGTTATAAGTTTTTCTCCCAGTCTTTCCTATATCCCTTAGATTTTGCCAAGTTTCTAGGATTCATTTCTTTTTTTCCTTGTTAATAATGTGTTTATCTATGTATGTACTATCATATGCGTTTTTCGCATAGGCCTTTTCCGCGGTTTCCTTCGCTTTCTTTATGCCCGTGGTTGTTCGTTTGTGCCATGTTAAGGTAGTGCTGATTCCATGACTTTTTAGTTTTGCGGTCTCCTTCTGAATCAATAGCGAGGTTTTATTCCGAGGGTAGTAACTTTTTATTGTCCCGATGGCATTTATGGAATATGTGACGATGTTGATACAGTGTCCCATATAGATATGTCTTCTCCTTCCTATGATGTTTATAGCCTCGTAAATTGCCAGCAGTTCCAACGTATTGATGTTACCGGTGGTATCGATTCTTAATTCTATATCTTCCCATGTGCCGTTATTCCCAATGTTGAGGAATCGTTCTTTTTAGAGGCATCTGTGTAAATAGTTACGTTTGCTATGTTGTAGTTAAAATTTGGAATATGTGTGCCATTGCAGGCTGTAGTTTATAATTGTTATATATTGTATAGTTCTCCCTCTTGTTCATCCTAGCTACTTCGTAAATTGCTGACACGTCAGCCTGTAGGGGTGAGCGGCCTGCTAGAGTGTTCAGTGCAAGTGTGGGGGCTGTGTTGTATGCTTTCGTAATAGCTTTCAAGAATGGCCTTTCGATCGCCTGTAGTTGTTTGGCTATTCGTGAATCCGTTGCCCCTTTTCCCCAAATTTCGGCTCCGTACAGAACCATTGGCTTAATTGCGTTTTCATAAATGAATCTGATAACCTCAGGTTTCCTCCCCCACAATCTGTTAGTAATTGCACATATCTTGTTTGCAATGTTCGACATTTTTTTCCTACTAGCTTTCGTGTTCTCTATCCAGTTGAGCCCAAAATCTATAGTTATTCCCAGATATTCTATCTTGTTTTTTTGGTATTATTGGTTGGTTATCCATTTTTAACCTCGGTGGCCGAGAGTTCTTGTATGCGACAAAAATCATTTCGGTTTTGAATTTGTTGTACGATAGTTTATTGCGGTTGGCCCAGGATTTGCAAGCATTCCAGATTCTGTGCCAATTATTTTCGATTTTATTGAGTGAGGTTCCCGATATGATGATGATCTCATCGTCGGCAAATGTCTGTACCAAGTCTCTTTCCTCCAATATGTTTGTGTTTTGTACAATATTAAACCAATCATCCATGAGTATTAACCATAGTGTTGGACCCAAGCTGGAACCTTGAGGGCAGCCTCTTTCAATTTTTTCTGAGATATACTCCGTCTGAATGATTCTATTTTGTAGAAAGTTGTGCCGTATTCCTTGGGACTTCTTTAGTCTTTAATATCTTACTAATAGCTGGCACCCATGCTGCATTAAATGCATTGGAAATATCCAGTGTAATGGGCACTGAGTGAATTTTTCCTTTTTTATTAAGGTTTAATGTTTCTTCCACTTTTTGTAGAGCTTCAATCGTAGTGTGGCCCTTTCTAAATCCATATGGTCTCGGGTTTATAAGGTTCTTGTTTTCTAGGTGGTAATTTAGTATCTTGGCAATTAGTTTGTCTAGAATCTTGCCTATAGTCGGTAATAGGCTTATGGGTCGTTTGCTACCGTCTTTTTTTGGGAGCCAGATTAGGTCGGCCTTCTTCCAGATGTTTGGGAATGTACTTTTTTGCAGGCATTGGTTATAAAAGTTTAGAAGTATGTCCGGGTTTATGTCATATACTATCTCCACAATTTCTTTAGGAATATGGTCTGTGCTTCCCTTTTTTCAACGTCTTGATTATGTTCTCTATTTCTTGTTTTGTGAAAAGAGGTTCTATAGTCTCACTGAAAGGTTCCTCATTATCCCTAATATTTGTATGTTCGTCAGTCTTTCTCCATGTGGTCTTTAGGAAAATATTTCTCATGGAGATATCCTATAGTTTCTATTTTATTATTTATCCAAGTGCCATCTTCCCTTAATGTGGTCTACAGTGTTCTTCGTTGTATTTTTTTGCTTTCAATATTCTGTATGCAGGTCCCCATGGGTCTTCGGACGTGTATTCTATCAGAAATTTTCTTAAAGACTCTATTTTCTGAGACAGCGAAAAGACAGTCGCGAAAAGTATCACGACTTATTCCGCTCGTGGTACTACGTCAGATTCATGGTCAATGGGAAAACGGGAGCGCGCAGCCATGTTTGCTACGAAATACGCAACTGGTCGAAGCCGCGGAAAAAGAAGCGAGTGTGTACGTCAAAAAACAAACCTCGCGGGGGTGTCTCGAAATAGGCATGTGGGTTATTACACTTCTTTCTGTAAATAAGTCTAGGTAAAGATTTTTAAATTTAATATCATTAACACTAATATGTCGATACATTTATTTTATTTCAAATTTAAATAAATCAAAATAATAAAGCTCATTTTAATTCATCCACATGGTTAAATAGAGACAAAAAATCATAAGTGAAAGATTAAAAACCAAACTTACAAAATCTTTAATAATTACAAACATATTTACTTTATTCTATTTCCTTTTAGAACGGCTTAAATGCTCTCCATCTCGCCTCCAAAGACGGCCACGTAGAAATAGTAGAAGAGCTTTTGAAACGAGGAGCCGTCGTTGACGCTGCTACGAAAAAAGGCAACACTGCACTTCACATAGCTTCTTTGGCTGGTCAGGAAGAAGTAGTTAAGCTACTAGTTCTTCATGGCGCCTCCGTCAACGTACAAAGTCAAAATGGATTTACACCTCTGTATATGGCTGCTCAAGAAAACCATGACAACGTTGTCAAATATCTTTTGGCCAATGGAGCAAATCAAAGTTTATCGACAGAGGTAAAAGAATGTTTGCAACTATATTTATAATTTCTTTTCAAAGTTATATGGATAAAAATAAAGTTCTTAAATATTTTATAAGTCATATTGAGAAAGTTTGGTTAGTAAAAACTAAATTCAAAGTTGTTTTGGAAGTTTCAAAGTTTATTTCAGTGTTTGTCAGGGACAATAAATATTCCTAAATTTTGATTTATGTAATGGAGTTTGGGAAATACGATTTTAACTACGTAATTTTTTAGGATGGATTTACCCCATTGGCTGTTGCTATGCAGCAAGGACACGATAAAGTAGTGACAGTTTTATTAGAAAATGATACAAGAGGCAAAATCCGACTTCCAGCTTTACACATTGCAGCCAAAAAAGATGATGTTAAAGCAGCAAAATTACTTTTAGAGGTAAGATTTTTTTCAATTTATCACTAATTAAATATTAACTTTCTGGTGAATTTTGTTCCATGCATTATTTTGTTTTTGTCCTAAAATAACTTTTTATTTCATATCTATTTTCATCTATAACGCCATTATAAATAAATATTTACACAATCCATTAATTTTTCTTCTGTTTCTATCGATTTTTGCTGTCCTTCGCTACATAATATTTTAATGTCAGGAAATAATTCTCATCGATTTTAAATAAATTACTGGAACGATCCCAAAGTCATCGATAAATTCGGATAATTATTTAATAGTGGTGCAAATCCAATAAACTAATAATTTTTGCCCTATACAGGATGTCTTAAATTGACGTCTACCAACTTAGCAAGACAACCTCGGAAAATTACAACGGTATCTTATTAGTGATTTGCCGCTATTTTGCCGTTGATTAGTTGTGGAAAAATAAATTTTGCCGCTCTTTTTTATTAACAATTAAATGTCTTGCTATCTTGATATCAAGTTAGCAAGACAACTGCGTAAACAATGACGATATTAAAAAACTAAAAACTGGAGAATTTGCCGCTTTTTGCCGTTAATTAGTTGTGGAAAAAGAAATTTTGCCGCTCTTTTTTTATTAAAAATTAAACGTCTTGCTAACTTGATATTAAAGTTTGTTAAAACCAAGAATATTGTTAAAAATCAGGAAAATTACCTAATATTATCAAAAAATCAGACAATTTCTCAAAAAAAAAACAGAAGAATTATCAAAATAATCATAAAAATTTGCAAAAACTAGGAAAATTTTCAAAAATAAGAAAGATTGTCAAAATTAAAAAAATTGTCAATAATCAGTAAAATTATATTAAGTAGTAGTAAAATCGTAAATAAAAAATCTAGAACTTTGTCAGAAACCAAGAAAATTGCGAAAACTGCGGAAAATTACCAAATATTATAAAACAGAAAAGTTGTCAAAAAACCAGGAAAATTTTCAAAAATAAGACAGATGGTCAAAATCAGAAAAATTGTCAATAATCAGTAAAAGTTTATTAAACAGTAGTTCAACTTAAGATTTAATAATATCATCGAAAAAAGAATGAACCGTACTATAAGTAGGAATTTTTTCAAAATTTTTAAGCAAAAATTCAAAAATTGTGAGCGTGAGAAAAGGGAAAGACCAAAAATGAGGTATCTAAAAATATCCTTATAGTTATGGTCTTGCCCTATTCTAACAATCACAATTTTTGATCTAAATTTTTCAAAATATTCGCATATATAGTATATTTTTTCTCTTTCTATCTAAAGTCAGCACATTTTAATAACCTAGATAGTTTTTTGTTACAGGGGCAAAACAATATGTAACTAGAAATTTTATTTATTTCCAAAGTTAGAAAAAATGGAAAAGAGTGGCTGATTATTGATATCTATTTTGTATTGTGAATTTTGTCTGAGAATTTTCTTAGATTCCTTATAGCTGCAAATTTATAAAAAATCTACGTAACATACCTTCAACAATTTAATTCTTTATTTTTAATGCCCTCTGCCACTTTCTATTAGTTTGATAAGTCGTTTAATTTGTAATTCGCGTAAAACTAAAGTAAATATGAATTTTGCAACTTAATTAATTCTGTACAATTTTGAATTCTCTTATCAATAATGTCACATTTTATATCGCCGGAGGTTTGGAAAAAAAAATCGGCTGTGTCACCCCAAAACTTTCCCGGCTCGGCTGTGGAGAATATGATTATTTTAATTACCAAAAACAAAATTCCTGAATCGGAAAATGATATAAAAATAAAAATTGCTGGAAAATAAAAATGGGTAAACAGTGCAAAAATACTCAACAATTAATTAAAATGAGAAACGACAAATGTTACTAAAAATGGCAACAAATTATTATAAATAGCAACAAGGAAACGAATTATTTCAAAAAAAAAGGCAAAAAGAATTGTTAAAAATGATAAATTTCGGCAAAAAATTAAACTATAATGAAAAAAATCAAATGTAGCATAAAAATCTTAATACAATTTGTAAAAATAGGCAAAAGAGGCAATGGGGCAAAAAATGCAAAAAAAGCAAAAAAGGCAACAAAAGGAAAAAAAGAAAAAATTAAGAAGGGAAAAAGGGTATTAAAAGCAAAAAAAAACGCAAAATGGCCAAAAAAACCCAGAATGATAAAAAGCGTAAAAAAAAAGGGAACAAGGGAAAATAATGGCAAAACCATGGAAAACAAAAATAGTAAAAGAAGGCACAACTGAGGCAAAAAGAAATAGCCTCATTAATGCCTACAAAATAGGCAATAAAGGAAAAAGAATAAAAAAAACAAAAGAAAAGACCAAAAAATGCAAAACAGAGACAAAATAAATATGCCAAAAAAGTAAAAAAAAAACGGTTGTGTCGCCCCAAAACTTTCCTGACGAGTATCCACGAATACTTTTTCAGATATTTAATGTTAAAGTTTGGCAATTTTTGATTATTGATAGGTGAGAGTTGTTCTGAATAGAGTATTTCAATGGCTTTCAAATAACATATTACAAGTCAAATTCCGTAACATATTGCATCTGTCATTTGTTGATAGTGACACTTCCATTTGACAGATATTGTACAAAAACTAATGAGTTCTTCCGACGAGTAACTCAAACCCATATGCCAAATTTCAGCTTAATCTGATTAAACGTGTGGCCTCTATCGTGGAAGAAAACACACAGACAGACAGACAGACAGACAGACTTCCATCTTTAAATGGTCTTAATCATCTCAGGTGACCTCAAAATGAATATTTACATCTTTATCTCAAAGAATTGTTTTAGCTCGTTCACAATACTTTCCTTTCGCGGAGGTGGGTCGGGAAAGTAAAATTGTGATTGTGAGAATTGGGAGAGACCACAACTGTAGGGATTTTTTTAGTTTTCCTAATTTTAGTCTTTCCCTTTTCTCAAGTTCACAATTCTTGCTTAAAATTTTTGAAAAAATCCCACTTTTATTCTTTTTTCAATGATATTAAGTTACGTGTGATATACTATTTAGTTTTCCTATTATGGGATATAAAATGCATGGTCTTATATAGCATTCCAAAATGTTTAAATATTTTTTTGACTTGCTGTAAATTTTTAATCGAAATGGAAAGTTGTTTAAAAAATAAACGGTTAAGAAGTTTAGAAGAAGCAAATTTAACTCGAATTTTAATAGATTTAAAAAAAATGCTACAATTATTATGAAGCAGTTAAGATGTTAAAAGATTTGTTACCAAATATTTACTTAATTCGTCCGGAAGCTGTTTACATTTTTTTTAGGAAATTTGCATTTAAATAAATATTTAAATCTAATCAAGAAATTTTCATACGGAATCCTATTTCTAAGATTTTAAGAATGCTATACTTATTGTATATTCATTTATATAATAATAATACATCTTGAATTTAAAGGAACAATATATTTTTTTAAATATTTTAAAATAATTCATCGGGTTTTAGTTCCCTCGAATAATATTGCTGAAATCCCAACACTACATAAATCTACATTAGTAACGAAGCAGATGTAGCTGACGTCACCTAATAGTTCATTATAAGTTTGATCCAATCAGAATAAATCTTAATAAGATTCGATACTTACCGACCAGAAGGTGCAAATTAACAGGTATTAGCATCTAATCACTCTTCGAATTAACTCCCACTTATATTAACTTGGCAAACAACACCAAACAATTTACTTTTAATTCATGCCGGTCATAGGATTTATATCAGTATGAATTTGCTTTATTTGGGATAATTAAGATTCCTAACGACTTTATACTCCAATGTTTGAGCTATACCAAAAATACAGTCCACCTATTTATCAGGAGAAACATTTATAAAAGAATAGCAAATAAGAAGAGCCATGAAAAGTCTACTTAACATATGTAAACTTAAAAGTATTGCCAGAATACTATGGTTTTATTCTATTTTATGCAAAGAGGCAATGATTGATACAATAAAAAAAATACAAAAAATGTTGATTAAAATAAAACTGTATCATCAGATCGTCAACCTTAATCTTCTAATAATCATAAATTGGTCTCTTATAAGTTGATCTGACTTATTTTTTTTCTAGAACGAACATAACCCCGATGTAACCTCAAAATCCGGGTTCACTCCACTTCATATAGCCTCTCACTACGGTAACCAACAAATAGCGAATCTTTTGGTACAAAAGGGCGCCGATGTCAATTATGCCGCCAAACATAACATCACGCCTCTTCATGTGGCCGCCAAATGGGGAAAAAGCAACATGGTGGCTTTGCTGCTGGAGCACGGAGCTACTATCGAAGCAAAAACGAGAGATGGATTAACGCCACTTCATTGCGCAGCTAGAAGTGGACATGAACAAGTTGTGGATATGTTATTGGAGAGAGGAGCCCCTATTAGTTCAAAAACAAAGGTAAGTGATTCTTTTCTTGTGTTGAGTTACTCCAATATTTTTTTACAGTTTCTTTATTTTGTTGTTGACAAAAGATATTTTCAGAACTAGTTAAAAAAACAAAAATAAATAATCAAAAAAATTACAAAGCCTTCACAAGAAGCAAATACTGTAATTTGCTTCTAAAACTTTGCTCTGCATTGATTTTAAGGTAGTAGGTTAATGATTGTAAATCCTTTTAAGTACATACATAGAGGATTTTTTTTATAAAACTTGAATTGGGTATTTACAATGGAAAATCAAACGTTTGCCATATGTTGTAGTTTCTGGAAGAGAGATTCGAAATATCGGAAAACTCATGCGATCAAAGCAAACATTCACTAAAATAAACAGAGTAACGGTAAGTATGCTACCATAAATAAATACATTCATACAATCTCCTCTGAACATATCTCTGACTGTTTGCTTTTTGTAAAACAGCTGTGAAACAGCTGATTCGAAAGGCGACAGAAGCTTATACTACAGAACACCATAACTACACAGTAGCGTAAGCAGTGTTGCCAGGTGGGAAAAATTTTGAGTACAACAAACTTGATGAAAATTTATTAAATTTTGCTTTAGCGTACCAATGTCCTTAGCAACTTTCAGTTCTTTGGCTGAATGCAAGGGATCGAAGTAAAAGTCAAATAACTTGAGATAGACAGATAATTTTCAGTTCATTCCGTTTTATTATCAACCGCTAGAGGGCCGCGTGACGGGTGATTTACTACGTCTACACCATAGAGAAACTAAAATGGGAGTGACACTTCTGTTATAAATTTTTGGAAGCATGCTTCTCTTTCTTTTCATAGTCATTTGCTTTGGATATTTTGATTTCTTATTTGAAAGAATCGATAAACAAATTGTAACGAGAAACTAATTTGGGATCCATATTTATCCACAGTACTTTTTGACGACCAAGAATACCGCATGTGGTACTATAGTAGCACTCTGGCAACACTGATTGTAAGTCCGGGTTCACGTCTATACTTAATTTGAAAGTAATTCTACTATTCTAAGTGTTTCTGTTTTTTGTTTAGTTTTTTGTTTTAGAAGTGACCACTTTTATCTCACTGTTCGTAAGTGATTGTTAATAAATGGATATGCAGAAAGTAGGTGCGCTCATAACTGCACTAATTTCGTTGAATTCAAATTTTGCCGCTTAAAAGTAACAAATGAAACACCTAACAAGGAACGATGGTCACGAAAATTCGCCTCTTGAAAGTCAAAGTGCCGCCTTGTGCTTACAATTCTGTCACATCATACCTACTAATAACAGGGTACATATATTGTACCACAGTACATATATTCTATCAGTATGGCGACGACTCTTAGGCTGGCGTTACATGCATCCGTTATCCGATGATACGATGATCCGAAATGAACCCTATTGGTCAGAAAATTCAAATGTCATTTTACTTCCGATGGTTTTCAACTTTCATACGATATCGTACAGAGTTAAAATATTTTCTATTTCTTCCGATGTCGGATAAATCTTAAGAAAAGGAAACGTAATATCAACACTTTTAGTATTATATATGTTTCTTTTTTAATTTTCTCATTTAATACATAAAAAGAGCAACCAACTCAATCAAGGGTCTTGTATTTGTAGTTTGTAGGTTAGAGGTTAATTAGAATTCAGTAAATTCTAGGTTAGAGTTCGGATACGACAGTCGGATTAATGTAAATCAAGAAAAATATTCATATGAAATTTTGAGTACTTTCGGACATTGTAGTGATTGGAAGAATCGAATACTTTAAAGAATACTTTAAAGAATCGAAAACTCAGTTCTCGAATACTAATAAGAATGAAGAACTCGACTGAGTACCGAATATATTCAACTCAGTATTCGGTCGGATTAATTTGATTAGAAAGTGTCAGTCATCGGTTCATCGGTGCTCGGATTTTCTTATTATCAACACTTGGAATTCTCAAATTATAAAGTTTAAGTTTTGTATTGTTCGTTTCGTTTTTTGTATGCACTTGCAACGACATTTCGGTTGTTACGGGTCACTTTGGCGCCTTGGTTCAGGTTTCGGATTGCCTCGGGCGCTACCTTCCGTTTAGAGTGTGAAGGCCACTGCACGGGCAGCGTCAGTGGAGAAATAAATACTCCAGGGGTCGTTATGGTATCGACCAAAATCACTGGCGGCCAGAAGGGCGGTCTTTACTTGCCCTACTTGGTTGAGTACCTGGGTATTAGCTGCTGGGATGTTAAATCTCAAAACAAATATTATTAAATAAAACTTTTATTGATTACCAAAAAAAATCCGGCGGAAAAAGGTGTGTAACGGACGATTGGCTTGGCGGCGTGGTGTAGTCGGACTGACGGTTCTAGACTCCGGTACAACTTGAACTTGGCTTCAGCTTGACCTGTCTCTAAAGGTCGACGGACTGCACTGCTGTTCCAATTGGGACGGCCACAGCAAGTCTGGCTTCTCGCTGCCTCTGCAGCTGCCGACAACGGTATGAATTGCCCTACTCGATACGAACTTCGGTGTCTAAGAAGCAGAGACGAGAGTGTCTCCATCTGCCTGGCGACGGTTCAACTTTTACTCACAATTTAAAATTAATTTTACTCCAGTGCCGTGCGCGATTTAATTTATATATTTTAAATAATACGGAAAAAAGTAACTTTGTTACACACTTTTTAATACATAACCCGAACTTTAATCAAAAATTGGGAACGAGAACCGATATCGGTTGAAAACTCTTAACTCATCTGAGTACCGGATCGTCTAGTCATTCTAGTCGGCCTCGGGGTTGTTTCATGGCCAAAAGGCCTTATCTACTTCGTTTAGGGGTGGTTAAACGAGGCTAAGCTAATCTATTCTCTTCTAAGGGTGATCTTCTCTTCGGATAGGGGTAGCTTAGGGGAGGCTACTTTTTAGGATTAATGATGGAACTGGATGGACGTGGCGCAGAACCGACATAGCTATACTACTTTTCGATTTTTGGTATTCGAGAGCACCATTACAATTTTGTTGATGATAAGAAGTATTTCCCGTGCTCTGTGTTGTTTGTATTTATTTCAAATGGTATCGTAGCGTAGATCTTGCCATAATGAAAAAAATGAGAGGTGGTGGACACGTTGGTCCTGTGGATAATTGTAAAAGTAGGAGTTCGAATATATATATTGAAAAGGAGTTAACTTCTAAAATGCATGGAGAACGTCAATTCACATAATAAAGAATAAGCAGAATTATGAAAAATTACATTTGTTATTTTCTGACTGATTTCAAATCTGCCAATTCTAAGAGATATGGTAGGTTATAAGTTTATACCCAAAAATTGATTGCTAGCTAATTTCTCCTTTCTCACTTTCTAATTTGTAGAGCCTAGTTGATTAATTCTGTGTTCCTACTGGTAATTTTAGAAATCACATTCGGCTGTTTCGATTTTGAAAAATAGAAAAAAAACCTTTGCTCAGTTAAAAATATTCAGTGAGGTTTATCAAAATTATACGAGCAATTTATTAATTTGGATATAGAAAGTTTTGAATACGAATTTGTCGAAAATCATTTCGCGAGTCCCAAAATGGCGTCTAGATACTTTTCCAGATCAAAGGCGGCATGGTCAAGTGACCATGCTGATTGTTAGGTATGCTGTAATTTTGTGTAATACCAATATGTTAATTTAGAAGATGTTAAAGCAGTTGCAACAGCAAGACGTTCTGAGGCTTATGTTAAAATTTTTATATTTTATCCAACCAAATTCCCAAAAGCATGCTATTGTGTTCAAATTTTGTTACTAATGACGCATCGTCTGCAAATTTAGTTAACCAATCCCAAGTATGAAAGCAAGGTTAATCATTTAAATAAATAAGAGTGCCAAGTACTAAATCCTGCGTCATGCTGTTAATTATATTTAAAAAATCTGATGTGGCCACCACGTGACCTCTCGCCATGTTTGAATCAAAAATTTACATGGTGGCACAAAAAAGTATGAAAAAAATTTACTTTTTTGTAAATCTGGCAACAATGGCAAAAGTTTCTAAAATTTTAATAGGATGAAAATAAACTATAGGGTATACAAAATATATGTGTAAAACTTTATTGCCGTTTTGTATAATAATGGCGTCATCACCCATAGCAAGTGCCTCTTCCGGTTGTCCGATTGACACCAAAATCTAATCAGATCTAATCTAGGGTATAAGAATCGTGTATGCAAAATTTCAAATTTTTTCATTCAGTAGTTTTTGAGTTATCGTTACTACAACATCCATCCTAACACACACACACACACACTAACACACTAACACACACACACACAGACATCATCGCGAAAATATTAAAATCGTATTCTAGGGACCCTAAAACGTGTTTATCCATTGAAAACTCACTACCCAATTTTTAGCATGATTCCTATACCTCTCTTATCTGAAGGGCGAGAGGTAAAAATTCTATCGTCTATTTTTACCTCTCGCCCTTCAGATAAGAGAGGTATAGGAATCATGCTAAAAATTGGGTAGTGAGTTTTCAATGGATAAACACGTTTTGGGGTCCCTAGAATACGATTTTGACATTTTCGCGATGATGTCTGTGTGTGTATTAGTATGTGTGTATGTTAGGATGGATGTTGTAGTAACGATAACTCAAAACCTACTGAATAAAAAAAATTGAAATTTTGCATACAAGATTCTGATACCCTAGATTAGATCTGATTAGATTTTGTTGCCAATCGGACAACCGAAAGTGGCGGTTGCTATGATGATGACGTTATTATAATACAAAACGGCAATCAAGTTTTACACATATATTTTGTATACACTATAGTTTATTTTCATATTATTAAAATTTTCGAAACTTTTACCATTGTTGCCAGATTTACAAAAAAATACTTTTTTGTGTTAACCTGCAAATTTTTGATTCAAAAATGGCGAGAGGTCATGTGCTGGCCACATCAGATTTTTCTTTTTTACTCGTAATAGCAGCCCCTACTTTCTTTAGTACCTGTACGTCCGTAAACTTTTGATCAGTTCTTCTACACGCTGGTTACACCTGTCTGATCCATGATAATTCTAACTTTGTAAGACTTTTTTTAAATTTTAATAACTCGTCCTCATTATATGCTGTAATTCGATTAAGGCTAGTCCCTTAACAATATTTTGGTATTTCGCTTTAAAAATCCATACAGAAAATTGAAATTATAAGGATTTTTCTTAAGCATAATTAAATTCCAACTATCCTAGTTTCCTAGGCGTTACGTCGTAAAACAATTGTAAAAGTGCTAATATATAATTTGACTTCCACTGTTTCTGCGGAAATCGCCTTTCGACCAAGGCGTGGGATTTTTAGTTGATTTAAAGAACACTATTTTCTAAATTTGATTCACGAAATGTAAATGAGATTTTCAACATCGCTTATTTTCCTCTTATGATCCTTCCTAATTGCATTTAGGTCAATGTCCAATAATTCATCATAATAGAGGTTAAATATTTTTTTCTCGTGGCTTCAGTTATAATAATTTAATAAAAAAGTAGAAGTTTCCACATCAAAATAATATATTTATTAATTTATAGGCAAACTGATTAAGATCCCTCAAAATAAAGAAAAGAACAAAGAAACCTATAAACTAAAATAAAAAAAAATTATACGCTCCTATAATAATAGTAATAATAATATTCTCCCTATATTTTACCCCCGTACGAGTGAACCTCAGATACCAAAGGATTGTACGGGGAAGAGACTACTATTATTAATAATTGCTATGACTCTCCGGGACGAATTACTGATAATTGATGGAACCATTTGGCTATAGGTGTAGGAAAACCGAAAAATCTACA
The DNA here is from genome assembly GCA_963243735.1 of Neocrepidodera transversa. Lineage (NCBI taxonomy): Eukaryota > Metazoa > Arthropoda > Insecta > Coleoptera > Chrysomelidae > Neocrepidodera > Neocrepidodera transversa. The sequence goes on along the minus strand of OY725347.1, from coordinate 22,051,829 downwards.
CCGCCATTATTGGCACTCTTTTGGAAATAACATACAATATATAATATAGTTATTTTCCTTCGTTTACTCCGGTCAGTGACATGCGTTCTTCATTTTTTAATTCTCATATTTCTAGGATGAAATGTGTATCTAGAGCGTAATTCCTTATATTTATTTTACTTGAATTTTTATTTGGCAATAATTCGGTATAAAAATTAGAAATTTAGCAGGCATACCTTACTCAAAATACAGTTCGTTAGCTCTTTAATTTTTTTTAAATACAAATCTCTTTTTTCTATTTTAGAATGGTTTAGCGCCACTTCACATGTCAGCACAAGGTGACCACGTGGATGCAGCGCGAATTCTTCTTTATCACCGAGCACCTGTAGATGAAGTAACAGTTGACTATCTCACTGCCTTGCACGTAGCAGCACATTGCGGCCACGTGCGTGTCGCTAAGTTACTCCTTGATAGACAAGCCGACGCCAACGCGCGCGCTCTTAACGGTTTTACGCCGTTACATATAGCCTGCAAGAAAAATCGGATAAAAGTCGTCGAGTTACTACTTAAACATGGAGCAAGTAAGTATATTTACGTTTATCAAAAAATGAATAATATCTTTCTTGATTTATTTTCTTACCTTAATTGCTGTTCTCCATTTTCATTTTTTTTTGGTAGATCTAGTTCAATCTGGTTTCAATTATTAGTATTCCCCATACTTATTTCTAATCTTTTTTCTGTGTAAACATTCTTCTATTCTCTTTCCCTTTTCTTTATTTGAATAGTTTTATAATTCCCTATATATTTTCTTGAACCTTAATTCTTAACTTCTTTATTCACTCATTCTTCAATTTTGTTTTCTAAATTTCTACTTCTATATTATATGTTAATTTTTTTCTATTGTATTCTTCTTGAAAAATCTGGTCATTAATTTCATTTCTCGAATTCGGTACCTTTTCTCTACCTTGTATTATTTATTTTGTGTATTTTACCTTTTTTCTTTCTTGCAACTTCTTTATATAATTTTTAATTTTTTTATATAAATTATCACCCATAATCAATTAAAATTTGCCTTTCAAATTATTCATATTGTCTGTAAACATGTTAAAATCTACATATTTCTTCCATGAACATAGCAAAAACCATAGTTTCATTTCTTCAGTTGTTTCTTATAATATTCTATTAATTTCTTAGATTTTCTGTTACATTTTAATTTGCATTTTTCTGTAAACATGATTGGTTATATTTGAATTCATCTGTACTAACTGGCCTTTTGATTTCTGTTCCATTAATATGTTTTCTTCTTACATGCTTTAGCGTCGGTTTCTTCCTCTAACTAATTTTCTTCTACATTTTAAATATTCATTTCTTCACCTATTTCTAGTACTTACTTTTGTATTTTATTCAATAAAATTTTCTATCCATAGATTTCTGTTCCATTAATATGTTTTCTTCTTTATTGGATTCCACTTTTCCTTTATTTCCATTTGAATTATTTCTATTTTCTTCTTCGTACGTGCTTTACCTTCGATTTCTTTCTCTTACTAATTTTCTTCTACATTTTAAAAATTCATTTCTTCACCTATTTCTAGTACTTACTTTTGTATTTTATTGGTCAACATTTTCTATCCCTAGATATTTCTGCACCCTTTTATAATTCTTCTTTTATTTTCTTATTTCTTCAGTATCTTCTGTTAACTATTGAAAATCCTTCATGTTACCTCTTAAATGTGTACCCATTTTCTGTAATTTATCGCCTTTTTTCTTGCTTCTTGTGTTTCAGTTCTTAATTCCTCTATAGCCTTCTTTAATTCTTGAATTTTTTCTTCTTTTTTCTTCCATTTTTATTACTAATGCATTGTACAGTTGATTAAGATTATTTAGTTTATTTTGTACTTTCACCTGATTTAGTTGACTATATTTCCTCATTCCATCTTGTCCATTTGCTGAACTAATTTTTCGTTATTCTTTTATTTTGCTTTTTGTGTTCTTGCCTATCTTTTAAATGTTATTCTTTTTTTTGTTTTCTTTCTATTTTTTAGTTTTCTTTGGTTTTCCTAAGTATTATTTTCATTATTTTATTAGTATTATTTTCTTCTGAATTATCCATTATTTTTGGATTTATTCTTCCTCTTCACTATCCTGTACCTTTTTTTCTTCTTCCTAACTCCATTTCTTTTGATAATATATCTCGTGGTCACTGTAATTGTTTAATAAATTATCGTTTTTGACTTTATTGCTTTATTTCTAACAGCAACAAGAATAATTAAAATTAATTCTAGGTATTGGAGCAACTACAGAAAGTGGTTTAACACCTCTACACGTGGCAAGCTTCATGGGTTGTATGAACATCGTCATCTACTTGCTTCAGCACGATGCTAACCCTGACGTTCCAACTGTTCGGGGTGAAACACCTTTGCATCTAGCAGCAAGAGCAAATCAGGTAAAACTTTAACACATTTACAATTTTATTTTTTATTAATTGATTTTGTTGTAGACGGACATCATCAGGATACTTTTACGAAACGGCGCGCAAGTTGACGCTAGAGCCAGGGAGCAACAAACACCTTTACATATAGCTTCTCGACTAGGCAACGTTGATATTGTTATGTTACTTTTGCAGCATGGGGCTAAAGTTGATAGTAGTACCAAAGATATGTACACTGCTCTTCATATAGCAGCCAAAGAAGGACAAGATGAGGTAAATCCCTTAAATATGAAAAAAATTGAAATTGGTCAATAGTGTTGATTTTCGTGAAACTTTGAACTCAATTCTGGATGATATACAACTAGTAGAGCTTCTACGTTGTTATACTGGTAGAGTCTAGCTCCGTGCTTGTTATCAGGTCGTTTGAATTTATCTATTATTAGTGGAATGTCAAGCTATTAGTAAACGAGGGATATTCTAAAATATGTTTGTTTTTTCTTACTGGTCAGTTAAAATTTATATTTATATATTCTTTTTCGTCTTAACCCTTTAAGCAAAATTTTGAGGCGCTGAATGCCCTAGGGACAAAAATATTGAAAAATATATGGAATCAGTTGAATTTTGGGGCCATTTAAATTAATTAAAAAAAATTAAAAACAAAACTGAGTTTTAAGGAATTCCAAAATTTCGAAAGTATATTAAAAAAATCCAAAATTTTTTAAAGCATATCAAAAATTTTAAAAATATATGAAAAATTTCGAAAAACATGAAATTTTACAACTTTTTAGTAAAAACGTCAAAATATTCAAAAATTTCTAAAATGTATCGAAAATTTAATAAAACAAAATTATTCGTCTAATTAAGAATATTTAAAGAATTTTAAACATTTCAAAACAACATTAAAAAAATATTCGAAAATTTAAAAAATATATCAAAAATTTCGAAAAATTAGTTGCATCTTTTTTCGAAAATTTCAAAACGTAAAAATGTCAAAATATTCAAAATATTCTAAAATTATAAAACAAAATTATTCGTCTAATTAAAAATATTTCAAGAATTTTCAACATTTCAAGAATGTCAAAGTTTCAAAAAACTTTAAGAAATGATTCGAAAATTTAAAAAGCATATCAAAAATTTCGAAAAATTAGAAATTTTACATCTTTTTCGAACATTTCAAAAAGTAAAAATGTCAAGATATTAAAAAATTTCTAAAAAAACATTATTCGTCTAATTCAAAAATTTTAAACATTTTAAAAATGTCAAAGTTTCAAAAAAACGTTAAAAAATGATTCGAAAATTTAAAAAATATATCAAAAATTTCGAAAAATTAGTAATTTTGCATCTTTTTTCGAACATTTCAAAACGTAAAAATGTCAAAATATTAAAAACAATCTAAAAACAAAATTATTCGTCGAATTAAAAATAATTCAAAAATGTCAGTTTCAAACAAACGTTAAAAAATAATTCGAAAATTTAAAAAATATATCAAAAATTTCGAAAAATTAGAAATCTTGCATCTTTTTTCGAACATTACAAAATGTAAGATGTCAAAATATTAAAAAATTTCTAAAAACAAAATTATTCGTCTAATTAAAAATATTTCAAGAATTTTAAACATTTCAAAAATGTCAAAGTTTCAAAAAAACGTTAAAAAATGATTCGAAAATTTAAAAAATATATCAAAAAATTCGAAAAATTAGAAATTTTGCATCTTTTTTCGAACATTTCAAAACGTAAAAATGTCAAAATATTAAAAAAAAATCTAAAAACAAAATTATTCGTCTAATTAAAAATAATTCAAAAATGTCAAAGTTTCAAAAAAACGTTAAAAAATCATTCGAAAATTTAAAAAATATATCAAAAATTTCGAAAAATTAGAAATTTTGCATCTTTTTTCAAACATTACAAAATGTAAAATGTCAAAATATTAAAAAATTTCTAAAAACAAAATTATTCGTCTAATTAAAAATATTTCAAGAATTTTAAACATTTCAAAAATGTCAAAGTTTCAAAAAAACGTTAAAAAATAATTCGAAAATTTAAAAAATATATCAAAAATTTCGAAAAATTAGAGATTTTGTATCTTTTGCGAACATTTCAAAATGTAAAAATGTCAAAATATTAAAAAATTTCTAAAAACAAAATTATTCGTCTAATTAAAAATATTTTAAGAATTTTAAACATTTCAAAAATGTCAAAGTTTCAAAAAAACGTTAAAAAATAATTCGAAAATTTAAAAAATATATCAAACATTTCGAAAAATTAGAAATTTTGTATCTTTTTGCTAACATTTCAAAATGTAAAAATGTCAAGATATTAAAAAATTTCTAAAAACAAAATTATTCGTCTAATTAAAAATAATTCAAAAATGTCAAAGTTTCAAAAAAACGTTAAAAAATAATTCGAAAATATAAAAAATATATCAAAAATTTCGAAAAATTAGAAATTTTGCATCTTTTTTCGAACATTACAAAATGTAAAATGTCAAAATATTAAAAAATTTCTAAAAACAAAATTATTCGTCTAATTAAAAATATTTTAAGAATTTTAAACATTTCAAAAATGTCAAAGTTTCAAAAAAACGTTAAAAAATAATTCGAAAATTTAAAAAATATATCAAACATTTCGAAAAATTAGAAATTTTGTATCTTTTTGCGAACATTTCAAAATGTAAAAATGTCAAAATATTAAAAAATTTCTAAAAACAAAATTATTCGTCTAATTAAAAATAATTCAAAAATGTCAAAGTTTCAAAAAAACGTTCAAAAATAATTCGAACATATAAAAAATTTATCAAAAATTTCGAAAAATTAGAAATTTTGCATCTTTTTTCGAACATTACAAAATGTAAAATGTCAAAATATTAAAAAATTTCTAAAAACAAAATTATTCGTCTAATTAAAAATATTTTAAGGATTTTAAAAATTTCAAAAATGTCAAAGTTTCAAAAAAACGTTAAAAAATAATTCGAAAATTTAAAAAATATATCAAAAATTTCGAAAAATTAGAAATTTTGTATCTTTTTGCGAACATTTCAAAATGTAAAAATGTCAAAATATTAAAAAATTTCTAAAAACAAAATTATTCGTCTAATTAAAAATATTTCAAGAATTTTAAACATTTCAAAAATGTCAAAGTTTCAAAAAAACGTTAAAAAATAATTCGAAAATTTAAAAAATATATCAAAAATTTCGAAAAATTAGTAATTTTGCATCTTTTTTCAAAATATTCAAAATATTCTAAAATTATAAAACAAAACAAAAAATCGTTAAAAAATGATTCGAAAATTTCAAAAAGGAAATATGTTAAAATGTTCAAATATTTCCAAAATATACCGAAAAAACAAAATAATCGTAAATTAAAAATATATAAAAAAATTCCAAAAATTTTAAACATTTCAAAAATGTCAAAAGTTTTAAAAATCGTTAAAAAATGATTCGAAAACCTAAAAAATTTCTAAAATTGTAAAAGTTATAAAACTTGTAGAAAATTTGTAAAATATCTATAAAAAACTGTAAACATTTGCAGGGAAATAACAAAATATACAAAATTATTTATTTATGAATCATTCATATACGACAGCCGCAGTTAATGTGTTAATAGGCAAAAACTTTTCGTAATTAAATTTTTGGTTCACTTCCTTCTGCTGAATCCAAATCTGAAAATAAAACTTTAAGGTCGCAAATTAAACTCTCCTACTAAACTGAGTTAAAAAAAAACATCAAAAAAAGTGATATTTAAAATCAGAGATAAAAGTAGGAGACATCATTCTACGCATGCATTTTTTTAAGTAAGCACTTTGAACATTTCGTTATTTTATTCAGTATTTATTTAACACCTTAACTGCTGTACATACCCCCGGCGATATGTAATGAGATATGATTATTGATAAGAGAATGAACTGACGGTTAAACGTTTGCAAACATAATTTGCAGAAGAATTCATATCAGGATATTCTCAAAAAAAATCACAATACAAAACAATAGTCAATAACTCCAATAATTTATATTTTTTTAAGCTCTAGAAAACCAAAAGTTCCAAATTCCCAATTCTAGCTCTAGAAATAAAATTTGAATTAAAATTTCTAGTGTTTAGCCCCTGTAACAAAAAACTATCGACATTATTAAAAAGTCTATAAATACAAAGAGAAAAAAATATACAATATGAGCGAATATTTTCAAAATTGTATATAAAAAATTATAATTGTGAGAATCGGGAGAGTTCACAATTTTTCTAATTTTCGTCTCTTCCTTTTATCAAGTTCACAATTCCTTTTTAAAAATTTTGAGAAAATTCCCACATATTTTATTCTCTTTTAATTGGTATTAAGTTAATATTGTAATTTAACGGATATTTCGATTTTTTGTATGTAAATTAAAATTTCTTGTAACATATTGTTTAGACCCTGTAACAAAAAAACTACATTATTAAAAAGTGTTGACTACAAATAGAAAGAGAACAAAATGTACTATGTATACAAATATTTTCGAAATTTTCGATAAAAAATTGTGATTGTGAAAATAGGGAGAGACCACAATTATAATTATCCTCATTTGGTCTCTTCCTTTTCTCAAATTCACAATTCTTTTTTAAAAATTTTGAAAAAATTCCCACTTCCAGTATGTTTCATTTTCTTTTGAAGGGTATTACCTAAGTTAATTTTAATATATTGTTTAGTTTTCTTATTATGGGATATAAAATGCGTTTAAATATTTTTTGAGACGGTGTAAATTTTTAATCAAAATCGACAGTAGTATAAAAAATAAACAGTTAAGGAATTCACAAAAAGCCAAAAATTAAATTTTAATAAAAAAAATATGCTAGAAAATTTTTCTGAAAATAATGATAGGAAAAATACATTTGTGCTTCCGCAGTTAAGGTGTTAATCTAGTTGGTAATATTTTACATTATTTTCCCTATTTTTCTCTAAGTTTCCTTAATTTTAACTATTGTTCCAATTTTTTGTTTTTTACTTATCTTTCCCATTTTTCCTTATTTTTTCCTATATAATCTATTTTTCCCCATTTTTTCCGTTTTTGCAGTATTTTCTCCTGTTTTCCTATGTTTCTCAAATTTTCTCTACTTTCCATATGTTTCCCTATTTTTCTATTTTTCCTTTTTTTTCTGGTTTTTTCTTATTTTTTGAGGATTGTTCCTTTTTTGTATATTTTTTATTATCTTTCCCTTTTATGCGGTTTTTTCTGCTTTTTCCAATGTTTACCAATTTATCCTGTTTATTATATTGTTCCCTACTCATTCTTATTTTTCCATTACTAGATTTCGTCGACCACCAAATTTTTATCATAAACAATCTAAAAAGGTACCATAAAAAATGAAAAAAAAGTTGACTGAACAATGCAAATTTTATTTTCATATATTTCTTCAGACGCTATTTATTTCTTTATTTATGATGTATTTATGTATTTCTCAAAACAAAGTTAGTTTACAGCATTGCCATAAAATGAAATAATATAAAAATATTGTGTATACTGGGCCAGATAAATAATATGAAATAGAGCGTCACTACTAAATAAGTAAATAATTTGGTCAAATATATGCTGAAAAAAATCGAAAATAAGACATATTGCTAGATCTGTTGAATAAAAGCTTAATTAATTTTGACATTAATATGACATCTGTCACATTTAGGTACTATTAAAAATATTGAAGGGGAGCCTTAAAATAAAAGTTTTTTGAAAATATAAAGTTAGACTAGACTAGTTTTGACGGGCATATTACAGTAGAAATCTATTACCTATTTTACTCCGAGCCAAAAAAATATAGATAGGTAAGTAGAGCACAGATAAGGTTAATATCGTAGGGAATTAAGATTATTTAGCATAATTATCATAATTACCTCAATATTAATAAACCAGTCTCAATTTTTTTGTATTTAAAAAAGGACTAGACTGCGCCAAATGCAATCTAGACAATATTTTTATGTATTTTTTTTTAGAGACTTGTCTGTCTTCTGACATTTAGTTATTGAAAAGAAATAAAAATTGTTGGTCTCTACTCACATTTACCGGTTTTAACAAAATAATCACTTCCATCACCTTAAATATTGTAGTAACAAGTTTAAAGTGAAAGGCTGTAATAAATAAGTATAGTAGTAAAATGTTTCAATGTTTCATACGGTATTAAAATGGATACTGGAATTAAATAACATAAGCTATACTGGAATCACTTAAGTTGGGCTCTGACACCAGACAAGAGACCGCGGCAGTATCACTTGTCGCTTCACCTATTTTAGACAGGTGACAGAAGCCAGTAACAACCAGCCAGTATGTTGGATATCTCCCTCGAAACCAAGTTTTTATATTTTGGACATTTAGAGCCGCTTTCCCCAACTTGGTTAAACTGTTATTTTTTTACTTTAAACCAAAGGTTAAACTCAAAATGGCTTCTTCCAAAGTGTCTGCTTGGTTTAAACCCCCGGTTAGATTAAACCAACCCAGCTGGGCGGTTTAACTGTATAAAACCGTTTAAACGACAATTTTGTTTACTTGTGTGCTAACATCATACATAACCTAAAAGCAAAACAAAGTTTTAACGTTGTGTTTGTTACTACAGTATAATCTATTATTTCCAAGCTATAGTACTGATAAATGGTAATAATTGCAATGGGAGGATATATTAGATGTATTAAGTGAAGGAGAAGATGATGATTTTTTTTAGAATTGCCAAGGACAAGAGGGCCTACTAAAATAAGAACCAGGATTGATCACTATAAGAAGTTTGACGAAATTGAGTTCTTTGATAGATTTAGAATGCATAAGAGAACAGCAAATATTGTGTTAGAAGCAATAGAAGAGAGAATTACGACAAGAACATTAAAAAATAGAGCTATTCTACATGCAGTCAAGCTATTAACTACTCTGCGTTTTTGTTCATCAGGTAATTTTCTTACAAACATTCGAGAGTGGAGTGAAATACATTATTCAATAATGAGCAAAATAATTAATAGTATTGCATTGCTATACTAAGAAGTAATTATAATACCAACAAGAGCTAATGAAGTACGAGAAGTGAAACGAGGCTTTTTCGAAATCGTTCGATTTCCTAACTATTTAGGAGCCATAAACTGCTCTGATGTAAAGGTTCGATTACCTAGGGATGGCTAGATGGCCAGGCTCGACCCACGAGCTTGAAAATGGGGTGTATACAAATATTGTCCTTGTTGGAGACAGCGGTAACGCTTGTAAAAATTATTTAACACCTCCTTTAGATTATCCTGAGATAAGGTTATTTCAGGAGTCTCAAGTGCGTACAAGAAATCCAATTGAGCGTTGTTTTGGAGCTTGGAAACGTCGATTCCCCATACTTGCACTTGGAATCAGACTAAATATTGATAGGATTGAAAGTATAATTGTTGAAACTGCAGTGTTGCATAATATTTGTACTAATGAAAATGAAAACAACCCTCCTGTTTTAGAAAAAGTCGAAGCAGCAATTGAAGCTCTTGAAATCCGACACGATTTAGTTCAGCGCCTTGGATTGCCTGCCCACATGGTAAATCAGATAACCCGGAATCATCTGATTTAACAATATTTTAGGGGACTCTTACCTAGGCGTGTTATATAGGGTAACTAAAAAATGTAATACAAGAGATTAAACTTATACAGTAAAACTTGTTTATTTCTGGTATAATGGTATCAAGGGTGAAGAAGCGTTAGTGCGCAGATTTTGGCACTAAATTTTTTTCCAAAGTCATAAGTCTTGTTCACTTGTTCATTTGCTCACTAATATCCATACCTGTAAATTTAGGCCTACTTGTTTCCGTTGAGGATCCATCTGAAATCTCCTCGAATCCAACTGGAAAATTCATTATGCCCAGCGTACTATTAGTAGGAAGGTCATTTTCTGCCATTTGTATTGGTTTTTGGGGAAGAATGAAATCCCAGGCTCAATATGCCAGCTTGTGCATCAGTGATGATGTACCATGAGCCTGCAAATCACCAATTAATTCCTTAACTTTCATGTCTGTTTGTTGGGTCCACCCGTTCCAGAAACATATTCTTCTCCTCAGCAAACTTTCGTTTGGAAGTCTTTTTTAAGTTCTCATTTCTACTTCTTAACATTTTCCAATCCCTAAAGTAAACTCCACTGTCACTATTAAACTGTTCTTATATAGTTCCCCACACCCTTACTTTGTCTTTCAATTTAACCTGGTTAGATTTTTTGCCCTTTAACACTCTTTTATGAGTTGCAACTAAATCTAAGAATAGATTAACCTCAGAATCTTTTTGTTTTTGGTTTTTTTTTCTTTCTTTCTCTATTCGGCTATAACCTTAACGTATTCCATATTTAAAATTCAAAAAGTATTAAAAAAAGATTGATTTGAAAATTGTAGACAGAAAAAACACATGAAAATACAAGATATTCACTTAATATAGACTACTTCACTTCAGTTTAACACTTGTCAATTAACATAATCTCTAATTATAATATAGCAGTCGAAAAACAATCAAACAGAACTACCAACTATCTGGTTTCAAGAATAAAAACAGTTTAAACTAAACTTGGCTAATTATTACGTGGGGGAAGTGACTATTGGTTAAACCAAAGAAATAACTGAAACTGGTTTAAGATAAATAAGTTTATTTACCTTTTGGGGTCCCTTAGGATCAAACAATGATCTATTTTCTTGTACTTAATTAATAAGAAGATCATCTTCCTCCACAGAATACTTTGATTTCGCCATTTTATAACCTCAAATCATACGAGATAAGCGACATCACTGATTCGGGAGCAGTCATTCCGGTTTTTCTGTTATTATTCAATGATCAAGTAATAATAAATATTTTTGTTTCTTGATTTACTATCTCGTTTTATAATAAAAATAGGAATGAAGTAGCCGGAATTTTGTAAACCCTGTATGTGCCATTTATCTTTCGTTCAAAAAAAGCTAATTTGCCGTGAACTAAGCCATTAATTATTTTATGACATCTTGAATAATGGACGGTAATTAATTCTTTTTTAATACCTATGTAACAAAAAATTTTTACTTATTTTTTGTTACTTTTTTATATTGATACGGAAATTAAGTTGATTGATGTTTTTCTGAAACAAACTATTTCCGTAACAGGAAAACAGGTTGTTTTGCTATTGACAAAGGTGAAGATGTAGGCGAGGATGATCGATTAAATATCATGAGTTGACGATTATAAGGGTTTATTTACAGTCTTCAATTATTAAACTACGCAGTCATATTAAACTAATTGAAGAATAGTTTTGATTTGGATATAAGGGAGTTGCAATATACATATAATAACAGTATCGTCTGCATATTGTGTCGGGTGTGTAAATTATTTTATGGTATGGATTAAAATAATCAGGAAATATTTTTTTATTTCAAACCTAAGGACAAAGTACACATTATTTATTTTACTGGGGAGTAACAAATATTTGGGTTCTTCATAATTTGTTTAATAAACCTTTAGAGAAGCTTTTATCAGGAATTTCCGAAATCGGTGAGTCACTACCACTTCTCTTCCATGTAAGTCAGCTTTCGATTCTGAATATCTACCCATAAGTCAAATATAAACCAAATACTAATTAATAATTTTATAAAACAATGTTCTTTATAAAACATCGATTACACAGCCCCACAAAAAAAAAGTTCATAAACAAGAGAGTGACATATATATTCCCATGTATTTTTCGACGCTGAATCCGATTCCGAGCTCAGAATTGGGCCTACACGTCTGGAATTGGCCCCAGATGCCGAAAATGGCCTGAAATGCGGTTCCCCGAATAAGGCGAAGTCGACGCTGAATTTTGGAGCTAAAGCCGGATTTGTGCTCGAAAAGTTTATGGCCAACTGAAATTCCGGGTTTGCATCGGGGAAAATGACCCCTTGGGGCGGGAAAATCCTGTTTTGGACGTCCCGGTCCCGACTGTGGTATTTTCATGGACTTTCCAATTCTGGAGCTGAGACTGGGTGTGAAAAGTGTTTGGTCAGCTGAAATTCCAAGTTTGGGTACGGGAAAATGGTCCATTGGGGCCGGAAAATCATATTTCGGACGTACCAATCGCAACAGTGGGTTTTCTATCTGGTAATTCCTGTAGCTTAGACTGTGCTTGACAGGTTTATGGCCATGTGAAATTCCCTGTTCGGGTCCCTCAGGTCCAGAATTGAAAAACACGAAAATATTAGCATAACGCTTAAAAGTGTAAGCATTTGGGGGAGGGGCATTTGGGGACAAGGTGAAACACATGAAAGTTAAAAACAGTAACAGGTAAGGTACATCCCCCAGTTTTACCTGTTACTGTTTTTATTTATCATGTACCTCACCTTGTCCCCAAAGTCCTCCACATATTTGCACTTTTATTGTTAATTATATATGACCCGAAGATGGCTATGAGCCAAAACTAGTCAACGTTCTTGGCAAAAATTTCCAAATATACTATGGTTCTTGATTTTAAGTTTTATTTGGTTAATTCATATTTATTTATTTATTCATAAACTGAACTTTCTAAAATTATTCTGAAATTATTAAGTTCGCCTCCCTGTAGTTCCAAATTAATTTATTTTAATAACATTCTTAACAGACGATTAAATTAAATTACGGAGATACCTCTAATAGTAACCAGACTATTTAGTTGTACTCCTATTTTTTATTAACATAAACAATGAGCTTACCTACAGTAATAAACATAGAAAAGAACAGGTACTGTTTTCTCTCTCTTATTTCTGCAACTCAAAAAATACCAAAATTCCCCTTCGAGATCATTTGGAGTCAACAAGGTAGTAGCAAGTGTGCTCAGCGTAATTAAATTTTCTGTGTAAAATTATATTTAGTTTTGATTAAAAAACTAAAAAATCTGATGAAAATAATAAATTTGTTTTAGGTCGCTGGAGTATTATTAGAAAATGGCGCATCTTTAGATTCCACCACTAAAAAAGGTTTTACACCGCTGCATTTAGCCGCCAAATACGGTCATCTTAAAGTAACGAAGCTCCTCCTGCAAAAAGAAGCGCCCGTAGATGCTCAGGGTAAAAATGGGGTTACGCCGTTACATGTAGCGTCACATTATGATCATCAAAATGTAGCTTTACTTCTTTTGGATAAGGTAAATTATACAAATTATCAAATCTTAACTCGTATTAATTACTTTTTAATTTTCAGGGTGCTTCTCCACATGCCATAGCTAAAAACGGTCACACTCCTCTACATATAGCAGCTAGAAAAAACCAAATGGACATCGCCAATACACTTTTGGAATATGGAGCTAAACCGAATGCGGAAAGTAAAGCAGGATTCACACCTTTACATCTTAGTGCACAAGAGGGACACGCGGATATGTCTTCGTTGCTATTGGAGCACAAAGGGGATGCTAACCATGAAGCAAAGGTAAGAAAACATTGTAATATTCATCTTTGAATATCTGTTGCTGTAGTCCAATAATGGCAAAAACATTGGAATTGCTTAAGCTTGCATGATATGGAGAAATGCAACCTGCAACGCCATGCAAGACGCAATTTGTCTTGATCAAAGGCATGCGCAGTTAAAGTCCAGCTGATCGATTTTTGCAAGAGCTTGCAATTGCAACTTTATCGGTTTGGTGCGATTTCTATTGCCTGAAAGTTGCAATTCCAGTGAGAAATCTAGTTACTTTTGGTTTACCAACTCACCAAATGTCACTTCACTTGTCATTCAGGATTGTCATTATTATTTTAATTGTTTTTTTCATATTCTTTGAGGTTAGAACATTGCTATTGAACCGCCGTATCGGTCCTTTAAAATAATTTATGAAGCCGGATTCGGTAGCGGTTCAATAGCAACCGCTTTTTTTGGAGGGAGTTGGCAGCCATGTTACAATGGCAAGAGACTTGCATAATGTCAAACAACATGCAATATTCAACATCGGCAATACTTTGACCTTGCAAGAACTTGGTGCAATTTCGCTACTTGATTATAAATGCCGCAGTTGTTGTTTTGTATAGTTATTGATCTTAGCAATGCTTACACTTTTATATTTATTTCCTCTTGCAGGATCTGGACCTCCTGTAAATCTTTGTCGAAAATTTTTTCTAATAACCGTTGGAAGTTACATGTGCACATAGCTTAAGACTGATTATATATTTATTGTGTTATATAGATACCGTGAACACAGAAGATAAACTAATAGAAAAGCGAAGGTTCCTGTCAGCCCTTTTAATATAGCGATTAATACAATTTGAGAATAGTTGAAAGTTTCTACCGCTTAATACACTGGAAAAATGTTTAAAATTTCTAAGTCTTGATAGACGGATTTACGAGTTTTGAACATTTTTTCCAGTTAATTAAGCGGCAGAAACTTCAACTGTCACTCAAATTTTGACCATCCCTACATCAGGAACCTTTGCTTCTGAATTAGTTTATCTTCTGTGGCGTGACTATTATTTATGTCATTAATTATTATTACTTTTCAAAGTTTAAAAAATAGTTTTTTCAAAACCTTACAACTTATTTAAGTATTTAACAAGTTTAATGTGCAAAAATGAGTAGTAAAGTAGAATGTAAAGTTCAGTTTGAAAAACTAAATGATGATGATAATTATTTTATGTGGAAGTTTAAAATGATGCAGATGCTGCTTATTAAGAAAAATTTATGGACATATGTTAATAAAACTAAAAAGAACCTTCGGATGAAGATGACCAAAAGGATGATTAATTGAAGATAGTCAACTAAATTTAGTACGCAATGCTAAGACAGCAAAATAAGCATGGGAGTCACTTAAAAACTTTTATAAAAACACTGTTTGAATAATAAAATTAGTATAATGCGTAATATCTGTTCTCTAAATCTTGAAGAAGATGGTGATGCCATAAAGCATATAAATAGGCTCGACTTCCTCTTTCAACAGTTAAGCGATCTAGGTAAAGACAGAATGTCAGACAGCTGGAATATTGCAATGTTATTAAGTAGTCTATCTGCTAGTTATTATTCTCTTATTATTGCTGTAGAAGCTAGAGCTGAAAGCGAGTTGACCGAATGAAATAATTTTTCAAGCCTGTTTCGAAATAGAAAGTCTGGGAGAAATAATAGACTATTTGGGTATTAAGGTAGATAGAGATCAGTATGGAAATTATGAAATTAACCAGAGTCAGTATGTTTAGAAGATAATTAATAAAACAAATCTTTTTACTGCGAAAATATCCAAATATCCAATCGAACCAGGATATGGAAAATCAAGACTTGAGACAAATATCTTAAGGGACAATAAGGAGTATCAAAATTGTACTGGAAGTTTGTAATACTTATCTATAAATACTAGACCTGATATATCAGCAGCAGTAAGCATACTAGCTCAAAAGGTAAGTAAGCTAAATACAGAGGATTGGACAGAGTTAAAAAGAATTATCAGGTACTTGAAAGGAACAATTCATTTTAAGTTAAAATTGAGTGAGATAGAGACTAAAAATGATGTAATAAAATAACTGGATGGGCAAATGCAAATTGGGCAGAAGATCGATATGACGGAAGGTCTAATACCGGGTATTTATTTAAGATGTTTGGAGGTGCCATATCCTGGACCATTCGATAACAGAAATGTCAAGTACGAAAGCATAATTCATTTCACTTTCGGAAGCGCGTCAAAAGGCTTCATGGATAAGGCGTCTGCTTATGGATTTAAATTGATTCAATGAAGAACCAACTACGTTGTATTAGGATAATCAAAGTTGCCTGAAACTTATAGAAAAGGAACAAAACAGTAATAGAACCAAATACATTGACAATAGAATTTATTTTGTTAAAGACTACATTAATAATCGGATTGTAATAAACTGTTACTGTCCAACAGAAGACATGTTCGCAGACATACTTACCAGGCCTTTACCATTAAGCAAGTTTTTGGCCAATAGAAGAAGCTTAGTACTTTGTGCAAATGAATAGGGGTGTTGGAAATTTCATTTGTTCATAGCTTAAGACTGATGGTATATTTATTGTTATATAGATATCGTGATTGTTATTTTTTATGACATTAATTATTGTCAAAGATTAAAGAATAGTTTTTTCAATACCTTACAACTTATTTGAGTATTTAACAATAACTTTATATCGACATTTTTGAATAATAGCTGTGTTTGTACCATTTTGGTCTTATTTTTTGTAATTTTAAAGAACTTACATTCAAACATTACGCATAACTATTCATATAGGTTGTTCTTAGATAGTTCCTCATGTTTTATGCACCTGCGGTTTATACATTTCCAATAAAAAATTACAGCAGTGGTTTCCTCTCTTGTGGTTGATACTGAATAATATTAACTAACCCAGAATTGGGATAGAATCTCTAAAACCTATATTATTTTTTCAGAATGGTTTGGCTCCTCTTCATCTCTGCGCTCAAGAAGACCGAGTGCCAGTGGCCGAAGTTCTAGTTAAAAATGGTGCGAACGTGAATTGCGCTACAAATGGTGGTTACACTCCTCTTCACATAGCTAGTCATTACGGTCAAGTGAATATGGTGAGGTTCCTCCTTCAGAATGGTGCTAATATTGAATCTACTACTTCTCTGGACTACACACCCCTTCATCAGGCTGCTCAACAAGGCCACGCTACTATTGTCAATATTTTATTGGAACACAACGCTGATCCTAATGCAGTGACAACGGTAAGAAAAAAATATAATTTTATTTGTAGCTATAGATATTCTAGTAGTTTTTTATATCATGCATGACGTTTTTATAACAAATCGTAAAAAAGAAAGAAGAAAAGTAGTAAAGTCGGAAAATAAACAAGGATATATTATTTTGACAGTTTTTTTAAAACATTTCAAAAAAATTTATCAATATATTTGTAAGAATTTTATAAAAAAAATTGAAACTATTTAAAATTTAACAAATATTTGACGAAATTTATTTTAAAAAGTAATAAACTATTCCTATGGCTGTAGTCTTCCGGATCATTTACGACGACAAGCAGCCCAATAAAACGTTTTATCTGAACAATACTTGGATTTAAAGTTACAGCGTGGTTTTCTGGTTCAACCTGACAAATAGGTTTAGTCTGACAAAATGGGTCTAGCCTGATAGGTCTAATCTGACTCCCAAACTAAAACATCTCCGAATGCTATTCTAGCATATACCGCACAATTCATGATTTGGAATATACGTTTTTACGTCTGTCAGTGAAGTAATATAGATTTTTTTTAATTTTGAGTATTTTTGGTGAATGGGCAAAGGTGTCATAAATATATCTTATACGACTCATCAATAGGTGCCCAGCTAACCAGATTTGGTTGCAGGGAATTTTGCTGGGATTTATCATTATGGAAATTCGACTTCACAATGTGTACACAAATAAGAGCAGCGACTACTTATTGGAGATTGCTTAATGTCCGCAACATCGTATATCACTGGTTATTACCCAATAAATCGCAAAGTAAGTATGTAGAAGTTACTATGGATAGCAACATTGCGACTTTTCATGTTGGCAGTTATTGCAGTTATACGAAGGAAGATTGGCTGAAAGTAAAAGCAAATAGTGGTAATATGTATAAGTTTGAAGAGGTCGAGCAATTTGTCTATTTGGGAGCAACATTCACAAGAAAACCGGATACGATGGAAGAAATAAACACAAGACTCTGGAAGGGAAATAAATGTTTATGTAGCCTAAACCATCTCCTAAAAAGTAAGTTAATAACAAGGATGCTGAAATTTAAACTGTACAAAACTGTAATAAGGACCATAGTTACATTTGCCTGCGAAACATGGATTTTGAGAAAAGCAGATATAAATACCTTGGAAGTCTGATAAAGAAATGTATTAAAAAAATTTTTTGGAGTCAAATAAAACAATGAAATATGTGAAAGAAGAACAAACCAAGAGCTTAGGGACATATATAATGAACCAAATATAACAGTATTTGTGAAAGCACAATTACTAAGATGGCTAGGGCACTTAAAAAGGATAAATGGAATTGGATTTGGAAAGCCTAGCGGTACAAAACTGAAAGAATATACGAAAAATTATAAGAAATAGAAAGAAATGATAAACGAAGCCATGGGCCTTTTAGGCCTGCAGAGCTAAATATATATATAGTTATTGGAAATATTATTGAACATATCAAAATTTAACATGTCATTTATCAGTTAATTGTATCATCCTAAATAACAACTTTTATCATATATTTTTCTAAAATATATTTGTCAGTTTTACGCAGAGGCGTACTGGGTCAGTCGCATTATCTTTTTGTAAATTATGGTCCAACAAGTATTCAGTCTCGACATAAGGGTTGCATCGCTGGTATTGATCCGGTCGTAATCTAGTAGGATTGTCCATACAAAAGATGATATCACTGATATCCAAACAACAATAATAAAAGATGATATCTCAGATATTCATTAAAAGAGCAATATTGCCAATAATGCAGAGAAAGATAGTGCACATAATCTGATGGCATTTACGGTATTTAAAGCTACTTTTTAAACATATTCGTTGGTAAATCTCCCGAGGGAGGATATTCGTTACATGGAGTTTTATAAGCACCAATTTTTTTATTGTCAATACTGTAACGCTCTTTGCGCGTTAAGCGGTGTGCTGGTACCTTGGTTCAGGTAACGGATTACCTGAGACGCCACCTTCAATTTAAAGTGTGAAGGCCACTTGCTCCGGGCAGCGTCAAGTTAAATTTTGAACCTCTTATTGAAGTTATTTTCATGGATTTATTGGTAATTACCATCGTGGCTTTGAATTAGTAGTATATATTAGTATGGCAAGCTTCTATGATATTTGTTTGGAATATAGCTAATGGGCAGTTCAACAAAAATATAACCTCACGTTTTTTCTTTATTAACAGTTAGAATTAATCAAATAAAACCCATTGAGTTTAATTATCTACCGTAATTTGAGCTAGATTTTTAAATAAATTAATTTAAAAATTCAAATTTCTAATTATTTGAATATGCCGCCATTACGATCGTGATGTCACTTATGTGCAATGAAATTACCGTCAAGACATTAACTGCAAATGTGTAAAGAAGAGAATACAAATTAATAACAGCTGTTAAATCTCACTTATACAGACAAAGATGGAGAAAACCATTATATGATAATTGGATAAAAATGAAAACTTGGACCTATCCACTGTTAATTCGCATTCAAAATCGAGAGAAATAAATAGATATTAGATTCCGCTGGTAGATAAAGAAACCGACTATTTTAACGAGATTAAAAAACATATGCTGTGTGTTTGATTCGATCCCCGGACCTATCGCACCACTAACCAGCACTATTCCATACTGCTACTAGAGCTCATACTTACGTTTGTTCAAACTTATTATTTAAGCGAATCACGTGTCACGTTTGAATGATACAAATTATTTTTTCTACGATGAGTCACTCATCTTAAATATACCATACATAGATAGCGATAAAATATAGTTTTAAATTCAAATCTGAAAAATCTACTGAATTTTACAGCGGACGTAAATATTAATATTTCGCGCTACAATTTTTTTTGGCCGTTTTTTAATGAAAAAATATTTAGTTAAAAAAAAATGTCGAACCTGGCTATTATCAATTCTACTAAAATTCTACCAAACACCCTCATTTTTCTTAAAAATCTGCTAATTTAGTAAGAAATTGACTAAAAACGGTAACCCTGTAAAATGTGTTTGCATCGTGAATACAGCGCAGCAGCGGGCAAGGGGCTAAGCGTTCATGGCTACTGACGTCACACGGTCTAGTCTCGCGCACATGTACCATTTTCCAGCCTCTCGCCGATCCTTGATTTTAAAATGTTTATAGCGGACGTTCTAAATATCAATATTAATCGCTGAAATTTTTTTTGATCGTTTTTAATTACCAAAACCTCTCGATTTAAGTTAAAATTAAAAAAACAAGAAAAATGTCGAACCTGCCTGTTATAGATTCCAATACAAACTCGAATTATTTTATAAAATTTCGAATATATGAGTTATAAAACTTTTAAAATATATGGTCTTTTCTTTTCCAAAATAATAATTAAAGGATAATTAAATCTTTTATCAACAATATTTAAAAGAATTACAAGGTATTATAAAAATAAATTTTAAAAGCAAATCAAATCAACAATTATCAAACTAATTATTGAAGGATAACTGGTAACCAAATAAACAAAAGGTTTCTTCCTTTATTTAATTATTGTAAAGAGCAACGAAAGCCGGTGAACTCATATTTTATAAAACTGATTAAAACAATTGTTTAAAAATTCAAATTTGAAAATTAAATAAAAAGTAAATATATAAAAAAATCATCGTAAATGTAATTAAATTCGTTAACAAAAATATAACCTCACGTTTTTTCTTTATTAAGTTTAATTATCTACCGTAAATTGAGCTAGATTTTTGAATAAATTAATTTAAAAATTCAAATTTCTAATTATTTGAATATGCCGCCATTACGATCGTGACGTCACTTATGTGCAATGTAGTTACCGTCAAGCCATTAACTGCAAATGTGTAAAGAAGAGAATGTGAATGAATTACAGCTGTTAAATCTCACTTATACAGACAAAGATGGGGAAAAAAATTATACATATGATAATTGGATAAAGATCAAAACTTGTACCTATCCACTGTGAATTCGCATTCAAAATCTGGAGAGATAAATAGATATTGGATTCCGCTGTTAGATAAAGAAAACGACTATTTTAACGAGGATCAGGTAATAATTTGCTGTTTGGTACATAAGTGCTGGGCACAAGCGTTCCTGATTAAGTGAAAGGTCGCGTCCGCATCTGCTTACTGCGTAGTTCACTGTCACTGTTGTAGTTTGTACTTTGTAGAGCTGGTTTCCGTGTTTATTTGTATTTGTAAAGATACGTAAACAAAGGTAAAAGTAAACACAATTAAAAATATATTGACCAAACGACACTTTATAAGCAAACGTCATCTATATTTGAAAGCGTCAAGTTTATTTAGGGAAACTGGCCCACGTTAATTATATTCTGCAGCTATTGCACATAAGTGACGTAGGTGCAGTACAAGTTGTATAGATGCAGTGATTTTTAAATATTAATTTTTTCATGTTAAATTAAAGAAAAAAAACAGAAAAACCGATTTTTTCATAAAAATAAATTCATGTTTTTCTCAAATAATGCAAAAAAAGATGGACTAGTATTTCAAGTTGAACTCCCCATTAAATATAGTACTTAAAAAATTCATTACAACGGGATATCTAACATCTAATCAAGTATTGAGACTGACTAGTTTTTATATATGTTTAATTTAAATTTCTATTTTTTAATAATTTATTCCAAATAACTTATATAGATACTATTCTTAGGTAATTGTGTAATATGGAGATGTACTAGCAGATTATCATCAAGGTCTAACAAGACTAACACTTATAGATTTATTAGCTGTAATGTACTTATTAGGTCTGAAATTTAAAATGAATGTCGTATTTAATTTACATTTAGAAAAAAAAACAGTTATTTATACAACAAGTGTGTAAAGTGATATTTTTTTCACGAATGTGAATTTTGTCGCACGAGCCAAAGGCGAGTGCGACAATCACATGAGTGGCACTTTACACACAATTTGCATACAATATTTTTTCTACTACCAAAAAATATGTTGGTATTAAGTATAAACTAAGCAATCTACTACAGAAGCCTTTTTGAAAAATCTTGAAGTTAACCAGTTGATTTTTGGTACCTTACATAGAATCGTGGCAAGATAATAAACATAAGGATATTGCAAAAAATGTGTAGCGCATGCGAAGAAGATATTTTGCAAATTTTATCTTACTTTACGCACTAGTGAAAAAAAGTTAAAAACTTTACACACTCCGTTGTAGCATGCGTAAAGTAAGTACTTTACGCACGGTAGTAGAAAAATATATTTAGTGTTTTTGTTTTATTGATGTAGGTATATAAACGTTTTTATCTTTTTTTCAGAACGGTCAAACTCCCTTAAACATAGCCCAAAAATTGGGTTACATTACTGTGATCGAGACTTTGAAGGTAGTAACAACCGTGACGAAAATAACAACTACCACCACCACAAATATCGAAGAAAAGTACAAAGTCCAGGCGCCGGAACTGATGCACGAGACCTTTATGTCAGATTCGGAAGAAGAAGGTGGTAAGATACAAATCACTATTTTTTTGTTGTGTTTTTAAGCATGCGATATGTTAAGTTTGATAATAGTGTACTGAGAGAATTTCTGAAATCTAAATGTCTAAATATACACATATTTGTATATTCAAAACTGCTACCACAATAGTTATGATAAATTGTATATGGATACACGGGTTTGTCATTGTGCCACAACTAAAGAAAATATTTTCAACTTTCGGTCGATACAGAGTATTGTTTTGAATAGTTTTTTTTTCAGGTGAAAATTTTATAATAAATGACATGAACTACTGCATTCACTTTAAACTCCGGTTATACCTCCCTCTGATATAAAACTTGTACTATGTAGTAATAATAACTATGTTGTAATAGTATATTACGTATCAAGAGTTGTAAGTAGACCATTACGCACAAAGTGAAAAAGTTTACGCACGAAGCCGCGTAGTGGCGTGTGCGTACTTTTCACGAGTACATAATGGACTTACAACTCGAGTTATGTACCGAACTTGCCGTTAAATAATATTTAGAGCTAAGTATCTACTTACATTTTATTACTCGCGTGAAAAGTATTGCCTACATTTAGGGGAAACATAATTTATTCGAATTAGATGTCATAAACAATATTGAGTAAATTTAAGGGCAATATGCTTTCAATTTAAACTTTTTTTTTAATTAAAATAGATTGTTTTCTCTTTTTTACTAAATTGCAATTATGTAAATAGAGTAGATAACATAATGCATAAATAATAATTAGAATGCAATTTGAATAAAGCATGAAATATAATTTGTCTTATCAAAACGCACATGTGCGTTATGAGATCTCATAACGTTAAATGTCACTTACAAGGAATGTTGGCAGTACGATTTTTGACGTTTATTGACATAGGCGTAGAAAAAGTATTTGGTTGTTCCTACTTCTTCCTATTTTTCTGTTTTTCTTAACGTTTTCCTGTTTTTCCCTATTTATCCGTATTTATTAGTAGTATTTTAATTATTTTAATTTTTTATCTTTTTCGTCTTTACTTTGACTTATCGCATACATTCTTGTAATGTCAAAAAGGATTAATAAAATTTATTTTTATTATTTTTTACCGTTTTCCTATTTTTACTATTTTTTCTTATTTTATTCTATTTTTCCATATTTTCCCATATACTTCCCTATATTTCTTGATTTTTCTATACAGGGTGTTGAAAATTTCATTGTACACTATTGGGATTTCGTTAACCGTTATAGATACAAAGTTGGTTAAATGGGAAAAAAGTTGCATATTACCAAGACCAATTTACTGGATTTTGAAAAATTTTAATATTAGGTTCGGTTAACTTAACTTTTGAACATGTTTTCGATTTTTTTTTTAAGTTAGCACCTAGGAAAAAGCACAATTTAATCACAAAAATACATACAGAAATTTACAATTACAACAAATAAATCGTTTAAATGAGACAAAAATTTTTATTTTACATTTATTTTTTATTTTATTATGTTCCTACTAGAATTCATAAGTTGAAGATTAAATTTTTTATTCTCCGATTACTGTTACGTAAAAAAATATAATTCAAATATTTAATAGTGCCCAATAACTTAATGTTTAAATAATTTTATTCAAAAAGATTTTTAAATATTCAAGGTGAAAATGATCAGGACCGTACCTACAAAATTTCCTAAAGTACTGTTCATTGTCGAAATTTAATTAAAAAAATTAAGTGTGATACATGGTTGGATAGATAACAAAATGGAGATTTCAAAAATAGAATAAAAAGTACAGGTTTACATTTAAAAACAAAAATTGGGAAATGCACTTTAAAGACGAAACGTCGTATAGAAAAACTGACTGCGTTATGTTAAACGGCATTTGGTCTTCAACAAGAAATATTAAAAAAGTTTTCTTCTATCTTTAACAATAAAGGTGATAATTAAATAAGACCAAAATCGTCAATTTTGGTTTTAAGCAAATATCTCTGAAACCGGACCTGATATTAAAATTTGTCTTGTTCCAACTTTTTAAATTGCATTCTTCCTGTATATAAACTTTAACTATGCAAAATCTCACACTCTTCCGTTTTTGCATAACGTTTAAAAAGGGGTCTGAAGATTTCTCTTTGCACATTAACCCTTTAACTGCGGCAGGGATGTGGTCATCATAATTTGTATATTTTCACTGCAAATACCTGACAAATTTACAATTTTCGAAATATTTGAAATTTTCGAATAATTTTTTAATGTTTATTAAAACTTTTGACATTTGTGAAATGTTTAAAATTCGTGAAATATTTTTAATTACCTAATCGAATAATTTTATGTTTCTTGAAATTTTCGATTTTAGAAATTTTTAAATATTTTGCAATTTTCACTTTTTGATATTTGTACTTTTTGAAATTTTTCAAAAAAAATTGCAAAATGTCAAATTTTTCGAAATATTTGATATATTTTTGAAATTTTCGTATAATTTTTCAATGTTTTTTAAAACTTTTGACATTTTTGAAATGTTTAAAATTCTTGAAATACTTTTAATTAATCGAATAATTTTATGTTTTTTGAAATTTTCGATTTTAGAAATTTTTAAATATTTTGAAATTTTTACTTTTAGAAATTTTTACTTTTTGAAATTTTTTCTTTTTGAAATTTTCATACAAAATTTTAAATATGCAATTTTTTTCCTATTTAACCAAATAACGGTTAGCGAAATCCCAATAGTGTACATTGAAATTTTCAACACCCTGTATTTATCTCCAATGTCTCTATTTTATCCTTCTTTTTCTGGTTTTTCCTTATTTTTCACTTTTCGCAAACTTTCCTATTTTCCCTATTTTCCCATGTTCTCTATTTTTCAATACTTTTCTCCATTTTGTAATTCCCCTAATTTTTACATATCTTTTTCATCTTTTCTTTTTATGTCTCCCAAATTTTCTCAATTTTTCCCTTCTTTTTCTCATTTTTCATTATTTTTTCCTATTTGCACTAATTTCCTTTTTTTTCACTATTCTTCCTAAAATTCTCTATTTTTCAATATTTTACCCGGTTTGTTTCTATATTTCTATATAATAGTTTTCCTTGTTTTTCAAAATTGTTCACTACTTTTTTTTATTTCTCTCTATTTCTTTCCATACTTTTCACTATTTTCTCCATTTTTCCCATTTTTCCTATTTTTCTATCTTTCTTTTATTTTCTTGTTTACCATTTTTTTTCCTATTTTCTTTATTTTTCCCTATGTATTCTTATTTGTACTTATTTTTCTCCTTTTTTACCTGTTTTTTTTCATTTTGCTCATTTTTTCTGATTTTCCCTATTTTCTCTGCTGTTTCCATATTTTTAACTATTTTCGCTATTTTTAACTATTTCCTCTATTCTCTAATTTCCCTATTTGTACTTATTTTTTACTATTTTTCCGAAATTTCCCTATTTTGCCCTAGTTCTTCATTATTTTTTCCTCTTTTTCATTAATTCTTCCCAAGTTTCCCTATTTAGCCCTATTTTTCCCAATTTTTATTTTTATTTTATTTTTTTCTAATTTCCGTATTTTTCACTATTTTTTATAATTTTCTCTATTTACCCCTGTTCATATTTTTCCACGTTATTCCAAATTTTCCACTACTTTGCCCCATTTTTCTCAATTTTTTTCTATATTTTCCCTATATTCCACTACTTTCTTTATTTTACCTCATGTATCCCATTTTCCTATATCTTTTCTATTATTCCCTGTTTTCAATTAGTTTTTCCTATTTTCTTTATTTCTTCATTTATCCATATTTGTCCCTATTTTTCCTATTTATCCTATTTTCCCTTTTTTCCCTATTCTATGTTTTCTCCATTATTCTCGATTTTTTCCTTCTTTTCCCATTTCTTCATATTTTTCCCGCTTTTCATTATTTTTTTCTGTTTTCCCCTATTTGAGCGTACTAGTCCCTATTAAAATTTGGTTTTTGCCTATTTTACTTTTTATGTCTACTTTTTGTATTTTTTCTATTTCTTTTTATTTTCCATTAGTTTTCCTAATTTCTTTGTTTTTCTGTATTTGTCCATATTTGTTTCTATTTTACCCTATTTTGCTCTATTTTCCAGATTTTTCTCTTTTATTCCCTAGTTTTCCTTAATTTTCCCTGTTTTTCCTATTTTTCTCCCATGTTTTTCGCCATTTTCTACCCTTTAATATCAATATTTCTCAAAACTCTGTCTATATTATGAACAGAACATACTGTCAAAATTTCAAGTCTCTGGATTTAGTAGATTTTGCTGTGCATTGATTCTATGTCAGTCAGTCAGTCAGTCAGTCAGTCCAGTGGCGCAGCTAGAAGGGGGTTAAGGGATTAAATCCTCACACCAACACATATGATTTGTTTTCCAAAGTATTCTGTAATATATTCTCGTAAAATTTCTATTTTTTTGATAACCCCCCTAATGGGTAAAAAAACCCAAATAGGTAATTTTCGCTCCGCCACTGAGTCAGTCAGTCAAGACTTTGCCGCTATTATAGATTTTATTTTAGTAATATTAACAAAATGCCAAAAACATATTTTTGGAAACCTTCCATTAAACTGTTCCAAATTTCATTTATCATTTCATGCCAGTCACTTTTTGATTCGCAATCCATTTTCCCAAATATTTTTTTTCTAGTTTTCATCATTATTTAATTAATAACCCCAAATGTTTACAATAAACTCAACAATCCTAAAATATTTAACCTTGTTGAAATATCCGAAATTTTAACACAAATTCCGATCACATCTCAGCGCAATGTTTACAAATGTATTGAGAAATTGCTAACTTAACTACGCTGAATATGTAGGCGAATAGACGACCTTGAGAATTACTACTATGTATATGTTTAATGTATATTAATTATCCTTGACAGTAAATAAACTTACTTAAATAACTCACTGAAATAGAATTTTGTTTTTATGTTATTATGATTGTGATCTTAATAAAAGAAAAATGTTTAATTACATACAAGAAAATTTATAAGAATTTATAAATAATAAAAAATAATAAATTAAAAAAAATAATTTTTTAAAGCTAATTAAAAAAGTTTTACCTGTACATTTTTTTGACATAACCCAGATTATAACATAATTAACTACTATTACATTAATTGATGGCATTTGACCTTCCGATCTTTATTAAAAAAAAATGACCTCACAACGATTTATTCGACCCACATTTTTGGTCCAACAGATTTTATCAAAAGCGTTTGCCAGTTACGGCACTTTAAATAAAAAGTAAAAGTGAAGTTAAAAATAAAAATGTTATAATCAGGAAATGTTACTGATAGTTCCGGTATTAATCATTTAATATGGTACAGAGAATTAGGTGAGTAAACATGATCTCATTCAGTATATTAGTTATTAACGAGAAAAAGAAAATGGGAGTGAACATATTGCACTAACTAAATGATATTTTAAGCATTTAATAATTATATAAATGTGTTTAAAATTATGTACGAACGTTGATAAAAGTATTAAAAAAATTAAATTGAATTATTATTTACAATACAATTTTTAATTAAAATTATTACAATGAAAGTAAAACTAGATTTATAAAATTTTAAATTAAATGATATCGGGTATGCAAATTGTAAAGAGTGGCCCAAATATTAATTGATAAAAGACAATTAGGAAATTGAAATTATAAACATTTTATTTTAACAACTTAGTAACTGTGAATACATATATATGTTTTTTTTAATCTTTATTTATTTATTTTTCTTTTTGAAAATATGCGATCCGAGATGACATACCTGAAAAGGGCAGTCACCAACTCCGGTCCGCGGTAAATCCCTGATACAAAGGTACCTGACAATTTTTAATCCCGTTCATTAGCTCGGGTCCAAACACTAGCGGTAGATAAAGGGTCATCAAAATGTAATTATGGATTTCCAAAAAAATTTACAATATATTTAGATTTAGTTTTATCTTTTTTCGTTTATTGGTTGTTCTCCAAGAATCCGGGACAGATGCTCCCTCGTACATTTGCTCCCCCGATACATTTGCTCCCCTGTCTTAATTTTTCGAATAATGATAAATTTTAAGTGAGACAGTTGCCCCCCTACCTTAATTAATGGGTTAAACACCTGTTATTTCCTCCTAATAATGCATAACCATAGACGTCGAATAATAAAAAAATTCAAAGATTTTTTGGTTTACTGACATATATCGTCATACATTTTAATATTTAGAGGGAAGATCATTTTTTATTTTTTATATTTTAATTGTTTATACAATTCTACACAAAATTTAAAAAATTATGGGAATTACTGTGTGCTTTGAATTTAATTTAAAAAAAAATGATAAGAGGGTAGCCACCCAAATTTTTGATGTTTGGTGTAGAAATGTATAAACTGTAATGAAAAATGTAACTCCGTGGAAGGCTGGAATAATAGATTAAACACTGCCATAAAAAACCCCTACCCACATATTATCTAATTAATTAAGTGCCTAAAAGGCGAGTCCATATATTCGGATTTATTATCAAAAAGGAAACTATTAAATTTAGAGGGAAAATGAAGAAAAAAGGCGTACATTCGATTAGATGGACGCATAGAGAAAATAATGAACGAGTACGCGGAAACAAACGACCTTCGAAAATGTTTGAAAACTCTTGCATTTATACAAAAGCTGGAGTAAACATTCAATATTTGAAAAAATGTAGAATTTTACAAAATAAAAAGACGTATTTAAAATTATTAAATTTTAAGGGTGAAAACTACTCCTAAACAATTTTTTTTAATATTTAGACAAAGATCATATATATACAACATACAAATTTTTGATATTTTGTGTACAATTGTATAAACAATTAAAATGTAAAGTAAAATAAAAAATGATTTTCCCTCTTAATATTAAAAATATATGACGATATCTACTAGATATATATGTCAGTATACCAAAAAATCTTAATTTTTTTAATATTCGACGTCTATGGTTATGCATTATGGGCGGAGGAAATTTCGACTCTAAGCAGGTAGCGACTAAAATTTAATGTCAATTTTCGACACCAGCCCCAATTCCCATTTTTATCTTACAGGCATATTCGACACCAAATAAATATAGCTGCGACATAAATAAAATAACATAATTAATTAATTTATTTATTTTAATAAAAATAATGTACATTTTATTTCTTTATAACTGTAATAATATCTGAATATAATACAACTAGTAACTAATTTTTGTACATTTTACCGTTAATATACTATAATATTAGGGAGATTTTAAGCCACCTATTTGAACAGCAATATACTTTATCCGTTATACATCGCATGCGCAATAGCGCTAAAATAAGGGACAACATTATTAACCGATATTGCTTTACGTTAATAAAGTTGAAGTAACGTTCCCTTAATAAAGGATATTGATTTTGCCATGGTGCCACCTGTACAATATTTATATTAAAATTTTATCATAAACTCCAAAGTTATATCACTGACATCTGTCACGTAAATAACGGAAGAATATATGGCTTAAAACCTCATTTATAAAACACGTTATTAACGTATGTATTTACGTTAATAGCGGATAAAGGGATATAACGTATAATGCTCAAGTTGTGGCTTAAAATCTCCATATTTACTTATGGAGTACTATTAATAAATTATATTTTAACATAAATAAATGCTTTGTCATGACAATTTCTCGCAAGAAAGAGCCGATTATTTTTAATTATACAATGGACACCGTTCTGTTAAACAGAGTCTCTGAAATGAAGGATCTTGGAGTTACCTATGATAATCAATTATCATTTAGTCCTCATGTAGAAAAAACCACTAAAAGTGCCAATAAAATGCTCGGTTTCATTATTAGGCAAAAATCTTCTTTCTCGAACTTATCTTCAATGGGGGAGTTCCCTCAATATTGTCAACCTGCAAAAAGATCTACCAACGGGGAAGGATTATTTTTGGTCAAAATCTACTTCATTATTTTCGCAATAATAAAATATGTGTACAAAATTCTATTGAGCTTTCCAGAATATATATCTGTAGCGAAATATAATGATTTTAATAAAATCTTACTTTGATTGATTCAAATTTCGTTGTCAATTGTCATTCATCATAGTATAACAGAGCGACATGTTTCATTTTCAGCGACTGTCCTACAGCCTTGGAGGATTGGTGGAACTAAACTGAATTTGGCTGGTAGTTTGAATATTCTATAATTTGAAAATGAAACATGTCGCTCTGTTATGCTTGTTCTATGAGGAATGACATTTGACAACGAAATTTCAACCAATCAGAAGTAAGATTTTATTAAAATCATTATATTTCGCTAACGATATATTCTGGAAAGCTCAATAGAATTTTGTACACATATTTAATCATTGCTAAAATAATGAAGTAGATTTTGACCAAAAATAATCCTTCCCCGTTGGTAGACCTTTGTCTAGGTTGGCAACATTGAGGGAACTCCCCTATTAAAACTCTTTACAATACTCTTATATTATCAAAACTAGATTTTGCTTCTATAATTTGGGTACTAGAACCACAAATATATCTCGAGAATCTTGAAAAAAATACAAAAAACAAAACAAGAATTCGCAAATAACAGTAGGTTTGCGAACATTTGTCAACGATCCATACTAATTGTACTGCTAAAAAGTAAATAATCTACTGAAAATACGTTTCCACTAAACGCGCACAAACAACAAATCTCTTTGAGGTACCGACAGCAGCCGGAACGGCGCTGTTCGTTTGCAACTGCTCGCATATGTTTGCAAACATTCTAAAATTCGTCTCCACCAGGCCTATAAATTTGTTTGCAAACATTGCTGATTATTCGCAAACATTTGCAAACGTTTTGCGCGCTTGGTGGAAATGCACCTTTAGACGTAAGCAAGCTATGATGAAGTTTTTGTTTGGTATAATGAATAATCAAAATACATCAAATAATTTATTAGCATTCATACCTTTCAATGTTCCTCCCAAACGCACTCGCTCCACTCTTCTATTTAA
Source organism: Neocrepidodera transversa (assembly GCA_963243735.1). Lineage (NCBI taxonomy): Eukaryota > Metazoa > Arthropoda > Insecta > Coleoptera > Chrysomelidae > Neocrepidodera > Neocrepidodera transversa. The sequence continues at coordinate 22,020,428 of OY725347.1, read as the reverse complement.
CTTAAAAGCATCAACGAGCAGCTCGCCACTTAGCTCTATCCTCCATTTAGCTAATAATGTCAATCTTATGCATAGTATAGATTGGAATATGTCATTCAATCAGTATTGAAAAGTGATAATAAATTATTTTGAAAATTATGGGATTTAAATCGCTAGTCTTATCAACAATTACCATTGCATTGATCATTATTTCACAGAATTTTGGGTAAAATCTACCACCTTCTGTTATACTCATTTTTATATTAGTTTAGTTATTTTTGTCATGTAGTTTTATTTATTTCGTTTTGTAACAGTATTGTATATTTATATCCATGTAATAAGGCTAAAAGCCTGTTTGGATTGTCAAATAAATAAATAAATAAATAAATACAATGATTTATGTGCTATTATAGGAATGATAAGATATAGCTTTTATAAAATCTAACCTACGTATTTGTTGGGATCGTAGTTTATCCACCATTTTCTCCAAAAATGCCAATTTAGCCTTATCGGTAGTATCTTTGATTTTTGCTGGTATTTGTAAACTATTTATTTTGACATAAGTGTCTACTTGAAATTATTTTAACTTTTCAATAAAAATAAAAATAGAAGGATGGGTTGAATAAAAAGAAGAATTAAATCTCGAATGAAAGGATTCACAGGCATTCGTGGTCCTCGCAATAGACGGATTCTGATTAGACCATATGTGTGGTGGAAATAGACCGCTATCGATTATGTAGTTTTCCAGTAAATAATCTGCATATATATCAAGTGATGTATTTTTAGGTTTATATGACATTAAATCATAAACAAAGCATTCTTCAATTTCTACTGGATTTAAATAAGTTAAACCAAACGCATGCCTTAACTATTTTCCAATTTCTGAATTTGTATCCTTAAACCAGTTTTGATGTAAGTGAAAACGGCATCCAGTAATTTTTATTATTGGGTCACATATACAATAAAGCACAGTGAATTTTATGTCATTTGAAGCAAAAAAAAACTTTTGAGATTTTTGCACGATTTCAATACTACGGTTTGGCCTACTTCACCAAAGGTGAAGTATGGGCCGGCCGAAGTAATTCAGTCCAACCCTTAGACGAGTAAAGTGCAGATTGTCTGTCCCCCGGTTTTGGTAAAGGTAAAAGTAGATTTCGATAATATACAAGGCGAATTTTAATTGATGTATCACGATATCCAACATATACCATATACGTGGAATGTAAAAATAATCTTAGATATGATATCATAATTTTTTTATATATTGATGCCAATTTTTAATAACATTTATAAATTTTATTGCGACATTAATAATGCATATTAAAACTGGTCTGTTAGACTGAGCATCAATTTTAAACTTAGATAATATATATTTAATAATCTTAGTATTTCTGGGCACATACTCAAATGAAGAAATAAAATTCTAGTACCACAAAATTATTTAATGATATAGTTGGGCGTTGGCAACTAGTTTCGGCATACTAATGCCATCATCATGCCAAAGAATTTTAACATCATTTAGGAAAAGCAATATTATTAGTTGAAATTGATCTAGGTTTATTTTGTAAACATTATTTATTTAAAATTTATTACGTGGTACTAAAAAAGGAAGAGGGTACGTGATTGTAGTTGAATAAATTTCACTGAAATATTATCCAGAATTTACAAACTAATTTCTAATTAATTTTAAAATTAATGTTTCTTATTTGGGTTGGTACTTTTGATCATCACTTTACAATTTATCATTCTAAAATCTAAAAGTAGATTCCAAATCCACACATTTCATCAAAAATTTGTCTACGTCATTTATCGCGTGATGTAAAAGGTACAGCTATACCAAAAGAATTATTTCTAGAAAAAAACCGTTGACATTAACACTCATCTCTTTCCATATATTATAATCATAGAGAGTGACGAGCGTAGTTGCATCCGAATACGTAATAGTTCATTACAAATTAAAATCCGTTATTTCTTTAAAAGATGCATCTATCGCGCCAAATTATTATTCACATCATTAGCTTCTTGATCGTTAAGGAGAATAGTTGCCTCCCAGCGAGAGCTTTTCACTTTAAATTATTATGATTAGCTTCTAGATTGTCGATGAGATTTCAAATTAATTACAAGTGTTAATATTGTTTATTTAAGTTTAATCTACACATAGTTTTGTTAAAAAAAGTATAAATGCAATTTATATTTTCATTCAATAAATGGGTGATAAAATAATCCTTAAAAATAAATAAAATCGAGTCTTAAATAATGTCTCTGTTGTATAAATCAGACTGGTCCTTCGAACTAGTAAAAGAAATTTCACATGGATGTAAATTCTTAATTCATATTTATTCAGTATTTAAGGCTGGGAAATGGACTAAAAATGGCGGCCTTTTTTGACAGTTAACAAGGTTTTACTAAATCATGCTTTTTATTATAATAAGGAAAAATTACAAGCAAACTAATTTATATTTATGAACAGCAATGTTGTAAGAATGAATTGAATATAAATATAACCGATAATAACTAAGCATAAATTCACAACATCGTTATAAACTTTGAATTATAATTGTAAAAATGAATAACAAAATCCATTTCAATCCATTCTCTATCGTTTCTTATTACCTTTTACAAAATATGAGGGCTGGATGTTAGATAGTTTTTGCTAAAAGCATGATTTAGATTTGCAAATTTTTGACACAATTTTAAAAATTGCCGCGTTAATTATCATGTAATTGTAGTTCACCGTGTTCACCACCAATGCGCCTCATAAGGGTGAGTTTACATAAGTATTGGAACTTGGATAAATGCTGAGTTGTCGTCTAAATAATTAATGGTTGACCAATCGGGAATGCAAACGGTATCTGTCAAAAACATTTCAACGAACAATAGGAATCGACCTTTAGAGACACTTGTATATGACTTTTTGTCAGTAGATAGAACGTCCTTTAACTTTAACGGTTCTGTAACTAACGACAATGGCGTTTAGATTGTGACAATTGTATAAGAAATCAACTTGTTAAATTTTATTCTAAACGTCATCGCCTTTAGTTATTGAGTCTTTAAAGTTAAAGGACGTTCTATCTACTGACAGTTTGTCTTTTTTATTACTTTTTCCTTTTTCACTTGTTATCACACGAAGATCCATGTTAACAAAACAAATGCACATTTAATACTAAATGACCATGTAAACATATTTTATTTTATTAAAGGATTCAATTGAAAGTAGACCTTCAAATATTATTAATATCATTTTAACTGCTGATCGTCGGGCGGTACCTACCTAGGCGGATCGGGCCTGGCCGGATCTCATCGCAAAAATCAAACAATTGCGTTCATTAGCGACGTAGTCAGATGGACGGTGCGAGTGGTTTTGTCATCCTTTGCAGTATTCAAAGATTGTTCTTTGTTGAGGATTTTAAAAATGCGAGAAGGATAGAAGAAAATAATAATTAATTATCTGATTTCACTGAGTTTACACTATTGTTTATCATAATATACAATATGCCTATAGTAGATTGCTTCTATATTTCTCCTACTTCTTGACAAATATCTTTTCTTCGTTACTCTACAGTATTGTAGATCTCTTTGTAATATGATAGTAATGAAATTAATAATTCCTCATTTATTTTGAATATTATAATAACAGAATGCTGAATATATAAATTTCGCCACTGAAGCATTCGTTACCATGCGAGCGCCTTGCGTTTAGTGGAAGCGGACGGGTCGGGACCAGGGTTGTACTCGAGGAACTTTTGATTGTGCTGAAGTTAGTGACAAAATAGGGCCTAATGGTGCCACTCAACTTGATCACGTATTTATCGCTAAAAAAGAGGTGGTTTATGACGTTATGAAATTGTAATTGTGATAACTTGAATTTTGTGTTCGACCCACAGATGGCGCGGCTTCAATTGTGCTTAATTTCAAATATTTCTATGGTTTTTTAAGAATAAATCAGTTTCTGGTCATACATACTCGCATCAATAAATATATTTAATAACAAAACAAAAAATATTTTATAAAAAACTTTGAACCTAAAAGAAATAAAACTTATCATTCGAACATAAATAAAAGGATATTCCCAAGAATATAATAAATAATAAAAAATATTATATGCAAAACAAAATAAAAAGCAATCTGTGCATTGAATAGAGAATTTCGGTCAGTCTGACCTGTATTAATCTTTTCTAAGAGACTTGGATTATAATTCAGTACTTTCTTGTCTGGTCTCCATTCGTTAGATCTACCTGACAGAGTTTTCATTTGATCTTTTATTAAAAGAACTGCTGTACATGTCTTTATGAGAAGTCTATTGCGAAGAAACGTTTTTGTCAGATACAGTTGCGAGAAAATAATCTCTCTGCTGTAGCTGAAGAATGTGGTAAAGACAAAATACATTTGACTATTACCATAGATTTTCAAACACTGGTTCACCAAATGAATTTTTCATTAATGAAACATTTTGCCAAAATAAATAACGAAATAGTGCTCGTTTTTGTCTATTTTTAAATAGTGCGTGCTCTGGTGCCACTTTATAGATGAAAATGCCACTTTTGGCACAATTGCGCTACATTGAACAATCCTGGTCGGGACTCGCGCAGCGATGACATAAATCCTCCTGGCGAATAAGTCAGCAGCCCATTCCGTCACGCCCTGGGTTGAGTTTGAAAAGTACACTTGAGCACGCTTCTTCGACACTAGCCGTTTGAAAACTCTAGGATAATATGATAAGTCTAAGTGCTCTTTCAAGGTCTGTTCCAGCACGGTGTTTTGAACTGGATGACTATGCATAGTGGGAAGGCAGCGTTTTAACGACGATTATTTTCAATACATGTAAATGATCTGTGTTTCAAACTTAAATCCAAACATGTTCCTTTGTTTCTAAAAGCCAGGATATTTAAAAATATATTAAAATTAATCGAGAATAAAATGCGACGTTCATACTGCGCAAACTCATCCAGTTCAAAACACCGTGCTGGAACAGACCTACAGACATGCCGGTTTTCTCCGGACGGAAAAAAACGGACATTTTTTTTTCGTGTCTTTGTTATATTTACGCTTGACGGATTTTTCCCGTGAACCGTCGGTAGCCTCTGTATTAATAATAGGGTCTGTAGTTATTTTTGTAACCGTTGGTGCAATTCCATGACAAATGTCAAAAGTATGACATGAAAATTGATTTGTTATTTTATTTTTATGAAAATAATTTTAAGATTTAATATTTTGAGTTAGATAAATAATATTATACCTTTCAATTAAATAATATCTTAAATAATTACCAATTATTCTAATATAAATAATAATACGATATAATAAAATATAATATACTTTATTTTATTATTAGTCAATAAATATACTTTACGACAAAAGCATAGAACAATGGCCGGCAGACGATTAAAAACCGTCCTTTGTGAAATCTTAAGCTGGGTACGCATATGAGCACGAACCGGAATGAGGCAACCCAAGGACGCATGAGCATATATATGTGTACGTCCGAACGAGGCATGCGAATTTGTTTGAATCCGTATGCATGCGGTCCGCCCCGATCCGTTTCTTGGCGGTACATCAAAGTGAGGCACGTGCTCGGTGTGAGCTCAGTCTGGACGGAAACAAAAATTTCATGTCTTCTTCTGTTAAGATATACTTGTGATGACCATCGTTTTGGTTTTTCTCTTTTATCTTTTTTAATACACTGCTCGAACTTATAGAATACGCAGTGCGTTCGCCATCAGAATCTGAATTGTCCATATTTTTAAAGCGATTGAAAAAACAAGAATCCTCGCCACATTAGTTGGATCGATGTCATACAACGCCTCGTGCGTCCAATATTCGAGAACCCTAACTTCCCGTATGTGAGGCAAATGGGTCGTCCTCGGGTTGCCTCATTCGCGTTCGTGCTCATATACGTATACCCAGCTTTACATTAAGTAATGTAGGTCACTGCTAAGATGGCGCTGGCCCGGTGCCGGAAGTTTGCAGTCATTGAGACGGCTGTTTTAAATCGTCCGTCCGGAAAAACCGTCTCCGGCCAGTGTGAAAGCTCCTATTACTTTTATTAGTTTACTCTCAACCGGTCTCGAGGAAAAAATGTCCGTTTTTTCCGTCCGGAGCAAACCGGCTTATCCGAAACAGCACTAACATTAACACCCGAGTATTTAGCCGGTTCAGATTCACACTTAATGTACATTTTACACTTTTGACTGACAAGAGTAACAACCTTGAAATTCTCTGCTCTCCATTATTTACGTTTTGTAAAAAACTAGTTTGAAGTAGTTGGTTTTTGGTTTGTAGCAACGATTATAGACTTTGTAGTGGTTTTGTGTTTGTTACTGAATAATATTGTTGTTAGTACTAGTACTCGTAATTGAAACCGAAATGGAGGTGAATTTGGACAGATTTATTTTATGTGTTCAAGAAAATGAGGAACCCATCGTAAGTGACTATGGCAAAATCTATATTTCAAATATAATGGTAACTTACAATATTTGATAACCTAATACAGATATTTAAAATAAATTCGTTGTCATCACTTCTCTCTGATTCGCTTTCAATATTCAAGTGTCCATCGAAAAGGACCGATTGAAAACTTGCCTTAACCACTTTACTTTTATGGTTCATATCATATAATAATTACTACACTAGGTTAGTTTACTTGATTTTTGACAGCCCTGTGCAACTCCACAACCAGTGAACGCAGATCCATTGGATTTTATATTAAACGAATAATAAAACACCCAGTCATACCACAATAAATTTATGATATGTTAAAGTTTTAGACAATGACCATCATCAGGCCTATAAGACAGAATACATAGTTAGAATACAAGAAATTGGTAGATAAGTTATTACTTACAGAAAAAAGGTTAATCAAGTACGACAAATTACACGATATGGTATGAAATTTACATAATGAAATGAAACAGAAAACTTTAACCAATACTCTACGTATATAAACGAAACATTTAACAAACTATTTTAAAGAAATTTAAAAATTTAAAATTGATTGCTTCCTTATATTAGGCGGATTTTTGCGAAGCGATTCGGCTCGGCTCGATCCGTCTGGTGGACCTTAATAATAATCGGCGGCGAAAAGAAAAAATGTATCGGTGTTATTTAACTACTAGCGAGCATAGCTGCGCGGCTAAATATCATTGTCAAAGGTGCTTTGGCATACCCATTGATAGTTTACCATATTTTCAAGTTCAGTAATAATATTATATTCTTTTGTAGATATTATATAATGATTACTTCGGAAATTCTCTCATTATTGTTTGGGTTTTACAGTCGAAAATAAAAGTAGTGCTATAAGAACTTTTTACCAAATATTGATTTCGATCTGTAGCTACTATTTTAAATAATAAAAATATAGTTTAATTTAATTTATAAGTAAAAAAAAACTTTGCATAATATAGCAGCAAGATTTTATCAACTTAAGCACAGTAAAATCAACTTATCATTTTATTTCAGTAAGATGACATAATTTTTTTAACCATGAAAAATAGTATTAGAAAAGCACAACTTTTGCTCGCGATTGTAAACTTCAATACCATGTGGCCGCCAAAGTTAACGGTGAATCCACTATTCCTTACAACATGCATGACAAAATAGATGTAGGCATAGAAAATACAATGGCAAGCTTAATGCAGATCTCGCTTTTTCTCTATACAGGATCATTTTTTTAATAGACATATACACGAATCGGTTCTACTGCATGACTCATCGCTGTATTTAAACATTTGAATGAAAATTACTAGCAAATTGTTTAACGTGCGCGCGATTTTTGTTTTCGATATATCAGTGTTGCTATTAACAAGATTTAAAGCGGTTTGAGATTGAATTGTGCGTTAAAAAAAATAAAAGTCTGGAATTAACCCATCAATCATTTTATTTTAATGTCCAGTAATTATAATTTAATATTTAATTGAAGTGTTTGTTATTGTAATTGGGACATTTAAGTTTTGTGTTAAACATGGGTAAAAAGACCGCTAAGCAGATCCATATCAGGCGGGTTTTAAGTAAGTGTTTCTTATTTATTTAAAAAATTATAGAAAGAGATCAAAGTCTGAAGACCTTGTAGGTAATTTTTTATACCTTTTCTGTAATTTAGTTGCCAAGCAAATTTTTAAATTGTCTCAAATTTAGTTATAAAATATTCATTGTAAACTTCTCTTCAAATATGAAGAACTTGCAGCCCAATCATTTCACTTTTTCAGGCGATTACACGTTGTTCAGCTAATTTTTAAAATCTCATAATTGCTTTGAGTTTTGTAATACTAAAGTTCCTAAATTTTTACACTTATTCTACCTTAAGAATGAAAATTGAGAAACATTTTTATTTATATTAATAGACAAAGAAAAAACTTCGAACTCCTCTTTAAGCGTAATCTGCGAACGGAGGAGTGTGAGATTTAGCACAGTTAAAGTTTATATACAAGAGTGCAAAAAGCTAAAATTAATATATTTTATAAGTTACAAATGAATTCTAAATAAATTTAATTAAATATAATATAACATTCATTATTTATCTCAAATTATTTATTTGGTACGATAGCCCAGTGGCCTATAAGGGGCTGATATTAGAATACCAGAATCTCGAAGACGTGGGTTTGGATCCTAACCATGGCAACTTTTTTTTATTTTTTGTTGGAAACAAGTTTTTACTTTTCTTTATTGTAATTTTATTTTTGAAGTGAAAATTTCACTAGACGCGTTGGACGATTTTTGGATAGGTAAAAAATATTAAAAATGGTGAAAGTAGAAAAAATAATGAAAAACAGGAAAAACAGGCAAAAATGGGAAACAATGGAAAATAAGAAAAAAATATGGAAATGAGGAAAACAATAGGAGAAAATACAACCAATAGAGAAAAATATGAAAATGGGTAAAAATAGGCAAAAGTGGAAAAAATAAGAAATAATATAAAAAATATGGACATATATAAAAAACAAAAAATAGAAAAACGTAAAAAATAGGGAGAAATAGAGAAAAATAGGAAAAATTGGAAAAAATAAGCAAAAAATGAAAAAATAGAGAAATATAGAGACAAATGGGCCAAATGGGGAAAAATACAAAAAATAGATAAAATAGTAAGAAATAGTAAAAAATGGGAAAAAAAGAGAAAAGCAGACATAATGCGAAAAAAATATAAAAATTCGGAAAACCAGAAAAAAGTATTAAAAACAGAGAGTAAGAAAAATTGGAAAAATTGAAAAAAATGGGGAAAAATAGGAAATGGGAAAAAATAGGAAAATGAGGAACAAAACAGGAAAAAATAGAACCAATAGAGAAAAATAGGAAAACTTGGAAAAAATGAGCAATAATTGAAAAAAACAGCAGAAATAGAGACATAGGGAAAACTAAAGAAAGTAGAAAAAATATTGAAAAACAGCGGAAAACAGAAAAAAATATAGAAAAATAGAGAAGATGTAAAAAAATATGAAAAAATCGAAAAATCAGAAGAAAATAGTAAAAACAGAAAAAGTAAAAAAAAATAGGAAAAACCAGAACAAAATAGAAAAATGAGGAGCAAAATAGGAAATAATTATAAAATTATGAACAAAAAATGTAAAATAATAGAACAAATAGAGACAAATAGGAAAAAAATATAAGAAAATAGGAAATAATATCGAAAAAAATTGAACACAATGGGAACAAATAGAAAATAAACCACTAAAAAATAAGAAAACAACAAAGAAATATAGGAAAACAAGAAAAAATAAAAAAAATAGACAAAGAAATAAGTAGAAAAAAACATGTAAAAATAGTAAAAAAATCGAAAAAAACAAAAACGTAGCCAAAAATAGGAGAAAAGTAGGAAAAATTGGAAAAAAATGGGAAAAAATAGGAAATGGGAAAAAATATTGAAATGAGGAACAAAATAGAGAAAAAAATAGAACCAATAGAGATAAAAAGGAAAATTTGAAAAAATAAGCAATAATTGAAAAAAAAACAATAAAATAGAGAAATTAGGGAAAGACAGAAAAAATAGTGAAAAATGGGGGAAAACAGGAAAAAATATAGAAAAAATGAGAAATTGTAAAAAAATATGAAAAAATCGGAAAAGTGGAAAAAATACTAAAAACAGAACGAGTAATAAAAATAGGAAAAAACAGGAAAAAATGGGAAACAATGTGAAATGGGAAAATAATAGGGAAATGAGGAACACAACATTGGAAAATTATGAAAAAAAAATGAAAATAATAGAACAAATAGAGAAAAATAGGAGAAAATAGGAAATAATATCGAAGAATATAGAACTAAGTAGGTATAGCAAAAATGGGAAAAAATAAAAAAGAGGAAAATGTAAAAAAAAATATTGAGAAATAGAAAAAAATAGGAAAAATTGGAAAAATAAGCAAAATTAAAAAAAAAACAGGAAAAAATTTAAAAATATAGAGAAAAATAGGAAAAATAGAAAAAAATAGACAAAATAGTACGAAAAAGTAAAAAATAGTAAAAGATGTTAAAAAAATAGGGAAAAGTAGGGATGAATAAGAAAAAGTAGAGAAAAATAGGGGAAATTGGGAAAAGACCATGAAAATATAAGAAAAATAGCAAAATGGGAAAATAAAAAAAAAGGATAAAGATATACAAAAAAAAAAAACAAAAAAAAAGAATAAAATGGGAAAAAATAGTGAAAAAATAGGAAAAAAACAGGAAAAATGGGCAAACATAGAAGAATAGAAAAATATTGGGCAAAATATGAAAAATGTGGAAAATGGGCAAAAAATGGTGTAAAACAAGAAAAAATTTAAAAAAATAGACAAAGATAAATAGAAAAAAAAATGCAAAAATAGTAAAAAATGGAAAAAAAAGAAAAAGTAGGGAAAACTAGGAAAAAATAGGAAACCATGGAAATACAGCCCAAAATAAGAAAATAGTGAAAAATAAAAAACATTAAACAATAGTAAAAAATTTGAAAACAGGAAAAAATAAAAAAAAATACAGAAAAAATAGATATAGACTTAAACATTAATATTTAATGAATTATGAAGTCAGATCTGGTAATTCTTTTTGTGGGGAGAAATCGTACGTAGCTTTCGACGTAGAATCCGAATATGCGATTTAAAATAGAAATTCCAAATTTGTAATGTGCCACCCGACCCGCCTATAGGGGATGTGGGGGTGGTCGTAATTTATTTCTACCGGATGCCCCCCTCTGAGATATTAAAGTTTCGATTAGGCACATTTTTCTGTACGATCCGTATTTTTCCAGATATTACAAAATTCCAGGTTAAATGAATCACCCTGTATAAAGTAATCAGTTAATCTTCAAACCGACCAAGACCTAAACTTTACGTATATGTGCACAAGGATGAAAAAATCTATAAGTAGATCCCACTAATGAAAAGGTTTCATATTCGAATTGGTCGGTGATCCCAACTCTTAAAAATCCCTTTTTTGGATGCGAGCCTGAAGATTTCAAGAGATGTTAAAGACCTTTTCTCTAATTAAATGGGAATAATCAAGTCTGGCTGTCTTGCAGGCCACTTTTAATTTAAATTCACTTTATCGTCAATGTTAATTAGGAGAATGTTGTAGGTCTTTTTTTATTAGCATTAGGGGAAACTTTGGGTTTTGGAGAAATATAGATTTTAATCAATTTTTAAATGTGGGAAACCTGTTAATTTTATCTTTCTGTTTTTATTTTTTTCTTTATAAATTACTGTAAAGTTCGTTTAATTTATTTATGTTTTTATAATATCTGAGGGTAGTGACATTTTTTGCATAAATATTATGTTTTGATGCATTTGATTTATTTACCATTTTGACAAGTAGACCTCTAAAAAAACTTTTATATGTATATTTTTTCTTGATGTTGACAATTATTTCTACATTTGCAATTTAATTAAAATTCTAATTAAATAGCCAGGTTTTCTAATCAATTATTCTAAGTAAATGAATAAATTTAACGACCTTGATTCGATAATAATTAGACGCAAAATCAATTCCCTCTGCCAATTTTATCGATTCCAAGATTCTTTGGCGTCTCTGCAAACGCTAAGATAAAATGTAAATAGCATTAAAAATTCAATATTTGTACACAAAATAAATACTAAACGATCATTAAAACCGTGCAATAACATGACATCAACCTAAAGATATTTGCTTTTAATGTGAGTATCCCTGAAAATGTTAACTTTTAAATAATAATAAAACTGACGCAGTTTAGACAAAGTTTTGTAGTTTTAGCAGTAGCGCACTTAAAATGTAGCTTCCTAAAGGCACCATTTTATATTTGCTAATTACTTGAGTAAAAGTAAAAATGAAAAAAAAAAGTTATTTCATACAAAAGAACCTCAATCAATTTTCTTTGTTGTGTGTTTATTAGATGATTATAAAATCGGTAAATAAACTGAATGTAAATAAATATAAATAAATTTTGACTTACCTTGATGATTCCGTCCCAAATATTCAATTTTTATCTATGCGTAGGTAATTATCCCATTTTTCTTAGCAACTAAAAATTTTCACCCCTTTGTTATTTCTGTGGAGTTTAACTTAATCAATTTTACAATTTTACCGTTGTTAAGTTGTTTATTTATTGATATTTGTTCAACTTTGAACGAACCTAGTTACGCCACTGCTTAATTCTTCTTAAAACGGAATTATATTCCATTTATTTATAAACACAGAAAAAAAGATTCATTAAAATTTATGACAAAAACATAATTTTACAGGAAGCGTCATTGACGTCATTTCAGTTTTTGTTGTTTTCTTTGTTTTGTTTTTTATTTTTTAGACTTGTTCCCATTTAATTATAATGCAAAATGATTTAAAATGTTGTATAATAAGCTATAAAAATCTGAAAATCGATGTTTTTACGTCCAGCCGTCCTTTTGACAAAACCGATTTAATATAAAGAGAGTTTTAGCACCTAACCCACTAACGCTAATGTTAACGCTAAATTTGGTTAGCGTATAGAATAACGGAATGTAAAAAATAAGAGTTTTAGGAGGGAAATTAACCATATTTTTATTTTTAGCTTGAAAGTTAACGGATGAGGTTCTAAAAAGAGTGTTGCCAATGACAAATTAATAAATTACCCGCAACTTTAACCCAAAATACCCGGTTTAACAAGCGTGAAATTACCAAATACCCGCATTTTACCCACTTACAATTTGAAGTGTTTGCCAGAGGTTTTCTGCGCTGCGCTTCTGGCGGACAGTCTTTTCATTCGGCGCCAATTACTAAAAAAATGTTCTTTGTGAAGACTACAATTAGAAAATAGGTTATTCTTCAGCTTATTAATGTATACAACAGATTAAAATACAAATTGCAACATGCAAACACAACACAAACAAGAGCTTAAATCTTGAGAAAAAATAATATTCTTCTTATTTTCACTTTTTGAGGCCTCAGCTGCCAGGGTTATTTTCTATTTTACTATTTGACTGTGACATCTGACGTGAATTATGTGGAAGTGTTGCCAATTATGTACTTTTTGAGAAATTAAATAGCTGTTGCGGTAATTTTTAGGTTTAGTGGTAGTGGCCTTATTCCCACAAAACATAAAAACAGTGAATAATTGACATGAGATGAAGATGGAAGAAAATACCCGAATTCTACTCGCAAAATTGAAATACTCACAAGAAAATAACCCGAAATTCGGGTAATTACCCGCAGATTTGCAACACTGTATACAAATCTATAAAAGGTTTCTTCCAACACGTCGAACAGCGTTGCCAACCGTACTATAATTATAGTATTTGTACAATAATTAGAACTTCATGTACTATAAAATTTCAAAGTAAATCTAGTACGCACTATGTACTATAATTTTAATTTTCACAAATCATAGCAATATACCAAAAGGTTTTTGCAATATACTGATCAATCACTGACAAATTTAAAAAACTAATAGTCATGCACCCAACTGCAATTTGCTACAGTCAGTAATTCCGTCGCACGATTTTTTTAGGATTTTTAAGAATTTTTTAAGGATTTTAAAGGATTTTTGACGATTTTTAAGGATTTTAAAGAACTTTTGAGGATTTTTAGGGATTTTTAAGAATTGTAAACCATGTTAAATGATTTTAATGTTTTTTAAGGATTATTTTAGGATCTTTAAGAATTGCTTGAGGTTTAAAGTAAATTTTAAGTATTTTTAAGGGTTTTTAGGGGTTTATAAGGATTTAATTTAATGATTTAAACTTCTCGCCATTAGTGTGACCAATCAAAGAGCACTCATTTCGTGCATTTTACTGTCGCCTGCTATTCGCCATTCGGACTGTTGACTGTTTGTTTATGGTTGTTTGATTATCATGTGAGTTTATAACGAAGTTACTAATTAACCAATATTTGAATTCCCCAATATCCGTTCTTATTACTTTTACTTAATAACAATAACTTCATTACTAGACATTTCTTTCTCACATTTTAAAAATAATTATTGTAATCAGCTTCCCCCTAAAAATTGGTCCTAAAAATACTGGTTATTAAAAATTTCGCGACCGACAATGTACCGTAAATTGCTAAAATCAAAATGAACCGTTAATACATAAAATATAATAAACACCACGACCTTCCTTCGAATATAGGGTCAAACGCGATCCGTTGTACGAAAAGTAAAATTCTGTCTGAAGGATGGAGACACTTGCACTGGTGCTTCTTAGACGCCACGAAGAGTATGGTATATCACGATTTAAAATATTGTCTACTCTGAGCTCGCTTAGTGCTGAGACGTTGGACTAATAAGAACCGCTAAGATATTTAATAGTACATTCGTCTACGAGCGTAAACAGTGGTTATTATACACGTAGATGAAGTTTTCCGACAGGAGCAAGTGCAGCGAGCGAGTGTTGAAATAAAAATTTCACAATTACAATTGAATTGGTACTACTGGTAGAAATAACAAAAAAATCACTGTCGTCTACTGTATCAAAATAGGACGTTCTTTGTAAATCTCTATAGTATAGTGATATCTAGTTATCGGAAGCGGATATGCAGTGCAGCTTTGCCAACATAATAATTAAAAAAGCTCCACTCTTCTGTTTGAAATGCTTCCATATCTACCGACGTTGCCGCGAATTTCAGCAAATCGGCGAAGGGGAGGGGGAGCTATTGGGAGACAAAGATTCCATAAAAATAATTTTTTTTGGGAAATAAATGCAATTTTTTATTAATGTTTAACCCCGGTTAGATTCGAACAGTAGTTTTATATTTTTATTTTTATTCTAAATGATCAGAAAAACCTAATCTAACATTAACGACGCATGCGTACAATCATGAATCTCACTAGCTCCACCTTCAACAGAAATTGAGAACGAACGTCGTTGCCAACTTTAAAAAAAAATAGAAATTATAAACCCTAAACATGGATTCCTACTAGGCGGAAAATCTGCAGGCGGATTTTCTGTATCCAATTCTTTTGGTCGATTTTGAAAATTAATTCTCACAACATGCTGAAAAACTACATAAGTCATTAAAAAATAATTATGTAGAAAACTTTAACACGACACCAGCGCCAAAATGTTAGTTCTGTGAACTTTTATACTGTTTCAAGGTCGCATATTCGAGTTACAGGACCCTGGAATGTATAAATTGCTTTTATTGTTTATATTTAACTCAGTCAGTCGTGTGCCATTACATAAAATATAATTCGCCATAAAATTCATCAAAATGCTCACAAAATCCTCGCACTTGTCTTTTGCTCGCATTTCGCTCCAGCTAGTACCTTAATCCTCACAATGTGAGTATTTTTACTCGTATTGGCAACGTTGTCCGCGGTAGACGGTCGAATTCAGTAAAATGTTCTTACATTAGAGAGTCCCTCGGGGCTCGGATGTCCATAGGACGTTGTGATATCTTGTTATGGTCCCAAGGGGATTTCTAGTGGATGAATGGACGTTCGAATTTAGTTCAAAGTTGTGACATTCGTGAGTTCCTTGGACGTCCATCGAACGTCCACTGTATCAGAAAAGATGTCCGAAGAAGACGTCCAGTGGATATATTATGTAGGACTACTTTGTGCTATTAAGGATATCTCTGTTTTCTAAAGGAGGGCCTCAATGCCAAAAAATCATGTATAATATTGATGTAAAAAGTTTTTTTCAAATCTTTGGAAAACGAAATTTTTAGTAAAAATTATAATTTATTTTAAATAACTAAATCAAATTTTGTAACAAAACAGATTTTTACCAACTTACGAATATTAGGAAACAAAGCACAACATTGATAACTGATAACACTCTGCAGAGCAGGTATTTCTTTATTCGAGAATGTTCAAGCGAGAATCCGAATCACGTGGAAATATTCAATGCATACTATCGGTTATCAATTATTTTTAGGTAGAGATGCGAATTTAAAAATTAGAATAACGAAGAAATAACGTTTGGAACTTTTATTTAACAGGCAGGTTCGACATTTTTTGTTTTTAACTGAAATCGAGAGATTTTGTTATTTAAAAATGATCTAAAAAAATTTGAGCGCAAAATATTAATATTTACGTCCGCTGTAAGCATTTTAAAATCAAGGATCGGCGAGAGGCTAGAAAACTTACCTGTGCGCGAGACTAGACCGTGTGACATCAGTAGTCATGAAAACTTCGCCCCTGGCCCGCTGCTGCGCTGTATTCACGATGTGTGTATTGCATATATGTAATACTCATATATCGCCAGCGTCCTATCTTATCCTGTAAAAACAAAGCGTTCCAACAGAAGGAGATGCAAGATCGGAGTCAGGTGCCAACGCGCATGCGTCATATACATTATGAATTGCATTGGTGTCGTGTCTCGTAGGGAAACGTAAAGAAAAAGGAAAGTTAAGCAAACATTGGCGATTTTTATTTTTTTAAATTATTCTACAAATGATAAATTCATATATCATAAAATTGTTTATTTATACGTTTTTATTACAATATATCTTCTGCTGAATATATAAAAATAACAAAAAAAAATCCGTACAGCTGTGACACCTATGACTATCCGAGGCTGCGTGAGAGAGAAATGATCATCTACACTCTACTATCGGCGACGCACTTCTCTCTCAAGCAGGCGATATAGGAGTATTACATATATGGTGTATTGTGAATACAGCGCAACAGCGGGCCAGGGAACGAAGCGTTCATGGCTACTGACGTCACACGGTCTAGTCTCGCGCACAGGTACATTTTCCAGCCTCTCGTCGATCCTTGATTTTAAAATGCTTACAGCGGACGTAAATATTAATATTTTGCTCTCAAATTTTTTTTGATCGTTTTTAAATAACAAAATCTCTCGATTTAAGTTAAAATAAAAAAATAATGAAATGTCGGACCTGCCTATTACGTAGTAATTTATATTTAATAAATTTAACGTATATCAAACAGTAGCTGAAAGTTTTACAAACAATACTAGCACAAATTTGGGCATAGATTGATCAGCACTAGATTGATGGATCTATTTAAATTTTATATAAACATACGCGTTAGAACTTGTTGTTTGCTAAATGTCAAAATTTTTTAATTCGTTCGGCTGTCCACAAAAAAGTTATTTGCAAATAACCAAACAAACAAAAGTTGCAAAAAACATTTCATTTTGAACTATTTTCTGTGCGTCGTACAGCAAGTGTCATCTTAACAATAAAGCTGGCTCCGCACATACGTACACGAACATTTGTTATATATACGAATATTTGTAGACGAATGATTTGTACGAATGTTTTATCAAAATACCCTTCCACACATTTCACCCTAGTATAGTGAATCCCTGATCGGCAAACATTCGCAACGATGGATAATGATATAGTGGATGCTCTGGGATATTTTCTAATGTGTTATAATTATTTTCAATTGCAAAAAAAAGAAAACTCGCAGAAGGAGAATTTTAATTCACCTACTTTAACCGTAAACAATAAAAGCCCGAACCAATGATATTTGTCTCGTAGTGTGGATGACAACACGAAGTACCTTTTAACGAATATTTGGGTACTTTGATGTGTGTTTATTTACCGCCTCTCGATCGATAGCGTTCGGGTTCGCATCCGAATACCAAACATTTGCTACCGAATGCCAAACTTCGTATCCACATATTCAGTATATACAGCGAACGTCGAATATTCGTACACAAATAATGCATGTATGGAGCAGGCTTAAGAGAAAACCCTTATGAATTTAAACATCGATTTTATTGATTTTTAGTAATTAGAACGTTAAATGAAAAGTGTGAAAACATAGATCCCCTTTCAAAAAACTTTAAACGCAAAGTTTTACTGGACTTTACTAGTAAACGATAAATATTTTTAAACCTGAGATTATTTTACCGGGACAGCATTGGATGTTAATTATTTTTGCTACTAACCAAAATGGAAAATATAATGAATTCGAAATAAAATTGCGTATTAGTATCTACATAACATTTTAGGAGATCACCCTATATGATAAACGATTTTCAAATATTTTTCTTTAAAATTCATTTACTTCATTTATAATTTTTAAAAATTTTTATAGCTTTGCCAGCCTCAACAAACTAAAATAGATATAGTTATAAAAAGTATCAATAAATTGATTTTACATTACGCCGCTACTGAATTATAAACGATCTAGTAAAATAAACATTTTGTTCGATCACAGCTGAAACTAAAAATAATTTTCTTAGCTTCTGCAGTTTAAGTTTTACGTTAGATAAATTAAACACATGTAGGTACGTTTTGTCGTTTTCAATTTAACTAATATCGGTTGGCAGCTATGTATTTTGAAAGGAAACGAAAAAGGTAAATATTTTTTACTATTTTTATTGACTTTGTTTTAATTTAAATAACATACCAGTGATACAAGGAGTCCCAAGTTTGATGATGATTTTTAAAAAAATAATCGTGAAAAATTTTATCATAAATTAATTATTTGTAGAGTAATAATAAACAAAGCTAATTCAATACTTTTAACGATTACTGTCACTATACTAAAAAAATCTCTGTCTTAAATTAAAAAAATAAATTATAAACTTTGCTCACTAACAATCAACGAAGCAAGACTGCACCAATGACAATATCAAAAGCAAATTTAAAATTCAATGAATATACAATAACTTTTGGAACATTGCCACTAATGATTCCTTAAAGGACAAAACAGCGACATTACGAAACGAATCGTTGTTAAACTGAAACAAATCGCTGTTAAAATAAAACCAAATCGTTCTAAAAAGAAACAAATCGTTGTATAATTGAAACAAACCATTGCATAATTGAAAAAATATCATTGTTTACAACATACAAACAATTCTTTAAATTAAATAATTAGTTGTCTTAAGAGGCTCCAATATCATGTTATCTTGCCTGAAATCGTTTTTAGACTGGCGCTCGTTTAATATTAAAGATAGGAAGCTGCGGTTTTCACCAGTCGATTCCGTATTTAATTCTTAAGAGCGCATCTGTGGAAAAACTATGTTTTGTGGCGGTCTACCTCGTTCCGAGCTGAAAAAATTGCACTAGGGGGTAGGATTACTTAACATTACTTGGCAAAATAATTTTTACACAAAATTTATTAGAATATAAGCACATTTTCTTTGGATAATTCTCTAAATGTTTTCAACGCGTATATCTATCCGTATCGATCTGCGACTGCGCAAAGAGGATACGGATAGGTTTAAGTGATACGTCGAACGTATCGCTACGAATTTCTGCGTTTACTTATCTCTTTAACGTATCACGCATGTCGTTGTCAAAATATGGAAGGAATCATACAAAACGAAAACCTAACCTCACTAAACGTCTTAGCAGCATGCACAGTGCAGTACATCCTACCAAAGTGTTTACAAAAATTTAGTAGTTTCACTATTCCAAATAGTTTCCAAAAAAATAAACTTTATAACAGGTACTTACGAGACAAATTAATTCTATTCAATTTGTTCAAGCAACCCCAGGCCTATTGTCAGAGGTAGTAAATGTACTTTTTTAAACCGAAATAAAAATAATCACTGGGTATCATTTAGGGCATTGAGGACAAAAGCCCCGTATAGGGCTGTAGGTGCTTAATCTTGCAAAATATGATTTAAAATCATGTCATCAACGAAAAGTTTGGTTAGAAACCACTGTGCAACATTGACGTTACGTTATGTTGTTAAAGAAGTTTTTTTCTAAGACGTAACCCCGATATGTTAAGGTATACGTGATTGAGATGCGTTTACGTTGTGTGTTGGCTTTAACTCTCTAATGTGTGTTTTAAATTTTAAACAAACCATAACTTTAAATCAATACTTTCGTTTTATTTAATGAATACAAATTTACTTTGATTCAAAAAATCCCTTCATAGGAGTTGACGATAACAAATATTCACTTCACTTCACCATCGTTTTTCTCATATGTATTAAAGATTTTAACATACATATTTTAATCAGATTAACTGTCAGTAGATAGAACGACCTTTAACTTTAAAGATTCAATAACTAAAGGTGATGACGTTTAGAATAAAATTTAACAAGTTAATTTCTTGTACAATTGTCACAATCTAAACGTCATTGTCGTTAGTTACAGAACCGTTAAAGTTAAAGGACGTTCTATCTACTGACAATAAGAAGTACAAAGATCAAGATTTTTTTCATAATAATGATAAGAAATAAGGTGATTATTAATGGTCTGAATTTTTTATATAGTACATCATGAATTTTAGATTTGTTAAGATCCACAAAAATGATTTGCATTACATCAAGCAAAACTGGTAATGTTTCTGCTAGAGCTCTCGAAAATCCGTCTTCTTTTTATTGCTACAGTTTTAGCTGAATAATTAAGGCGGACTGTAATAATGTTGAAACGTTAAAATTTATTTTACGGATGATATAAATAATTGAAAACATTAGTGAATAATAATTGAAATTTAAAACATTTGGGAATGCAATTAATTCTATGATGTTCTGCACAAACTCCTGTTTTCGAATCTGTATGTCTGAAAGTCCGTTTTTTTCCCCAGTTCATTTCTTATTCATTTGTGGTCAATGCTTGTGAACTTCTTTTACATTTTTTGTATCTTTTTATAATAGTTTTATTTTAGCACTCAGGACATTTTCTATTGCTAAATTAAATTATATCTCTGTAAATGGACCATCTTGGCGATTAAACCTATAAAAATTGTTAAAGTTTTGATGCATCATGATAATTCTCCATTGTTTTTCTATACTATTAAAAAATAATCTAGAATTTTCAATATAGTGACATTTATTTTCGGAGTGTAGAAAATGAAGTTACCGCATCATATTTTTTACACTGTAAGTGTACCAATAGTTATTATCCTAATAAGTGCGGAAAGATACACTTTACCGCACGCGACTACCGTTACCCGAACGACGCGTAGCGGAATTCGGGTAAGTAGTCGAGTGCGGGAAAGTGCTTTCGGTACATATTAGGATCAACATTTTTCCTACAAGCTTTAATAAAATTATATCATTTTTATTTTGAAAATTTTATTGTTTAAGGAAAACAGAGTATTAGAAATGTTGGTATTGTTTTTCATACCTGACTTTTGATTTCTCCGGTAGTAACTCCAGACTAGCGGAGTTTGCAGCATTCAAAATATCTTCTGGAAGTTCTTCATCTGACAAAGACATTTTTTTACCGATTTTAAGCAAGTTGAAAGTTACAAAATAGCACTAGGTCTTGAATAATGGTTAGAAGTCACTTTGACAATAATATTAAAAATAAGGTTATTGTTGACATAGAACCACAACACACAGAAATCATAGGTATGTGTTGACGTTTCTTGAACTAAAATATCAATTAAGTTTAGCTGTCTCTGCCCGATTTCGATAGTTTTCCGACTGTTATTATTTTCCCACATGGAGTTCGGGACAATCCCTCTCTCAGTGCGGGAAAAGTCTTCCCGCACGCCGTGCGGGAAAGTTGGTCTGTCAGAGACAAAAATAGTGTGGGAAAATCGTGATTCGCACGCGCTTGTAGGAAAAATAATTTAACGTTTAGAAAATATTCGAAACTTGCACACCAGCAGGTCAATCTAATATAAGTATTTAAATCTAAAGAAGAAGGAGGCCAGAAAATTAATAAAAGGATATCAGAGAATGTTTATGTTTTACTTGCATTAGGCATTAAGTGAGATTTCATAAGCAGACGCATGCGCATAGTATATAGCACACTGCTATAATTAGGATCTCATAAAATCATGGTTGAAAACTATTGAACATTCTGGAAAAGTTTAATACAAAAGTTATAGTAAATTTTATGCTCTACAACTTTGCACTAGAACATTTTGCACTAAAGCCTATTGTTGTCTTCAAAATAAAAAAAGGCAAAAAGCCTAAATGTGTATATTTTCCGCCCTCTAGCGACGAAACCATGGGAAGTTCGAAAAAATCTGAAAAATAAAATTTAAAGGAAATTTGGTTCTCTAAAACTTTGCATAAGAAAATTTTAGCCCTAAAGAGCTTGTTTGTCCTCAAAATTTGAAAAGCTACGAAAAACTTACATAAACATTTTTTGCGCGCCCTCTAGTGGCGCAACTATTGGAAATTCCGGATAAAATGTAATATAAAAATTGTAGGAAATTTTATCCTCTAAAATAGTGCACTACAACATTTTGCACTAAAGTCTATTGTTTGTCCATAAACTTTAAAAAAAGGCAAAAAATCTTACATCTGTATTCAATCAATGTCGGTCTTGAGGACCTTCTACTGTACTAATTTAAACCAAAAACTAACAGTCGCATTCTACGACCACACTGACCCTTCACACCAAATTTCAGCTTGATTGGTCAAACGGTGCGGCAGTTATCGTGGAAGTTTACACACAGACACACAGACAGACCATACTCTGGAAATGGTTTCAATCTCCTCGGGGGCCTCAAAATGGATATTTCTATCGATATCTCAATTTTTTTTGCTCTTTCACTACACTTTCCCTTTGATGGGTCCGGGAAAGTAAAATAGATACATCCATGACGATAAAACTTAAGTGCTTGTGGTTGTATAACTTCTAATTTAAAAGCACATTTTTTTTAATGAATAATAAAACTCTTAAGTTATACCACAATAATTTATACCTGGTGAAGATACAAAACAAATAAGGCTACATATTTCGTCCAAACAATGACCATCATCAGGTTAGATAAACAATAAGGCAATCCAGAACACGTGACCAAATGTCATAAAAAATGGCCGCTGGTAGACACACAAATTGTATTTTTACTGCATTTTGCATGTGTTTTAAGTTTATTTTAAGTATTTTGTGCTTTTAGAAGGTATTTGAAATAAAAATAATTGCTTTTTTCGATAAGAGTGATCATTTATTGATCTTGGACAGTAAAATTAAACAGAATAAAATACATACAGAAAATAAGAAAACAAATAATCCTTTCACACTCATGAATGTTTTTATTATTATTTATTACTATTCAAACAGGTTTACACCCAACTACAGCACAAAACTAATAAGTAAATTCAGGTATAACAGAATAAAATACATACAGAAAATAAAAAAAATAACAGCTTAAATGACAGTTATAACTAATTACATAACAGGGATGGTAAGCAAATTAAAAAACACAAATACAATACTCGAGAAGATGACTTTCCATCAGTGACTGCTTTCCACATTTTCCAATATTTGGTTCACACACAAGTTTTTACATTAAAGAATAAGCCAAGGTCTACAAGTGTTTGTCAGCATATAAATATTTTTCCTGGTTTTTGAGATAATTCCGTTCTGGTTTGTGTGAAAAATGTAGTTCACTAGGTATTCTATAAAATCTAACAATTTCCGACCTCTTCAACTCCTACAATTGACTTCAGAACAAGTAGTATGCATGTTTTATAGTTTCTATAAACACTATTTTTATGTACACTGTCACTTTGTTAAATATCGATAATGCATCCCGAGTAGTCAGTCACACAACTATTCTAAATTAAAATGTCCGTTTTAAGCTCCAATCGTTTCATATTTTAAAATAAACTGCTCTATTCATGTTAACTACTTGAAAGACATGGATTTGTGTGTCTACCAGCGGCCATTTTGAATTTCATCTGACAGCATCTTGGATAGGTCTATAGAAGCAAAAAAATAATAATTACCAGTTGTCCAAAGACAATGGTATGAAAAAGTTGTAAATACAAAATTGAAAAAACTTCAAATAAAAAACATGTAGAATAAAAAAAATGAAATTAGTTAAAAAATTGAATTCAACCATGCACTGCAAATTGACAAATTAACAAATTAAATTAAAAATTACTTTCACTTTTACCATGCGCAACTGACTGAAGAATGACAACTCAAGTGACAATTGAATTTGAAGTGATAGACAATAATAAAAGAATATGAAAAACATTCAAGGAAAAAGGTACCAGACCAACAGTAGATCGTATAAAATGCATATATGTAATACTCCTATATCGCCAACTTCCTATCTTTGCCTGTAAAAACAAAGCGTTCCGACAGAAGGAGATGCAAGATCGGAATTGGGTGCCAACGCGCGTGCCGTTATACATAAATTACATTGGCGTCGTGTCCCGTGGTGAAAAAGGAACGTAGAGATAAGGAAAGTTAAGCAAACGTAGGCGATTTTACAGCTATGACGCCTATGACTATCCGAGGCTGTGTGAGAGAGAAACGATCATCTACACTCTACTATCGGCCACAGACTTCTCTCTCAAGCTGGCGATATAGGAGTATTACATATATGATAAAATGGTAAAAATGAAAAAGAAGAATTGTAACCTATAAAGGATGTAAAATGAAGCAATTGGAAAACATTACAAAAGTAAATTTAAAAATAAATAATTTTATTTAACTTGAATTTGGAATTTGGAACCTTTGGAGATTATCATCAACTCCTGATGATGCTAATATAGTTAGCGAAACGTACGTAGAGTGGCAAAAAAAGTGTAGTTTTGGTTAGTGGTGACGATATTCTTCAACACTGCTGGTTAAGACAAGTAATATTGCCATTCGAAAGAGCTTTTTTGATTTCATATTTCCCTCTAACAGATTTCAGTTTAGTACTTTTTGTACAAAGGTGTAAGAGGGAAACGTTAAAATTAGAATGTGAATGTCGAGACTCTAATATATGATACGCGAAAGTAGGAGGGGAATTTACAATATTGGTATGCCAAAAACTATCTGTGTATATGTTTTTTATATTCAATAATACGAGTTTCCAATCTTCTTTCAGTCTCCCCAATATAAAGAGCATTACAATCTGAACAAGAAATACGGTAAACATCAGGTTTATGTAAAAATGGAACGATATCTTAAAAACTTACCGAAGACAACGTTGATTTGAAGGCAATATGAATGACAAATTTCCGGAAGGTTTTTGCCACATTATATAAAATTTGACCTAAGAAAGGAATTGAATCCAGATAGTTGATTTCAGAAGGGGTAACAGATAAATTAACAGTTAATTTGTATTTAGTGAAAAATTTGTAATAAATCTTCTGAATGAGATCTAGAGGAAAATTATTATTTATACCTAACTACCGTAAAACGGGGAGAAATTGATCTTTAAAAAAATTAGGATTTTCCGTACTTCTTACAATAGTAATCCAAAAATTTCCGTAACTACTTTTCCTCCAAAAATTCAGAAATGTGTAGTGATCAAATTTATACATGGGTTGGGGTTACTTTGGATCATGCACTAACTTTCCCAATTAATCAATGTCGTACCTGCCAGTATGAATTTGGAAGACAACGTCCAGCAGCTGACATAAATTCATTGCGTTGGTGGGAAAACATACAAAACCAATATTATTTTCGTTACACAGGTTTATTGCTTTCTCGGTAAAATGAGAAGCCAAGATATCCCCCATCAATATTTTGCGCCCATCCAAACGCTTTGCGTGGGGCAAAAAAGCGGATTGAAACCAATCCGTGAACGTTTGGGCATTTATCCATCCATGAGATGTGCGATTGTAGCGGGATCCTTGGCTACAACATTTTTCTGTACAAAAAGGTTTTCCTTTTGGTCCATCTTCACACCACTGCTTCCACATTTTCTCAGATTTATAAATTATATAGGGCGGCAAGAGAATACCCGAAGCGCTTCCACATACCATCACAGTTGTGGCAGATTTGGTAAATCACAAATTCTTTCTGGATATTTTACCCCTCATTTGTAAAGTAATTTCTTTTTGCCTGGATCATCCTGCAAATTAGTCCCATCGTAATTAAATATGTTGGATGATGGTATGTCTTTAAGACCGTCTGTCAGATTATCAAAATATGCCTTTAATGTGTCTCTCGAAACATCTGCTCTCGCTTTTTTAATATTTGCAGCAAGTCTTTATCGTAATTTCATTTTTATGGCGTTTGAGAACAGAATATGCCCAATCCGGCCCTGAAGATTATTTTTAAACTGTACGGCCCTGTGCATCGTGAACGCTTTTTCTAAGTATCTTATATTACTTGTAGACAATGGGAACCCCCACTCTACACAAATACTTGCTGCAGAAATTATTGCTTTTTCTTCATTTTCGCTAAATATTGTTTGGCCTCCAACTTAGCGGACATGTTTAGCATGGTATCTATTATTTAAGGTTCCATAGGGCACCTTGTAAAATTTTGCTGCATTTCTAAGGCTCCCAACCTTCATCTAATACTTTTCTTAGGGCTTCCTCTACTGAATTTAATTTGTAGTCTTTATATCTGCGACTATCCAGTTGCCGCTTATATTTTCGTGGCATTTCTGTAAAAATAATATACCTTTAAGTACTTAAATATAATAAAAAAACGTTCAGTAGTAATATAGTAATTGCTCAATGTGACCCTGATATTACGATCAATGTGGCGATCAATTTCACCCCATAGAACATAATTTCAATCTAAAGCAGAACAAGCTTATAAACACAAATGGCGGTTGTTATACAGAGGTTAGAATTAGACACCTAATTAGAATTTAGCATAAAAAAATCTATGTAAATGATAATTTTTTACTTACCTGATAAAGTTCAAACACTAAATATTTGATGAAACCACTATAATAAAACAAAAAGCTGATTTTTTTCTAAAAAAATCAAAGGATTGCTTCCGAATCAACACGTGACATTAAAGACCAAATCTTAAACTAACCAATATGACATACAGCGATGTAAAGGACTGCTTAGTTTGTGCGGGAAATTAAAAAATTGTCTATTTCAATTATGTGATCAATGTCGCCTGAAGGTCAATTTCACCCCGTTTTACGGTATTTAATAATAATTAATTTTTTTAGGAAAATCAGAATCTGATAAAGATATTGAAAAAACTTTGGAAAAATGAATTGAAAGAGACTATTCGAGGCTATTTCGAGTGGACATCTATTAAAGTGCCAGTCGTGGTGGGATTCCTATATATTTCAAAATTAAAATATAGATTATGGGGAGTCTTATGAATTAAGATATCTAAGACATTTTTTTTGTATCACAACTGTGGACACCTCACGCTATGTTCTACGCCTGAGGTAGGAGGTAGTCCAGGACTCGCCCCTGATAACTCTGCAAGTAGAGTCAGTGGTGCAGAGTTTGTTTAACCATCCTTTGCCGTTACGTCATACATTATCCAACTTGATCTCTCAATTATGAAATGGATGAGACGGAATTATGACGTCATTAACGTATTTCTTAACTAATGTCGACGAAAATGTTATTTATTACTTTGACAGTTGAATTAATTTTGAACAAAGCAAAGTTTAATTTTGAAGTTGATTAATAACTTTTCAAGATAAAGAGATGCTGGAATACCGCTTTTACCGTTAAATGAAGTCTAAAACATTTGGGTTCACCCCGAAAATATAATCGTATAATACGTTTTTAATACATATTATATATTTCGCCATTTAATCACGCTCAGGAACGTTAAACATTCCCAAGCTAGAAATTTGAAACAGATCAGTCAAATAAAAAACGGTGGATTCAAGTTATTCATATATTCATATAACATTCGTCATTGAAAATAATCCTTAACATATGTCATTAGTTATATTTTAATTTTGAGGTTAAGTGTAAAATAACATTCAAATAATATGTGACAAACGTAAAACAGCAGAATACGTCACTGATTATGATGTAACGGCAGAGGATGGTTAAACAAACTCTACCTGTTAAACCTTCCTTAGTAATATTGTTCTAGGACTGCTGTATGAGTAAAATACTCCTTTTCAGGGTTGCTGAGGGGGATTGTTATTCTTAAATTAAAATATTAGTAATGCTTAAGATATTTCATTGTTTATATATTCTATTGATACTTACTAGCCTTCCGGGAGAAAAAGCTCAGAAATATAACTTGGTGCCGCTAGGGGCGGCTCATCTGATTCATATAGGGGCGTCCTCTATGGAATCTAAGAATTCATCCAGGAGATATTTGGCTTCTCGTACAATCCTGATGTTGGGCTGTGTTAAGTTCTTCTTAGGTTTTCTGGTAAGTGCTCTTCTGTCCCTATCAACTGTCCATTTGGTCCTGAGTGTTTATTGTTCGTGGGTATTGTGGTTGGCTGTTCTTATCCTGACATATCGTATTCTGCCTGACTGTTAAGGTTATTTATCGCACTTTAAGGGACTGTTTAAGAAGTTGGTAAGGGATTTTAAAATTATTGATTAATTTAGCTGTTTAAGAAGTTAATTAAGAATTTTTAAATGATTTTTAGGATTGTAAGTATTTTTACTGGTTTCTGTGTATTTTCTTTAGAACCTATAAGCATTTTTAAAGAAAGAAAGTTTTTTTAACGGATTTTAAGAACTTTTAAAAATTATTTATGAAGATATTTTAAGGCTATTTATGATCTTTTATGATTATTTAAATACTATTCAAAAGGCTTTTTCAGTGATTTTTGGTCATTGTTTTGGATTTTAATGCTTATTAAGATCCTTTAAGAATATTAAACAATTTTTAATTTTTCTAAACTTTTTGGAATATTCAAAGATTCATAAGGCCCATAAATGATCTTAAAAATTTAAAATTTCATGAAAAAACTACATTTAAAATATTAGATAGTTATATATAACGATATTTAAAATATTTTTAAGGATTTTTAAGGATTCTTCAAAGATTATTTAAGTAGGTACTCATGGAAGTGTTATTCAAGTATTCTTTAAGTAATTTTTAAGTATTCTTAAGGGTTATTTGAAACGCATTTTCCCGGATTCTTAAACTAGTTTTTAAGGATATACCAAGGATTCTATAAGGATACTTGAAGGATTTTTCCAGCATTTTTCAAGATGTTTTAAAGAATTCTTCAAACACCAAGTACCCTTTAAATATTCTACAAGGATTCATCAAACATTCTTTGAGGAAACTCTAAGGATTCTTTAAGGATTCTTTAAGGATTTTTTAAGGATTTTTTAAGGTTTCTTTAAGGATTCTTTAAGGATGCTTTAAGGACGCTTTAAGGATTCTTTAAAAATGCTTAAAGGATTCTTTAAGGATTGTTTAAGGATTCTCTAAGGATTATTTAAGGATTATTTAAGGATTATTTAAGGATTATTTAAGGATTATTTAAGGATTATTTAAGGATTATTTAAGGATTATTTAAGGATTATTTAAGGATTATTTAAGGATTCTTTAAGGATTCTTTAAAGATTCTTTAAGGATTCTTTAAGAAATCTTTACGGATTCTTTAAGGATTCTTTAAGAAATCTTTACGGATTCTTTAAGGAATATTTAATGATCCTTTAAGGATTTTACAGAGATTCTTCAAGTATACTCAATTACCAATATTATGAAGTT
The DNA here is from genome assembly GCA_963243735.1 of Neocrepidodera transversa. Classification (NCBI taxonomy): domain Eukaryota; kingdom Metazoa; phylum Arthropoda; class Insecta; order Coleoptera; family Chrysomelidae; genus Neocrepidodera; species Neocrepidodera transversa. The sequence continues at coordinate 21,990,851 of OY725347.1, read as the reverse complement.
GTTTTTTTATTAGATACAATTAAATTACACCAGTTGAATATAAAATTATGACAATAAAAAATAAAAACGTCGAGAAATATTTTATCCATTTTATTAAATACTATTGTAAGGGTCGCACTTTTTATAAAAAGTAGATAAATCGCAGAGTAGTTTATGACGTCACGACAAACTGTCAAAGGTACCACCTCATTTATACCACTTTACAACGTAGTTTGTGTGCATCTGATGTATTTTGTAGATAATTGTTGCCAATATCGCTGGATTACCTGACATACTTTGGCCATTTTTAAAAGGGAACGTCTATACAGGAAAGATAAAACGGAGCGTAAACGCCAACGGAAAACTTCTCCGGGCGCGTTAAAGGATTTTGGATAGGTAAAAAATAGGAAAAAAATGAAAAAAATGAAGCAAAATAGAAAAAAATAGGTCAAAGCAGAAAAAAAATGAGAAAAATAGAAAAAAAAACAGGAAAAAATATGAAAACATTGGAAAATATAGGCAAATATAGGTAAAATAGAAAACGATGGGAAATAAGTGATAAATATGGAAAAAAGGCAAAATGCTAACTAAGACTATTTTAATGCTAGAAAATATTTTAGTTTACAGACTTACAGGTGTTTATATAACTTCTAATCTAAGATTTACCTAGCTGCTAAAAGTATACAGTCATAAATCAAAAATAGAAGACATGTCAATCTTTTTTAAATGATTACATACGTAAGACATTTCCTAAGCTTCCTAAAATGTGACTTCATGAGGTGACGTTTATTAAAATGTCAAAAATCATCCCAATTTTTTAACCATGAAGCAATGCAAAATAATCATCGACATCCAAATTGTAATAATAGAATATTTATATAATAAGAACTGCAATATGGTAGACAAAGTTTCTCAAGTTTGACATAAGAAAAAAATGAAAACAATTCATAAATGTTAATTTTATTAATAAGACACGTATTAGGGGATATATAAATATAAAATGTATCTGAAAAAAGAAATATTTGTATTATGTAAAATGCATGGAATTTCTCAGACAAATCAGTAAGTATTTGTATAATTATTTCTTAAAGCATTAAATGTATTTTAATATTATTTAACAGTTTTGTCTGTATTTTTGACAGCTTATTTTTGTTTAAAAGATAAATCGTGTTCAAGTTGATTTTTTGATTCATTCATGTGTGCTCCATGTAATATGTCTATATCAACTCTCACTGATAAAAATCTATTTCTGCGTTATCTTTAATTTTTAGTCCGTTATAGTTAGACATTATCTTTTATATTAACAGTAGCAATTGTTACAGGCAAAATCAATGATATGGTCTTAAAAAGTATACGACTGATTTTTAGTTTTTTATCCAATTTTAGAAGCAATTTCTTCTTCGTTGATGCGTGTAGATCCACACACTTTAAAATTAACAAATTGTACGGTTTTTATAATTTTTTTTTGTCCTCTTGACAGAACGAGTTGATATTAGTTCAGTTCTGAAACAAATATATTTTTCAATCTGGTTAAAAAAAAAACAGCATTTTGCCCAAGAAATAACATGCATTGTATATAATTAAAATAATTTGATTTTTGAAAATTAGGTAAACCACATTTTTGTTTGTCAACTTATTTTAACCAAACTGAGCGTTTATCTGAAAGTGTATTTATTAATTAGCGACAGAAATTAATAACAAATAGAGGGAGAAACATAAGTACATTTAAAAAATGATAAAAATTTTATTATTTTAAACTACGGATTAAGTTCGTTACAAAAATCAATAAAAATAAATGAAAATTCTTGAAGAATCCTTTAAAAATTCTTAAAGAATCTTTGAATAATCCTTGATGAACCCTTAAAAATGCACAAAGAACCCTTAAAAATTCTTGAAGAACCCTTGAAAAATCCTGGAAGGAAATCCTTGAAGAATACTTGAAGAATCCTTAAAGAATCCCTGAAGAATCCTTGAACAATTCTTGAAGAATTCTTGAAGAATCCCTGAAGAATCCAAAGAATCCTCAATGTAAGTGAATCCTTTAAATGAAGAATTCCTTAAGAAATTTTGAACAGTTTTTAAAGAACATCCTGGAATAATTTTTGAAAAATCTTTTAGTAATTCTTTAAGGATCCTTCAAGAATTCTTTACGGGTTCTTGAAAAATCCTTTGACTTCTTAAATAATCTTGGAAGAATATTAAACTATACGAATTAAGTTCGTTACAAAAATCAATAAAAATAAATGAAAATTCTTGAAGAATCGTTTAAAAATTCTTAAAGAATCTTTGAAGAATCCTGAACCCTTAAAAATGCACGAAGAGCACTTAGAAATTCTTGAAGAATCCTTGAAAAATCTGGACGGAAATCCTTAAAGAATCCTTAAAGAATCTCTAAAGAATCCTTAAAGAAACCTTGAAGAGTCCTTGAAGAATCCTTGAAGAATACTTGAATAATCCTTGAAGAATCCTTGAAGAATCTTTGAAGAATCCTTGAAGAATCCTTGAAGAATCTTTGAAGAATCCTTAATGAATCCAAAGAATCCTCAATATAAGTGAACCCTATAAAGGATGCTTATGTTTGAAGATTTCCTTAAGAAATTTTGAACAGTTTTTAATGAAAATCCTGGAATAATTTTTGAAAAATCTTTGAGTAATTCTTTAATAATCCTTTAAGAATTCTTTACGGGTTCTTGAAAAATCCTTTGACTTCTTAAATAATCTTGGACGAATACTTGAAGAACTCTTGAAGAATACTTGGAGAATACTTATTTGAAGAATACTTAAATAATTCTTGAAAAATCTTTAAAGAATTCTTAATTTATTTTTAAATCATTAAAAGTTATTAAAATTTTAAAATACAGTGCGACTCAAAAAGTCTGCACCATATGGGAAAATTTTTTATTATTCATTTGACAGAAAATTTTATTCTTGATAAAAGTTGGTGCATTGCGTAAAACTGCTATTTTATGTATAAAACTTCCAAATTTCTAAATGGTATACAGGGGCGGGTAAAAAATAGGAATTTTGACCAAGAGTAAAGAACCCTTGTTTTTGTAATTATTATATTCTTTGTTTTTATTTAAATTTTAAAAAGCTTAATCTTATTTAGTTTAGGTTTGATTTTACACCTTTAAGATAACAATTATTTTGTAATTTTTATTTTCTTTTTTTTATTTTCAAAGCTTCATTTTGTTAAGTTAATTTTAGCTAGGTTTTGTTTTACACCGTTAAATTGACGTAAATAAGTGAATGTTATTTACATTTTGGTACTAAAACCGTTTGGGTATCATTTTTTTTACCCATTTTCTTCAATTAAATCATAATGGTAGTTTTTATGTACATGTCTACAGGGTGAAATTTCAACTTCGCACCAAGAAAAAACAAAAAATCATAAAAATTAAAAAAAAAGGCCGAGAATGGTGTGAAAATAGCGAAGAAAACTAAATTTTTTATCTAAAATGTTTTATGGTGATTGAAAGAAGGCCTCTAAAGTGCATCCGAAATTATATTATTTTGAGCTATGCTAAAAACATAAAAAAATGGATTTTTTGCGTAGGAGGCTGTGATTTTAAATCTGAGTGTAATTTTTAATTATAAACAACTTTCTAAATAATTTTTTTTGATATTGTTAAAAGTAAGGGTATTTTACTCTTGGTCAATATTCCTATTTTTTGCCCGCCCCTGTATACCATTTAGAAAATTGAGAGTTTGGCACTTGAAATAGCAGTTTTACGCCATGCACCAACTTTTATCAAGAATAAAATTTTCTGTAAAATGAATAATAAATTTTTTTCCCATATGGTTCAGACTTTTTGAGTAGCACTGTATATCGTTTTTTAAGTTCCCTAAAACTCTTCAAACACCTTATAATTCCTCATTGTCAACAACCTATAAAATCCTTAATCATAAAAACATTATTACATCAATCAAAGTCCTTAAAAAAAATCCTAGTTTTTAAAATTTTTAAATTTATTAAATAGTCCCTAAAAATTTAAAAATAATCTTAAATGCAATTAGAAGTATTTCAGAGGTCTTACTTGCATTTAAAGGTCCTAAAAATATTTTTTTAAGATTAATTGGCAAAGTATAGAAATTCTTAAATATTCATAATGCATCAAAAATATTTTTATAAAGTTTAGAAAGTCCATAAAAAAATATTAATTTAGTGATTCAATAAAATAGATAAAACCCTAAAAGATAATTTAAAAAATGGTTAAATATTCTTATAGCATTTTAATGATTATTAAAACTCAAAGCGATGCTCAAAAATCCCTAAAATCAATTAAAAATGAAGAATTCACTTTTATAATCTTTAATTAATCATACTATATAGATCTTAATTAATCATTTTTTTAAATGATTGACAACCCTTAAAAAACTTTCTTAAATATGTTTAAAAAAAATATTAAATTTCTTAAAATACTCAAAAACTAGTAAAATCCCTAAAAACATAAAAAATACTCAAAAGCTAGTAAAATCCCTAAAAACATAAAAATCGGCCAAAAAACCTAATTAAATTATTAAATATTTTTAATATTTCTTAAATAGTCCTTAAGACTAATAACTATTCCTTAATGCTTTAAATAACCTTAAAACCTTAAAGGGGGTTTAAGAATCATTAAAAAAATTTAAAAACCTTAAACAACAAAAAAATAGATTTTTTAAACGTCCTTACAAATTAATTATAAGTTTTTTATAAAACCAAAAAACCCAAAGAGTAGGGCCAATTCGAGTAGTACAAAGTCCGCATCTCGTAAAAATTACTTCCGAGTCTAAAAGCATCTAAAAATTATAATAAACATCTATTCCTATGCAAAAATGTAATTAACAACATCTAATGGTTTACTTTATATATTTATTTTTTCTATTCTGAGAAACATTGTCTACTTTCAAGTAACTGCAGTTCTTAATTTATATTACAAAACATCTGAAATAGGTCAGTACCCAGAAGAATGCACCCCAAAACCAATAAAAAAGGTCATCGCATTTGGCAATCCGTTACTCGACACCGTCATCCATACAACCGATAACGTTTTATTAGAAAAGCACGACATACCAATCAACGGCCAAAAAGAAATTACTTACGATGAGATGAACCGATTAATAGCCGATATAGCAGGAATGAAAAAGACTATTACGCTAGGTGGGTGTTCCCAAAACTTCCTCAGAGCCTTCCAATGGATTATGAACCACAATTGCGAATCAATAATATTTGGATCGATAGGAAATGATGAGGTAGCTGATCAAATTAAAACTCTAATAAACCAAGATGGCGTCCAAACGAGATACATCGTCCATAAAACTGAACTTTCTGGTAAAACTCTAGCCATCGTGAACGGAGCGGATAGATCCATGGTTGCCTATGTTGGCGCGGCTGCGCATTTATCTCTGCAAGATTTGATCGCAATAGAAGATTTAGAAGAATGTATTATAACAGCTACTTACATTTATATCGAAGGTTTCTTCCTACCAAATCGAGAAGAAGCTACAGATCATATCTTAAGGTTATGTGAACAACACAGGAAGATCATTATGGCTAACATATGCGGGGTATACCTTTGTACATTATGTCCCGACGCTTTAGTGGATCTTATTACAAGAGCAGATATTGTTATAGGTAATGTCTTTGAATATGACGCTTTAAGTCAAGTTATGAATATTAATGGAGTTGACAATCTGGCTGATTATTTGGTAAAGAATGGAAAAAATAAAGTTTGCCAATACGGTACAATTGCGATTATAACACAGGGGGGTGAAAATGGAAAGTGTGTTTACGGTCTGGAAGGTACAGTAGTGGAATTTGAAGTATCCAAGGTCTCTGATGAAGACTTCAAAGACACGATTGGAGCTGGTGATGCATTTGCAGCAGGATTCCTAGCTGGATTGTGCCAAAATAAAACTTTAATGCAATGTCTTAATCTAGGATCTTACACTGCTTCTAGTTTTATTAAACAAATCGGGTGCAAATTACCAAGGTTTCTTCCAGAACCGAAATTGTAATCGATAAATGTGTAATCAATAAATATTTAATAATTATCATCTTATTATTTAATGAAATATTAAAATCTTTTGTAGTAAAACTATTTTAAATATGTATATGGCTCTAAATGTTGTCCTAAAAAATAAATTTTTGATTTTATAGTTATTTACGTAACAAATTCCGACAGTGATATTTTACAGGACAAGTAGGCACATTCCTCATAGGCGAGTCCTGTAAAATCACTTTTGGATCGTGTTACGTATAATTGTTTTTTGCTGGCCATTATTATTCATTATTGAAATGAAAAAAGTAGATTCTGTGAGTCGGACAGACATGTAAATATTTCAAAGCCTAACGAGACTATTCTCCCCTCTGGTTTCGAAGATCCTAAACATGATGGTGGTGGTTTAAACTCTTTCCGACTTAACCGCCCCTCAAAAAGGCCAAAAAACCGGTTAAGGTGGATACATTGTCTCATACCGAAAAAACCTGCGCCATCCCCATCGTGTTCGAAATCCTCGAAAACTGGGAGTGACGCAGGTTTTGTTGGTATGACAAGGTATATCCGCATTAAACCCTTTCGGGGTTGGTTTTTTGCCTTTTTGAGGGGTGCGATTAACTCGTAAAGAGTAAACAAGTGCCATCGTATTATAACGACACTTCGTTCATTACGGGTCACTTTGGCGCCTTAGTCCAGGTTTCGGATTGCCTCGGGCGCCACCTTCCGTTTAGAGTGTGTAGGCCACTGCACGGACAGCTTCAGTGGAGAAAGAAAATACTCCAGGGGCCGTTATGGTATCGACCAAAATCACTGGTGGCCAGAAGGGCGGTCTTTACTTGCCCTACTGGATTTAGTTACCTGATTATTTGCTGCTGGTATGTTAAGACTCAAAACAAATAAAATTTAATGAATAAAACTTTTATTTTTACCAAAAAAATCCTGTTGAAAGGTATGTAATGGTGATGTGTCGGATAGTACAGGCACGGCTTTGCTGGAGTGGTGTGGTCGGATGACGGTCCTGGACTCCGGTACAACTTGAACTTGGCTTCAGCTTAACCTGTCTCTAAAGGTCGCACGCCCACTGCTATTCCAATTGGGACGACTACAGCAACTCGTACTTCGGGCTGCCACTACAGCTGCCGACAACGGTTTGAATTGCCCTACTCGATATGAACTTCGGCGTCTAAGAAGCACAGACGAGAGTGTCTCCATCTGTCAGGCGGAGGTTCAACTGGTACGATTGGCCTTTGATTCGAAGCTTCTCTCATAATTTATTTATTTTAATTATTACGGAAACAAGTAACTTTGTTACAGTATTCAGCTTCCTCGAAAACTTTAAAATGGGGAGACATAGTCTCCTCAGGCTCTGAAATCTTTATACTTCTCGAGGTTTTCTCCGATTCACATTCGTGTTTTGATAAGCGCTGTCAAATTTAGAATCAAGAACATTTTGTTCTCAAAGTCGCCTACCTTGAAGTACACAAAATCGTTCCGAAACTAAAAAAAATCATTACGGAAATTGATGATTCTGGAGTTTTAACTATTTTGGAGGAACAAGCTGAAAGGGATTCCATAATAGTCCGAGAGCTGGTAGACAGTTCCGGTTAGGTATTTGAGGCAAGCTGAACACTTGTCCTATACCTGGCCTACAATGCCCTAACACAGAACTGTAGATCTGGCTGCGGAGTAGTGGGGTAAATCAACCCTTATAAGTTAAAATTTTTTTTCAAAAAATACTCTAGCGGCAATCTGAAATTTCTGTACCTTTAAATTGAATATTTAGAGAGTAAATAAATTAACAAACCAGATTATTTAGTCGGGTCTTCAACTTTGCTAGATGCTTGCAAAAGAATTTTGCAAAAAAATTAAAAGTAGTTATTTTTAGCACAAGTGAGCAAAGTGCATCATTTGATCATTAATCTGAATATTGAGCTCCCGAGCCATAGTCGAAGGCCTCAATCAGGTGAGTGAATAAATGCACTTTGCTCATGTGTACTAAACCTAATTTCTGCTCTTTGTAATATTTATTTTTATCAAGAATAGAAATTAGAAACATTGAGATATAATAATTATTATAATGGCTTTTAAACCAAATGTTACACAATATTTAATAATGTAAACAAATGACATAACTTTAAAAATTTTTTTGAAATCGTGCATTTTTATTTGATACATTTTTGTAGCCATTTGCAATCAAACGTTTCCAAAGTTTGAAAAATTTCCTTACGCAAACCGCTGTCAATAAACGCTCTCTCTCACACCACAACTTACCTATTGTAACGAAGTTACTTTATTCCTTAATAATTTGAATATATTAATTAAATCGTGCACGGCACTAGTTTAGGATTAACTTAAAATTATGGGAAAGGCCAGAAGCTTCTAATATAAGCTCAGTCGGACCAGTTGAACCTCCGCCCGACAGAGAGACGCTCGCGTCCGTGCTTCTTAGACGCCAAATTTCTAATCGAGTAACACGATTCAATCAATCCGTTGTCATCAGTTGCAATGGAATTCCCAGTTAGAGTTCCAGTGGCAGTCCCAGTCCCAGCTACATTACCCGTCTGTTCACTTCAGCGACCTTTAGAGATAGGTCAAGCTGAAGGAAGCGAATTTGAACTCAAACGCAAGTCGTCCACCAGAGTGGTATGAACAGAAGGACCGTATACAGCCGAGTATATTGAAATAAGGCGATTTTTCTCTTGATTGTTTTTGGTGTGACTGCTAACAGCAGCACAAATACCCAGGTACTCAACCTAGTAGCGCAAATAAGGACTGCCATTCTGACCGCCAGTGATTTGGTCGATACCATAACGACCCCTGGAGTATTTTTTCCACTGAAGCTTCCCGTGCAAGTGGCGTTCATACTATAAACGGAAGGTGGCGCCAGAGGCAATCCGAAACCTGGACTAAGGCGCTAAAAGACCGCTTGATGACGCAAAGAGCGTTACAGTAACTAACTCACACGCATAAGTAACTTTCTCGATCACCTGGTAGGTAGAATGTCCCACCAAAATAACCTCTCTTTTTTAGAATATTTTTGTTATCCATTATCTCGAATGTGGTTGAATGATGAGTATTAAAATCCAAAATCAAATACCACAAATTTAATAAAAAACAAACGTTGTTAAATGGGGAAGCGGTAACTAGCTTTGGCAGAACTACTATCATAAGGCCTGTAATACACAGTGTCAGCGAAAATTGTTATTTAACACAATTTAGCAAAACTTGCCAAATAAAGGAAAATTAAGAACGAGTGCTTAGTTATGGTTGGCGCCAAAAATTACAAATTAACTAAGAATGCGTGTGAGCGCATAGGTACGAAAAAGGAATAAAGGGTGAATAAAAGTAACATAACTGACAGTGTTTTTGAAAATAAAAACTAGAGTACGTAAAGGTTGGGTATAATTAAATTAGTTAGGTATTTAAAAAAAAATCATAACTCTTACGAGCAAACTGTGTTCCAAACAAAGTAAGGATAACACCAGATGAAAGGTTGTGATCTGATAAGATCCAACCGAAAAGGGATATATCAATGATGTAGGAAAAGGAGGTGAGCACGGTCAAGACCGACAAGATAATGGAGAAGTAGTCATAATAGGGGGAAGACTTGCATGAAAGGCGGCCAACCATCAAGAAGTACACGTCTTATTACAAAAATTGGCATTCATAAGGGGAACGCCTGGAGAAAGAGCAAAAATTATCAACGGCGCACTCATTAAAAGGTGTTACTGCAACTACTACTATTATAATAATAATGAATTTGCAAAAATTAAATAGACAAGTGACATACATTTGACACAGGTAACATAAAATTAGACAAGGGACATAAAATTTGACAAGTGACATAAAATTTGATGAGTGACATAACCGCGGGTTATTTAAAATTTGTTTAACAATAGTCTTGAGTAATAAACTAGTAAGAAAAATTGCCTGAAGGGCAGAGATAAAAGGTCAACTAATTAAATATCTAAAATAATTTATAATGTTGTCTTATGAACTAAGACTGGGAACTTAGTACAGGAACGTGGGGAACAAACTGTAGAAAATTTCTTTTTATTTGGTAAGTTTTGCTTAATTGTGTTAAATAACAAATTTCGCTGACACTGTGTATTACAGGCCTGATAATGGCAGTTCTGCCGAAACTAGTTGCCGCTTCCCCATTTATGTCCGTTTATCAACGTTTGTTTTTATTAAATTTGTGATATTTGATTTTGGATTTTATTACTTATAAATAATATCCTGAGAAAATTTCAACTTGCCTTAAATATATTTTTTTTTCAAAATAGTTTTGCAAGCATCTACGAAAGTTGAAGACCCGACGAAATAATCTGGCTTATTTATTTTTTTAATCTTTAAATATTCAATTTGAAGGTATACAAATTTTAGATTGTCTCAACAATATTTTTTGTAAAAAAATTTCTAACTTTGAAAATATAAGGGTTGATTTAGCTCCACTTGTCCCCAGCCAGATTTTCAGTTCTGTTTTAGGGTATTATAGGAAATGTATAGGACAAGTTCTCAGCTTGCCTCAAATACTTACCAAAAATGTCTACCAGCTTTCCTATAAGTTTACAGTTCAAGAAAATTACCTTCCAAAGGTTAGATTTAAACACACTTCTTTAAGAGGTACGCCAACGGATAGCTTAGGATTATGCAAGGGAAGTGGATAGAGTATTTGCGGAAATATTTATGAAAGTATTGAATTGCGACAAATCGAAAAATATTTACACCCAAAGGGAGAAGAATAATGAATAATAGTTACATAGTACAGTTTTGCTAAGTTCCTACCTAATACATCACACAAATTTCAGATATCGCACCATATAAATCATATTATAAGAATTCCTTTAATAATTGTATAATTACCTACCCTTGCCAAAGAGCATCTATTTATGATAATGGAGAATTCACAACGTTCCAATTTTCACACATTTACACCAACTGTATTTAAAGACTTACAACCCATTGTGGCAGTAGAAGAAGCTGAGAATCTTCTTCTGGGTGGTCCCAGTAATGTTGAAGCAATAAAGAAAACAATTAAAAAGACCTCAAACACATAACAGAAAATTATTTACGCTTGAAAATATAAGACCTATAAGCAAAAAAGGTAAATCTAAAATCTGTACAGACTTGCCAAAAATGAGGAAAATAATGCAGAAATAAAAAAGAACACAAAGTAAGTACAAATAATTCAGTTCAAAGCAATGAACAAGTAGATATTAAGAAAAGTGGAACAATCAATAAAATTTGTTTTAAATTTTAAAGAACCTGACAAAGAACGCAATGTATTCTGAGCTATCAATAGTTGAGTTGATGAACGATCAAACGCTACAGATTAGTAGATTCTGTAACAAGGTTAGAATGAAAAATTCGACACGAGTGGAAAATTCCGAACGCGAGCGTCAGCGAGTATGAGGAACCACGAGTGTCGAATTTTTTCATTCTAACCGAGTAACAGACTATATTTTGCCCACGATTAAAAAGTATGAATCAAATTTAAATTAAATCTGAACACAAGTTATTTGTTTACATATTTGTATCACATTGTAGTAATTTAACATTGCTAATTTAAATTTGGCATCACCTTTCTAACGCGTTGCATTGATCCGTTGAAGTTCTACGTTAGAATCAAAACCTTTTTTTTTGGAAATGTATTTGAAATCCGAATTGAACAACGCTGATATTAAATGAATTGCAACATCTTCAATCCTCGTCACTAAATATAAAATATATTAAAAAAATTATCTTCATTACCACGCTAGTTAAAATATAAGCATAAATAAGAGAATAATTAATTAATTAGCCATGAGGTAGATGTATACGTAAATATACATAACTTTATTTAAAGAAACGTGGTAGATAGACACGTAGAATATTTTTTATTATTTTTTTTTAATAGTAAATAAAAATACTTTTATTTTAAAATTGGTTTAATAATTTTGACTACTTCAATTATGAACGGATATAAAGTCATTGGAAAAATTACAACCGTGGTAATCTATCCTTGACATTTCGTATAAACTGGAACAATGAATAGTAATCCCAATAGTACTTTTATTTTATTTGAAAAAAATTAAACCACAAATTTTTATTCGAGTCTCGAAATCTTAATGTCAAAAAATACAAAAAGGACGTCTTAGGTTGAAAATGTATAGATGCTTAGTATTGTATTAGTTTATGTTCAATAAATAAATAAACAAATTAGATTTAGTATTCAAATTCTTAAAAAATAACTGCTTTGTGCTTATTATTGTGCTTAATGTTACTAACAACTGAAGAACGAAGTTCATTGTATGCATGATTTCCCAACGTTTTTAACTTAAACTAATCGTAATATACCAATATAATTCCCTACTTATTAGTTTAACATGTATATAATAATAAACCAACTATTAAAGAAAAATAAATCTAGGTATATTTAAAAAAGATCGTGTTAAAAGTTTTTGATTATATAGAAAACTAGTTTTTAAATACCTAGATTTAATTTTAAATATAGTGCCTCAAATGTCTTATGTGTTGCTTTCATAGTCATTGTTAAATAATACATGATGTTCTACTAAGAATATCTGTTGTCCATATCTTAAAAAAAATTGGTAATATGGTGAAATAAAAGTTACTAACATCTGATGACACATTTTTATATTAAAGGTAACGGCTGTAACAAAATCCAGTCAATAAGAAGCAATTATTTGATCAAATATATTAACTTAAGTCATGTAATCCTAGTATTAGGTCTAATCTTCAGATGTACTGATCAATTAATGACGGCAATATAGTTTGTTCAGTAAGCCCTGATCCTTACGTCACAAAATAACCTAGTTTGACATTTTATTGACAAGGTTATGTTTTTTCTTAAGCTAGGTTTTCATACCGATCAATTCTTGAGTAACCCAAAAAAAAGAAACGCTTTTTATCTATTACGTACCTAAATAAAAACTTATTTTTATATTGTTATTTAATAAATACTAAGTACGTAGAGCATCACAAAAGCAGGTAGTAGTTATAATAAATTATTTTCTTCTACTATTATTTACAATTTTACTGTTACATATATTTATATTTATCTCACAGACTGCACTCAAGGGTGAAAGAGTCTTTCCGGCAACTTTTTCCTGTTGGAAATAATCAACTAATTTCAATATAACCTGTTGCCCTTCGCTATTAGAGATTTTTTTTTTGAATTTACGCCCCATAGACTACCCATATTTTGAAGATTTTTGAAGATTATAGCCTTGGCATTAAACATAAAGAACTAATAATTTTTTGGAATTTACGCCCAAATAGACTTCCCTTCTACCAAATTTTATCGAAATCGGAGTGATAATATATTTTGAAGATTTTAGCAGATTATAGCCTTGCCATTAGAGATAGAGAAGAACTAATATTTTTTTGAAATTTACGCCCCGTAGACTACTCATATTTTGAAGATTTTTGAAGATTATATCCTTGGCATTCAAGAGAGAACTTATATTTTTTTTTAATTTTACACTTCATAGACTACCCACATTTTAAAGATTATAGCCTTAGCATTAAAGATAGAGAGGAACTAATAATTTTTTTGAAATTTTTGTCCCATAGACTACCCATATTTTGATTTTTTTTGTAGAGTATAGCCTTGGCATAAAGATAGAGGAACAATTTTTTTTTTTTTTGAATCACATATTGAAGATTTTTGAATATTATAACCTTGGCATTAAAGACAGAGAAGAACCATTCATTTTTTTGAAATTTACGCCCCATGGACTACCCTTCTTCCAATTTGCATCGAAATCAGAGTGATAAAATATTTTGAAGATTTTTGCAGATTGTAGCCTTACCCTTAGATACAGAGAACTGTAATTTTTTTGGAATTTATGCCCCACGCACTATCCTACCAATTTTCATCGAATTCGGAATGATAAAATATTCTGAAGATTTTAGCAGATTATAGCCTTATCCTTAGAGATAGAGAACTGTATTTTTTTTTGGAATTAACGCCCCATAGAATGTCCTTCTACCAATTTTCATCGAAATCGGGAGTGATAAAATATTCTGAAGATTTTAGCAGATTATAACATTGCTATTAGAGATAGAGAAGAACTATTTTTTACTTTCCCGACCCACCTGTGAGAAGGGAAAGTATTGTGAACGAGCTAAAAAAAATTTTCGAGATAAAGAAGAAAATATCCATTTTGTGGTCCCCCTGAGATGATTAAGACCATTTCCAGATGGAAGTCTGTCTGTCTGTGTGTCTGTCTGTCTGTATTCTTCCATAATAGAGGCCACACGTTTAATCCGATTAAGCTGAAATTTGATATATAGGTTTGGCTTATCCGTCGAAAGAAACCATTTTTTTACGACATCTGTCAAATAGAAGTGTTACTATCACAAAATGACAGAAGCAACATATCATGGAATTTGACTTTCAATATGTCATTTGAATGAAAAACTCTATTTAGAACAGTCAAAATTATTTCTCCAACTGTCACCTGTCAAAAATAAAAAATGTCAAACTTTAACATTAAATATCTGAAAAAGTACATCATTTTGATAGAATGGGTTTCGGTTAATTATTGGAAGACCTAGTTAGTTTTTGTCCGACGTCTGTCAAACGGAAGTGTGACTGTCAAAAAATAACAAAAGCAATATGTCACGAAATTTGAAAGCCCTTGAAAATCTCTATTCAGAACAATCAAAATTAATTCTCTAACCGTCACTAGTCAAAAAAATCTGTCAAAGTATTCGTCTCTGGATACTCGTTGGGAAAGTTTTGAGGCGATACAACCGATTTTTTTAAATGCGTAAATGTCAAATGCGAAAAAATCATATCTGACATAAAATTTGATTGGATTGTTGAAGATTTTTAAAATAGTCACTTTGTTTGTCTCATCTGGTTTACATAAGGCAAACGCTAGTGATGACATAGGAGTTACGGGTCACTGAATAAAATATAGGTAAATCAATTCCGTAATACATAGATATTTATCTACATTTGTATACCCTAGGATCAATAGTGAAACTCAAGATAGCGGACCGGCAAAAACACCAACTGGATGAACGCTGGGGACCTGTCGGTACTTTTGGTCCCGATCTGATGGTTAGTCTGTCGGTTGGACCCGAAACTGAGGAACAAAATTATTCCCCGCCCATCGGGCATGTTGGATAACCTCAGCACACTGACAACTTTTCACTGCGGGAGTTATTGAAAAACGCTGGGACAAAAGGATACTTTTGGGCCCGGTCTGATCCTGGGTCGGCCATCTTAAATGAGCCCAGCACCTGAAAAAGTTCGACCGCAGTGATCATCAATCAGTTATGCGGTCACAACTTTTTGGGTACTGGACTCATTCAAGATGGCCGATTAGCGGAATATTTTTTTTCTAATTCCTGAGAAACCATCCGATTGACCCAGGGTTAGATCGGGCCCAAAAGTACCGTCAAGGGTTCCTCAATATTTCTCGTCGTGGCATGCTGCCGGGTGCTGACAATAAGTATTTTTTTCCTCACTTTCGGGTCCAATCAATAGACCCACGGTCAGATCGGACCCAGAAGTACCGTCAGGCACCAGCGTTTCTACGCATGTGCCTTAAGTTTTGATCTCGTGTCAAGTCAGGCCTAATTATTTTGTCAGAAAATTTCTCTGGTCGTTTAAGTTGCTTATTATAAAAAATATAAGTCAATTGTTTTGTTTTTAAGAACGGCGTGCTCTCGCATGTAAACGGCTCCGGTTTTTTGTTGGCCGCTACCTTTAGTTTCATTAATATAAATAAGTTAAGAAAATACATTTTCATGATCAGTAAAAATCGTTCGATTCTTAGTGGCCAATTCCATATTAACGTTTTATAAATTACATATCAAAACTAGCGTTACATTCAAATATAACCAAATTTCGACAATTTCAGTTTCAACATTGACCAAGTATAATTAGGTTAATACTAACTCATGTGACGACTCAACTTTGCAGTAGTATTTAGCAGTTGCAGTTGATTGTATGACCAGATTTAAGCAAATCCATTCATGTTATATTTAAAAGAGGAAAATACTCGTTTATTAGTATTATTAAAACTGGCCAAATCCAATCTATTAGTAGGTTTTTCTCGGCGTTGAAGTATTCTAAACATAAAAGTAATGTCGTTCTTTGAAAAATTAAGGTCGTACGTCAATTCTAAACTAGAAAGTTATCATCAAATGTAAATGTTTGTGTTTGTTATATTATATTAATCGTAGAGTACAGATTTAACTGTAAAAAATTAATCAATCGATTTTAGCAGAAAAATAATATTTTTTAAGATATGGTTAACGAGATATTTTTGAGTAGATGTCATGTATAGAGAAGATTGGTTGTACTGGATACTTGTATTTAGTTGCAATATCTCTTTGCCCAATTTTTTTCTAAATTATTTAATAATGGTTAGTCAAGAGTAACTAAAAACAAAACTAAACTAAAGTACTAATCATCAAAAACAGGAGAGGATTTATTGGAGGAATTCGGTACTGCTCCACACGAACGCCACGTCTATCTGCCGTATTTCTGCGGTACCACAATGTTAAATCGTAAGTTTACCACAGTCTACAAGTACAAAAAACTGATTCAACTACAAAATTATTGATAAAAAACCGATTCTACACTGACCATATCGTCTAATGTTAGTACAATAGTTACAAATGGTATATGTATTGTGATAATATGAACATAAAGTATTGCAGATATAAAAAGGTTAAAACATATAAATGATACAAAATGTATTGATTAATTTAAAAATAGTGGTTTTGCTTTCTGTCCAAGATAAGCTTTTCAATAAAAGGTTTGAATTATATATCTACGTTTTTTAGAACTAGAAAATGGTAAACAGCTCTTTCTTAGGGAACAAAAAACTAATCATCAAGTTCCGTCCAACATTTATTGATTTGTTACCAAATTGACTTTTTATTTTGATTTTTTTCCGTAAAGTCTGTTAATTCTTTTTTATTCTCTGAACAACTGGTTTTCGTCGATTATAAATTACCTTTATGAAAATTTTCATAGATGGATGTGTCTCAAAAAAATTTTAGTAGTTGCATAATAAATAATGAATTACGTATCTAGATAAATACTTCAATTAAATTAAATAAGTCATAAGCGCTCGTATTAAATTCGTTTCTCTTTACTCCATACTCCCTGGGCGATTATTATTTACAAGAACTATCCACATTAAGAGCTTGATTTACTTTACGAACAGAAAGCTATAAGTAGTGTAAGCAGTAGTTTCGTAGTTCCCTGTTTTTTTGTCCCTTTTTGAAAATTCATTATCATAAAAATGGACTGATTAATTTTCATCTCGGAGATAACTAAAGAAACAGAATCTTGGTATATGATGCAAAACAGTATTTTAAATTATATTGCTTCTGCACGACTACACAGATTTTAACGAGCATTAATAATTGAAATTATGGCTCAAAATCTTCTAAAAATTATCATTCATAATTAATTTAGTGTATAAATTTGTATATTTGTATGCCAAAACTCTCATAGAAATGTACCTATTGTGATAAATCCAGTCGATACAATTTGACCAACTTTTATAACTACCCTGGTAGAGACCGAGAAACGTGGTCAAAAGGGATAAGCTACGCCCCCAATCATAAAATCTGCTTCCGCCGACCACACGGTTACCCTCAGGTGTATCTGCTCGTCAAGTAAATCATGCTCTTATACAAATAAACGTGGAGAGTAGCATCACTGTGTACAAATAAAGACAATTTTGAAAAATTGCTTTTAATAAAATTTGGCTAAGGCTTTCACAAATGTGCGAGTGGTTGTCACAAATGATACATAACTTTTTTAAATTTGTACAAATATTTACGATATATACTTAACAAATAATCGAAGTTTCGTTTAGTAAACTCAGTGGAAAACTTGTTATAAATCGCCAAACGTTTCTACACGTGTCCATATCTTTTCCGATCATCCAAACGAGTTGAAAGTTTAGTTTTAATATTATTTCAGTATTCTGTACCTTTTGTTCAAATTTACATTTTTTTACTTAAATGGCTGGCATATAAGTAGTGTCTTAAAGTTGAAGATTTAAATACGTTAGTGTCTAAATAATGGTTGTTACTAAGTGGGAGCAAAACATTTCTAGTACATTCGCGACTGATTGGATTTTTTTATGCAAGCGAAAGAAATGTGGTTTGAAAAATTTGAACTTTTGGATGACCCTTGATATGCATTATCTTCCATTTTGTGCTAATATTCATTGTAGAAACTTCTTTCTAACCTATGCCTTTTTTGTCTGACTTAAATAAGTCCCACGTTTTGTGATTTTCTAATACTTTTGATTCTTCTTTAATAGCTTCTTTCACTTTTCACGTCCGCCGTTTGTATCACTCCTGTCTGGGTGCATATCTTTATTTAGATCTCAATTCCCGCCTCTGTAAGATTTATCTGCGTTCCCTTATCGGCAGCACCTGGCTTAGAGTAGTTTTTGTTAAGTTCCCTTATCGCCTTCATCCTTTTGGCTAACTTATCTACTGTATCCCCAGTTCTATTTACTGGAGGTTTTATGTCTGTCCCTGTATTTGGATCCTTCTTTATTATTCGAGTTCCATCATCCTTTTCTTCATTTCAATAATTATCACAAGCGCCTTTTGAAGTTCTTTGGTAGGTTTATTTTGTAGTCCCGTTACTTTTCTTGCTCGCCGGGTTATTTCCAACTTACTCGTTTTCTTCTATTACTGGATACATTTTTTGGTTTCCCAGTCGACATCTCCGGCTTGTGTTGAACGTCTCGTCCTTCCATACATAATATGTCACTTTCTTTACTGACTGTACGGCTCGCCCAAGGAATATGGAACCTCTCTTCCTCTTCTCACATTTATACGTTGGGAGTGATCCTGACCAACGAGTCCCGCCTGCCAAAAATTTCTTTTTCCAGCATTTCCTTTTCCAAAATTTCCTTTTCTTGATGTTTTTTTTCTCTTCTTCGTTTGCTCCCTTGTTTCCTGAAATAATTTCAACAATCAGTTTCTCTCCATCACTACTTGTACTTTTTTTCCTGAATCAGGCGTGGGAGGTCCCACCTGCACTGAGGCTCTAGGCCTATTGTGCCCCGCCAGTTTTCACATCAGTCCAGTACTCTTGACAAAAAATAGTCCTGATGTTAGTTTTCGCTATCTCTTCGGGTTCAGGATACTGTAGCACAAAGTACCATTCCCTTTCCCTGTTCAGGTCCCGGCAATATCATAATACATGAATAGGGAATTTTCAGATACTTCTATGAGGTTCAGATGTCTTCTAAGCCCGCAGTGTCCTTTCAGGACACCTAGTGTGGTTTTGAGTTTCCGTCTTTTTAGGCATAGTAGCAGATTGTCTCTTATCTTGGGTGGACCTTCTATAAGTGTTTTGGACTGTTTTAGTCCCGGAAGTTCCAACCAGTATTCCCTGTGTTTGTCCCTTACTACTTGAACTGGCTTGTGATATGAGTTTGTTCATAGTAGCTATAGATTTGCTGGTCCGCTCCTGCAGGGTCCCGCTTGCAGGAGTAAGGCTACGTACGTCGAGAGCTCGTCAAGTATCTAGTGGGCTCCGTTTGAGACCAATTAATCGGTACGAATCACGTAACACCTTGGGTTACGGATTTTTTCGTAGGTTCACAAGTCGTGGTACGTCAGTTTAGGCGCCGGAGATCCGTCTTCACCCTTTCTGCATGAATTAAGTGCTACCTCCTGGTGTGATGCCCTTGGCGACAAATGTACACGTCTTATTACCCGTGATAGTTTTTAATCTACGTCAGCATTACAAAGGCCGTAGTTCATCTCTTTTCGAACTATGTGGGTGCTTCCGACGTTGAATTCACAGCTCGGTGCTGTACTCATCTTAAGAAGTTTTACTATATAGATGGGTGACTGGTCAGAAAACAGCCAACCAAACAACTGCAGCATAATATAGCGTACAGAATTCCCATTTAATTAAAGTATGAAATATGTATATAATTAGATTTTAAGAAGCACTTTAATACCCATAACATAGTTTTTCTTAAATTTACACGATTTTTCACGTTAATTTTATTTTGTTATCAATACGGTACTTACGAAAAATTGGAGCGTCAAATGGAGAATAATTATAAAAGTGTTGCATACTCGGTACTAGAATTAAACTTAGATTATTGTCACTATAATTTGAAGTAACAAGACACTTATTACAACATTATTTTATAAATTAAGTTAACTGTTCTTTCAGCATTAAGAAGAACTTTAATATTCGCTTTATTATCATTTTGCAATTTCTTTCACATTACATGCGATGTAAGCTATTGTATTAACATAAACGAACCGTATAAACAAACACATAAACACAATGTCGTCTTAAGTCACTTATTAAGAAATCAAAATAAAAATTTTTAATATGTGATTATGACCAGTCCTAATTTCTTAAAAATTGGTTTAAGACGTCAAAATTATTTTTTTTTGTTATGCATGCTATAAGGCGTTTTGTTTTACATCAAGCTTGGGTTCATGTAGATAAATATTTGTTTTTTTGATTGTTATTAATGGCTTGAAATTTGCATTTTTTTGGGATTTAAATATCGAAATTAAAATATATAAATGTGTAGTAAGACTATAATTAATAAATATATTGAATGAATATAATTAAAAGACGAAATTACTTTAAAAATTGTCATCAAAGCTTTTTACAGCTAAAAGTAAATATGTTGTCTAATATTAAAAATGTTATTAACAGTAAATTGCAAATTCGTATTATCAATATAGCGTGTTATCAAAATAGGAAACAAAATATAAGATTTTTTACGATTTAGTCAAAATGAAAAATAATGGGACATTTTTATCATATCTACGTGTAAAGTATGTTTTTTATCAACATTTGTCTTGACTTATATTTAAAAAATTTCGTACAATAATTTTGAGTTAAACTTTGTATTTACCTCTATTCTATTCAATTTTAATGTCTGGTTTTTTCTACGTTTTGTTGTCACTAAAGAAAAACTGATGTTACGTAAAACCAATTTGTTTGGATAATTATCACAATTTTGGTGGCACATATCCATTGAAAATGTGCATGGACTATTGCACTAGCATAGGGTTAAATTTCAGAAAAAAAAACAACGAATCGTGAAAATACCTACATTTTTTATAAAACTATTATTAAAACAATAATATACATTAGTTTGACGAACAATATAATCTAGACGAACTATATAATCTGTTGGTGTGGTATAATATAATCTGTTATAATTTGGAGCATTTAAAGGATGATAAAATTAAAACTATTATTTATGTTATCTCTCAGTATGTTTAAATTTGTAGTTGTTTCTTTACCTTTCCTGGGTGTAAAAGTCTGGAAGTCAAATCGGAACAATTCAATGGGTCGGGCAATCTTCAGTAGTTTTAATTTGTATTTTTTTCTTACGAATTTTCCAGTTTCATAAAATTGATTGAATTATTTACTTTTTTAACTCAATCGGGAATCTAGGCCTATAGTGTCCCGCCAGTTTTCGCATCAGACCAGTACTCTCGACAAAGTCAAGAATAGTTCTGAGGTTAGCTTTCGCTATCTCTTCAGGTTCAGGATACTCTATCCCAAAGTGCCATTCTCTTTCCCTGTTCAGGTCCCGGCAATACATGAAGAGGAGTTGCGTCCTCTTCCTCACATTTCCTACATATTGAATCTTCCAATACTCCTATGAAGTTCAGTTGTCTTCTCAGCCCGCAGTTCCCTGTCAGGACACCTAGTGCAGTTTTGAGTTTCCGTCTTTTTAGGCATAACAGCAGATTGTCTCTGCTCTTGGACTATCTTAGTCCCAAAATTCCATCCAGTATTCCCTGTGTTTGTCCCTTAATTGTTTTTCCAGCATACCATTTACTTGTTGGTATGTAACCCACATGTGGGTTGAGGTCCTATTAAATGATTTTTAGCTCCTTTATTAGCCAGGCGGTCTGCCTCTTCATTTCCTTCTATGCTCTTATGCCCAGAGAGCCATTCTTGTTATGTTCTGCCAGCGCATTTAGGTTTTCATGGCATTCTAATACTACTTTGGACTGTATTTTCACCCTTTGTATTGCTTTAAGGGATGCTTGACTATCTATGAGTATACGGATTTTCTTATTTCTAAGATCCTTGTGCAACATTACCTTTATGCAAGCATTTATCGCAGTCATTTATGTTTGAAAGACCGTTGTCTTAGATCCTAGGTTTAGAATCCAAGTTCTCCCTGAATTCATATGATAGAATCCAGCACCTGTGCTGTCTTCTGTTTCGGACCCGTGCGTGTATCAGATTTATCGATTTTCTGAGTCATGACCTCACTCTTTCTGTCCCTCTCAGCTATGTTTACCGTGAAAGGTTTCACAAAGTTGTGGCTGGCAAACATTCTGTCTGATAGTATAGTTAGCGCCGGATTTTCTCTTAGTTTTTCTGCGATCATGGAATGGTATCCTTTCCTTGAAAGTTCCCATCCCATGCCGTTTATGCCCAGCCTGTAAGTTGCTGCCAGTGCCTCTTTTTTCACTAATAGGTGTAGCGGAGGAAGCCCCAGCAGAATTTCCATAGCCTCAGTTGGCGTTGTTCCAAACGCCCCTGTAATCAGAAAACATGCTACTCTCTGTAGCTTGTCCATCTGCCTAGATGCGTTCGCGCTGTTTGCTTTGTGCCTCCATATTAGGAAGGCTTAAGTCACGGCAGGTTTCACATCCCTGGTAGAAAGCCAATGCACCATTCCCAGGTTGAGTCCCCACTTAGACCCTACCATCCTCTTTCGGGCCCAAAGGGCTCTTAGAGCTTTTTACGTTGCCCTGCCTATATGGCCAGAGAACGTTAATTTATTATCTAGGATAATTCCCAAATATTTAACCTCTGTTGTCAGTTTTAGATGTTTTCTCCACATGAATAGTCCCTAGTTTCTTCTCCTTGTAAAGGCAACAACTGATGTTTTCGCCGGGTTCGTGGATAATCCTTCTTTCCGGAACCATATTTCTATAATATTGAGTAAGCGTTTCATCCTTTCAGATACCACTGCATAAAATTTTCTATTTACAATGGTACCTACGTGGCCTGAAAATGCTTGTGCGTAGATATTTTCTCTCTCTAGCTCTCTAAGAAGATCATCAACTACCAGGTACCACATTAGTGGGGAGAGCACTTCCCTTTGAAGGTACCCCTTGGTGCCAACGACTTAGATTCTTACGTTGTAAAGAATGCTGTAAACATTGCTATGCTGAAGCATGAAGTCTACCCATCGCGTAATGCTCTGAGCGGCTCCTCGCTTCCTCATAGCTCCCACTATGGATTTGTATGAAACCGAATCTAGAAATGCCGCTAGGGCGATTTCTGGACAGTCCAATGCTTATTCCGCCTTGAGTTCCAACGTGCGAATCGCAGCGCACAGGACTTCCTAGATTGGTATGCGAATTGGTTTCGATGTATCGCATTGTCACCATATGTATCTGTTAATCATCTTTTGTAAAGTTTTTAGAAAGAATAATGTCAGGCTGATAGACCTATATGGTTTGACTTCTGCGTAGCTCGCTTTAACCGGGTTGGGTATGAAAACAACTTTTGTAGACCTCCATTTTTCTGGTACATACCCCAATTCCAGACTGGCACGGAGTAGTTGGCACAGCCGGCCTTCTAGCTCCTCTTATCCGTTTTGACGAAGGGTCGGGAATATGCCATCCGGTCCAGCTGTCTTGAATGTTAAAAATTGATTGTTCAATTGAGTATAGTATAAAATGTACTGTACCTTTTCTTTTTGTAAAAATTGTTGGTTGCTTGCATTTATAATAATTAACAATCTTGACTCTTTCATCAATTTTATTTATGTTGCATATTATAATTGTGTATTATTTTATAAATTACTATTAAATGTATCAATGGTGCAACAGAAATTAAATTGACACAAGTGACACACAAATTTATAGCAGATATCAAAATCATAAAAAGCAAAAAAAAATAGGGACGCTCAAACAATAGTGCATGAGACATGTAATATACAATAAGTACCGTACAAAAAAAAACTAAAAATTTGAACTGAAAAAAGAACAAACTGAAAATGGCACAAAATTTTCTCTTAAATGACATTTTACACATTAGAAAATTACCTTTAAGTACCAATTTATTGACAATAAGTTTTATATTTTTATAAAGGGAAGAAATCAGACTCTAAAATGAATTAAAAAAATGTAATTAAACAAATTCAAAATTTGTGTTTAAAAAACAATTTCATATTTGGCAACAATGATGACAACAGTTAAAGAAAAACTTTAAAAGTTAATTATTTTATTATCTTTTCTGGATCTGTTAAAGATGGACTACTGTATTAAATAATGTTATTTATTTATCCAAAGTCTAGGGTATTCTATGACCCATTCTTAATAGTATAATATTAAATATAGAATATTCAGAACATTCAAGATTGGACATGAACATTGTTCTATTTTGCTTCGTTACGAATATGTAGTGTATTTTATATTTTTTGTTTAATCACACTGTATTTTTAGACAATTATATCATAAAATTTTTCTCAAAACTAAATTATTAATAGTTTATATTTCTATTTACAATTAATGTATTTTTACAATTCTTGTTCTACATTTAAGAAGGAATTAAAATGTGTTATTTATTTATTTAGTAACATTTAATTTGATTTTCATTGAATATCTTTATTTTCAAAAAATAAAATCATATTTATGGTATTAATACCAAACAATGAGAGGTGAAAATTGAAGAATTTAAATTGGTAAATTAAAAGACGAAAATATAAAAAGTATGAAATCAAAACAAAAACGAATATAATAAGTTCTAATTTCAACTATAATTATCATCATTGGTTGTCCTGGTGTTTCCTCCCATATCCTCCCATATTCTCGTTTTTATGCCCACTCTTTCATTTCTCCATAACCTCCATATACTAATTTAATACTGACTATCATTTTTCTCTTTCCACGTCTCCTTTTACTGACACTATCAAAAGATCTCTTAATTAATATGGCCTAATCAGTACAATTCCAATTAAGTTTCTTCTGCTATCTTCTATTATTTTTACTTGATTTACGCTCCTCTTCCACTCTTCTTAGAACTTTTTCATTCCATTGGATCTGAATCCCTCTCTTATTCATTCCATTTTCTTTATTTTCTTCTTTGGCAGTTTCATAACCGTACAAGAAACTACTTCATACAAAACACGTTACTAATCTTTTCTTAAACGTCATATCTAATGTACTTTTTAATAAAATTCTCTTTGACCTAAAATCCTGCTTCCCCATACCAATCCTTGCTTTTATTTCTCTTTCGCCATTTCGATCATTTGTCACCCATTCTAACAATTCTCTATCCACTACTGATGAACACTAGATTTTCTCCAATCATCATTACTTCTGATTTTTTATATTTATTTTAGGTCCATACACATTTTCCATTTCCTTTATGTTTTTTAACATTATGCGAAGCCCTTCTTCATTTTCCGCAAAGATCACCATGCCATATACAAATCATATACTCGTAATGTTCCTTCCTAGATACTCAATCCTTTACCTCTTTTTTACCATTTTGTCTATATAAATGTTAAAAGTGTGGAGATAAATAAAAACCTTGCTTGAATCCCTTTCCAATATCAGTCTGTTCTGCTGATACCAACCCTTAAAGCCACACTTTTGGTTTCGGTTAATTCGATTATGGTTTAAGATCTCCCAATAATTTCTCGCATAAAGCAGAGTCAAACTGTTAATGCAAAGGTAAATTGCTCTGCCATTTTTCATATAGAGCTTTACTATATAAGTAAGTGTATCTCTTGTACCAAACCAAACTGCTCCTCGTCTACGCTCTCGTCCATCACTCATAGCATTTGCCTGTTTATTATTCTCAGTAATATTTTAGCTGCATGGACACCTAGATTGTTCGTCCTATTTTCTCCAGACTTCTTGGTTTTTTTCCTTTTTGCTAAAGGAATCATTTCGATTTTGCATAAGTCTTCAGGCCACTCCCCAGTCTCATAAACTTCAATCGTAACAATGTTAACTCTTTTATCCTTTTCTCCTGCAGACATCTCAACACTCCCACTGATATTTCATCAATACCTGGTGCCCTGCAATTTCTCATATCTTTTTTGCTGCTCTCACCACGTCCAGTATAATGCTTAGGTCGATGTTTTCCCTCTTCTGATTCTACAGTTAGAACCCTGGGTTTATCCTTTTCTTTATAAAGATTTTCCATATAATCCTTCTATCTTTCCAGAAAATACTCCATTTTTTATTTCTATTTTTTGCAATATAATTATTTATTTATTTTTGTTCGTAGCCAGTTCTCTGACTTTGTTATAAAGGTTATGCCTTCCAGGTTTGGCTCTAACCAGTTCCTCTTTAAACTGACTTTTGAATCATTCTTCTCTTGGTGTATCTGTTTTTTTTTCAATTACCAGTAACGTCAAATCTATCAGAGCCTCCTACGAAATATGAATAATACATTTAATATTAACAACTACAAACAAATTATAGAAAATTGAAATAAAATACAATAAAAAATCGTGTTCCTAAAGTGACGGTGGAAAACATTAACAAAATCAACAAAGTATACGAGAGAAAAGAAATCTTAAATTTCCTTTCCTTCGCACAAGTTCAGTACAGAACTTCTGAAGGTTTAATGTTAACGTGTTATTACGCGGTTATGGTATAACCCAAAAAATTGTATTTTTTTTAATTTTTAATCAAGATATTCGTAGAACATTAAATTAAGTGTAACAAAAAAAGTAATAACCCATTTTTTACTTTAATAAATGTAGTAAAAGAACTCATAAAAAAGGAAATGTAAAAATTCACCCATGGGTTGATTTACATAAAAATAAAATTCGGTAATTATCATAAATGGACTATGTTTATGTATGAACTATTAGTAATATGGTTTTGACATAAATTTTTAAAGAAATACATTAAACCGCTAAAGGATATTTAACTTTAAACACCCTATATTTTCGTAAATAGGCAGGTTCGACATTTTTCTTATTTTTTTTATTTTAACTTAAATCGAGAGATTTTGTTATTTAAAAACGATGAAAAAAAATTTGAGCGCAAAATATTAATATTTACGTCAGCTGTAAGCGAGACTAGACCGTGTGACATCAGTAGCCATCAAGCTTCGACCCCTTGACCGCTGCTGCGCTGTATTCACAATACACACATCGTGAATACAGCGCAGCAGCGGGCCAGGGGCGAAC
Organism: Neocrepidodera transversa; assembly: GCA_963243735.1. Taxonomy (NCBI): domain Eukaryota; kingdom Metazoa; phylum Arthropoda; class Insecta; order Coleoptera; family Chrysomelidae; genus Neocrepidodera; species Neocrepidodera transversa. The sequence goes on along the minus strand of OY725347.1, from coordinate 21,963,712 downwards.
CGTTCATGGCTACTGACGTCACACGGTCTAGTCTCGCGCACAGGTACGCTTTCCAGACTCTCACAAATCCTAGATTTTAAAATGCTTACAGCGGACGTAAATATTAATCTTTTTGCGCTCAATTTTTTTTGATCGATTTTAAATAACAAAATATCTCGATTTCAGCTTTAAACAAAAATGTCGAACCTGCCTATTCCCAATGTTCAATAGCATAAATATCTCTTATCAAATATTGTAATATTTACAATGACCAATAATTTCGGGTAAAAATTTTTAAATCCCAAATAAATGTTAATGCTTTTTGATATTTACCAACATGAAACAACTTGAATATAATTCTCCAACTCACCTCACCGACTAGATTTAACCTCCACTCTTATTTTTTCCAGGTGAGGATACAGTCCTTGGAGACCACACATACAGGTACCTGACAGCTGACGAGATGAAGTCCTTAGGAGATGACTCGCTGCCTATTGATGTTACTAGGGATGAAAGGATAGATTCCAACAGGATGGTGTCCAGTGTAGATGGCATGCCTCCCATGATCATCGAAGATACAATTAGTCCTGAGCATATTACTCAAAATTATGTGGAATATATTAAGAAATACGCCCCTGATAATGTGGATATTAACAGGCATCCAATTAATATAGGGTAAGTGTAGAATAATTTTAACAGTTAAAGTTATTTTGTGAAAAAGGATACATTTGTTTATTCACCAAGGTTTAATTTTATATTCTAGTTTTTTTTTAATAATTAATACTACCTTTTTCTTAAAATATTTTAAAATTTTTAATTTTAATCAAACTAACCGTTTTGTTTTTGTTTTTTTTATTACGCTTCAGGAAGCTTCACTGGAAAAAGTAAGTTCTATTAATTACTATCATGGATTATATAAGTCTCTAATTATAAAGATTATTCAATTCACAATTATCTACTGTTTACTGGTGACAATTAGCGAATCATGTATTATAATTAGATACTAACATAAATAGTACAAGCTCTAGGATCTAATATTTTTTGAAAATATTATAATTAGGTATATTGCGTCCAAGGTTACTGGAGCTCATTCCTATCATTTTTTTTTCTTAACGAGAAAGAGATTTATTCTAGATTGTATATTAATGACTAATTTTATATGTGGCGCTTCTGTTATCTCTAATTATGGGAAATTTTTGATTTGATAAAAGCTTAATGACTAATTGTAATACTGTGGTTTGTTTAGTTGCTGAGATTTAGTAACCTTGAATTTTTTTTTTAGTATATCATGCTTAACAGATGAATTAAATTAACAAAAAAAACAAAGAATTTGATGTGCATTCCAAGATATTTATTTCTACATTTCATCGCTATGACTCTTGCTTTTAGATAGTATTATTTTAAATTGTTATAAACGAAATTTTGACTAATAAATTTTCCTTATATAGCATAAATTAACAGAAATTATACAATAAAAATTTGTTTTTGTTAATTGAACATATGTTATATTGTTTTGATAGTTGATATTGTTACCAATTTATTAAAAAATTGGTAACAAGAAGAAGAAAAAATTGAAGGCTAAAAAAAATCATTGAAATGCCAGACGCGATTAAAAATAAAATAAAAAGTAATTCTAATTTTACTACTATTTGAGTGCTGTTATGAGAATAATATCAACAAATTTTCGCTCCATAAATCAGAATATAGATGTAGCAAATTTTTTAAATTAATATACAGAGTGCTATTTGAATTTTGGCTAAAATTTCGTTGTGTTGCAAGATCTGATCCAATAGTTATAATAAGCTAATATTTGTTCTATGAAATATCAATAGACACGTACAATAGTTATGTTAATATTCATGTTCAAATTTTAGCACACGTATACTAATAAAAAACATGATTGTCCAAGTAATGATTATAAAATTTAAAAGTCAAGATCAGCCGCACGATTTTTATTTACTATTTATTTGAGTTGGAATTCTGAAATGGTGTGAATTTTGAGAGCCCAAAATTGAAACAATTTAGTTTTAATGAATCCTAGCTAACCTAAATTGGTAAAATTTTAATGTTTTAAGTATTTTTTTATTATTTGCGATAAATAATATCAATGAGTGTACGGCCTAGTGACCAGTCGCAAAATCTCGTGCTCCGTCTGAAAGCTAAATAAATAGTTGTTTACCATTAATAATAAATAGTTTTGGAGTTGCTAAAATACTACTGCTGGAACACAGTTCAGACGAAAAATTCCTTGGAATATCCATAATATGTGAAAGTTTTTTAACATTACATCTTAAAAATCGTCATATTCTTACTGCTGCTATATATTGGATCAGTCTTTTCCACCAAAACAAAATATAAATAAAAATAAGAATGAGTACTGATTTGTCTGCTGAACAAAATCAACTCTATACACTTTTAGTTGAATTTATAAAAAATCAAACTGCTGAGCTAAAAGTTGAGTTTAAGAAAAATCATATCGGAGTAAAAACCGAACTAAATACGTTGGAGAAAGAGTTAGTTTCTACGAAAAAGCGTTTTACTGACCTGGAAAGAAGGCTTCAAAAAAACAACTTAGTTGTATTTGGTCTTAAAACACCACAAAACATAGATATACTAGACACCAGTGTACACACATTAAATAGATACTTAAACACAAATATACACTTGAATGATATAAATAACTGTTATAAACTTGGTAAAACTGAAGAATCTCCGATTATTTTAGAATTTACATCCTTTCTTAAAAAATTAATTGTCAGTAGATAGAACGTTCGTTAACTTTAAAGGTTCAATAAGTAAAGGCGATGACGTTTAGAATAAAACTTTACAAGTTGATTTCTTGTACAATTGTCACAATCTAAACGTCATTGTCATTAGTTACAGAACCGTTAAAGTTAACGAACGTTCTATCTACTGACAATTAAATGTATTTAAAAATAAAGAAAGCCTTCATAAATTGAAAGATGCAGGGATATCCTTGACAAATGATATGAGCAAGGAGGATCGCGAAGAGCAAAGGATATTAAGAAAACATTTAAAGGAAGCGCGCAATAAATAGTTGAATGCTAATATCAAAGGGTTTTTATTGTACATTGATGGAAAGCCTTATACCTCCGAAGATTTGAAAGAAATTGAACGATGCAACAATGAACAAATCGAAACAGAAAGTGAAGAGAGTTCGGAAGAAGAAAAGGAAGTAAATAAATCAAAAACCGAGAATAGAAACCAATCCGATAAAACCAAAGTAAAAGATTATCGTCAAACTAATCAAGAGATGTAAGAAGAAGAACACAAAAGAAAGCGAAACAAGTACAGCCCCTATAAAACACGAAGCGCAAAAACCGAAAAAGAACGGAAATAACAGTACGATAAAATCAGTTTAAATCACAAAATTGGGTACTAGAAAAACAGTATTTTTCTCATAAGATAAAAATAAAAGTTTCTGTTATTTTTATCTTTATTTTTGTTTTCATTTGAGTTGTAAGTTAAAATTATTATATAGCAAATTTTATGATATTTCGATCTTTTAAAATACTTTTTATTTGCCCAGGTGGAATATTTTTAGATACTTTTAGTTATCTATTTGTATAAAAAGCTGCATTTTATATCAAGGCAATTAACTCAAGGATATTCAAAATAGATATTAACTTTGTAAATATATTAGAATTCTTCTTTTTACTTTCCCGGACCCATCAAAGGGAAAGTAAGATAAAAGAAAGATAAGATAAAAATAAAAGTTTCTGTTATTTTTATCTTTATTTTTGTTTTCATTTGAGTTGTAAGTTAAAATTATTATATAGCAAATTTTATTATATTTCGATATTTTAAAATACTTTTTATTTGCCCAGGTGGAATATTTTTAGATACTTTTAGTTATCTATTTGTATAAAAAGCTGCATTTTATATCAAGGCAATTAACTCAAGGATATTCAAAATAGATATTAACTTTGTAAATATATTAGAATTCTTCTTTTTACTTTCCCAGACCCATCAAAGGGAAAGTAAGGTGAACGGGTAAAAAAAAAATCGAGATATCGATGGAAATATCCATTTTGAGGTCCCCCAGGAATATTGAAACCCTTTACAGCGTATGGCCTGTCTGTGTGTCTGTGTGTAATATTCCACGATAACTGCCGAACCACATGACCAGTAAAGCTGAAATTTGGTATGGAGGGTCGATGTTTGCCAAGAATGCGACCATTAGATTTTGGTTTAAATTGCTACAGTAGAAGGTCCTTAAGACCGACGTTGATTAAATACACATGTAACAATTTTTTACTTTTTTTAAATTTTATGGACAAACAATACACTTTTGTGCAAAATATTGTAGTACAGAGTTTTAGAGCATAAAATTCCCTATAACTTTTCTTTCAAACTTCTCCAGAAATTCCAATAGTTTTATCGAATTCCTCATATTTTCGCCGATAGATGGCGAGAAAAATACACATTTAGGATTTTCCATTTTTTTAAAATTGGAGGTAAATTATGCTCTTTAGTGCAAAATGTTTCAGTGCAAAGTTGTAAAGCATAAAATTCCCTACAACTATTGTTTAAAAATTTTTCCCGAATTCCCAATAGTTTTCACATATGATTTTAGGAGATCCTAATTGTAACAGTGTGATATACAACGTGCGCATGCGCAGTTTATGTCATTATCAACATTGAAATATCAATTCGGTAGACGTATTCATCATCGGCTCCCTATTTTTAATCTATTGCAGAAATTAATGTAATAATTAGTATTTTGTAATTAAAATAATAATAATAAATAAATCTCTACGGTCGAGCCGGGAAAGCTCTGGGGTGACACAGCCGATTTTTTCAGTTATATTATTATTATCGTAAATAGTTTGTAGGTGTAAAAATTATTCCATGGATACGTACATAAGAGATTTTTCAAATAACACAATATCTACGCAATTATTAAATTCGGACCAAATTACCAGAATTTTCGATCCTTCAAGATCTGCAACCTGTTTTTCTCTTTTTCATAGTAATATTCGTAGTGTCCATAAGCATGTTGACGAAATACAGTCATTATTAACCAATTATCTGTCCGTTTTTAGTGTAATAATAGTACTTACAGAAACACATGAAATAAAAGATACTGACTTAATTCACTTAGAGGGCTACAACCTATTGCACAATAATGACGTTAGAATTAACCAATGTGATGGCATTGTTGGTTACATAAAGTAAGATATAGATTATAATCACAATTTTCTTAAAATTTGTGAGGTAAATGCGTTACAAGTCAATATAAACCAGGTTAGTGGAGTTATTGGCCTACTTCTTATATATAGGTCTCCCTCTACAGATAAACTTAATTTTTATAACAATCTTTTAGACTATTTAGCAAATCTAAATTTAAATGCTTACCAATGCTTTTATATTGTTGGCGATATCAATATTGATTTGAAGTCTGTGCATGAATATATTAATATATTGTCAGAAAAAGGTTTTGTTTCCTTGATAAATGATTACACAAGAGAAAGTCCAACTTCCAAAACATGTATTGATCATGTATTTGCTTGGAGCAAGTCAAATATAATTGAGAATTACACACCTTTTATTATAAAAACAAATGTTACTGATCATTAGTCAACCGGATTTATATTATTTGACAATGATGATGAAATCCATTTAAAACAAAAATTCAGTCCCACGTTTACCAGTTTAAACAAAAAATATTTATTACAATTTGTAACAACTGAAAACTGGAATACTGTGTATAACTGCTCTAATGTAGAAAATGCAACAAAAAACTTCTATGCTGCAATTCAACTCCATATTAAAAGAGCAACAACACAAGCCAAATTCAAGCAAAAAAAGAAAAAGCCGTGGTGTACAAATGGTATCATTAAATCAATCAAAACTAGAGACAAATTGGATCAAAATCTTCTTAAGCATTCAGCAGATGTTCAAATTAAATAAGAGTATTTACTACACCGAAATAAATTAAATAAACTGCTAAATAATTAAATCGAAGAGGTTATCCATATCTCAAATGTGGTCCAAGTATTTTTTCAAATAAATAAAACAGGAAGTCAGTACCACAAGTAATATATTAAAGGATGATAGCAGGCGACTAGTTTCGGCTAAAAAGCCATCATCAGGCCTACAAGGTTCAAAACAATGATTAGTTTTAACTTCTTAAATTATAAATTGACAATGAAGAACTTACCAAACAAAAAATATAGTATCAAAGTTGCATAGTAAAAAAACGTAAAAAATTTTTGGTCACAACCGCGCGGTTGTTAATTCAACATAGTATAAAATTGTTAAGGTGGTACATTAAAAAAAACTACTTATAACTTAAAAATTAAAAAACTAACGGTGAAAAAATTCCACATTATGGAAAGTTGGGTAACCAATGGCTGTTACCAACGAATAACATTGTATCAAAATCACATACGCACCCTTTCAAAAAGGGAGGCAGGAAATTAGATAAGTGTATTAAAAGTGGTATTTCAGACCACATATTATGAAATATAAAATTTTTATTACACCGAAAGTAAAAGTAAGTACCATGCGGCAACACAACCATGTCAAGATGGAAGAAATCTCGAATGACATTGACAATTGACAATGACAGTGACAAAGGACACTGACAATGACAATTGACAATGACATTATTATGTATTAACTATTAGCAAACATGGAAGTGAAAGCGTATAGAACTAAACAACATAAAGTAAAAACAAACTAAGAATGAATGTAAATTTTAAGATATGAACACTAGTTAAGATTGAGTACAAGACACAAGTTGAATCTTAAAAAACCGAATAGTATAAGAGATTGAAAAAAGAAGAGAAAGAAGAATGTTTAAGCTGAACTCAGGGTTAAGAAGAAAAAGTGAGCTTAAAAACTAGTCGCCTGTTTACATCCTTTAATATATTAATTGTGGTACTGACTTCGTGTTTTATTTATTTGAAAAAATACTAAATAATTGTAAATATTCTTATTACAAAAATAAAATAAACGAAAATAAAAATTCTTCTAAACAATTATGGGACACATTGAATGAATTTTGTCAAACTAATAGAAATAGTGAAATCAAAAAAATTATACTCGACACTGGAGAAACTATTACTGATTCTTAACTTATAGCTAATATTTACAATAATTATTTTACGGACCTGGGTAAAACCCTAGCAGCAAAAATCGATACCCCTTCTTCAAAACCAAATTTAGAAAATAATTTCAAAACATGTCAAAGCACTATCTTTTTAGAACCGACAAATCCTTCGGAAGTAAAAGATACTATAATGCAACTGAAAAGTAAAAGAGCTTCTGGACCTGATAACATTTCAAACGATTTGCTTAAGCACTTATCTGGAATAATTTCTAAACCCCTGTCGTATCTTATAAATTTATATTTTGATAAAGGGGAAGTTTCAAATGTTCTCAAAAAAGCAATTATAAAGCCTTTATTTAAGAGCGGCGATAAATATAAAGTGGACAACTATCGTCCAATTTCTTTAACCACAGGAATATCTAAAATATTTGAAAAAATTTTGAACAAACGACTAACTTCTTTTCTTAAAAAATATGGCAATATCTCGCCAATGCAATTCGGGTTTCAGGAAAATATGTCTACAGAGGACGATATTGCTAAACTGACAAGCAGACCATATAAAAGTATTTATATTTTATGCGTGTTTCTTGATCTGGCAAAAGATTTTGATACTGTCAATCGCGAGTTATTGCTAGAAAAAATAGAAAGATGTGGAATCCGTGGCCAAACACTACGATTAATTAAATCTTATTTGGAAAACAGGATACAAACAGTTGCAGTGAATAATGTTATGAGTGAAGAAAGAACCGTTTCCTGTGGTATACCACAAGGAACTGTACTTGGACCGTTACTTTTCATTCTGTACATTAATGATTTCCTTCGTCTAAGTACATCTGCACCTATAATATCCTTCGCTGATGATACTACCCTTATATACGAGGAAAATTCTTGGGAAGAGACGTAAGTTATAGCAGAAAATGACTTAGTAAATATTTTCGATTGGTTCGCTAAAAATAAATTAACTGTCAATTATAAAAAAACAAAAGTTATTCCTTTCGCCAGTTATGTAACAAACTTACCTAATTATAGTAAATTAAAAATTGATAATATTTCATTAGATTTTGCATCGTTTGTAAAATATTTAGGCATTATCGTTGATTCATTGAGAAAATTAATATATCGCTTTTATCAATTTCGGAAATTTTTAGGTTACACTCATCTTAAAATACTCTACCATGCATTAGTCGAATCAATATTACAATATGGAATAGTAGGTTGGGGGGAGGGGTGTTAGACTAACTTACTTGTATCCGTTGAAGTTCTTCAAAAATGGTTTCTTAAAATAATGTTGCACAAACCAACAACATATCCGTCGGACCTTCTTTTAGCAGGTTAGATATTCGCCAACTATATAGTAAAGTGTATAACTTGGCAACAGCCAGTCTTTGCGGATGGTTATAAATCTTTTAAACGGTGGTTTCTAAGGGTTTGTTGCTATCGTAAAACCACTTCTTGGAAAAATTGACCATAACTTTTGTACGAACAGTGTCACCCTCAAATCGGGTATTATAGGGGTAGTGTGTGTTAATACTAGTTTATTAAGGTTTGTATAATCAGAATGGCGTTTTGGCGACCATTTGAAACAGCATTTCGAGATGATGTGAATCTGTTTTATTGTTTTATTGTAAAATACGAGTTTTGAAATTTCCATACGTTCTCCCGATGAATGTTTTATTACAATCTGCACAATTTAGTTTATATAAACACCTTTACTTTTGAATTATTTGAGTTTGTTTTATTATTTTTAAAATATTTACCTAAATTATTATTTGTCTTATAAGAAACTGTACATTTTTTTGTATAAGGAATGATTTTATTTTATTACTTCATTTTTCTCCCTATACAAATTTTATATGCACGCCCGTTGTCGGCATGCCGCCCACAATCATTTGTGACTTTTAGAGTAGCACGTGTCCTCAAACTGAGAATGGAAGATCTATAACTAGAAATATAAGAAGGTCATAAATCAATATAAGCCGCCGACCCTCATTATTACCTATTCTTCATAATATAAATAAGCAATAAAATTGTGTGTCCCTTAAAAGATTCGTCTCTGTGTAGAATCGACCGCCTGGGGATAACTTAATTGCTTGGTGATTTATCACCTTTTTATATTTCTGGTCTTACTTTAAACGTATCCTTTCCTTTAATTATAAAAATAAAAATTTGAATCTTGTAAAAGCAGATCACGCTTATGTTACTCGAGCAAAAACTAAAGGACATTCAAAAATTCCTATTGCTCGGAAATCTGTTGGTAAAAAATATTTTATTTTCTATATACCTAAACTAATTGCCTTATAATAACACGATAATAAACAGTAAAATTTTATTCAGACAGTTGATTAGAAAATTAATGGATTGAATAATATGAAAAAATCTTTTATGTATGTGCAGGGAAATACTATTATTATTATTTTTTTATGTTTGCTTTATAGTAGTAAATTTATAGTTATTCTATATTATCATTAGAATTATTACTTACTTGATTTTTTTTTATCTCTAGTCACTTACAAATAAAATAGGTATGTCCATGGACAAGCTGTTAAATCGGCTTTTATGGACATCTCTTTTTATTCATTGTGGCAATACTTTTCTTTTTTGTATACTATGTTCTTTCAGTTTATGAATAAAAATTATTATTATTATTTTTATTATTATTAATAATTCACAAAAAACATTTATCTTTAAGTAACGAATAAATAATAATAAATATACAAAAAATAAATAACTTTAATTAATGAAAAACAACAAAAATTATAAAAAAACACCTAAAAATTAATGACAACAAAGTAAAACCATTATGGATTAACATTTTTCAAATATAATTTGTATAATTTTTTTTTTATCCAATATATGGAGGTGAAACTGGAGAGAGTAGAATTATCAAAAAAAAATATCTCCATTTTTAAAAATATTGAAACAGTTCATATCGTAAAAAATTGTAAGAAATCGTGAAAAAACGTAAAAACCCGTAAAAAATAGTAAAAATCTGTAAAAAATCTGAAAAAATCGGAAAAAGTATTAAAAAATTGTTAAAAATCGTAAAAAACGTAAAAAACCATAAAAATCGTAAAAAAGAATAAAAATCGTAAAAAACGGTAAAAACCCGTAAAAAACCGTGGAATCGTAAAAAATCGTGGGAAATCGTAAAAAATCGTGATGTCCATAAATTTTATGTGGCGTATAGTTCTTGTGTTTATTGTTAAAGTGATTTTTTCGGGCCGAAGTACTAGAAGAATATGTTTTTTCCCTGTGTAATATCGTTTAGGCGCTTTTTAAAATGTTTGTACTTCATTAATTAAAATTATTTATTTTTGATGGATTCATTATTATCAATTCGTTAATTAAAGATGAATGTTTTTTGTGGATTGTTTATTGCAAATAATGAAAAAATACTTAAAATATTAAAATTTTACCAATTTAGGTTAACTTGTCTTCATTAAAACTAAATCACATTAAAAAGAAATTAGTTACAATTTTGGCCTCTCACAATTCACACCATTTCACAATTCAAACTCAAAATTTTAAAAGATTTTGCAGTGGATTGATTCCATCTCAGTCAGTCAGTGGGTCAGTCAGTCAGTCAGTCGGTCAGTCAGTCGGCCAGTCAGTCGGTCAGTCAGTCGGTCAGTCAGTCGGTCAGTCAGTCGGTCAGTCAGTCGGTCAGTCAGTCGGTCAGTCAGTCGGTCAGTCAGTCGGTCAGTCAGTCGGTCAGTCAGTCGGTCAGTCAGTCGGTCAGTCAGTCGGTCAGTCAGTCGGTCAGTCAGTCGGTCAGTCAGTCGGTCAGTCAGTCGGTCAGTCAGTCGGTCAGTCAGTCGGTCAGTCAGTCGGTCAGTCAGTCGGTCAGTCAGTCGGTCAGTCAGTCGGTCAGTCAGTCGGTCAGTCAGTCGGTCAGTCAGTCGGTCAGTCAGTCGGTCAGTCAGTCGGTCAGTCAGTCGGTCAGTCAGTCGGTCAGTCAGTCGGTCAGTCAGTCGGTCAGTCAGTCAGTCGGTCGGTCAGTCGGTCAGTCAGTCGGTCAGTCAGTCGGTCAGTCAGTCAGTCGGTCAGTCAGTCAGGACTTTGCAGCTGATATTATAGATTGTCTGATCTGATACTGCTTCCCATTCTAGTAATGCCTTTTATGCTGGTCTGCTTAGCATAAATCTTAATATAACTACATACATTTTTTTATAAATTTCTTTTGGCAGTCTTTATATTTTTTCTTTCCATCCCAATTTAATGCATTATCTTAGCTATTAACATTATAATTAGTTGTCATCATTCTATTAGTAGTTACTAAAAATATAAACAACATCTTAGCATCTAACAAACACAGATTGGAAACATACACATATTTATTATAAATAAAATACATCAACACATTCCCATTAATATGCTAATAAGTTTGTAATCCTACTGACGATGATTCAACAATCACATCATTGCTAAACCGACGATCTTACGCTAAACAATTATATTTCGTTTTTTATTTTTTAAGAATTAACCAGTTTAATTCGAGATATCAGATAGTGTACTGCGTTTCCAGTTGTTTCGGCTTCTAAGTTGGTGTTTCGTTACTGATTACATTGATTGAAATTTGATTATTTTTTAATTTAATTTGTAAGTAAAAAATACTCCCTATATTTAATAAAAGTTAGGAAAAATTAAAAAATCAAGAAGAGAAATTGTTATGATACTTTTTTAAGTGACCAATTTTTAAAAAAGTGCGCATTGGTTAATTATTTTAATTATATCATAACAATTGTTTTGTAAGTCTGTACATGACATCCTAATTTAAAACTCATACCATTTTTAACATCTTACTAACAAGGACACTTAAAGTGAAACTGACTGTATTGAATTTATTAAATAGTATTTCACAGTTGTACGTGAGTTATTGCCACTGTATATAAAAAACTTACATTGCATGGTTTCTTAGTCCTAAAATAAAGTAATTATTATTATTATTTTCTTGCAGTTTCCTGGTATCTTTCCTCGTAGACGCGCGTGGCGGTGCAATGCGTGGTTGTCGACATTCGGGTGTGAGAGTGATAGTGCCTCCTAGGTGCGCTCCCAGCCCTACTAGGATAACGTGCAGATATGTAAGACCCCAGAGGACGCCTCATCCGCCTCCTTTAATGGAGGGTGAGGCGCTGGCGAGCAGATTATTAGAGCTTGGACCTGTAGGAGCAAAATTTTTGGGGTGAGTTTATACATATAATTTATCTACTATCCCTTATTATTAATAATTTTTTTCTATCTAATAAATAATTTGTTTCGTAGTCAAGAAAAGTTATATGCCAAATATATTTGTTTTGTATCAGAATCTACGTAGTTTAAAAGTTTGAAGTTTAAATGATAATCATTTTAGAAAAGCTAATGACCAGTGGCGGCTCCTCGAAGGAGGCTAAGGAGACTCGGCCTCCTTACCAATTTATCCAGCAACTAGCACTAGAAATATTTTGTTGATCATTCTTCATTTTATTTCCTGTTTGTCTAATAATTTTTTAAATGTTACAATGGGGACGTATTATGTAAAATTTTTAAATTAGCACTTAAAAGTCTGTTATCAAATATGTCTAGAAAAAATATTTATAACTTTTTTGAACCTATGTTTTATTTAAAAAATAATAAATTAAAAATATCTAAATTAATTGATAATACTGTTCAGAGATGGCAGTATATACGAACTGAATTCCATATTAAATAGAGGCCAGATGTAAACATGAGAAAAGATGAAAATTGTATTGTTTTTATTTTCGCCGTGACTAGCAGTACATCGGATCTACTTGTTTATATCGTACATCGGAAAATAAAATAAACCGTCTAATTTTTACATCTCGAACATTGAAAAAAAAATTAAGAAAAAGACACTTTACTGTATAAAGGAGACTGGTTACCAGTCACTATTTTTATGTAGTTTTAAAGAAGTTAAAAAAGCGAAATCTAATAAACATTAATTTTGGAGAAAAAAAATAGAAAACATAGGAACAAATTTTAAAAAAAATCAGAAAATTTGGAATAAAACAAAAAATCAAACGCTAAAAATCGCAACAAAAACGACGCAGAGAAACGTAAGAAATCGAAAAATATCGCAAAAGAAAACACAAAAAAAAAAAAAAAAAAAAAAAAAAAAAAAAAAAAAAAAAAAAAAAAAAAAAAAAAAAAAAAAAAAAAAAAACGGGAACAATTCTAGCAGTAAAAAAACATTAAAAAAAATTAAAAATTCGAAGAATTGAAATAAATTGCAAAAAAGACTCAAAATAATCGCAAAAAATAAAAGGAATAAGAAAAAAAACAACAATGTTGAAAAAATGTGGAAAATGAGAAAAAATCGACAAAAAAACGAAAAACCAGAAGAATAAGAAAAGAAAAAAAATCAGAAAAAATCGGAGTAATTTGAAAAACAGAAAACAAATTTAAACAAAAATATTGGCAAAACTGAAAAATAAAATTATAAAATGGAAAGATCAAGCGCTAAAAATGGCAAAAGACGACGTAAAAAAACGCAAAAAAAAAGTGGAACAAAAAAAACAACCAAAAAACCAGAAAAATTGTAACGATAAAAATTGAAAAAAAATGAAAAAAAAAATCGCAACAAAATTCAAGAAAACGGCAAAAAAATCGCAAATAAACAGAGGAATAAGAAAAAATGAGAAAACAAACAAATGAGAGAAATAGAAAAAAAAACAGACCAATGGCAAAAAATGAGGAAAAACTGAAAAAAAAAACAAAAAAAAAATTAAAGGAATAAGAAAAAATGATGAAAAAATGAGGAAAGATGAGTGAAAATCGAAAAAAAAACTGAAGAAAAAAACAGAATGTGAAAAAATGTTAACAACACAAAAAATCAGAAAAAATCGGGGTAATAAAAAAAACTGAAAACAAATTTAACAAAAACAGTAGAAAAAATTAAAAATAAAATTGAAAAATACGGAAAAAACGGAAAGACCAAGCGCTCTAAAAATCGCAAAAACACGATGTAAAAAAACGCAAACAACGACAAAAAAAACACAAAGAACAACGAAAAAATTGTAACGAAAAAGAAAATTAAAAATCGAATGGATTAAAAAATCGCAACAAAATTCGAAGAAAATGGCAGAAAAATCGCAAATAATCACAAAATGTCAAAGGAATAAGAAAAAATTAGAATACAAAAGAAAAACAAAACAGATAAATAGGAAAATATGAGGAAAAATTAGAAAAATTTAAAAAAAAAACAAAAAAAAAGAACAAAAAACCAGAAAAATGCCAAAAAACGAGAAAATATAAAAAACTTTCTCCATCTATAAAATAATTATAAATAATATAAAAAAAAATTAAATGAGACACAAATTATATTGTGGAAAGAGAGGGAGTCGCTTGGAGGGGGCATAAAGCATGTTCCGGCCCTAATACACCCACCACTGGAAATACTGAACTATAAATAATTATCACTAGTAATCTCCCTAGAGCTTGAATTATTACGGGAAAAATTTTTCGAGTACACGATTTTCTTAAAAAATCGTGTAAGCGGAAAAGTTTCCGGTTAATAATTCAAGATCGTGTGGGATTCGGTAAGAAAATTTTACACCTAAAAAATTTAAAAGTAATTAATTATTTATTTGACATTAAGATTAGAAGGAAAGGCTAGTTTTGGTCTAGTTAGTCATGAGTGTTTGTTGGTATGCTAAAAGTTAAGTAGTAATTGTTTAATTTTGATTTGCACAAAAAGTAAACAAAAAGGCTTATATGAATCAAGCCCATTACAAGTGTCATTATTTTGACATAAAAATTTCCACTTATTAATTTCGTCCAGGGTACCCTGGAGGATGAAAATTTCCGGAAATTTTTTTTGGGTTACCATGGTAACCAAACAAAAAACTCTGATTGGCTTAAAAGTGGCGGTGTGAAATTTTCATCATATTTTTTACCTCAATACAAATAGCAAACACACCTTCTACTACTGTTCAGTGTATTACTATAATTAAATGATATTTAGGTTACCCATAAATAGACTAACTGTACAAATCAAAGTGACAGAAATATTATCAAACTTATCAAGCAGATGCGCAAACATACTTCCATACTTTGTAAACCTTAAAACGGAGTGAACAGCCGATATATAAAATAAACGCGTACATCCGATGTACTGCTAGTCACAGCGTTTTATTTTTCATTTTTCAGTATAACATAACCTATTATTTTAATGTTTATGTGTCGCCTATGTGTTTTGCTTTTTTCTTCTTTTTTTTAAATAGTCCACGTCGCTAAGGCTATTTGGTTTAGTAATACTCGACAGATAACTGTAAATTATACCTTGTCATGCCATCTAGATTACTTTAACTAATTAATGTAGCTCACGTCACTTGGAAATTTTGAAAATTTATTTCTTAGTAATCGTAGTGTTTCAAAATTAGCCAAACCTATTTTTGTAAATAATTTTAAGTATATTTTCATATACTACAAATGAATTTGCTGTAGCTACCGCATCATACGTCCACATTAATTCCCCGTTCTCAGTAATTATTTTTGAATCTGACAACAGTGCCCTGAGGCTCGATTCTTCAAACTCTGTATATATCTCAAACCCTAAACTCGTGTTGCTCAACACAGTTGCCGTTATTTCAACTAGTCCAATTGCTAAATATCGTAAAAAATAGCTGAAATGGCAACACCCTTAGTAGGCTAGCCGCCTGCCTGTTTTCATGTGGTATCCGACAAATGTGTGTTGCGTGGGTCACCATTCCTGTCACGTCGGCATCGTGATCATTTTCTACCCTAAGACGAATTAGAACTTAATGCGAAATACAATGGGCCAAAATCGTTTATACGATGTTATTTAATATCTATTGAAAAAACAAATTGATACATATTATTGATCATTTTTCGCAAACCAAAGACCGTAGAAGAATTCCGTTAATACATAAAAAAATATATGAAAAAAAAACAAAACATGAAAAATTCAGAAAAAAGAAGAAATATTAAATAACCAAAAAAAAAAATAAAAAACAAAAAATGAACAAAAAAAAATTTTTGCCAAGAGAGACTATACCACGTTGGTTCTTATTGGCAACAATTAATTTTGTCACTAAAGTAGCTGGTATAGCTGATGCGCAAAGGTTAAATTATTTGGCTGAAAAGAGTATATTT
The DNA here is from genome assembly GCA_963243735.1 of Neocrepidodera transversa. Classification (NCBI taxonomy): domain Eukaryota; kingdom Metazoa; phylum Arthropoda; class Insecta; order Coleoptera; family Chrysomelidae; genus Neocrepidodera; species Neocrepidodera transversa. The sequence continues at coordinate 21,947,544 of OY725347.1, read as the reverse complement.
TTGTAAAAACGTTTTATGTCCATTCTCCTTTCTTAAAAAGTTCATGAGCCGCCACTGCTAACGACCACAACATGAATCGTACTTTTGCTCCCTCGATACATTTGCTCAACTGTCTTAATTTATCGAATTTAAATGAGACAATTGCTACCCTATAAACCTATTAATGGGATACCTGCTATAATCTACTAATAGTGCATAACCGAAACAGACGTCAAACAATAAAAAAATTGAATATTTTTTGGTTTACTTACATATATAATTTTTCTATTCGAAGCTCATTTTTTATTTTCAAACTTCCTTCACGTTTTGATTGTTTATTTCTATATAAAATAACAAAAATTTGTATATTTTTTTAAATCGCGCTATATGAATTAGTGTGTTCTTTGAATTTCAATTTCTGATAATGTCAAAAATATGAGTACTTTACTTGACCGGTGTGAACTTAGCAGCCACTTCTGGCAGCCCATTTTTACCCGGCACCCAAATGACAAGTAGCGAAGATGATTTTATTCGTTAAAAATACTTTTGTAGAGAGTAACATATAAAAAGAAAATAAGAAATATTTCCACACATCAGAAACACTTACAAACATATTCGAAGGTTTTGCATAATCGTTGACTATATGTAGAATAATTGTATTAGGATGTAAATTATTTGCAAGAAGTCAAAGGGGTAGTAAATATCCTCACAAGTAAAAAAAATCAATAGTATCCTTCAGAAAAGTTTAGCCAAGTTCAAATTTTGAACAATCGTTACTGACTATATGTAGAATAATTGTACAGATTATTTTCACATGTGAGGATATTTACTACCCCTTTGATGGCTTGCAAATAAGATTACATCCTAATACAATTTTTCTACATATAGTCAGTAATGTTTGTGAAAAATTTGAACTTGGTTAAACTTTTCTGAAGCTTATTTTTGATTTTTTAATAATTCTAAGGCTGATAACTTTGCCATAGAAAACACTTGTTAATATTTGAATAGTGTTTCTGATGTGTGGAAATATATAATTTTTTCTTTTTATATGTTACTCTCTACAGGTCCTTAAAAGAATTTTTTTATGAATAAAATCGACTTACGACGCCACTGGTCATTTGGCTGCTGAACAAAAATCGGCTGCCAGAAAGTGGCTGCTACGTTCACACCGGTCTTTACTTGCACATTTCACATTCACAATTTTTTTTAATAAAATCGAAAATGTAATCGAAAATATGTTCTTTCCCTAAATAATAAAAAAAATTGTTTAGTAGTAGTTTTAACCGTTAAAATTTAACATGTCTTTTTATTTCCTAAAAAGCTGTTACTTTACTGAATCATTTTCTCAGTATTTAGTAAATGATTATATCGAGTATACGAATTTGTAGGGACTTTTCCCCTACATATTGTCAGTCACTTTAGAGATTGACATTAAATTATGATTTCAAGTCATTTGTTAACAATGTTCATAAATGTTTAATTGTTCGCGATTGTTGGCAGTTATTTTTCGTTAAATCATTATTTTTGTTTTCTCCTTGGAGAGGTTACTAGCTGAGAAAATCAAGAAGCAATGGGAATTCAACAACAAGCCATCAATCAAGTTCAACGTTAAATTTTTCATTTTGAGTTTTTATTTATAATATCGTTTCATTTTTACAAAATAAATATTTAATTTCTAAAATGTGTTTAGAACGTTAATGGGAAATATCTACATGTATTTAGAACGTTAATGGTAAAATATCTACCATAGAATTGTTAAAATAGTTTAGAAATTTTAAGTTGCAGATGTATAATTACGATTATATCACTCATAATGTAATAATGTCCTATACTGTTACTTCATTAATAATCGAAAATCATCCACCATGTACTTGACTAATAACTGATAATCACACTTGGTACATTTACTGCTAAAAATCTAGTAGGTATGTTGTCATTTTTGTCATTGCTTTTTTACTGTAAATGTAAATTATTGAACTGTTGAATTTATAAAATGTCATTTATTCGTGATATAATCATATATATTATAACGAGTGGTATCGTGACTATTGATATTCATATAAGTTATTTCTCTAAACGCTTTGTCAAAAATTAATTTTACGAGTCCGCAGGACGAGTGAAATTATAATTTGACAATACGTTGATTGCATTAACTTATGGGATTATCGATATACCCGATACCAAGAGTTGTATTCATTAGATTATCTCACGAATTAATGACATCTTAAACATTTGTCAGCTCAATAATTTACATTTACAGTACAAAAGCAATGACAAAGATGACAGCATACCTACTAGATTTTTAGAATTAAGTGTACCAAGTGTGATTATCAGTTATTAGTCAGGAACATGTTGGTTGATTATCGATTATTAATCAAGAAACAGTATAGGACATTATTAAATTATAAGTGATATAATCTAATGAATACAACTCTTGGTATCAAGTCTATCGATAATCCCATAAGTTAGTTCACTCAACGTGTTGTCAAATTATAATTTCACTCTTCCTGCGAACTCCTGAAATAAATATTTGACAATACGTTTCGTGAAATAATTTAATCGACTATCGATAGTCACGATACCACTTGTTGTATTATATATGATTATTGGGGTATATTGTCCTTTAACTTGGTTCTAATAATGGCAAGAATATAAAAATCTGTTACTTATATATGTCAGTAAACCAAAAAAAAAATCAATTACTTTATTATTTGACGTCTGTCTCGGTTATGCATTATTAGTACATAACAGCAGGTATCCCATTAATAGGGTAGTAATTGTTTCACTTTAATTTTATCATTATTCGAAAAATTAAGACAGGGGATTAAATGTATCGAGCGAGCAAATGTACGAGGGGAGAATCTGTCCCGACACCCACAACATTACCTATTTAGAGTTTATGTGGACCCTAGGAAAAATTAACTTCACGTTTAAAAAGTTCGAAAAAAATGTGTATACACACAAATGCAAAATACATTTTAAACAAATTATATTTAAATCTTGTCTACGGTGAAATGTGAAAATCTAGGATTAGATGCTGAACAAGAAATGTCCTTTGGTTCAAGGCCCGTCATGCCCGTTAAAAATAGTTATAAGCTCTTGAAGCCAAACGAGCTATTCTCTACCAGAACAGAAGAAATTCTAAGGGGGATTTGTACCGATAGGTTATGATTGTATGTGTGAGTCTAAAAATTGTTAACCATAAAAAATATGATTTCCGTTGTTGAATATTTAAGTAGCCTTTACTGGTTTTAGTTTCTTTCCATTCGACATTTGTTTACAATGTAACTAAAAAAATAATTTTCGGATCAGCTTTATCTTTGGGCAGCAAGGGTGAAGTGAAGTGTCTTTTTTTTAACTTTTCCCGGCTGTCTAGAGTAACTTTTCCCGGATGTCTAGAGTAACTCTCTTCGCAGATTTGTTACGTTGTAAATAACAAATGTTATAAAACCCTTCATATAACTAAAATGCGCTGAGAAGTCACTGAAACTTCCAAAAAGAACCTAAAACCACTAAAGGCTACTCAAATATTCAACAGAAATCAGATTTTTTTATGGTTAACAATTTTTACACTCACACATACAATCATAACCTATAGGTACAAGGCCCTCTAGAATTTCTTCTGTTCTGGTAGAGGATATCTCGTTTGGATTTAAGAGCTTATAACTTTTTTAACGGGTATGACGAGCCTTGGACCAAAGGACATTTCTTGTTCAGCATGATTTAATCTTTCTAAACCTAGATTTTCACAACATTTCGCCGTAGACAAGATTTCAATGTAAATGGTGCGGGGTCATTTATGTAGTCGTTTTGCAAAAATTGAAAAATTTACTACAAAAACAGTACGTTTAAAATTATTTAGTTTTTAATGACGTAAAGTAAAAACTCGATCATTTTTTTACTTTTTTATATTACAAATTATTTTTCAATAAAAATAAATATTTATTACTATACAGGATGTCTATAATTGGAAGGTATAACAATAAATCTTTGATACGACGTTTGGTGCCTTAACGGTCACCATGAAGTTATTTTCTTATTACAAAAATTGATAAACACTTAAAATTCAAATTCAGTGATATATCCGACTTATCATTTTAACGACGTTTCATCTAAATAACTAACATCATTAGTGACAATAATTTTGAGTTACGGTCCTATCGTAGTTATTTTGTAAAGTTTTAATTTTGTCAAAATGAATATAACAATTTAACAATTTCGATAAAAAAGATGCATACAAATATATCAACATAGTAGAAATTAAACAAGCAGAAAATAATCGAGCTGCGTCGTGATTAAAAAATATTGATAGAGAATTGATAAAGACAAATTCAGTTGCAAAATTAATTTAAGTACAATTAATTTTTATTGTATCCAGTAATACTTTAACTTTATTGGTTAAATGTTTGTAGTTATTTATTAAATAAAATTATTCGTTATTCTAATTATTTTCACCTTTTTTGCACAAGATAAGATCCAGGTCCGTATTAAGTCATTATCGATAATGAATTTGTCTTTAAATATTTTTTAATCGCGACGCAGGTCGTTTATTTTACTGTTCGTTTAATTTCTACTATTTTTATATATTTTTTTTGTTTCACTAATAATACAACTTTTTTATCGAAATTTTTAGGTAATGTTATATTTGTTTTAATGAAATTAAAACGAACTTACACAAGAACTACAACAGGACCGTACTTCAAAATTATTGCTACTTAGTTATTTCAGGTAAAACATCGTTAGTCACTGAATTTCAATTTTAATGGACTGTCAATTTTTGTACTAAATAAGATTTTAAAAAATAAGTTGATTTTTAGTTTTCAGTGTATAACTCTTGAAGGGCGAAAGACCCTGTAGATGTTTTCCAGTCAATATAATGCTCTTCATTCAAACTTCCCATTTAACCGCCTCTGTATCTCATTCGTTTTCTGATATAACAATGAAATTATTAAATTTTTATATTTAGAACATTATTTTTTTATCCGACCATTTCTCTATACTTCATTGTATCAAGTAGTAAATCCAACAAAAACCGGTAAGAAATGTACACAAGTAGCGCTGTTGCTGGAATGGTGTATATAGATGCAATGTAAATATATAGTGATTTATTTAAAAATACCAAAAATAAAGTTGTTCACACCACAGTTAAAAATGATGTTTGTTCAATATTTGTAAATTGTTCATATATTAGTGGCATGCGTTTGTTTTACCAATAATTTTCAAAAAATTATCTCTTCAATTAAAGATATTTTTTCAAAATAAAATTTTTCTGCATACTATGATAGTGCAAATATTTACTTATTTTAATATATACACCCTATATACAACCTATATCAAAGCTGTAACAAAAAGCGCTCGCGAGCACGAAGCAATAATAAGTGCTTAAAAATTACGAACCTAAGCACTTTTACAGGAAAGTGCTCGCGAACACTAAGCACTAAGAACTTTGTAAATATTTAAATTATTGAAGTGGGTGTGTCTGTTGGCTTTTTTATAAAAATGAAGTAAACCTAACAAAACTGCCTCGAATTAAAATATTTCAAAAATATCACAAATGTAAATTTATTTTTGAACTTTTTAAATAAAAAAAAACCAAGAATTTTTTATTATTTTTGAACACATAAGAACAAAAAAGCGGTGTAAAATATACGTAACTGACTTCTAAACATTGGCGCGTGGATAATTTAACGTCTTAGGAAACTTTTATTTTAATATACTAATAAACGCAGTAAGCTAACAGCATCCAAGTAGTTCAGCTATGGACAGACGGATAGACAAGCGGTTGTAGAGTTGACTTGGGCGAGCTAAGGTGATAAGGAAATAAATTAAAGTTATTATAATTGATAATTTCAAAAATATCTTAATGTTTAATCCAATCTACTTGACCAACGGTTAGACCAGAGTTAACGTAATAATCATAGTTCATTGTAAAATTGTATCATATAGCATGAATGAAATAAATGTGATTCATAATTATCTCTTTTCTTATACTACTATTAGCGGAAAAGACAGATAACGCATTATTAGTAATTTACGCAATTTATAATTTATGCGTTGTAAATACGTATATCATTAACATTCTTACATAGTTTATTCATGTTTATATATTTAGATATTAATTTCAATAAAGAATGCACCACTCAAGTTTTATGAATATATAATTAATTCTATAATAATGTAAAATATTTTCGCTTTCATTGATTAGCATAGACACAATTTGAAAAATCCAAATCACAAAATAATTTAAATATGTTTAAAAAAAATAACTTATGACATCTAAAAATAAAACGAATTTTCATAATATTTACATTAATAATTGATTCGTTTACTTTACACCATCCATTTTGATTACTAAGAAATTTGACATTGAAATAATTAAATTATACAAAATATTCAAAAAATCTATAGTGTTCTTAATTGATTTTAATTAGATGTTTACAAAAATAACTTGTGTTCCATCTATTTGATTTTTCTATAATTATGCCTTGAATTCGATCACGTAAACATGAATCTCTAATTGCCAATAGACAGATCATCCGTTAACGCGAATCATTCGGTAAGTAAAGCCAATGTTATCTAATTTAATATAAATAAAATGAAAGTGTAATATTTTATTTCTTACTTCATTAACATTATTGACTAAATCATTTAGCGTTATCTACCTGGTTGTAAACCATTAAAAATCTTAACATAAACATCACGTATCAAATAAAAAATGAGACGATTATGATGGGAATAAAGAGAAAAGACTATAAAGATTGGAATCAATAAAATTGCAATAGTGCAGTCACTTAAGATAAAAAAGGGGACAACTTCATAATGAAACGGAATAAACTAAAAATCTGTATAAACCTTTGTTTTTTCATTCTAAATGTTGTCTCAAAAGTCTAATAAGGAAATATTTCGCTTCCTCTGCCTCAAATCATATTTGCATTTAGTATAAAGTTTTACAGTATAAAATTTCCTACAAATTTTGTCTGAATTATTTTTTTATACGCTTAACCGATTTTAAGATATAGCGCAGAGTACATGCCATAGCGCAAGTGAGTCGCGAATCCCAGATCATAGTATGGTTTTTTACTTTCAAGCTACATATAGTTAGTTCTAGCTTAGATTAGTTTTTGGTGGCCATCGAGGAACGTTAACAGTAATTTTAATGCTGTCGAAATTATAAAAAATTCGTAAAAAAAATGAATAGACCAAGTTTTAATAAAAAGCGTTTTTTACATTTTTCTTATGGTACCTATATTATCCTGCATGAATCTTTGCCATTGTTAATCAATTCGATAACAAATAAAATTATTTACAAACTACAGGTGCTTAATAAATAAAAGGCCATAGAAGAAGAAAGTGACAATTATTGTTAATGAACTGTCTAATTCTCTATAAGGTTACTTTATTATTCTTTCATTGAGAAATTATCTGTTAATATCGCTATAAGAGTAGCCAAAGATGATGCTGATGTTCTTACAGCTATTGAAGAATCAGAACATCAAAGAACTGCCCCTATCATAGGATCAGATATTGATTTGTTAATTATTTTAAATGGACGGACTAAATTATATAAAACGGAAATTTTCTTTAAAAAAATTAGAAAAGGCAATGTTAAAGCATATGTACACTGCACTAAAAGTGGCTCTGACATGGCCTCTGCTCTTTTTAGGAAACGCAAAAATCTGTCATTTGAACGTTAAAGAAACTACCCGATTTGGATCGACTGGCTCAAGTATTTAAAGAAGAAAACTGTGCTGTGCAAATACAATTTTAAAATTGAATACGCATTTTTTTGGTAGTATATGATGGTCCAAAATCTGAAGACAGTATCGATCATCTTCGCTACTTCATTAAGTCAACAAAATTAAATGCTGTGCAGTTACCAGTTCTTCCACCAACGAGTGCAGCAGTTTACCAATATATCAATCGTGTCTCCTACCAAATTCAAATTTGGTTAGGCAACGATTTAAAATTCCAGGAATGTGGTTGGGTGCTGCAAAATACAGCCCTGGAACCGAGAACAACATTATTACCACCAGCACCAGATGAACTAACTACAATATTCTGCAACTGCAAGAATGGTTGTGGTTCGCACTTAACTTAGTCTGACTTAAAGATAAAAACGGTGCAACCGGGTATTAATGGCCTTATTATTTATCTGAAAATGAAAATGAATATTTGATTTGTAAGTAATATTTAATAATAAATTGTATTAAATAGTTAATTAATGAATAATTAAATTAAAAATGGGTTGTGGACAACATAATACTTTCCCGCTATTTATTTGTAGTATTTATTTTTATTAAGAGAAAATTAATATAGCTTATTTTTAACTAGAAATACGAAATTGTTTTTACAAACAAAAAATAAGAATCGTCTAGTATCCAATAATATTTAAAACACTATTTTATCCACATACAATATCCGTAGTTTGCAGATAATATTTTCGACCGCATATCATTATAATGTATATGTCACTTCTCGTGGATTTACTGAACTCACCTTATGGAGAATTAGACAGCTTATTGACAATAAATGTCACTTTATTTTTCTAGCTACTATAACCTTTTATCTAGAGTCAACGTATGTTCAGGTCTCGTATCGCAGTGAAATTTTAATTTAAAAATTTGAGTGTTACAAACTTGGCTCGAATAGGTAAACCGCATTCAATATTAATTTAATTAATGTCTAATGCGGAGCCTAGATTTTCAATCCCCCTGTGTCACTGTGCCGATGATGGTGGTGAGGTTTTCCGGGTTTTCCTACACCTGTAGCCAAATGGCGCCATCAATCCTCAGTAAGTCGCCCCGGAGCGCCACTACAAATAATAATAATAGCCGTTGCTTCCCCGCACAAGCCTTTGGCTTCTGGGGTTTACTGGTAAGGGGGTGAAATGAAGGGCGAGTATTATTATTATTATTATCTATTAAGCACCTATAGCTTGTAAATAAATTTATTTGTTATCGAATCTATTAACAATGGCAAAGTGTATGAAGATGCTATCTTCATTGCAAAAAAATCATCAAAAATTTTACTTTATGTACGATTTCTGTTGTACTTTCGTTTTAATAAATCATAGCGAAAGTTATGGTCGGAAAAGGTAGGGGAGTATGAAATATTGATAATTTTTCCAGTTCTTGAATCCTACATCTCTACCAAGTTCGAATTTTATACTATTGGAACTCTAAAAACTGTGGTTTGTTTAACGAATACATTGACACCCGGTATATAAAAGGGTTAAATGTAGAAGAGCTATATGTAGGACATTACATAATCATTAATCAATTATCACATAATGGCACTTATCTTAATGACCTACTTTTTAATACCCAAAATTATATCTTTCAGTACAGTTCTAATTTTCATTTAAATCCTTTAATTTTCAATATAAAAGTCGAATTAGAAATAAATTTTAATAGTTTGAAAATGAAATTTAACAAAACGATTCTCGGAGAAGAAACCATTAATTGATATAGAAAGTTTTATAAAAAAGTGTGCATACAATTTAGTGAGTAATAAGGATTTGGTTGCAGTAAAGAATTGATTTGGTTGCAGTAAAGAATAGAACGAATAATAACGAATTATGAAAGGAAAAGATTTCTAGAAAGTAAATTCAAGTGAGGTACATTAGTAGCAATAGCAAAGATTTTATCAGTTATTTAGTATTTTATAATTTTAAGTGAAATTCAAATGGGATTGAGATTAAAATATGTTTAGAAGTGACGCAATTTATTTTGTTGACATTTATGTATTTATTGCGTTTAATAAAAACAATAGTGATTTTAATAAATAATAATAGTAGATTTTTTCGTCATCAACGTCATTTTCTATAATATATGGAAAATTATATATAGTCTTATAGTAAAAACAGTAATAATTATTGGTTCAGTATTAATTACATTCACCAAGATTGAATAAAAATCATCCAATGTTAAAATAATTTCTCTAAAAAACAAGAATATAAAATATAATAGCTCAAGTCACAGCTGTGTGTAAACATCGCATAATGTCTAAAAATAACTCTTTCCATCATAAACTCTTTTCTAAGAACTACATCAAACGATAGATAACATTTCACCACCAATTTCATTCGATTCTTCTGCTTTTTTGTAGTCTCTATGAATACACTTCTAAAATAAGGACTTAACGATATCACACGTGGAAATTCTGGAACAATACACTGGCGAATTCTCTGTAGTAATATCACAAGAGAGTGAGAATAAATTGATAATAATTCGAAAGATTTTAGAAAACTTGTTTCCAGGCAATAAACACTAGAGCCCGAAGGGCTCGAGTGGCTATTGCCAAATGGCAACAAGTTTGAGAAAATAACTGGAGAATTTATTATCTAATTTATCGAACTCTCATGTGGTATATTCGATAGATTATTTTTTGAAGATACAATCAAAATCACTTTTAAGATTTTATATTTTTATTTCAACAAATTTATATGATGACTCGACTCAATATTAACAGAACGAGTTATTCAAATTAGGGTGCATTGAAGTTTTGAACATGAAAAATACAATTATTATAAATGTTGTGACGCGTCAGATGAAGAAAATACGTTGTCATGTGGTTGTCATTCAATAAAAACAATATACATTGAATTATTTTCGCCGAAATAATGTAAGTAAATTATTCACACTATAATAATGTTTTGATTGGGTAGAACGTATATGAATTACTGAAATTGAAAATTTCTATTGGTTTCGAGAAACGTCAAAAAATAATCTGCGAAATATTGTAGCAAATTCTCTGCGACATCATGTGACGAGCACTTTGGAAAATTCTCATTTACTGCTCATGTCGAAGTCTCTGTGAGATCGCATGAACGCTAGCTGTATGATCATCGCAGGCAGTGCCTCTGACGAGTTCTGTGGGAAATTTACGCTAACTGCTTTTGTTGAGATCTATATGAGGTCGCTCTGCTATATTCACGTGCGGTACTTCAAGAGTTCGCATTCAGAGTTGAATAAAGTCTATATAATATGCAAGGTTGCACCACACCGACATCGGCATGAGTGTCACCATTTATCCCATCAGTGAGCAACATAATACTATGTCTACTAACACCATGACAATTCTGACTGACATGCATTTCAATTATTAAGCAGCGAAGCAAAGCGTAAGTACTTATTGACTTTATAATGTCCATCCGTCTATCGCAGTGATAACTCGAGAACGGCTTCAAATTTTGGAACGGTGTTTTCAGAAACCGATAGCTGGTTACCTCAGCTCGCCCACCTAATATTTTCAGTGATCTAAGTTAATTACAACCGTCTGTCTGGTCTCTCCCAGCGATAATCCGAGAACGGTATCGCCCACCTACTATTTTTAGTGACGTAAGTTAACTATAACTGTCCGTTTGTCCGTAGATGAGATACTTAGATATTGATAATTTACTGGGTGGGTTTATTAAATACCAGGACGTTAGGACTGGCTAAGACTAGTATTCTTATATATTGAAAAAGGACAGATGAGAAATAATATTATAATCCATATCTGATCGATTAATGAACTAAAGATTAATGATATATACAATGGTAGGTGAGGTTATGCAATGTACTTTATAAATCAATCAGAATTGTCTCATGGAATTCTCGTAAAGACTGACGTCTAAGGAACAAATACCTTTATGGCAATTTCAAATTGAAAAACTGTCAGGATAACCGGATAACAAAATTGATTTCAGTGTTTCCAGTTTTATAACTTAATAAATTATGTTTTATTTCTCTCTGTATATATTCTGTCGTATAACTTTTCTATCCCTACTATATTTATCGAGAGTACCTTTATACTCACTGAATAAAATTGGAATAAAACAAGAGTCGTATTTAACTAATTTTAAGTTCTGGTGAATTTATATTAATTAAAATAAAATACCTTGAATTTAGCAATAAAATAATATTTTCTTTAAAAATGACACATGCATACCCTATTTAACAAATATTTTTCATTAAATTTAATAATTTAATAATTAAATATTTTATTACAGGCCAGTAATTATAGAAGTACCACATTTCGCTGCTTTACGCGGCAAGGAACGCGAAATCGTCATTTTAAGATCCGATAATGGAGAATCGTGGAAAGAACATTCAGTAGATGCCAGTGAAGATATACTCAATCAAGTACTCCACGATAGTTTCGACGCAGAAGGTAAATTTTCAAAATCTAGATCATAAACACTGCCTTAACTAATGAAAGTTAAATTAAAAACAAATAACTATGGGTAGCCGCAAATAAATTTATTTTTACCTCTCGCCCTTCAGATAAGAGAGGTATAGGAATCATGCTAAAAATTGGGTAGTGAGTTTTCAATTGATAAACACGTTTTGGGGTCCCTAGAATACGATTTTAATATTTTCGCGATGATGTCTGTGTGTGTGTGTGTTAGTGTGTGTGTGTGTGTGTTAGTGTGTGTGTGTGTGTGTGTGTTAGTGTGTGTGTGTGTGTGTGTGTGTGTGTGTGTGTGTGTGTGTGTGTGTGTGTGTGTGTGTGTGTGTGTGTGTGTGTGTGTGTGTGTGTGTTTGGATAGATGTTGTAGTAAGGATAACTCAAAAACTACTGAATAAAAAAATTTGAAATTTTGCATACAGGATTCTGATACCCTAGATTAGATCTGATTAGATTTTGGTGCCAATCGCACAACCGGAAGTGGCACTTGCTATGGGTGATGACGCCATTATTATACAAAACGGCAATAAAGTTTTACACATATATTTTGTATACCCTATAGTTTATTTTCATCTCATTAAAATTTTCGAAACTTTTGCCATTGTTGCCAGATTTACAAAAATATAATTATTTTTCATACTTTTTTGTGTCAACCTGTAAATTTTTGATTCAAAAATGGCGAGAGGTCATGTGCTGGCCACATCAGATTTTTTAATATTCATTTCTGCTTAACCTAATTTAATTACGTTTTAACATAAGGCTACATGTCACTTTTGCGTCCAAATTTTTTTTATACTACACTGCCTTAATTATAGTCTGATTGTACTAGTTCTCATTATTTGTAGAATTAGAACATAAAGCTAAAGCAATGACCATTGTTTACTTTCAGACCTTAACCAACTAGAAGACGTTGCATCAGGCAGAATAACAAGGATAGTAACACAAGATTTCCCGCAGTATTTCGCAGTAGTATCAAGGATACGACAAGAAGTTCATGCTATAGGTCCGGAAGGAGGCATGGTATCCAGTACTGTAGTACCTCAAGTTCAAGCTGTCTTCCCAGAAGGCGCTTTAACTAAGAAAATCAAAGTTGGCCTTCAGGTAAATTTATTTAAACCCCGAAAGGGTGTTCCGTTGGATAAATTAAGGAAAATTACTGTTAATCATATACCGAAAAAGAAACGGTGGTCTTTAGTTTGGTAGAGGCTAATTTATGTTTTAAAATAATAACGCTGGGTCATATTTATTTTCATAATTTGATGAGTAAAAACAGTAAAAGCAATTTATTGTACAAAGTTCTAATTTCTCTTTAGTTTTACCCAAGGATATCAGAACTTCCACTAGTCTATTATAATCAACTTTATCAAAATGTACTTTTAGTTCTGAATTAAATATGACCCTTGTTATTTTTTTTTGTCAGTAAAAACAACAAACATTTATTTAGTTTCAGGCCAAATTGTAAATAGAATTTGTTAGTATTTTTCGAATGAAAATCGTTTAAAATGATAAGTACAACGTATTTTTTGAATCTAGTCATATTTGTTCTAGTCATTTTTATATATTTACTATTATTAAGCTCACATCGTTAAATACGCCTAGTTGAATGACCCTGACGCAATTACTTAAATTATCAGTATACTATGTACATTTAAAGCTTAACCAGACCCTGTATAATAGTTATTAAGTTAAAATACAGTCGATATTAATTTTATTACTACAATGAACGTCTACTATTTAGAATTTAATAGCTAATTAGAATGGAACTGAGCCTAGATAGATCTAATATTATTTAAAGGATAACAGGGTGTGAACGTACTAAAGTATTCAAAGCAAATGGAAAAAATAGGTTTTTTAGTGTGTACATTATTTATTATTGTATAAAGTACTTTTCTTTCTCATATAAAATATATCATAAAAGAAAACATTATGAAACACTAAAAATTCTCTTCACTCTACCTATCTGAAGCTGGCGTGAAAAATCCCACTCTAGGCCTATTGTGGTCCGGCGGTTTTACATCAGACCAGCACTCTTGACATAGTCCAGAATAGTTCTGATGTCAGCTTTCGCTATCTCTATTCAATACTATATAATCCATTAGCCATTCATCTGCTTTAGCCGCAGCAACATAGATCTCTCAAAAGAAACTAGCCATCTGACCTGAACAACTGATACGGAGACTTTATCCATGGACGAATGCCAATAGCCCTCAATCCTTCAAATTAACGTATGGAATTGTACATATTCTGATTGCTATTAAAAGAAAACATACTGCACCAACTCAAATGAATAAGTACTCTTCAATTTTCTATTCTGGTTTGATTAGCCTCGATGTTTTCGTATTGAACAAATTTTTTTCTTTCCATTGTCAATTTAATCTGTTTTTTAAGAGAATCTGGGGAGGGGGGTACTTTTAACTTAATCACGACAGATTGATTGTAGACTAAGGTCGGGTAAATCGTATCACTTTTTAGAATTTTCGCTTTGGTAAATCTGGGGAGGGGGGTACTTTTAACTTAATCACGACAGATTGATTGTAGACTAAGGTCGGGTAAATCGTATCACTTTTTAGAATTTTCGCTTTGGTAAATCGTACTTCCGGGTAACTAAATCGTAACTATATATTATTTAAGATGGAGATATAAAAAGAAGCAACAGTTTAGTTACTTTCAACACAAATATATTTTTTTGTACCAGCACAAGTTCAAGAACAAATTTAGTGGACCACATGGCTACATGTTAGATACAGTAATATACTTTCAATCAGTTTTTCTTGTGATGGTTTTCATGTGGTAGGTTTGAGACTGCCTGGGAGTTTTTGTTGAAGATTCGTTCGAATTTTGCACTGATTTTAAGACTTTTTGTTGACGTCTTTCGTCTTAAACTTGAACTTTTTGCTACAGTTCTTCTTGCACATATTCATTGTTTGTTGGTTCTGATGTATGTCCATCCCTGATAGAATTGTTAGTTTCTGGTGTACTTATTACATTAACGTCATCAGGTACTGCCTCTGGGGTCACTAGATTCCGCTCACCATCAAATGTTTTTTAGTGCCATCCTATTTTGATCATCAGCTGTACCTTCATTATCTAGTAAAGTTTCAGCAGCCACAAAATCGGCATCACTTAAGACGCTTTTATCAATTGGGCATACTCTGGTAGCTATAAATCTATTACTGATAGTTACTATGGATGCTGATCGAGAATACGCCTCGTTCAAGATAGCTGTCATATTGTATTGCGACAAAGCACTTCCTGGGTTGGTTCTTAACCATTTCTGTATTACTTGTTTAAAATAGATGTCCATGTGTTTAAAAAAAATTACGTCTAATAGTTGAAGATGATGAGTGGTGTGTCCAGGCAATTGTAGTAAAATAAGCCCATTTTTTCTGGCTAATAATGTAGTATCAAAGTTTTTGTAGTTAGTTGTATGGCTATCCAAAAACAAACAATTTTTATTTCCTTTATAGTATTTAATGTTGCTAATGAAGTATTTAGCCACTCCAGGAAATGTTAATATTCCCTGTGTCAGATATGGTCACGATAGCTCCTGGTGGTGTACCAATTTTCAAATCATTGGTCATACGCTTATACGTTTGTAGATTATCAGACACCGAACACAACTGCCCACAGCATTTACTAAACAAACAATACCTTTTACTTGATGGTTCATTCTTTCAGCCACGATTTTTCTGTTTCTGTTTTTTACAGTGGAAAATACACTGTCTTCAACATTATGTACAGGCAACGCTGTATAGGCGTATGCATTGACAGTTCTCTCAAGAATGTAAAATAACTCTTTTACCCTTTTCTATTGAATCCACCGGATCTAGCTAACGAGACCTTCTCTGGTTGTCTGAAGAACACGAATAAAATTATAGAACCAAGTATTAATTTTATTTTGGCTGGCTAATTCAAAAGCAAAGCCAACTAATATCACTTATAGTCAGACCAAATATTCTTTATTCTAACTTTAGGATGTGCTCTGCCAGTTCTTCTTCCATTTTCAACGAAAATCTTGTTAAACGACTATAATGTTGTATATCATTGAAGTCCTATTTATTTTTCTTAAACGCTATTAGCCAATCGCATATCTTCCTTAGACCATTGGTCATATTTTCGTTTTTCATAAGAAAGCATGATTTTTCTTAATTATACTTACGAAGGTAGGTAGTGCAATTACGTTAGAATAAGTACAAAAAGTAGCACCATTTACACCACCCAATAGAAAAATACCAATAGTACGATTTAGCAGGTGGTATGATATACCCGACTCTACCCTAAATGCCTTAATTTTCTTATTTTTAACTAAATTAATTTTGACAAGGAATTTATTCATTTTATTTTTGTCCTCGATTTTTTTTTAAATCCTTCTAATATACCCTTAATGTCACCGTGAGACATAATACGTCATCAAATTCCTTCAGGAATTGCCAGAATTAGATTCAATTTAAAGGGATTTCCCTTGATGACTAATCGGTTGGAAAGTCCGAGGTTGCCACGTCTAATATTATATTTTTTTTTAGACTCAACAAAATATGATACTTTGAATAACTACATTTTTCACACGTGTAACTTATTATAAAAAGAATTTAGTCGCTTTGTAATGTTACTAGACATTACGCTTCCGGTCTTAGTTTTGACCTAGTTAATATGTCGTAGTTGTTTAATGCAAACTTTTTAAATTCTATCAAACTATCGTGAAATTACATCTAAGCATTAATATCTTGAAAATAGGCGTTTTTTCGGAATACAAGAGAAGCTCATTATCGCAGACCCGGACCCAAATGAAGTAAGAATTCTGGTCCGGTTCGGGTTCTACATAATTTGAAAAAATTCGGTTCCGGTCCGGTTCAAGTTCTGTTAAAATTATTTCGGTCCAGTTCCGTCCGGTAAAATTCAGTTTGGTCCGGTCCAGTATTTTCGATCCAAAGGATTTTTCTACAAAACAATTTTTTTATACATTTGCAGTCTCAGTATATGAAAGGTATATAACTTGTGGAGTTTAAGGCTCATTTACAAAAGCCAGTGTACTCAGAAAAGTACTCTACTAGCAAGCCACTAGCATTCAAATAATATGTTTGAACAGTCACTACTGCTTGTGTAAACATGTACTAGCACGTTTCTTACAGAAGAGTCTAGAGAGCCAGCGTCCACTTCGTCTCCCGAGCTTCAGCATGCGCACGATCCGACTATCTAATAGTTGTACTTTATCTTGAAAGTTTGATTATTCATCACTATGATACGGTGTGGTCTAGTGGTACAGTGTATGCGTTACATATAGAAGTTCCTGGTTCGATTCCTGAGGATATCTCTTTTAAATTTTTTTTTACGAAATAAATGGAAGGTTTTTTTTTTTATTTTCAATGCACAGGTTAGATTTAGATATTCAAGACTTCTTTTAATAAAATAAATATAAATAGTGTTATATATATTTTTTTTAACACACAGGTTAGATTTAGATCGTTAAGACTTCTTTTGATAAAATAAATTAAAATACACATGCATGCGAAAGCTTGGAAGATAAAATGGACGCTGGCTCTCTAGGCTTTTGCTTATTACCGCAGTTTCGTTTGTTTTGCGAGTGGTGTTGACATAAAAATGAGTGGACAACACAATTGAAGTGAAAAAGAAACAATTAATCTGGCTTCTGTTCATCAATAATATATCCTCTAACATGTACACTGGCATGTGTAAATGAGCCTTTAGTGACGTCGCAAAGTCGTAACTCATTCTATTATTCAATTATTCATTGAACCGGTATTTTTTAAAGGGTTCTAGTTCGGTACTTAAAATAACTTAGGACGAAAATATGGGTTCGGTTACGGTTCGGGTCCAGAAAAAAATTTCTGTTCCGGTCCGGTTTTCGAGTCTAAAGGTCGGGTCAGGGGTTTACAAAAAAAAATATGATAAAATTGAAAGATTCTAATATTTTTAGTCATCAATCTGTTGTTAAACTTTTTAAGTTTACTTATGAACAAGATTGACTTCATATAATTTATTGTACTGATGATGTTTTTTTGCGGCTAACGCGCTTTATAGATCAATAAATATTGTACACACATCAACCACAATTTTTTACTTTCCCATCGAGTAACCAGTATTTGTCTGACACAGTAAAAACTTTGTGTAAATCAGAGGGCCAAAAATACTAAAGCTACTGCTTAATAAACAGCATAATAATAAGTAAACACCCCTGCTTATGGAGTGTTATTTGAATATTATACATGTGACAAGTGTTTTCCCCTCGTTTACTATAAATTTCCTAGAAATCCCTTGAACATGTCGATTTTTAATTCTGACTAATTTATAAAAATTAAAAAATAAGAATAGTCGTCTGGTAGCTTATTTGAAAGAGATTTTATTTTCTATTTAATCATTAAAACGAAAAAAAATTGCTTTATTCATTTATCGGTTAATTACAGTTAAAATAAAATAATGACAATCACAAGGACATAATAAAGACAATTTTAAGCAAAAAGTGTTAAAGAGACACCACCGCTGTTGAGCTTAGGAGAGTATTGGTAGATTCTTTAAAAAGATACCAAGATGTAAACTAAAAACTTAAATTACTACGTTTTTGTAATAGACAAAATCCTATTTTTTTTGATAATAAGATAAATTAATTTTAGCTTCAAAAGAAACAAAACAGTTACTAAATTTTAAACACTAAGTTTGTTCCCGAAGCGAGTTCCTAACTTGTTATTAACATACTGAGTTGCGCAGTATAAAATAACTCTTTCATTATTTTGTACTACGTAGACTCCTGATCCATTATTTTATACTGCGCAACTCAGTATGTTCATAACAAGTTAGGAACTCGCTTCGGGAACAAGCCTACTAACTTGCCATTTTTTGTTAATTCCGACTGTCAATAACAATATTATATCACTGCCGTCTACATATATAAATACCACTGAAATGAGGTATCACTCGATATATTGTAATGATCTGCATGTTTATCATTAATGAAAATTTTTGATTATTTATCTCAATTTTGGTGTAGGTTCTGATCTAAAAAAAAATCAAAAAATTTAACAGATATATAAATAGTTATTGAATTTTTAATATCCTGTACACAAAATTAATTTCCTCTTCTTTTAATTTGTACCCCTACGTTGATGATTCTATCGACTCTGTTTCCTACTGAAAATTTCTTCTTGATTCTTCAAAATTTCAAATTTATTTCCCATTCTGATTTAAAATCTCCACCACATGTTTTACTGATCCAGGTCCTTCATTGGCTAACCATTTTGTTGTATGAGGTGATTTTTATTTATGAATTTTTGTTTTTTTTTATCTAATTAAACTTGTAGTCTATATAATACTTTTTATTGTTCGTTTGGTGTACACATTTTGGCCATCTTATTAATCACATTCAAAAATTTTTACTCATAAAATAAATATAATTACAACATTCACAATGGTAAACTCTTATGACTTTTCCACTTTTCTATTAATTTTCATCTGTAAATAATTCTACCATCTTTTTCTTAATAAAATCAATAAATTGTTTAAAATTTCAAACTTTTTTAACGATAAAATAATATTTATAAAATTCAAAAATGCTACAGATTATTTCATTACAATATATATTTTTTTAAAGTTGTAATCAATCAAAGAATATTCTTATTCTATTTTGATTATTTTATTCCAATTTAAATTATTAGTTTTTAATTTTATTTCTGTAATTGGGTTATAGCGCGATGACAAATTAATAAATAAACAAGTTAATAGACTTTTATGTCACATTTTCTATATTCAAATAATTCTCGAAAAATAATAGTAAAACTTTACCCATTTTATGATGTATCTTCCAAATTGTAATTAGTAGACGTCGCGATAAACTTTTTGGCAAAATAATTTAAGTAATTCTAAAATCGTGTTCTATCTAGTCACTTAAATATTTTTGTATAAATGGCAAAGTACAAAATATTTTTATAGGTTCTAAATCATTAAGGTATAAGATATTCTTTTTGTATGTAATTAAACTGATATTTGGTAAATAATAAATAAGGTTATTTAAAAATCACGTTATATCATATTTAATTTATGTCTCATTTTTATCGAAAAAGTTTGTCAATAACATTTTTATTAACAGCATGTTGATTATTCATTCGTTAATAATAAAAATATCTTTAGTATTAAATACGAAATAATTGATGGTAATTTTTGCAGTTTTATGTTAAAAATAAACAAAATCTAATATTTTTATTGAGTATGTAATTTTACGTTCAGTTTCTAATTTTTGGTAAAATAATTAAGAATTCTGAAGCAAAAAATTAATTTTTTACTACTCATAAATATTTAAGTGTAACTTGGAATTAGCCGGTGGTAAAATAATTTTTGTACAATATTTTTTCTACAATCATTTTTGGACAAAAAATTAAAAAATAATTATTCTTTAATGAGAATATACGCTAACCATATTCTCTCACAGCCTAAAACATTAGTTTTTAGTAGTACCTCATTTTAAACGCAACGGTAACATGGGCAAAGTGGTCCCGGTTAAAGTTGACAATTTTTCGATATATTATGTTTTTAGGTATAATGAATAAATTCTGAAGGGTTTAGGGAGATTGTATGTCTACGACCGGATATATGGTGTCTCAAAAAATATACACTACATATTTTAGGTATTACGAAAATAGTTGATATAATTGATAATTTTCTTTTAATTTTTGGTATAAAGTTGTGCCAAGTATTATAATACAGGGTCATCAAAATTTTAAACAATATACCAATTATTAGTTTAATAATATTAAACTAGAAATGTTTTAATAAAAATTTTTAACATGCCAATATCATCTACCCAGTAAACACAAGATGACGGTTAGAAGACTCATTGCTGAATTAACGTGGACGGCCCGAAATACAGGTGCCGAATCGGCATGCAAGTAGAGCATGTCCGTTCGGCCATCTTTCGGCCGCTAATCGGCAATTCAGACTGTTTTTCACTGACCAGCCGCTGGCGAAATACCGATTCGGTTAATACTCAGTATAAAACCGATACTGTATTTACTTCTAGCCTTATGAGCCGCAAACGGGCCGTTAGTTTATAATTTGCGTCCCGAATTATGGTTATTCGGTTGCTATGTCGGTGGCACAACACCAGCCTGTCTTTTGTAGCCGTTAAGAAAAAAAAACGAATAGGTTAAAAAATTAAAAATATATTCCCTATTCGTAAATTAAAATAAAAGTTGCACGACAAAAAAAAAAGTTTTTATTATATAAGACCTATGACTTTATACTACAAAAAGTTTCATCTATCAACAGTAAAAGTAATAAGAAAAAAAAAATGTCAAACACTAAGAAATTGAATGGGTCCTTACTTCTTTTTTCTATTAGCATGACCTACTTCCCTATCAGGAGTATTTTTTATAGCTTGGTCGACGTTAATGAAAAAATCAGATTTATTAATATATTGGTAACATAAACATAACAATAAACAGTATCACCAAATTTCATGTTCATAGGTCAATAGAAAGTTAAAAAATACTTCGGAACAAAATTTTGTAAAAAATGCTGACTTTGGCGGCTTCTCATGCCTACGTTTTGCAATATTTTTTAAAACAAAAAATATAGCTTTTATCTACTCAATGAGCTTTAAACAACGATACTTCACTCAATGGGGTAGGCCAAAAATTTTTGCCAGCACCCCCATTTAGCTGTATGGGAACCTCCGTGAAAACATTTAAACATATTTTTTACAATGTATGTGGCTTTATGACAACAAGATGCATATGTATACTGTGAAAATTTGAAGACTTTAGCTCCAACTATTTAGCTGCTGAATCGGTGTGACAGACGTCAGTGAAAGCAATAGAACTCCGTTTAAACCCTTTGGGATACGAAACCCTAAAAATTGAATAAAACTAATAAAAATGGTATGGATTTCTAGTAATATTGAACAATGAAAGATCAGTAAGTCTACAAGGTAAAAAGATAATGCACCAAAACAAGATATGAGTTAAAAATGGACAAAATACTTATCCAAAAATAACTCGATAGAGAAGAAGCACAGTAATTGGCAATGAAGAAAAGGAAGTAAATAAATCAAATGAAAAAATAACACCCTAGGTCTTCAAAGAAACAAGGCTACATTATATGACAATAAATGACTAACATTATGGAAGATAAATACGGAACTGGAAAAATTAAAGGAAACGAAATGCAACTAAGAACCTTGTAGAAAAATATGTAAAGTGGGAAGCATGACAGAATAATAGAACATCGTGTACCAGAGTTTACATATATGTTCTTAAGGAACCGTCAAATAATAGACTGTTTATTACATTATCCTTTTCGGATAATTCTACTGTTACAAATCGGGAATTTCTATTTTATTCGCTATTTGTTATGTAGTATATATTATTGATTTTAGAGTGATTTGGTAAAACACCGCTAATTGACTGTAGGCCGAGCGAGCCATACGTGGATTCTGTAAGATGAGATCGCGAAACAGA
The DNA here is from genome assembly GCA_963243735.1 of Neocrepidodera transversa. Classification (NCBI taxonomy): domain Eukaryota; kingdom Metazoa; phylum Arthropoda; class Insecta; order Coleoptera; family Chrysomelidae; genus Neocrepidodera; species Neocrepidodera transversa. Next base: position 21,924,931 of record OY725347.1, on the reverse strand, counting down.
AGTGCACCTACCTTTTTCTGACGAATAATCTTCAATTCGTAGTCATATTGAAGGAGGTCGTAGCCACTATTTTTCACACATTTTTGGTTACGGGAGTATAATTATTTTCATTGATTGAAACACGATATAAATACTAATCAATTTTATTGGCTAGAGATGTCTATATTCATGACCATAAGTTGGCCCGAATTACTAAAGAAACAATTAAGAGAGAATTAGTTACAAGTTATTGAAAAATGACGTTAATTAATCGTTAAAGAGCAACAGCTACCCAGTTCCCTATCAAGCGGACTATTATTAATAGCTAGAAACTATTATTTGCTTAAACAACCCCGGAACCATGAAACCCGAATTTCAGTTGAGAAACGTACTCTGAATATTAATATCTAAAACATCTGCTTATTGGAAGAAGAACCGATCCCGAGCGAAGTTGGAAATTTGGAAATAATTTTCAAAGTTACAATCGAAATAAGTGTCACAAAGTGAAAGGCTTCAGGATTAGTTTGACCCCCATAAGCCTCCAGGTACCACCCTTCATCTTACTGGAATCTAGCAAATCAGAAATGAGAGCATTTTACTAAGAAGGGCGTATCCCTTTTTATTACAAATTTGACTTCCAGTAAGTGCTGCCCGCTGGGCAAATTTGGATGAGTTTACTTGAATTCAATTATGAGACTAGCTATGTAATTAGAATTCGCGCCATATAATATTAAGTCTGATCTCTCGAGACAGGTACATGTCTGGTTACAAATCATGAACTTTGGACTTTACAGGGATGGAAAAACCCGCCAAAAAACCATCATCCAAAGCCATTTGACTAAAACTAAATACGTTGTTTTATATTTTTTTTTCAACGGATAATTTAAGTTCTTGTCAGAAAGGTTTTATGTACTACATATGTTGTCAGCCCGTTGGCTTTTCTTTTCAGGCCCTATTATTTTTGTGGAAATCTTAAAACGTTGTTTTATTCATTTAAATTTAATAATGGATTTTCATCAAGTAAAAGCCGACACAGTTAAACAACTTTGTCCTATTGATTTATTTATTCTTGTAATATTTTTACAGCGAATATTTACAATGTATTGAATTCTAACGAAATAGTCCATTTTTCTGAAGTGCTCGACAATCTAATACTTCTTTTATGTCGAATATAAGTTACTAATTCCCCCCTTAATAAGATACTGTGACACTACCCAAGAAAATCCTTGTTGGACAATCCGTCCCCACGACAATCCTTCTCCGCGATAATCCTTCCCTACGACAATCCTTTCCCATGACAATCCTTTCCGGCGATAATCTGTTCCCACTATAATCCTTTCCTGCGAAAATCGTTCCCCAGACAATCTTTCCCAGATAATGCTTCCTCAAATAAGCATTTCAATTTACCTTCAGTTTTTCTCATAATATAATTGATACTTATTAATTATCCTCACTTCAGTCAAGATATTTCATTTTTGATCTAAAAGTAATTATAAAATTTGTCATATAACTTATGTATTTCGCAATATTTATAATGGTAGTTTACCATTTATTTTATGAACCAGATTGAAGATTTAAGGAAAACTGAACAGAAGTGTGAAAGTGAAATTAATATTTCTCAAAAACTAACAAAGTTATAACATTTTAAAGTTACGCTCGGCATTCCGTCCGATTCAGTGGCCTGACGTCATTTCTCCTATTTACTGTACGAGAAGAGATTGTAAATAAAGCGACGTATCGCGCTTCTTTATTCTCGTTATTCCTCCCATATATTATTCCAAGAGCCAAAGCAGAAAAAGTAGGTTCTACTACTTTACGACGCATGGTTCACGCGTGAATATTTCGCGAGATATTTCACAAAACGTGTTTTTCAATTAAAGTCAAGCATGCGTCAATCGTGCCGTGCCAAGAGTTTGGTTTGTAGTAACGGCGTTTTGGCTATGCGGATACGTGACGTTATACACACTACAATAAGCGAGAAGACGTAAAAAAAATAATATTATATTTCTCCGTTATTTATTGATCGATTTCAAACTTTTTTTTACCGATTTATTCGTTTTTGTCTACATTTTAGTGAAATGTAAAAACATCTTATATTATCACTGCCATGAAACTTCTTTATTTTAAGAAGGCAGTAAAGTCTTTTTTTATACATAAAAATGGGTATAACATTGCTCGAGTGAGAAATAAGCGGGTAATACGGTAGGTTAGCCAATCCCCTCCACATTTTTCTGTCAGATATGTTTGATTCGGACTTCAGCTCTATCAGATACGTCTGGTTTAGTCTTTGTCTTCTACTAGCTATTCGAAAATATACACAAAATGTCACATTTTACGACGTTTTTTAACGTTCAGTATTTCGAATCGTTAAAAACTGCCAACCCCCTCCACATTTTCCTGTCAGGTACGTTTGATCCGGTTTTTAGTATCAGATACGTCTGGTCTAATCTTTGTCTTCTACTAGCTACTCGAAAATATACACAAAATGTCACATTTTATGACGTTTTTTAACGTTCAGTATTTTGAAACGTTCGAAACGTCAATCTTTCAACTTTTTGTGCACATTTTCGAGTAACTAGTAGAAGACAACGACTTGAACGTATATGATAGAGCTGGAGTCCAGACCAGACGTATCTGACAGGAAAAAGTGGAGTGGGTTGGCTAACCTACCGTATTGCACAAGAATATGGAGAGCCAGCGTCCACTTTTGCCCGTATTTATAGTCGGTGCTCAAGTTCGTAACGATGCTTAAGGTCGAGTCTGCGTATGCTTGAGCTATGGCAGACTCGACCTCAAGCATCGGCAGCGTCTTGAGTACCGACTATAAATACGGGCATTGGTCTCCCAAGCTTCCGCATGAGGCCGCATGAGGCATATGTGTATTTTAGTTTATTTAATTCAAAGAAGTTTTGACTATTTAAATCTAACCTGTGTATTTTAATTTATTTTATTAAAAGAAGTCTTGACTATCTAAATCTAAACCGTCTATTCAAAATAAAGCAAATAGGAATGTACGGGGGAGGATTAACATGAATATTAATCCTTTATCTAGGTTGAAACGTAGCTTGATTATTATATATTAGGCTACTTTTAATGTTTTGTTTTAATTCAAATTTTAACCAAGAATGATTGTAGAAAAAATTGTCTTATTTATATTTTCGTTACTACGATATATATAGTATATTTCATGACCCACTATAAATACAACAATAGTGAATAATCACATTTTAACGTAAAACTGCTTTAATTACATTTAAATTATTTATTTAAAAATCATTATGATTTTCCGTTTCATAAAAAAAATTTCATCTACTTATCGCTTGCCATTTTACCATCCATGTATCGTTAACTTATTTGACATTTTAAATATATTAATGATCAGTTGAAAAAAAAAAACATTTAGCATCGATCACTTTACATTAATATTAAGAAACGTTTGTGTAACTGATCTTTATTATATTTTCATCACTGGTTCTTCTAACACTTGTCTTCGATGTATACAGTTTGAGTGCCCAATAAAACTTGAGTTATACTAATCATCTAACGTTTTATTTATGAAAAAAATACCAAAAAATTTGGCTACAGCATAAATAAGGGCACAAAAATATGAATATGTAATATAACTTTCTTTAATAGGAACAAAATGATCAACCAGTACTTTGCATAATTTTATGCAAACTACTGGTCAGTATTGCTAATTTAAAAGTAGCCTATATGAATGTTGTAGCCAAAGATTGACAAAAAACAAAGCACGGTTCGCAGATTTTTCGTTAAAATTGTTTTCAGGATTTTTGGGTAATTTTATTGGGCTCTCAGCTCATACCATTCATTGATTTCACATTCATCCTCATTTCATTTTATTTATGCACGCCAGCTGTTTACTGTTTTTTTGTGTTCGCTGTCGAACCTTGCTTTGTGTCATACCCTTTTCCCAATTCCTTTATTCCCGTTTCCTTTAATGCCGTTTTTCTTCTAACTTTCGTTAAGGTAAGTGCTTGGCTTTTTATGCATTATAATATTTTATTTACGAATTAATAATTTAACTAAAGTAAAACCATTTTTATTATAAAATTTGGTAATAATGACAAACAATATATAGATACTATCGATTTCAAAATGTAAAAAACTTTTCTGAGCTGGGAGTTGGTAAATTGGTTATCTCAATTAATCTAGATTTAGTAAAATTATTACAAAAAGTAGTATACTTTATTTTAGCATTATAAACATGATAACAATCCTTGCCAAATGAAGTTTTTACTTACACATAAATCACAATCAGTTTTAAATATTTTAAAATTCTATATTTAGTCTATTTCCAGATAGCATTTCATTCTAAAAGACAGCTATTATATAACTCTAGTGTTTTTATCCTATTTTTATCCTAATGCCAAATTCAAAAATTCAGCGAATAAAAAACAAACAAAAACACCGTTTTAGTTTTTAAGACTTGTACTTACTTTTTAAATATCAAATAAACTAGGTATTGTTGAAGCCAAACTCTTTAAGTCAGAATAAAAAAGACCCTGTCAAATAAGTAGCCCTTGTCAATGAGCTAAAATATTGAACTTCTGTTAGAGAACCATTTTTCGGCATTTCTTTTGATTCTGTCTTTTAGCTGAACATAACTTTACTAGATTATCGCCAATAGAATTATAGAATTATAGAAGTGTTTATAATACAATTCCCTTGGGGCTAGTTGTACAGTTTTGGTTCTACTGGACTAAGTTCAGGGATGAACCTGGTTCAAAAATTTATATCCGTTGTACAGATGATATTCGAGTCCAGATATACAAAACTTCGAGGAAAGATATGTGATGTTGGTAGCGTTTGCACATGCACAGTTGGTTCTTTCTCTCAAAAATCGTATTTTACTTTAAGAATTTAACATTTCTTTAAGGTTAAGTTGTTGAGTAGTTAAGTATAAAAAGAGGAGGATAATCTTTACTTCCAAAGGAGAAACAAAATTAGGTTAGGTTAGGTTCAATGTAAGTGGAGCGTTTGCTCGCCCCTCCACTGCAAAGGCCTATTGTGGCTCACCTCTGTGGGCTATAATTCACCATACAATCCACACCTTCTTACGATGTCTATGGTTGATTTAGGTGAAGCTTCCTCGAAGTCGATAGGCTCCACCTGTACAAAACCAAACGCACGAAGCCTATTCATTTCCAGGGCAGGGCATGAGCCCTAGCTTCTTCAGATGGTACCGCAGACGATAGTGCCCTGTAAGCAGTCCAATTGCTGGAGTGCTGGAGATTTTTCAGACAGTGTCTTTGGCACTACTTTTGGCTATCTCAAAGACAAGATGATGGTTTGCCAACTCTCTTGCACACAATTCTATAGCGAAAACCTTTGCCTGAAAGATGGTAGCATACTTGCCGAGGCTTACTGTGATGTTAACTTCCCCCTTTTCCCATTCGTCTCTTCTCGGAAGAAGGACGGTAAAGGACTTCTGTGTATGAATTCGGGGGGGAAAGCACATCCGAAACTATTCCGAGAATGTGATGAGTACTCATCTCTCATAGCAGTCCAGAGTGGTCCCATAGCCTCTCCCCCTTAATTTGACAAGCCACCAACATGGCTCTGTAGGAGGTCATTCTGGCCTCCTGCTCCGGTAATATATGGAGAGGAGTAGGACCCAGAGATCTTTCCATTGGGCTTAGTGAAGGATATTGGAAATAATCTCTTCAAATAAACCTTTAACCATTATTAAAAGAAGTGGAGACAGCACCCCACCTTGAGGACACCTCTTCGCCGCCCTAAATCTTATAGTCTCCTCCTGCAGTGATGATGTGACAAAACGATTTGCAAGCATTCATTTGATCCAGTGGCAGACACAATATTACTTTGATTCGTAAAAAAGTATAAAGATATACAAGAAAATAAAAATATCGATAATAAAATCAACAGAAATAAGTTAGAATGTTGGAAACAAATTGAAACTAAATTCAACAATGAAAGTGGGCAGAGTTTTCGATATACTTTGATCTTAAAGAAGAAATATGACAACCTGAAAAAGAATACAAAAACAAAAAAATTTTGCTGATGAAAAGTGCTACGCATTAGGAACTAGCGGAGGACCTCCAAACTACTGGTTCTTCTCCTTCGTTGTTTGGAGGAACTGGCTTATTCAAGAGTTTAGCATCATTCTCTAAAATAGCTGTGGTAATCACAACAGCTTCAACCTTTTTCAATTTTCAGCCTCATTCCAAAAGCAAGTTTATCCAATTATTTTTCTATGCAATTCCTAGTTCTGATTTGAGTTTCATTAAAAAATTGTTTTTGCTTTGTAACAGGATTATCAAGGAGCGTGATCAAGTAATTTTCTTTACATAGCCACTATTACCAACTAGCGTGTAATCCTCGAAGTCTCCTCGTTCAAATATAGCTCTGATGTTTGAATTGGAAAAAAATTGTGAGTCATAGGTTAAACAAGGCCAACTGAATACCAGATGCTAAAACATGCAGTTCGAGTCATATGTCTTAAAGAATCCTTATCTATTTATGTATTATTTCTTCCAGGTGATATAATTTTGACATGTGTACAGTAGATAGCTCCAATAGACTTGAAAAATCGTGCCACACTATGAAACTTGCGAATATACCGATGTAAAGCCCTACAAAACCTCTGGTTATCTTCCAAACAATACAACTTGCTGTTCCTTTGTCTATACCAACAAAATTCCCAACTGTAAATCGTGCCACACTATAAACTTGCGAATATACCGATGTAAAGCCCTACCAAAGCTCTGGATATCTACCAAACAATACAACTTGTTGTTCCTTTGTCTATACCAACAAAATTCCCAACTGTAAATCGTGCCACATTATAAAACTTGCGAATATAATGATGTAAAGCCTTACAAAAGCTCTGGAAATCTTCCAAATAATACAACTTGCTGTTCATTTGCCTATACCAACAAAATTCCCTGGAGAAAGTTTTCTGTTGTAAAATATCTCAAAGTTATTAGCACTATTTCCTTCAGAAATAACAGCATTATTCCTACTAGGTTACAAATGGATAATTAAGAGAACTAAAGACAACTCACACTGTTGGAGACAGGAACTAAAGACAACTCACACTGTTGGAGACGATATTTGTGATTCAACCTGGTTTAGAACAAAAAGAACACCCTGCTTGGAAACCAGAATCTTTGCACAAATTCTTCATCATTCCATTCTAGAAAATGATACATCTCCATATTTCTTTTGATGTCTTCTAGTGTTTATTAATACTTCTACTGCTCCTACAAAGTCTTCATAATCTGTTAGTTTGACGAGATTTTCAGGTAGTTTCTGAGCCGTTATTTTTAAAATATTTTAAAAATTAAGGTTATGTTACGTCAGAATCAGAACTTGATTTATGCTCACAAATTCTACAGCAAAGTTGAACTTTATAAGCTCTGCCTTGAACTAGCTTTGTACAACTCAACTTTGAAATTTGAACCAGGTTTAACCTTGAGGTATGCTTGTACCGAGACTGTACAACCGACCCTTAATGACTAATTCAAGGATTAGTCTGTACTTAATACTAAATACTTTATAAACAATTATATCTAACAGTTAATTGGTATTTATTAAAATTTCTGACTATACGCGTGTCAGAAAATCAAGTGAAACTTTTGAAGTGTCTTGTTCTTAAGAATATCTTAACTTAAGGTTCTATTCATTAGTCTAGCTTAGTTCATTTAACAAACTTCGTATCTTTAATAATAAATATGACCATAACTTTTTAGTTTAAATTATACATTTGTTTTCCCTTTAACTTCCAAATCCCAAATCTTCTCTTCAGGCTCAGCCCATAGACCCAGAGCTTACGGCGAAACTCCTTGGTCATGGAGTGGCTGTGTCTCCTGTAGTGACTGTCGAACCGAGGAGAAGAAAATTCCACAAGGCTATTACCTTAAGCATGCCAGCACCAAGGGCTCACTCACAGGGTATGATCAACCAATATTCAGGATCGGCGCCTACCTTAAGGCTACTTTGTTCGATTACCGGTAAGTAGTGTTTAAACAAAATAGGGAAGTGTATCATTATTTTTGTACAGATCGAAAGGAAATTGAGGAATGAACTGAAATAGTTTGCTAGGCTGGAATATAGAAATATATAAAAGGAAGATAATTAAAAAAATCAAAATCAATAATTTTAGATATAGTCAAAAAAATTAGAATAACAACTTGAAAATAATTTACAATAATTGTGATATGAATTAATTATAGGGACGGAAAAGTCAAAAGTGTCTAAATAAACGGTCTACAAATTTGATTATAATTTCTGGACAATAGAATACGTGAGTTTAATGTAAGTTTAAATTAAAAATTTGTCTTTCCAGTTTAGCAAATTTTTCACATGTCATCCTCAAAAACTTTTAATTGTATAGAATTTATTTGTGTATAAGACAATAAGTAAACAAAATAAGGGTTATTAAAATATGATTTTTTCCATTTAATTTATAAAAATTAAATTTAACTTTTTGTTACAATTTTGTTGTTAAGTACTTATTGTCCATACAACAAAATTAAATCCATAATAAAGAAAACAACTCATTTTTTCCCAACATGATGTACTTAAAAACCAATTTTTTTGATTATTTTTTTCCTCATACCATCAAAAAAATTATTGTCTTGATGTTGTGTTGTGCCCTGTATTTTTGTACATTGTTTTTGTTGTTAAGGGGTTGGCAAGCTTATGTTACGAGCGGTAGATACTTAAAATGTAGGCTAGAAGTAGAATTTTATAAGTATTTTTTTTAGAATAGAGATTTTCCTAGTTATAGACTATATGCCGGTAGAGTTGAGAAACTATTATTGTCGTAGATTGACGCTAAAAATATCAAGATATTTATTAGTATTTTTATTTGTTTATTATAATAATAGGTAAAAATTATAAAGTTTATCGGATATTTTTTCATATCGGTTTTGTAGTGTAGAAATGATTTTTAGTTACAAAGAAAATATTTTTTTTAATGCATTGGTTATATAACAAAAATAGTTAATTCAAATTCAAAGATTGATTTTTTAATAAAAAATTATCGCAATGAAAATAAGTCGATTTAATGTATACAAAAATGAATCCAAAAATAATTACTGGCTATTAAATTGTAATATTTATTATTATATTGTTGTAACAGGGCCTTATTCAGGGGGTCTTAGTAACTTATATTCGACATAAAGGAAGTAATAAATTGTCAAGCACTTCAGAAAAATAGACTATTTCGTTAGAATTCAATACATTGTAAATATTCATTTTAGGAAATATTACCAGGATATATAAATCAATAGGACAAAGGCTGTCCTTCTCAGAAGGGCCTGCAAAAGGAAAAAGCCAACGGGCTCACAACATATGTAGTACATAAAACCTTCTGACAAGAAATTAAATTACTCGTTTAAAAATATAAAACAACGTATTTAGTTTAGTCAAATTATATTATTAGATAAGAAATTTTAAGACAGGGCATGGCTTTGGATGATGGTTTTTTGGCGGGGTTTCCATCCCTGTAAAGTCTAAAGTTCATGATTTGTAACCCGACTTCCAGTAAGTGCTGCCCTCTGAACAAATTTGACAGGTAAAGGTCGGGTTACAAATCATGAACTTTCAACTTTACAGGAATGAAAAAACCCGCCAAAAAACCATCATCCAAAGCCATGCCCTCTCTTCCAATTTCTTATCTAATAACATAATTTGACTAAACTAAATACGTTGGTTTATATGTTTGAACGAGTAATTTAATTTCATGTTAGAAGGTTTTATGTACTACGTATGTTGTGAGCCCGTTGGCTTTTTCCTTTTGCAGGCCATTCTGAAAAGGACAGCCTTTGTTCTATTGATTTATATTTCCTGGTAATATTTACAATGTATTGAATTCTAACGAAATAGTTTATTGTCTGAAGTGCTTGACAATTTATTACTTCCTTTATGTCGAATATAAGTTACTAAGACCCTCCTGAATAAGGCCCTGTTACATTGTCATGAAAATTTATGCAAAATTACATTACATTGAGGGCAATTATTAACACAAAAACGTGAAATTGAATGATACTTAGGAATGAGGTAATAAAACTCTATGTCAAATACCACAGTAATTACATAATAAAATGATGAAATGAGAGGTAGCGGCAACTAGTTTCGGCGAACTATCGCCATCATCAGGCAAATACTGCCGTCAAAACAATATAATCATTATAGTAAAGTTATAAACTTACCAAAGTATTCATGGGATGAAATTTAATTATGTAATTAGAATCTGTAATCAATACTAAATTGTTAAAAAAAATTAAATTTAAATTAAAACGAATGTATGTTACTTAATAAGTGGTATAAAATTTATAACAAAAGGGTTGGAAATATTTATTAGAATAGGGGAAATGAAGATAGTCTCCCAAAACAAAGGGAGTAAAGCGACCAATGAATTTGGAAAATTGGAAACCAAGTGGATGATCTCAGGTATCCATTAAATTCCCAGTAAACACAAGATAGACGGTTAGAAGACGAATTGCCGAAATGACGTGGCCGGCCCGAAATACGGGTGCCGCCTCGGCGTGCAGGTAGGGCATGTCCGCTCGGCCATCTCTCGGCCGCTAATTGGCAATACAGACTGTTTGGACTCGGCATCATATAGCGTTTCCACTGGCCAGCCGCTGGCGAAACGCCAATTCGGTTAATACTCGGTATGAAACCCGTACTTTATTTACTTCTAGCCTAGTCGGCGGTACAACACTAGACTGTTTTTTCTAGCGGTTAAGAAAAACCAAATAAGAGTAGGTAAATTTTAACAGTTTTCATATACAAAATTAACTGATATATCAAGAAACAAGTGAAAAACGCCAATATTTTCGTCGTCAGTTTCGAGTTTTCGAAAATTTAAAATGACTTTGACGTCAAAGAATATATGATTTTAGGGGTTTCTATCGATGCTGTCACAAACGGAAAGAGCCGTTGTATATGAGTTTTTTTTGAAAACTCCAAAACTAAATTAAGTCAAATAGAAATTTCAGCAATTAACAATAAAGAGTAGTGAATGCTGACTTTATTTTACTGGAATATTTGTCTTTAAGGTTAGTTTATGGCCTATTAACGTTAAAATTTTCCCACTGGTATCTTGAACATCTCTCCCACCTAGAAGATATGCTGAATGCATACTGAATTCCTATTATTAGGCGAACACATCATATATAAAATATGCACAATACTTTCTCCCTGAACTGTGCTTTCTGGAAGAATCTACGACACGAATACACATTAGACATAATAGATTAGAAAATGGCTGACCAACGGCCTCCTAGTCTGCGAATAGTTTTCGCCATCAACGTAAAACGCGGAGAATTTAAAAATGGATTGGCAATGGAATGGCACGCCAAAGCTAAACCAGTGAGGCAAATCTAGTATTGGACCGTTTGCGGACCAAAAGTACACCAAAAGTGTCAGGTTACATTGCCAAAGGGCCGCGTTGGGCACATAAAGGATTACCCGGAACACGGATAGTGGTACGTTACACGCGTCCGGCCCACCAACTGAAAGTTCCTTCAGAGCCTCTACCGAATTGCCGGTTCTGTACTATTATCGAGGCAACCCTAGTGTTTCGTAAAACGGGGGTCTTCATTCTAACCATGTATGTTCCGAAACTGGCAAAAACAGCCGTTCGGTTAGCCGAAAGTGCCAAAGCGTGGCCGAACTTTTGCCAACTGTCTTTGGTTTACTGGGTTGGATGAATGTAAAATGAATAGGTAAAATGTTAAAAGGAACTACTTAAGGGGTCCCGTATGCGATCCTAAGGGTAGCGTACCTCTAATAGTCTGTATCATATATGTGAAAAATATTTTGACGTTGACAATTAAAATCTTTTGACATTGATAATTAAAACCATGAATACGATGGAGTAAGTAAGCTAGTTACTATGAAAGAAGAAACCTAAATAGTACTAGCTTTGTACCATCTTATTGTTCTAATAAAATTACTTCTATTCTGGCCTTGAGCTCAAAGTTTGACCAATTTTAAAAAGGTTTTGAATTACAATTTCTGTGAAACGAATAACATTGAGAAAAATAAATATATCTTCTTACTGACGGGTTGTCTCTTAACTGCAAAAGTAATGCTGGCAGTTTACCATTTGGTTTTCAGCGGGAACTCATTATTTATATCAGAAAACTGCTAAAAACTGTTTAATTCTGCTGAAGACAATATCCTGGTCTTACCAATAGACTTAAAATTTATCCATAACATGTATTTAATAAATTAACACATCTATGCCTTTCTGATAACTGTTACAAAAATAAATTCTATTGAGTGCTATTACACTTTGTTACAAGGGTTCTTCAGATTAACTTTTTTAAAACACTGCTCTTTACTGATGCTTCCAGTCTAGTGTTAACTGTTCAGTCACCATCCCCCCGGATAAAGTAAAGCAGTATTATTAATTTCACCGATAGAATATATACAAATATACTGAGGTATAAACAGATCATTTAAATATAATACTTTCTCGTAACCAATACAATATTTTCTCGAGACCAACGTAATACTTTCTCCGAATTTTTAAATTTGTTATGTTCGATTTGGGTATTTAATACTTTTATTAAGTTAAAAACAAAAAATTTCATAATAAAGTCACTTACGTAAAATATTAAGGGAAAAATTATCTTGGGAAAGATTGTCGCCAGAAAGGATTGTTGTGAGGAAGTATTGTCGTGGGGAAGTATTGTCCGGGAAGGATTGTCATGTCGCGTTCTTAATGATAGTCGAATATAGGATGTTTATTACTTTAATATCTACAAAATTTAACTGATTTTGTTTTTTTGGCAAATATTTACTGTTAGGAGAAAATAGGGTCCTTTAACAGTTAAGGATTAAATAATTATCGCATATGTTTCAATGTTTCTTTGCATCACATTTTAAGTAAATTGCAGTTCTAATTAACGTCGCTTAATGTCAAAATGGCATGAAGGGGTAGAGGACAATAAGAAATCCGACACTCTTGCGAGAAGAGGTGCAGAAGCCAAGTTCATTGGACCGGAACCATTCTTTGGCATAGCCAAAAGCAGTGAAAAAGACACTATCTGGTAATGGGCCAAGGGAAAACTCTACAGCACTGGAAAGATATTCCTGGGTTAGCTCAGTCTAAGGCGTTTATAGTCAAACTCTCATGTAGCACCCTACCGCAGATCCTAGAATGGAGTAGAAGTGATCTACGCATCCTAATTGGACTGCTTACAGGGCACTGTCGTCTGCAATACCATCTAAAGAAGCCAGGTCTGAGTCAAACATCGGACTGTCGCTTCTGGAAGACGAAACAGCGGAGCTTATTTTATGCTCCTGCCCTGCCCTGGAAATGAATAGGCTTCATACGTTTGGTTTTGTACAGCTGGAGCCTACCGAGTTCAAGGAAGCTTCACCTAAATCAACCAATCGTGAGAAGGTGTATATTTTATGGTGAATTATAGCCCATAGGGTCGAGCCACAATAGGCCTCAGCTGGCCGTAGTGGAGGGCGAGCAAACGCTCCACTCACATTGTACCTACCTACCTACCTACCTTTTTCAAGATAATAGATTCGAACTTAACCAATGTACCCTAAATTTTCAACGTAGATATTTGAATTTAACTCACGCCTGTGTGCACTAATTCTCAGGCTACTACACTCAAACCTTTGAGTTGTTTCTTATAATTGTTTTTTTATTGAAGAGGTCTGCGTCATTAATGTTCTTAGGTTAGGTTAGGTTAGGTTAGGTTCAATGTGAGTGGAGCGTTTGCTCGCCCCTCCACTGCGGCCAACACAGGCCTATTGTGGCTCACCCCTATCGGCTATAATTCACCATACAATCCACACCTTCTTACGAAGTCTATGGTTGATTTAGGTGAAGCTTCCTTGAAGTCGGTAGGCTCCAGCTGTACAAAACGAAACGTACGAAGCCTATTCATTTCCAGGGCCGGGCAGGAGCATAAAATATGCTCCGCCGTTTCGTCTTCCACACTGCAGAAGCGACAGTCCGATGTTTGACTCAGACCTAGCTTCTTCAGATGGTACTGCAGACGACAGTGCCCTGTCAGTAGTCCGATTAGGATGCGTAGATCACTTCTACTCCATTCTAGGATCTGCGATAGGGTGCTACCTGAGGGTTTGACTATAAACGCCTTAGAGTGAGCTAACCCAGGCATATCTTTCCAGTGCTGGAGAGTTTTCCTCTCGGCCCATTTCCAGATAGTGTCTTTAGCACTGCTTTTGGCTATGCCAAAGAATGGTTCCGGTCCAATGAACTCGGATTCTGCACCTCTTTTCGCAAGGGTGTCGGCTTTCTCATTGCCCTCCACCCCTTCATGCCCAGGTACCCAGAGTAGGGTTACTCTGTTACTGGTAGCAATGCGATCCAGGGATTCGATGCAGTTCCATACCAGCTTCGGTTAGGTAAGACCCAGAAATCTTTCCATTGCCGCTGTCGGGGTAGATGACATGGCGCCTGTAATAGCCACACATGCTAATCTCTGTAGTCCAGATAATTTAGCCGCCGCAATAGACTGGAGCCCCTTCGTCCACCAGGCCATTGCGCCATATGTGACCATTGGTTTTATCACCATTTGATAAATCCAGTAAATCTGTTTAGGGTTCATTCCCCACGACTTGCCGCATACCCTTCTGATATTCCAGAGCGATGCCCTGGCTTTATTGATTGTTCTTTCCAGATGGGAGTTCCAGGTAAGTTTTCTATCAAGGATAATCCCCAGATATTTTACCTCCTCCGCAAATGGAATGGTTACGCCTTCCAGAATTGGATGACGTAGCTTATCAAGCTTCCTCCTTTTTGTAAAAGGAACTACTACCATTTTGTGGGGGTTCACAGACATCTGTTCCTCCTCACACCATCTGTATACGATATTAAGAGCTTCCTGAAGGATATTAGAAATAATCTCTTCAAATAAGCCTCTAACCATTATTAAAAGGTCATCGGCATAGCATTGAAAATCCACCCCCAGCTTGGAGAGCCTGTCTAGTAGGGGGTCGACCAAGAGTGACCAGAGAAGTGGAGACAGCACTCCGCCTTGAGGACACCCCTTCGCCGCCCTAAATCTGACAGTCTCCTCCTGCAGTGATGATGTGACAAAACGATTTTCAAGCATGCATTTAATCCAATTGCAGATTAGTCTGCTTATTCCCCTTCGCAGAAGTGCAGCGTAAAGGGATTGAGGCAGGGCATTGTTGAACGCCCCTTCAATGTCGAGGAAAGCTGTCAGCGCAATCTCTTTATGCCTTAAAGAGTGGGTTATCTTTCCTACGAGGTTATTTAGCGCCAAATCTGTAGATTTGCCAACCTGGTAGGCATATTGTCTTGGGTTGAGGGGAATTTCCCTGCAGTTCCCGTCTCTAATATGCCTATCTAGAATTCTCTCTAGAGTTTTTAGTACGAACGAGGTAAGGCTGATCGGTCTAAAGGATTTAGGCAGGGAATTATTTACCTTCCCCGCTTTCCGTATATATACGACCCTAGCAATCGACCAGCCCTGTGGTATGTAACTCCACACCAGGCTCGCACGATATAGTTTCACTAGAAGAGGCAGCAGCTCCTCTGACCAGTTTTGCAACATGGCAGGAAAAATACCATCCTCTCCTGGTGATTTGTATGGGGAGAAAGACTTCAGCGCCCATAGGATTGAGTATGGAGTGATCACCTCAGATGCAAACCTCCAGTCTTCTTTAACCGGTCGTATAAACGAGCCAGTTGGAAGTGGAAAGGCTTGCGGGCGATCCTCCAGAAGCAGGCTACCCGGGAAGTGATTCCGCATGAGGATCTCTAACGTCTGCCTTTTGGAGTCCGTAAAAGAGCCGTCCGGTCGTTTTATCGACCCTACCTCTTGATTCGGATCTCTAGAGAGAATTTTGTGGAGTCTTGTTCCAGCAGGTAGATCTGTTATACTCTGGCAGAACCTCCTCCAAGACTCCCTCTTGGCTTTACGAATATCTTTCGTGTATCCTGTTAGAGCCGATCTGTAAGTGTCCCAGCACCCTGTTTCCTTAGCTCGATTGAAGAGACGTCGAACTTCTGTTCTCTTTTTGTCCAAGGTTCTGCTCCACCAAGGTGAACCTCTATGGTCTCTCTTCTCCTTAAGTGGGCAGTTATCTTGGTAGGGTCTGAGTACGGCTTCCTGCAGCTGATCGCTCGCCGCCTCTATTTCAGCCTGATTCTTTATAGATGCAATGCCGTTGTTCAGGTACGTTTGAAGGGAAATTTTATATCCACTCCAGTCTGTACACTTTGGATCACGGAATTGCACTATAGGCCTGCGCCCTGCCTTCATCTCGAATCTGATATGTCGATGATCCGAGCATTAATGTTCTTACTCCAATGCTTGAATCCCAGCATTTTATGTGTGTGTGTATCGTGAATACAGCGCAGCAACGGACCAGGGGCGAAGCATTCATGACTACTGACATCACACGGTCTAGTCTCGCGCACAGTTACTTTTTCCAGCCTCTCGCCGATCCTTTATTTTAAAATATTTACAAAGGATGTAAATATTAATATTTTGCGCTCAATTTTTTTTTATCGCTTTTAAATAACAAAATCTTTCAATTTCAGTAAAAAAAAATGTTGAACCTGCCTACTGTTTTCAAGCTGACATTCAGTCCTATTCTGTTTTCCAGATCATGTACAAAGTCTGTCAAATTTGTGGTCTTGTTAGATAAAGTAGCTGTTTTCTTTCATAATTATATTATCGCTTACTGTCATTATTACTGAGGAGTGATCTGTTTCCATATCTAGCCCCATCTATTTTAATATAATTTTGTGGAATTTTTGTAGAAATAAAGAAATCTAATAAATGTGGTACCTTATTAGTATCTGTAGGCCAAAAGTTACAGTTACACTCCCTGGCTACAGAATATAGTTCACGCCCCATGGTGATGATCAACCTAGAACCGCAATTGGTACGCTTTGCATTAAAATCTCTGCCCAAAATAAAAATCTTACCAAGAATTTGAAATAGTTCAGAGTAGCCTTCTTTCTTCAAGTTAAATCTTGGAGGACTGTACATAGCTGCAATTTTAATAGTATGTGTTTTACAATATATAGTTTATGGTGCTTGATGGTTTGTTTTATAATCACTGCACTTCCTCCTCTACAGTATCCATGGGTTTCTGAGACAATGCAAATGTCTATTTATTGATTAAATATGTAAAACTGCAGGGTATCTTTATGCTGCAACAGACCATTAGCATTCCAAGCTATTAGTTTAATGTCTTCTAGAGCCATCTCTAAGTCGCGATGGAGGTCTTTTATTGCTACCTTCTAATTTTGATAGATTTGTCATAAGGTCATTTTTAAAAGATTAAAAAATACTTTGTGGTGCAGCGTTTTCCCTTACCACACTGCTCCATGTACGTTGCGTTTTATTTACTTGAACTCGAGCTTTACTCGGGTTTTCCATCTTGGTTTAGCAGCATTTTGTTGTAATTGTTGTAATTGTAGCGTAGCACTCTTTGTTTGATTTACTGGTTTTTTCTTTTTACCTCTCGCCCTTCAGATAAGAGAGGTATAGGAATCATGCCAAAAATTGGGTAGTGAGTTTTCAATGGATAAACACGTTTTGGGGTCCCTAGAATACGATTTTAATATTTTCGCAATGATGTCTGTGTGTGTGTGTGTGTTAGTGTGTGTGTGTGTGTGTGTTAGTGTGTGTGTTTGGATGGATGTCGTAGTAACGATAACTCAAAAACTACTGAATAAAAAAATTTGAAATTTTGCATACAGGATTCTAATACCCTAGATTAGATCTGATTAGATTTTGGTGCCAATCGCACAACCGGAAGTGGCAGTTGCTATGGGTGATGACGCCATTATTATACAAAACGGCAATAAAGTTTTACACATATATTTTGTATACCCTACAGTTTATTTTCATCTCATTAAAATTTTCAAAACTTTTGCCATTGTTGCCAGACTTACAAAAAAATATTTTTTTTTCATACTTTTTTGTGTCAACCTGTAAATTTTTGATTCAAAAATGGCGAGAGGTCATGTGCTGGCCACATCAGATTTTTTTATATTTCTGTAGACTTTTAGCTACCTGACAGCCTCTATAGTTATCAGGATGTTGCTTTTTACAGTTTATCGTGCGTCAATGTGATAATTGTAGTAATTGCTAAATAAATGCAAATTTCAGTACTTCTCATACTGTATATCGGTTCTGGTGACTCTTATATGTTCACTCCTTAGTTGATTCTTTGTAGATACTGTTTTTTATTTCATAAAATCATAGGCGATATAAAAGAATCGAACCCATTAATTACATTTAACTACGTCTAATAATTACAATTCATTATTAGGGCTGGTTAAATATTATAAATATACCAATAAGTAAGCTTTAATGGGTTTTTTAATTGGAACCATCATTGCTTCAAAAAAATAAATATTACTATTTTTTTATTACTTTCTAGGACTATAGTATTTTCTTGGGTCTACCGGCACACAGTTTATAACTAGTATTTAGAAGAATGTAAATATGCTTCAAAATATAGTTCTAAATATTTTGAGTAAAAATTAGACATTCGTAAAATTTAATAAAGGTTTAGCAGTTCTAGAAATAGTTAGTAAATAATTGTACAGACAGATTTTTTTACTGTGATCTCAGAAATATGAGTCTTATTATTGATTTTTAAAAATTATGGTTTTCATAAAAAATAAATTATTCCCATTCAAGTACTGGCCGTGGCTGACACGGTTTTTTTTTAAATCTGTAATAAAAATGTGCATATTTTTGCGATCACACCATGTAACAAATATATATTTGTATCGAAAACAAAATGATTAATAAAATTATAAAAAAAACTGCTGAAAAAAATGGACAGAGTTAGCCAGCCCCGTGCTTTGTGTTTTCAAAATAAAAAATGACGTCATTGTGGCGTCAATTGTAAATGATGACTTCAGGCAATACCAAATATTAATAACAACGATATTATCACTAATTTATCGATATATTTAAGAAGGTCAAATTTAGTTTGTGATAATGAAAGTTACATTCCATACTTTATTAGTTATGGGGTTTTTACTAGAAAAGTTATAATTTGTAAAACTATATAAGAATTCAATTTCTCAACGTCAACTAATCCTTTTTATCGAATCATCATGTCATTGATGGTAAAAAGAGTAAAAAATTAGGATTGATGGTTTTATTATATTTAAAGAAAATCAAAAATTTTTAAAAGAAATAAAAGTGTCCAAATACAGAAATAAGATAGTTATGGCAATCTAAAACTGATTAACTAATTTTGTATTGCAACAAACCATCTATTGGTTGTTTTGTATTCAGTTCATCAATTTGAAAATCTTTGTTCGATTTTTAACATTAAGATTATGTTATTAAAAACCTGAAAATAGGTACTACGACAAATGATAAAAAATAAATGACTGATGATGGTGTTCATACTAAATATAAGGTGAAGAGTGGAAAGAGCTACATCACTGTGTAACATTTAATCATTTATTAAAAATTAGGCTGTGCGCTTTCGGCTTAAAAAGCCAATATTATATATAGGGTATAAATATATGTTTATGCCCTGAGGGCCGGAAGACGCCGAGGGTATACACCTATATGTATACCCGCGGTGCATACAAACTTTTATGTCATACTATTTCGTTATTGTACCTACAATATATTTAAGAAAATCCGAAAATTTAATTTAATTTTAATAACAGAACAATTTGTAATTTTATTAATAAAGGTTATTAATATTTTTGTCGTTTCGCCTACGGTGGTCATAAAGTACACTATTATCTAGTTGGTAACTGAGCAATAAAAACACAATAATGAACTAGTATGATATAAAAAATAATTTTTTCATACTATACCTACCTTTTATATAAAAATTTGTTGCTTTCCGGACAAACTGTATCAGCTTTTTTAACTCTCCACTTATCATGGGGATTAGATCACTTGCACTTGTTGATTAGTGTTTGTTATAACTTCTACAACTTATTTTATAATTTAAAGTTGAATTGTGTTTAACGACATACTTAGTTCATATACACCTGATAAGAATGGCCAAATTAGACGGCGACGAAGAAATATAGACAGAAATAATTTGATAGAAGAATTGGATGAAGTGCAATTGAAAAAAAAATTAGGATGAGTAAAGATTTAGTTGTATTACTGTCCGATATGTTACCTGAATAGTTTATTCGGTGACGACAGAAATATATCTCGATTACGTCTTACATTTGTCAACATACCCGAAACGGAACAAGAAAAGTAACAAACTGTATCTTAAATTGCAAACTTTCCTGGAGTAATAGGTGCTTTAGACTGCACACATTTAAAAATAATATCACCTGATGGAAATCAAGCTGAATTATTCAGGAGTGTATGTAATTCAGAACTAAAAATAAATGACATAGTACAGTATGATCCAAAATGATAACTCTTGAATGGGTGCCTGAGCATGAGGGCATAGAAGGGAATGAGAAGGCAGACGGCCTGGCCTGTAAAGGAGCAGAAAAATGTTTAATTGGACCCCAGCACACATGTGGTATTTCCTACCAACATGTAAAGTATATGTTGGAAAAATAATTAAGGAACAAATACAGGGAATACTGGACTAAGACAGTCCAAAGCACTTATAAAAGATCCACCCAAGAGCAGATACAATCTGATGTTATGTCTAAAACGACGAAACCTCATAGAAGTATCGAAAGAATCCCTATGTAGGAAATGTAAGGAAGAGAACGAAACTCCTCTTCATGTATTATACTTTTGCCTGGATCTGAACGGGGATAGGGAATGGCACTTTGGGGAACCTCCTTTTTCAAGACAGGACTTTATGATGAAGTTCCAAGTTGGTCGTCGTGTTATCGAATAAGGGTTGTCTCAGTTTTGCGAAGAGGACTTTAATTCATCGATAATTTGTGGTGACCTCTTGAAGACGGCTGTGCCTCAAATGTATGCATCAGGAGAGCTGAGGTCTGGTGACTGTGAAGTATCAGGAAATCAGTAAATCGTGAAATGATTTTGTATTACAAATGTTCCTGGGGAAATTGACGAATTGCAGCTGCAGTATGATAAGTTGCACCGTCCTCCTGAAAAACTCGAAATTCCAAATTATGTGCAAGACCAAATTGACTTCGATCAGTGATAAAGTGTAATAAAATTTGTATGTACCACTGTTGATTCAATGTGACTTGTCTACCATTCTCTTCGATAAAGTACAAAACAATAATTCCGTGTCCAGAAACTGGATACCAGATACTTACATTTCCACTAAGTAAAGGAGCTTCTTGAACCTCATCTGGTCCGGCAAATTCAAGAAATTAATTTATATGCCGATCCGACAAATGACAGTATGCTTTACCTGAAAACTATACATTTTTCAAAAAATTAGGATTTTCTCAGTGTTAAGCGAGACTTACATTGATAATCTGTTACTGAATACAGACGAATGCTCGAATGTGCAGCTTTACATTGTCCATATAAAATGTGACAAACTCAGCGACGACTCGAACAATTCTAAACAGCGCCATCTTACAGATTTCTGGTAAGTTCTATTGAACAGAACAGGTGGTACTCCCAAAAAGTTCGAAACAAAATCGAATCAGTATCCTAATAACACAAAGTAGTCCTACAGATATCCATAGGACGTCTTCTTCGGACATTCTGTATATCCTTAGGACATCCTTTTCTGGTACACTGGACGTTCTATGGACGTCCGAGGGACGCACTAATGTCACAACTTTGAACTGAATTCGAACGTCCGCCGCGGACATCCATTGGATATCCCCCTGGGACCATAACTATATATCACTATGGACATTCACAGAACGTCCTATTTTATTACAGTGGATGTCAGAGAAAGTGATTTTTTTTGTTATATTATTTACACCAGTTCAATTGTAATTGTGAAATTTTTATTTCAACACCTGCTCGTGTCGGAAACTTCATCTACGTGAATAATAGCCACCATTTACGCTTGTTGAGCGAGCTCGGAGCAGACTCAATAGGATGTTTTAAATCGCGATATACCATACTAATCGTGGTGTCTAAGAAGCACCAGCGCAAGTCTCTCCATCTTGCAGGCGGAGCTTTACTTTTGGTCCATATTATGTCCAGTGAGGACAACTCTTAGGTGTCTGTCCCGGACATGTTTTTGACATTGCCTGTATTAAGCCGGCGAGGGACTGTTTTAAGACTATGGTATGGATATGTTATATAGTCCGTATTATATCCATCACGGACAACTACTGGATATCCGGTATGGACATTGTACATAAATTGTACAAACAATGGATATATATCGTGGACGTCTTAATACTGTCCAAAAACAAATATCCAAAGGACATACATATCAAGTCCATGGACGTTCCGACAGTAAATGGACATAAATTGTACGTCCCAAGGACGTTGTGTGCTATTAGGGTAGATACACCAGGGTTTTTAGACATCTTAGTAGAGATCTCCCAGTTTGACCCAAACTTTTACTGGTATAAGTGGAAACACCAGGGTGTTTAGACATCTTAACTATTTCTCCCGGCAGTTTCCTCTCTAAGACTGTTCGGTTACCTTGGAAGTCTCTCCCTGGTAGGCTGTCCGGTTGGAGTCAATACTCGGTCGGAATAGCTGTTAACTGCGGAGTGCAGTGGTTCGTTAGTTCGTTCAAATCTCTAATGGGTCTACTTGAATGAACCGCAAGCCATGCTATACCATGGGTAAGATATCTAACAACCCTGGTGTGTCAACTGGGTCAAACTGGGAGATCTGTAGCTATTTGATTTTTGAGAGATTACCATAGTTTCACATTAGAAATTTCATATGGCGCATATATAGCTCATAGTAAAGTGTAATCACAGATCACACAGGGTGTATTTATAATCTGGTACTAAATACAGACGAATGCTCGAATCTGCAGCTTTACACTGTTCACACAAAATGTAACAAACTCAGCGAGAATTCGAACAATTCCAAACAGCGAAATCTTACAGAATTCTGGTTCTAGTGAACGCAAAAGGTAGTACTCCCAAACAAAATTGAATCAGTGGATACACCATGGTTTTTAGACATCTTAACCATGAGATTGGTTGGATACGTGTCGCTAGGCAAAGTCTGCTTGTGGCGGTTCCATCTTCCGGATGACGTGTGTGCAACGGATCGCATTTGACGAATTCGAAGGAAGGTCGTGGAGTTTTACACTCTTAGTTTTCACGGTGCATTATGGTTTTAGCTATTTACGGTCTATTGCCGGTAGCGACGATTTTAATAATACACTAATTGCGGTAACTATTAGGGAGAAACTAATTCTATTAATCATTTTTAAAGACCAAGACAGAATTATAATTATTATTATTATTAAGTAAAAATAGTAAAAACTCAGATTAGGAAATTAAAACATTGGTAAATTCGTAACTTCGTTACAAAAAGCGCTAAAGAGCAAACGAGTATAAAAGTATATTAAAAACAAAAATGATTCTCATTTAAGAGCTAAGTATTTAAAAAAGAACTTTCCTTTGATAGAAGATAAAAAAGTCTAAAAGCATCATTTTTTTTGCCTCCAATCGGGTATTTTTATCAATATACATAGAATCAGTAATAACTGAAAATCATAGTTTAGTCTAGAATAATTTTGAAAGTGGATTTTCATTGCTGTTAAACTTACATATAGTTTCATAGTAGGACAAAAATAAATATTAAATGCAAATTATTAGTGTAGTACAAAAATTGGAATAAATTAAAAAATGGAAATGGAACTGTGAAGCTTAAGGTAAAATGTATAGCTTTGATAACTTAATCCTACAAAATTTACCTGCTCCTAACTAAAGATTTTTTTTTACTTGAAAAGTGCAGAAAACTATAACTATTTGTACGGTTTAAATCAAATGATTAGTTGATGTTTACATTCATCAGATTTTTTCTAATATTGTATGGAATTAGTAAACGAAAAATCACAATAAATTGACAAAAATCATTTTATCATAATGACGTCATGATTTCACTTTTCTGGTAAAACTAATGGGCAATTGTTGAAAATTTTCACTTGCGTACCCAGGGGTATTTCGGAAAAGATCGCTCAAAGGTAACTAACTCAAAAATTTTGTGGGCTGCCCCCTTTAGAATGTCTATCTTGATCATTTTATTTGTTAGGTATTTTTTATGAAATGAATGTACGCAGTTATCAATTTAAAAAAATATTAATATTGATATTAAATTTATGTATTTGCTTGAATTTTAAATAAAAAAAAAACTAAAATAGAGGCTAGTCGGTATAAATATTTTTACGGTGACAGTTGAGATCAGATAGAAATTTATTATTGGCATTAAAAGAAAAAGCGCATCTGGATCCTACTAAGTCTATAATTAACAATAATGTTTTAAAAGTGGTGCCGGGAAGTATTTACATTATAATTTCCAGGGCCTGTTTATAGAAAAAAAAATAAAAAAATATTTGAGTGTTCCCCTAGGAAGATTAAAAAAATTCTTTCTCTCAAAGTCAACCCTAAGAATACGATTCTGGTACTAGAAATAAGCTAAATGTTCCTATTGTCAATATTTAGGGACAATATATAGGATTGTCAAACATACAAAAATGCAATGCGGCTTTATTTGCTTAAATGTTGAATAGAAATTTTAAAGCACTTATAAATCAATAAAAATGGTAAATTTGAGTTTTTTATTATGCCCCATGATGTAGCTTTAGAGGGTTTTGCAAATTTTGATCTACATTTGTAACTTCTTAAGTGCTTCTCTTAATTAATATTTAATTATATAGAGCCTTAACTATTCTCTTCATTTCTATATATTTTTCCACCCTGTATATTGTAGAGGACTAGTTCTAGCTCATTTTTAATGTGTTCTCCAGGATAGATTTCGAAAAATTAGGATTTTGTTCGGTTTTGTACAATTTGAGATATTGGTGACAATATACAGGGCGGTCAAACATTTCAAATTATTCATTTTTAGCCTAATTTTATTACTACTTACTCGAAAACTAATAATAATCAATACAGTATCATAATAAGAGAAATTTAAAGCTCTATTCAGATCTGCAGTAATATATAGTGTTCTATAAAAAATTGGTAATACTGCAATTAAAAAGTTTTAGATAATAACTTAAACACGATATAATAAATAACCTGATTTAAATATTGTTTTATGATCGGTAAGTCTCAGCTTAAATTACGAAAATATCGTGATTAACTAAAGGAACACCCTGTATAAATCATTTAAAATTTACCTATTTTCTAAAAAAAAAGAACAGGTAATATTTATGATTTATATTTTTGAGTTTGTACATAGAAATATTAAGTTATTTTCTTTATAATAAAAATCATGTATTAACTTTTGCATTTATCATTTTAATTATTTATTTAAAAAATTTAACTGACACTTGTTAAGATTTGATATCAAGTTAACTATTTAGCCTCTTTCGGCAATTATTTCTGATCTGTCCTCATCTGTTTCCGCAATATTTAATTTCGAGGCGACCTGCCGACTGGCCTGACTTGAATGAAACGATATTATTTGTTTTAGAGATTTTGTTTCATTTTAAGCATGTTCATAAAAATTATATTGAAAAATTGTGTTGACTTTTTAAGTACCGAAAAAGTATTGCTTTTCTCAAATAAGAAAAAAAAGTTACTGTTGTTAACCCAAAGTATAAATAAACTATTTTTTACCCCGCAAGTATTATAGAAAATTTCCACTCCTAACAAATAAGTACGTGCATTTAAAAAACGAAATTTTAAGATTATGCTAGGATATTTTTTTAATGCTGTCAAAAGTCCTAAAATTTATGATTTTTAAGGTCAAACTTTTTTTTGTATTTTTTTGTTTGAAATTTTCCCTATTTAATTAACACCAGCAGCTGTTTTTAAATTACGATATAGTAAAGTAAATCCATTTTTCTGTAATTTAATTTACGAAAATCTAAATATATACTAATGATTTACTTAACAACACCTTAGGTTCTATCAAATATACACTATTTTTATAGCATTATAGTATTGTTTAGGTACTCAATATTTTTTCTTTTTAAGTCTGATCAGATTACCAATTGGCCAGTACATTTTTTTGAACACAACCTTTTCTCTTTTTGACATGTGCTTCTCATTGTAGCCCTCCATTAGCGTGATACCAATTTTTATAAATATTTGATTCCTTGAAATTTATGTTAATGGATATTTTTAACTGTGTATAAATCAACTCTGGCATTTTATGTGTGTCTGCAAATGGGATTTTAAAACCAAATTCGAAAATTGCCTTCACGATTACCCTTTTACTTGTTCCAATCTTCAAAAATAGTTCCTTTCATTTTTAATGTTAGCTGAAATTACTTAAATTTCGTACTTTTGATGTCTTTTGCTATTTTATACAGTTAGGGATAACGCCAAACCTACCATTTTAGTGTTTTCGAAGAAAAAAACTTATGTAACAGTTTTGTCCGTCCGTCCGTCTGTTAGCCTATTCAACTAGAGAACGGTGACAGATAGAAACAAACGGACAACGGCAATCAATTCAGCATCGGTATAAACCCCAAAAATTGTATTTATCTTTGACCTATTTTTACTTTCCCGCTACTTATTCCATATATACTCTATTATTTAAGGTATATGTATACCTGTATAGAAATTTATTTTCGCAACTTTAAATTTTCGAAAATTCGAAATTATGGTAAAAATATTGCCGGTTTTCACTTATTTAATATTGAGTTACTTTTGAAATGTGTATCTTTTTAAACTACTTTATTTTTCGTTACTCTAAAAAGATCTTAGATCTGAAAATATACACGGATAGTTACTAATATTAATTGGACGTAATTCATAAAATTGGACCAACAGTACAAAAATATTCTTAGGATCAATTGGGCACTACTAATATAAAATATACGAAAAAAACTAGCTTATATTTTATAGAACTTTTCGATACGTATTTTTAAAGAAAAACTATAACTCCGTGGCTCAATTTGTATATTAATCAAAACCCCAAAATAATTAACAACATTCAATTTTTCATAGTTGGTATAATAGGCGGTGGAACTCCTTGCGAAATAGCAGAATTTGGTCCTAGTAGTAATTGTTTATGTTGATTCTTTTGCATTTCTTCCATCTGCGCCCTCTCAACTTCAAAAATAACCGGTGCAAATAATATTAACGAAGTACTGAAGATAATCCATACAATTGTTCTTGAACAGCTGTAAGCACACAATATTCCTTTATTGGTGCAAGCCTTTGCGTGACAAATGCATTTAATAAGATTGTCTGGAAACATTTCTAGTAAACCTTCTAGTCGTTCCCATAAAGTCTCGTCTGCGTCATCATCTACGTCATCTCCTTCATCACCTCCCTTATCGCCTCCGTTGCCGCCTTTATCACCTCCTTTATCATCTCCGCAATCGCAGGAACCTTCAGGAAGCGGTTTTTGAGACATACCTTTGACTGTAATTAAATTATTTGTCTTAACTTAGCCCCCCAAACTGCCAAAGGTTTGACTCAATCTCAATATGTGTTGCTACGGATTTGGCATAGCTACTAAATAAAGTGACGTCTGTATAACATAACCCTACTTCTTATTCTTCTTTTTATTTATTCTAGTACAGCACGTAATAGGCTAAGCAATTATCATTGTGTATATCTTTATAATCTAATGAAGCGGCAATATATGTTATAAATCCTTAGTTATATAAGAATAAGTATTTGTCTTTTAGATCTTTAGATATCAATCTCTTAAATGTTCAAGTAGCTAGGGCAGAGATAATATAATGTACGTTTTTCTTTCGTTTGAAATTTTAGTGTTAAGATTTAGTGTTTACTACTGCAAGTTTAAATTGGCAAGTCACGAGGTTCCTCTAAAATTAATTAACGAAAATTGAATTATAATTTAGAAAATTTAAAACGATCAAGACCATATATGATAAAGGAGAAAATAAACTTTAAGAATCATCACCCAGATAGCACAGGTTCGTCCTATGAATGTCTGATGGATATCTGTAACAGATATTCCAGATATCCATGGATATTTAATATTCTATGGACGTCTATCTGGCGACTACCAAATTGGACATCCATAATATATCTGTTACCGACATCCATCAGATATCTGTTAATCACATCCATAAGATCTCCACAAAATATCCATTACGGATAACGATAAAATAGTTTTAACGGTGGTTCAATTAAATATGCTTTGTGGATAAAACTAGATTTGATATTATTTAACTGATTCAGATTTTATTATAAGAAAAATATATAATTTTTGGATAGTAGATGTTTAAAAGAAATAATTTTTTGTACCATGGAAATTGAAAATATAATAATGGAAAATATGAGTTAGCTCTAAAACTTGTGCATAAGAGAATTTGAACTCAAATATCAGGTGGTGCTATAATTGTGCCCAGATGCATATAATTCAAATCTCACTTCAACTTACCATAGTATAATATTGGTTTCCTCGAAAGCGCCACCGTCAAATTGCGATCGCAATAATGCGATGAATGACGTCATAAAAAACTGTACCATGCACATGGGATAGCTGTGGTTTTTAAGGAAGCGTTGGTAGCCACCGCAACGCAATATAACAGTGCCGGCGCAGTGAATGCAGTAGCCAATGCGACGGGAAACAGTTGGTCAAAGGTTTATACACCTTTTCAGAGTAAGACATCTTGCAGTTGCATAGCTTGTTGTGCCATCTATCGGTTTACATAGCAGGTAATAGAAGCAAACTGTATTTCAAAGGAAACTGTTATTATTCGTCTGTCTAAGTTTACGGCATCGACATACACTTCTTCTTATTTTTAAATATGATATAAGTGCCTCGTCGAGTGTGCGAGGACAAATTTATTCTTTTTTTGTAATTAAATCCCCAGTGAAATCCACCTTTATTTTGTAAAAAAAATTGTCAAATTTTGTTTTGTTACTTGCATTTCCAAGAGGTTAATAGATATTGATAAAATGATAAAAAGTAAAATTAAGAGGTAGGTGTGCACCTTTTTTTTAGTATTTCAAATTTAAAAGCAAATAAAGTGGCTTGGATATTTGGATAAATTTTTCGTCCATCCTCCCTTTGGAAAACTAAAACAAACTTATGGTATTCTACCAATTTTATTTTTCTTCGTTAACGACTTACCTTTCTTCCATAATCAATCAATATAAATGTAAAATAAATTACTAAATTTTACAAAAATGAAAAATGTAATTAGTTTTTACAAATTAAAGGTGGGTTTCACAGCGGAATTAATAACAAAAAAAGAAGAAATGTGTCCTCGCCCACACGATAAGGCAATTATAGATGATTTGAAAAAAAGAAGACGTATAGGTCGACGCCGTAAATTTAGAAAGACCAAAAATAACAGTTTTCTTTGAAATACAGTTTGCTTCTATTACCTGCTATGTAAACCGATAGATGGCACAACAAGTTATGCAACCGCAAGATGTCGTTTGCTTATATTATAATACTGATAAGAGGTAATTATGTTTTATCTTATAATAAGTTTTTAATACGTTTGGAAATCAGCACTGCTCATGTAGCAAAGAGGACAACAATATGGAGCAAGAAGAACAGTCTGAAGTACATATTGCCGCAGACGAAACTAGCAATGTCATTTCGGATATCGAAGAAGCCGAAGCGGAAATTGTAAAAACTTCAGAGTTACCAAAAGTAAATGTACAAGTAAATCCACACCTGCTGATGAGCGTTTGAAGATATTAAAACAAATTAGCCGAAAGGCAAGATCTAAAAAAAATAAAAAAGCAAGATGAAAATGACTAAATCTTTGCACCAATCACACAAATGAGTAAAAAGTTATCAAAAGTCGTTCAGGCTAGGCTCCGAATGCGCATTGATTAGTAGGAAATGCAGAGATTGGACATCTTTCAGCTTGTTACCGAGGATCTTGTAACTCCAACAGAACCATCTGCTACTTTAGTAATGGTGGACCCTAGCCAAAACTACTTTATAAATATGTAAATTTATCAAACACATGTAACCATTTCTTCAAATAAAAGTATAAATAAGACATGTGTTACTCTTGTGTTTGATGTTATTAGTAGTTAATGGAAATACATATAATTTTTACTCAGGAGTCAATGGATTTTGAATACGATTTGTTGGTATCGAGCAATATATCCTAAGACGTAATCAAATAAGACCGGCATCAAACGAAAATATTCTCTGAACTTATTTTCGATAGTCTAGAGATGACGACAAATCAAAATTTGGTAGGCACCCTCGGCAGTTCCTTTTTAAAAAAGTCAGATTCGCTTCTATGATTCTCTTCTTTCTCTGAATCCTCGACATCTAGCACTACTAATATTAACAGATCAACATCGTTCTCGTCTATTTTGCTACGCTCGTCTTCAACGCAAAACGGTACGGGTTAAGCTTTTTCCTGAGTTTACACATTTTATTGCCACAATAAGAACTCTGATTTTTCTACCGCAATCTGACATCATTCGGTGCATTATTAGGGTCGCAATTTCATGGTACCGTTTTCGAGGAAACCAGAGCTTAAGCGATTTATATAGATAGCTGACGCCATCTATAAGATAGTTATGGAATCACGGTATCGCGTTTTTTAAACATTAAATAACACGTAGTAACTAATTATTTTAATTTTGATAATTTTGCGTTAATGTATCTTGATTTATAGAGACGAGAAACTAAATTATCTCAATTTTAGGTTTGTTTTTTCACTATCACTAAAGAATATTCTATGGACTTCTATAGAATATCCAATGATGAATATCCATTTACTATATCATGATGGATATCTTATGGATATACATTCTATGTACGAGGATATCTCGACCTGAAATGGACTTAAAAACGATATCCATAGGATATTGTGTGCTATCTGGGCACACATGCCTTCAAAAAATATGTGATGACCAATTACAAAATAAACTGGGTAATCCAGTGAAATTAGTAAAAAACAGTCGTATTGGTCATCACATAGTAATGCGAATATCCGGATTTAAGCTTTCCTGATAGCTCCCGATTCCGTATAAAAAATCAGTAAGGGTATATTTTTGGACTACCTCTTTATTATAAAGTACTTACAGCATCAAGAACAAACTAAAGATAAAAGTACCGATCCCTTTAATGTTTCTAAATTAACTAAGCACATACCAAATAATGTTAAGATTTTAGTATTTCATTGTTTGTTAGTTTTAGAAGAGCTTGAACACACCTATATTTGGCAGAATTGTTCCTGAACTAAAAAATTACTTAAGGTTAATGTACAAGCTATTGGTGATGTCCTTCTTAAAATACTAGATATACTAGCTAGACCTACTCAATACCCTACAATGACTAGAATATATGTGCACGTTTTTTGGAAGTTACCATTTTTGGAGTGATAGAGGCCTTCTCTGAAGACATTTTTAACAGTTATTATTTCTTGTATATCTCAGAATTTCTGTGGACATTACCGTTTGTATTTCAATAGTAGCTTTGGTATGGTCCTTTTGAGCGTCCTCTGCATATTGTGATATATCCAATAATAAGAAGATGCCGCAGTCTTAGGAGATCTAAGATTTGTTCCAATACGAATTTCTGCTTCGTTGCGAAAAAGTTTTCAGATCGTTCTCGTTGAAATTTGTAAGCATGCGCGGACTTCGGATAGATTCGTGACGGTACTAAAGTATGTAAACGTTGAATCGGTTGTGTGATCGGCTTATGGATAATTTGTCATAATCTAATATATTGAATATAAACAGTATCTAGGTACTTGTTTTTACCTAAATAATTTTCATTTTTATTCTTGTTTGTCGACTTCAAGATGCTCAGCAGCTTGACTGGTGTACTGCCATCTAGCAGGATATTTTGTAATATTGTCGGCTGGTCTTCATCGCTGATAATTTCGATGGGCCCGTTGACGACGATGTTGTTCTCGAATGCCTCGACCGCCTCCATATTGGTATCGACATCTTCTTCAAACGCGACCCTTAACTCTTCACTGGTAAAATCCGGCAAGTATTGCTGGCCATAACTCTTTTTCCAAATATCTTTTAAAACTAACTTGAACGATTGTAAGACAATACTGAGTAAAATGTAGCTAGACACTGGATTATATTATTCAAAGTATATGGAGAAGTTGTAAAAGAGGGGTGAAAATGATCTATTCTCTTAGGCCGAATATGGCCCTATCAAATTCCACGTAGTAGGGGGTATAGCGTGTTTATCTACTGGAAAGCCGGACATTGAAAAAAATAATCCATACGAACACATTCAAGAACTTAGATCATATACGATACGCTAGATACGGCATGTAGGTTATTTGTTTTGTAGGTCCGGGGGGTCTAGCTTACTATGTCAGTGATTGGTCGTTTTCAAATTTCGACATAGTTTGGCCAATGAGAAATCAGTATCGACGTAGTTTGACCCATGACAAATCAGTATCCGACTCATAGTACGCTGTCAACATTACCCCTCACCTACCCAACAAATACTACATGATGCCGTATCTGGCGCAGCATATATGATCTAAGTTCACGATTGTCGTTTGTTTCTTACATTTCTTTCCATTAGTTTTGTATGCTAGGTTGACTGTTACTTGATTCCTACATATTATTTCAGGGGCTTACATGCTGTAAGTGCATTATCAATAGTTTTGTTCCAACAATATTTCTTCTATTAAATACATTGTTTAGGCAATATAAATGCAATTTTAAACAATATCTACTTCAATTTCTTAATGTCTTTCATTACTACATTTACAAAAATAGAGGATAATGAATATTGCCGTTAATGTACCTAACTTATTTTTATCTCCTGGTTTAAAACGAGATCAGAAACGTCTTTAGTTTTTCGACTTTTGACAGCTACTGGTTAAAAAGGTATGATTGACTTCTAAAACTGAACCAATATTTCAATTTTTACAAAGATTTTGTTAACGCACTGTTGATAAAGATAAATGAAATTAATCGATATAAAACCAGCTCCCGGGTAAAATTTATCTACAAAATAATTAACACCTTATCATGTAGTAGAATCTAGTGAAAAATGGTCTAGTAACATATTAAGGAACATGTAAAGCCGCAGTCAGACAAAGAACAAAACATCTATTCGCAACATCGTCACGCAACAGTATTTTGTTACACATCGGTGTTCGATGTTCCCCACTTATGGAGTAACAAAACATCATAGTGTAACTTAAAAGCAGAATACCGAAACGCCGGCCAATATATTTCTTTTAAGTGAAAAACCGACAACTGATGGGACACCGTGATGTTGCAGAGTTACGCTGGTACGATGTACCATCCACACGTGTTATGACATGATGTTTTGTTCTATGTCTGTGCTCGGCTTAATATTCAGTATTGCTTAAAAGTTGTTTATGCATCTAAACTGTTCGTCTAAGGTCCATGCTGCAAATTTTAAAATAAATAATTACTACGCATGCGCATGCGTCAAAATATAATTTCCTACAGTTCATTTTTGCGAAGCATATTGAAACAAATCTATTTTTTCGTTTACCTTAAATTTTATTTTACGTTATCTAAATGAGGCTACAGCTACATTTATTGGCAAATTACGGGAAATATGAGCACTTGTCTAGTGTTTCAATCCAATGTTAATTTACTAAATTAATTACAAACAATTACCTACATTGACCAGCTCTTAAAATGCGTGTCGAAGTCACTTTGCTATTTAGAGTATTATAGCTGTCATTTGGATTCTATACTATGTAGTGTAACTATAACCATATATTTCGTCTTCACGCTCGTTTTCCACTACTTTGTATTATTTTTTCACCTTATTCTAGTACCGTTTAAAACTACATTGATTTTCTATTATTTGTTTAATTGCCTTGTTACTAGGACTTATTATTTTATATCCTTTTCATTTTTTATTAAATATACGTTCTTCAATCTTCTTATATCCTTCTTATCATTTAATTGATTATCTATTTATTCGTTTTTCACTCTTTGGTAAAAATTTAAAAGCTAGGGGGCCAAAGTTGCGAAAAATAGAAAAGTAAATTGGCGGTAAAACATTAACATGTATAGCTTACCATGAAATGTAAAAGCCTATTTGTTTCTAAAACTAAAATGTTATCCATAACTTCAAACCCAAAAATGTATCCATAATTCAAATGTGGTCAAATATTTAATAACAACTAAAACTAATTTGTTTCTGCCTGTCAAAAATAGTTTGGCTGATGCTGCTGCTCGGGAGAGTAACTTTTCCAAAAAACGGTCAAATTTTTTTGGCTATAAACATGTACGATAATAGCCAAGACTTGCTGTACTACAAAATATATAAAAATAAATTTTTTTGAATTTTGTTTTGTCTAAGCTAAATGCTCAGCGATTTTTCAAAAATTCCATTTTTTTGTAAATGAAAAAGTTCTACTACAAAACTAAACGCAGCGATTCTTTTATTTACTATACAATGGCCACCAGGAAACTAATTTTGTTGCACCTCAGGGACTAAAACATGCATTTTACTCCTTTATTTTAGGGACTAAAGTGCCACTTTTACTCTCTTGGGACTAAAATATTTTTAGTCCCACGTCCGAAGGATTAAAAAATGTTTAGTCCCTCGAATAGTAAAACTAATAGAAACCAGAAGTAGAATAGCTATGACAGTTCTAGCCCACTTCTTATGGAAATTAACATGGGAAATCGCCAAGGTCCATTTTGGTAATTTTTTGGCTCATTCAAGGTCACCCGTGACGTCATCAGACGAGAGCTGTTCGAGACCTGTTCGAAAGCGTTTCGAGACCTGTTCGGGACCTGTTCGAAAGCTGTTCGAGACCTGGTCTAGAGCGGTTTAAAGCTGTTCGAGACCTGTTCAAAAGCTCTTGAACAGGTCTCGAACAGCTCTCGAACAGGTCTCGAACAGCTTTAAACAGCTCTAGAACAGTTCTCGAACAGCTTTTCAACAGATCTCGAACAGCTTTAAACAGCTCTAGAACAAGTCTCAAACAGCTTTCGAACAGGTCTCGAACAGTTCTCGAACAGCGTTCGAACAGGTCTCGAACAGCTCTCGTCTGATGACGTCACGAGTGACTTAGAATGAGCCAAAAATTACCAGTATGGACCTTAGCGATTTCCCATGTTAATTTCCATAAGAAGTGGGCTAGAACAGTCACAGTTATTCTACTAACCATAGCAAACTATTTTACTCGGGGGTAATATAACGAGGGTGTAATAAATGCGACGACTACGATCCCCGCCATGCCCCGTTTTTTGCGCATAAATATTTTTTTGCACAGATGAGGGAACGTCATCGACTATGCTTATATTTTTCCAACTATTTAAGACTGACAAAAAAAGTTTCCAGACATAATTTGAAAATGGAACTGGTAATTTTGGACAATTTTCGAAGTATCTCAAATCCTATCAAAATTAAAGGAAAATGGAAAAAAGCTTTTCATATAATCTTTTCATGTCCAGCAAAAAACTGCTCTTGATATTTTTCGATATTCCTCCTCGTGTGTGGTATTTCCAAATTTGACTTCGAAAAATTTCTTTTTTTCATATTTTTTTTTTTTTTTGTAAAATACTTCGTCGCTCTATTTAATTTCTACATTTATGTATTTTTTTTTTGTAAAATACTTCGTCGATCTATTTAATTTCTACATTTATGTCTTTTTATTTTTTGAATACCTTTCACATTTTCGGAAAAACAACCCGAGACAATCCACAAGGAATTTTCTGATTAATCCGATTTTTAATAGACTTCGTAACAGTACTTTGAGGTATCTTTTCACGAAATTTTCACGTGTTTTCTGTGAAACTAGGAAAATAGGGAAATCTCCGGAAAAACCCGTTTACTCATTTTCCGATTTCGCTTATTTTCGATCTTTCGGTGAAAATTTCATGTCGATACATTAGAGCATACGAGTGTTATGACATTTTTAATATAGACATACAGACAGATAAACATACAGGCCACAGAAAAAAATTAGTTCAGAATTCGATGAGGATCATTTCTCCCATTTTCTCTCCCTACAGGGTCGACCTCGTTTATAAGCGAATAAATTTTTCAATTTTCCCCAAAAATAGTTTTGTTTGAAACGCATATATTTATTTATTAATAGTATTTTAAAAAGTCGTCGTAGGGTTTTCATATTTCTTCCGCGATTTTGTTGGTAATAAATCTCCTAATGTCTCTTCAACATCTTATTCAATATTATATTCCATTTTTCTCTTTTATAAGGAAGAGACAAAATATTCACAATATTGAAAAATAATTATAGTGTCAAAATTAAAACTATGGAGGGTATAGAAGGAGGCACATCTCAACGTTATAAAAAGTGGCCCGATTTTGGAAGCCAGTTGGTGGCGCTGTTGATCGACTGTTGATGATAGTTTTGACATTTCCTTTGATTTTTTTCAAATAATAATTTTAATTCATTACGTAAACTTTTAAAAGATATGTATTTTATAAAAATTGGGTGACTCATTAAATAAAAAACGTTATTTGAGACTATGGATCTAATCAATCTACAAACAGTTTTTCAACATACGATCATCAGCGCCACGTCGGTAATTTATGTACCATTAGTTGCATATAAAATGTTGACCACATTTTAAACGTGTTGTCCATTAGAGATTGCCCTCCTTCTATACGCTCCATAATTAAAACCTTCATTAATTTCAATCTGCTTCTCTTCTTCTTTTTCATATGTTCTACTAGTTGTCTGGTACTTTGGCCTTGGTGGTTCTTCAGTTCAATGTGTCAAATTCAATCTGTCAATTGTCAATAAAATTTATCATTCATTCTCTTTAGCCATTTGCCTCATGGTGTAGTACAATTTTACTACACAGTAAATTTTTTAAAATCTAATTTTCATTAATAGTTTCTTTTTCAAAACTTTTTCAAAATTTTCATTTTTTTTATCGTTTTTATCATCGTAACTTTACTGTATTTTTATAACATTTTGTAACAGTTCAGTATTTGTTGTACTTGAGAGACTTCTATTTAGTAAGTAATATTTAAGAAAATAATTTTTGTAATTTTAACTCGTTATATTTGAATTATAGGCCTGATGATGGCTATCGTTTTGCCGAAACATGTTGTCGCCCCTTGTTAATCTTTTACAACTTTGATGAACTATAGTGGCATGACTTTGGAGTTTTATTATTCGTTGAAAACACTTAAACTTGGCAACAGCGGTTCGAGTTATAATTTGAGTCTAGACGCTAGTATTGGATGCGTGTTGGGAATTCCCGGACAAAAAAGACATTGGCTTTTGGATTATAAAATATGTTCATCTCACATTCGATTTCCCTAGATATATTCCTTGTTTTTATATTTTCTGGCTTTACGTTTACTCGTGGTACTTCCATTATCTTATTGTTTACTAAAGTTACATTTTATTCTGTTTATAAGTTTTCATTTTTTATTTTTCTTTTATTACTCAATTATAAAATTAATTACACGTCTTTAACAATAAGTTAGGCACAAAAAAATAAAAAATTCTCTTATTCCAAATTAAAAATTTAATCACTACAAAATTCTTTTGATTTACTTTCAATTACAATTCAATAAATCTTAAATGATATGTAATCGAACCTAACTAAAGCACTTGACACTGTTTATCATTAACAGCCTTTGAAGGGGTGAGAAAATTTTAATTAGTAAAAAAAGAAGTTATGGAAACACATTGAAATATGGAGTATTGCAAGGAAAATTCCTTGTACCCTTATTACTTTCTATAAATAAACTACCTACGTAAAATTGTATGGACAAGATATTCAATTAGTAACAATATTAGACATTACATGTTCTTAAACCTGTTAAAATCTGCTACTTTTTAGATATTACTGAAATTCTTAGATGGAGATAAAACAATATGTAATTCAATAATACCATTTTTTTTATATTTATAGTGTGGTTACATTTAATATTTAACCATAATCATTTCCCGAAATTAATATTAATTTGAGAAAGCAATATCAAGTACTACTTAAAATAGTCAAATAAACACTGTACATATACCTAAAAACTGTGTATCTTCACTTCGATATTCGATTCTATAAGTTCATTTATACGGGATGGTACAAATTTAAATAATCCACTATAGAAATCCCGTGAAATAAATAAGTCGGTTAAATGGGGTTTACAACAGTATTACCTATTCCAGCGATCCTTTCCTTCTCTAATAAAAAAATATTTTTATATACAGAGGGTGGCCCAAAAATCAGTTTATCGTTACCGATTTACATTTAATATTTGATTCTTTGTATTTTAAATTCAAAACCGTAAACTGAATTTTAGGTATTATAAATGTATTCATTACAGTTCTCTTTTAACCGACTTCGTTTTTGTGACTAAACAGGATTTGTGTTGGGGGTTATTCAAATTCGCACCACCCTGAACATTTCCTTTTGCCTTTAGTCGTTAATTTTATGTTTTATTACAAAAACAAATATAAAAAAATCACGAAAACACAAACTGCAATTGTTATTCACCTTATAGATTTGCTGCATTTTGTACATTTACTATAATATATTTTTGTTTATTAATTTTGACCCTACCTATCGTTAGATCAGTCGTAAAATTAAAAATAAATAAATAAATACACGTAAAAGTGAGAAACTTTTTTAAATATTTAAGTTAGTTGCCAGTCGACTGGTCTTTTCTGAAATAATTTTTCAAATACTGAATGCTTTTGCTTATGCTGCTTTTTTTTGAAACACTGCATCTCGCATCACTTTAGTCGAAGGGGAGACTCATGGATTGCCTTAGTGAATGTTGACGATTGCTTTCAGCTTTTTAGGCTACTTATTTATGGTCTACAACTATCGTTTAAGTAAAATATATTTATAATTCTAGCAAGAAGTAAGTTGTAGTGTAGTTGGGTCACTGTTGGAATCTATGTTGTATCTTGATTAATCGAATATATTTATCAATTAATGACACACATAATAATGGCTACCATAAGAGGAGTTATCTGCTTAATTAAAGCTTTAGTTTTTACTCTCTCATGTCCAGTAACGTACAGTTGCAGATCTCCTTGTTCTTTAGATTCTTCAAGTTTTGTTAATCGATCAAAAATAGAACGACAGTTTCAAAAGATGAAAATGAAAGATTTTTAAAGTTTACGTATATATGTCGACTATTGTTCCTTTTTAAATCTAACTCATTTAAGCGAGTTGTTGTCTATACTTAAAAAATATGTTTCTAGTACTATAATCTTATCTAATTTATTTGTGCTTATGTATTTGTTGGGCTTACAGGGTCACTGTTACTTTTACCGTTATCTTTCCAGACTTAAAAAATTTTGTATATTTAGGTGACTACCGTTTTATTTGTTGTATTATTTTACAGAAAAGTTTCTGGACTACGAATACCATGCCTAGTTAATATCTGGAATAATTTTATCATGCCTGTCTCTAATCGTTTACGATAGCTAATTCCCAGTTTAGGTTAAAGCTAACCTCAATATTCGGCTGCTCATTTATTGTCATAGTACTGCGGCGCTTTTTATAAATAACCTACTTGTTTAGGCTTACTAACGATTTGTATATCAAGTTGCTTCTGCTTTTATGTGTGAACATCGGAATCATTTTTTTAGTGTGTCAAAAGATCTTGCCACCCTCTTGTTGTTTCCTTACTTGATCTTCTTAAGCGACTTTTTTGCATGAAGCATCCTTGTATAGGATTTTCTGGACCTCATAAACACTTATCTTTTGTCTCTTTGCTTGGTATTCTCAAGTGACAATTCTGCACATTATCTTCAGCATTTAAAACGTGTGTATATCAACTGGCCTCCGCTTTTGTAGATGAACAGCAAAATCGTTTACACAACATTTTTTCTTGTAACTCATTACAAGATCGTCCAAATTCATATATTTCTCTAGAAGTGGTAAAGTCTATCACAGTGTTATCTACTGCCTTATAATAAAGTCATCTTCGCTCTTCCTAATTAGTTTCTCTTTAGTTAAACTTTATCCAATGTAAAAATCCATTGGATATATTTTTTTATGATTTTTCACTTTACCTTTTTATTGTTTCTTTTTTAATTTGGTTATTTCGTATCCCTCATAGGTAATTACTCTTACCCTCCATTCCACAGTAGTAACATAAATCATTTTTGCTCTTTCAAATTATTTTTAACTATTCGTGGTTTGTAAAGATCTAACTGCATTAATTTATTGTACCATATTTGTTATTAGGACTTTCATTCATTTCTCGTTAATTCTTTACTCTCAAGAAACCTTTGGATGTTCCTTATCTATTTTTTCTCCAGTCTCCATTTCTCCACCATTAGGTGTATTAATTGACTGTTCTTTAATATCTTTCTCAAAGTCTTCTAAAAACCTTTAAAATTAAGTGGAGTCCTTTTTCCAAATCTTAGTTTCTTTATTTTTCCAGAATTGTTATACATTTCTACCTTTAGTAACAATAACCATATAAAAGCTTGGCATTTAAATTGACTTTCATTTTTGCCACTGCGAAATATTGTTTTGATAGGCAATTCAGCTGACTGCCACTTTAAGGAGCTTAACTGAACGGCATATTTTGGGATACAGTTTTATGCGTTATGATAATACTCTTAAACAAACTGAGGTAATGTTTCTTAAGACTCATTCAAAGAAAACCAAATTAGTTTATACAATGACCTAACTACTGTTATTATGATGTAAATATAATCATAAGCTCTGGTATTTAGTTATTACAAAATTTTATTGATTTTGTTAAATATTAAATATTTATAAGCATGAATAAAAAATTTATGATTCCCTCTACCACGAAATATTAACAATCAACCATTTTTTATCTCTTGTTTATATTATAAAATATTTCATGGTAAATGGGTATTAAATAATGTTAAAATAACCTAATCTTAAGTTTATTTAATTTTTCTTCTTCAGGTGGTACAACAAGAGCACAATGGGAAGACGTCACAGGTTCAACACCTCTTACTTTTGTCAACGACTGCGTTTCATTTACCACGACTGTATCAGCCAGATTCTGGCTTATGGACTGTAGAAATATTGGCGATGCCACTAGAATGGCGACTGAGCTATACAAGTAAGTCCAAAACAACTGTAAAGACGACACTTATTCCACAGCGACCTTTTCAGATTTAGATGCAGTATTTTTTTAAATTTTCATAACTTTGTAAATAAGAGTCAGAATTGGCCCAAGTCGGGTACCCAGAGGTTTTTGAGGTCGGTGATCACGATTATGATGTTCAAATTGATCCCCCGAATACCTGGAGCTCAGGAACGCCGACGAACGTCATCTCCGTGGTACTCTCCCGTAACTCATTCGAGGAAGGAGAGAAACCCGGCACCCGGGTTTTTTCGGGTCGCTGAATTGAAATATGCCATCGGCGAACAGCCCACTGACACATGGTGCGCCCTAACCTGGCCCTGAAGGTCACCCTCGAGAATTTTCCTGGAAATATCGACAAAAACGAACCGAAAATCGTTATAAGCCGTTTTGTGGGGCGCTGAATTCGAATTTCATGTGGAAAACACCTGATGCGCCCTAACCTGGCCCTGAAAGTCATATTCGAGGGTTTTCCAGACACAATTGAAAAAGACGAACCGAAAATTATTATGGGGGTTTTTCGGTGTGCTTCATCCAAATTTCACGCCGAAAACTACCCTCCCAACACCTGGTGCACCAAAACATCTATCTCGACATTGATGTCATTCCCATGAGTGTCAACTAAACCTGATGTCGTAGAGACCGACGTCAATGTACTAATAAATGATTGTTGATTCTAGTTAAAATATGTATGAAGGAAAGGAAGAGAATGAATAGAAAGTCAATGTTTATGTAATTGACATTTAAAATTTTTTTATTGAACTCAAATCAAATACAATCAAACCGTTACTTCAAATAACCTCAATAATCAATAACTTCGATTTTCAAATACGTAACTAAATATCATATTCTCCATCAAGTGAAACATCGTTAGTCTGTTGATTTTCTTCGTCATCCACTGACGTATTCATCAGTAGTACATCTTTCTCGTCTAAGGCCTCTCTCTCTGCCGCAATTACGCTTTCAACTGAATATCTTTCAGTATTGGTGCAAGTTGATCCTTCACAAATTTTACAGCCAAGACTGCAAGGGTAGCCATCCTTTCTGCAACTACAGCTCCTCAGATTACACTCTCCTGCGCATCCACAGATTATAAGTTCCATAACATTCTGCGGCGCAGGTTTTTGCGTCATTTGGACACTGACCAGTGTGTCGTCTTCATTTCTCCACCCCCATTCTGTTGAGTTCATGGTCACTTGGTCTCCGTGCAGTCAATCTTGCACTTGAAAATAGACCCTTTTCAGATGTTGTTGAATTGCGTCTAGTGTGGGGAGAATTTTCCTTAAATTAACTTTCCCCTTCACAGCGGTTTTTGTATACATTTGAAACCTGTATTTCTCTAGTAACTGGTCCCATTTTAGCTTGTGCTCATCGAGAACATTCGGCTTCCTGAATGACGGTTGAGCATCGTACATTGCCAGGATTCGCTGCCCCATTCTCAAAAATTTCTTCGCTTGGCAAACCAGCTTCCCTATTCCCTAAACTTCGTAGCATGTGGTTCAAGGTCTGGGAATTTCTGGAAGGTCTTGAAAAATTTTGTTCTTCCCTGGTAATACACAAAGTTCGGAGATCCGAGCCGGAGATTATTCTTGTCATTTTTATAGTACTGGATCACCTGTTTCGAGGGCCCCAGGAGAGAGTTACACATGAATGAATGTATGAAATTATGAGACGATTTTCGGTTCGTCTTTTTGGATTGCGTCTGGAAAAACTTCCGGGACGACGTTCAGGGTTAGGTTAGGGCTTACCAGGTGTTCGTGGAGTATTCGCCGATGGTATATTTGAATTCAGCGACCCAAAAAACCTCCCGTAACGATTTTCGGTTCGTCTTTTTCACTTGTGCTTCTAAAACCCTCGGGGATGACGTTCAGGCCAGGTTTAGGGCGCACCAGGTGTTTGGGGGGTCGTTTTCCACATGAAATTCGAATTTAGCGCCCCACAAAACGCCCCCATAACGATTTTCGGTTCGTTTTTGTCGATATTTAAAGGAAAATTCTCGAAGATGACGTTCAGGGCCAGGTTAGGCGCACCAGGTGTCCGTGGGGTGTTCGCCGATGGCATATTTGTATTCAATGACATAAAAAACCTCCTTCCTCGCATGAATTTCGGGAGGGTCCCACGGAAAACCTCTAGGTACCCGGATTGGGCCAATTCTGACTTTTATTTACAAATTTATTTTATTTATTTATTTGCCAAAAGGCCTTTCAAATAATGCATTTTTTGAATGCATTTTTGGCAGCAGCAATGCAACTTCCGGTTCTTAGTAGGTAC
This sequence comes from Neocrepidodera transversa, assembly GCA_963243735.1. NCBI lineage: Eukaryota > Metazoa > Arthropoda > Insecta > Coleoptera > Chrysomelidae > Neocrepidodera > Neocrepidodera transversa. Next base: position 21,881,711 of record OY725347.1, on the reverse strand, counting down.
CAATTAGGTATTAATGGTATAAATAATTTTTTGAAGCGAATGCAAAAAACCGCATTCCGATCCGTCCAATCCTAAAAGATTTCTTTGGCCTTTTTAGTGCTTCATTGCCTCGACTATTGATAGTGGGCTCTTGCCATAGTTTTGCGAACTTGAAAATTCTTGTCAAAAAGTGCAGTTAGTTATTAATCTATTATTTTCTGCTAGGGCTTAATTTGTTATTTTGTTTTTTTTTCCAAACAGTTTTGACTCTTAACTATATTTATATAAATATAGTTTCATTTAAATTAAATAATAATTTCTTAGTATAAAGAAAGTGTTTATGTTTTTTAGGGAAGCCATCCATGTACCATTCATGGCCAAATTCGTCGTATTCGCAAAACGAGTGGACCCACTGGAAGCAAGACTGAGAGTCTTCTGTATGACTGACGATAAAGAGGATAAAACCTTGGAACATCAGGAACACTTCACCGAAGTAGCGAAGAGTAGAGACGTGGAAGTGTTAGAAGGCAAACAGCAATACGTAGAATTTGCTGGAAATCTCGTGCCGATAACGAAAAGTGGAGAACAACTGTCTTTCTCGTTTAGAGCGTTTAGAGAAAACAGGTTACCGTTTTCTGTTAGAGTTAAGGACCAACATGCCGAAGCTGTTAGTAGATGCTTGTTTATGAAAGAATCAAAGGTAAGTAAGAGGTTTTTAAATCATTTTAGTAGATAATACCTTTTTATTATTTAGGTACCTAAAGGTGAACCACCACAACAACCGGTCTGCATTCTAAACATTGTCCTTCCAGAAGATATTGTCACAGATACGATATCTTTGACAGATAGTGACTCACTCAAGCAATATAGGTTCCTTTCAGAAAACTTCGACTATTACCGACCTGATCCCAGACTGGCAGACATGAGCAATTTATTAGGCGAAGACTGGGTACCTCTAGCAAACCAACTTGGACTGACCACTTCAGAAATTAACGTCATTAAGTCAGAGTATCCTGATAGTGTTGCCAAGCAAGCACAAAGTATGTTGCGGTAGGTTATTGTTCAATTTAGTTACTATTAAATATTAACATGATTTATATTGTTTAGAATGTGGCTGTCACAAACTGGTAATAAGGCACAAACAAATACTCTAGAAAACGCCCTTAAGAGGATAGGAAGAGAGGATATAATACCCCAGTGCCTAAATGTTGACCAAGGTCAAACAATCACTAGGATAAAACACGAGGAGATAGGAAAATATAGACTGAAAAAAGATATAGATAGTATAGACAAAGGTGCTATGAAAGACGATGTTGCTCCTAGAGTTGTAGCTGAAACACACGAAGGTAAATTTGCTCTCACTAAACAGAATTTTTTAAACTAATTTTATATGTATTTTCAGTTAAACGCTTCGGAATAAAAGACAAATATTCAGCGGAAGAGAAGATCGTCGTGAAGTCAGACGAAGAAGAAGAGGAAGAGCAGTTCGAACAACCAGTGGCGGAACGTAGGGAAAAAATAGAAAAACGCCTTTCGGCAGAAAGACAAATTCCAGCTTCGTCTCAACGTAAAGAAATTGTTCAAGAAATCACAACAATCAAAGAACAAAATCTAGTCGAAGATAAGTTAGCCGAAGTCGAAGAAAGGGTTAAAAGCACGGAAGAATCAGCAAAAATAAAGACAATTATTTCGCCGGATTCGAAAACGGTTTCCAAAATTGTAGAAATAAAAACCACATTACCATCTGATACTAAAGTAAGTGTACATTTTTAGATTCAAGATATAGTGTAACATTATTGTTTTTTTAAGGTTTTGGAAAACGTTTTGTCCCCGACAACGCACGTCAGTAAAACTACGACCGTAGTAACCGAAATACGCACAATTCAATCTGAAGAAGCACACAAGACACCAGAGGATGCGGAACTATTAGAAAAAGTTACGCAGAGTTTCGAGAAGAAGAAGGTTATACCAAAGTTGATCGCAGACGAAGGTACGTGTGTAAATCGCGAATGATTGCATATGAACGTTTCAGTCGTAATGAATGATTCTCAAGATTTAAAACAATAAATTTCTTCTACATCTCGCGAAAAAAAAAAACAAAAAAATGTAAAAACTCAAGATAACTTTTAACAAGAAACGTGGTCAACGTGACGTAAACGAAAATATTTGATAAATGACAAATCTAACGTCTAACCTAACGTTGCAATAACTCATATTTGTATGCATGCATTAAGACAAATAGTGCTTAGGTATAAGGCGTACGGTATACAAATTTGGTTTCGTGCAATAAATCTCTGTTATTACTCACTTTTAACCTTATGCCCGTATTTTAATTTTATAAGGTTCTCATTTATGTGTTTTATTAATATCATATCACCCTGAAGAGGTTTCTTAACTTTTCTTCAGTAGCTCTACCTCAATGTATTCGTTTCCTTTTCCATTACCTGTTTTAGAAGTACAAAGAACTTTTAGAAATTGTCAATATTTGCCATACTTTCCATTCTACTGCATATATTAAGTTTTATAATTATTGTTATTGTTAACATTATTTTAGATCCTAAATCACCGAAGTTTTCGCAAACTCCACCTCCTAGTCCAGCTGACTTTTTAACCAGAGATAAGGCAGCCTCAGTTCAAGGTGAATCTTATGAATATCAATTTAGCTTGGATTTTTAACATAGTGCTTTTTTTAGTAGTTGTAGTGTGTGTGGAATACTCATTCGCGTCAAAATGGAGTTAGGAGATATGTAGTGAGGGATTTTAGAAAATTAGAGTAGAAGATAATGAGTATTCTTTGCACCAAATGTGGCATATCAACCTCCAATACCCAAAAAAATTACTAACTATTTTTTTACCTTATGACTTTTCTATATAAGGATTATAAATAATTTTATATTAAACAAAAATTTTTCATTTTCTCAGCATTTAATAATATATTAAATGGGAGGTATTTATTATTTTTTTAAAATTCTTCTAATATACCCTTTAAATGTCCCCATGAGACATAATACGCCATCAAATTTCTTCAGAGATGCCAGAATTAGATTAAATTTAATTGAATTCCCTGTATGATGAGTCGCGTGGAAATATGTTGCCTTCCTTTCTCTTCGAACCCAGCTGAAGGCGAGAATTTTAAATGCATGAATATCAATTCCGATGTTGCCACGTCTAAATTTAATATTAAATTTCTTCAGAATTAACAAAATTTAATACTATGAATAACTACATTTTTCATACGTGTAGCTTATTATATAATCTAGTCACTTTGCAATGTTACTAGACATTGTCTGTGTTATAATAAATAGGAAATGTTTTTAAATTAAGCTACTGGCAACGTTGTACAAATTATTTCATGTTTCTTCTTTTCGCTTGTACAACGTTGTCAGTAGCTTAATTTAAAAACACTAACTATTTTATTATGACATAGACAAGATTGGTTTTTATTACAATTTAATAATCATTACGTAGAATAACTATTATCTTAATGTCTAGTAACATTAAAAAGTGACTAGATTCTTTGTATAATAAGCTATATGTGAGAAAAATGTAGGTATTCAAAGTATAATATGTTGTTAATTCTGAAGAAATGTAATATAACATTAGACGTGGCAACATCGAAATTAATATTCTTGCATTTAAAATTCTCGCCTTCAGCTGGGTTCGAAGAGAAAGGAAGGCAACAGATTTCCATGAGATTCATCGTATAGGGGATGTCCTTTACATTTAATCTAATTCTTGGTCATTACTGAAGGAATTTGTGCCGTAGTATGTCTCACGGGGACATTTTAAATGTATATTGGAAAGATTTAAAAAAAAATCGAGGTCAAAAATGAACCAAATACCTCCCATTCTACAGAAATATTTATATCATTAAGATTTTTGAAAAAGTATAGATTTTTAAATAAAAGATTTTTAAAAAAGAGTTTTTATCTAGAAAAGTAAACGGAAATTTTGTTTATAATTTGATTACTGATATAATTAAGACTCTTAAAATTTAAGGATTCGTCAGGAAAACTTACAAATGCTCACAAGAATAACTACTGAAATGTGTTTTTACCGGAAAACGCCTTCGGGGTCAAGTTGTAAAAGAAGGATTAAAGTTGTGGAAATAAATTTTTTATATTTCCCAAAATTATCATTCTTTTGCTGATAATAAAATGGTAATTTCATAAAATTGTGTTTTTAACTATAAAATGTGAATTTGTGATTGTTGAATTTATTTTTCCATTCAACGATTTCGATAAAACAAATAGACTTATTGATTTACTTTGGTACCTTATATCACAGACATACTTATGCATGACTTAATTATGAAAATATCATATGGCTTCACTGGAGCCAAATTGGATTAGATTTCACTGCCTACTATGATATTTTTAAATTTAGTTTACCCTTGTCGATTTCGCGGACGGATTTATTTTATCAGAAAAATAACGATCGCGAATCATTAATTAATACAAAAGAAATTGGTAAGTAAAATAATATTTTTTAAATATTTATTGCGAAAAAAGTGGAAAACTAATATTTTTTTTTATTTAAATATCTGAAAATCACGTCATCCAAGTTTAAAATGTGGTCGTAGATGTGTTAAAATTAATCAGTTGCTTACTTCAATCAATGCATTTTTGATAAAATAATTTAGTCCAAAACTTAAAATGTCAAATTCACATTTAATACCAACAAATTAAAATTATTACATTAGATCAAAGAAGTTTGCAGTAATTAAAAAAAAAATAACTGATTAATAAATAAAAAAATTAAAATAAGTACAAATCTTTTTTTTTACCAAATCTCACAATTTATGGAAGTACAAGTAATGAATTTTTTTCTTATTCTTGATTTTTTTTTCATTTACCTACTTACATATATTAATTTTCCACTTTTATCACACTCATTTTTACATTATACAAAATGTCACAAGGATTAAATTAATGATACGAAATAGGTACAATCGGATTTGGGTAAGATAATTAAAATCATTCAACTTTTTTAAAATTAATTCTCAAGTTTTAATCTTTATTCCTCATAAGAACATTAATCAATTTTTTAAATGTTATACGTTCATTGTTATGCTTATTTTTTGCGACAAATTTTTTCTACAATAAAAAAATGGCAAAAGTAAACAAAAGTGTAATCCAAAATAATTTTTATATTAATTTATTAAAAAAGATTATGCGTTCCAAATCACCCTCGTATACGATAAAAAATTATTTTAGTGCGATATTATAAAATTTAAACACAATATTAAAATTACATACATTTAGCATAAGCAACGAAACAATCAATATGGGACATATAAATATTCCCAGTATCGCAGTTAGATATAGAACCAGCATAGTAATAAACAACTTTTAATTTAATTATTGTTTATTTAATCGTTTTGACATACTGTATAAATCAAACTAAAATGTCTATTTTTTACTAACAATACTATGTATCCCCTCTTGATATGCCACATTTAAATGGAGTTTGCAAGCCGGTTAAACAAACGAATTAGATTTTTTTTAGTTTTAAGCGTTTGCTAAAACTGACAAACGCTGAGTAGTATTTTGCCCTTTTATATTGAACTTAATTAATTTTTTAACCCTCAGCCCATTTTCCCTACCCTTAAAAATTTATATCCGTTCTCTAAAATGACAAAATTAAATTTTTGTCCTTTTCTAGAACAATAAATGTATTTACTAAACACTAACAAATTAACACCTTTATTTATGTGCAACATGCTTTGGTGCGACAAATTGGCTTCAGCTGTTAAAAACAAAATTATATAAATTATTCCCTGGCCCACCATACTAACCAAACCATTTTTTTAACTTGTAACAGAAAATAAATCATTGTGGGCTAACTAAACAGTTATTCGCTATTAAAATACCGCTTTTATTAACATATTATGCTGTATATCTCACGGGCTTTCTGTATATTGCCAAAATCACTTTAAAAATGTCAGATTATAAAATATCTTTATAAAGTATTTTTTACAAATAAAATAATCAGATAAGTATTTGTCTTATCTTTATAGCATCGTTTATAATTGCAAGTGTGATATCTTAATTACTTTACTTACCATTAGATAGTAGTACATTAGACTTCATGGAAGGTAGACAGGAATCAAAATGGTTTCGTGGTTGGTTCAAAGAATAGCTGAGCCTCAGGCGAGACTTGTGTCACTTAATTAGGCCTAGTAATAAATAATAAATTTATAACTGATTTTTAGTTGTTGAGGGTTGATTTCAGGTAAATTCATAAATTATTATAAAGGTATATTTTTATCTAAAACGCGTCTAAAAAATTTTTCTACAAATGTACTTTTCTTTACAAATGTACTTTTCTTTCAATCCCACAAAAAATAAATCTTTAAAAAGCCTCAGCAGCGACCTCTTAAATTTTTGGAATGTAACATGCTGGACTTATTTGAGCCTGAGCGATGTCATATCGTGAAGTGTTCCTTTGAAATATCTGCAAAAGGGGTCAGTTTATCGATGATAAAATATATTTTCTGAAACAAAATTGATAATTTATTTATTAGGTCAAAGCATACATACACATAGGACACAAAAAAGATTAAGACACAAAAAGTTAACATAGAGCTAAATTTCTTGATGGTGGAGAATTATCAAAGTGAAATATATATTTTGCAGTGTAGTTTCAATGAATAGTTTTTCTTCGATTCCACTAGATTTTTCAAAGAACCTCTATGGTGTCACAGGTCAGTAATTTCTATTTTCTCTACTTTTTCCCATGTTTACTTCCCTTTCTGTCTTGTTCATCTTTTCTACACTCGAGACTCTCGACCTTTTTCGCAAGCGAATCGCAGTGAAAGTTGGAGAGCTCTTCCTTCCATTCACTAGAATTTAAACGATAACCTTAAATTCACACACTCCTTTGTAATGCTTATTCGTTTTCGAACACCTAAAACGAATGCTCTTTGAAAAGAATAATTCTTTTCCTTACTATTAAAAATCATCACCTTTAAAATGAAATAATTAATTTTTTTACAACAAAGTAAGCTTTGTGGCGGATTTTGATTAGATGTACTATGAAGTACTCAATTATATCTTCGGACAGGATTTCTTACAAGATTTTTGACAGGTTTTTTGATAGTATTTCTAACAAGATATCTGACAGGATTTCCGACACGATTTCTAAGAAAAATTCGAAGTGGTAGTGCTAACAACTTGTTTTCCTAGATTATTTTTTTTCTGGATGGGAATGTATGTTTTTTCATCTCCAAAGCCCTTATCTAATGCTTGGTCGCTAAAAATATGTTAATGGTTAGAGTACCCTATGTAGTCCTATTCTATTCAGGAAATTAAGGATGTCTGACGATTTTAGATTAAATAGATCTCCCCCTTCTATCTGATGTGCTCTTAATTATTAGCCTCTTAGGTTCTCTGAAGAGAATTTGGATCAAAGGTTTTGTCATCTATTTTAAAAATTCAGCATTTTTCTCTCTACTTTTCCAAGATTCTTAAGATGTCTTCTTAATTAGAAAAGCCCTGTTAGGACCAATTATCAAAAGCTTGTTTTTACTCAGTTTGATATATTTCTGTGAATATCTTGTTGTTATAGTTTCCCAGAAGCGCTGTCACTTATCGTATCCCTTTAGATTACTCTAGTAATTGGATCTTTTTATTTTCAGTTATTTCAGTTTCACACTTCCGGCAAAATGGTTCTGGTTGCAGAAATCGTATTTTAGCCCTTTCTGGTACTATCTAGTTTGCCCAGTATATCCTGGAACCTACAAAAGGGTAACCGGATTATTCCTCCTTAACTCATTTAGTTTTTTTGCGCATTCTCTGACGAACTATAGAACGAATTACATAGAAGTTCAGCTCTCTGATGGCTGCTTGACAGTCCGAAATGATAACAATTTCTTATCTGCGGATTTTTTTTGCCATTGAACTGGATAAGGACATTGAGTCTTTGCCCATAGAAGTATATCGTTAAAGGACAATATTTCCCTTTTCCCATATGTGATGTCCTTCTAGTACGTCCCAGGGATGTACCAAGTTCCAACTTCATGTTGAATTCCTCAGTAACGTCGTACTTTTTGTTATCTCATCTTAAAGCATGTTCGAGAGATTGCTCATCGATGTTGCTAGACTGGTTATTTCTACTTCAGGCCACAGCTCACCACAATGACTGTGTACATCCAGTGTAGAATTTTTACATCTCAAATTTTGTTCCTTCTAAGTTTCTGCACACCATTATGGCTTTTGTTTCCTTAATCGTTATTTCTTTTTCGGGTTTCCAGTAATTAATATTTTTTTATCATGTTAGTCATCGTTATATTATTTTTAATAAGAGTAGTTTATAGCTTGTTTCATTTTCAATTGCGAGATGTTTTAGTCGTTTAAACCTATTATTTTCCAAGATGGTTTAGGTGTTGTCTTGACTTCTGTTAGAATGCACCAAACACTATCGTTACCTGCAATTTATTTAAAATTGGAGTACGTCAGGTTATTGCTACTGATCCTCTTATTTCATTTGTGATATCAGTTCATAGCGCGATATCCGTTGCTATGGTGTTTTCAGTGATAAAGCTCGTACAGCAGTGTCCTCTTTTGGGTTCTGTTTCGGCAGTTTTTTATCCGAATTACTGGTGGATATGGGAAACTCTGATATTTCATTCATCAGCTTATCAAGGTCGCCATCTAATCTCCTTACGATAGCTTTATTCCCCCACTTATTTTTTGCGATTTTTCAGCTACTCTAGCATCTCCTCGCAATTTTTTGTTGTCCTCGTCTAGAACTTCCCTGTCGGCGTCGCTAAACCCATTTATAGATGGTTGCTCTAAAGAATCATCTATTATATAGTTAGTTTGGCGCAGAAAAGCAGTAAACCATTAAGCTCTCTCTTTTGTTGTGTTAAACAGTAAAATATCACTTTAAAATCGCTTGAACAAAGCACTTCTTATTGAAATCGAAGGTTATCTGTTCGTTACGCTCGTGCGATATGGGTCAAAGCCTTGTTCTTTTCTAGTTGGTTTAATGATCTGCGCCAGATGATCGGCGAACATATAAGGCTTGTTCCCGAAGCGAGTTCCTAACTTGTTATGAACATACTGAGTTGCGCAGTTATAAAATAATGGAGCAGGAGTCTGCGCAGTACAAAATAATTAACGTGTTATTTTATACTGCGCAACTCAGTGTATTCATAACAAGTTAGAAACTCGCTTTGGGAACAAACCTATGGACTTTTGTTAAACTTACAGTTTTTTTAGTATGCATAGAAATTTTTTTTATACTTATTCTAGAAAGTACTAGTCTGCGGTGGTTTAAATTGATTCGGATTTAGAAATGTTATTTTTAAGGGTCAATCACTAATGAAATTTGTTATTGGAATTGTCATAGGACCAATAATGTCACGACATGACATAGTAAAAATCTGCTGTATGGTTATGTCGTTTAGGTGGTTTTAGATATGAAAATTTAATTATAGAGTCAGTTACTAGTAGAAGATGGAATTAAATTGGGCGTTTGTCTCTAGGTGCAGTGTAGTATCTTGGCAGTAGAGAAATATGCTATGTCTGCGTGATTTCGTTTTTGGAAATATATTTCTCTTCCAGTAATTCAGAATTGGACTGTCTCTTTATTTTTAGATTGTAGATAAATTTCATTTTGATCCACTGTCACCTCTTAACCTTCTTTTCCTGTAGGTCTGGGGTATTTAAATAATATCACACTTCTACGCTTTAGTTTTAATAGGTTCCTTATAAGTACTGCCTGTATCGTTTTCTTATTTCTATTTATTGCTCGTCCTCCATTTTGCTGTTCTGACTGGAAACTTCAAAGTAGTAAATAATCTACACCAGTCCAAACCCAGGTATAGTGAATTCAAAGTGTTATAGAGGGAATGTATCGATCTCGATTATTATTGGTCCACATTGAAATATAGACAACGTCGCCTCTGGTATTCAGTTACTTCAGCTCGGTCTGGTCCAATAGCAGATGTCTATGGCAGAGCTGGAGACTAGACCATACGGAGCTAAAGTACCTGAAGACCAGAGCCGACGTTATCTAGATTTCAATTTGAATACGTTCTCTTTCTAACACGTTGAATTATTTCTTACATCTCGGTTCGTATGGGTGTAGAGCATCCACTTAAATTCCAAAAATTATTAGCTGTTATTTTGATCTGGGTTTTTCAGTTTATAAGAGACAGAATCTTTTGAGATTTTCTTTCCTTTATGGTTTTTATCGATATTACGTAGTTTCTTATTAGTTATTTTTCATAACTAGAAAATATTACAAATTATTTCCAGACATTTGGTATTAAAAAACTTTTTTTGGTTATATATAGATGTTTTTCAGCCCTACATGGCTTTCTTTGTCAAATGTAGTATATTCCTGATAGGTCTTTCTTATCGTTCCTTTTTATTAAAAAAAAATCTATAATAAGAATTTTTACTTTTATTGGTTTTTACTATTGTTGCCGAGTTAGAATAAAAATTATATGGGGTTAAATAATAAATACGTAAATATAAAATTAATAATTTTTTTAAATATTATCATTACATTTAATAAAATACTTCATATTTAAGAATAGCGCCGTTTTATAAGCTGACATTAGGTATTAAGTCTGAGTTGAAATGAATTTTATTTAAGCTTTCTTTAACATAAATATTTTGCATTTAAGAGTGTCCTACGGTCAAACAATGCGCACTCTACAATTTTTTAGATAATTAGTACCTATATTATATAGTGTATTTCATTAAGAGAAATAAAAAAAATCAACCGTTTTCTATATATTCAATTTTAGTTCTCGCCTTAATTTACCTACTTCAAACTGGTATGAATATAATATATTTAAATTATCAAAAAAATTTCTTTAAAATATATAATATATCATGATTTGATTTTGTTTTGGTAGAAATATTCTCCTAGGACACTCTTTTATTTCTTGCATGTTTTTACTAATTTTTAACATACTATTTGCTCATGCATCAACACCTTGTATGCTTAGTATTTGATGTTGTGAATGTGTGTATGGTAAATGTTTCATTAATTTTATCATAAACAGTTTTTTTAAATATAAAAAAAATAATTAATTATTACATTTTTAGTTTTATCTCTAGTGTAACGTGCTGGGTGTTTAACTGTAAAAAAATATTTATCAGAGTGTTAAATCAATTAAAGATTATGTAATATCCTATGAAATAAACATATGAAATGTCGAAAACTGATAAGTACAATTAGTAACTATAACATTTATTATTGAAAATAATAAATTCTCAAAAATATGATCTTAAATATTTTATACATATGTGTTTTTATGAATCGATATGTTTACAGTAAGAATTAGAACAATTCGGCAAAATGTAAAGTAAAAACATAATAAGACTATACAGTCAGGAAGAAACTACTTAACCTGAAACTAGTTGACTTTATGATACTAGGTGAGGCCTACAGAGAGAAATACATTTCACAAAAGAAAATGACATTCTTATATACCTTTCTTATAAGTAACCATTCAACTCTAACTTTGTACTGGAAAGCTTTGACTAAGTCTTTCAATAAACAAACAAAAATAAATAGGAGCTCATGATAATGATAAATTTCCATTATTTCTAACAGGTAGTACTTTAGTCACATCTGAAAGATAAATTAAAAATATTTATATTGGAAAGATAATGCTTATTATTGTCTATTGCCTTCAATTAAAATTCTATCCATATACTAAATGAAAATTAAATATCCATATCATAAATGTGGTTTAATAAATGAAACGAAACTCCAAATTTAACAATGTTCGAACATTATTAAAATTTTTAAGCATGAAGATGGCTAAGTAGGTGAGGAATTTGAGTTTTTTTAATAATGGTGAAAGCGAAATTTGATTCAAAAATTTCAAAATTTTTCATTACTCGGATTTTAAAAATAACTAGTGGAAGGGTAGTTTAAGGGGCGTAGATTGCAAAAAAATGATCAGTTCCTTTCTAGTTTCTGAGTAAATTGAGTTTTTTAAAAATGGCGAGAGCGCAATTTGACCCGAAAAAAAGGGGTAGTTTCAAGGGCGTTGATTCTAAAAATTGATCAGTTGCTCTCTAGCTCTTTTAGTTTCGGAGTAAAATAAGTTTTTTTAAAGTGGTGAAAGCGCGATTTGACCCGAAAAAAAGGCAATGTTATAGCCTTCAAAATTCTTCAAAATTTTTCATCACTCGAATTTTCAAAATAAGTGGAGGAGGGGTATTTCGAGGTGGTTGATTCCAAAAAAATGATCAGTTCCTCTCTAGCTCTTTTAAATAAATGGATTTTAAGCAACTGAGTGAAGTAAATTTACTTAAAGGCACATGATCCTACAAGATAACTGAACTAAAATCTTTTAAAATACTGAAACCACGGAGATTTTTATTTTAACTGTCTGCCAAAAAGAACTAATAACCTACTGTCTCTCAGTACCGCATAGTCATAGGCAAAACAAAATAGAGAGCTTAACAGCAGACGGCAGAGAGGAAGCAACATGAAAGGCAATTGCCAGAATCATAAAGTGAAACAAAATATCTCCTAGTGAAAATTACTAGATTACAACTACATTATCATTGTTAGTTATTTCTTCTTTTTTTTAATTATATCTAGATTTTCTTCAGAAATTACGCATTAGGATAAATATTTTTAAAGGATATTTTTTGAAATATTTGACTCTGAATCTCATATTACAGTTTTTCAATCACAGTTGCACACCCTGTATGATTTAAGCTAAATATAGTTCTAATTTTTTTGGTTAACAAGGATATAACATATAAATAACTGTTTGTGTTTTCACCAATTAAATTTAACACCTCATTCATCTCATAAACACACTTACCAAATTTGTGTTTCATTCGCTCATTAATTTGAAAAAAATATCTTCCAATTAATGAAAGTGCCCAAAAAAATCGAATTGCTCCCCTTCTCCTCACCTTCTTGAATCACTTTGCTTCCGATGTCGCTTTTGGAACCGTTTATTGCAAACTCCATACCGTTGAGAAAAAAGGTACAGAAATATTTTCAGTGAATATTGTGTATGCATGGATATTCATCTAACCCACAATTACGAATTTATTTAAATTTATTATTAAAGTATCTCCTTTTAAAAGTAAATGTGGGTGGGATGTAAGAATGTTGTAAGTCATAACCTAGGCCTTGGGCTTCACGTGGCTAAGTCCACCAAAGGTCAGTGAAAATTTTAGATTGCTTTATGATGGGAAAAATAAATTAATCTATTACAAATTTAATTTATTTTACTCAACTGGAAAAGAATTAAGCGCTACTAGTTTGGGCATCATGATTCGAAATTTGAGGCGTCAATAGCTTTTCGGGTAATGTGCAATAAATAGTAGAAGCTTATGGAGATGCGGAATGCCTTTAGAAGGGCTTTTTTTATAAATTTATAAATAGCTGTCGTATTCCTCCACATCCTATTCCTATTCCTACACTCTACACTGTAAAACGTTCATACATATCATTATTTTTGAATGGAAGTTTGCAAGGGGCCCTATATAGCTCCTAATAATGATTTATTTTCTGAAAAAAAAACAACAAATATCTATTTAAAGTTGCACAAACTACCTGATCCACCTAATTCACAATATATACACTGTGGCAAGTCCTTTTATCCACCCTCAATTGTTTTTCCCTGCGACAGCAAGTGCCTCACCTCAAGATGATGACGATTCATTGGATACTGACGGCTTCCGAGAGGACGAATACTTATTAGAAACCCCCACTCCAGGAGAAGACTACCCATCATCTCAAGAATACTCTTCCTATATCGTTAGAGATATAGACAACCAAGAAGTTACCGCCTATGATAACATTAACCAATATTATCAACACCAAGCTAAACTCTTCGCCGGGCAACGTAAGCGTCTAGCTTCCACCGAGGATTTAGACGCAGATGTGATAGAATCTACCTCCAATTTACTGCCTTCCAATGTAATTAATAGTGAGCTATCGGGAATTGTTAAAATAGATTTATATAAGACTAAAACAATTGGCGATTTAAATATCTATACTTCACCAGAAGAGAAAGGTGCTAAGGATTCGAAAAGGCCTGAAGATTGGGAAAGAAAAGAACGCAAGACTGTTGAAAGACTGCAAGGAGGCGCTGGAAAAGATAATGTTCCAGCGTCAGAGGAAAAAATAACGCTTAAAGTGACTCCGGAGAAAAAGGTAACCGTATCTTATTCGCACGATACCAATACCGTTAAGACAGTAACGTCGGATAATATCGAAAGTGCTGTTATTGGTGTGGTACAAAAAACCACCACCGAGATATCTTACCCCGAACAAAACTTACCATACAGACAAGACAAAGAAACTAATCCCATCCATAATACTAAAATAGACGAAAATGAAAAACCACACCAAGTACATAGAAGCACTTCCCCTTTGACAAATAAAGAGATATCACCTTCGCCTGAAGGTTCACCGCCTACTGTAACAGACATTACCAAACCCACCCTAGAACTTATAATAGGACGCAAGGAAGTCCGTACCAAAGAAGCTTCGGCTACAGCTGAAAGTAGACTAACATTATATGGTTCTAAAGACGTAGAGATTTCTATTAAATCACAGTCTCATATTTCTGTAACGACAACCAAACGAGATCAATCGGGAATGGAAACTTCAGAGAAATTCGATGTAGGAATGTGCACAACTGCAGGAACAGAAAAAAAGTCTCCCGACGACGTAGATACTACATTCTTTGATAAACACGACGCTTTTATCATACCTCCAGTACCAGAATTACCTCACAAAAAGAAAGAGGAATCAGTTAATTTTAGTGGAAGAAAACAAATCTATACTTACCACGATACAGATTTGTCACAGCCTCATTCACCTGTAAGTGATAGTATATCGCATCATGTTACAGATACAGGCATTTCCATAACTAGAGGCACAACAGGTACTTTATCCAGTCATATAGAACGTCCGCAAGGTACTTTAATACAAACTACAGGTTTTATTTCTGATACAGCACATGGTGAAACGGAAGAATTTGAATGTACAGATGCTGGACTAAGTCCAATTCAAGCTGATGAACTGCCACCTCAAGATTTTGAAGACGATATTAACCAATTTACCGATACTGGAACTAGTCCAATCGAATTTCCTGAGTCAGTTTCTATGCCAATATCCCAAATAGATACTTCTGAAGCCGGAACCATTACCGATCAAGTAGTGACTAAAGACTCCACTTGTAGTCCCATAATTCCAGAAGAAACTTATTCCTTATCAGCCACAAATAAAACTAAAGATGATGAGATATTAGCTATAAGAAGGGGCTCTGGAGATGTTAAAGCTAAAATAAAAATACTTGAAGAGCAAGCTGGAAAGTCGCCCCAGAAGAAATATATTGATAAAAAACAACGTGAGTTGGTAGATTCTGAAGATGAGATGTCAAGTATGAAAGAAGAGGAACTTTATAGAGGATCTACTGAGACTCTGGCTATACTTGATGATGAAGAATACAAACTAGAAACAATAACTGAGCAAATGGTTAAAGAAAAAATTGAAGAAACCTCCACTGTTATGAAAGAAACTAAATCCAAAACTTCTACACCTACTCATACTAAACATGTAGGAAAGAAAATTGCGGAATTACAAAAAATCTTTTCCACAGAAACTGAACCTGATGATGATTCCTATAAATCTCCGACAAGATTAAAACTTAAGGAAAAAGATGAAAAAATATTTACCAAACAATTTAGTGAACATGAAAAAATAATTCCTGAAGAAATTATAAAAAGAGAAGTCAAAGAAAAATTAGAAGAAGATACCAACGAAATTTATAGGAAGTCAGTAAAAGACAAAAAATCAATGTTTGAACAAATTATATCAAAAACACAAGACTCTTCACCAAAAAAGATATCCAAAGAACCAGTAGAAAATATTTTAGTTGAAGAATATACAGAAAAGCCTGTACAAGATTACGAAACGCAATCACCTTTACCACCAAAAAAATTATCCGAGATTTGTCCCAATATTGGTAGGGAATATACACCAGATGAACTCAGCCAATGCTTGGAATCAATTGAAGGTGACGTCATTAAAGAACAAAAAATACATATTCGTGCTCTAATTAATTCAATAGAAGAAAGAAATAAAAGTAAAGATGGAACTTGCGTGGAACCTGTTTGCATTAAAGTTCACGCTAAACCACGTACCCCAAGATCTGCTTCACCTCAAAGAGAGTTAGAAGAGACTCAACCTAATGTACTTATTGAAAAAGAAAAAGATACAATCGTAAATACAGGCTTATCTAAAATGTTTGAAGATCAAACTAAAATTATTGAACATATTAGCGGAGCATCCTTAGATGTATGTGAGAAACCATGTATAAAAAAAGAGGTGTGTAAACTTCATATTAAAGAGGAAGAAGGACATAAAACAGAGGACAAATTAGATCAAGAGCTAATATTCCCTTCAACAGAAGTTATGCCCTCAATTGTGGAGGCCAAAGAAATGTCTGCTATTACTACAACTACTACCGAAAAAACTTCACCCAAACCATTAGATCTTAAAGATATTGATAAAAATATTCCACATGTTCCAACGACGCAACAAGAAATACAAAAAATAATGTCGGAAGTATTAGAAGCGTCAAAACAAATACGACAAGAAGTAAAAGAACTAAAACCGGACTTAACTCCAACACCAGAAGGTCAGTTAATAACAATGTTACCAAATTCAGATCTAACAGGTCTAACAAAAGCAGAAAAAGAATTGGAAAACATTCGATGGTCAACAAGAGGTTCTATTGATGATAATAAACTGACGTTGGAAAGTGAAGACGAAATACCGGAAATAACAATAGAAAGTAGGGTTCAAATTAAGCAATTAAAGACAATTAGCGAGGTAAAATCAACCGAATACGTTTCAGAAAAAATGATTAAAATCGAAAGACATGGCAAAGAGTATGAGACTAAGAGCAAAATCGTAAATAAAGAAGAAACACTAGATAATCAAAAATATATGCAAAGTGTAATACCATCACCGACTAGAGAAGATAAAGATCACGCTACCGAAAAAATTGGACCAGAAATTAAAACACTGCCAAAAGATTACCAGTCAACTTCACGAACATTTAAAGAAAAATCTCCAAAAATAGAAACACCAACTTTTGATGCAAACCGACATACTGAAGAAACGAAAATTATTGATCAAGAATTTGCAGCTGAAGAAAATATCATACGTTCTACTACAATGAACAACAAACAAATAACAAATACCATTATAAAAACTAACACTTCTGCTGTAGAAGTAAGTCAAAGTTTTAAATCTACACAAGATTTGCAAATATTTGACATCCGAGAACAAAGAAAAATGTCAGAAGAAAGGACAACAGAAATTTCACAAACAAAACAAAAAACTACTAATATAATAATAGATAAAATTAAAAAATCAGACGACAATACAAAAACGGATGTGCAAGGAATAAGGGAAAATATTATTGATAGTACTGACGTCCAAGAGTCTGATTTGAAGTTAGATAAAACATATAACATTAATACATATGACAAAAAATTTGAAAAACGTGAAACCAAATCCTGTGCTGAAACAAAAGAAAGTGGCCCTACAATACATAGAACATTCGACCAGAAACCTTCAGATTTAAATAACTTAAAAAGCAAACTCCGCGAACACGACGTATTTCACAAAATTCCACAAAAAGACAAAATTCCAACACCAATTGACGATCACAGATACATTTTTGATAACGATAAGGTTACTCATGTTACTGAGGATAAGAAATCTCCTAAAGATTTGCCCAAGTCTCCAAGTAAACCACTTGACCTTGACATTTATCACGAAATTCCAGAAAAACATAACAAAACCCCTGTGAAAACACCAACAACGATTGACGATGACAAACATACATTGGAGGACGAAATCTCTCATATTACTGAGGATAAGAAATATCCTAAAGATTTGCCCAAGTCTCCAAGTAAACCACTTGATCTTGACGTTCATCACGAAATTCCAGAAGAATATGACAAAACTCCTGTTAAAGCACCAACAACAATTGACGATCACAAACATATTTCTGATGACGACAAAGTTACTCATATTACAGAGGATCAGAAATCTATTAAAGATTTGCCCAAGTCTCCAAGTAAACCTCTTGGTTTTGACGTTCATCACGAAATTCCAGAAAAACATGACAAAATTCCTGTTAAAACACCAACAACAATTGACGACCACAAACATGCTTTTGATGAAGAGACAGTTACTCATATTACTGAGGATACGAAATCTCCTAAAGATTTGCCCAAGTCCCCAAGTAAACCGCTTGATCTTGACGATCATCACGAAATTCGAGAAAAACGTGACAAAACTCCTGTTAAGACACCAACAACAATTGACGATCACAAACATACACTGAAGGATAAAATCTCTCATATAACTGAGGATAAGAAATCTCCTAAAGATTTGCCCAAGTCTCCAAGTAAACCACTTGATCTTGACGTTTATCACGAAATTCCAGAAATACATGACAAAACTCCTGTTAAGACACCAACAACAATTGACGATCACAAACATACACTGGAGGATAAAATCTCTCATATTACTGAGGATAAGAAATCTCCTAAAGATTTGCCCAAGTCTCCAAGTAAACCACCTGATCTTGACGTTGATCACGAAATTCCAGAAAAACATGACAAAACTCCTGTTAAGACACCAACAACAAATGACGAGCACAAACATACACTGGAGGAAAAAATCTCTCATATTACTGAGGATAAGAAATCTCCTCAAGATTTGCCCAAGTCTCCAAGTAAACCACTTGATCTTGACGTTCATCACGAAATTCCAGAAAAACATGACAAAACTCCTGTTAAGACACCAACAACAATTGACGATCACAAACATACACTGGAGGATAAAATCTCTCATATAACTAAGGATAAGAAATCTCCTAAAGATTTGCCCAAGTCTCCAAGTAAACCACTTGATCTTGACGTTCATCACGAAATTCCAGAAAAACATGACAAAACTCCTGTTAAGACACCAACAACAATTGACGATCACAAACATACACTGGAGGATAAAATCTCTCATATAACTGAGGATAAGAAATCTCCTAAAGATTTGCCCAAGTCTCCAAGTAAACCACTTGATCTTGACGTTTATCACGAAATTCCAGAAATACATGACAAAACTCCTGTTAAGACACCAACAACAATTGACGATCACAAACATACACTGGAGGATAAAATCTCTCATATTACTGAGGATAAGAAATCTCCTAAAGATTTGCCAAAGTCTCCAAGTAAACCACTTGATCTTGACGTTCATCACAAAATTCCAGAAATACATGACAAAACTCCTGTTAAGACACCAACAAAAATTGACGATCACAAACATACACTGGAGGATAAGAAATCTCCTAAAGATTTGCCCAAGTCTCCAAGTAAACCACTTGATCTTGACGTTCATCCCGAAATTCCAGAAATACATGACAAAACTCCTGTTAAGACACCAACAATAAGTGACGATCACAAACATTCACTGGAGGATAAAATATCTCATTTTACTGAGGATAAGAGATCTCCTAAAGATTTGCCCAAGTCTCCAAGTAAACCACTTGATCTTGACGTTCATCACGAAATTCCTGAAAAACATGACAAAACTCCTGTTAAGACACCAACAACAATTGACGATCACAAACATACACTGGAGGATAAAATCTCTCATATTACTGAGGATAAGAAATCTCCTAAAGATTTGCCCAAGTCTCCAAGTAAACCACTTGATCTTGATGTTCATCACGAAATTCCAGAAATACATGACAAAACTCCTGTTAAGACACCAACAACAATTGACGATCACAAACATACACAGGAGGATAAAATCTCTCATTTTACTGAGGATAAGAGATCTCCTAAAGATTTGCCCAAGTGTCCAAGTAAACCACTTGATCTTGACGTTCATCACGAAATTCCAGAAATACATGACAAAACTCCTGTTAAGACACCAACAACAATTGACGATCACAAACATACACTGGAGGATAAAATCTCTCATATTACTGAGGATAAGAAATCTCCTAAAGATTTGCCTAAGTCTCCAAGTAAACCACTTGATCTTGACGTTCATCACGAAATTCCAGAAAAACATGACAAAACTCCTGTTAAGACACCAACAACAACTGACGATCACAAATATACACTAGAGGATAAAATCTCTCATATTACTGAGGATAAGAAATCTCCTAAAGATTTGCCCAAGTCTCCAAGTAAACCACTTGATCTTGACGTTCATCACGAAATTCCAGAAAAACATGACAAAACTTCTGTTAAGACACCAACAACAACTGACGATCACAAACATACATTGGAGGATAAAATCTCTCATATTACTGAGGATAAGAAATCTCCTAAAGATTTGCCCAAGTCTCCAAGTAAACCACTTGATCTTGACGTTCATCACGAAATTCCAGAAAAACATGACAAAACTCCTGTTAAGACACCAACAACAATTGACGATCACAAACATACACTGGAGGAAAAAATCTCTCATATTACTGAGGATAAGAAATCTCCAAAAGATTTGCCCAAGTCTCCAAGTAAACCACTTGATCTTGACGTTCATCACGAAATTCCAGAAAAACATGACAAAACTCCTGTTAAGACACCAACAACAATTGACGATCACAAACATACACTGGAGGATAAAATCTCTCATACAACTGAGGATAAGAAATCTCCTAAAGATTTGCCCAAGTCTCCAAGTAAACCACTTGATCTTGACGTTCATCACGAAATTCCAGAAAAACATGACAAAACTCCTGTTAAGACACCAACAACAATTGACGATCACAAACATACACTGGAGGATAAAATCTCTCATATAACTGAGGATAAGAAATCTCCTAAAGATTTGCCCAAGTCTCCAAGTAAACCACTTGATCTTGACGTTCATCACGAAATTCCTGAAAAACATGACGAAACTCCTGTTAAGACACCAACAACAATTGACGATCACAAACATACACTGGAGGAAAAAATCTCTCATATTACTGAGGATAAGAAATCTCCAAAAGATTTAACCAAGTCTCCAAGTAAACCACTTGATCTTGACGTTCATCACGAAATTCCTGAAAAACATGACGAAACTCCTGTTAAGACACCAACAACAATTGACGATCACAAACATACACTGGAGGAAAAAATCTCTCATATTACTGAGGATAAGAAATCTCCAAAAGATTTGCCCAAGTCTCCAAGTAAACCACTTGATCTTGACGTTCATCACGAAATTCCAGAAAAACATGACAAAACTCCTGTTAAGACACCAACAACAACTGACGATCACAAACATACACTGGAGGATAAAATCTCTCATATTACTGAGGATAAGAAATCTCCAAAAGATTTGCCCAAGTCTCCCAGTAAACCACTTGATCTTGACGTTCATTACGAAATTCCAGAAAAACATGACAAAACTCCTGTTAAGACACCAACAACAATTGACGATCACAAACATACACTGGAGGAAAAAATCTCTCATATTACTGAGGATAAGAAATCTCCAAAAGATTTGCCCAAGTCTCCAAGTAAACCACTTGATCTTGACGTTCATCACGAAATTCCAGAAAAACATGACAAAACTCCTGTTAAGACACCAACAACAATTGACGATCACAAACATTCACTGGAGGATAAAATCTCTCATATTACTGAGGATAAGAAATCTCCTAAAGATTTGCCCAAGTCTCCAAGTAAACCACTTGATCTTGACGTTCATCACGAAATTCCAGAAAAACATGACAAAACTCCTGTTAAGACACCAACAACAATTGACGATCACAAACATACACTGGAGGATAAAATCTCTCATATTACTGAGGATAAGAAATATCCTAAAGATTTGCCCAAGTCTCCAAGTAAACCACTTGATCTTGACGTTCATCACGAAATTCCAGAAAAACATGACAAAACTCCTGTTAAGACACCAACAACAATTGACGATCACAAACATACACTGGAGGATAAAATCTCTCATATAACTGAGGATAAGAAATCTCCTAAAGATTTTCCCAAGTCGCCAAGTAAACCACTTGATCTTGACGTTCATCACGAAATTCCAGAAAAACATGACAAAACTCCTGTTAAGACACCAACAACAATTGACGATCACAAACATACACTGGAGGAAAAAATCTCTCATATTACTGAGGATAAAAGATCTCCTAAAGATTTGCCCAAGTCTCCAAGTAAACCACTTGATCTTGACGTTCATCACGAAATTCCTGAAAAACATGACGAAACTCCTGTTAAGACACCAACAACAATTGACGATCACAAACATACACTGGAGGATAAAATCTCTCATATAACTGAGGATAAGAAATCTCCTAAAGATTTTCCCAAGTCGCCAAGTAAACCACTTGATCTTGACGTTCATCACGAAATTCCAGAAAAACATGACAAAACTCCTGTTAAGACACCAACAACAACTGACGATCACAAATATACACTAGAGGATAAAATCTCTCATATTACTGAGGATAAGAAATCTCCTAAAGATTTTCCCAAGTCGCCAAGTAAACCACTTGATCTTGACGTTCATCACGAAATTCCAGAAAAACATGACAAAACTCCTGTTGAGACACCAACAACAATTGACGATCACAAACATACACTGGGGGAAAAAATCTCTCATATTACTGAGGATAAGAGATCTCCTAAAGATTTGCCCAAGTCTCCAAGTAAACCACTTGATCTTGACGTTCATCACGAAATTCCAGAAAAACATGACAAAACTCCTGTTAAGACACCAACAACAACTGACGATCACAAACATACATTGGAGGATAAAATCTCTCATATTACTGAGGATAAGAAATCTCCAAAAGATTTGCCCAAGTCTCCAAGTAAACCACTTGATCTTGACGTTCATCACGAAATTCCAGAAAAACATGACAAAACTCCTGTTAAGACACCAACAACAACTGACGATCACAAACATACATTGGAGGATAAAATCTCTCATATTACTGAGGATAAGAAATCTCCTAAAGATTTGCCCAAGTCTCCAAGTAAACCACTTGATCTTGACGTTCATCACGAAATTCCAGAAAAACATGACAAAACTCTTGTTAAGACACCAACAACAATTGACGATCACAAACATACACTGGAGGATAAAATATCTCATATAACTGAGGATAAGAAATCTCTTAAAGATTTGCCCAAGTCTCCAAGTAAACCACTTGATCTTGACGTTCATCACGAAATTCCAGAAAAACATGACAAAACTCCTGTTAAGACACCAACAACAACTGACGATCACAAATATACACTAGAGGATAAAATCTCTCATATTACTGAGGATAAGAAATCTCCTAAAGATTTGCCCAAGTCTCCAAGTAAACCACTTGATCTTGACGTTCATCACGAAATTCCAGAAAAACAAGACAAAACTCCTATTAAGACACCAACAACAATTGACGATCACAAACATACACTGGAGGAAAAAATCTCTCATATTACTGAGGATAAGAAATCTCCAAAAGATTTGCCCAAGTCTCCAAGTAAACCACTTGATCTTGACGTTCATCACGAAATTCCAGAAAAACATGACAAAACTTCTGTTAAGACACCTACAACAACTGACGATCACAAACATACATTGGAGGATAAAATCTCTCATATTACTGAGGATAAGAAATCTCCTAAAGATTTGCCCAAGTCTCCAAGTAAACCACTTGATCTTGACGTTCATCACGAAATTCCAGAAAAACATGACAAAACTCCTATTAAGACACCAACAACAATTGACGATCACAAACATACACTGGAGGAAAAAATCTCTCATATTACTGAGGATAAGAAATCTCCAAAAGATTTGCCCAAGTCTCCAAGTAAACCACTTGATCTTGACGTTCATCACGAAATTCCAGAAAAACATGACAAAACTCCTGTTAAGACACCAACAACAATTGACGATCACAAACATACACTGGAGGATAAAATCTCTCATATAACTGAGGATAAGAAATCTCCTAAAGATTTGCCCAAGTCTCCAAGTAAACCACTTGATCTTGACGTTCATCACGAAATTCCAGAAAAACATGACAAAACTCCTGTTAAGACACCAACAACAATTGACGATCACAAACATACACTGGAGGATAAAATCTCTCATATTACTGAGGATAAGAAATCTCCTAAAGATTTGCCCAAGTCTTCAAGTAAACCACTTGATCTTGACGTTCATCACGAAATTCCAGAAAAACATGACAAAACTCCTGTTAAGACACCAACAACAATTGACGATCACAAACATACACTGGAGGATAAAATCTCTCATATAACTGAGGATAAGAAATCTCCTAAAGATTTGCCCAAGTCTCCAAGTAAACCACTTGATCTTGACGTTCATCACGAAATTCCAGAAAAACATGACAAAACTCCTGTTAAGACACCAACAACAATTGACGATCACAAACATACACTGGAGGATAAAATCTCTCATATTACTGAGGATAAGAAATCTCCTAAAGATTTGCCCAAGTCTCCAAGTAAACCACTTGATCTTGACGTTCATCACGAAATTCCAGAAAAACATGACAAAACTCCTATTAAGACACCAACAACAATTGACGATCACAAACATACACTGGAGGAAAAAATCTCTCATATTACTGAGGATAAGAAATCTCCAAAAGATTTGCCCAAGTCTCCAAGTAAACCACTTGATCTTGACGTTCATCACGAAATTCCAGAAAAACATGACAAAACTCCTGTTAAGACACCAACAACAATTGACGATCACAAACATACACTGGAGGATAAAATCTCTCATATAACTGAGGATAAGAAATCTCCTAAAGATTTGCCCAAGTCTCCAAGTAAACCACTTGATCTTGACGTTCATCACGAAATTCCAGAAAAACATGACAAAACTCCTGTTAAGACACCAACAACAATTGACGATCACAAACATACACTGGAGGATAAAATCTCTCATATAACTGAGGATAAGAAATCTCCTAAAGATTTGCCCAAGTCTCCAAGTAAACCACTTGATCTTGACGTTCATCACGAAATTCCTGAAAAACATGACGAAACTCCTGTTAAGACACCAACAACAATTGACGATCACAAACATACACTGGAGGAAAAAATCTCTCATATTACTGAGGATAAGAAATCTCCTAAAGATTTGCCCAAGTCTCCAAGTAAACCACTTGATCTTGACGTTCATCACGAAATTCCAGAAAAACATGACAAAACTCTTGTTAAGACACCAACAACAATTGACGATCACAAACATACACTGGAGGATAAAATATCTCATATAACTGAGGATAAGAAATCTCTTAAAGATTTGCCCAAGTCTCCAAGTAAACCACTTGATCTTGACGTTCATCACGAAATTCCAGAAAAACATGACAAAACTCCTGTTAAGACACCAACAACAACTGACGATCACAAATATACACTAGAGGATAAAATCTCTCATATTACTGAGGATAAGAAATCTCCTAAAGATTTGCCCAAGTCTCCAAGTAAACCACTTGATCTTGACGTTCATCACGAAATTCCAGAAAAACAAGACAAAACTCCTATTAAGACACCAACAACAATTGACGATCACAAACATACACTGGAGGAAAAAATCTCTCATATTACTGAGGATAAGAAATCTCCAAAAGATTTGCCCAAGTCTCCAAGTAAACCACTTGATCTTGACGTTCATCACGAAATTCCAGAAAAACATGACAAAACTTCTGTTAAGACACCTACAACAACTGACGATCACAAACATACATTGGAGGATAAAATCTCTCATATTACTGAGGATAAGAAATCTCCTAAAGATTTGCCCAAGTCTCCAAGTAAACCACTTGATCTTGACGTTCATCACGAAATTCCAGAAAAACATGACAAAACTCCTATTAAGACACCAACAACAATTGACGATCACAAACATACACTGGAGGAAAAAATCTCTCATATTACTGAGGATAAGAAATCTCCAAAAGATTTGCCCAAGTCTCCAAGTAAACCACTTGATCTTGACGTTCATCACGAAATTCCAGAAAAACATGACAAAACTCCTGTTAAGACACCAACAACAATTGACGATCACAAACATACACTGGAGGATAAAATCTCTCATATAACTGAGGATAAGAAATCTCCTAAAGATTTGCCCAAGTCTCCAAGTAAACCACTTGATCTTGACGTTCATCACGAAATTCCAGAAAAACATGACAAAACTCCTGTTAAGACACCAACAACAATTGACGATCACAAACATACACTGGAGGATAAAATCTCTCATATTACTGAGGATAAGAAATCTCCTAAAGATTTGCCCAAGTCTTCAAGTAAACCACTTGATCTTGACGTTCATCACGAAATTCCAGAAAAACATGACAAAACTCCTGTTAAGACACCAACAACAATTGACGATCACAAACATACACTGGAGGATAAAATCTCTCATATAACTGAGGATAAGAAATCTCCTAAAGATTTGCCCAAGTCTCCAAGTAAACCACTTGATCTTGACGTTCATCACGAAATTCCAGAAAAACATGACAAAACTCCTGTTAAGACACCAACAACAATTGACGATCACAAACATACACTGGAGGATAAAATCTCTCATATTACTGAGGATAAGAAATCTCCTAAAGATTTGCCCAAGTCTCCAAGTAAACCACTTGATCTTGACGTTCATCACGAAATTCCAGAAAAACATGACAAAACTCCTATTAAGACACCAACAACAATTGACGATCACAAACATACACTGGAGGAAAAAATCTCTCATATTACTGAGGATAAGAAATCTCCAAAAGATTTGCCCAAGTCTCCAAGTAAACCACTTGATCTTGACGTTCATCACGAAATTCCAGAAAAACATGACAAAACTCCTGTTAAGACACCAACAACAATTGACGATCACAAACATACACTGGAGGATAAAATCTCTCATATAACTGAGGATAAGAAATCTCCTAAAGATTTGCCCAAGTCTCCAAGTAAACCACTTGATCTTGACGTTCATCACGAAATTCCAGAAAAACATGACAAAACTCCTGTTAAGACACCAACAACAATTGACGATCACAAACATACACTGGAGGATAAAATCTCTCATATAACTGAGGATAAGAAATCTCCTAAAGATTTGCCCAAGTCTCCAAGTAAACCACTTGATCTTGACGTTCATCACGAAATTCCTGAAAAACATGACGAAACTCCTGTTAAGACACCAACAACAATTGACGATCACAAACATACACTGGAGGAAAAAATCTCTCATATTACTGAGGATAAGAAATCTCCAAAAGATTTGCCCAAGTCTCCCAGTAAACCACTTGATCTTGACGTTCATCACGAAATTCCAGAAAAACATGACAAAACTCCTGTTAAGACACCAACAACAACTGACGATCACAAACATACATTGGAGGATAAAATCTCTCATATTACTGAGGATAAGAAATCTCCTAAAGATTTGCCCAAGTCTTCAAGTAAACCACTTGATCTTGACGTTCATCACGAAATTCCAGAAAAACATGACAAATCTCCTGTTAAGACACCAACAACAACTGACGATCACAAACATACACTGGAGGATAAAATCTCTCATATTACTGAGGATAAGAAATCTCCTAAAGATTTTCCCAAGTCGCCAAGTAAACCACTTGATCTTGACGTTTATCACGAAATTCCAGAAAAACATGACAAAACTCCTGTTAAGACACCAACAACAATTGACGATCACAAACATACATTGGAGGATAAAATCTCTCATATTACTGAGGATAAGAAATCTCCTAAAGATTTGCCCAAGTCTCCAAGTAAACCACTTGATCTTGACGTTCATCACGAAATTCCAAAAAAACATGACAAAACTCCTATTAAGACACCAACAACAATTGATGATCACAAACATACACTGGAGGAAAAAATCTCTCATATTACTGAGGATAAGAAATCTCCAAAAGATTTGCCCAAGTCTCCAAGTAAACCACTTGATCTTGACGTTCATCACGAAATTCCTGAAAAACATGACGAAACTCCTGTTAAGACACCAACAACAATTGACGATCACAAACATACACTGGAGGAAAAAATCTCTCATATTACTGAGGATAAGAAATCTCCAAAAGATTTGCCCAAGTCTCCCAGTAAACCACTTGATCTTGACGTTCATCACGAAATTCCAGAAAAACATGACAAAACTCCTGTTAAGACACCAACAACAACTGACGATCACAAACATACATTGGAGGATAAAATCTCTCATATTACTGAGGATAAGAAATCTCCTAAAGATTTGCCCAAGTCTCCAAGTAAACCACTTGATCTTGACGTTCATCACGAAATTCCAGAAAAACATGACAAATCTCCTGTTAAGACACCAACAACAACTGACGATCACAAACATACACTGGAGGATAAAATCTCTCATATTACTGAGGATAAGAAATCTCCTAAAGATTTTCCCAAGTCGCCAAGTAAACCACTTGATCTTGACGTTTATCACGAAATTCCAGAAAAACATGACAAAACTCCTGTTAAGACACCAACAACAATTGACGATCACAAACATACATTGGAGGATAAAATCTCTCATATTACTGAGGATAAGAAATCTCCTAAAGATTTGCCCAAGTCTCCAAGTAAACCACTTGATCTTGACGTTCATCACGAAATTCCAGAAAAACATGACAAAACTTCTGTTAAGACACCAACAACAACTGACGATCACAAACATACATTGGAGGATAAAATCTCTCATATAACTGAGGATAAGAAATCTCCTAAAGATTTGCCTAAGTCTCCAAGTAAACCACTTGATCTTGACGTTCATCACGAAATTCCTGAAAAACATGACGAAACTCCTGTTAAGACACCAACAACAATTGACGATCACAAACATACACTGGAGGAAAAAATCTCTCATATTACTGAGGATAAGAAATCTCCAAAAGATTTGCCCAAGTCTCCCAGTAAACCACTTGATCTTGACGTTCATCACGAAATTCCAGAAAAACATGACAAAACTCCTGTTAAGACACCAACAACAACTGACGATCACAAACATACATTGGAGGATAAAATCTCTCATATTACTGAGGATAAGAAATCTCCTAAAGATTTGCCCAAGTCTCCAAGTAAACCACTTGATCTTGACGTTCATCACGAAATTCCAGAAAAACATGACAAATCTCCTGTTAAGACACCAACAACAACTGACGATCACAAACATACACTGGAGGATAAAATCTCTCATATTACTGAGGATAAGAAATCTCCTAAAGATTTTCCCAAGTCGCCAAGTAAACCACTTGATCTTGACGTTTATCACGAAATTCCAGAAAAACATGACAAAACTCCTGTTAAGACACCAACAACAATTGACGATCACAAACATACATTGGAGGATAAAATCTCTCATATTACTGAGGATAAGAAATCTCCAAAAGATTTGCCCAAGTCTCCAAGTAAACCACTTGATCTTGACGTTCATCACGAAATTCCAGAAAAACATGACAAAACTTCTGTTAAGACACCAACAACAACTGACGATCACAAAAATACATTGGAGGATAAAATCTCTCATATTACTGAGGATAAGAAATCTCCTAAAGATTTGCCCAAGTCTCCCAGTAAACCACTTGATAGTGACGTTCATCACGAAATTCCAGAAAAACATGACAAAACTCCTGTTAAGACACCAACAACAACTGACGATCACAAACATACATTGGAGGATAAAATCTCTCATATTACTGAGGATAAGAAATCTCCTAAAGATTTGCCCAAGTCTCCAAGTAAACCACTTGATCTTGACGTTCATCACGAAATTCCAGAAAAACATGACAAATCTCCTGTTAAGACACCAACAACAACTGACGATCACAAACATACACTGGAGGATAAAATCTCTCATATTACTGAGGATAAGAAATCTCCTAAAGATTTTCCCAAGTCGCCAAGTAAACCACTTGATCTTGACGTTTATCACGAAATTCCAGAAAAACATGACAAAACTCCTGTTAAGACACCAACAACAATTGACGATCACAAACATACATTGGAGGATAAAATCTCTCATATTACTGAGGATAAGAAATCTCCTAAAGATTTGCCCAAGTCTCCAAGTAAACCACTTGATCTTGACGTTCATCACGAAATTCCTGAAAAGCATGACGAAACTCCTGTTAAGACACCAACAACAATTGACGATCACAAACATACACTGGAGGAAAAAATCTCTCATATTACTGAGGATAAGAAATCTCCAAAAGATTTGCCCAAGTCTCCAAGTAAACCACTTGATCTTGACGTTCATCACGAAATTCCAGAAAAACATGACAAAACTCCTGTTAAGACACCAACAACAACTGACGATCACAAACATACACTGGAGGATAAAATCTCTCATATAACTGAGGATAAGAAATCTCCTAAAGATTTGCCCAAGTCTCCAAGTAAACCACTTGATCTTGACGTTCATCACGAAATTCCAGAAAAACATGACAAAACTCCTGTTAAGACACCAACAACAACTGACGATCACAAACATACATTGGAGGATAAAATCTCTCATATTACTGAGGATAAGAAATCTCCTAAAGATTTGCCCAAGTCTCCAAGTAAACCACTTGATCTTGACGTTCATCACGAAATTCCAGAAAAACATGACAAAACTCCTGTTAAGACACCAACAACAACTGACGATCACAAACATACATTGGAGGATAAAATCTCTCATATTACTGATGATAAGAAATCTCCTAAAGATTTGCCCAAGTCTCCAAGTAAACCACTTGATCTTGACGTTCATCACGAAATTCCAGAAAAACATGACAAAACTCCTGTTAAGACACCAACAACAATTGACGATCACAAACATCCACTGGAGGATAAAATCTCTCATATAACTGAGGATAAGAAATCTCTTAAAGATTTGCTCAAGTCTCCAAGTAAACCACTTGATCTTGACGTTCATCACGAAATTCCAGAAAAACATGACAAAACTCCTGTTAAGACACCAACAACAACTGACGATCACAAACATACATTGGAGGATAAAATCTCTCATATTACTGAGGATAAGAAATCTCCTAAAGATTTGCCCAAGTCTCCAAGTAAACCACTTGATCTTGACGTTCATCACGAAATTCCAGAAAAACATGACAAAACTCCTGTTAAGACACCAACAACAACTGACGATCACAAACATACATTGGAGGATAAAATCTCTCATATTACTGATGATAAGAAATCTCCTAAAGATTTGCCCAAGTCTCCAAGTAAACCACTTGATCTTGACGTTCATCACGAAATTCCAGAAAAACATGACAAAACTCCTGTTAAGACACCAACAACAATTGACGATCACAAACATCCACTGGAGGATAAAATCTCTCATATAACTGAGGATAAGAAATCTCTTAAAGATTTGCCCAAGTCTCCAAGTAAACCACTTGATCTTGACGTTCATCACGAAATTCCAGAAAAACATGACAAAACTCCTGTTAAGACACCAACAACAACTGACGATCACAAACATACATTGGAGGATAAAATCTCTCATATTACTGATGATAAGAAATCTCCTAAAGATTTGCCCAAGTCTCCAAGTAAACCACTTGATCTTGACGTTCATCACGAAATTCCAGAAAAACATGACAAAACTCCTGTTAAGACACCAACAACAACTGACGATCACAAACATACATTGGAGGATAAAATCTCTCATATTACTGAGGATAAGAAATCTCCTAAAGATTTGCCCAAGTCTCCAAGTAAACCACTTGATCTTGACGTTCATCACGAAATTCCAGAAAAACATGACAAAACTCCTGTTAAGACACCAACAACAACTGACGATCACAAACATACACTGGAGGATAAAATCTCTCATATAACTGAGGATAAGAAATCTCCTAAAGATTTGCCCAAGTCTCCAAGTAAACCACTTGATCTTGACGTTCATCACGAAATTCCAGAAAAACATGACAAAACTCCTGTTAAGACACCAACAACAACTGACGATCACAAACATACATTGGAGGATAAAATCTCTCATATTACTGAGGATAAGAAATCTCCTAAAGATTTGCCCAAGTCTCCAAGTAAACCACTTGATCTTGACGTTCATCACGAAATTCCAGAAAAACATGACAAAACTCCTGTTAAGACACCAACAACAACTGACGATCACAAACATACATTGGAGGATAAAATCTCTCATATTACTGATGATAAGAAATCTCCTAAAGATTTGCCCAAGTCTCCAAGTAAACCACTTGATCTTGACGTTCATCACGAAATTCCAGAAAAACATGACAAAACTCCTGTTAAGACACCAACAACAATTGACGATCACAAACATCCACTGGAGGATAAAATCTCTCATATAACTGAGGATAAGAAATCTCTTAAAGATTTGCTCAAGTCTCCAAGTAAACCACTTGATCTTGACGTTCATCACGAAATTCCAGAAAAACATGACAAAACTCCTGTTAAGACACCAACAACAACTGACGATCACAAACATACATTGGAGGATAAAATCTCTCATATTACTGAGGATAAGAAATCTCCTAAAGATTTGCCCAAGTCTCCAAGTAAACCACTTGATCTTGACGTTCATCACGAAATTCCAGAAAAACATGACAAAACTCCTGTTAAGACACCAACAACAACTGACGATCACAAACATACATTGGAGGATAAAATCTCTCATATTACTGATGATAAGAAATCTCCTAAAGATTTGCCCAAGTCTCCAAGTAAACCACTTGATCTTGACGTTCATCACGAAATTCCAGAAAAACATGACAAAACTCCTGTTAAGACACCAACAACAATTGACGATCACAAACATCCACTGGAGGATAAAATCTCTCATATAACTGAGGATAAGAAATCTCTTAAAGATTTGCCCAAGTCTCCAAGTAAACCACTTGATCTTGACGTTCATCACGAAATTCCAGAAAAACATGACAAAACTCCTGTTAAGACACCAACAACAACTGACGATCACAAACATACATTGGAGGATAAAATCTCTCATATTACTGATGATAAGAAATCTCCTAAAGATTTGCCCAAGTCTCCAAGTAAACCACTTGATCTTGACGTTCATCACGAAATTCCAGAAAAACATGACAAAACTCCTGTTAAGACACCAACAACAACTGACGATCACAAACATACATTGGAGGATAAAATCTCTCATATTACTGAGGATAAGAAATCTCCTAAAGATTTGCCCAAGTCTCCAAGTAAACCACTTGATCTTGACGTTCATCACGAAATTCCAGAAAAACATGACAAAACTCCTGTTAAGACACCAACAACAACTGACGATCACAAACATACATTGGAGGATAAAATCTCTCATATTACTGAGGATAAGAAATCTCCTAAAGATTTGCCCAAGTCTCCAAGTAAACCACTTGATCTTGACGTTCATTACGAAATTACAGAAAAACATGACAAAACTCCTGTTAAGACACCAACAACAATTGACGATCACAAACATACACTGGAGGATAAAATCTCTCATATAACTGAGGATAAGAAATCTCCTAAAGATTTTCCCAAGTCGCCAAGTAAACCACTTGATCTTGACGTTCATCACGAAATTCCAGAAAAACATGACAAAACTCCTGTTAAGACACCAACAACAATTGACGATCACAAACATACACTGGA
The DNA here is from genome assembly GCA_963243735.1 of Neocrepidodera transversa. Lineage (NCBI taxonomy): Eukaryota > Metazoa > Arthropoda > Insecta > Coleoptera > Chrysomelidae > Neocrepidodera > Neocrepidodera transversa. Next base: position 21,848,040 of record OY725347.1, on the reverse strand, counting down.
GGAAAAAATCTCTCATATTACTGAGGATAAGAGATCTCCTAAAGATTTGCCCAAGTCTCCAAGTAAACCACTTGATCTTGACGTTCATCACGAAATTCCTGAAAAACATGACGAAACTCCTGTTAAGACACCAACAACAATTGACGATCACAAACATACACTGGAGGAAAAAATCTCTCATATTACTGAGGATAAGAAATCTCCAAAAGATTTGCCCAAGTCTCCAAGTAAACCACTTGATCTTGACGTTCATCACGAAATTCCAGAAAAACATGACAAAACTCCTGTTAAGACACCAACAACAACTGACGATCACAAACATACATTGGAGGATAAAATCTCTCATATTACTGAGGATAAGAAATCTCCTAAAGATTTGCCCAAGTCTCCAAGTAAACCACTTGATCTTGACATTCATCACGAAATTCCAGAAAAACATGACAAAACTCCTGTTAAGACACCAACAACAATTGACGATCACAAACATCCACTGGAGGATAAAATCTCTCATATAACTGAGGATAAGAAATCTCTTAAAGATTTGCCCAAGTCTCCAAGTAAACCACTTGATCTTGACGTTCATCACGAAATTCCAGAAAAACATGACAAAACTCCTGTTAAGACACCAACAACAATTGACGATCACAAACATACACTGGAGGATCAAATCTCTCATATTACTGAAGATAAGAAATCTCCTAAAGATTTGCCCAAGTCTCCAAGTAAACCACTTGATCTTGACGTTCATCACGAAATTCCAGAAAAACATGACAAAACTCCTGTTAAGACACCAACAACAATTGACGATCACAAACATCCACTGAAGGATAAAATCTCTCATATAACTGAGGATAAGAAATCTCTTAAAGATTTGCCCAAGTCTCCAAGTAAACCACTTGATCTTGACGTTCATCACGAAATTCCAGAAAAACATGACAAAACTCCTGTTAAGACACCAACGACAACTGACGATCACAAACATACATTGGAGGATAAAATCTCTCATATTACTGATGATAAGAAATCTCCTAAAGATTTGCCCAAGTCTCCAAGTAAACCACTTGATCTTGACGTTCATCACGAAATTCCAGAAAAACATGACAAAACTCCTGTTAAGACACCAACAACAATTGACGATCACAAACATCCACTGGAGGATAAAATCTCTCATATAACTGAGGATAAGAAATCTCTTAAAGATTTGCCCAAGTCTCCAAGTAAACCACTTGATCTTGACGTTCATCACGAAATTCCAGAAAAACATGACAAAACTCCTGTTAAGACACCAACAACAACTGACGATCACAAACATACATTGGAGGATAAAATCTCTCATATTACTGATGATAAGAAATCTCCTAAAGATTTGCCCAAGTCTCCAAGTAAACCACTTGATCTTGACGTTCATCACGAAATTCCAGAAAAACATGACAAAACTCCTGTTAAGACACCAACAACAATTGACGATCACAAACATCCACTGGAGGATAAAATCTCTCATATAACTGAGGATAAGAAATCTCTTAAAGATTTGCCCAAGTCTCCAAGTAAACCATTTGATCTTGACGTTCATCACGAAATTCCAGAAAAACATGACAAAACTCCTGTTAAGACACCAACAACAACTGACGATCACAAACATACATTGGAGGATAAAATCTCTCATATTACTGAGGATAAGAAATCTCCTAAAGATTTGCCCAAGTCTCCAAGTAAACCACTTGATCTTGACGTTCATCACGAAATTCCAGAAAAATATGACGAAACTCCTGTTAAGACACCAACAACAATTGACGATCACAAACATACACTGGAGGAAAAAATCTCTCATATTACTGAGGATAAGAAATCTCCAAAAGATTTGCCCAAGTCTCCAAGTAAACCACTTGATCTTGACGTTCATCACGAAATTCCAGAAAAACATGACAAAACTCCTGTTAAGACACCAACAACAACTGACGATCACAAACATACATTGGAGGATAAAATCTCTCATATTACTGAGGATAAGAAATCTCCTAAAGATTTGCCCAAGTCTCCAAGTAAACCACTTGATCTTGACGTGTATCACGAAATTCCAGAAAAACATGACAAAACTCCTGTTAAGACACCAACAACAACTGACGATCACAAACATACATTGGAGGATAAAATCTCTCATATTACTGAGGATAAGAAATCTCCTAAAGATTTGCCCAAGTCTCCAAGTAAACCACTTGATCTTGACGTTCATCACGAAATTCCAGAAAAACATGACAAAACTCCTGTTAAGACACCAACAACAATTGACGATCACAAACATACACTGGAGGATCAAATCTCTCATATTACTGAAGATAAGAAATCTCCTAAAGATTTGCCCAAGTCTCCAAGTAAACCACTTGATCTTGACGTTCATCACGAAATTCCAGAAAAACATGACAAAACTCCTGTTAAGACACCAACAACAATTGACGATCACAAACATCCACTGGAGGATAAAATCTCTCATATAACTGAGGATAAGAAATCTCTTAAAGATTTGCCCAAGTCTCCAAGTAAACCACTTGATCTTGACGTTCATCACGAAATTCCAGAAAAACATGACAAAACTCCTGTTAAGACACCAACAACAATTGACGATCACAAACATACACTTGAGGATAAAATCTCTCATATAACTGAGGATAAGAAATCTCCTAAAGATTTGCCCAAGTCTCCAAGTAAACCACTTGATCTTGACGTTCATCACGAAATTCCAGAAAAACATGACAAAACTCCTGTTAAGACACCAACAACAACTGACGATCACAAACATACACTGGAGGATAAAATCTCTCAAATTACTGAGGATAAGAAATCTCCTAAAGATTTGCCCAGGTCTCCAAGTAAACCACTTGATCTTGACGTTCATCACGAAATTCCAGAAAAACATGACAAAACTCCTGTTAAGACACCAACAACAGTTGACGATCACAAACATACACTGGAGGATAAAATCTCTCATATAACTGAGGATAAGAAATCTCTTAAAGATTTGCCCAAGTCTCCAAGTAAACCACTTGATCTTGACGTTCATCACGAAATTCCAGAAAAACATGACAAAACTCCTGTTAAGACACCAACAACAATTGACGATCACAAACATACACTGGAGGATCAAATCTCTCATATAACTGAGGATAAGAAATCTGCTAAATATTTGCCCAAGTCTCCAAGTAAACCACTTGATCTTGACGTTCATCACGAAATTCCAAAAAAACATGACAAAACTCCTGTTAAGACACCAACAACAATTGACGATCACAAACATCCACTGGAGGATAAAATCTCTCATATAACTGAGGATAAGAAATCTCTTAAAGATTTGCCCAAGTCTCCAAGTAAACCACTTGATCTTGACGTTCATCACGAAATTCCAGAAAAACATGACAAAACTCCTGTTAAGACACCAACAACAATTGACGATCACAAACATACACTGGAGGAAAAAATCTCTCATATTACTGAGGATAAGAGATCTCCTAAAGATTTGCCCAAGTCTCCAAGTAAACCACTTGATCTTGACGTTCATCACGAAATTCCAGAAAAACATGACAAAACTCCTGTTAAGACACCAACAACAATTGACGATCACAAACATCCACTGGAGGATAAAATCTCTCATATAACTGAGGATAAGAAATCTCTTAAAGATTTGCCCAAGTCTCCAAGTAAACCACTTGATCTTGACGTTCATCACGAAATTCCAGAAAAACATGACAAAACTCCTGTTAAGACACCAACAACAATTGACGATCACAAACATACACTGGAGGATCAAATCTCTCATATTACTGAAGATAAGAAATCTCCTAAAGATTTGCCCAAGTCTCCAAGTAAACCACTTGATCTTGACGTTCATCACGAAATTCCAGAAAAACATAACAAAACTCCTGTTAAGACACCAACAACAATTGACGATCACAAACATCCACTGAAGGATAAAATCTCTCATATAACTGAGGATAAGAAATCTCTTAAAGATTTGCCCAAGTCTCCAAGTAAACCACTTGATCTTGACGTTCATCACGAAATTCCAGAAAAACATGACAAAACTCCTGTTAAGACACCATCAACAATTGACGATCACAAACATCCACTGGAGGATAAAATCTCTCATATTACTGAGGATAAGAAATCTCTTAAAGATTTGCCCAAGTCTCCAAGTAAACCATTTGATCTTGACGTTCATCACGAAATTCCAGAAAAACATGACAAAACTCCTGTTAAGACACCAACAACAATTGACGATCACAAACATCCACTGAAGGATAAAATCTCTCATATAACTGAGGATAAGAAATCTCTTAAAGATTTGCCCAAGTCTCCAAGTAAACCATTTGATCTTGACGTTCATAACGAAATTCCAGAAAAACATGACAAAACTCCTGTTAAGACACCAACAACAACTGACGATCACAAACATACATTGGAGGATAAAATCTCTCATATTACTGATGATAAGAAATCTCCTAAAGATTTGCCCAAGTCTCCAAGTAAACCACATGATCTTGACGTTCATCACGAAATTCCAGAAAAACATGACAAAACTCCTGTTAAGACACCAACAACAACTGACGATCACAAACATACATTGGAGGATAAAATCTCTCATATTACTGATGATAAGAAATCTCCTAAAGATTTGCCCAAGTCTCCAAGTAAACCATTTGATCTTGACGTTCATCACGAAATTCCAGAAAAACATGACAAAACTCCTGTTAAGACACCAACAACAATTGACGATCACAAACATCCACTGAAGGATAAAATCTCTCATATAACTGAGGATAAGAAATCTCTTAAAGATTTGCCCAAGTCTCCAAGTAAACCATTTGATCTTGACGTTCATCACGAAATTCCAGAAAAACATGACAAAACTCCTGTTAAGACACCAACAACAACTGACGATCACAAACATACATTGGAGGATAAAATCTCTCATATTACTGATGATAAGAAATCTCCTAAAGATTTGCCCAAGTCTCCAAGTAAACCACTTGATCTTGACGTTCATCACGAAATTCCAGAAAAACATGACAAAACTCCTGTTAAGACACCAACAACAATTGACGATCACAAACATCCACTGGAGGATAAAATCTCTCATATTACTGAGGATAAGAAATCTCTTAAAGATTTGCCCAAGTCTCCAAGTAAACCATTTGATCTTGACGTTCATCACGAAATTCCAGAAAAACATGACAAAACTTCTGTTAAGACACCAACAACAATTGACGATCACAAACATCCACTGAAGGATAAAATCTCTCATATAACTGAGGATAAGAAATCTCTTAAAGATTTGCCCAAGTCTCCAAGTAAACCATTTGATCTTGACGTTCATCACGAAATTCCAGAAAAACATGACAAAACTCCTGTTAAGACACCAACAACAACTGACGATCACAAACATACATTGGAGGATAAAATCTCTCATATTACTGATGATAAGAAATCTCCTAAAGATTTGCCCAAGTCTCCAAGTAAACCACTTGATCTTGACGTTCATCACGAAATTCCAGAAAAACATGACAAAACTCCTGTTAAGACACCAACAACAACTGACGATCACAAACATACATTGGAGGATAAAATCTCTCATATTACTGAGGATAAGAAATCTCCTAAAGATTTGCCCAAGTCTCCAAGTAAACCACTCGATCTTGACGTTCATCACGAAATTCCAGAAAAACATGACAAAACTCCTGTTAAGACACCAACAACAATTGACGATCACAAACATACATTGGAGGATAAAATCTCTCATATTACTGAGGATAAGAAATCTCCTAAAGATTTGCCCAAGTCTCCAAGTAAACCACTTGATCTTGACGTTCATCACGAAATTCCTGAAAAACATGACGAAACTCCTGTTAAGACACCAACAACAATTGACGATCACAAACATACACTGGAGGAAAAAATCTCTCATATTACTGAGGATAAGAAATCTCCAAAAGATTTGCCCAAGTCTCCAAGTAAACCACTTGATCTTGACGTTCATCACGAAATTCCAGAAAAACATGACAAAACTCCTGTTAAGACACCAACAACAACTGACGATCACAAACATACATTGGAGGATAAAATCTCTCATATTACTGAGGATAAGAAATCTCCTAAAGATTTGCCCAAGTCTCCAAGTAAACCACTTGATCTTGACGTTCATCACGAAATTCCAGAAAAACATGACAAAACTCCTGTTAAGACACCAACAACAACTGACGATCACAAACATACATTGGAGGATAAAATCTCTCATATTACTGAGGATAAGAAATCTCCTAAAGATTTGCCCAAGTCTCCAAGTAAACCACTTGATCTTGACGTTCATCACGAAATTCCAGAAAAACATGACAAAACTCCTGTTAAGACACCAACAACAATTGACGATCACAAACATACACTGGAGGATCAAATCTCTCATATTACTGAAGATAAGAAATCTCCTAAAGATTTGCCCAAGTCTCCAAGTAAACCACTTGATCTTGACGTTCATCACGAAATTCCAGAAAAACATGACAAAACTCCTGTTAAGACACCAACAACAATTGACGTTCACAAACATCCACTGAAGGATAAAATCTCTCATATAACTGGGGATAAGAAATCTCTTAAAGATTTGCCCAAGTCTCCAAGTAAACCACTTGATCTTGACGTTCATCACGAAATTCCAGAAAAACATGACAAAACTCCTGTTAAGACACCAACAACAATTGACGATCACAAACATACACTGGAGGATCAAATCTCTCATATTACTGAAGATAAGAAATCTCCTAAAGATTTGCCCAAGTCTCCAAGTAAACCACTTGATCTTGACGTTCATCACGAAATTCCAGAAAAACATGACAAAACTCCTGTTAAGACACCAACAACAATTGACGATCACAAACATCCACTGAAGGATAAAATCCCTCATATAACTGAGGATAAGAAATCTCTTAAAGATTTGCCCAAGTCTCCAAGTAAACCACTTGATCTTGACGTTCATCACGAAATTCCAGAAAAACATGACAAAACTCCTGTTAAGACACCAACAAAAATTGACGATCACAAATATACACTTGAGGATAAAATCTCTCATATAACTGAGGATAAGAAATCTCCTAAAGATTTGCCCAAGTCTCCAAGTAAACCACTTGATCTTGACGTTCATCACGAAATTCCAGAAAAACATGACAAAACTCCTGTTAAGACACCAACAACAACTGACGATCACAAACATACACTGGAGGATAAAATCTCTCAAATTACTGAGGATAAGAAATCTCCTAAAGATTTGCCCAGGTCTCCAAGTAAACCACTTGATCTTGACGTTCATCACGAAATTCCAGAAAAACATGACAAAACTCCTGTTAAGACACCAACAACAGTTGACGATCACAAACATACACTGGAGGATAAAATCTCTCATATAACTGAGGATAAGAAATCTCTTAAAGATTTGCCCAAGTCTCCAAGTAAACCACTTGATCTTGACGTTCATCACGAAATTCCAGAAAAACATGACAAAACTCCTGTTAAGACACCAACAACAATTGACGATCACAAACATACACTGGAGGATCAAATCTCTCATATTACTGAAGATAAGAAATCTCCTAAAGATTTGCCCAAGTCTCCAAGTAAACCACTTGATCTTGACGTTCATCACGAAATTCCAGAAAAACATGACAAAACTCCTGTTAAGACACCAACAACAATTGACGATCACAAACATCCACTGAAGGATAAAATCTCTCATATAACTGAGGATAAGAAATCTCTTAAAGATTTGCCCAAGTCTCCAAGTAAACCACTTGATCTTGACGTTCATCACGAAATTCCAGAAAAACATGACAAAACTCCTGTTAAGACACCAACAAAAATTGACGATCACAAATATACACTTGAGGATAAAATCTCTCATATAACTGAGGATAAGAAATCTCCTAAAGATTTGCCCAAGTCTCCAAGTAAACCACTTGATCTTGACGTTCATCACGAAATTCCAGAAAAACATGACAAAACTCCTGTTAAGACACCAACAACAACTGACGATCACAAACATACACTGGAGGATAAAATCTCTCAAATTACTGAGGATAAGAAATCTCCTAAAGATTTGCCCAGGTCTCCAAGTAAACCACTTGATCTTGACGTTCATCACGAAATTCCAGAAAAACATGACAAAACTCCTGTTAAGACACCAACAACAGTTGACGATCACAAACATACACTGGAGGATAAAATCTCTCAAATTACTGAGGATAAGAAATCTCCTAAAGATTTGCCCAGGTCTCCAAGTAAACCACTTGATCTTGACGTTCATCACGAAATTCCAGAAAAACATGACAAAACTCCTGTTAAGACACCAACAACAATTGACTATCACAAACATACACTTGAGGATAAAATCTCTCATATAACTGAGGATAAGAAATCTCCTAAAGATTTGCCCAAGTCTCCAAGTAAACCACTTGATCTTGACGTTCATCACGAAATTCCAGAAAAACATGACAAAACTCCTGTTAAGACACCAACAACAGTTGACGATCACAAACATACACTGGAGGATAAAATCTCTCAAATTACTGAGGATAAGAAATCTCCTAAAGATTTGCCCAGGTCTCCAAGTAAACCACTTGATCTTGACGTTCATCACGAAATTCCAGAAAAACATGACAAAACTCCTGTTAAGACACCAACAACAGTTGACGATCACAAACATACACTGGAGGATAAAATCTCTCATATAACTGAGGATAAGAAATCTCTTAAAGATTTGCCCAAGTCTCCAAGTAAACCACTTGATCTTGACGTTCATCACGAAATTCCAGAAAAACATGACAAAACTCCTGTTAAGACACCAACAACAACTGACGATCACAAACATACATTGGAGGATAAAATCTCTCATATTACTGATGATAAGAAATCTCCTAAAGATTTGCCCAAGTCTCCAAGTAAACCACTTGATCTTGACGTTCATCACGAAATTCCAGAAAAACATGACAAAACTCCTGTTAAGACACCAACAACAACTGACGATCACAAACATACATTGGAGGATAAAATCTCTCATATTACTGAGGATAAGAAATCTCCTAAAGATTTGCCCAAGTCTCCAAGTAAACCACTCGATCTTGACGTTCATCACGAAATTCCAGAAAAACATGACAAAACTCCTGTTAAGACACCAACAACAATTGACGATCACAAACATACATTGGAGGATAAAATCTCTCATATTACTGAGGATAAGAAATCTCCTAAAGATTTGCCCAAGTCTCCAAGTAAACCACTTGATCTTGACGTTCATCACGAAATTCCTGAAAAACATGACGAAACTCCTGTTAAGACACCAACAACAATTGACGATCACAAACATACACTGGAGGAAAAAATCTCTCATATTACTGAGGATAAGAAATCTCCAAAAGATTTGCCCAAGTCTCCAAGTAAACCACTTGATCTTGACGTTCATCACGAAATTCCAGAAAAACATGACAAAACTCCTGTTAAGACACCAACAACAACTGACGATCACAAACATACATTGGAGGATAAAATCTCTCATATTACTGAGGATAAGAAATCTCCTAAAGATTTGCCCAAGTCTCCAAGTAAACCACTTGATCTTGACGTTCATCACGAAATTCCAGAAAAACATGACAAAACTCCTGTTAAGACACCAACAACAACTGACGATCACAAACATACATTGGAGGATAAAATCTCTCATATTACTGAGGATAAGAAATCTCCTAAAGATTTGCCCAAGTCTCCAAGTAAACCACTTGATCTTGACGTTCATCACGAAATTCCAGAAAAACATGACAAAACTCCTGTTAAGACACCAACAACAATTGACGATCACAAACATACACTGGAGGATCAAATCTCTCATATTACTGAAGATAAGAAATCTCCTAAAGATTTGCCCAAGTCTCCAAGTAAACCACTTGATCTTGACGTTCATCACGAAATTCCAGAAAAACATGACAAAACTCCTGTTAAGACACCAACAACAATTGACGTTCACAAACATCCACTGAAGGATAAAATCTCTCATATAACTGGGGATAAGAAATCTCTTAAAGATTTGCCCAAGTCTCCAAGTAAACCACTTGATCTTGACGTTCATCACGAAATTCCAGAAAAACATGACAAAACTCCTGTTAAGACACCAACAACAATTGACGATCACAAACATACACTGGAGGATCAAATCTCTCATATTACTGAAGATAAGAAATCTCCTAAAGATTTGCCCAAGTCTCCAAGTAAACCACTTGATCTTGACGTTCATCACGAAATTCCAGAAAAACATGACAAAACTCCTGTTAAGACACCAACAACAATTGACGATCACAAACATCCACTGAAGGATAAAATCTCTCATATAACTGAGGATAAGAAATCTCTTAAAGATTTGCCCAAGTCTCCAAGTAAACCACTTGATCTTGACGTTCATCACGAAATTCCAGAAAAACATGACAAAACTCCTGTTAAGACACCAACAAAAATTGACGATCACAAATATACACTTGAGGATAAAATCTCTCATATAACTGAGGATAAGAAATCTCCTAAAGATTTGCCCAAGTCTCCAAGTAAACCACTTGATCTTGACGTTCATCACGAAATTCCAGAAAAACATGACAAAACTCTTGTTAAGACACCAACAACAATTGACGATCACAAACATACACTGGAGGATAAAATATCTCATATAACTGAGGATAAGAAATCTCTTAAAGATTTGCCCAAGTCTCCAAGTAAACCACTTGATCTTGACGTTCATCACGAAATTCCAGAAAAACATGACAAAACTCCTGTTAAGACACCAACAACAACTGACGATCACAAATATACACTAGAGGATAAAATCTCTCATATTACTGAGGATAAGAAATCTCCTAAAGATTTGCCCAAGTCTCCAAGTAAACCACTTGATCTTGACGTTCATCACGAAATTCCAGAAAAACAAGACAAAACTCCTATTAAGACACCAACAACAATTGACGATCACAAACATACACTGGAGGAAAAAATCTCTCATATTACTGAGGATAAGAAATCTCCTAAAGATTTGCCCAAGTCTCCAAGTAAACCACTTGATCTTGACGTTCATCACGAAATTCCAGAAAAACATGACAAAACTCCTATTAAGACACCAACAACAATTGACGATCACAAACATACACTGGAGGAAAAAATCTCTCATATTACTGAGGATAAGAAATCTCCAAAAGATTTGCCCAAGTCTCCAAGTAAACCACTTGATCTTGACGTTCATCACGAAATTCCAGAAAAACATGACAAAACTCCTGTTAAGACACCAACAACAATTGACGATCACAAACATACACTGGAGGATAAAATCTCTCATATAACTGAGGATAAGAAATCTCCTAAAGATTTGCCCAAGTCTCCAAGTAAACCACTTGATCTTGACGTTCATCACGAAATTCCAGAAAAACATGACAAAACTCCTGTTAAGACACCAACAACAATTGACGATCACAAACATACACTGGAGGATAAAATCTCTCATATTACTGAGGATAAGAAATCTCCTAAAGATTTGCCCAAGTCTTCAAGTAAACCACTTGATCTTGACGTTCATCACGAAATTCCAGAAAAACATGACAAAACTCCTGTTAAGACACCAACAACAATTGACGATCACAAACATACACTGGAGGATAAAATCTCTCATATAACTGAGGATAAGAAATCTCCTAAAGATTTGCCCAAGTCTCCAAGTAAACCACTTGATCTTGACGTTCATCACGAAATTCCAGAAAAACATGACAAAACTCCTGTTAAGACACCAACAACAATTGACGATCACAAACATACACTGGAGGATAAAATCTCTCATATTACTGAGGATAAGAAATCTCCTAAAGATTTGCCCAAGTCTCCAAGTAAACCACTTGATCTTGACGTTCATCACGAAATTCCAGAAAAACATGACAAAACTCCTATTAAGACACCAACAACAATTGACGATCACAAACATACACTGGAGGAAAAAATCTCTCATATTACTGAGGATAAGAAATCTCCAAAAGATTTGCCCAAGTCTCCAAGTAAACCACTTGATCTTGACGTTCATCACGAAATTCCAGAAAAACATGACAAAACTCCTGTTAAGACACCAACAACAATTGACGATCACAAACATACACTGGAGGATAAAATCTCTCATATAACTGAGGATAAGAAATCTCCTAAAGATTTGCCCAAGTCTCCAAGTAAACCACTTGATCTTGACGTTCATCACGAAATTCCAGAAAAACATGACAAAACTCCTGTTAAGACACCAACAACAATTGACGATCACAAACATACACTGGAGGATAAAATCTCTCATATAACTGAGGATAAGAAATCTCCTAAAGATTTGCCCAAGTCTCCAAGTAAACCACTTGATCTTGACGTTCATCACGAAATTCCTGAAAAACATGACGAAACTCCTGTTAAGACACCAACAACAATTGACGATCACAAACATACACTGGAGGAAAAAATCTCTCATATTACTGAGGATAAGAAATCTCCAAAAGATTTGCCCAAGTCTCCCAGTAAACCACTTGATCTTGACGTTCATCACGAAATTCCAGAAAAACATGACAAAACTCCTGTTAAGACACCAACAACAACTGACGATCACAAACATACATTGGAGGATAAAATCTCTCATATTACTGAGGATAAGAAATCTCCTAAAGATTTGCCCAAGTCTTCAAGTAAACCACTTGATCTTGACGTTCATCACGAAATTCCAGAAAAACATGACAAATCTCCTGTTAAGACACCAACAACAACTGACGATCACAAACATACACTGGAGGATAAAATCTCTCATATTACTGAGGATAAGAAATCTCCTAAAGATTTTCCCAAGTCGCCAAGTAAACCACTTGATCTTGACGTTTATCACGAAATTCCAGAAAAACATGACAAAACTCCTGTTAAGACACCAACAACAATTGACGATCACAAACATACATTGGAGGATAAAATCTCTCATATTACTGAGGATAAGAAATCTCCTAAAGATTTGCCCAAGTCTCCAAGTAAACCACTTGATCTTGACGTTCATCACGAAATTCCAAAAAAACATGACAAAACTCCTATTAAGACACCAACAACAATTGATGATCACAAACATACACTGGAGGAAAAAATCTCTCATATTACTGAGGATAAGAAATCTCCAAAAGATTTGCCCAAGTCTCCAAGTAAACCACTTGATCTTGACGTTCATCACGAAATTCCTGAAAAACATGACGAAACTCCTGTTAAGACACCAACAACAATTGACGATCACAAACATACACTGGAGGAAAAAATCTCTCATATTACTGAGGATAAGAAATCTCCAAAAGATTTGCCCAAGTCTCCCAGTAAACCACTTGATCTTGACGTTCATCACGAAATTCCAGAAAAACATGACAAAACTCCTGTTAAGACACCAACAACAACTGACGATCACAAACATACATTGGAGGATAAAATCTCTCATATTACTGAGGATAAGAAATCTCCTAAAGATTTGCCCAAGTCTCCAAGTAAACCACTTGATCTTGACGTTCATCACGAAATTCCAGAAAAACATGACAAATCTCCTGTTAAGACACCAACAACAACTGACGATCACAAACATACACTGGAGGATAAAATCTCTCATATTACTGAGGATAAGAAATCTCCTAAAGATTTTCCCAAGTCGCCAAGTAAACCACTTGATCTTGACGTTTATCACGAAATTCCAGAAAAACATGACAAAACTCCTGTTAAGACACCAACAACAATTGACGATCACAAACATACATTGGAGGATAAAATCTCTCATATTACTGAGGATAAGAAATCTCCTAAAGATTTGCCCAAGTCTCCAAGTAAACCACTTGATCTTGACGTTCATCACGAAATTCCAGAAAAACATGACAAAACTTCTGTTAAGACACCAACAACAACTGACGATCACAAACATACATTGGAGGATAAAATCTCTCATATAACTGAGGATAAGAAATCTCCTAAAGATTTGCCTAAGTCTCCAAGTAAACCACTTGATCTTGACGTTCATCACGAAATTCCTGAAAAACATGACGAAACTCCTGTTAAGACACCAACAACAATTGACGATCACAAACATACACTGGAGGAAAAAATCTCTCATATTACTGAGGATAAGAAATCTCCAAAAGATTTGCCCAAGTCTCCCAGTAAACCACTTGATCTTGACGTTCATCACGAAATTCCAGAAAAACATGACAAAACTCCTGTTAAGACACCAACAACAACTGACGATCACAAACATACATTGGAGGATAAAATCTCTCATATTACTGAGGATAAGAAATCTCCTAAAGATTTGCCCAAGTCTCCAAGTAAACCACTTGATCTTGACGTTCATCACGAAATTCCAGAAAAACATGACAAATCTCCTGTTAAGACACCAACAACAACTGACGATCACAAACATACACTGGAGGATAAAATCTCTCATATTACTGAGGATAAGAAATCTCCTAAAGATTTTCCCAAGTCGCCAAGTAAACCACTTGATCTTGACGTTTATCACGAAATTCCAGAAAAACATGACAAAACTCCTGTTAAGACACCAACAACAATTGACGATCACAAACATACATTGGAGGATAAAATCTCTCATATTACTGAGGATAAGAAATCTCCAAAAGATTTGCCCAAGTCTCCAAGTAAACCACTTGATCTTGACGTTCATCACGAAATTCCAGAAAAACATGACAAAACTTCTGTTAAGACACCAACAACAACTGACGATCACAAAAATACATTGGAGGATAAAATCTCTCATATTACTGAGGATAAGAAATCTCCTAAAGATTTGCCCAAGTCTCCCAGTAAACCACTTGATAGTGACGTTCATCACGAAATTCCAGAAAAACATGACAAAACTCCTGTTAAGACACCAACAACAACTGACGATCACAAACATACATTGGAGGATAAAATCTCTCATATTACTGAGGATAAGAAATCTCCTAAAGATTTGCCCAAGTCTCCAAGTAAACCACTTGATCTTGACGTTCATCACGAAATTCCAGAAAAACATGACAAATCTCCTGTTAAGACACCAACAACAACTGACGATCACAAACATACACTGGAGGATAAAATCTCTCATATTACTGAGGATAAGAAATCTCCTAAAGATTTTCCCAAGTCGCCAAGTAAACCACTTGATCTTGACGTTTATCACGAAATTCCAGAAAAACATGACAAAACTCCTGTTAAGACACCAACAACAATTGACGATCACAAACATACATTGGAGGATAAAATCTCTCATATTACTGAGGATAAGAAATCTCCTAAAGATTTGCCCAAGTCTCCAAGTAAACCACTTGATCTTGACGTTCATCACGAAATTCCTGAAAAGCATGACGAAACTCCTGTTAAGACACCAACAACAATTGACGATCACAAACATACACTGGAGGAAAAAATCTCTCATATTACTGAGGATAAGAAATCTCCAAAAGATTTGCCCAAGTCTCCAAGTAAACCACTTGATCTTGACGTTCATCACGAAATTCCAGAAAAACATGACAAAACTCCTGTTAAGACACCAACAACAACTGACGATCACAAACATACACTGGAGGATAAAATCTCTCATATAACTGAGGATAAGAAATCTCCTAAAGATTTGCCCAAGTCTCCAAGTAAACCACTTGATCTTGACGTTCATCACGAAATTCCAGAAAAACATGACAAAACTCCTGTTAAGACACCAACAACAACTGACGATCACAAACATACATTGGAGGATAAAATCTCTCATATTACTGAGGATAAGAAATCTCCTAAAGATTTGCCCAAGTCTCCAAGTAAACCACTTGATCTTGACGTTCATCACGAAATTCCAGAAAAACATGACAAAACTCCTGTTAAGACACCAACAACAACTGACGATCACAAACATACATTGGAGGATAAAATCTCTCATATTACTGATGATAAGAAATCTCCTAAAGATTTGCCCAAGTCTCCAAGTAAACCACTTGATCTTGACGTTCATCACGAAATTCCAGAAAAACATGACAAAACTCCTGTTAAGACACCAACAACAATTGACGATCACAAACATCCACTGGAGGATAAAATCTCTCATATAACTGAGGATAAGAAATCTCTTAAAGATTTGCTCAAGTCTCCAAGTAAACCACTTGATCTTGACGTTCATCACGAAATTCCAGAAAAACATGACAAAACTCCTGTTAAGACACCAACAACAACTGACGATCACAAACATACATTGGAGGATAAAATCTCTCATATTACTGAGGATAAGAAATCTCCTAAAGATTTGCCCAAGTCTCCAAGTAAACCACTTGATCTTGACGTTCATCACGAAATTCCAGAAAAACATGACAAAACTCCTGTTAAGACACCAACAACAACTGACGATCACAAACATACATTGGAGGATAAAATCTCTCATATTACTGATGATAAGAAATCTCCTAAAGATTTGCCCAAGTCTCCAAGTAAACCACTTGATCTTGACGTTCATCACGAAATTCCAGAAAAACATGACAAAACTCCTGTTAAGACACCAACAACAATTGACGATCACAAACATCCACTGGAGGATAAAATCTCTCATATAACTGAGGATAAGAAATCTCTTAAAGATTTGCCCAAGTCTCCAAGTAAACCACTTGATCTTGACGTTCATCACGAAATTCCAGAAAAACATGACAAAACTCCTGTTAAGACACCAACAACAACTGACGATCACAAACATACATTGGAGGATAAAATCTCTCATATTACTGATGATAAGAAATCTCCTAAAGATTTGCCCAAGTCTCCAAGTAAACCACTTGATCTTGACGTTCATCACGAAATTCCAGAAAAACATGACAAAACTCCTGTTAAGACACCAACAACAACTGACGATCACAAACATACATTGGAGGATAAAATCTCTCATATTACTGAGGATAAGAAATCTCCTAAAGATTTGCCCAAGTCTCCAAGTAAACCACTTGATCTTGACGTTCATCACGAAATTCCAGAAAAACATGACAAAACTCCTGTTAAGACACCAACAACAACTGACGATCACAAACATACATTGGAGGATAAAATCTCTCATATTACTGATGATAAGAAATCTCCTAAAGATTTGCCCAAGTCTCCAAGTAAACCACTTGATCTTGACGTTCATCACGAAATTCCAGAAAAACATGACAAAACTCCTGTTAAGACACCAACAACAATTGACGATCACAAACATCCACTGGAGGATAAAATCTCTCATATAACTGAGGATAAGAAATCTCTTAAAGATTTGCCCAAGTCTCCAAGTAAACCACTTGATCTTGACGTTCATCACGAAATTCCAGAAAAACATGACAAAACTCCTGTTAAGACACCAACAACAACTGACGATCACAAACATACATTGGAGGATAAAATCTCTCATATTACTGATGATAAGAAATCTCCTAAAGATTTGCCCAAGTCTCCAAGTAAACCACTTGATCTTGACGTTCATCACGAAATTCCAGAAAAACATGACAAAACTCCTGTTAAGACACCAACAACAACTGACGATCACAAACATACATTGGAGGATAAAATCTCTCATATTACTGAGGATAAGAAATCTCCTAAAGATTTGCCCAAGTCTCCAAGTAAACCACTTGATCTTGACGTTCATCACGAAATTCCAGAAAAACATGACAAAACTCCTGTTAAGACACCAACAACAACTGACGATCACAAACATACATTGGAGGATAAAATCTCTCATATTACTGAGGATAAGAAATCTCCTAAAGATTTGCCCAAGTCTCCAAGTAAACCACTTGATCTTGACGTTCATCACGAAATTCCAGAAAAACATGACAAAACTCCTGTTAAGACACCAACAACAACTGACGATCACAAACATACATTGGAGGATAAAATCTCTCATATTACTGATGATAAGAAATCTCCTAAAGATTTGCCCAAGTCTCCAAGTAAACCACTTGATCTTGACGTTCATCACGAAATTCCAGAAAAACATGACAAAACTCCTGTTAAGACACCAACAACAATTGACGATCACAAACATCCACTGGAGGATAAAATCTCTCATATAACTGAGGATAAGAAATCTCTTAAAGATTTGCCCAAGTCTCCAAGTAAACCACTTGATCTTGACGTTCATCACGAAATTCCAGAAAAACATGACAAAACTCCTGTTAAGACACCAACAACAACTGACGATCACAAACATACATTGGAGGATAAAATCTCTCATATTACTGATGATAAGAAATCTCCTAAAGATTTGCCCAAGTCTCCAAGTAAACCACTTGATCTTGACGTTCATCACGAAATTCCAGAAAAACATGACAAAACTCCTGTTAAGACACCAACAACAACTGACGATCACAAACATACATTGGAGGATAAAATCTCTCATATTACTGAGGATAAGAAATCTCCTAAAGATTTGCCCAAGTCTCCAAGTAAACCACTTGATCTTGACGTTCATCACGAAATTCCAGAAAAACATGACAAAACTCCTGTTAAGACACCAACAACAACTGACGATCACAAACATACATTGGAGGATAAAATCTCTCATATTACTGATGATAAGAAATCTCCTAAAGATTTGCCCAAGTCTCCAAGTAAACCACTTGATCTTGACGTTCATCACGAAATTCCAGAAAAACATGACAAAACTCCTGTTAAGACACCAACAACAATTGACGATCACAAACATCCACTGGAGGATAAAATCTCTCATATAACTGAGGATAAGAAATCTCTTAAAGATTTGCCCAAGTCTCCAAGTAAACCACTTGATCTTGACGTTCATCACGAAATTCCAGAAAAACATGACAAAACTCCTGTTAAGACACCAACAACAACTGACGATCACAAACATACATTGGAGGATAAAATCTCTCATATTACTGATGATAAGAAATCTCCTAAAGATTTGCCCAAGTCTCCAAGTAAACCACTTGATCTTGACGTTCATCACGAAATTCCAGAAAAACATGACAAAACTCCTGTTAAGACACCAACAACAACTGACGATCACAAACATACACTGGAGGATAAAATCTCTCATATTACTGAGGATAAGAAATCTCCTAAAGATTTGCCCAAGTCTCCAAGTAAACCACTTGATCTTGACGTTCATCACGAAATTCCAGAAAAACATGACAAAACTCCTGTTAAGACACCAACAACAACTGACGATCACAAACATACATTGGAGGATAAAATCTCTCATATTACTGAGGATAAGAAATCTCCTAAAGATTTGCCCAAGTCTCCAAGTAAACCACTTGATCTTGACGTTCATTACGAAATTACAGAAAAACATGACAAAACTCCTGTTAAGACACCAACAACAATTGACGATCACAAACATACACTGGAGGATAAAATCTCTCATATAACTGAGGATAAGAAATCTCCTAAAGATTTTCCCAAGTCGCCAAGTAAACCACTTGATCTTGACGTTCATCACGAAATTCCAGAAAAACATGACAAAACTCCTGTTAAGACACCAACAACAATTGACGATCACAAACATACACTGGAGGAAAAAATCTCTCATATTACTGAGGATAAGAGATCTCCTAAAGATTTGCCCAAGTCTCCAAGTAAACCACTTGATCTTGACGTTCATCACGAAATTCCTGAAAAACATGACGAAACTCCTGTTAAGACACCAACAACAATTGACGATCACAAACATACACTGGAGGAAAAAATCTCTCATATTACTGAGGATAAGAAATCTCCAAAAGATTTGCCCAAGTCTCCAAGTAAACCACTTGATCTTGACGTTCATCACGAAATTCCAGAAAAACATGACAAAACTCCTGTTAAGACACCAACAACAACTGACGATCACAAACATACATTGGAGGATAAAATCTCTCATATTACTGAGGATAAGAAATCTCCTAAAGATTTGCCCAAGTCTCCAAGTAAACCACTTGATCTTGACATTCATCACGAAATTCCAGAAAAACATGACAAAACTCCTGTTAAGACACCAACAACAATTGACGATCACAAACATCCACTGGAGGATAAAATCTCTCATATAACTGAGGATAAGAAATCTCTTAAAGATTTGCCCAAGTCTCCAAGTAAACCACTTGATCTTGACGTTCATCACGAAATTCCAGAAAAACATGACAAAACTCCTGTTAAGACACCAACAACAATTGACGATCACAAACATACACTGGAGGATCAAATCTCTCATATTACTGAAGATAAGAAATCTCCTAAAGATTTGCCCAAGTCTCCAAGTAAACCACTTGATCTTGACGTTCATCACGAAATTCCAGAAAAACATGACAAAACTCCTGTTAAGACACCAACAACAATTGACGATCACAAACATCCACTGAAGGATAAAATCTCTCATATAACTGAGGATAAGAAATCTCTTAAAGATTTGCCCAAGTCTCCAAGTAAACCACTTGATCTTGACGTTCATCACGAAATTCCAGAAAAACATGACAAAACTCCTGTTAAGACACCAACGACAACTGACGATCACAAACATACATTGGAGGATAAAATCTCTCATATTACTGATGATAAGAAATCTCCTAAAGATTTGCCCAAGTCTCCAAGTAAACCACTTGATCTTGACGTTCATCACGAAATTCCAGAAAAACATGACAAAACTCCTGTTAAGACACCAACAACAATTGACGATCACAAACATCCACTGGAGGATAAAATCTCTCATATAACTGAGGATAAGAAATCTCTTAAAGATTTGCCCAAGTCTCCAAGTAAACCACTTGATCTTGACGTTCATCACGAAATTCCAGAAAAACATGACAAAACTCCTGTTAAGACACCAACAACAACTGACGATCACAAACATACATTGGAGGATAAAATCTCTCATATTACTGATGATAAGAAATCTCCTAAAGATTTGCCCAAGTCTCCAAGTAAACCACTTGATCTTGACGTTCATCACGAAATTCCAGAAAAACATGACAAAACTCCTGTTAAGACACCAACAACAATTGACGATCACAAACATCCACTGGAGGATAAAATCTCTCATATAACTGAGGATAAGAAATCTCTTAAAGATTTGCCCAAGTCTCCAAGTAAACCATTTGATCTTGACGTTCATCACGAAATTCCAGAAAAACATGACAAAACTCCTGTTAAGACACCAACAACAACTGACGATCACAAACATACATTGGAGGATAAAATCTCTCATATTACTGAGGATAAGAAATCTCCTAAAGATTTGCCCAAGTCTCCAAGTAAACCACTTGATCTTGACGTTCATCACGAAATTCCAGAAAAATATGACGAAACTCCTGTTAAGACACCAACAACAATTGACGATCACAAACATACACTGGAGGAAAAAATCTCTCATATTACTGAGGATAAGAAATCTCCAAAAGATTTGCCCAAGTCTCCAAGTAAACCACTTGATCTTGACGTTCATCACGAAATTCCAGAAAAACATGACAAAACTCCTGTTAAGACACCAACAACAACTGACGATCACAAACATACATTGGAGGATAAAATCTCTCATATTACTGAGGATAAGAAATCTCCTAAAGATTTGCCCAAGTCTCCAAGTAAACCACTTGATCTTGACGTGTATCACGAAATTCCAGAAAAACATGACAAAACTCCTGTTAAGACACCAACAACAACTGACGATCACAAACATACATTGGAGGATAAAATCTCTCATATTACTGGGGATAAGAAATCTCCTAAAGATTTGCCCAAGTCTCCAAGTAAACCACTTGATCTTGACGTTCATCACGAAATTCCAGAAAAACATGACAAAACTCCTGTTAAGACACCAACAACAATTGACGATCACAAACATACACTGGAGGATCAAATCTCTCATATTACTGAAGATAAGAAATCTCCTAAAGATTTGCCCAAGTCTCCAAGTAAACCACTTGATCTTGACGTTCATCACGAAATTCCAGAAAAACATGACAAAACTCCTGTTAAGACACCAACAACAATTGACGATCACAAACATCCACTGGAGGATAAAATCTCTCATATAACTGAGGATAAGAAATCTCTTAAAGATTTGCCCAAGTCTCCAAGTAAACCACTTGATCTTGACGTTCATCACGAAATTCCAGAAAAACATGACAAAACTCCTGTTAAGACACCAACAACAATTGACGATCACAAACATACACTTGAGGATAAAATCTCTCATATAACTGAGGATAAGAAATCTCCTAAAGATTTGCCCAAGTCTCCAAGTAAACCACTTGATCTTGACGTTCATCACGAAATTCCAGAAAAACATGACAAAACTCCTGTTAAGACACCAACAACAACTGACGATCACAAACATACACTGGAGGATAAAATCTCTCAAATTACTGAGGATAAGAAATCTCCTAAAGATTTGCCTAGGTCTCCAAGTAAACCACTTGATCTTGACGTTCATCACGAAATTCCAGAAAAACATGACAAAACTCCTGTTAAGACACCAACAACAGTTGACGATCACAAACATACACTGGAGGATAAAATCTCTCATATAACTGAGGATAAGAAATCTCTTAAAGATTTGCCCAAGTCTCCAAGTAAACCACTTGATCTTGACGTTCATCACGAAATTCCAGAAAAACATGACAAAACTCCTGTTAAGACACCAACAACAATTGACGATCACAAACATACACTGGAGGATCAAATCTCTCATATAACTGAGGATAAGAAATCTGCTAAATATTTGCCCAAGTCTCCAAGTAAACCACTTGATCTTGACGTTCATCACGAAATTCCAAAAAAACATGACAAAACTCCTGTTAAGACACCAACAACAATTGACGATCACAAACATCCACTGGAGGATAAAATCTCTCATATAACTGAGGATAAGAAATCTCTTAAAGATTTGCCCAAGTCTCCAAGTAAACCACTTGATCTTGACGTTCATCACGAAATTCCAGAAAAACATGACAAAACTCCTGTTAAGACACCAACAACAATTGACGATCACAAACATACACTGGAGGAAAAAATCTCTCATATTACTGAGGATAAGAGATCTCCTAAAGATTTGCCCAAGTCTCCAAGTAAACCACTTGATCTTGACGTTCATCACGAAATTCCAGAAAAACATGACAAAACTCCTGTTAAGACACCAACAACAATTGACGATCACAAACATCCACTGGAGGATAAAATCTCTCATATAACTGAGGATAAGAAATCTCTTAAAGATTTGCCCAAGTCTCCAAGTAAACCACTTGATCTTGACGTTCATCACGAAATTCCAGAAAAACATGACAAAACTCCTGTTAAGACACCAACAACAATTGACGATCACAAACATACACTGGAGGATCAAATCTCTCATATTACTGAAGATAAGAAATCTCCTAAAGATTTGCCCAAGTCTCCAAGTAAACCACTTGATCTTGACGTTCATCACGAAATTCCAGAAAAACATGACAAAACTCCTGTTAAGACACCAACAACAATTGACGATCACAAACATCCACTGAAGGATAAAATCTCTCATATAACTGAGGATAAGAAATCTCTTAAAGATTTGCCCAAGTCTCCAAGTAAACCACTTGATCTTGACGTTCATCACGAAATTCCAGAAAAACATGACAAAACTCCTGTTAAGACACCATCAACAATTGACGATCACAAACATCCACTGGAGGATAAAATCTCTCATATTACTGAGGATAAGAAATCTCTTAAAGATTTGCCCAAGTCTCCAAGTAAACCATTTGATCTTGACGTTCATCACGAAATTCCAGAAAAACATGACAAAACTCCTGTTAAGACACCAACAACAATTGACGATCACAAACATCCACTGAAGGATAAAATCTCTCATATAACTGAGGATAAGAAATCTCTTAAAGATTTGCCCAAGTCTCCAAGTAAACCATTTGATCTTGACGTTCATCACGAAATTCCAGAAAAACATGACAAAACTCCTGTTAAGACACCAACAACAACTGACGATCACAAACATACATTGGAGGATAAAATCTCTCATATTACTGATGATAAGAAATCTCCTAAAGATTTGCCCAAGTCTCCAAGTAAACCACATGATCTTGACGTTCATCACGAAATTCCAGAAAAACATGACAAAACTCCTGTTAAGACACCAACAACAACTGACGATCACAAACATACATTGGAGGATAAAATCTCTCATATTACTGATGATAAGAAATCTCCTAAAGATTTGCCCAAGTCTCCAAGTAAACCATTTGATCTTGACGTTCATCACGAAATTCCAGAAAAACATGACAAAACTCCTGTTAAGACACCAACAACAATTGACGATCACAAACATCCACTGAAGGATAAAATCTCTCATATAACTGAGGATAAGAAATCTCTTAAAGATTTGCCCAAGTCTCCAAGTAAACCATTTGATCTTGACGTTCATCACGAAATTCCAGAAAAACATGACAAAACTCCTGTTAAGACACCAACAACAACTGACGATCACAAACATACATTGGAGGATAAAATCTCTCATATTACTGATGATAAGAAATCTCCTAAAGATTTGCCCAAGTCTCCAAGTAAACCACTTGATCTTGACGTTCATCACGAAATTCCAGAAAAACATGACAAAACTCCTGTTAAGACACCAACAACAATTGACGATCACAAACATCCACTGGAGGATAAAATCTCTCATATTACTGAGGATAAGAAATCTCTTAAAGATTTGCCCAAGTCTCCAAGTAAACCATTTGATCTTGACGTTCATCACGAAATTCCAGAAAAACATGACAAAACTTCTGTTAAGACACCAACAACAATTGACGATCACAAACATCCACTGAAGGATAAAATCTCTCATATAACTGAGGATAAGAAATCTCTTAAAGATTTGCCCAAGTCTCCAAGTAAACCATTTGATCTTGACGTTCATCACGAAATTCCAGAAAAACATGACAAAACTCCTGTTAAGACACCAACAACAACTGACGATCACAAACATACATTGGAGGATAAAATCTCTCATATTACTGATGATAAGAAATCTCCTAAAGATTTGCCCAAGTCTCCAAGTAAACCACTTGATCTTGACGTTCATCACGAAATTCCAGAAAAACATGACAAAACTCCTGTTAAGACACCAACAACAACTGACGATCACAAACATACATTGGAGGATAAAATCTCTCATATTACTGAGGATAAGAAATCTCCTAAAGATTTGCCCAAGTCTCCAAGTAAACCACTCGATCTTGACGTTCATCACGAAATTCCAGAAAAACATGACAAAACTCCTGTTAAGACACCAACAACAATTGACGATCACAAACATACATTGGAGGATAAAATCTCTCATATTACTGAGGATAAGAAATCTCCTAAAGATTTGCCCAAGTCTCCAAGTAAACCACTTGATCTTGACGTTCATCACGAAATTCCTGAAAAACATGACGAAACTCCTGTTAAGACACCAACAACAATTGACGATCACAAACATACACTGGAGGAAAAAATCTCTCATATTACTGAGGATAAGAAATCTCCAAAAGATTTGCCCAAGTCTCCAAGTAAACCACTTGATCTTGACGTTCATCACGAAATTCCAGAAAAACATGACAAAACTCCTGTTAAGACACCAACAACAACTGACGATCACAAACATACATTGGAGGATAAAATCTCTCATATTACTGAGGATAAGAAATCTCCTAAAGATTTGCCCAAGTCTCCAAGTAAACCACTTGATCTTGACGTTCATCACGAAATTCCAGAAAAACATGACAAAACTCCTGTTAAGACACCAACAACAACTGACGATCACAAACATACATTGGAGGATAAAATCTCTCATATTACTGAGGATAAGAAATCTCCTAAAGATTTGCCCAAGTCTCCAAGTAAACCACTTGATCTTGACGTTCATCACGAAATTCCAGAAAAACATGACAAAACTCCTGTTAAGACACCAACAACAATTGACGATCACAAACATACACTGGAGGATCAAATCTCTCATATTACTGAAGATAAGAAATCTCCTAAAGATTTGCCCAAGTCTCCAAGTAAACCACTTGATCTTGACGTTCATCACGAAATTCCAGAAAAACATGACAAAACTCCTGTTAAGACACCAACAACAATTGACGTTCACAAACATCCACTGAAGGATAAAATCTCTCATATAACTGGGGATAAGAAATCTCTTAAAGATTTGCCCAAGTCTCCAAGTAAACCACTTGATCTTGACGTTCATCACGAAATTCCAGAAAAACATGACAAAACTCCTGTTAAGACACCAACAACAATTGACGATCACAAACATACACTGGAGGATCAAATCTCTCATATTACTGAAGATAAGAAATCTCCTAAAGATTTGCCCAAGTCTCCAAGTAAACCACTTGATCTTGACGTTCATCACGAAATTCCAGAAAAACATGACAAAACTCCTGTTAAGACACCAACAACAATTGACGATCACAAACATCCACTGAAGGATAAAATCTCTCATATAACTGAGGATAAGAAATCTCTTAAAGATTTGCCCAAGTCTCCAAGTAAACCACTTGATCTTGACGTTCATCACGAAATTCCAGAAAAACATGACAAAACTCCTGTTAAGACACCAACAAAAATTGACGATCACAAATATACACTTGAGGATAAAATCTCTCATATAACTGAGGATAAGAAATCTCCTAAAGATTTGCCCAAGTCTCCAAGTAAACCACTTGATCTTGACGTTCATCACGAAATTCCAGAAAAACATGACAAAACTCCTGTTAAGACACCAACAACAACTGACGATCACAAACATACACTGGAGGATAAAATCTCTCAAATTACTGAGGATAAGAAATCTCCTAAAGATTTGCCCAGGTCTCCAAGTAAACCACTTGATCTTGACGTTCATCACGAAATTCCAGAAAAACATGACAAAACTCCTGTTAAGACACCAACAACAGTTGACGATCACAAACATACACTGGAGGATAAAATCTCTCATATAACTGAGGATAAGAAATCTCTTAAAGATTTGCCCAAGTCTCCAAGTAAACCACTTGATCTTGACGTTCATCACGAAATTCCAGAAAAACATGACAAAACTCCTGTTAAGACACCAACAACAATTGACGATCACAAACATACACTGGAGGATCAAATCTCTCATATTACTGAAGATAAGAAATCTCCTAAAGATTTGCCCAAGTCTCCAAGTAAACCACTTGATCTTGACGTTCATCACGAAATTCCAGAAAAACATGACAAAACTCCTGTTAAGACACCAACAACAATTGACGATCACAAACATCCACTGAAGGATAAAATCTCTCATATAACTGAGGATAAGAAATCTCTTAAAGATTTGCCCAAGTCTCCAAGTAAACCACTTGATCTTGACGTTCATCACGAAATTCCAGAAAAACATGACAAAACTCCTGTTAAGACACCAACAAAAATTGACGATCACAAATATACACTTGAGGATAAAATCTCTCATATAACTGAGGATAAGAAATCTCCTAAAGATTTGCCCAAGTCTCCAAGTAAACCACTTGATCTTGACGTTCATCACGAAATTCCAGAAAAACATGACAAAACTCCTGTTAAGACACCAACAACAACTGACGATCACAAACATACACTGGAGGATAAAATCTCTCAAATTACTGAGGATAAGAAATCTCCTAAAGATTTGCCCAGGTCTCCAAGTAAACCACTTGATCTTGACGTTCATCACGAAATTCCAGAAAAACATGACAAAACTCCTGTTAAGACACCAACAACAGTTGACGATCACAAACATACACTGGAGGATAAAATCTCTCAAATTACTGAGGATAAGAAATCTCCTAAAGATTTGCCCAGGTCTCCAAGTAAACCACTTGATCTTGACGTTCATCACGAAATTCCAGAAAAACATGACAAAACTCCTGTTAAGACACCAACAACAATTGACGATCACAAACATACACTTGAGGATAAAATCTCTCATATAACTGAGGATAAGAAATCTCCTAAAGATTTGCCCAAGTCTCCAAGTAAACCACTTGATCTTGACGTTCATCACGAAATTCCAGAAAAACATGACAAAACTCCTGTTAAGACACCAACAACAGTTGACGATCACAAACATACACTGGAGGATAAAATCTCTCAAATTACTGAGGATAAGAAATCTCCTAAAGATTTGCCCAGGTCTCCAAGTAAACCACTTGATCTTGACGTTCATCACGAAATTCCAGAAAAACATGACAAAACTCCTGTTAAGACACCAACAACAGTTGACGATCACAAACATACACTGGAGGATAAAATCTCTCATATAACTGAGGATAAGAAATCTCTTAAAGATTTGCCCAAGTCTCCAAGTAAACCACTTGATCTTGACGTTCATCACGAAATTCCAGAAAAACATGACAAAACTCCTGTTAAGACACCAACAACAGTTGACGATCACAAACATACACTGGAGGATCAAATCTCTCATATAACTGAGGATAAGAAATCTGCTAAATATTTGCCCAAGTCTCCAAGTAAACCACTTGATCTTGACGTTCATCACGAAATTCCAAAAAAACATGACAAAACTCCTGTTAAGACACCAACAACAATTGACGATCACAAACATCCACTGGAGGATAAAATCTCTCATATAACTGAGGATAGGAAATCTCTTAAAGATTTGCCCAAGTCTCCAAGTAAACCACTTGATCTTGACGTTCATCACGAAATTCCAGAAAAACATGACAAAACTCCTGTTAAGACACCAACAACAATTGACGATCACAAACATACACTTGAGGATAAAATCTCTCATATAACTGAGGATAAGAAATCTCCTAAAGATTTGCCCAAGTCTCCAAGTAAACCACTTGATCTTGACGTTCATCACGAAATTCCAGAAAAACATGACAAAACTCCTGTTAAGACACCAACAACAATTGACGATCACAAACATACACTGGAGGATCAAATCTCTCATATAACTGAGGATAAGAAATCTGCTAAAGATTTGCCCAAGTCTCCAAGTAAACCACTTGATCTTGACGTTCATCACGAAATTCCAGAAAAACATGACAAAACTCCTGTTAAGACACCAACAACAATTGACGATCACAAACATACACTGGAGGATCAAATCTCTCATATTACTGAAGATAAGAAATCTCCAAAAGATTTGCCCAAGTCTCCAAGTAAACCACTTGATCTTGACGTTCATCACGAAATTCCAGAAAAACATGACAAAACTCCTGTTAAGACACCAACAACAACTGACGATCACAAACATACATTGGAGGATAAAATCTCTCATATTACTGAGGATAAGAAATCTCCTAAAGATTTGCCCAAGTCTCCAAGTAAACCACTTGATCTTGACGTTCATCACGAAATTCCAGAAAAACATGACAAAACTCCTGTTAAGACACCAACAACAATTGACGATCACAAACATACACTGGAGGATCAAATCTCTCATATTACTGAAGATAAGAAATCTCCTAAAGATTTGCCCAAGTCTCCAAGTAAACCACTTGATCTTGACGTTCATCACGAAATTCCAGAAAAACATGACAAAACTCCTGTTAAGACACCAACAACAATTGACGTTCACAAACATCCACTGAAGGATAAAATCTCTCATATAACTGAGGATAAGAAATCTCTTAAAGATTTGCCCAAGTCTCCAAGTAAACCACTTGATCTTGACGTTCATCACGAAATTCCAGAAAAACATGACAAAACTCCTGTTAAGACACCAACAACAATTGACGATCACAAACATACACTGGAGGATCAAATCTCTCATATTACTGAAGATAAGAAATCTCCTAAAGATTTGCCCAAGTCTCCAAGTAAACCACTTGATCTTGACGTTCATCACGAAATTCCAGAAAAACATGACAAAACTCCTGTTAAGACACCAACAACAATTGACGATCACAAACATCCACTGAAGGATAAAATCTCTCATATAACTGAGGATAAGAAATCTCTTAAAGATTTGCCCAAGTCTCCAAGTAAACCACTTGATCTTGACGTTCATCACGAAATTCCAGAAAAACATGACAAAACTCCTGTTAAGACACCAACAACAATTGACGATCACAAACATACACTGGAGGATCAAATCTCTCATATTACTGAAGATAAGAAATCTCCTAAAGATTTGCCCAAGTCTCCAAGTAAACCACTTGATCTTGACGTTCATCACGAAATTCCAGAAAAACATGACAAAACTCCTGTTAAGACACCAACAACAATTGACGATCACAAACATCCACTGAAGGATAAAATCTCTCATATAACTGAGGATAAGAAATCTCTTAAAGATTTGCCCAAGTCTCCAAGTAAACCACTTGATCTTGACGTTCATCACGAAATTCCAGAAAAACATGACAAAACTCCTGTTAAGACACCAACGACAACTGACGATCACAAACATACATTGGAGGATAAAATCTCTCATATTACTGATGATAAGAAATCTCCTAAAGATTTGCCCAAGTCTCCAAGTAAACCACTTGATCTTGACGTTCATCACGAAATTCCAGAAAAACATGACAAAACTCCTGTTAAGACACCAACAAAAATTGACGATCACAAACATACACTTGAGGATAAAATCTCTCATATAACTGAGGATAAGAAATATCCTAAAGATTTGCCCAAGTCTCCAAGTAAACCACTTGATCTTGACGTTCATCACGAAATTCCCGAAAAACATGACAAAACTCCTGTTAAGACACCAACAACAACTGACGATCACAAACATACACTGGAGGATAAAATCTCTCAAATTACTGAGGATAAGAAATCTCCTAAAGATTTGCCCAGGTCTCCAAGTAAACCACTTGATCTTGACGTTCATCACGAAATTCCAGAAAAACATGACAAAACTCCTGTTAAGACACCAACAACAGTTGACGATCACAAACATACACTGGAGGATAAAATCTCTCATATAACTGAGGATAAGAAATCTCTTAAAGATTTGCCCAAGTCTCCAAGTAAACCACTTGATCTTGACGTTCATCACGAAATTCCAGAAAAACATGACAAAACTCCTGTTAAGACACCAACAACAATTGACGATCACAAACATACACTTGAGGATAAAATCTCTCATATAACTGAGGATAAGAAATCTCCTAAAGATTTGCCCAAGTCTCCAAGTAAACCACTTGATCTTGACGTTCATCACGAAATTCCAGAAAAACATGACAAAACTCCTGTTAAGACACCAACAACAACTGACGATCACAAACATACACTGGAGGATAAAATCTCTAAAATTACTGAGGATAAGAAATCTCCTAAAGATTTGCCCTGGTCTCCAAGTAAACCACTTGATCTTGACGTTCATCACGAAATTCCAGAAAAACATGACAAAACTCCTGTTAAGACACCAACAACAGTTGACGATCACAAACATACACTGGAGGATAAAATCTCTCATATAACTGAGGATAAGAAATCTCTTAAAGATTTGCCCAAGTCTCCAAGTAAACCACTTGATCTTGACGTTCATCACGAAATTCCAGAAAAACATGACAAAACTCCTGTTAAGACACCAACAACAATTGACGATCACAAACATACACTGGAGGATCAAATCTCTCATATAACTGAGGATAAGAAATCTGCTAAATATTTGCCCAAGTCTCCAAGTAAACCACTTGATCTTGACGTTCATCACGAAATTCCAAAAAAACATGACAAAACTCCTGTTAAGACACCAACAACAATTGACGATCACAAACATCCACTGGAGGATAAAATCTCTCATATAACTGAGGATAAGAAATCTCTTAAAGATTTGCCCAAGTCTCCAAGTAAACCACTTGATCTTGACGTTCATCACGAAATTCCAGAAAAACATGACAAAACTCCTGTTAAGACACCAACAACAATTGATGATCACAAACATACACTTGAGGATAAAATCTCTCATATAACTGAGGATAAGAAATCTCCTAAAGATTTGCCCAAGTCTCCAAGTAAACCACTTGATCTTGACGTTCATCACGAAATTCCTGAAAAACATGACAAAACTCCTGTTAAGACACCAACAACAATTGACGATCACAAACATACACTGGAGGATCAAATCTCTCATATAACTGAGGATAAGAAATCTCCTAAAGATTTGCCCAAGTCTCCAAGTAAACCACTTGATCTTGACGTTCATCACGAAATTCCAGAAAAACATGACAAAACTCCTGTTAAGACACCAACAACAATTGACGATCACAAACATACACTGGAGGATCAAATCTCTCATATAACTGAGGATAAGAAATCTCCTAAAGATTTGCCCAAGTCTCCAAGTAAACCACTTGATCTTGACGTTCATCACGAAATTCCAGAAAAACATGACAAAACTCCTGTTAAGACACCAACAACAACTGACGATCACAAACATACACTGGAGGATAAAATCTCTCAAATTACTGAGGATAAGAAATCTCCTAAAGATTTGCCCAGGTCTCCAAGTAAACCACTTGATCTTGACGTTCATCACGAAATTCCAGAAAAACATGACAAAACTCCTGTTAAGACACCAACAACAGTTGACGATCACAAACATACACTGGAGGATAAAATCTCTCATATAACTGAGGATAAGAAATCTCTTAAAGATTTGCCCAAGTCTCCAAGTAAACCACTTGATCTTGACGTTCATCACGAAATTCCAGAAAAACATGACAAAACTCCTGTTAAGACACCAACAACAATTGACGATCACAAACATACACTGGAGGATCAAATCTCTCATATAACTGAGGATAAGAAATCTGCTAAAGATTTGCCCAAGTCTCCAAGTAAACCACTTGATCTTGACGTTCATCACGAAATTCCAGAAAAACATGACAAAACTTCTGTTAAGACACCAACAACAATTGACGATCACAAACATACACTGGAATATCAAATCTCTCATATAACTGAGGATAAGAAATCTGCTAAAGATTTGCCCAAGTCTCCAAGTAAACCACTTGATCTTGACGTTCATCACGAAATTCCAGAAAAACATGACAAAACTCCTGTTAAGACACCACCAACAACTGACGATCACAAACATACACTGGAGGATAAAATCTCTCAAATTACTGAGGATAAGAAATCTCCTAAAGATTTGCCCAGGTCTCCAAGTAAACCACTTGATCTTGACGTTCATCACGAAATTCCAGAAAAACATGACAAAACTCCTGTTAAGACACCAACAACAACTGACGATCACAAACATACACTGGAGGATAAAATCTCTCAAATTACTGAGGATAAGAAATCTCCTAAAGATT
The DNA here is from genome assembly GCA_963243735.1 of Neocrepidodera transversa. NCBI lineage: Eukaryota > Metazoa > Arthropoda > Insecta > Coleoptera > Chrysomelidae > Neocrepidodera > Neocrepidodera transversa. The sequence goes on along the minus strand of OY725347.1, from coordinate 21,814,663 downwards.
TGCCCAGGTCTCCAAGTAAACCACTTGATCTTGACGTTCATCACGAAATTCCAGAAAAACATGACAAAACTCCTGTTAAGACACCAACAACAGTTGACGATCACAAACATACACTGGAGGATAAAATCTCTCATATAACTGAGGATAAGAAATCTCTTAAAGATTTGCCCAAGTCTCCAAGTAAACCACTTGATCTTGACGTTCATCACGAAATTCCAGAAAAACATGACAAAACTCCTGTTAAGACACTAACAACAATTGACGATCACAAACATACACTGGAGGATCAAATCTCTCATATAAGTGAGGATAAGAAATCTGCTAAAGATTTGCCCAAGTCTCCAAGTAAACCACTTGATCTTGACGTTCATCACGAAATTCCAGAAAAACATGACAAAACTCCTGTTAAGACACCAACAACAACTGACGATCACAAACATACACTGGAGGATAAAATCTCTCAAATTACTGAGGATAAGAAATCTCCTAAAGATTTGCCCAGGTCTCCAAGTAAACCACTTGATCTTGACGTTCATCACGAAATTCCAGAAAAACATGACAAAACTCCTGTTAAGACACCAACAACAGTTGACGATCACAAACATACACTGGAGGATAAAATCTCTCATATAACTGAGGATAAGAAATCTCCTAAAGATTTGCCCAAGTCTCCAAGTAAACCACTTGATCTTGACGTTCATCACGAAATTCCAGAAAAACATGACAAAACTCCTGTTAAGACACCAACAACAATTGACGATCACAAACATACACTGGAGGATAAAATCTCTCAAATTACTGAGGATAAGAAATCTCCTAAAGATTTGCCCAGGTCTCCAAGTAAACCACTTGATCTTGACGTTCATCACGAAATTCCAGAAAAACATGACAAAACTTCTGTTAAGACACCAACAACAACTGACGATCACAAACATACATTGGAGGATAAAATCTCTCATATTACTGAGGATAAGAAATCTCCTAAAGATTTGCCCAAGTCTCCAAGTAAACCACTTGATCTTGACGTTCATCACGAAATTCCAGAAAAACATGACAAAACTCCTGTTAAGACACCAACAACAATTGACGATCACAAACATACACTGGAGGATCAAATCTCTCATATAACTGAGGATAAGAAATCTGCTAAAGATTTGCCCAAGTCTCCAAGTAAACCACTTGATCTTGACGTTCATCACGAAATTCCAGAAAAACATGACAAAACTCCTGTTAAGACACCAACAACAATTGACGATCACAAACATACACTGGAGGATCAAATCTCTCATATAACTGAGGATAAGAAATCTCCTAAAGATTTGCCCAAGTCTCCAAGTAAACCACTTGATCTTGACGTTCATTACGAAATTCCAGAAAAACATGACAAAACTCCTGTTAAGACACCAACAACAATTGACGATCACAAACATACACTGGAGGATAAAATCTCCCATATTACTGAGGATAAGAAATCTCCTAAAGATTTGCCCAAGTCTCCAAGTAAACCACTTGATCTTGACGTTCATCACGAAATTCCAGAAAAACATGACAAAACTCCTGTTAAGACACCAACAACAACTGACGATCACAAACATACACTGGAGGATAAAATCTCTCATATTACTGAGGATAAGAAATCTACAGATTTGCCCAAGTCTCCAAGTAAACCACTTGATCTTGACGTTCATCACGAAATTCCAGAAAAACATGACAAAACTCCTGTTAAGACACCAACAACAATTGACGATCACAAACATACACTGGAGGATCAAATCTCTCATATAACTGAGGATAAGAAATCTCCTAAAGATTCGCCCAAGTCTCCAAGTAAACCACTTGATCTTGACGATCATCACGAAATTCCAGAAAAACATGACAAAACTCCTGTTAAGACACCAACAACAATTGACGATCACAAACATACACTGGAGTATAAAATCTATCATATAACTGAGGATAAGAAATCTCCTAAAGATTTGCCCAAGTCTCCAAGTAAACCACTTGATCTTGACGTTCATCACGAAATTCCAGAAAAACATGACAAAACTCCTGTTAAGACACCAACAACAATTGACGATCACAAACATACACTGGAGGATCAAATCTCTCATATAACTGAGGATAAGAAATCTGCTAAAGATTTGCCCAAGTCTCCAAGTAAACCACTTGATCTTGACGTTCATCACGAAATTCCAGAAAAACATGACAAAACTCCTGTTAAGACACCAACAACAATTGACGATCACAAACATACACTGGAGGATAAAATCTCTCATATTACTGAGGATAAGAAATCTCCTAAAGATTTGCCCAAGTCTCCAAGTAAACCACTTGATCTTGACGTTCATCACGAAATTCCAGAAAAACATGACAAAACTCCTGTTAAGACACTAACAACAATTGACGATCACAAACATACACTGAAGGATCAAATCTCTGCTATAACTGAGGATAAGAAATCTGCTAAAGATTTGCCCAAGTCTCCAAGTAAACCACTTGATCTTGACGTTCATCACGAAATTCCAGAGAAACATGACAAAACTCCTGTTAAGACACCAACAACAATTGACGGTCACAAACATACACTGGAGGATAAAATCTCTCATATTACTGAGGATAAGAAATCTCCTAAAGATTTGCCCAAGTCTCCAAGTAAACCACTTGATCTTGACGTTCATCACAAAATTCCAGAAAAACAGGACAAAACTCCTGTTAAGACACCAACAACAATTGACGATCACAAACATACACTGGAGGATAAAATCTCTCATATTACTGAGGATAAGAAATCTCCTAAAGATTTGCCCAAGTCTCCCAGTAAACCACTTGATCTTGACGTTCATCACGAAATTCCAGAAAAACATGACAAAACTCCTGTTAAGACACCAACAACAATTGACGATCACAAACATACACTGGAAGATAAAATCTCTCATATAACTGAGGATAAGAAATCTCCTAAAGATTTGCCCAAGTCTCCAAGTAAACCACTTGATCTTGACGTTCATCACGAATGTCCAGAAAAACATGACAAAACTCCTGTTAAGACACCGACAACAATTGACGATCACAAACATACAATGGAGGATAAGAAATCTCCTAAAGATTTGCCCAAGTCTCCAAGTAAACCACTTGATCTTGACGTTCATCACGAAATTCCAGAAAAACATGACAAAAATTCTGTTAAGACACCAACAACAACTGACGATCACAAACATACACTGGAGGAAAAAATCTCTCATATAACTGAGGATAAGAAATCTCCGAAAGATTTGCCCAAGTCTCCAAGTAAACCACTTGATCTTGACGTTCATCACGAAATTCCAGAAAAACATGACAAAACTCCTGTTAAGACACCAACAACAATTGACGACCACAAACATACACTGGAGGATAAAATCTCTCATATTACTGAGGATAAGAAATCTCCTAAAGATTTGCCCAAGTCTCCAAGTAAACCACTTGATCTTGACGTTCATCACGAAATTCCAGAAAAACATGACAAAACTCCTGTTAAGACACCAACAACAATTGACGATCACAAACATACACTGGAGGATAAAATCTCTCATATTACTGAGGATAAGAAATCTCCTAAAGATTTGCCCAAGTCTCCCAGTAAACCACTTGATCTTGACGTTCATCACGAAATTCCAGAAAAACATGACAAAACTCCTGTTAAGACACCAACAACAATTGACGATCACAAACATACACTGGAAGATAAAATCTCTCATATAACTGAGGATAAGAAATCTCCTAAAGATTTGCCCAAGTCTCCAAGTAAACCACTTGATCTTGACGTTCATCACGAATGTCCAGAAAAACATGACAAAACTCCTGTTAAGACACCAACAACAATTGACGATCACAAACATACACTGGAAGATAAAATCTCTCATATAACTGAGGATAAGAAATCTCCTAAAGATTTGCCCAAGTCTCCAAGTAAACCACTTGATCTTGACGTTCATCACGAATGTCCAGAAAAACATGACAAAACTCCTGTTAAGACACCGACAACAATTGACGATCACAAACATACAATGGAGGATAAGAAATCTCCTAAAGATTTGCCCAAGTCTCCAAGTAAACCACTTGATCTTGACGTTCATCACGAAATTCCAGAAAAACATGACAAAAATTCTGTTAAGACACCAACAACAACTGACGATCACAAACATACACTGGAGGAAAAAATCTCTCATATAACTGAGGATAAGAAATCTCCGAAAGATTTGCCCAAGTCTCCAAGTAAACCACTTGATCTTGACGTTCATCACGAAATTCCAGAAAAACATGACAAAACTCCTGTTAAGACACCAACAACAATTGACGACCACAAACATACACTGGAGGATAAAATCTCTCATATTACTGAGGATAAGAAATCTCCTAAAGATTTGCCCAAGTCTCCAAGTAAACCACTTGATCTTGACGTTCATCACGAAATTCCAGAAAAACATGACAAAACTCCTGTTAAGACACCAACAACAATTGACGATCACAAACATACACTGGAGGATAAAATCTCTCATATTACTGAGGATAAGAAATCTCCTAAAGATTTGCCCAAGTCTCCCAGTAAACCACTTGATCTTGACGTTCATCACGAAATTCCAGAAAAACATGACAAAACTCCTGTTAAGACACCAACAACAATTGACGATCACAAACATACACTGGAAGATAAAATCTCTCATATAACTGAGGATAAGAAATCTCCTAAAGATTTGCCCAAGTCTCCAAGTAAACCACTTGATCTTGACGTTCATCACGAATGTCCAGAAAAACATGACAAAACTCCTGTTAAGACACCGACAACAATTGACGATCACAAACATACAATAGAGGATAAGAAATCTCCTAAAGATTTGCCCAAGTCTCCAAGTAAACCACTTGATCTTGACGTTCATCACGAAATTCCAGAAAAACATGACAAAAATTCTGTTAAGACACCAACAACAACTGATGATCACAAACATACACTGGAGGAAAAAATCTCTCATATAACTGAGGATAAGAAATCTCCGAAAGATTTGCCCAAGTCTCCAAGTAAACCACTTGATCTTGACGTTCATCACGAAATTCCAGAAAAACATGACAAAACTCCTGTTAAGACACCAACAACAATTGACGACCACAAACATACACTGGAGGATAAAATCTCTCATATTACTGAGGATAAGAAATCTCCTAAAGATTTGCGCAAGTCTCCAAGTAAACCACTTGATCTTGACGTTCATCACGAAATTCCAGAAAAACATGACAAAACTCCTGTTAAGACACCAACAACAACTGACGATCACAAACATACACTGGAGGATAAAATCTCTCATATTACTGAGGATAAGAAATCTCCTAAAGATTTGCCCAAGTCTCCAAGTAAACCACTTGATCTTGACGTTCATCACGAAATTCCAGAAAAACATGATAAAACTCCTGTTAAGACACCAATAACAACTGACGATCACAAACATACACTGGAGGATAAAATCTCTCATATTACTGAAGATAAGAAATCTCCTAAAGATTTGCCCAAGTCTCCAAGTAAACCACTTGATCTTGACGTTCATCACGATATTCCAGAAAAACATGACAAAACTCCTGTTAAGACACCAACAACAACTGACGATCACAAACATACACTGGAGGATAAAATCTCTCATATTACTGAGGATAAGAAATCTCCTAAAGATTTGCCCAAGTCTCCAAGTAAACCACTTGATCTTGACGTTCATCACGAAATTCCAGAAAAACATGATAAAACTCCTGTTAAGACACCAATAACAACTGACGATCACAAACATACACTGGAGGATAAAATCTCTCATATTACTGAAGATAAGAAATCTCCTAAAGATTTGCCCAAGTCTCCAAGTAAACCACTTGATCTTGACGTTCATCACGAAATTCCAGAAAAACATGACAAAACTCCTGTTAAGACACCAACAACAACTGACGATCACAAACATACACTGGAGGATAAAATCTCTCATATTACTGAGGATAAGAAATCTCCTAAAGATTTGCCCAAGTCTCCAAGTAAACCACTTGATCTTGACGTTCATCACGAAATTCCAGAAAAACATGATAAAACTCCTGTTAAGACACCAATAACAACTGACGATCACAAACATACACTGGAGGATAAAATCTCTCATATTACTGAAGATAAGAAATCTCCTAAAGATTTGCCCAAGTCTCCAAGTAAACCACTTGATCTTGACGTTCATCACGAAATTCCAGAAAAACATGATAAAACTCCTGTTAAGACACCAATAACAACTGACGATCACAAACATACACTGGAGGATAAAATCTCTCATATTACTGAAGATAAGAAATCTCCTAAAGATTTGCCCAAGTCTCCAAGTAAACCACTTGATCTTGACGTTCATCACGAAATTCCAGAAAAACATGACAAAACTCCTGTTAAGACACCAACAACAATTGACGATCACAAACATACACTGGAGGATCAAATCTCTCATATTACTGAGGATAAGAAATCTGCTAAAGATTTGCCCAAGTCTCCAAGTAAACCACTTGATCTTGACGTTCATCACGAAATTCCAGAAAAACATGACAAAACTCCTGTTAAGACACCAACAACAACTGACGATCACAAACATACACTGGAGGATAAAATCTCTCATATTACTGAGGATAAGAAATCTCCTAAAGATTTGCCCAAGTCTCCAAGTAAACCACTTGATCTTGACGTTCATCACGAAATTCCAGAAAAACATGATAAAACTCCTGTTAAGACACCAATAACAACTGACTATCACAAACATACACTGGAGGATAAAATCTCTCATATTACTGAAGATAAGAAATCTCCTAAAGATTTGCCCAAGTCTCCAAGTAAACCACTTGATCTTGACGTTCATCACGAAATTCCAGAAAAACATGACAAAACTCCTGTTAAGACACCAACAACAACTGACGATCACAAACATACACTGGAGGATAAAATCTCTCATATTACTGAGGATAAGAAATCTGCTAAAGATTTGCCCAAGTCTCCAAGTAAACCACTTGATCTTGACGTTCATCACGAAATTCCAGAAAAACATGACAAAACTCCTGTTAAGACACCAACAACAACTGACGATCACAAATATACACTGGAGGAAAAAATCTCTCATATTTCTGAGGATAAGAAATCTCCTAAAGATTTGCCCAAGTCTCCAAGTAAACCACTTGATCTTGACGTTCATCACGAAATTCCTGAAAAACATGACAAAACTCCTGTTAAGACACCAATAACAACTGACGATCACAAACATACACTGGAGGATAAAATCTCTCATATTACTGAGGATAAGAAATCTCCTAAAGATTTGCCCAAGTCTCCAAGTAAACCACTTGATCTTGACGTTCATCACGAAATTCCAGAAAAACATGACAAAACTCCTGTTAAGACACCAACAACAATTGACGATCACAAACATACACTGGAGGATAAAATCTCTCATATTACTGAGGATAAGAAATCTCCTAAAGATTTGCCCAAGTCTCCCAGTAAACCACTTGATCTTGACGTTCATCACGAAATTCCAGAAAAACATGACAAAACTCCTGTTAAGACACCAACAACAATTGACGATCACAAACATACACTGGAAGATAAAATCTCTCATATAACTGAGGATAAGAAATCTCCTAAAGATTTGCCCAAGTCTCCAAGTAAACCACTTGATCTTGACGTTCATCACGAATGTCCAGAAAAACATGACAAAACTCCTGTTAAGACACCGACAACAATTGACGATCACAAACATACAATGGAGGATAAGAAATCTCCTAAAGATTTGCCCAAGTCTCCAAGTAAACCACTTGATCTTGACGTTCATCACGAAATTCCAGAAAAACATGACAAAAATTCTGTTAAGACACCAACAACAACTGACGATCACAAACATACACTGGAGGAAAAAATCTCTCATATAACTGAGGATAAGAAATCTCCGAAAGATTTGCCCAAGTCTCCAAGTAAACCACTTGATCTTGACGTTCATCACGAAATTCCAGAAAAACATGACAAAACTCCTGTTAAGACACCAACAACAATTGACGACCACAAACATACACTGGAGGATAAAATCTCTCATATTACTGAAGATAAGAAATCTCCTAAAGATTTGCCCAAGTCTCCAAGTAAACCACTTGATCTTGACGTTCATCACGATATTCCAGAAAAACATGACAAAACTCCTGTTAAGACACCAACAACAATTGACGATCACAAACATACACTGGAGGATAAAATCTCTCATATAACTGAGGATAAGAAATCTCCTAAAGATTTGCCCAAGTCTCCAAGTAAACCACTTGATCTTGACGTTCATCACGAAATTCCAGAAAAACATGATAAAACTCCTGTTAAGACACCAATAACAACTGACGATCACAAACATACACTGGAGGATAAAATCTCTCATATTACTGAAGATAAGAAATCTCCTAAAGATTTGCCCAAGTCTCCAAGTAAACCACTTGATCTTGACGTTCATCACGAAATTCCAGAAAAACATGACAAAACTCCTGTTAAGACACCAATAACAACTGACGATCACAAACATACACTGGAGGATAAAATCTCTCATATTACTGAAGATAAGAAATCTCCTAAAGATTTGCCCAAGTCTCCAAGTAAACCACTTGATCTTGACGTTCATCACGATATTCCAGAAAAACATGACAAAACTCCTGTTAAGACACCAACAACAATTGACGATCACAAACATACACTGGAGGATAAAATCTCTCATATAACTGAGGATAAGAAATCTCCTAAAGATTTTCCCAAGTCGCCAAGTAAACCACTTGATCTTGACGTTCATCAAGAAATTCCAGAAAAACATGACAAAACTCCAGTTAAGACACCAACAACAACTGACGATCACAAATATACACTGGAGGAAAAAATCTCTCATATTTCTGAGGATAAGAAATCTCCTAAAGATTTGCCCAAGTCTCCAAGTAAACCACTTGATCTTGACGTTCATCACGAAATTCCAGAAAAACATGACAAAACTCCAGTTAAGACACCAACAACAATTGACGATCACAAACATACACTGGAGGATAAAATCTCTCATATTACTGAGGATAAGAAATCTCCTAAAGATTTGCCCAAGTCTCCAAGTAAACCACTTGATCTTGACGTTCATCACGAAATTCCAGAAAAACATGACATAACTCCTGTTAAGACACCAACAACAACAGACGATCACAAACATACACTGGAGGATAAAATCTCTCATATTACTGAGGATAAGAAATCTCCTAAAGATTTGCCCAAGTCTTCCAGTAAACCACTTGATCTAGACGTTCATCACGAAATTCCAGAAAAACATGACAAAACTCCTGTTAAGACACCAACAACAATTGACGATCACAAACATACACTGGAAGATAAAATCTCTCATATTACTGAGGATAAGAAATCTCCTAAAGATTTTTCCAAGTCGCCAAGTAAACCACTTGATCTTGACGTTCATCACGAAATTCCAGAAAAACATGACAAAACTCCTGTTAAGACACGAACAACAATTGACGATCACAAACATACACTGGAGGATAAAATCTCTCATATTTCTGAGGATGAGAAATCTCCTAAAGATTTGCCCAAGTCTCCAAGTAAACCACTTGATCTTGACGTTCATCAAGAAATTCCAGAAAAACATGACAAAACTCCTGTTAAGACACCAACAACAATTGACGATCACAAACATACACTGGAGGATAAAATCGCTCATATAACTGAGGATAAGAAATCTCCTAAAGATTTGCCCAAGTCTCCAAGTAAACCACTTGATCTTGACGTTCATCACGAAATTCCAGAAAAACATGACAAAACTCCTGTTAAGACACCAACAACAATTGACGATCACAAACATATACTGGAGGATAAAATCTCTCATATTTCTGAGGATAAGAAATCTCCTAAAGATTTTTCCAAGTCGCCAAGTAAACCACTTGATCTTGACGTTCATCAAGAAATTCCAGAAAAACATGACAAAACTCCTGTTAAGACACCAACAACAATTGACGATCACAAACATTCACTGGAGGATAAAATCTCTCAAATTTCTGAGGATAAGAAATCTCCTAAAGATTTGCCCAAGTCTCCAAGTATACCACTTGATCTTGACGTTCATCAAGAAATTCCAGAAAAACATGACAAAACTCCTGTTAAGACACCAACAACAATTGACGATCACAAACATACACTGGAGGATAAAATCTCTCATATTTCTGAGGATGAGAAATCTCCTAAAGATTTGCCCAAGTCTCCAAGTAAACCACTTGATCTTGACGTTCATCAAGAAATTCCAGAAAAACATGACAAAACTCCTGTTAAGACACCAACAACAATTGACGATCACAAACATACACTGGAGGATAAAATCGCTCATATAACTGAGGATAAGAAATCTCCTAAAGATTTGCCCAAGTCTCCAAGTAAACCACTTGATCTTGACGTTCATCAAGAAATTCCAGAAAAACATGACAAAACTCCTGTTAAGACACCAACAACAATTGACGATCACAAACATACACTGGAAGATAAAATCTCTCATATAACTGAGGATAAGAAATCTCCTAAAGATTTTCCCAAGTCGCCAAGTAAACCACTTGATCTTGACGTTCATCACGAATGTCCAGAAAAACATGACAAAACTCCTGTTAAGACACCAACAACAACTGACGATCACAAACATACACTGGAGGATAAAATCTCTCATATAACTGAGGATAAGAAATCTAGTAAAGATTTTCCCAAGTCGCCAAGTAAACCACTTGATCTTGACGTTCATCACGAAATTCCAGAAAAACATGACAAAACTCCTGTTAAGACACCAACAACAATTGACGATCACAAACATACGATGGAGGATAAGAAATCTCCTAAAGATTTGCCCAAGTCTCCAAGTAAACCACTTGATCTTGACGTTCATCACGAAATTCCAGAAAAACATGACAAAACTTCTGTTAAGACACCAACAACAATTGACGATCACAAACATACACTGGAAGATAAAATCTCTCATATTACTGAGGATAAGAAATCTCCTAAAGATTTTCCCAAGTCGCCAAGTAAACCACTTGATCTTGACGTTCATCACGAAATTCCAGAAAAACATGACAAAACTTCTGTTAAGACACCAACAACAATTGACGATCACAAACATACACTGGAAGATAAAATCTCTCATATTACTGAGGATAAGAAATCTCCTAAAGATTTTCCCAAGTCGCCAAGTAAACCACTTGATCTTGACGTTCATCACGAAATTCCAGAAAAACATGACAAAACTCCTATTAAGACACCAACAACAACTGACGATCACAAACATACACTGGAGGATAAAATCTCTCATATTACTGAGGATAAGAAATCTCCTAAAGATTTTCCCAAGTCGCCAAGTAAACCACTTGATCTTGACGTTCATCACGAAATTCCAGAAAAACATGACAAAACTTCTGTTAAGACACCAACAACAATTGACGATCACAAACATACACTGGAAGATAAAATCTCTCATATTACTGAGGATAAGAAATCTCCTAAAGATTTTCCCAAGTCGCCAAGTAAACCACTTGATCTTGACGTTCATCACGAAATTCCAGAAAAACATGACAAAACTCCTGTTAAGACACCAACAACAACTGACGATCACAAACATACACTGGAGGATAAAATCTCTCATATTACTGAGGATAAGAAATCTCCTAAAGATTTGCCCAAGTCTCCAAGTAAACCACTTGATCTTGACGTTCATCACGAAATTCCAGAAAAACATGACAAAACTCCTGTTAAGGCACCAACAACAACTGACGATCACAAACATACACTGGAGGATAAAATCTCTCATTTTACTGAGGATAAGAAATCTCCTAAAGATTTTCACAAGTCGCCAAGTAAACCACTTGATCTTGACGTTCATCACGAAATTCCAGAAAAACATGACAAAACTCCTGTTAAGACACCAACAACAATTGACGATCACAAACATATACTGGAGGATAAAATCTCTCATATTTCTGAGGATAAGAAATCTCCTAAAGATTTTTCCAAGTCGCCAAGTAAACCACTTGATCTTGACGTTCATCACGAAATTCGAGAAAAACATGACAAAACTCCTGTTAAGACACCAACAACAATTGACGATCACAAACATACACTGGAAGATAAAATCTCTCATATTACTGAGGATAAGAAATCTCCTAAAGATTTTCCCAAGTCGCCAAGTAAACCACTTGATCTTGACGTTCATCACGAAATTCCAGAAAAACATGACAAAACTCCTGTTAAGACACCAACAACAATTGACGATCACAAACATACACTGGAGGATAAAATCTCTCATATTTCTGAGGATAAGAAATCTCCTAAAGATTTTCCCAAGTCGCCAAGTAAACCACTTGATCTTGACGTTCATCAAGAAATTCCAGAAAGACATGACAAAACTCCTGTTAAGACACCAACAACAATTGACGATCACAAACATACACTGGAGGATAAAATCTCTCATATTTCTGAGGATAAGAAATCTGTTAAAGATTTGCCCAAGTCTCCAAGTAAACCACTTGATCTTGACGTTCATCACGAAATTCCAGAAAAACATGACAAAACGCCTGTTAAGACACCAACAACAACTGACGATCACAAATATACACTGGAGGAAAAAATCTCTCATATTACTGAAGATAAGAAATCTCCTAAAGATTTGCCCAAGTCTCCAAGTAAACCACTTGATCTTGACGTTCATCAAGAAATTCCAGAAAAACATGACAAAACTCCTGTTAAGACACCAACAACAATTGACGATCACAAACATACACTGGAAGATAAAATCTCTCATTTAACTGAGGATAAGAAATCTCCTAAAGATTTGCCCAAGTCTCCAAGTAAACCACTTGATCTTGACGTTCATCAAGAAATTCCAGAAAAACATGACAAAACTCCTGTTAAGACACCAACAACAATTGACGATCACAAACATACACTGGAGGATAAAATCTCTCATTTAACTGAGGATAAGAAATCTAGTAAAGATTTTCCCAAGTCGCCAAGTAAACCACTTGATCTTGACGTTCATCACGAAATTCCAGAAAAACATGACAAAACTCCTGTTAAGACACCAACAACAACTGACGATCACAAATATACACTGGAGGAAAAAATCTCTCATATTACTGAAGATAAGAAATCTCCTAAAGATTTGCCCAAGTCTCCAAGTAAACCACTTGATCTTGACGTTCATCACGATATTCCAGAAAAACATGACAAAACTCCTGTTAAGACACCAACAACAATTGACGATCACAAACATACACTGGAGGATAAAATCTCTCATATTACTGAGGATAAGAAATCTCCTAAAGATTTGCCCAAGTCTCCAAGTAAACCACTTGATCTTGACGTTCATCACGAAATTCCAGAAAAACATGACAAAACTCCTGTTAAGACACCAACAACAATGGACGATCACAAACATACACTGGAGGATAAAATCTCTCATATAAAAGAGGATAAGAAATCTCCTAAAGATTTGCCCAAGTCTCCAAGTAAACCACTTGATCTTGACGTTCATCACGAAATTCCAGAAAAACATGACAAAACTCCTGTTAAGACACCACCAACAATGGACGATCACAAACATACACTGGAGGATAAAATCTCTCATATAACAGAGGATAAGAAATCTCCTAAAGATTTGCCCAAGTCTCCAAGTAAACCACTTGATCTTGACGTTCATCACGAAATTCCAGAAAAACATGACAAAACTCCTGTTAAGACACCAACAACAATGGACGATCACAAACATACACTGGAGGATAAAATCTCTCATATAACAGAGGATAAGAAATCTCCTAAAGATTTGCCCAAGTCTCCAAGTAAACCACTTGATCTTGACGTTCATCACGAAATTCCAGAAAAACATGACAAAACTTCTGTTAAGACACCAACAACAACTGACGATCACAAACATACACTGGAGGAAAAAATCTCTCATATAACTGAGGATAAGAAATCTCCTAAAGATTTGCCCAAGTCTCCAAGTAAACCACTTGATCTTGACGTTCATCACGAAATTCCAGAAAAACATGACAAAACTTCTGTTAAGACACCAACAACAACTGACGATCACAAACATACACTGGAGGAAAAAATCTCTCATATAACTGAGGATAAGAAATCTCCTAAAGATTTGCCCAAGTCTCCAAGTAAACCACTTGATCTTGACGTTCATCACGAAATTCCAGAAAAACATGACAAAACTCCTGTTAAGACACCAACAACAATGGACGATCACAAACATACACTGGAGGATAAAATCTCTCATATAACAAAGGATAAGAAATCTCCTAAAGATTTGCCCAAGTCTCCAAGTAAACCACTTGATCTTGACGTTCATCACGAAATTCCAGAAAAACATGACAAAACTCCTGTTAAGACACCAACAACAATGGACGATCACAAACATACACTGGAGGATAAAATCTCTCATATAACAGAGGAAAAGAAAGTTCCTAAAGATTTGCCCAAGTCTCCAAGTAAACCACTTGATCTTGACGTTCATCACGAAATTCCAGAAAAACATGACAAAACTTCTGTTAAGACACCAACAACAACTGACGATCACAAACATACACTGGAGGAAAAAATCTCTCATATAACTGAGGATAAGAAATCTCCTAAAGATTTGCCCAAGTCTCCAAGTAAACCACTTGATCTTGACGTTCATCACGAAATTCCAGAAAAACATGACAAAACTTCTGTTAAGACACCAACAACAACTGACGATCACAAACATACACTGGAGGAAAAAATCTCTCATATAACTGAGGATAAGAAATCTCCTAAAGATTTGCCCAAGTCTCCAAGTAAACCACTTGATCTTGACGTTCATCACGAAATTCCAGAAAAACATGACAAAACTCCTGTTAAGACACCAACAACAATGGACGATCACAAACATACACTGGAGGATAAAATCTCTCATATAACAGAGGATAAGAAATCTCCTAAAGATTTGCCCAAGTCTCCAAGTAAACCACTTGATCTTGACGTTCATCACGATATACCAGAAAAACATGACAAAACTCCTGTTAAGCCACCAACAACAATTGACGATCACAAACACACACTGGAGGATAAAATCTTTCATATAACTGAGGATAAGAAATCTCCAAAAGATTTGCCCAAGTCTCCAAGTAAACCACTTGATCTTGACGTTCATCACGAAATTCCAGAAAAACATGACAAAACTCCTGTTAAGACACCAACAACAATTGACGATCACAAACATACACTGGAGGATAAAATCTCTCATATTTCTGAGGATAAGAAATCTCCCAAAGATTTGCCCAAGTCTCCAAGTAAACCACTTGATCTTGACGTTCATCAAGAAATTCCAGAAAAACATGACAAAACTCCTGTTAAGACACCAACAACAATTGACGATCACAAACATACACTGGAGGATAAAATCTCTCATATTACTGAAGATAAGAAATCTCCTAAAGATTTGCCCAAGTCTCCAAGTAAACCACTTGATCTTGACGTTCATCACGATATTCCAGAAAAACATGACAAAACTCCTGTTAAGCCACCAACAACAATTGACGATCACAAACATACACTGGATGATAAAATCTCTCATATAACTGAGGATAAGAAATCTCCTAAAGATTTGCCCAAGTCTCCAAGTAAACCACTTGATCTTGACGTTCATCACGAAATTCCAGAAAAACATGACAAAACTCCTGTTAAGACACCAACAACAATTGACGATTACAAACATACACTGGAGGATAAAATCTCTCATATAACCGAGGATAAGAAATCTCCTAAAGATTTGCCCAAGTCTCCAAGTAAACCACTTGATCTTGACGTTCATCAAGAAATTCCAGAAAAACATGACAAAACTCCTGTTAAGGCACCAACAACAATTGACGATCACAAACATACACTGGAGGATAAAATCTCTCATATTTCTGAGGATAAGAAATCTCCTAAAGATTTGCCCAAGTCTCCAAGTAAACCCCTTGATCTTGACGTTCATCAAGAAATTCCAGAAAAACATGACAAAACTCCTGTTAAGACACCAACAACAATTGACGATTACAAACATACACTGGAGGATAAAATCTCTCATATTTCTGAGGATAAGAAATCTCCCAAAGATTTGCCCAAGTCTCCAAGTAAACCACTTGATCTTGACGTTCATCAAGAAATTCCAGAAAAACATGACAAAACTCCTGTTAAGACACCAACAACAATTGACGATCACAAACATACACTGGAAGATAAAATCTCTCATATTACTGAGGATAAGAAATCTCCTAAAGATTTTCCCAAGTCGCCAAGTAAACCACTTGATCTTGACGTTCATCACGAAATTTCAGAAAAACATGACAAAACTCCTGTTAAGACACCAACAACAATTGACGATCACAAACATACACTGGAGGATAAAATCTCTCATATTTCTGAGGATAAGAAATCTCCTAAAGATTTGCCCAAGTCTCCAAGTAAACCCCTTGATCTTGACGTTCATCAAGAAATTCCAGAAAAACATGACAAAACTCCTGTTAAGACACCAACAACAATTGACGATCACAAACATACACTGGAAGATAAAATCTCTCATATTACTGAGGATAAGAAATCTCCTAAAGATTTTCCCAAGTCGCCAAGTAAACCACTTGATCTTGACCTTCATCACGAAATTCCAGAAAAACATGACAAAACTCCTGTTAAGACACCAACAACAATTGACGATCACAAACATACACTGGAGGATAAAATCTCTCATATTTCTGAGGATAAGAAATCTCCCAAAGATTTGCCCAAGTCTCCAAGTAAACCACTTGATCTTGACGTTCATCAAGAAATTCCAGAAAAACATGACAAAACTCCTGTTAAGACACCAACAACAATTGACGATCACAAACATACACTGGAGGATAAAATCTCTCATATTTCTGAGGATAAGAAATCTCCCAAAGATTTGCCCAAGTCTCCAAGTAAACCACTTGATCTTGACGTTCATCAAGAAATTCCAGAAAAACATGACAAAACTCCTGTTAAGACACCAACAACAATTGACGATCACAAACATACACTGGAGGATAAAATCTCTCATATAACTGAGGATAAGAAATCTCCTAAAGATTTGCCCAAGTCTCCAAGTAAACCACTTGATCTTGGCGTTCATCACGAAATTCCAGAAAAACATGACAAAACTCCTGTTAAGACACCAACAACAATTGACGAACACAAACATACACTGGAAGATAAAATCTCTCATATAATTGAGGATAAGAAATCTCCTAAAGATTTGCCCAAGTCTCCAAGTAAACCACTTGATCTTGACGTTCATCACGATATTCCAGAAAAACATGACAAAACTCCTGTTAAGACACCAACAACAACTGACTATGACAAACATACACTGGAGGATAAAATCTCTCATATAACTGAGGATAAGAAATCTCCTAAAGATTTGCCCAAGTCTCCAAGTAAACCACTTGATCTTGACGTTCATCACGAAATTCCAGAAAAAGATGACAAAACTCCTGTTAAGACACCAACTACAATTGACGATCAGAAACATACACTAGATGATAAAATCTCTCATATTACTGAGGATAAGAAATCTCCTAAAGATTTGCCCAAGTCTCCAAGTAAACCACTTGATCTGGACATTCATCACGCCATTCCAGAAAAACATGACAAAACTCCTGTTAAGACACCAACAACAATTGACGATCACAAACATACACTGGAGGATAAAATCTCTCATATAACCGAGGATAAGAAATCTCCTAAAGATTTGCCCAAGTCTCCAAGTAAACCACTTGATCTTGACGTTCATCACGAAATTCCAGAAAAACATGACAAAACTCCTGTTAAGACACCAACAACAACTGACGATCACAAACATACACTGGAGGACAAAATCTCTCATATAACTGAGGATAAGAAATCTGCAAATGATTTGCCCAATTCCCCAATTAAACAACTTGATCTTGACGTTCATCACGAAATTCGAGAAAAACGTGACATAGCACTTATTAAAACAACAACGATAATTGACGATCACAAACATATTTCCGATGATGACAAAGTTACTTATATTACTGAGGATAAGAAATCTCTTAAAGATTTGCCCAAGTCTCCAAGTAAACCACTTGATCTTGACGTTCATCACGAAATTCCAGAAAAAGATGACAAAACTCCTGTTAAGACACCAACAACAATTGACGATCAGAAACATTCACTGGAGGATAACATCTCTCATTTTACTGAGGATAAGAAATCTCCTAAAGATTTGCCCAAGTCTCCAAGTAAACCACTTGATCTTGACATTCATCACGAAATTCCAGAAAAACATGACAAAACTCGTGTTAAGACACCAAAAACAATTGACGATCACAAACATACACTAGATGATAAAATCTCTCATATTACTGAGGATAAGAAATCTCCTAAAGATTTGCCCAAGTCTCCAAGTAAACCACTTGATCTGGACATTCATCACGCCATTCCAGAAAAACATGACAAAACTCCTGTTAAGACACCAACAACAATTGACGATCACAAACATACACTAGATGATAAAATCACTCATATTACAGAGGATAAGAAATCTCCTAAAGATTTGCCCAAGTCTCCAAGTAAACCACTTGATCTGGACATTCAACACGCTATTCCAGAAAAACATGACAAAACTCCTGTTAAGACACCAACAACAATTTACGTTCAGAAACATTCACTGGAGGATAAAATCTCTCATTTTACTGAGGATAAGAAATCTCCTAAAGATTTGCCCAAGTCTCCAAGTAAACCACTTGATCTTGACGTTCATCACGAAATTCCAGAAAAACATGACAAAACTCCTGTTAAGACACCAACAACAATTGACGATCACAAACATACACTGGAGGATAAAATCTCTCATATTACTGAGGATAAGAAATCTCCTAAAGATTTGCCCAAGTCTCCAAGTAAACCACTTGATCTTGACGTTCATCACGAAATTCCAGAAATACATGACAAAACTCCTGTTAAGACACCAACAACAATTGACGTTCAGAAACATTCACTGGAGGATAAAATCTCTCATTTTACTGAGGATAAGAAATCTCCTAAAGATTTGCCCAAGTCTCCAAGTAAACCACTTGATCTTGACGTTCATCACGAAATTCCAGAAAAACATGACAAAACTCCTGTTAAGACACGAACAACAATTGACGATCACAAATATTCACTGGAGGATAAAATCTCTCATATTACTGAGGATAAGAAATCTCCTAAAGATTTGCCCAAGTCTCCAAGTAAACCACTTGATCTGGATATTCATCACGCCATTCCAGAAAAACATGACAAAACTCCTGTTAAGACACCAACAACAATTGACGATCACAAACATACACTGGAGGATAAAATCTCTCATATAACTGAGGATAAGAAATCTCCTAAAGATTTGCCCAAGTCTCCAAGTAAACCACTTGATCTTGACGTTCATCACGAAATTCCAGAAAAACATGACAAAACTCCTGTTAAGACACCAACAACAACTGACGATCACAAACATACACTGGAGGACAAAATCTCTCATATAACTGAGGATAAGGAATCTGCAAATGATTTGCCCAATTCCCCAATTAAACAACTTGATCTTGACGTTCATCACGAAATTCGAGAAAAACGTGACATAGCACTTATTAAAACAACAACGATAATTGACGATCACAAACATATTTCCGATGATGACAAAGTTACTTATATTACTGAGGATAAGAAATCTCCTAAAGATTTGCCCAAGTCTCCAAGTAAACCACTTGATCTTGACGTTCATCACGAAATTCCAGAAAAACATGACAAAACTCCTGTTAAGACACCAACAACAATTGACGATCACAAACATACACTGGAGGATAAAATCTCTCATATTACTGAGGATAAGAAATCTCCTAAAGATTTCCCCAATTCTCCAATTAAACCACTTGATCTTGACGATCATCACGAAATTCGAGAAAAACGTGAAATAACACTAATTAAAACAACATCGAAAATTGACGATCACAAACAAATATCTGATGATGACAAAGTTACTTATATAACTGAGGATAAGAAATCTCCTAAAGATTTGCCCAAGTTTCCAAGTAAACCACTTGGTCTTGACGTTCATCAGGAGATTTCAGAAAAACAAAACAAAACTCCTGTTAAAACACCAACAATTGACGATCACAAATATATTTTTGATGACGACAAAGGTACTCATATTACTGATGATAAGAAATCTGAAGATTTGCCCAAGTCTCCGAGTAAAACACTTGATTTTGACGTTTTTCCAGCAAAATATGACAAAACTTCTGGTAAAACATCAACCACAATTGACGATCACAAACATAAGTTTGATGACAATATTGCTAAAGATAAGAAATCTCCCATATATCTTGATGAGAAAGTTCCTTTAATAACTGATAATCGGAAATTTAGTGACATGCTTAGTATACAGAAGGGCGTTGACGAGAAATATAATAATAAATATTCTGTAAAAAATGAAATTACTCGTGATAAATCAACAAGTTTTGTTCATAATCATACAGTTAAAGATACTGTCGTCCATTTATCTGAGGAAACAGATAGTAGTTATTGTGCTCAAAAAGATATTGATTCTGTAGTTAATGATTTTAAAGTAAGTGTTGAATTTTCTGGTGCAAGTACTATTGCCCATGATTCTTTTGCTGTTCAAAAATCAGTACAATTTCATATTGACCAATTATTGAAAGATGAATATGAAAAAGATAAAGTAACTCCAAATGAAGAAGTTAACGGTGGTAATTCGGAACTTTTAACGTTGACAACTTTAAAAAAAGATAAACTTTCTGATGAAAATTTAGTGGTACATAGTGAAAGCCATGTAGACGTTAGACAAAAATTTGGAAGCAGTACGAAATTGACTTACGACGAAAGTACCCACACTAATCGAGTTTTTGAACATACCGCTTCCAGAAAGTTTTCGGAAACAGATATTGAGCCTCTATCCTCAGAAACTGAATCAATCTACAAATTAGATCACCATACTGTATCTGAAAGTGAGTCTCACGTGTCCATTATGGAATTATCAAATAAGGAAGCTATTCAACAGGCAGATATAACTATGACAGATGATATATTGAGAGTAACGGTAACCGATGTTAAACGTGATGTCGGTACGAAGAAAAAACAACCAGTTACAGTTACACATCGTGGAAAGTTCGAAAATGAAACTGCCAAAAGAAAGACTTCATCGAGACTAATTTCAAAACTAAAGATACCCAAATTTCAGCACGATCCAGAGATTAGTTCCGATGAAGAAAAAAGTCATCATACCAAAACTACAAAATCTAAAACTGTTAAAAAAAGTAATAAGCAAAAAAGTAAAATAATAACAGAGTCATCCTCTCTAGTATCTGAAGAAATTACAAAACGATCTGAATCTACCAGTTCAAGAACTAGTTCACGTGTAATTTCTCGTGTATCGAGTACTGAAAGTACGTCTAGAGAAACTGTCAAAGAAAAATGTACTAAGAAGAGAGAAAATTTGAAAAAGAAGCCTCTGTATCATCAAGCTCCAGAAATAGCCCATGCTGTTAAAAAATATGATAATAAAGTTCATGGTTATATGATGTCTACTGTATCAAGAGATATGAAAAGTATCAAAAATAAAGATAAACGAGAAATAGATAATTCCAATGAAAAAATTAAAAGCAAACTTAAATTAGATGATCAAGTAAAATCTAAAATAGATAGAAAAATTGAATTAGAATCTAAGCATTCTTATGCTAAAGCTACATTTTCTGTAAAACAAAAATCAAGAGAAGGTACACCTACAAAAATACCTATAGCTATAGAAAAAAGTCCTAAAAAGATACATAAAATGAAAGAAACATATTCAACACCATCAACTCCAAAAAAGAACATTAAACAAATTGATTCTAATAAACTGGTACACATAGAAAAGTCATTTTTAAAGGAAGAGATGAGTAAACCCTATAAAGGCGAAATATTTAGGATAGAAACTCCAAAGCCTAGTCCTTCACCTACCAAACTGCGTCGTACGATGGTTAGCGAACATATAAAGAAGTTATCACACACAGAAAAACCGTCCTACGATAAAACCGTCCATTTTTCCGACCGCGCTAGAAGCCAAAGTGTCATCCCTACCACTTATTACGAGCTTATCGAAGAAGGGCGTAAAAGCGCTAGTCCAACATCCCTACCAGGTAGTCCAATAAGAGTAAGATCAGCAAACGGAGGCACTAAACAAATAACCTCAGAAGTATTTACCAGAACCCAAAATAATACTGGATCCATTGAAGTTATTTACCGACAACCCTACGAAAATATACGCCGAGTAGCCTCAGCTTTAAAAAACGAAACGGAAATGTCTTTAGTAGATACTACTGATTCTAGTTTGTCAGAATCCGTGGCGTTACCTAGTTCACCATCAGACCACGACGTCAGTTCCGACGCAAACGGCCGATTTAAATCCTTATCACCTTCTTCGCCAAAAGCGCGACATTCTCTCGAATCCATTCACGAATCCTGCCATCGAATATCCGACCTAATCACTTGCGGTAACGTTCGTGAAGATTTAATCAGACAAGAAACCGAATTTCCAAGAAAACTGGTACTGTCCCAATACGAAGAATTTAAACAAGAAACGTCTACTATTTTGAAGTCCGAAGATAGGCTATCTCCCATTCTGGACGTCCAAGTTGCGTCGCCGGCTAGGAGAAAGTTTCAGTATGAGTATAAAGAAGGAAGTACTTCAAAAGGTAACACTTCCTCAGTGCTACCCGAACCTATTGCGATGTCCTCGCAGAGCATGGCTTCTCGAATAGACACAAGTAAAGAGGTATAAACCCGAGTATAAAGTCGAGTAGATTTCTTCTGACTTAATCAGGTTACGTTTTTATTTTACTCTTTAATGTATTTGTCCAAATCAATCAGGATAAATACTACAATGAATTTATTAAAAATAACTTAGAATAAGTCAGAATACTGTAAGTTCAGGAGGTAGCGAATATTTTTTGGTACTTGTATTACTAGAAAGGGAAATTCTATAAATTGGTTATTGATTAATGTGGAAAAGATTGGAAATAAAAAAATAATAAAATTAACATACATGAAGCGCATTTTAAAGTTTTTTTTGATAAAAAATATTAGATTACAGTTAATAAACATTCGAATTTAACATTTTTGTAGATTGTCCATATACTTGCGCTACACTCTTTTTCGGCGCATCTTCGTCGTTTGTTTCCTTGTGAATTGCAAAGTTAATAATTGAAACCATCGTCCTTTATGTATATAATCAGCAATTATATTGCAGGAAATGCTGTTCCTTCGCAGGAATCCCATACCTATCTATGTACGAGCAATATTCCTGGGATAATTGAGTTGATCGAAATGTGCTTCTAAATACTTTCTTTATATTATCTACACATTAGTAACTCTCGATAAAGGCGAAGGTACTTATTGAGACTGGTTTCGAATTTTTGAACCATGTTTTCAGCAATCGATAGCTGGTCAATTTATCTTGTGAGCTAATTTAACTATAACTGCTTATATGTCCGTAGCTGAGCTAATTGGATACAATTAGCTTGTTGGGTTTATTCATAGATAAACCTGTAAGCCAAGTGAATATAAATATTAATATCTGCTTGCATTATTGTATTCCTTATGACGTTGCAGTAACTGTAACTACACTGTTATCTACCTAGATTGTTACCAATATTCTTCATTATTTTATAATTCGAATCGTAATAACCTCTTGGATCTTTTTTCATCTGATTGGATGACTTTATACAGGGTGATTCATTGGTAAACGGGCATACGTTATCTGCAGATAGGGGACAACTAGAGTGTTTTATCTATTTTGTCCATTTCATAATGGCCTTATAACTTAAGATCCACTCTGTATATTTTTTTATATTTGGGCTACACATTCTTCATAAGTTGCCAAACCCATTTAGACATTCATAAAAAACAAAATCCAGGTCCGACTTCACAAAAAATGTACAAATTTGGACATCCCCAAAACATCACCCTGTATTCCTGAATTTAAAATGTTTGTTTCCATATTCAAAAAGAGCGCAAAAGACTGAATCTAAAGATGTCAAAATCCATTTTGTTTCATTTTATTGACAATTATCTTATCTTAAATAGCAAATATTGTGAAATCAGTATTAATTCATGATCTATAGCTTACTACAAATTGCAATGGATTAAACTTTATAAAAATGTAGGCAATAATATTTCAAACACCCTGTATCAAAAAGTTCGTAACCTATTAACATAACGGTAAAATGAAATTTAACACAACCTACCTAAAAAAACACCAAAAACAATGAAACTCGGGACTTTTGTATACAGCATGTTTGAAATATTACATGTTTGTATCGTTTAATCTACTGCACATTGTAGTAAGCTAAAATATCATGAATTAATACTGATTTCTTAAGCTAAAATATCATAAATTAATATCGATTTATTAAGCTAAAATATCGTGAATTAATACTGATTTCTTAAGCTAAAATATCATCAATTAATACTGATTTGATAAGCTAAAATATCATAAATTAATACTGATTTGATAAGCTAAAATATCATGAATTAATACTGATTTCTTAAGCTAAAATATCATGAATTATTACTGATTTCTTAAGAGGCGCCAATACCATATGTTATCTTGCCTGAAATCGTTTTTGCGCACCGTTAATATTAAGGATAGAAAGCTGCGTTTTTCACCAATCGATTCTATAGTTAATTCTTTAGAGCGCCTCTGTGGCACTTTTTTTTAAATAATTTTAGTAAAAGTGATACGACTATGAAACTTTTTTCTCTAGACAAATTTGAAAAATGTAGCACAGACGCGCTCTTTTCATAAATATTTTAACTATCATGAAAAAAACCGCATATTTTTAGTTACTATATTAGGCGAGTTCTCGTCCAAATACAAATAATAATATTTTATGGCGCTCTACCCTGTTCTGAGCAGAAAAAATTGGACTAGAGGATAGGATTATTTAACATAAATCGGAAACTACTCAAAAAAAAATTTACATTAAATTTATTAGAATACAAGCACATTTTCCTTGCGTAATTCTCTAACCGGGAAACACAAAAGTCACCTGGTGTGTGGGCCTCTTAAGCAAAAAAAATATCATAAAAAAATATTAATTTGATGAGCTAAAATATTATGAATTAATACTGATTTCTTAAGCTAAAATATCATGAAATAATACTGATTTCTTAAGCTAAAATATCATGAATTATTACTGATTTTTTAAGCAAAAAAATATCATAAAAAATACTAATTTGATGAGCTAAAATATCATAAATTAATACTAATTTCTTAAGCTAATATATCATGAATTAATAATGCTTTCTTAAGATAAAATATCATGAATTAATGGTAATTTATTAAGCTAAATTATTATGAATCAATATTGATATCTTAAGCTAACATACCATGAATTATTACTGATTTCTTAATCTAAAATATCGTGAATTAATACTGATTTCTTAAGCTAAAATATCATGAATTATTACTGATTTCTTAAGCAAAAAAATATCACAAAAAAATACTACGTTGATAAGTTAAAATATCATGAATTAATACTAATTTCTTAAGCTAAAATATAATGAATCAATACTGATTTCTTAAGCTAAAATACCATGAATTAATAGTGATTTCTTAAGCCAAAATGTCATGAATTAATACTCTTTTGATAAGCTAAAATATCATGAATTAATACTGATTTCCTAAGCTAAAATATCATGAATTAATACTGATTTCTTAAGGAAAAAAATATCACAAAAAATACTACGTTGATAAGTTGAAATATCCTGAATTAATACTAATTTCTTAAGCTAAAATATCATAAATTAATACTGATTTCTTAAGCTAAAATATTATGAATTAATACTGATTTCTTAAGCTAATATATCATGAATTAATACTGATTTCTTAAGGAAAAAAATATCACAAAAAATACTACGTTGATAAGTTGAAATATCATGAATTAATACTAATTTCTTAAGCTAAAATATCATAAATTAATACTGATTTCTTAAGCTAAAATATTATGAATTAATACTGATTTCTTAAGCTAATATATCATGAATTAATAGTGCTTTATTAAGCTAAAATGTCATGAATTAATGATGATTTCTGAAGCTAAATTATTATGAATCAATACTGATTTCTTAAGCTAAAATACCATGAATTAATAGTGATTTGTTAAGCCAAAATGTCATGAATTAATACTCTTTTAATAAGCTAAAATATCATGGATTAATACTGATTTCTTAGGCTGAAATATCATAAATTAATATCGATTTGATAAGCTAAAATATCATGAATTAATACTAATATATTAAACTAAGATATCATCAATTAATACTGATTTGATAAGCTAAAATATCATAAATTAATACTGATTTGATAAGCTAAAATATCATGAATTAATACTGATTTCTTAAGCTAAAATATCATGAATTAATACTGATTTCTTAAGCTACAATATCATGAATTAATAATGATTTCTGAAGCCTAAATATCATGAATTAATACTCATTTGATAAGCTAAAATATCATGATTTATTACTGATTTCTTAAGCTAAACTATCATGAATTAATACTGATTTCTTAATATTTTATAATTAAGATAAGATAATTTACATCAAAATGAAACAACATGTCAACAATCCGATGGATTTCATTCTGAATTCCCAAAAATTCTAATAAATATGCAATTTTAATATAAAATTGAAGTAGTAAACCATTGTGCGCAAACTCCAAAAGCGTATCTTTAGATTCATTTTTTTGCACTCTTTTTGAATATGGAAACAAACATTTTAAATTAAGGAATATAGGGTGTTGTTTTGGGGATGACCAAATTTGTACATTTTTTGTGAAGCCGGACCTGGATTTTGTTTTTTATGAATGTCTCAATGGGTTTGGCAACTTATGAAGAATGTGTAACCCAAAAATAAAAAAAAATATACAGAGTGGATCAAAAGTTATAGGCTATTAAAGAAATAGACAAAATAGATAAAACACCCTGTATCTTGGTTATAAAGACCACGAGACCCATCATGTGGTAGTTACTAAGAATCACCTAGGTGTCCCCTATCTGCAGTTAACGTATGCCCGTTTCTCAATAAAACACCCTGTAGAAGATTTTGGAATTATATTGTCTCTTACAGTACCAGTTGGAACATACCAATTTAGGTGTATGAAATTGAAAAATAGAGAGTAAGTGATCAATATAAAACTTGCATGAGAAATCTTTTCTTCGAAAATTCTCTAAAATTGTTACAAGAGTTACAGTTACCTTTACACTTGATAAATTTCAAAGTTTATCAGATATCCGTTTTTGTGTTGAAACTTACCCAAATCGAATTGACTTAACCCTAATAAATTGTTT
The DNA here is from genome assembly GCA_963243735.1 of Neocrepidodera transversa. Lineage (NCBI taxonomy): Eukaryota > Metazoa > Arthropoda > Insecta > Coleoptera > Chrysomelidae > Neocrepidodera > Neocrepidodera transversa. Next base: position 21,787,150 of record OY725347.1, on the reverse strand, counting down.
ACAGCCATGATGGCCACAGTTTTGATTTATCGATTTATTCTGATCGATGTGTTTTGTAGAAATTCATTTTTAAGGACATAACTTCCAAATTTCATATATATTTTGGCAATATGCATAAATTTTATAATTTAAAAGATTTTACCTCTTCTGATGCCAGTAGATAAAGCATCATTTTTCATTTTCTGTTTAGTATTGCAATGAAATATTTCATTATCAGTTATGTCTTTTGGGTCCGGGCAGTTCACAAATAATACGCTATCTTCTGATTTGACCAGATATTAGGGAGCATCCAAAAATAACTCAAATAGCTGATCGGGTGTTTTATCAGCAAACTGCTGGTCATTCTCTTTTGTGAAATATTTCATTTTCAACCAAAACTAAGCAATATTTTTGGATCAAAGTTATCATTACTGAAAATCGTTTTCTATTATTACTGCAGTATTTTCATCATTTTTCTTCTTCTTTCTTCTTATCACTGCTTTCCTAATAAACTGGTCTGGAATCTTGTAGGTCATGTGGAGTAATGTCTTTCACAAATCTCCTCAATTTCCGTATACGCTATGCTTCCTTTATGGTTATAGTAACACGTTCAATGCCTCGCAAAGACAACTCAGCTCAGAATTAAAAATATTTACTCTATCTCTCTAGATAGCCGAAATTACCTTTTCCTAATACCTTGTAAGTATAACAAATACCAATATTTAACCATATAAAAACACTTACCTCAATCTAATATCCATAATTTTATCAGCTAAATTTTTATCAGTTTACTGCATAATATCTTCACTAAAAAGCACACTGGTAACTAATTTTTGACTCCAATTTAACGCTGAATATAACGTCTTTTTAATCGTTGAAACTCGTCGGATAAATAATAAAGAATCCTTTAGATACTTCAAAGGTCAGTAAAAGACCTAAATTTGATCTACCAGATTCACTTATATACTTGAAAGTAACGCAAATTAGAAGGCTTAATACAAAATGTGAAGTACTATCAAAAATTCGTCATTTATTTTACTAAAATTGTGCTAATTAAATGTATTTGGTTTAAAACAAATTTCAACATTATGAGTATCGACGTAAAAAAATATTCACTATTTCCTGAACTATTTATATTAAGTAAATAATGCCCAAACTAGATAGCATTGCATATTTGAAGTAACAGCTCTGTATTTCCTGTAATAAAGGTAAGTTATTAAGGCTGCTTATCTCATTTTCTTGTTCTCTCCATGCAGTAAACAAAATCGACTTTCTACCTCTAGATCGCAGGGATACATAGTATATTGAATCGCTCTACTTTGATTTGTAAATTTTTTAATGCAGGAATCTTCCACAATGGCAACTACGCCCACTATACCGAAAATTGCAGTAACTCATGATGAAGGCAGTATCGAAGATGAAAGTAACTATCTAACTCTAACCGAAGCATTGACAGATATAGAAGATTTAGATGAAGAAGAAGGTGGTAGTCTGATAAATAAAATACATAAAAAAGAACGAAGGTCAAAACTTAAAATAAAGATACATCATGATGGTGCGCTTACAGATTATGAAGATTTTGAGGGTTCAGATGAAGAAGATGATAAAATTATTATACGTCATTCTAAACCCATAAGTCTCGATGATCTGGATCTTGAAGGGGGAACGTTTGAGGAATCTTATAAAACGCAAGTAAAAACACCTAAAGGTAAACGGAAACTAAAAACTCAAAGTTCCACTTCTCATATGAAATCGAGTGGAGTAGATTATAAAATTTTTGAGAATTACACAGACGAAGAATTATTTGATACTGATAACGAAATTTTAAGAGACAGTATTACTGAAACTGACGTTGATTTAGATTTGTACAACGTAGAAAATTTAAACGTTTCAGATAAAACAAACAAATCTGGATTCATATCACCATCATTATCATCTAAGATTAACCAATCTGATTCTGAAGATTCTGATAGTCTCATTCCAAACAGCAAACAATTTTTAAGCGCTTTATCCCCATCCCCAAACTTATCAGATTTAACTGATATTGAAGTATTATCAGATTCAGACAATGAGAAGAGTTTTAAGAAAGTTAAATCACGAAGGAGAAGACATAGAGGAGTTGGAAAGGCTTCCGTTACAGATGTTGAGGATTTAGATGTATCAGACGATGACGCTAAATTTGTATCTTATATTAAACCGAAGAGAAGAATTGAATCTATAAAGATGCGGTCACAATCTCTACTTTACGATAGTGATAATGAAGAGAATGTTTATCTACCCTTTCCAATTTGTAAAAAGATTGCCGAAAAAAAGGAGAACATTTTGAATATACCAGAATTCGATACGAATTTTACTACTGACGTTGAAGATTTTGACGTTTCTGAAAATATAGTTACTCCAAATGATTCTAACGATGAGGATGGGGCGTTTGAGGAAAAATTAGATGACGTAGCTACAGGTTATAGCAACATCAACGAAGCACATAGCTCTGTTAAAAATAAAAGTGTTTGTAGAACTCTATCAGCTAAAACAGATGATACACTTGATGATCTAAATGATACTGATAGTGACATATGTCAAACTGAAAATGGTGATAAAGAGAACGATAAAGAAGAAGAAGAAAGTGTCGCTTATGATATCAAATTTGCAGGTATTCCATTTACAAAAGTAAAACAGACTAATTCCACATTCAATTTAGTAATACCTACTCAGACTGAAGATCCAATTACAGACTGTGAAAATATTGACACCTCTGATGAAGAATATTCAAAAACTATTCCTATAGCATTAGCTAAACAAGGAATAAGTCTTACTGATGAAGAAGAGTTTGAGGATGACTATGATCACATTAATAACTTCCCGGAACTAATATTACCTCCTGCAGTAAGAAACTTAGTTATATATAAAGATAATGACTCAGTTCCAACCATCCAAATTCTTCCGTTAGTCGAAGAAACGCCGGTACAGTCGCCTGATCAATCCGTGCATATGGAAACTGATGAAGAAAACATTTCTGAGGCAGAAGAAGCTATGGAGGGCGTGATATCAGTTTCTATGTCTGATTTTAATTTATTAGATTGTGGCGTTATAAATGAATCTGAAAACATTCAGAATAAACCTAAAAAATTGCAAAAAGAGGATGGTGACGCTTTAACAGATACCGAAGAGATAGTATTAAATACTCGAAGACGTAGAGCGCCAAAATTTAAACATATGCACGAAAGATTTGTGGCCGAGAAAAATAAGCTAACAGTTAAAAATGATGCTTCTAAAGTTTTAACTGATACCGAGGATCTCGTTCTCAGTGATGCTAACTCAGAAGAATTTCATAGTTTATCTCCTTTACTAAACATACCTGATGGAACTGCTGAAGGACTGACAGATATAGAAGTGTTGGGAGATACCACAGATGATGAAAAAGATAATAGTAACATTAGGGAGTCGTCTTGTACACCGCAACATATGAGAGAGATGGGAGGAAGTTCGGTGAGGAATATGGAGGGTTCTGGTTCCTTTTCCGTCCAAGATCATCTTCAAGTAAACAAACCAGTAAAAATGTTTAATAATGTGGCAGTTACTCCTGTTCATACAGACACGGAAGATTTAGTTGGCTCAGCAGATGAGGATAACATAAGTTACTCGAGAGCTGGGACTGTTACTCCCAATGATATACATATGGAATTGAATCGAAGTAGTTCTAGTAAAATTTTATCTGAAAATAAAAGTAAGATGGGTTCGGAGGGTTGTATGTATTTGAAAGGAGGTGGATACTTTGAGCGTCTTACCGACGTCGAGTATATTTCTGAGGAGGAAGAGCGTTTTAAACAAGGGTTAGATAGTGTGGTTTTATTGAATGTACTTGATGGGACGGTGTGTTTTCGAGGAGAGCAAGGTAAATTTAAATTTTATGTTTTGGAATGCGAAAATATTTTTTTAGTGCGAAATAAATTACATAAGTCGATCCAAGACTAAAATTCTTTTAAATAATGAGTGTTGAGTTTTTTTTTATGATAAAACATATTGAGTTTGGTTTTGAGGTAAAAGAATAATCCTTGATTTCCTATATTTCATATAATTACTTTATTATTGAGTTGTTTAAAATATAGCTTGCGCAAATGACACTACAGTTATATTGGTGCAGGTTAAGATGCGTTTAAGGTTATATCATGGTAATCATTAAAATTTGTTGTTATTGAAAACTAAAATTATATATTTTTGCTAAGTCGTTTGGTTCTTTGTTTATAGACAGATTTTTGCAAGAACGAGATATACAGATCCTCCTCAAAATATTCATGTTTCGTTTGGAGATTCAAATCACGTGGTTGGGTAAAATTTGTATTTTTGTTACACAGTTTATTAACGCAATGGAGAACTGACAATATTTTTTTGTGTGGAAAATTACGTATAGACATAGACACATTATTTGCTTGAGCGTTTCGAATTCACATATCTGTCAACGTGGTTCCTTCCTAATGTACAAAATACGAACTATTTTGAGGTTCCACTTACATAAACTTTTGCATGTTGAGACATTAAAGTGATTTTAAGTTCAGGTATGAGGACCACAACTGAGAGAGTAGGTTCTTGTCTTTCTAAAGGAATAAAGCTAATTCATATTGGTATAGAAATGCGGCAAAGATCTTAGGTAGATGGCGACCCACAATAAGGTAACCATTATAGTGGGTTTCAGGATATAAAGTTTTCACTAGACCTAACTAATCAGTCTAGAACCAGCGATTGAAGTACCAAAGGTGTAACCAATTTTAATAGCATGAGACTCGAGTTACAATTCGTTGGTAATGATAGCTAACTTATGACCTCTGAATGTATAAGTGAGTTAAAATTTTTTTTGATAATATTACCACAATATAAATTTCCCGAGCGCTACTTGCCTGTTATGTCTGCCCAAAAGATCCCTACTAAATAAATTGAATTATTGTGTTGTCAAATCCATACAATACCTATCGATATATATTCTTTGTCAACTCAAATAAATGAAATGATTTACTGGAAAGGTGTTAAAAATGAAAGAAACAAAAATAAAATGTAATGAATTTAATGAAGTAAAAATTCTGAATTGAAATACTTTATGTGAATTTTTGCGTAACGCACTGCACTCTTTCTGGGGTTCATAAGTTACCCAGAATGGTACTGAGGCGGTAGGTGATATTTCTTCCACCAGAATGGATGGGTCGTCTTGGGTGCGACAACAGCAGTGTGTGTAATAGCAGTGTGGGGTGCGTTCACGGCAGATGTGGTCAAGACGATGTTCTTCCGTGCAAATGATCTTCAATAATACTCCTAGAGCGCTTTTCGATCCAGTTGAATGAGATATCGGCTCCCAAAAACGTTTTACATGCAAACAAAGACAGGTTCCAATGTTAATGGCCGAAAACTTACTTGACCAACTGCATTCATCCAAAATAAAATAGCAAAATCAATGAAATGACAAATTATGATAATCATTAAGAAGACTAGATAATCAAATATATGAAGTAATGAAACTCTAAGTCGAGTACTGATGTTAATTATTGAAAAAATTAAATTTTAAATTAGAAGTTGGTGGCAAGTAATGCCCCGTAGATAGAATTGATATTAGTTTGCGCGTAAGGGGGAACATAGGGAATAAAAAAATGGGGGGAATAATGTGGTACAGGAAAAGGGGTAGTAAAATTAAAAATTGAATACAGACATGGTATCCGAGAACGAATAAAATGTATAAAAATTTGACTTAATGGAAGGTAATACGGAATAAATTGAATTTTATCCTGGGCCTCAGATATTAGGAACTTGTGAAGAACAGCCAGCTGCCACAGTAATCTTGACGTCAGTTGGTGTGTTCCACAAGTGGCAGAGTTGAAGGAACAAAATTTGATAGTAAAACCCCAAGAGGGTATGACCTGACCACATCGAGTCCAAAGAATGAGCAGATAGGGAATTATGGGTATATGCCCCTTAGGTAGATAACCCCGAAGGGTTTCTAAAACAGTAATGGTGAACGTTGTGAGGAAAGGTTAAAATAATCAAATAAACAATATTTATCGAATTGTCCTGGCCAAAGACAATTGGATATTTTAATAAATTTTCTAAGTGTTATAAATTTTCAAAAAAAGCAACTATTATTCATAAATCTAAAACATTTTTTTATCAAGAAATTAAATATCAAGGTAATTGAATTGGATCTCGTAAAATTCCGTAGTGAAACGAACAAAGCAAAAAAAATATTGTGATTCTAATTTCAAACCAACGGTACAATGATGCATTGATTAATTTTAGACAAAGATACCGATATGGCGTCCGAAAAATCAAACGTAGTTACAAATTAACGAACTGAAAAATTAAAGCACGCTTGTCTATTAAAAATAACGCTTAATTATGCGGGAATGAATTTACTTTGTATAATCAAAATTACTTTGAAACTATAATTGAACTATAATAAAAAGAACATGATCAGGCAGCCATGTCGTTTGACACATGCCTAGAAAAGAAATGAAAACTCATACAAGTGATATGAAATTAGCTCAAATATCGATGCTTTGTTACAAGCACAAATCATTTATTTTAATTGTACCACCGCCATCAAATGACATGAACAACATAATAAATTATAAGAAAAATATAATTTTCACTACACAAATCACAAGAGAGAGAGATTGGTCGAGGCCCGAAGTTTTATATATCATTCAAAGGGTTATCCTCCCAGGCAAGGTGTGTACATGCAAAACGATTGGAAAAAACATAATTTCTATAACAAATACTTATGAACCAAAACATCATGTGAGAAATATTTCTTAACAAATAAAAATTTACTTCACATAAGGAAACATTTAATAAAATTAGAATTTGAAGCCAGATTGACATCCAAATAATAAAAACTATATTTCAAAATGATCAAAAGCGTATACAAAATATACGCTACAAAGGGTACGTTTATTAACAGTATAAAAGACTGGATCAAGCGATAATACAAACTACACTTTGAAAAAATACCCGAACTACTACACGGGTAAAAATTTATATGGGAACCGTCAAGGAACGTAATTGAAGAATTACTTTTAATAAGCAGGCATCAATTATGAATTAGCACATACCTTCTCACTGGACACCTTTCTAGAGAGCACCTAAATAAAATGGAGTTGTATAACAGTGACCTTAAGTGCAGACAATGGAATACGGATTTTTTTTTGTATTGCAACTATTATCCTGAGTTATGGAGGTGGGAATATTTTAAAGACACCTCACGCTTGGTTCTATGCGTGAGGTAGTGTTGGACTATCCCCTGGTCCCTCTGTAAGCAGAGTCAGGGGCATACCAACTAAACCCTCCTTGGTAATTTGTCCTGTTTTGTTTTGTTTCCTTATACCCTGCTATAGGAGAGAGGTTCTCCTTTTCAGGGATACAGTAGGGGCTGTTAATCTGAAATAGAATTTGTTAATTATCTTAGGATATTTGATGGACAGGTATTTGGATTGATACTTACGAGCCTCCCGGGTTGGGAAGGTGCGGATCATGGTTCTTCGGCGTCGATGGTGGTCGAGCTCATATGATGCTTGGTGTAGCGTCCTCCAATAGACCTAATAGCTCGTTCGAGAGATCTATGTCTTCTCTTGCTTCATTAAGGATCCTGAGGTTGGGTTATGTGAATTTTTGCTTCGGTTTCTTGGGGATTGTTCTTCTGTTCCTGTCAACTGTCCATTTGATCCTTAGAGTTTCTTGGGTGTGTGTGTTGGGGCTGTCCAGTCTTCTCCCGACGTATCCTCTGTGTAGCTTCTTGAATCTGGAAATGATTCTGGGCATATTACTGTATTTTTAAATTTGATTAGATGGGAACCACTAGGGCAGGTAGAAAGTTTTTCTTAGGATCCTCCTCTCAGTTGACGTGACGGCGTGCAGATGATGAGGAGAGAGTGTGGAGAAGTTTAGAGCTCTATAATCCAATATAGGGCGGATGTAGGTTTTGCAAGTGTGCAGCAATGTCCTTAGGTTACACCTGCCAAATCGTCCACCAAGGGCAACAAGGAGAGAGGTCCGCCTCCTAACTCTCTCAAGAGTTTTTTGGACTTTGGTCGCCCAATCGAGAGTACACGTGAAGCATACTCCCAAGTGGGTAACCTCATCCGAAGAGATAAGTCTCTCTCCCCAGAGCAACTGTGAGGCTGTGGATCCAAACAACCATTAAATAACCTATACAAATTGGTACAGGGAACGAGATTAACTGACTAGTGACCTTTTTAAAGAATTGTCCCTAAATATCGATATTTTAACCTCACCATATGCTTTTTGGGTGCCTGCTTTAGTATTTGGTAGCTCATAGAGGTAATTTAGTGGCTATATCTAAGGCATATAGATTTAAAACAGTGCTTCTGGGGATTGAATATGTTGAACTGGAACTGAGTCTAATTCCCGTCATTTTAGTTTAAAATGCTGTTGCTAAGGTCTCTGGATGAATATTTTTTAGACACACAAGTCTTCAAAAAATACGTCTACGCTTGATCCTGTATTTTATTTTTGTCCATCCAAGAATATTGTGAGATTATGTTGGTTTGCTGATCTTAGAATCTTCTTTTCTTGTATTCCTAGATTATTTCAATTTTTGGTATGAAAACAATTACCACATCTATTAATGTAACCATAGAAGGCAAACATAACAGATCTTTTAGAAGTGTAGTAGGATATGACAACGCCAGTTAATGCTACTATTCCAGGCTATTAAAAACCATTTTTCACCAAAGTGTAGAGACCGATATATTATTTTTTGCAAAAATTGCTATAGAGCAAAGAGAATGGAATTAGGATATATACCTCAAAACCGAAATTGACACGTTTTATTAATTTTTTAAAAAACCTGTTTTTTAAGATATTTATTTAAAGTTCGAATAATTTGTTTATAAAAATCAAAATTTTACACACATATTTGTTCATTTAATGCAAAATTTTGTACGGTTACTAGTAACAATTGGCTATAAAATAAGAGTAAGTAGAATTTTACCTAAAATTCATTATAAGATAAACAATTTCTTCTAATGAATTAAAAAAAATCACTAATAATAATAAGAAATCAGTACCTGCAGAATAATTAGTTTTGTTAGTTCATTTTTAATACATAAAATTAAAAAACTATTGTATAAAACTAAGTGTTCTGTATTTGTACTTAAATTGCAAACCTGGGGTAAGTCCAAAATTAAATTTTTCAAAATAATTAGGCGTGCTAACCTTAACATTTACTTTAATTGCATTTGTAGCAATAAATAATTAAATTGAATTTATTTTTTTATAGAATGGGAAGCCTCACGACAGTCGCAGCCGCTATTGGAGCCCACAGCTCCCCCATTAGTCAGGGACGCAGCACAGAAAGGTAAGAACAATATTTATATGGAAAAATTTTTTTACGAAATTTGTCAATTTATCAATTCAAAATTTACTAATTGCTAATATTTTTTTTATATAAAATAAATAATAAATTTTGAATTGATATCAATAATTTTTTTAAATTGATCTTAAGGCTTATTGATATTTTATTAATATTATTTTAATCATAAAGGAAAGTTATCAAAAATATTTAATTTTATTAGTTTAGTTTTATGAAGAAATCTAAATTTTAGTATCAGGTATTAAGGGGGTTCCATTTGAATTTCCAATTTCATATCATTTTAAAGTATCAATTATATCTCTATTATAATCGACCAAATTTAGATATAACTCTATTAAGTCGTTTAAAAGTTATACGGGTGATCTATGACCCATTTACACCCGGGATATTGTGCCACCTATTGGCGAGTTAAAAACATTAAAATATTTTTTTAAACAATTTGTTTTTGATTATTTTTGTTTTGAAAACGTTGAAGCGATATTCGAGATATGGCTGTTCGTTACTCTTAAGGAATCACCCTACTTATTTTTATATATAAATGGTGTGTCTCCATGATGGCGCATTATCAGTAGGGATAAATATTGTGTATTGAAATTTAAAAATTTGAATACAAAAGTTTGTTAGCAGGTTCGATTTTATAAAAGTATTTTTATCTGAGAAACTGCAAATGTTTGTTATGAATAATATAAAATATAAAAATTTTACGTATAATCAAAAGATATAAAAAACAGGGTGATGTATTTAAAATACCGAAGTTAGGAGAATAAAATATTTTTGTTCGTTAGAACATGTTGTTAAACCTTTGTAACTAAATTTTTAAATTTAAATTCATATTATTTATCCATATCGTGATATCTATGAAGTGTTTGATTTTGTATAATCAGTTTATGGTTAAAAAATTGTTAGTAAAGTATCTAAAGCCCGTATATATTTAAATTGAATATTAACATGCAGGTATTTTTAATTCTATCATCTCACACTAGGAGCACCACCATCAGTCGCTAATATTCATTTTCATATTAACCATTATTATTATTTTTTTTATAATTTTTAATTTAAGTTTCTCCTTTTTATTTTTAAAAGCCAGAGGATGCTCTTTGTGCATACTAACACGACATTCTACAACCACAAATCGCTTCCATTAATTATTTTTCAGCTTTAAAATAACAACGAATTTATTTTTAATTAACTAAAAATTACTTTTTTAAGCTTTTTAGTTTCTTTTCAGGCAAGTAAAATTCTGCAAAACGAGCTTACAGCTATTACGAAGTGAATAAATTTTAAAATAAATCGCACAATTACAGCATGCGCATGCGAATATTAAATAAAAAGAACACAACAATAATAAATAAAATATCGCGAAATTCCCGGCACAGCTTAAGCAACTCCGGCGATTTAAATTTTCACTTATAAATTCACTTTTTTAAATTCACGAATCATTTCACATCTCATTGGCAATTTTAACAATTATATACATATTCAAGTCCGGTGCTATAGTGCACAAGCAAATCTTTATTTGCGTATTTATTTTTTATAAAAACATTTTATTTGTACACATTTTTTGTACTTATTTTTTTTTATTCTGGTACTACATTATACATATAAGGTATGTATCAACTGAAAATCAACGTTTTTGCCAAAAGTTCAGTTACTTGCTCTTAACCAAGAACTTAGTATTTAACAAAGTATTTTAAATAGGGTGTTTTTCGTGGTTTTTTTTTTAAATATAACTTGAAAACATGCACAATATTTTACAGACGATATGGTCAAAAACGGAAACCGGAGTGGACGACCTGTACTCTCAGTCAGTAAAATCTATGTGTTTCCTTATACTAAAACAAGAATAAAATTGGGTCACTAAACTTGAGTAGTGAATTAAATTGAACACACTTTTTAAACCTTATTTTATACATTTTTGCTGTGTATTAGTAAAATTACAGCATTCTCAAATTTTAAAATTCTTTTTGAATAAATAAAATAATGTAATTTGAATAACAATGGTTCTGTAATACTATATATGCACTTGGTTTTTATTAAAAAACATAAAAAAATTGCATAGTTTGTGAATAAAATCAATTATAAATAATTTGAGAATAGTTATTTACTAATAATCAGTAACGTACAGTCAGTTACTAGTAACTGATTGAGAGGTGTATTTATTCTTAGTTGTAGCTATTATCATAACACTTAAAAAATGTTGTCAGCTGGCATTTAAAGGTTTTAATAAGTTAAGCTTCAATTTATTGATTTACATAATTTTGTTGTACTTCTTCCACATTTCGGACATCAGAACTAGAACCAGATATTGTATATATTTTGTTTTTGTATCAATAATAGTGTAAAGCTCTTTCGTCGTTACGGGTCACTTCGGCTCTTTGGTTTAGCTCGGATTATCCCGGGTGCCACCTTTGATTTATAGTGTGAAGGCCATTTGCTCCAGGCAGCATCAGTAAAGAAATCGTACTTGTCGTTATAATATTGATGCGGGCAGAAGGGCGTATTTTACTGTTCCTACTGGTGTAGTATCTAGGTATTTGTTGCTATAATCACAATACTCAGAACTACAAATAAATAAAAATCATTAAGTAAAAATAATTAACTATTATTAATACACAAATACTAGTAATTAAGAATTAACCGATAAAGTGGAAGAAGGCGAGTACTCGATTTTTGATACGTGGCATTCTAGTCAGGTCGGACGTGTAGGTCGGTTATATGATACTAGCACGACTGTCAGTCTCGCGTAATACTCGGATTAATAGTTTTGGTACAACTGTACGGTTCAATTCTCTCTTTTGATGGAACTTACTCTCTCAATCTCTTCTTTTACTTTCAATCGGCACTAGAGAGATTTGGACATGCGCGTATCCGGGTTAGTGGACTTGTGGGATCGTTTTCCGAACTTTATATTTAATTATAAATATAATACTTATTGCGATCTTGGACTAAAAATTGATTTATCGGATAACGTGGAGATTTTGCAGAGCTACTTAGATACTAGATTGTTGGGTTCAACACTCATGAAGCCAATCTTCAAAATTTATATTTAATTATTAATATGATATTTTCAAAATTTCAGATTTAGTAAAAGTTGACACAATTTGTTTCTTAATTATTACTAGAAAGATTATTTCACTCGGTATATTGTAGTCGGTTACGAGAGTTGCTAATATAATGGACTGGCTGAGTCGGTATCGTTGTTGTGACTGTCGGGTGATGTGTTGCCTATCGTTTTTACGTAAGCCCTTACCAAAGCAGTACAGCAGCGACACGATGGCGCTAGCGTGTATCTTTCATGTTTTTTTGTATTACAACTATTGTCCTGATTTACGGAGGCGGGAATCTTTTATAGACACTTCATGCTAGGTTATATGCGTGAGCTAGTGGTGCAAGACTCGTCCCTGATCGATCTGCATGCAGAATCAATGGATACCTGCTAAAACCTCCTCTATAATTTGTTTTGGTGCTGTTGGTATTCCTTAAACCCTGCTATAAGAGTAGATTGCTCTTTTTAAGGGTTTCTGAGGAGGGAGATATTGGTCTGAAAGAAATACAATTAGAAAAAAACTGAAATATATTTCATTCAGATAATTGTTAGGTTAGTACTTACGAGCCTCCCGTCAGTGGAGGCAGTGATAGAGATTTGGCCCTACTCGTCGGTAGGACCAGCTCATCTGATACACAGAGGTGCGTCCTCCACACGATTTACGAGTTCGTCTGGGAGATCTTTTGCTTCTCGAATAATCCTAGGATTTGGTTCTGGTAATTTTTTGAGTGATCTTTTTTCGAGTGCTCTTTGGTTCCTATCAACTGCCCATTTGGTCCCTATTGATTCCATGTCTAAGTGTTGAAGCCGTCCATTCTTCCCCCGACGTATCTTCTTTATAGGTCCTTAAATCTGGAAATCATTGGTATCATATTGGAATGTTTATATATTTTGTTTGAAGGGAAGCGCCAGAGGAGATATGTGCTGTTTCTGAGGATCCCCCTCTCGATTTCTGTGACGGAGTGTAAGAGAGGAGGAGGAAGGCCGGAGAAGTTTTGAACTCTATATTCCATGATTGGACGAATTTAGGTTTTGTATGTGTGTAGTTGGGTTTGAGGGTTACATATCCCTCTTGTCCACCCAGAGCTCCGATAAAAGAGGCTCATCTGCTAACTCTGTCAAGAGTTCTTTGGACTTCAGCTCCCAGTTTAGTGTACACGTGAAGCATAGGTAACTTCGTTCAAGGGGACGAGTCTCTCCCCAGAGCCTGAGGTTGATTTTATTGAAAGATTATATATCTTTCATGTTTCGTTCCAGCAAAGAATCATCCGAATTGCGTATAGGCTGGGCAACTCGACAGGTCAGTTGTGAAGCAACATTCAAACTGTGCGGTGTTATTTTGCGTTTAATGATGAAGAGGGAAATTAATTTCATGGCACACCAGAAAAATGGAACAGGACATGTCGCCTGCTTGTGTTATGTCGAAATCGTGTCTTGACTTATCTCGCTACGCATTCGGTACTATGCGTTTGACAGTCTTTGATTAATATTAACCATAGTTACAATAGCCTCAAACACCTCCATCACCGTTTCCGCATTTACTAAATAAAAAGTAGAAAAAATCCAGATCATAGAAAAATTTCAAAATATTCGTTTCAAAATCATAACGAAAACAAAAATATTATTAAATTAAAAAAGCCATATCATAAACAATGAGCTTGAAAAATTTAGGTAAATCAAGAAATATCTTTTTAAAAACTCGTAAAAAACAAGAGTACTTTTTACAACTTTTTTTTCATTGTACGTGCAAGAAAATGATACAAACTTACCTAAAAAATGAAAAAACCTTCACAGTACAAAGAAACAAAGTAGCTGTTATCCAATTTGGAATATTTTGCTTAGTTTTCAAGTTATTTTTAAAAAATAAAAAAACACATAGGTACTGATGTTAAAAAAACGGTTCCCAGTTACTTATCATTCAATAAAATGATAAAGACCATATCACAACCTGTGCAAAATTAGGTTTTTGATTGAATTAACTGAACTATAGTTGTATTTATTGAGTTCTAAAACCAAATATCATATCTTGTACTATTCCCACGCTAAATATCAGTCCAAGGGATCTATAGTCACATGTTACTTATTTCTTATTTATTTTACTTCTGTTAGCTTCTGGAAGTAATTTTATTAGTTTAGAACTGGATGAATACACATGCAAAAGCGGTTGACATTTTGAGTTAATATAAAGAGTATTTCATGACGTACTGTAAATACTACAACAGTAAATAAGATATGTTTGAATTATGCACTTACAATCACAATTTCGGTTCATTATGTATTTGTCTATATATTGTTGACGAATCATAATGAACCATTGTAAATGGCGATTCTTTACTGACACAAATTTTATTTACAGAAAGTCATGAAACACCCTGTATATTTAGATATATTCTTATATAAGTATTTGAACTCCTTGATTTATTTTTAACACCAATAGTCATTAACATTGAATTCCTCTTTAAAGTTTGGGTGTATTTCTCTTCTGACACCATATGAGCTACAAATTTTGAATTTTACTTGCATATTTAAAATCAACTTTACCAACAATACGTTTCGTTTTATTAAAAAATATCTATCTCCTTAATTGATGATTTAAATCTTACTAAAATTTCCTTTTCCTTTTTACATTCATCATTAGCCTCATCTTTATTGTCATTATTCTTTCTTACCTATGCAGACGTCAATTATTATTCTTGTATTCTTATTCTAATTCTCTTTTATGTTTATATCCTGTATGGTGTCAGATCTATTTGTTTCTTTTATTTATAACTCCCAGAAAACTCTTATAAACTTCTGTAATATTCGTATATTTTAAAAAAATATTTGGTCTAACACATCCTTGTTCTCTAGAACAATACATCTTTTCTTTCTCAGTGATTACTTTATATTAATTAGTTTCAAGATTCTTCTTTTTAATACAATATAAATATATTAATAATAAACTCCAGAATGAGCAATAAATTATGTAGTACGAATTAATGATTCATTAATCAAAATTTAATGAGCATTTAAAGCTTGAATATAGCCTCTAGCACTGGACCGATTCCAAATTTAACAACTTTACTAACCGAAATAAAATTTTAATTATTGACACTTTGGTTAATGCAAAGATATATACCTAAATTTTTTTACCAGATTTGCCACTACCTGGCACCCAGTTCATAACTTATGAAAGCGTACTCTTGCCAAGTACCAGTGTGTCTTCTTTTACCTTAGATCCTCCCCTTATACACAGAACAACCTCTTATACTCAAATTGATGCTATGTTGGAAAATATGCTATTTGAAGTACAAAAGCAGGAAAAGTTGTTTGGATTAGACTTAGATTTAATTGAACCGGAACAATGTACTAACACTCTAGAGTTGTTACCAAGTACTGATGCTTTAATTGAAGTACCTATTAAGAAATTTATTCGAAAACCAAAAGTTTACGAAACGACTCAAGAAATCATGATAAATCAACCAGAAGATCTAATATCTTTTACCCAAACTCCACCTACTGATTCATACCAAAACTACGAAGACATTAACTTTCCAGAAAAGCTTGATGAAATATCAAAAAGTATCGAAAATCTAATAACCTCAGTGGAGGAAGATGAAACAAAACTACTGACCGACCATCCAGAAGATGAATACTTAGAAAAACCTTACGTATACAAAATAGACTTCCAAAGAGCTAACACAGCTTCCAGTGAGTCACTAAGTGATCACTATCCCGACAGTTGGAATGATCCAAATGAACCTAAAGAATCTTCAATAGAAGATGAATACGAGTTTATGGAAAGTGTTCATCCCGTTCAGCTGCGCGATAGTAGAACAGGAACAGAAATATGGTGGGAAGGTACTTACCGCAATCTTAGTATTGTTCCAGAAGAGGATGAGGAAAATCAAAGCTTACTAGGAAGTTGTTACTCTAACAAAACTTACTCTAACAGACAATATTCGCCATTGGAGGAAACTGTAGCTTCTGCAGTAGTTAGTACTTCTAATAAAGAAACTGATGATACATCAGATGATAGTTCTTCAAGGATGTCTAGTAGTTCGGATGAAGGTACTTACGATATTAGCCAAAAGATGGTAAAAGCTGAAGTAAAATTGATGGTAAAAACTATGGATAGAGGGAAAGAAGCGATAGAGATTAGATCAGTTAGGGAATTTATGGATAGTCCCTCTAATAAAAACAATGAAGTAACTACTAATGGAAAAGATAAGAGTCAAACCCTTCCTAGTAAATTAAGCGAGAAATTAAGTAATTTAACACAAAAATTTAGTGGAATAATGGATAAAAAGAAATCTAGATCGTATTCACCGTTATTAGAGACTAATAAAAGTAAAGAAGAGCAAAAAGTACTAAACCTACATTTACTTTACAAAATTTATTTGTTAGAAATTTAGATGATAATCAAAATAATTTACTAGCATCAAAAGAGCTATCGAAAAGTAAAACAGAGCTTCTTGCTGCTTCTAAACAAAAATTTCCTTTAGACTTTGATCCCAGTATGAATCCAATTCCTCAAAAGGTTGATCTTTTTGCCAATATTCCTTTTTATCCCTATTACAAACCATATCCGTGTCCTGATTCAGAGGTCTCTGTTTCTACAGAGTTTATTTCTAATCCTTTTACTGAAAATCCCTATATTCCCGAAGCATACTGCGATTGGCTACATCAAAGAGACGACGATGTATTAGGTAAAGTTAATAGTGTGGATTTGCTGGGTTTAATTCGGGTTTTGAAAAAGAATTCATTCATAAATTTTGTTACTGTTTTTAAAATGAGAAAAGATATTGATATTTTTTGAAAAATAAAATAAGGACGCATAAGTTGTTAAGAAATCATGAGAAATTATAAAGGAAGAACTCTCTGTATTTTATAAATAATATATAAAAATTTTTCGACAAATATAAAATTCAAAGTAACTTTTCGTCGATATAACAAGCAAGATCGCATTGAAAACTTGTATCAGTATATTCCATAATAAATACTATTCCACTCTTTTTTGAAATAATCTGTTTATTTGAAAATATTAAAATATAGTTTAGTATTAAAAATTGTGTATTTTGTGGAGAACCAACCTTTTGGCTGGGTTAACCTGTATAAATGTGCCCTTGAAATTTTTATTTTTATTTATAAAATATTACATCTAAACCATTAGCGTAAACATATTTCGGGTGTTAAGGGGGTTATCAAAATCCAACAAACAAGAGGGAATTTGCAAATTTAGAAGCCTACCAATACTGTAATCAAAGAATTTTTAATTTTTTTTATTTTACTGGTAATTAAGCTCATCAGAAGAAAGTTTTTAATGCGGTTTTGCCTATATTTTCGATAAAATCATGAAACTAAAGCATAAATAGTTTTAAATAATTATACATATATATTTTTTGAGATCAATTTAGAGTTTTAAAAACAATAATAATTGAATAATTTTTTCTTATAAACCCATAACTCGTGCTGACTCATCCGCATGGGTTTTAATTTGTAGTTAGATTTGGTTTGAACTAATACTCAAATAAAATATAAATATCGTGCATTAGCCAAGGTAAGATTATATATTACGATTTATGAGAAATAATATGTGATAAAACGATATTTAAGGATAAGTTTTAGTAGTTTAGAAAAGCTTGTTGGAAATTGCATGTTCTTACAGGAAATACGACACTAATTCGTACCGAAGACAAATCATTAAGCCCTAGCCTTATTGGTTTATCTACCGACCGACCATTTGTTAACAAAAAAACCCTATACGACCTAACTAATGCTCTTATACAGTCTGAGTCACGCGCCGAACCTTATAACTATCACACCGAAAAGAATTACAGACACGATTATACTACCGACGATGAGTCATCAGCTCCGATTAAAGACGAAAAGAAAAAGAAGAGAGGTATATTCGGTACTCTCAAAAATTTCGTTGGAAAATCGCTTGAATCGGATTCTGACTCCGAAAAATCTTCGCCTAAAAAAGAAAAGAAAAAGAAAGAGAAAAAGAAGAAATCAGTAGAAGTACCAGCTGAGCTTCCTACGGGAGTTATCAAAAAACCTAAATTACCTACACCTCCACCGGATCGTCGATACGATGATATCCCATACTTTGAAGCTTCACCTACAGATACACCGGATCATAAAAAGGAAGTTTCCAAAGCACAAAAATCTATAACTATTACAGACATTGACGCTTCCGACTCTGAAATACCACCTAACATAACGCACAAAGCCAGAGAAATTGTAACGGCGGTACTATCAGATGGAGAACAAACAGCTAGATCTCGATCAAAATCACCTAAGAAACAAAAATATGTTGTAATCGAAGAAAAAGTTACAAAAACCATAGCCCCTCTTACCATTGAAGAAGAAGAATTTACTATTACAATCGATCCTACCAAAAAGGGTTCACCAAAGAAAACCAGAGAAACTTTTACTCTTAACATAGACGAATCTGCAGAACAAATAGAAAAAGAAATATTGGAAAAATCACCCATTTTGCCAGAAGAAAGTTTGGTAAAACCAGTAGTCGATATCAATCAACCAATTAAACCAATACGTAGCCACGTGTATGAAGATATATTAGAACATCAAGTTCAACTATATCCCGATGCAATTGATATTAAAAAGGCCACCAATAACTTAATTCAAAACGAAATAACATTTACTGGTTGGGCTGATGACAAGCATAACGTTTTTAAACCTACTGTACGAACTGATACTAAAGAAGTAGAATCTAAAATTACTGACAGTCAAAAAGTAAAACGTAAACAAGCTAAATTATTTGGGTTGTTTACCAAAACTTCCAAAGACGTAGATGAATCTGATGATGATAGTAGCAGAAAAGAAGTCGTTGAGAAGCAAGACAGGGAAACCTCAAAAGAAGAAATTACTACGGAAGAAACAAAATCTCCTAAATTTAAAAAATCAAAGAGTAAAGATAAAGACGAAAAGAAGTTCCTTGGTATATTTAAAATCAAACCCGAAACAAAACCATTCTCTGACATGGTCATCAAAGATATGATAGATTCAACAGCTTTCTTAAAGGAAGAAGTTGATAAGTATCATGATGTTAAACCAGTAATTAGTAATACCGAGATTTCTAAACCTGAAGAGATTTTACTAAAAAGTACTACAACAACAACCATAATAGAACCATTTTCTCTTTCGACTGATGTTATTAGAGACATGAATGACTGCGAAATATTCCTCAAAGATGAAATTCACCGTTACCACGACGTTAGACCTATAATTTCACAACAAGTGGTGGACTTGCCACCTCCAGTACCAGCAAGAGTCAAGAAACAGATTAAATCACCAGTAAGTACAGATACTTTGTTACAAGATGAGACTGACAGATACTATGATGTAAGTCCCACTGTACAAAAAATAAACGGCGCTGTAAATGAAACAGAAAAAATACCCGAAAAAGTTATATATCTTCCTAAGGAAACTAAACTGGTTCAAGAAAAAGTTTCGTCTCCTATTGAAAAGGTATCACCTAAGAAAGAGAAGAAGAAAACAGATAAAGATGGAGGTTTGTTTGGGATCTTTAAGAAAAAAGGGTCCGTAGAAATCAAAAGCCCAGAAAAAAAGATTGTGTTATCAGATAATACCATTAAGGATATGGCTAAAAGTGACAGTTTCTTAAAAGATGAAATCGACAAATATCATGATGTACGACCAGTTATTAGTAAAACAACATCTGAATTAGTACAAGCAGTAAAAGCAGATCAAAATAAAGAAACATCAAGTAAACAAGCTACACTACCTAAAAAAATTAAAACTGATAATGAATCTGAACGTCTGATTGGTATCTTAAAGAAGAAACCATCTGAAGAACGAGAAATTAAAGTAGTAACGATAGATTCAGAGATTAAACCTGTTGTTACAGAAGAAACTTCTAAACATATGACAGACAGTAATAACTTTTTAAAAGATGAAGTTGATTATTACCATGATGTACGTCAAGTTATATCTCAGTTACCAGCAGAAATAAAAGTAATTGAAAAAGTAGAAAAATTGGAGGTACAAGAATCACCTAAACAAAAAGAAACGTCACCAAAAAAGACCAAAGCAAAAGAAGACAAAGAAACAGGAGGCCTGTTTGGTATTTTCAAAAAGAAAGTAGAAGCAAAACCTGTTCTTTCAGATACTACTTTGGAGCATATGGCTCAAAGTGACTCCTTCCTAACAGATGAAGTTGATAGATATCACGATGTTCGTCCAATCATAAAACCACAATTACCAGTGCAAACACAAATAGTAGAACAAGTAGGAATTAAAGAGACAGCTGAACACAAAAGAGAACCATCACCTAAAAAATCTAAAGCTAAAGATGATAAAGATTCTGAAAGTCTATTTGGTATCTTTAAAAAGAAACCATCTGAAGAACGGGAAATCAAAGTAGTAACAATAGTTTCAGAAACTAAACCTGAGGTTTCAAAAGAAACCCTAAGAAATATGACAGAAAGTAACGACTTTCTAAAAGATGAAGTTGATTATTACCATGATGTACGTCCAGTTGTATCTCAGTTACCATCCGAATCAAAAGTAATTGAAAAAGTAGTTGAAAAATTAGAGGTACAAGAATCACCTAAACAAAAAGAAACATCACCGAAAAAGACCAAAGCAAAGGGAGATAAAGAAACCGGAGGAATATTTGGTATTTTCAAAAAGAAAGACAAAGAAGTTAAAGTAGAAGCAAAACCTGTTCTTTCAGAAACTACTTTAAAGCATATGGCTCAAAGTGACTCCTTCCTAATAGATGAAATTGATAGATATCACGATGTTCGTCCGATAATAAAACCACTATTACCAGTGCAAATACAAATAGTAGAACAAGTAGGAATTAAAGAGGCAGTTGAATACAAACGAGAACCATCACCTCAAAAATCTAAAGCTAAAGATGATAAAGATTCTGAAAGTCTATTTGGTATCTTTAAAAAGAAACCATCTGAAGAACGGGAAATCAAAGTAGTAACGATAGTTTCAGAAACTAAACCTGTGGTTTCAAAAGAAACTCTAAAAAATATGACAGAAAGTAACGACTTTTTAAAAGATGAAGTTGATTATTACCATGATGTGCGTCCACTTGTATCTCAATTGCCAACAGAAGCAAAAGTAATTGAAAAAGTAGAAAAATTAGAAGTGCAAGAGGCATCTAAAGAAAAAGAAACATCACCGAAAAAGAAAAAAACAAAAGGAGACAAAGAAACCAGTGGCCTATTTGGTATTTTCAAGAAGAAAGATAAAGAAGTTAAAGTAGAAGAAAAACCTGTTCTTTCAGAAATTACTGTGGAGCATATGGCTCAAAGTGACTCCTTCCTAATAGATGAAGTTGATAGATATCACGATGTTCGTCCAATCATAAAACCACCATTACCAGTGCAAACACAAATAGTAGAAGAAGTAAAAATGAAAGAGACAGTAGAACACAAAAGAGAACCTTCACCTAAAAAATCTAAAGCTAAAGATGATAAAGATTCTGAAAGTCTATTTGGTATCTTTAAAAAGAAACCATCTGAAGAACGGGAAATCAAAGTAGTAACGATAGTTTCAGAAACTAAACCTGTGGTTTCAAAAGAAACTCTAAAAAATATGACAGAAAGTAACGACTTTTTAAAAGATGAAGTTGATTATTATCATGATGTACGTCCAATTGTATCTCAGTTACCATCCGAATCAAAAGTAATTGAAAAAGTAGTTAAAAAATTAGAGGTACAAGAATCACCTAAACAAAAAGAAGCGTCGCCGAAAAAGACCAAAGCAAAGGGAGATAAAGAAACCGGAGGCCTATTTGGTATTTTCAAAAAGAAAGACAAAGAAGTTAAAGTTGAAGAAAAACCTGTTCTTTCTCAAACTACTATGCAGCATATGGCTCAAAGTGACTCCTTCCTAACAGATGAAGTTGATAGATATCACGATATTCGTCCAATCATAAAACCACTATTACCAGTACAAACACAAATAGTAAAACCAGTAGAAATTACAGAGACAGCTGAACACAAAAGAGAACCATCACCTAAAAAATCTAAAGCTAAAGATGATAAAGATTCTGAAAGTCTATTTGGTATCTTTAAAAAGAAACCATCTGAAGAACGGGAAATTAAAGTAGTAACGATAGTTTCAGAAACTAAACCTGTGGTTTCAAAAGAAACTCTAAAAAATATGACAGAAAGTAACGACTTTTTAAAAGATGAAGTTGATTATTATCATGATGTACGTCCAATTGTATCTCAGTTACCATCCGAATCAAAAGTAATTGAAAAAGTAGTTGAAAAATTAGAGGTACAAGAATCACCTAAACAAAAAGAAACGTCACCGAAAAAGACCAAAGCAAAGGGAGATAAAGAAACCGGAGGCCTATTTGGTATTTTCAAAAAGAAAGACAAAGAAGTTAAAGTTGAAGAAAAACCTGTTCTTTCTCAAACTACTTTAAAGCATATGGCTCAAAGTGACTCCTTTCTTAAAGATGAAGTTGACAGATATCACGATGTATATCCAATCATAAAACCAACTTTACCAGTACAACCACAAATGGCAGAACAAGTAAAAATTGAACAGACAGTTGAACATAAAAAAGAACAATCTCCTAAAAAATCCAAAGCTAAAGATAGTAAGGAATCTGAAGGTCTTTTTGGTTTATTTAAAAAGAAACCATCAGAAGAACGAGAAATTACAGTAATAAACACCAAACCTGTTCTTTCAGAAACTACTTTAGAACTTATTACACAAAGCGACACTTTCCTAAAAGATGAAGTCGACAAATATCATGACGTAAGGCCAGTACAAGTAGTTAAAGAAGACAATAAAAATGCCCCTACATCGGTATTATTAGAACAAAAATTACAAGCAGCTGTTGTAGAAATACAAGAGGCACCTAAGAAAACGAAAAAGGAAAAAGGTGGCATATTAGGAATATTTGCATCTAAACCTAGTACTGACAAAGAGGAAATTACAAGAGACACAACAGTAGCTTCAGACGAAGTTAAGAAACACATGGAAACTACTGACTATTTTCTTAAAGATGAGATTGACAAGTACCATGATGTGAAACCTATTGAAGTATCTAAGGAAATAACTACTATTAGTGATATTCCTACAGAGAAACTTGCAACAGATAAAATTGTAATACCTGGAGCAAGACCTATCATACACGAAACAATAACCATCACCGTAAAAGAAACAATAAAAGACATACAAAAGCCAAAAATACCAGTAACAGAGAAAGTACTGACACAAATGAAAGATATTGCAGATGAGGCACAAACAGTTGAAAGTGAAATTAAACACTTAAGTGAACAAATCGAATCTAAAAAACATGAAATTAAAACACAAAATAAGGAAGTTTTAGAATCATATCACAAGAAGGAGGAATCCATTAAAACAACTTCATTTGATATTGACGAATCAGCACTAAACGTCATTGATATTAAGGAACCTGAGGCTAAAAAAGAGGTTCATGAAGTCATCACAAAAGTTACTAAATCAGCAAAAAAGGTTACCGGTATTGAGGAACCTAAAATTAAAGAAGAAGTTCATGAAGTATTTACAAAACTTGTTAAGGTTGACCATCCAGATATGTTCGGAAAATATGATAGTAACAGTTTCATAGGAACGGAAATTGAAAAATACCAAGACGTTAGACCGGAGCAACAACAAAAACCAGAAATTAAAACAGAAGACGTCGCTAAGAAACAAAAAAAGGATGGCGTTCTTTTTGGTATTTTTAAAAGGAAGCAACAGGAAGATAATACTGTTAAACAACCATTGTCGGAAATTGTACAAAAACATATGGAAGACAGTGACAACTTTCTAATTGACGAAATTGAAAAATATCACGATGTGCGCCCAATTGTAAAAACAGAAGTACAAAAGACACAAACTATTGATCACCCAATTGGATATACAGAAGTACAAACGACTCAAACTCTTGAGAAAATATCTAGTTCACCCAAGAAAGGAAAGAAAAAAGAAGCTGACGGGCAAAAAGGGGGCATTTTTGGAATATTTAAAAAAAGAGAAGCATCGGCAGAAAGAGAATCTAAATTAAAACCTGGAGAAATTGAAGATAAACTACCAACATCAGAAGTTACTGTTACTGTCCAAAGACCTAGCCTGTCTGAAATAACTATTAAAGAAATGAACGACAGCACTAGCTTCCTACAAACAGAAATTGACATGTACCATGATGTTCGACAATTTGGAAGTAATGTTGAAGTAACAACAGTAATTGAGAAATCTCCTAAAGATATAAAAGATAAAGAAGAAGGAAAAGGTGGTCTTTTTGGTATATTTAAGAAAAAAACGGGTTCGTTAGAAAGAGGCACTAAAGGAATAACTACGGAACATACTGAAACCAAAAAAAAAGTTAGAGAACCTATATTTGGTAAACCAAAAAAAATTGAAGTAACATCTTCCAAACCTATCCTTTCTGAAGATTGTATTAAAAATATGATTGAAAGCAGTAGTTTCTTGGATACAGAAGTAAGCAAATATCATGACGTTAAACCAATTGATATTTCACTTTTAGAAAAAGAAGTGCCAAAAATAATTCCTACAACAGAACAGACTTTATATAAAACCGAGATAATTGAAGAAAGTTCTACGACGCAGCAACCTTTATTCAAAACTGTTATTACTGAACAAAGTACGACACAGGAGTCAACGCCTAAAGAAAAAGTAGTAAAAAAGACCAGAGAAAAAGATACAGATGGAGAAAAAGGCGGTCTTTTTGGAATTTTCAAGAAAAAAGGAGGATCACTTGAAAGAGATATTAAACCCATAACAGCAGTTGAAGCGGAAGCTTTAGCAAAACCTGTGTTATCTGAATCAACACTACAAAACATGTCTCAAAGTACTAATTTCTTAGATACTGAAATTGAAAAATATCATGACGTGCGACCAGTTATTCAAGTTACCAAAGAAGAAATAACAACTGGTCCTGCTAACGTAAAAACAGAAGAACCGTTAAGAACACAAGCCATTACAAAAGAAGAAAGCAGTGTATCTGAAGTAAGTAAAGATAAAAAGAAGAAAAAGGACAAAGAAAGTGAAAAAGGTGGTCTTTTTGGAATATTCAAAAAGAAGGGAGGATCACTCGAAAGAGATGCTAAACCAATCACAGCTGCTAAAGCGCAAGCTTTGGTATTATCTGAATCAACAGTTAGAAATATGCAAGAAAGTAACATATTCTTAGATACAGAAATCAAAAAATATCATGACGTTCAACCACTTATTGTTACTTCCACACAGGAGATACTTACTGGTCCTGTCACCTTTACTGTAAAACCAGCTGAGTCATTAGTAAAAACAGAAAAAATAACGAAGCAAGAAAACATAAAACAGACCAAAGAAAAAGATATAGATGGAGAAAAAGGTGGTCTTTTTGGAATTTTTAAGAAAAAAGAAGGGTCACTCGAAAGAGATATAAAACCTATAACAGCAGTTGAAGCAAAAGCTTTGGCACAACCTATATTATCTGAATCAACACTACAAGACATGTCGCATAGTACTAAATTCTTAGATACAGAAATTGAAAAATATCACGATGTGCGACCAGTTATTCAAGTTACCAAAGAAGAAATACTAACTCGTCCTGGTAACGTAAACATTGAAGAACCGTTAAGGACACAAACCATAACAATGGAAGAAAGCAGTGTATCTGAAGTAAGTAAAGATAAAAAGAAGAAAAAGGACAAAGAAGGTGAAAAAGGTGGTCTTTTTGGAATTTTCAAAAAGAAGGGAGGATCACTCGAAAGAGATGCTAAACCAATCACAGCTGCTAAAGCGCAAGCTTTAGTATTGTCTGAATCAACAATTAGAAATATGCAAGAAAGTAACACATTCTTAGATACAGAAATCGAAAAATATCATGACGTACGACCAATTATTGTTACTACCCAACAGGAGATAATTACCAGTCCTGTTACCATTACTGTGAAACCAGCGGAGTCTTTAGTAAAAACAGAAATAATAACAAAGCAAGAAAACATAAAAAAGAAAAAAGAAAATGATACAGATGGAGAAAAAGGTGGTCTTTTTGGGATTTTTAAGAAAAAAGAAGGATCACTCGAAAGAGATATAAAACCTATAACAGTAGTTGAAGCAAAAGCTTTGGCACAACCTGTGTTATCTGAATCAACACTACAAGACATGTCTCAAAGTACTAAATTCTTAGATACAGAGATTGAAAAATATCACGACGTGCGACCAATTATTCAAGTTACCAAAGAAGAAATAACAACTCGTCCTGGTGACGTAAAAACGGAAGAACCGCTAAGGACACAAACCGTAACAATGGAAGAAAGCACTGTATCTGAAGTAGGTAAAGATAAAAAGAAGAAAAAGGACAAAGAAGGTGAAAAAGGTGGTCTTTTTGGCATATTCAAAAAGAAGGGAGGATCACTTGAAAGAGATGGTAAACCAGTCACAGCTGCTAAAGCGCAAGCTTTGGTATTATCTGAATCAACAGTTAGAAATATGCAAGAAAGTAACACATTCTTAGATACAGAAATCGAAAAATATCATGACGTACGACCAATTATTATTACTACCAAACAGGAGATACTTACTAGTCCTGTAGCCGTTTCTGTGAAACCAGCAGAATCATTAGTAAAAACAGAGATATTAACAAAGCAAGAAAACATAAAAAAGAACAAAGAAAAAGATACAAGTGGAGAAAAAGGTGGTCTTTTTGGAATTTTCAAGAAAAAAGGAGGATCACTCGAAAGAGATATTAAACCCATAACAGCAGTTGAAGCGGAAGCTTTAGCAAAACCTGTGTTATCTGAATCAACACTACAAAACATGTCTCAAAGTACTAAATTCTTAGATATAGAAATTGAAAAATATCATGACGTGCGACCAAGTATTCAAGTTACCAAAGAAGAAATACTAACTAGTCCTATTAACGTGAAAAGAGAAGAACCATTAAGGACACAAACCACTACAATGGAAGAAAGCATCGTATCTGAACTAAGTAAAGATAAAAAGAAGAAAAAGGACAAAGAAAGTGAAAAAGGTGGTCTTTTTGGCATATTCAAAAAGAAGGGAGGATCACTCGAAAGAGATGCTAAACAAATCACAGCTGCTAAAGCGCAAGCTTTGGTATTATCTGAATCAACAGTTAAAAATATGCAAGAAAGTAATACATTCTTAGATACAGAAATTGAAAAATATCATGACGTGCGACCAGTTATTATTACTACCGAACAGGAGATGCTTTATAGTCCTGTCGCTGTTACTGAAAACCCAGCTGAGCTTTTAGTAAAGACAGAAATAATAACAAAACAAGAAAACATCATACCTGAAGTAAGCGTAGGTAAAAAGAAGGAAAAAGATAGAAAAGGTGAAAAAAGTGATCTTTTTGGTATATTCAAAAAGAGAGGAGAATCAGTCGAAAGAGATATCAAACCAATCATATCTGCTGAAATACAAGCTGTGTCATTATCTGAATCGGCAGTTAAAGATATGCACGAAAGTAATAAATTCTTAGATACTGAAATCGAAAAATATCATGACGTCCTACCACTAATCGTTACTACTAGAAGAGAAAAAACTCATACAATTCCAGTAAATGTTACTTCGAAAATAAAGGAGCCATTGGGAGATACAGAAATATTATTAACGGAAGAACTAAGTAAAACTAAAAAGAAGAACGAGAAAGATTCCGAAAAGGGTGCTCTTTTTGGTATTTTTACAAAAAAAAGAGAATCAGTCGAAAGAGATATCAAACTATTAACATCTGCTGAAGCACAATCTGTGCCATTATCCCAGTCAACAGTTCAAAACATGCACGAAAGTAATAAATTTTTGGACACAGAAATCAATAGATATCACGATGTACGACCAATTACCATTACTACCAAAGAAGAAATATTTACAAGTCCTTCTACTGTTACTATTAAAAGCGGAGAGCCATTATTAAAGTCAGAAATCATTCCAAAGGATGAAATCATCATTCCTGTAACAAGGAAAGGCAAAAAGAAAAACAAAGGTGATGAAATTGAAAAGGGTGGTCTTTTTGGTATCTTTAAAAAGAAGGGAGGATCTCTCGAAAGAGACATTAAACCAGCATCTGCTGAAGCTCAAGCTTTGACATTGTCTGAATTAACAGTTAAAGACATGCAAGAAAGTACCAAATTCTTAGATACAGAAGTCGAAAAATATCATGATGTACGACCAATTACCGTTACAACTAAAGAAGAATTATTTACCAGTCCTGTTATTATTACTGCGAAAACAGAAGAACCAGTATTAAAGACAGAGATAGTATCAATAGAAAAAGGCATAGTACCTGAATCAAGCAAAGATAAAAAAAAGAAAAAAGACAAAGAAGGTGAGAAGAGTGGTCTTTTTGGCATCTTGAAAAAGAAGGGAGGATCACTTGAAAGAGATACTAAACCTATGACGGCTACGGAAGCACATTCTTTTGCATTGTCAGAATCAACAGTTAAAGACATGCAAGAAAGTACCAAATTCTTAGATACTGAAATCGAAAAGTATCATGACGTGCGACCAATTAAAGTTACCACCAAAGTTGAATTATTAACTAGTCCCGTTTCTGTTGCTGCGAAAATAGACCAACCATTGATAACGACAGAGATATTATCAATAGAAAAAAGCTTAGTATCTGAATCAAGCAAGGATAAGAAGAAGAAAACAGACGAAGAAGCTGAGAAGAGTGGTCTTTTTGGTATCTTTAAAAAGAAAGGAAGATCACTTGAGAGAGACATAAAATCGATAAGAGCTGATGAAGTCAAAGCTTTGACATTATCTGAATCAGCAGTTAAAGAGATGCATGATAGTACCAAATTCTTAGATACAGAAGTCGAAAAGTATCATGATGTGCGACCAATTACCGTTAATATTAAAGAAGAAATTATTACTGATCCTCCTATTGGTATTACCGAAAAAAGTGAAGAACCTTTAATTAAAATAGCTACAATACCACAGGAAGAAAATATCATATCTGATGTAAGCAAAGACAAAAAGAAGAAATCTGTTCTTTTTGGAATCTTAAAGAAAAAGGAAGGATCAATAGAAAAAGACAT
Source organism: Neocrepidodera transversa (assembly GCA_963243735.1). Lineage (NCBI taxonomy): Eukaryota > Metazoa > Arthropoda > Insecta > Coleoptera > Chrysomelidae > Neocrepidodera > Neocrepidodera transversa. The sequence continues at coordinate 21,757,716 of OY725347.1, read as the reverse complement.
CAAAAAAGTATCAGCACCTGAAGTAAAAGATTTAACATTGTCTGAGTCAACAGTTACAGACATGCATAAAAGTACCAAATTCTTAGAAAAAGAAGTAGAAAAATATCATGATGTGCGACCAATTATCATTACTACTACAGAGACGATTCTTACAACTCCTGATTCTGTTAGTTTTAAACAAGAGAAGCCAATTTTAAAGACAGAAATAACAACAAAACAAAAAAGCTTTATTCCCGAAGTAAACATAGATAAAAAGAAGGAAAAACATAAAGAAGGTGAGAAGAGTGGTCTTTTTGGTATTTTCAAGAAGGGAGGATCACTCGAAAGAGATAATAAACCGATAGCATCTACTGAAGCTCAAGCTTTGACATTTTCTGAATCAACAGTTAAAGACATGCGTGAAAGTACCAAATTCTTAGATAACGAACTCGAAAAGTATCATGACGTGCGACCAATTATCGTTACGACTAAAGAAGAATTACTTACCAGTCCTGTTATTATTACTGCGAAAACAGAGGAGCCATTGATTAAAACAGAGATAATATCATTGGAAAGAAGTATAGTACCTGAATCCAGCAAAGACAAAAAAAAGAAAAAAGATAAAGAAGGTGAAAAGGGTGGTATTTTTGGTATTTTCAAAAAGAAGGGAGGATCACTCGAAAGAGATACTAAACCTATAACAGCTGTGGAAGCACATGATTTGGTATTGTCAGATACAACAATTAAAAACATGCACGAAAGTACCAAATTCTTAGATACCGAAATCGAAAAGTATCATGACGTACGACCGATTTTCGTTACGGCCAAAGAAGAATTAATTACCAGTCCTGTTATTATTACTGCGAAAACAGAAGAGCCGTTACTAAAGACAGAGATAATATCAATGGACGAAAGCATAGTACCTGAATCAAACAAAGACAAAAAAAAGAAAAAAGAGAAGGAAGGTGAAAAAAGTGGTATTTTTGGCATCTTCAAAAAGAAGGGAGGATCACTCGAAAGAGACATTAAACTATTACCATCTGCTGAAGCTCAAGGTTTGACTCTGTCTGAATCAACAATGAAAGATATTAATGAAAGTAACAAATTTTTATACACAGAAGTTCAAAAATATCATGATGTACGACCAACCACTGATAATACTAAAGAAGAAATACTGAATATCCCTCACTCTGTGACTCTAAAAACAGAGAAACCATTATTTAGAAAAGAAGTGATACAAATAGAGGAAGTTACTACCTTTGAAGCCAGCAAAGACAAAACAATGAAAAAGGATCAAGAATCTGAAAAGGGTGGTCTTTTTGGTATCTTTAAAAAGAAGGGCGGATCGCTCGAGAGAGACAATAAACAACTAACAGCTGTCGAAGCACAACGTTTAACATTATCTGAACCAACCGTTAAAAATATGCACGATAGTACCAAATTCTTAGGTACAGAAATAGATAAATATCATGACGTACGACCAATAATCTACCAAACTAAAGAAGAAGTAGTACCTAGTCCTATTATAGTAAAAGCCGAAGAACTATTATTAAAGACAGAAAAAAGCATTATATCTGAACCGATCAAAGATATAAAGAAGAAAAAAGAAAAAGAAGTAGAAAAAACCGGTCTCTTTGGTATATTCAAAAAGAAAGGAGGATCACTTGAAAGAGATACCAAACCAGTAACAGCTACCGAAGCACGAATATCGGCATTATCAGAATCAACAGTTAAAGACATGCACGAAAGTGATAAATTTTTAGGTACAGAAATCGACAAATATCATGACGTACGACCAACTATCAATCAAACCAAAGAAGTAGTAACTAGTCCTACTACAGTAAAAGCAGAGGAGGCAATATTAGAGACAGAAAAAAGCATCATATCTGAACCGAACAAAGACATAATGAAGAAAAAAGAGAAAGAAGTTGAAAAATCCGGTCTTTTTGGCATATTCAAAAAGAAAGGAGGGTCACTCGAAAGAGATACCAAACCAGTAACAGAAGCACAAGTATCATCATTATCAGATTCCACAGTTAAAAACATGCACGAAAGTGATAAATTTTTAGGTACAGAAATTAAAATATATCATGACGTGCGACCAATAATTGAACCCATTGTATCTGAAAGCATCTCAGTCATTACTAAAGTAACAACAAACGAAGTTTCAGTTAAAACTGATCCAACATCTAAAGCAGAAATAAACGACAGTACAGACTTCTTAGACAAGGAAGTTGGTAAATATCATGATGTTCGGCCAATAATTCCACAAATAGAACCTGACTTAGTACTAACTGAAATCGCAACCGAAACTCTAGGTAAAATACAAGAACCTATACTTAAAACGGATATAAAAGTGGAAACATCTACTCTACAATCTACAACAAAAGACACATCAACAAAGAAACAAGAACCAGAAGGAGAAAAAGGTCTGTTTGGTATCTTCAAGAAAAAAGGTAGATCTTTAGAAAGGGACGTTAAAGTACCGACAATTGACATTAATAATAAACAAATAAGTGATAGTGCTAACTTTTTGCATACAGAAATTAACAAGTATCACGACGTTAAACCAACAGTTCAAGACTTCGAATTTGAAGAAATCCCAGTTGAAGACACCAAAGTAGAAAAATCAACAAAGGATTTAAACGAAAAAGGTGGAATCTTTAGGATATTTAAACGAAGAGAAAAATCTCTGGAGAGAGAAATACCATCTGATCGTACCGAAGAGAAAAAGAAGCACAGGGAACCTATTTTTGGTAAACCAAAATTACCTCAAACAAAACCAAAACTTTCTGAAATAACAATTAAAAATATTAATGATAGCAACAATTTTCTAGATACGGAAATTGAAAAATATCATGATATCAGACCTATTACAGCAACAGAAGTAAAACCAATTACTGTAGGAATCATAACAGAAGAATCTGTAGTAAAAACACGTACTATAACAGAACAAAGTATGATACATGAATATGATATAAATAAAGACAAATTGAAGAAAAAATCTAATGAAACAGAAATTGAAAAAAGCAGCATCTTTAAAGAGAAGGATGGATCACTAGAAATAGATGTTAAAGCAATCTCAGTGGAGGAACCTACCCTATCTGATGAAACCAAAGTTAATAAACATCATGACGTTAAACCTGTTATTGATCCGACTCAGATAGAATCATCTACTCATATAACTAAAGAGAAAATGGATAAAAAGGAGGCTGATAAATTTGAATCACCAAAGAAACAAAAAGACAAAAAACATGGGCTGTTCGGAATATTTAAGAAAAAATCTGATGATGTCGAACTGAATTTGTCAGACGAAGTCAAACAAAATATGGAACAATCGCAAACATTTTTAGTAACTGAAGTAGATAAGTTCCATGATGTTAGACCTTTATCAAGTCAAATAGAAGTACCTGAAGACAATCAAATATTACTAGAACCCACAAAGTCCCTAATGACTGTTAAGGAAGATTTAACTTTTAAAGAAGGTCTTCAAGTGGCTATAAAGGATAGTGATGCATTTTTAAAACAGGAAATTGAAAAGTTCCATGATGTTAGACCTATTGTTGAAGAAGTTCAAGAAACTGGATTGGTTCCTATAGAAGTAATTAAAAAACGAGAAGAGACTAGGGATGAAAAACCAAAGGAGAAAGGATTTTTTGGATTCTTTAAGAAAGAGATTCCAGAGAAAGATATAAAATTACAAGAGGAAAAAGAAGAACAAAAATCTGTTAAATCTGAACTGTTGACTTCTAAACATGATTCCGATATAGAAGCCAAAGCAAGTCCTTCAAAAATAAGCAAACCTGATTTTAACGGTTCGAAAGAGCATATCGTAATCACAGAAAAACATTTCGTTAAAGAAGGAGGATATTTAAATGAAGTATTCGTTAAAGAAACAACTGAAAGGAAAGCTCATGTTGTAGAATCAGAAGAAGGTATGAAGAAAATGCACGAAACTTCTAATTTCCTAAACACCGAACTTGATAAATATGAAGATAACAAACGGATTAATAATGAACAGCCCAAATTACCTACTGAAACTTTAGGGCACATGATTATCAGTAATGATTTTATCAACGACGAGGTAACTAATTATCATGACGTTAAACCTGTAATTAAAAGAGAAGATTCTACTACTAAGGATGATAAAGAGAAGAGTAAAAAACTCTTTGGTTTATTTTCCAAAAAGAAATCCCATGACAAAGATGCTGAAATCAAACAAATTGAAGAAGAGAAAAAGAAAACAGCGGCAGAAAAATATGAAACAGTAAAACCTGAGAGCAAAGATTTCTCTGAAGGAGAAATTGACCGCTATCAGGAGGGTAAGAAATCTAAAGAAGAAAGTGGTACTTTCTTTGGTCTGTTTTCAAAGAAAACCAAACCACAAGAAAAAGATAAGAGCGTTGAAAAAGAATTACCTCAAAAGCTGTCTCAGGAAGTCGTTGAAAATATGAAAAATAGTTCGGAATTTTTAACCAAAGAAGTGGATTTATATCATGATGTGAAACCACATTTAGAAGATGCATTTAAACCTTTATCACCCATAAAATTACTAGAACTTCAATCAAGAAAAGAGGATACTTCGTTTGATAAGCTTTATGAGAATTTAAGAGATAAAAGTCCTGAGAGGACAGTAAGTACTACAGTCACTAATGAAGTGATTCCAGGTGGTGAAAGGTTAACCAAAGTAAAAGAAGAAGTTATTACTGGCACAATCCAACTAGGACCCGATGTCTTAAATGACATTGAAACACTAGAAAAAGAAATAAACGCTAAATTAGAAGAAATCCGTCGACAAACTGGTGGACATACTGACACTGATTCATTTCCAGAAGCCACTCAATACATAGTTACCGAAGAAGTTGATAAAAAATCAGAAACTGATTTATTCGGTAAACAACAACATTCTGAGATACCTGACACACCACTTCCGGGTACAATTTCTGAAATTACATTTGACGAACCTCCATTTGTTAAAGAACGAAAATTAAACGCAGACATATTAAGACAAATGCAACAGAGCCACAGTTTTCTTGCAAACGAAATCGAGAACTACGATGACGGTAAAACGGAAATGGTAACAGACTTGGATGAAGACCAAAAGGTAAAATCAACCGGATTATTTAGTATATTCAGCAAAAAAGAAAAGTCTGTTAGTCCTAATGTAACTAAAAAGAAGTTTAAAAAAAGTAAAGAAGCTAAATCTGTAGACGAACCTGAGAAAATTGGGTTCATAGAAAAAATTGGTCGCAAATTAACTGGAGGTAAATATGACGTTGAAGAAGTTTCAAAAAGTGCTAAAGATACTGTTAATTCGGCTTCAGGTACTATTTATTCTGAAATTGATGATACTAAAGATGCGGTTAAACGTGATTATGATAAATCCAAGGAAGAAGCATCAAGAACGATTTTAGAAACTGAAAGAATATCAGAAGAAGCAAAAAAAGCTACACAAGACATCATTGACGACAAAAATAACTATATTAAAGAAGAAATATTAACAACTAGTCAAGAAATCAAAGATAAAGGTAAAAGATCTGCTGGATTTTTCAGTAGAATAGGTGAAAAAGTGCATGGTACTAGTGAGGAAGGTGAAAAAAAGTTAGATAAAAAGGACAAAAAATCTAAAAAAATTGGATTTTTATCGAAACTTGGAGGAAAGAGTAGTAAAGAAGTATCTTTTGATATACCAGAAGCTACAACTATAGTTGAACCAACTGTCACACGTGAAATAGAAACTGTTGAAATACCTAAGTCAGATTCGACAAGTTTTGTGAGTGATTTACTTCAAAGTTTCGATGATAAATTGGAACACGTGAAAGAAGATAAGGATGACATAGGAAAAGATGTGAAAGAATTCGAGCAAAGGACTCAAAATATTAAAAAACGTGTATCTGACATAGGAACCGAACAAGAAGAAAAATTAAAACAAACTATTAAAAGAACAGACAGAGAACTAGAAACAAGAACAGAAAATATTAAAAAAGGTATATCTGAAATAAAATCATCTACCGAAAAGAAATATCAAGAGTCGTTTGAAAAAACTATTGATGAGAAATTTAGCGAAACCATAAAACTATCTGAAGAAATATCTAAAAAATCTAAAGATGATTTCGCAAGAGCGACATCTATAGATGAATTGGAACACCAAAGAAAGCTAATAGAAGACGACGTTAATAGATTAGAAAAAGAAATTAAGCAGAGAAGCAAAGAGGCTAAAGAAGAACTAGACGACGATGTCATTTACGCACAAAAAGCTGTTAGGATTGAAAAAAGTAAATTAGAATCAATGGACAGAGAAATGCGAAAGAAAATGGAAAAGACAATAGAAAAAATAGAAGTAGGTATAGCCTCTAGAGTACAAAATGTGGAGGATTCTGCCGAAACCTTTAATCGAGAAGAAAAACTCTCCAAAGAAATAGAAAAAATAGAAGATGATATTTCTAAACAATTAAATATCTTAAAGGGCGCCCTTGAAGATACTTCACAGCAAGTAGAAGTCGATTTAAGAGATAAGTCGAAAGAAACACATGAAAAAATTAAGAGTAAAACCAATGAAATAGTAACTTCGTTTAAAGAAACTGAACATACTCTTAAAGAAAAAGTAGACACATCTATTAAAGATATGGAACATACTGTTAACGAAAAATTTGACAAAGCATCAACTACTGTTAAAGGTACTGTTAAAGAATCTGAACAAGGAATTAAAGACAAAATTGATACTGTTAAAGATACTGCTAAAAAATCTGAGCACAGTATTAAAGAAAAATTAGCCACAGCATCAACTACTGTTAAGGGAACTGTTAAAGAATCTGAACAAAGAATTAAAGACAAAATTGATACTGTTAAAGATACTGCTAAAAAATCTGAGCATACTATTAAAGAAAAATTAGACACAGCAGTAACTTCTACTGAAGCTACTACGACTCAAATGCAAGACGCTGTAAAAGAAAAAACTAAGGTAATAGAGGAAAAAATAACTGGTGAACAACAACATCTAAATTTAACAGAAGCAGCCATAGAAGATACTACGGCGAAGGTATCTAAAAAGAGTAAAGGATTTTTCGATAAACTTGGTAAGAAAATAACGGGAAAAAAAGATGACGTAAAGGAATCTCTAAAGGAAGAAGCTAAGAAAGTTGAAGGAGCTGCCGAAGAAGTTTCTACTAAAAGTAAAGGTATGTTTGGAAAACTAAGTAGAAAACTAAGTGGAAAAGATGATGACATAAAATCGAAGGAATCAAAAACTAAAGATATTTCAGGTCAAATAACAAAAGCGGAGGAAACATTAAAGCAACAAATAGTTGAAACATCTCAAGCTGTTGAAGATAGTATGGAAAAAGCTATATATGATATTGGTCATATGCCAACCAGAGATTTACAACATGAAACGCTTCAATTTTTAGAAATTGAAAGTAGAAATGAAGATGATCCCAAAATGAGTCGGGCAGTTTCTGACTACGGAACTCCTCTGAAAAAGAAATTAGAAGGTACTAGGAAGATATCAGAAGCAAATTTAGATTTATCTAATATATCAAAGGACGATGAAAAATTTTCGGAAGAAGCAACAAAGAAAAGTACTCCGTATGTTACATCGCCTACATTAACGAGGCGAACTTTTTCGGCAAAAATAACTAAAGGTGGTAAACCTGAAGTAATAGAAATAACATACGATTCAAATATTGACGGTAAAGTTAGTAGTGATAAGTATATAGTTACTGAACCAGATGATATAACAATGCTAAAGAAAAGACATATATTTCATATAGAATCAGAAGAAGCTGATGACCCGGGTAGTTCGAAATACATGAGGAGCGATAGCAGTAGTTCTAATGTATTAGAAACATTAACAGAAGATAGAATAGAAAGCTTGCTTAGCGATTTAACTAAAGATTTAAATGAATCAACCAAACCCATAGAAAGAGTTTTAAAGAAAGAAGAAATAAAATTAGAACAACATAAAAAAGATACCAAAGCAGAAGTAGATATAATCGAACGTAAATTGCGTGACTTAGACAGAGCTTTAGATTCATTAGAACATGTAGAAGTAGTAGAAACAATAATAGAAGAAAGAAATAACGAAAAAATTGAAAAAAAGCTACATAGAGTAGAACGAAAATTTGAAAGAATGGCATCAGACGTTATGGAAAAAGATTCAAAAGAAGGTAAAACCATTCAATTGACCAGCCCAGAGATAGAAGTCAAACGCGAGTCGGAATATCAAACGCTGGTATCGCAGCTTAGCACCGAAGACATTAGCGATTTCCAAAAAGAATACAGCCACTTGTGGGATGAACACACATTCTCTAAAAGCAGTGACCGAGAATCAAAAACGCCAGACAGCCAAGCGGATGCACAAGAACTTCCACAAGGTAGATCATAGATGTTGCTTTTAACGAGTCTTTCTTCTCACAATACCATTTTTCACGCCTAAGTAGTACTGTTAACACCAATTTTAATAAGTCTACCTACCATGTTAAAAAATAAGCATGTCTAATTTTTATACTCCCCAATAATATAGTGCAAACATATCGGGACATATATCACATTTTAGGATTAAGTCAATTCTATATTAAATGCCCTAACCTAATTATTAAATTAAATACATGCTATGTTTTTATGTATAGAATGACCTAGTTATTTTAAGGGCTAAACTCTATATACAGGGTGCGTAATAAAAAATTAATATAATTCACTGACTGACAGAATGCATCGGGTTGGATGGACCAATATGTTTCCGAGAAAAAAACCGTTATATTCGGTTTGAAAATTGTGTGCTCACCATTAAAGGACAAAAATATTTTGTAAAATTTTCAAATGAGACACTCGTATATTTTTACCCTAAGAATCTAATTTTAAAAATCTATTATTACTATAATATAAACTAAATAGTTTTGAAGTTACAGACAATTGAAAATGGCATTTTTTACTGAATAAACATGAGACACATTGTGTAAATGAAATTATTTTCCAGTTATGTAATTTTCAAACCAAATTAAACTGTTATTTATCACTTCGGTATCATTCACAACTTGGTACATTCCACGTGGAGATAATTATAATTGGTCCATCCTATATATATTTTATTTTTATGAAACCTACATTACAATCTAAATTTATTATATTTAATTTTAATTAGTTATCTTCATGATTGATTAGAAGTACCTTGACCAGAGCCTGTGTAAATAGGGATCTATTTGATAAATAAACAAGATTTAAGAATTAAGCCCTAATGCTCCTTTCACATTATACGATTTGGCTCGTCCGATTAAAAATCAGTCGACTGAAGAAGAGCATGGCCCCATTCACATTACACGATTTCAACCCGGCACGATTTTTAATCGTGTTGACAGCCGTCCAGTGCCGCTGAAATCGTACGTTTATTTATCGTATCACGCTCCTTTCACATTATACGATTTGGCTCGTCCGATTAAAAACGTACAATTTTATATCGTGTGCATTGTGGTTTCACATTATACGATTTTTTGCCGTACGATTTAATTTATTAATAAATACTTTCCATATGCATTTTTCTTTGTATCACTAATATCATCAAAATCTGATTTCAGTTAAAAATAAACTTTCCTCCAAGCATTCCGTGCCGCGATTCGGTCTTTGTAAATATCTAATTTTAAGGATTTTTTAGTTTTCAAGGATTTTTTAAGGGTTTTCAAGGACTTTTCAAGACTTTTTCCAGGATTACTCAAGAAGTCTCCAAAGACTTTGAACGATTTTTTTAAGATATTTTCAAAGATTTGTCAAGAACAGTTGTTCAAGGACTGTTTAAGAACGTTTCAAGAACTTTTCTAGGACTTTTTTATGGATTTTAAAGGGCTTTTCAAGACACTTCAAGGGCTCTTCAAGGACTTTCAGATTTTTGAGGGTATTCCAAGGACTTTTCAATAATTTTTTAAGACTTTGTCAATGATTATCCAGGGACTTTTAAATGATTTTTTATGGATTTTTTTAGTTTTCAAGGATTTTTTAATGGTTTTCAAGGACTTTCCAACGATTTTTTAAAGATATATATTTTCAAAGATTTTTCAATGACTTTTGAAGGGCTTTCAAAGAATGTTTTAATGATTTTTCAAAGACTTGTTAAGGTCTGTTTTTCAAGGACTGTTTAAGAACGTTTCAAAGACTTTTCTAGGACTTTTCAAGGACTTTTTGATGGATTTTAAAGGACTTGTCAAGGATTTTTCAAGGATTATTCAAGAGGTTTCCAAGTACTTTTCAACGAAAAACGTGTCTTTTCATTATTAAATAATAATAATAATTTGATTGAAGTAATTTCTCTGAACCTTTTCAAGGAATTTACAAGGTCTTTTCGAGGACTTCAAGGACTTTTCGAGGAATTTTAAAGTGCTTTTCAAGACAGTAACGACTCGTCAAAGAATTTTAAAAGATTGATCAAAATTTTTCAAGGGTTATCCAAAAAGATTTCAATGAACTTTCTAAGGACTTTTCAATAATTTTTTAAGATATTTTCAAGGATTCTCCACGGAATTTTAAATGATTTTTTATAGATTTTTTACTTTTCAAGGATTTTCCATGTACTTTTCAAGGACTTTTCAAGGATTTTTCAAGGGTTTTCAAGGACTTTCCAAGATTTTTTTTTGGTTTTTTAATGAATAATCCAAGGACTTTTAAAGGACTTTTCCGGGATTTTTTAAGGATTTTTTAACGATTTTTCAAGGATTTTTCAAGGATTTTTCAAGGATTTTTCAAGGATTTTTAAAAGGATTATTCAAGACGTTTCCAAGTACTTTCAACAGTTTTAGAGGTTTTGAACTTCTTTGTGCACGAAAAAGGTGTCTGTTCATTATATTATATCCTTAAAATCATTTGAAGTTTTGTCCCACAGTACAGATTTGACTTCAATAAGCGAAATTAAAAGTTCAACGTCAATTTCTTCAATTTAATCAATAATCAACCAAAAATATCAAAATGCAATAAAATAAATCGATAAGAAGTACTATATATGCACATTCCAAAGTAGCTACCGGACGACTAAAAAACGTATAATGTGAAAGCGCTCATTTAGTTACGTGTACCACTGAGACAGATGGACGATAAATAAACGTATGATTCCAAATATTTTAACTTACGATTTTTAATCGGACTAGCCAAATCGTATAATGTGAAAGGAGCGTAATACGTTTTATTTAGAAACAAACCTGAAAGAAAAAATTATAAATAAATAATAGGAATAAGTGTATAACAATAGTCAATTTCTTCAAGTTTTTTTTTTTAATTTTTGAAATAGTATTTATTATCATTTTATTGTTTACCTTTAATACATTTTTATAATAGTTTTAAAATATACAAATTAATCTGAACACATTATTACTTAGCTATTAGAAAATATATTATTTAAAAAAATAAACACATCATCCTGAACGTTGTAAATTCAGTTCATTAAATATTTTTTTTATTATTGATATTATTAAAATTTAGTTTTTATTTTAATATTTTTAAGTAACATCCTTACATTAATCTAAAAAATCGGTTATGTCCTCCCAAAACTTTCCCGACAAAATAGCCCAATAAAATGGTAAAGAAGCTGTTGATTTTTTGGGGATTGATCCCGTCCAGAATAATAGAAAATTCTATCGCATAAACTCCGATATGGTGGAAAACTCCGAGTGATTCCTAAAACTTTGTTCCTTTGCTTTTTACCGAAATTGATTCGAACCCAGTCAATACCTCTTCGGATATTTTTGTGGGATCAAAACCCTGTGGTTTTACCCCTTAATTATTTAGTTTGTTACATAAACTGCTTATGGCCTAGGACAAAATATGAGTTACATAGACAGTAAAATTACATATGACAAGTTAATAAAAACATATAGGTTAAAATTGTAAAGTAAAGATAAAATATAGTTTTTGTTTAAAAGGGTTAATTAACTAAATCATTAGGGTACAAAATATCTATACTAGAATCTGTTTGTGAGTTCATACGGTGTGAACCTTTTAAGTCTGCATCTGATAATTTGTTCAGTCACTAGATTTTTGGCAAGGCTATTGGGTGAGACTCTAGTCTTTTGATGTATTTTCCACTAAACACTTTAATTTCTTCTTTGACCGAGGGAACTTGAATATCAGGTGCAATGATGTTATTAGGCACAAACCAGGATGCATTTGTTATCATCTTTAATACTTTGGTTGGAACCTCTCACTGATGACGATATTTGAGGAAGATGCTGACCCCCATAGCTGAATTCCATATGTCCAAATGGGTTTGAGTACAACTTTGTAAACCAATACCTTATTCTCGAGAGATAGTTGGGATTTACTTCCAATTATCCAATATAATTCCAAGCTTTTTTCTTTTTGTGAAGATATGTTTCTTCCAGGAAAGTCTTCATTCTATATGGATTCCACGATATATGGCATCTTCTGACTGTGGTATTTCTTGACCATTTAAAGTAACAGGGGGACAGTTTCTCCGTTTATTTGTGAAGGTAACATGATTAGATTTGCCTTCGTTGACTTTGTTACGCCACATTTTTAACCATTCATGTAAATTGTCAAGATTTGTTTGAAGAATTTGCGATGCCATTTGGGGATCTGAGTGTGAGGCTAGTAAAGCGGTATCGTCGGCGTAAGTTGCAGTGACTGTATTGTGTGATGTGAGTAAATCAGATGTAAATAATAAATATAAAAGTGGACCCTAAACGCTACCTTGAGAGACCCCTGCTTTTATCGGATGAAGTGTTGAATGTTCGTCTAAATATTTTACCACAAAATGTCTGTCTGCAAGGGGATTTGAGGATGAGGAAATAGTTTAAAGGAAGGAGTTTTCTGATCTTGTACAGTATGCCAGACTTTATCGAATGCCTGGTTAATGTATAGGAATATAGCAGATCAAAACTTTTTATCTTCCAGGTCTTGCATGATTGTGTTGGTGATCCATTGTACCTGCTCAATGGTTGCGTGTTGTTCTCTAAATCCGAATTGATGCTTTGGAATAGCTTCTTTGGCTGGCCTCAAGAATTGGTACAATTCTGGTTTTGATTACTTTTTCCAACAGAGTTGCCATTACTGGGAGAAGACTAATTGGTCGGTAAGAAGTGACTTTATCGGTAGGTTTTCCAGGTTTGGGGATAAGAATTATTTCTGCGAGTTTCCATTGAGGAGCCAGTTCTTAGTATGGCATTATAGATGAATGTTATTATCTTAACTGCTTTTTCAGGTAACTCTTGAAGAATTTTGATTGTTATCGGGTCATATTCGGATATTTAATGTTAAAGTTTCAAACTTTGACTGTTTTTTAATTGTGACGAGTGACAATTGGAGAAATAATCTTAACTATTCTGAATAGAAATTTTCAAATGCTTTCAAAAGTCAATTCCGTGACACGTACCTTCTGTCATTTTTGGCAATGACACTTCTTTTTGACAGATGTCGGACAAACACTAACGGTTTTTACAGCAGAACTAGTCCTGAATGATCTTAATAGGCTACTGTTAAAATCCGTAGAAGATAAGGGTTTGGCAATAGTTACATTCATTGATATCGAAGAATCCTTTAACAATGCTTTATCAAGCTCCATGACTGATTCCTTACCAAGACATAGAGTGCCAGCCGCTCTATGCCAATGGGTCAAAAACAATTTAATATCTATTCTAGATGACGTTAAACTCTTAGCTAGAGCATGAAGGGGTTGTCCACAAGAAGTCTTATCACCACTACTATGAATAATCCTAGTTGACGACTTATTGCTAAGAATAACATCCGAAAGCATTTATTGCTTAGGAAACGCTGATGATATAGCAAGCGTAGTCAGAGGAAGATACGCTAAGATTATATCAGAACGTTAACAAAATGCTTTAGATATTGTTGAAAAATGGTGTAAAAGGGAAGAAATATAAGTTAACCCTAACAAAACCACAGTTGTCAACTTTACAAAGAAAAGAAAACCTAATACTCAACGGGGTTGAAATTCCATTTGCCCAAGATCATATGCTTACATGTATTTATCATCTTAAAAAATTGAAACAAATAGCCACAGTATGTCTTAACATAGGTAGAAGGATGTATGACAAAAACTGGGAGCTACAACCAAAGATGATGGTGTGGATGTACACTAGGGTAATAAGACCCATGTTATCCTACGGTTCGTTGATATGGTGGCCGAAGACACAACAGGCTGGAGCTGTCCAAGTGCTCAGTGGAATACAAAGGCAAGGTGTGTACCACAGGAGCGATTAGGATAACTCCAACGATAGCATTAGAGGTTTTACTAAATCTACTACCCTTACATATTCACATACAGGCAGAAGCCAGTTAGTCACATGTAGACTAATAAAAGGACAGCAGCCCATAATAAGTAAACATGGTGCTGATTATGAAATATTACATAGACAGTTAGAAAGTGACCCACTAATAGGGATGCCATCAACTTAAATGCTTACTAAATAGAGCTTTGAAGAACCTTTTCAAGTACACATACCAGATCGAAGCGTTTGGAAAGAGGAAAACCCCATTAAAGCGGAAATGGTCTGGTATACAGATGGCTCCAAAACCAACGAACGAGTTGGAGCCGATATTTACAATGCTAACACAAAGACAATAGTCTCACTGAATCTAAACAACCACGCAATAGTGTTTCAGGCAGAATTAATTACTATATAATGTTGTTTAAAAGATGCAAGTTAAAACAAAACTTTTATGGGACTGCTTGGAGTCTCTAACAGAGCTTGGTAGTCGAAACAGACTAACAATAGACTGGTTACTCGGACATGGACATGAGGGGCACCGGAGCAATGAAGAAGCAAATAAACTGGCACGAAAAGGGACAACACAATCTCTAATCAGACCAGAACCATTGTGCGGCATTGCAAAACAATAGTCAGAGTATTGTAACGGCACTTCGGCCCTTACGGGTCACTTTGGTGCCTTAGTCCAGGTTTCGGATTGCCTCGGGCGCCACCTTCCGTTTAGAGTGTGAAGGCCAAAGCATGGGCAGCGTCAGTGAAGAAAGAAAATATTCGAGGGGTCTTTACGGTATCGTCCAAAATCACTGGCGGCCAGAAGGGCGGTTTTTACTTGCCCTACTGGATTGAGTTACTTGGGTATTAGCTACTGGGATGTTAGTTTATGTGAACAGAATAAAATTATCAAATAAAAATAAACCTTTTTATTGTCTCTGATTGATACAAAATTACCAAATCCGGAGGAGGGTGCATACACGGTTCTTACTTTGGACGGTAAAAGCACGTCTTCAAGGCTGGTTGTTGACGATTCTGGATTCCAATACAATTGGAATTGGCTTCGTTATTTGCTCCCTTCAGCTTGACCTATCTCTAAAGGTCGACGGACTGCACTGCTGCTCCAATTAGGACGGCCACAGCAAGTCTGACTTCGAGCTGCCACTGCAGCTGCCGACAACTGTTTGAATTGCCTTACTCGATATAAACTTCGGCGCCTAAGAATCACAGACGAGAGTGTCTCCGTCTGTCGGGCGAAGGTTCAACTTATACGACTGGCCTTTTATTCGAAGCTTCTCTCATAATTTTAAGTTGATTCTCCTCCAGTGCCGTGCACGATTTAATTTCTATATTTTAATTATTACAGAAACAAGTAACTTTGTTTTATTATCCATCAATCGATGGAAGCTAAATATGTTTCAAGAGTAGTGGAAGAACCCACCAAGGCAGAGACAAGCTAAAGAGTTTATCATAGGACCATTGCCAAAACTCACAGGGTACCTCAGAACAGAAGAACTACTACAAACATATGAATATAATAGGACTGGCAGAGGAAGCCACTTGCAGGTTTTATCAGGAAGAAGAGGAGATCGCAGTACATATACTTTGTTACTGTGGCTAAGCTTTCTACTATGCGACGAAGAAAAGCCTGAAGTGGAATGCTACACAGGAGAACTACTTACTAGGTTATGAAGTCTAATAACTAGGACAAGTCTAGATAAGATTCTTTAAACGAGAGGACAACACAATAGATCTGAAAAGGTTGCGGTGGACGAGGTATTGGTACCCAAAATTCCTTCTTTTCTAATCTAATCTAACGGGTTTTTCAGACAATTAACCGAAACCCATTTTACCAAAAATGTTTTATTTTTGACAGATGACAGTTAGAGAAATAAATTCGACTTCTCGAGGTCTTTCAAATGACATGTTTGAAGTCAAATTTCTGGATAAATAGCTTTGGTTAATTTTTGACCGTTACACTTCCATTTGACAGATGGCGTACGAAAACAAATGGTTTCTTCAGACGGATAACCAAAACCCATATATCAAATTTCAGCTCAATTGGATTAGACTTATGGGATTAATTTTACCTCGGTCTCTATAGTGATAATTATAGTGTCTAATTTAATTTCCTATTAAATCTTGTTTTTTTTTTCATTTTATCGTCATCGGCATTAAATACCTGCGTGAATTATGCTTACGGAGTATTTCACCCTTTTTGACTTCTCGTAATAACAATCACATGTATTAAGTTGTTTCGACACTCTTCCCTTGTCTCAGTTCGAATGGCTTACGCATTAACAACTTTAATATTTCCATAATAATAATAATAATAATACTCGCCCTACATTTCACCCCCTTTTGAGCGGGGAAGGACGGATACTATTATTATTTGCCGTAGCGCTCACGGGCGACATACTGAGGATTGATGGCGCCATTTGGCTATAGGTGTAGGACAACCCGGAAAACCTACACCATAATATTCTTATAAATGGAAAAGTTCAGACAATGCTCGTAATATGAAAACTATATTATTGTCCATTACATTTATAACTAAAGGATTATGCGTTTAGATAAGTAAAAGTATGACTTTTATTTATATTATATTAGTGGATTTATAACAAACTTGTGCATGTCATTGACATTCGCTAATAAGACGCCATTAAATATGACCGATGAACGTCACGGCAAATCCTATGCGATGAAACTGCGATAAATAATGCATTTATCTCATTTTAGCATAACAAACGTGACTCGCACAAGTAAATTACGCACATGTGTATCAGAGAGAGACGAATATTAAAAACCACGTAGTAGATTATCTCAAGCACACGGTAAGAATAGTGAGAAGGATTTTAAAAGGACTAATTTTGCAGTTAACGGAATAATTTTAAAGGGTTTAAGACCTCTAATAGAAAATTTTATTCCGAAGAAGCTAAGCGGGAAAAGTCTAATCGGCATAAAACAACACGACATTGATTTCAAAAAACAATTATCAAGTTCACGATTTTATTTTATCCAAGAATCAGGTGGTCGTAGTAATATAACTTTGAAAATACTTTGAGACACGCACATTACTGCGAGTTATTGTGTTAAAAAGTTATATTTAAATATATGACGATACTACTAAAATAATACCTTTACTATTATAAAACAATATTATGCTTAATAGGCAGGTTCGACATTTTTCTTATTTTTTTTATTTTAACTTAAATCGAGAGGTTTCGTTATTTAAAAACGATCAAAAAAAATTTGAGCGCAACATATTAATATTTATGTCCGCTGTAAGCATTTTAAAGTCAAGGATCGGCGAGAGGCTGGAAAATGGTACCTGTGCGCGAGACTAGACTGTGACGTTAGTAGCCATGAACGGTTCGCCCCTTGTCCGCTGCTGCGCTGTATTCACGATACAAACACATTTTACAGGGTTACCGTTTTTAGTAAATTTTCTACTAAATTAGTAGATTTTTAAGAAAACTGAGGGTGTTTAGTAGAATTTTAATAGAATTGATAATAGACAGGTTCGACATTTTTTTTAACTGAAATCGATATATTTTATTATTAAAAAATGATCAAAAAAAAATTGAGCGCAAAATATTAATATTTACGTCCGCTGTAAAATTCAGTAGATTTTTCAGATTTGAATTTTAAAACTATATTTTGCAGCTATCTATCTATGGTATATTTAAGAAGAGTGGCTCACCGCAGAAAAAATATTTTGTATCATCCAAACGTGACACGTGATTTGCTTAAATAATAAGTTTGAACAAACGTTAGTATGAGCTCTAGTAGCAGCGTGGAATAGGGCTGATTAGTGGTGCGATAGGTCCGGGATCGAATCCCGCACACAGCATATCTTTTTTTTGCTTTTTATCGTTATATTTTACTTTTAAACGTTATTAAATATTTTTTTTATTGTTTTTTAATACACAGGCTAGTTTAGGTAGTCAAGACTTCTTTTAATAAAAAAAATACATATCCCCCGGGCAGGTAAAAAGTATATACAAAATATTTTTACTGCGATGAGAGACTCGTCTTAAATATACCATAGATAGATAGCGATAAAATATAGTTTTAAATTCAAATCTGAAAAATCTACTGAATTTTATAGCGGACGTAAATATTAATATTTTGCGCTCAATTTTTTTTGATCGTTTTATAATAAAAAAATATATCGATTTCAGTTTAAAAAAATGTCGAACCTGTCTCTTATCAATTCTACTAAAATTCTATCAAACACCTTCATTTTTCTTAAAAATCTACTAATTTAGTAGGAAATTTACTAAAAACGGTAACCCTGTAAAATGTGTGTGAATACAGCGCAGCAGAGGGCCAGGGGCGAACCGTTCATGGCTACTGACGTCACCGATCTAGTCTCGCGCACAGGTACCGTTTTCCAGCCTCTCGCCGATCGTTGATTTTAAAATGCTTATAGCGGACGTAAATATTAATATTTTGCGCTCAAATTTTTTGATCGTTTTTAAATAACAAAATCTCTCGATTTCAGTTAAAAAACAAAGTTGTCTAACCTGCCTATTCACAACAATATAAATTTTATAAAAATAAATATTGACAAATTAAATTTCAATGTAACCAAATAATCATAATTAATATTAATAAATTTATAATTTAAATCTAGTTAACAAGAGATAAACAGAAACAAATATAATGAACATCAATAAATACATGTTCAAAACCGAGAACAGAACATATTGTATTGGGGAATAGGTAAACATATTTGCAAATAAATATTAAAAATTGGTCCTTATTATTTTTAACTTGGCTCAGGCTCTGGATCTTGTACAATATTTTTCAAATCAGATACTGCAGATTATTGCTACATTGTCATGGATCACTCATTACTTATACAGTGTGTACAAAAAATAACGTAACTTGTTAATAATTCGTTTTTTGATGATTACAAAAAAAAAGAGATTTGAATAAAAGTTTTTGGCAATTTAAGCTATCAGTATGCGACGACACTTCGGTCGTTGCGGGTCACTTTGGCGCCTTAGTCCAGGTTTCGGATTGCCTCGGGCGCCACCTTCCGTTTAGAGTGTGAAGGCCACTTGCTCCGGGCAGCGTCAGTGAAGAAAGAAATACTCCAGGGGTCGTTATGGTTTCGACTAATGCCTTGTAGCCAGAAGGGCGGGCTTTACTTGCCCTACTGGGCGGAGATCCTGGGTATTCGCTGCAATATATAAACTCACAACCAGTTAGAGTAAAATAAAAATCACCAAATGAAAATAACTGTTTTTATTGTCATCCAAAAAAATATCAACATAAAAAAAAAGGACCCAGCGGAGAAAGGTGTGTAACGTTTTCTGAAGCCAAACCAAAAATAAAAGCAACTTGTGAAAAATAACAAAAATGCGTGAAAATGGTTGATGGTCGGAGCGCGGCGGGTTTAAGCGGTGATACAGGTGCTGATGATGAAGCAAATCGTGCAGATGAGGAAAATGTACGCGGTGATTCTACATGGTTGAACAAAGTACTATTTTATATGGTAACTTCACTTAAGCGGTCACTCCCGGTATCTAGTACAAATTTAATTGGAGGTGATTGCTCACAGCAGCCAATTGCTATTATTAATACAAACTGGAATTTCGTTTTACGGTGCAAATATGTTTAGGAGGTGATTGCTCACGGCTCCGGTTATTTTTATAAATCAAAACTTAGGTCGCGTTCCCCCTGTATAACGGCACTAATTTTAATTGGAGGTGATTGCTCACAGCAGCCAATTGTTATTATTAATCAAAATGACTCGCGGTGTTTTAAGGCGGTGATTGCTCACGGCACCTACTTATTATCTGAAACGCGTTTTCCCCTGTATACGGCACTGTCTTTAATTGGAGGTGATTTCTCACGGCAGCCAATTTTATTATTAAATAAAACGAGTCGCGGTACAATTATTAGGCGGTGATTTCTCACAGCACCAGCTGATTATTATTATAAACGCGTCTCACCCTGTATACGGGATATTTACTTGGAGGTGATTGCTCACAGCAGCCAATTGTTATTATTAATCAAAATGACTCGCGGTGTTTTAAGGCGGTGATTTCTCACAGCACCAACTGATTATTATCGCGTTTCCCCTGTATACGGCACAAATTAAATCGCGTTAAATATAACAATAGCACTTTGTTACCTTTTCACTGATTAACTTACTACTACCTATTTTCCTCACCGGTGTACTGCTTGCTGGTCAGGCGTGGTAGTCGGCTTGCTGGCACTCGTACAACTGAATTAATAATCTTCTCTAATCAGGAAGAAACCTCTACTCTCCCACTTCGGATCTGGAGGGAGTCTTTTAAAACATGCGCGGTAGTAATGAACTGGACTTAGTACAAATCTTCAAAATTCAAAAATAACAATCTCGGATGATTAATTCGGAACGTTCGGAGTGGCTGGCTGGACAGGCACTAGTCATGTGTAACACTGTGCTGAACGGCACTTTTGTGTTGACACCTTTAGGTGTGTCGCCAGTGTTGAAGCAGCGTACATAACACAGTGGCACGTAGTAATACACTAGTCGGCGAGCGGTGGGAATCGAGGGTCCGGGTAAGCGGTGTAAGTGTGGACGAGTGCGATGCGAGTATCACTCACACACACTCACTACTTGAGTACTTGAATCAGAATCCGATCGTATCAGTGTCACTGTTTCCAGCGCAAATGTTGTCTTCTTTGGAACCGTGTAACATAATTTCGATATTTGAAATTCTATAAATTGTAGATTATTGTTTCGAAGTTGTTTTTCTAGACAAAAAAAAATAAAGTCTTATACGTTTTTCTCTATTCAACCCGCGTACCGTAATAGGTAAATAGAGACAAATGGATAACGGCCTAAAAAGTCTAAAATAATACCAATTGCATATTGAGGGTCTGGCAACACCGACTGTTTATATCTAACAGGTGCTGGTCTGGCACTCGGTACGGTCGAAATTAGTGAAATATAGATAAATATTCCATACTCTGGCTGGATACTCCCTCCGATTCTCCGATGCTCGATACTCGTCGACCGAAACCCAATAGTGTTGCGCTGCGCGAATGATTCTGTGAACTACGACCACGGCGCATCATGACACAAATGTGCTGATACAGGGTGTTGATACATCAAACAGTGTTAGTGTTGTTGTATCAACACCAGAAAATTGTGGGTGTTACCCATGACTAACAGGCACTCTTGAAGTGAAGACGAGTTCAAATCTCTAATCGAACTGATTAAATCAATCGCGAGCCGTGCCATACCATGAGACTGGTTGGGTACGTGTCGCGAGGCGAAGTCTGCCTTTAGCGGTTCCATCTTCCGGACGACGTGTGAACTTTAGGCAATCGCGTTTGACGAATTCGATGGAAGATCGCGGTGATTTATATTTCACGGTGCATTTTGGATTTATCTATTTACGGTCTATTGCCGGTCGAACTAATTATACAAGTATTAGGGAAAAATTAATAAATAAAAATAATACGATCGGAGATTAGGGAATTAAATCATTAACAAATTCGTAACTTCGTTACAAGTACGAATCAAAAATCGATTCTTATTGATATTTATTTCGTAAAACTTTTATTGAAATCTTTTTTTTTGTAAAAATCAAGAAACAAATTGTTAACAAGTTACGTTACTTTTTGTACACACTGTATGACTGAATATTAACATTTTTTTAAATATTTTGGTATCTCACTTACTCATTAAAGCACTTGTAAGATAATAGAACAACAAGAAGTACACATTTTCTAATCTCAGAAGATATTTATTTACCTACTTCTGATTTGATTTGGTCGTTTCATAGCTCCCACAATATTGAATAAAAACAGGGGTAGATTTTTGCTTAACACAAAATAACAAGTTTGTTTTATACATAAAAACTCATTTTCCAATCATTTCCGAAGCTCTATAACAATGTGTATTTAGTTGACCTAATCCTAAAATCGAAGTCATTAGTGAAAAAATCATTTCTAAACAAAATTAGTCATAGATATTACTTCTCGTAGGTGAAATAGTTTACATGGGCCCTGTCAATTTAAATAAAGATCATACGATAAATAAAGCCGGTATTGAGGTCGATGTAATACCTATAATGAGAAGTCCTTGTCCCTCCCCAAAGCCGCTAAAGAAAAGGAGTAGTACTAAACGGTCGAAATCAGCTATGGGTTATTATAACAGAGATAGATTGGGAGAAGATGGAAGCGGTAGCTTACCCAATCTGCAATCTTCGTCGGTTAAAGGTTCATTACTGAATATCGTACAGATGAATACAGATAGATTTTTAAGTACCGAATCATTGATAAGCGGTGAACGAGCTAGGTATTTGGGCAGTACTGATTCATTGCCCAAAGGAAACATAATGAATGCTGTAGTTAATTGGTTAGAAAAATCTAGTCCGTTTAGTTCTGTTGATAATATTGATGTGCGAAGTATACCAGACACTGTGGACACAAGTGTTTCCATATATGATGATGATGATGAGAGGTCTGAATGCATGTTACCTGACATTAGCGTAGTTTCAGAAGATAATATATGTTATATTAAAACGGATTCACATTTAGGTAAATTCACTTAGAAGTAGACCCGAACTTGACGGGGCCCGATATGTTTGATTTTCTTATTTGCATGACCTACACTCTAAACTTGTCATCCAGATTATACAAAGTTAGCACAGGCAAACTTTGGCTTCTTATTATTTTTGTTTGAATTTTTCTTTTGTTTTCTCTACCCTCATATTAAGATTATTAGTTATGTAGCATAATTTTTTCGATGTTTATTATTTGTTCCCTACCGGTAAGTAAGTGTGGTGATAGGAAGTTTGTTACCCACCTAAATAAAATGATGCCTGTATGTAATTGGCTTAAAGGACATTTACTAAAATAATTATTGTACTGCTAGTATTCCTCCTAACATTTAACCGAATTTTTAGAAACCAGCTGCGACCTACTAACCGATGCAGCTACCCCACTAACACCGGCCGAAACTAACATACCTCAACCTAAACCACGTATAGCGACGAAACCACCCGAAGAAAAATTAGATAAACCAATGTCACCTGTACGCGATGACCTACTTGATTCAGACGATGTACCAGATAATTTCTCCGATAAGAAGAAGTTCTGGGAAACCGTTACCAAAGATTCTGTTCAGAAAGAAGAAACCGCACTAATAGAAAAAGTAATTAGTACTAAAAAAAGAGTTTCAATACACGAATTTGGAGGTCCTCCAGTACCAAAACCTAGAACTATTCTCCAAACTTCTAAAAGTTTAGTAGAATCTGATATTCCTACAGACGACTCAAAAGAAGATGAATATAAAAAAGTTTCAGTAAAAGATAGAGCAATTTCTTTCGAATCATCAACTAGCGAAAGCAGCGGATTAGTACAAACAGATTTAACCAAAATTTCAGAAAGTGATGATACATCACTTCATGAAGAAAAAATAATGTCGGAGTATCAAGCATCGTTCCAAGTACCAAGTGAAAGAAAGAGTCCAAAATTACAGAAAAATGACAGTATCGATTCTGACCAAGCTCAACGAGGCAGCAGTCTAATAGATAATACAGGTTATATTTCAGATAGCGAAGATGTTGAACATTACATTTCCGATTCAGAAATAGAGGACCGAGTTCCTCAAATAAGAGATCGTCTCATGAGCGTATTTGTCCCATCTGTCTCTTCTGGCAAAAAATCTCTATATGAAAGATCAGCTTCTTTACCAACTGAAGATCTTTACGAAGTATCTGCTAGAGCAGTTAAAGCCCGTAAAGACTATTACGAAGAACAAATTAGAAAAGAAATGATAGAAGAACAACTAACCAGCGAAATTGAGGAAGAACCCTCTCCAGAAAGAAAAAACCTAATTTCTCTAGAAGAAGAACAAACTGATGCAGATGCCAGAAGTATTGGCGAAGACATTGAAGAAATAACCGACGAACCTTCTAAAAGTGTCAGCAAACTAGCTCAAATGTTTGAATCTGTTTCTTCGCTTGATAAATCGGAAGTTGAAAAAGAGAAAACTATTAAATCTTCACTCGAAGAAACGTTAATTAACGAAGATAAAGAAGAAAGTATTAAGAAATCAGTCAAAGATCTTGCCAAAGGTTATGAAAAACAGTTGGGCAATGTTATTTCAGGTCAAAAAGTAGACCACATTATACTGAAAGAATCCAGTCCGCCTCATGACATCGTAGATTTTATTGAAGTTACGGATCCCATATTGTCAAAATCGCACAAAATAGCTGAAGATCAATTATCACTTTCATCCCAAATAAAAACGCACAAAGAAAATGAAATTGATGATCAGCACCCGATTTACGAATCGCAACAAAGTGTTTCTTCGGATAAAAGCACAGAACTAATCGATGTAAGTCAATCTACAAAACCAGATTCAATGGAAGTTCTCGTAGACAAAAGTGAAATAGAAGATACAGAGAAAATATCAGATTTAGATCAAGATATAGAATCGTTTGATCAGTCGTCACCAAAAATGATTGTGGATGAGGAAATGATACCAGAAATTACTGTAACACTATCAGGAAAACAAAGAAGAATTAGTGAGGAAAGCGATGAGTATGCTCCTAAACAAGATGTGGTAGAAGCTTATAGTCCTATTAAGGAAAAATCTGAAGCTGCGTCACCAGTGCATTTGCCGCAAGAAAATATCGAGGATACCGTGTGGGAAGTTTCAGTCGAATCACACACGGGAGCAGAATTTACTGAAAGTGTTAAAGAGATCAAAACTACCGAAAAGGATATCTTTGACTTTGGACACAGAAGTCCTGATGATAAATCTGACGATTTATCAGCAGATATTACCCAAAAATTCATTTTAGAAGAAATAAAGATGGCTAAAAAAATAGCTCAAGATGAAGACGATGAGATGCGAGAACTTGAAATGGAGCGACAACAGGAATATTCCGACTTCAGACAAATGATAGACCAACAACAGGAAATATCAGAATTATTAGAAGCGAAAATACAACATCAACATTTAGAAAAGACTTTAGATGACGCTGCTACAGATACTTCTAAACTGTCTGTAGAAAAGGATGAATTCAGTAGTAGCGCCAAGGACGAGTCTGACCTGGGATCGGAAATACATCAGGATCACTCCGGATCTTACGAATCTGATAAAATTAAATCTGAAGCTCAAAGTGACATAGAAAAAATAATTTTAGATAGTCTTTATCAGCAGAAAGTTCATCCCGATGAAGCTAAAAAAATTGCTAGTGCTTTGATAGAAGAAATAGAAGCTGAAATGCAAAAACGAGAAACGTCTCCGTCAGAATATCCACCGAAATCGATGCAATCGAGTGATAAACCTCAAGTAAAAGATTTCTTAAAACATTTAGCGGAAACAAAGGGCTTAGATGAACGAGAAGTAGAATTAGTTGAATCTGTACTAGCCAGACGACAAAGAGGAATATCAAAATTAACTAGAGGTGACACTCAAGCTTCTAGCATGGAAATCACGGATGAAGATTTACGTTATAGTGGAACAGAAACTGATTATTCTCATATTTTGGAACAACAAATAGACCAATTAGAAGCTGAAAAAGTTCATGAAGGAGAGTTTGATTATAATAGCTTTGATAGGTTCCAAGAACGATCAGGCTTTATCGAAAAGGTAGATGAAGAACGAAATGAAGAAAAAAGATCGTCCACAGATTTTGAAAGCTACGAAGGACCAAATATAAAATCTGTAAAACAAGATCATTATCAAAAGTCCACTGATTCAGTAAAAGGGGAAATGGAAGTAAGTGAGGAAACTAACATTATAATATCTCCTAAGAAGACAGAAACTGATATTACCGCTATAGAGACAAAAACTCTTACTACTCTCATTAATGTTGATGATAAAGAAATAATTAGCGTCAAATCAAAAGAAAAAGAGGAAACTAGCATTAAATTAGAGTTGCTCGATTCTAAGACAGACTACGACTCGTCATCTATTACTAAAAAGTCAGTAATTTCCACGGATGACTTAACACATGAGAAACTTACTTCAAAGGATTCTATTGAGGATATTTCAACTGTGGTTACTAAATATGAAAAAGAAATAATAAAAAGGGAAACTAGCGATGACTCTATTAAAGAAAGTTCTTTAAAAACGAATAAAGATATTGATGAAACATCTAAGAAAACAGAAGAAGCAACTACTTCCAAAATAACAGAAATTAAAAAAGACGCACAAGGTCAAGTAGAAACCAAAACAGCCATAGAGAAGTCACATACTGTTGTTACTAGTACAGTTACCGAAAAAGATGAACTACATCAAGAAACTTCAGTTACTAGTAAATTTACTGGTACAGCTGAAGAAATAAGTTCAATTCTTTCTTCCAGCACTCCAACAACAGTTCATGAAAAGATTGCCAGAACTTCAAGTAGTGAATCAAAATCCAGTACAGACTTTAAGTCGCCTAGTAAAGATGATGCGGATAGCTACAAATCCCCTATCATTTTAAGAAAGGGTAAATCAGAAGCTGATACTAGCAGCAGCAGTTCAAATTTAAAACCCGATAGGAAATCTGGAATGGATTTTGAGGCTTACTCTAGCTCTGGAGAAAGTCACTACCATAGCTTCGATGTAGACAGCGGTAAAAGCAGACCTTGTTCTTCAGATATAGAAGGTTTAATTCCTGGTTCATCCGAATACGAAAGTGCTTTAACATCTCAAGATTATTCACAAAGAACTCATATAACATCCACAGAGTATCAAACCGCAGTCAGCAGTATGAGCTCTAAAGAGAGCATGAAGAGCTTAGATAGTGAAAGTTCAGGAAATTTAGCAAGTGTTGAGGCATCTGAACATTCTGAAACTCTGGTGCCGTCAACTAGTGATTTAGATGACCTAATTGATACAGCTGATCAGAATTTGCTTGATGAAGTCGAACATACTTCTGGTTGGAGCTCTAATATTCCAGCACGACAAAGTACTGAAGTTAGTGATTCTGACATTCTGTCTAATTCTGGTGTTGGTGGTTCTATCGATATTTCCGAAGAAGAACAAGTAGATGCAAGCATTCCCGATACACAATCTAAAATGAAAAGATCCCACGAAATGACTTTCCAACCAGAGCCTAGAGTACTAGCTCTAGATTCGCCACAATGTGAAACTGATGAAAAACTCGGTACTAGTCTAGATGAAGGTAGTTTATTAAGTGTAAGTTACTCAAGTGCTTCGAGCACTGGCGCACAAAGAACAGTTATAGAACTGTCTCGAGCTGACTCTGAGAAATTAGAAGGAAGTTTAACGGTTTCTGGTACATCAGAGCATTTTAGTCTAGACGATGTAGAAAATATGTTAAAAGGAAGCAGAGAAAGCTTAATTATTCATAGTACAGACATGGCTACTTCAACAGGATATAATAAACATGATTTACCCATAGAATCAGTAACTTTAACTACTACAACAGTTGAAGAAAACGGTATTCAAAGTGTTAGTACTCAAGTAACATCTGAGACACAATCTCCTGTTGAAGAAGATATTCCTAAAGAAGAACCAAAAAAGAAAGGACACAGACGTTCAGACAGTTCATTTGTAACTTCTATGATTAGCACTACTTCTCGTGCTGCAGTCGAAAGAAAAATACAGTCCGACTTAGCTGAAAGTGACAAGTACACAGCAAAATTAAGCTTTAAGGAGACTAGTAACGATGAGAAAAAAGACATCGATGAAAGTGAAAGAGAAGAATGTTATGAAACTGAAGCAGATCAAGGTTTTCATAGAGACTTACGGGAAGGTCGTTATTTAGAAACCGAATCGGATAATGAGCAAGAGACGTTAGATCTATCCCGTCCCCAATCTCACTTAAGTAAATCTGATTCTGAACGTCCAACTTCAACAGGATTTTCAGATGATAGACCTGATTCAGAATTAGCAGATTTAGTCAAATCTTCCGATATTACCGAAAGTACGGATCCAATAGAAAGACCTCAAACGCCAGAACCTGGCGATAATAGTTCAGAAGCTCAAGCTGGTGTAGATCTACAGCAAGATCTTCTTTTTAGATCTCAAGAAGCTCATCTAGAAACTAGAAAATCTATCTCAGAAATTTGTCCGCCAAAGGATCAGTTAGAAAAAAGAGATTCTCATGGAAAATCTAGTAGTACGTCCAGTGAAAAATCAAGCTTTGAAGAAGCAGAAGCCGAAGCTGCTTTTAGTATGGTAGCTTATATTTCACCAGCGCATAAAATTAAACAAATATGCCCTATATTAGAAGACGAAGATGCAGAAAAACACGAATTAGAAACAAGGGAAAAAGCTCAAAAAGAGTTGGAAGAAAGACGTGAAAGAATGCTCAAAGATTTAAGTCCAGGATTTGTACCTGATATTAAAATAACTCAACATATGGCTCCTCTGGTCGATGATAGTTTTTGTTATCCAGATTTGGAATTGGAAGCTAAAGAAAAAGAAGATGAAGAAGAAGCAACCCAAGTTGGAGCTGATACTCCGGCTTCAACTCTCTCAAGTAAAAGTTCTGAAGAGACCGATCAAGGCCGGGAATACATTTTAGATCAGACAATTTCGTCGATATCAGAAGAACCTGAAAAAGTAGCATCTGAATCTATTACAGCTATAGAAGCAACAATAAAAGAAGGTTCAGAGAAAGGAACAGATTCCCCAAACAGTGATTCATTTGAATTGTTAGAAAAACCTGATATAATAGATGATTTTGTTGTGATAGAAGAAGTTGGAAAAGAAGCACAAGAGTTTGACTCTGAAGGGAAGAGTGTTCATATTGGAATAAAGGCAAGTAAAGAAAAACATGACGCTGAAGTAGAACATTACTTAGCTCATTCAGCTCCTACGCCGCTTACAAGAATGACTGATATTAAATTTTATCCCGATGGAACTTCATCAAGTGAAGAACTGGCATTTGATTTTGAAGAAAGTCCACCACAAGCTAATGATCAAAAAGATTCCACGGTAGGAACTTTAGAATATGGTTCAGATTACGATAGAGAATTGGAAGCTAATAGAAAATGGATAGAGCAACAGTTTCAAGGCGATCAAGCTGCCATGAGAGCTGCGGGATATGGTTATGAAATGGATTTTGAACGTGGACCACTTGAAGACATTAAAGAAGAAGATATAAATGATCTGGCCGCTTCCAGCTATGGTTCGCAGAGAGATTCTGGAGGTAGCGTGAAAGAATCTTACTCTAGTACTCCTGAATATGACGTATTAGCTGGTAAAAAATATTTTACACGATCTGGTGAACACGACGATGTCTCTATGTCAAGTTTACAAGAATTTGAAAATTTAGAACAAGCAATGTCGTTGGAAATGCGTAAATTACACCAAGGTTCCCAAGATTCTTCTAGCAACGGAAGCTTTAAGTCTCGATATATCGCTAGTAAAAGTGGACAGGGCGATGATATATCAGTAAGTTCTTTAAAAGAATTTGAAGGCCTTGAAAAAGCCTGCATTGCAGCTCATAGAGTCGAGTTAAAAGTAAAAGAAGAAGAAGACATGCTCACTCAAATAGAAGAATGTCAAGAAAGTATAACGTCAGAATCGGAAAGCTGTGAGACAATTTCAGGTACGGAAAAGAAGCTAGTAACTGATACAGATGACGACGAAGATTATGAGAAAAGAATGTTTGAAATAGACGAAATTATTAAACAAGCACAAACTAACGTTGAAAGATTTATTGATTTAAAAGAACCAGAAAAAACTGAATCTCTAGGCAGAGGTGACTCTATTGAAGAAGTATCTAGAGTTCCAGAGCTTGATTTGGATGCTCCATTGGTTAAGTCTACTGTAAAAGTTCAATGGAAAGAGGGTGATGATGTTATGGTCACTTCTGTAGATTCACTTGACTTAAAGCCTGAAAAATCAAGTCACCACGATAGTACTGATAGTCTAGATCAAAAGGCTGGTACTGGAGATATAATGAGCGCAAGTACTGATTCGATAGAATTTCAAGGAAGAAAGTCGTCGAGAGATAACATAATGACTGACAGTATCGAAATAAAGGGAGAAATTAAAAGCGACATGGTATTAAGCGACTCCTTAGAGTTAGCTGCAGCACTTTTTACTGGCAATAATTTAATACAAAGTGACTCGATTGATGATGAAGGTTCAAGAATTGGTGGTGTTGGAGATTATAGTAGCTCCAGTACAGGTAAAGATTTTAGCTCATCGGCTAAAGAAGATGAACTTGATCAAGATAAAGATGATATGTTAGAAAGTACGGGTAGTATTGATGTTACTAGTTCTACAGCTACTCATGCTACTTATCAATATGATACTGACTCCGTATATTCAGGAGGTAGCTTTACAAGCGGTGGTTCTAACACTATGGTTTCTTCTACTAATTCAATTGATCAAAATAGACAGACTACTTCGGTTGATGTGGCGACTGCAGTAAGGAAAGTATGGTTTGATGAAGATATTAGCGGTAGAAGAACTACTGAATATTTCGATGATTCTAGAACTGATATAACAGAAACCATTGAACCAATTGATGAAGATGGATTTTCCCACATTATACACAGAAGGGTTGAGATGCCTCCTGAAGTAAGAAAAATAACCTTCACTGGGGCTGAATCTGAAGAACAAATGAGACAATTTATGCAAAATTTTCCCGAAGGGGAACAAGTAGTTGAAACTGAAGAAATAGATGAAGCCGGTAACGTTCATATAAAGAGAGTAGTACAAAGAAAATTTATAGTAAGGGACGACGGTACCGAACATCCGCTATCAGGAGGCGAGATTGAAGATTACTTTCGAAGATTAAACCAGCCCGAACTTGTCCAGGGTCAAGGAGTGATTTCAAGAAATGTTGAAAGTCGCGGGGTGGTTACCAAAACTATTACCGACGGGCAAGGAAGCAAGACGACAATGACTCAGCAGTTTGAACTTCCTTCAACCCAACTAACAACACTAACCAGATCTGTGCAAGGTTTGTTAATACTCCCGAATCAAGATAGAATTTTTTGATTTCCTATTGCTTTTTATTTAATTTTTTTTGTGTCGTTTATGTTTAAAAAAAAACATATGTATTTATTTTGGTAAGTTATTTTGAGTTTGCATGGATTTCAAGTTATATTTCGAATGCATGGTTTTTGGTGAGTACTTTTGTCCTCATGTTTTTAATAAAGTAAATTGCAACATATTAATTTTAATTTTTTTTCTATAGGAGGTGACCAAATCCAAAGCACGTCCTCAGTTAGAGAGACTACGTCTTCATCGACAAGACGTAAGTAAATGCTTATTTTATTGTATTTAATATTTTAGATTAATAGTAAAGGTCAATTTTATAAGAAATGGTGTTCAGCGAAATTCTTAATTTTTTAATATTGTACTACACCTAATTTCGTGTGAATATAAAGAAGTGACCGTAGAGCTTCAAGTAATGTAACTTCGTGGGCTTAAGATTTTGTTTAAAATTAAGAAAAGTAACTGACATTGTTAAATAAAAAATATATTGCAACATTAAGATACATCAAAGTATTTTTAAATAAATTATTCAGTAAGGTAAAAAAAAATTTGGTCAATGTGATAGAAAATTCTATGAATAACTGAATGGCAGTTTTTTCAAATTGAACGCAATCCTAATAGACAGGTTCGACATTTTTGTTTTTTAACTGAAATCGAGAGATTTTGTTATTTAAAAACGATCAAAAAAAAATGGGGCTCAAAATATTAATATTTACGTCCACTGTAAGCATTTTAAAATCAACTATCGGCGAGAGGCTGGAACACGGTACCTGTGCGAGAGACTAGACCGGTGACGTCAGTAGCCATGAACGGTTCGTCCCTGGCCCGCTGCTGCGCTGTATTCATACACATTTTAGAGTGTTACGGTTTTTATTAAATTTTCTACTAAATTAGTAGATTTTTAAGAAAAATGAGGGTGTTTGGTAGACTTTTAGTTGAATTGATATTAGACAGGTTCGACATTTTTTTTAAACTGAAATCGATATATTTTTTTATTATAAAACGGCCAAAAAAAATAGGGCGCAAAATATTAATATTTACGTCCGCTGTAAAATTCAGTAGATTTTGCAGATTTGAATTTAAAACTACATTTTATCGCTATCTATCTATGGTATATTTAAGACGAGAGTCTCATTGCAGAAAAAATATTTTGTATCATCCAAACGTGACACGTGATTCGCTTAAATAAGTAGTTTGAACAAATGTAAGTATGAGCTCTAGTAGCAGCGTGGAATAGTGCTGGCTAGTGGTGCGATAGGTCCGGGTATCGAATCCCGCACACAGCATATCTTTGTTCTGTTTTTTATCGTTATATTTTACTTTTCAACCTTATTATATATTTTACCAACATTTCAATAATAAACTAGAAAAATCACGAGTGTCTCATCGCAGTAAAAATATTTTGTACATATTTTTTACCTGCCCGGGGATATGTATTTTTTTTATTAAAAGAAGCCTTGACTAACTAAACTAGCCTGTGTATTAAAAAAAAAAAAATTAATACCGTTTAAAAGTAAAATATAACGATAAAAAGCAAAAAAAAAGATATGCTGTGTGCGGGATTCGATCCTGGACCTATCGCACCACTAACCAGCACTATTCCACTCTGCTACTAGAGCTCACACTTGCATTTGTTCAAACTTATTTTTTAAGCGAATCACGTGTCACGTTTGGATGATACGAAATATTTTTTCTGCGATGAGATACTCGTTTTAAATATACCATAGATAGCTAGCGATAAAATATAGTTTTAAATTAAAATCTGAAGAATCTACTGAATTTTACAGCAGGCGTGAATATTAATATTTTGCGCTCAATTTTTTTTATCGTTTTTTAATAAAAAAATATATCGATTTCAGTTAAAAAAAAATGTTGAACCTGCCTATTATCAATTCTATTTAAATTCTACTAAACACCCTCATTTTTTTTAAAAATCTACTAATTCAGTAGGAAATTTAATAAAAACGGTAACCCTTTAAAATGTGTTTGCATCGTGAATACAGCGCAGCAGCGGTCAAGGGGCGAAGCGTTCATGGCTACTGACGACACCGGTCTAGTCTCGCGCACAGGTACCGTTTTCCAGCCTCTCACCGATCCTTGATTTTAAAATGCTTACAGCAGACGTAAATAATAATATTTTGCGTTCAATTTTTTTTTGATCGTTTTTAAATAACAAAACCTCTCGATTTAAGTTAAAATAAAAAAAACAAGAAAAATGTCGAACCTGCCTATTGGCGTTGTCAAAAACTAAATCTTGTGGCCATTACAATCACTTATAAATAATATTAAACAATCCTTTGAGGCAAATGATGTCATCATTTTGTATGATTAATTTCCGTTCTTAAAGTGCAGCAGGGTGTTCTGTTTTCATTAATTTCACTTGTTAATTTCAAAAAATAGGGGGTTGATTAAATAATAAAGAATTTAGAATTTAACTAAATAATAATACAAACACATCCAAGAGATATTTTGACTTTTCTTTATGTTTTCGAGCAAAATGTAAACATGGCGGGAATCTCTTATATTGGCCTCAATCCATATTTTTAAAAATAATTACGTGTTCCCCAACTATACGCCAATGGATTAAATATGTCCTGTAGATATTTAATAACATAATTCAAATTTTTGTGTCATTAAGATTTAAAAACACCCAGTATATGCATCGCTTTTTTAATTACGGTTTTGAAGATAAACAAGGATCCTATAACTTAGAAAGGTTATTATTAGGATATTAATGATATTAAAAAGTTGACGAATTTAACCGAAAATTGTTTCTAATAAGTCGTGTCTTGTCATTTTGTTCCAGTATTCTAACTATAAACTTTTAATAAACGTTTAGATTCTAAATATATTTTAATTAATAGTCTGTATATTAATTAAAGATAACTCTAATCTACTAATATTTTTTATTATTTAAGTAAATTATTTTAAATATAAAACACCGATTCCTTGCTAATAGATGTACATCCAAGAATATTATTTGAATTGAACGAAATATACATTAAAGTATATTACCGTAAATATTAAAACTGCTTTACCTAAGGTAATATAAATAATCGAATGGATTAAATCGGGTTGTTGTACTGGCTATACATTTCGAATTTTTTTAAATTAATATTCGTTCAAATCAAATGATGACTATGTGCTGAAGTAGTATCTTTTGATGGTTCTGTTTGGTGTAGCCCAAGTAAGCACCCGTAGAAGACCTCTTCGTTACGAAATCAGTGTCGAAGATCAAACAGAGGTGGATCCTAGGGAACACGATTGGCGATTTAATTTACCCAAACATGGTAGATAGGCTAATGTTCTATAATATTTGTTACACCCTTTCGAAATTACTGATTTTTTAACGATATAAGTAACTAGAAGGTTAAGTAGACCAAATTTTTAAAAGCAGTGATAATCATATGACTACAAATTATTGTTTGGGACGTGAATGATAATATTGATTCACAATCCAGAAAAATTTATGTACTTTCAAAATTATTCTATTTATTTAGCCAACTCTGTTAAGCAAACCGT
Organism: Neocrepidodera transversa; assembly: GCA_963243735.1. Taxonomy (NCBI): domain Eukaryota; kingdom Metazoa; phylum Arthropoda; class Insecta; order Coleoptera; family Chrysomelidae; genus Neocrepidodera; species Neocrepidodera transversa. The sequence continues at coordinate 21,723,063 of OY725347.1, read as the reverse complement.
TCCTAAATTTTAGTCTCTAAAAACTCTGTAATTTCGAAGTACCTATTACCTCTCCATACACATATATGTTGAGCACATCTTTTCATTATGGTACCAGTGTGTCATGTGTTTTGTTTAAATTGATTTTTTATATCATACTCTGTCCGTAGCAAGATTGTTCAAATATACCTACAAAAAATGCGTCCACACCATACTTTGGTGACTCTTGAATCGTGACATTTGAAATTTATTTTAAAACGCCATTGGTTAATGAACATCCTTACTACTTGCAGATGGTGTTTTTTATTTGTATTTTTGTATATTCATGTAACTAGCGTGTTTTGGACCGGAATATCTCGTGCACTGTAGGATGAGACAACATTGCTTTCACATTTAAGCTGACTGAGATCCAAGTAGAAAAAAATGTGATCATACTAAAAAACTAACAATTTTGAATATTTGTTTTTATAATAATATATTGAGTGATTTAAAACTGAGTCATTACTTTTTTGTAAATTAAGCACAATTTTACACAGAGCACTTCAGAAATTAGTGTTTAAAAATACATAGTTCACGTAGTTCAAAATATTTTTTACTTTCTTGTGCATACTACTAATGATTTCTTTGAAATATATTTATTGAATTTTTACCTGACTTGATACGAATACATGAATATTTATTCTAGTATATTTTACGATAATCAAAATTTTATACTCTAGCCAAAATTTGGTATTTTTTTCAATATGAAAAAATTTAACGTTTTTTCTGGATCTAATTTACTATAACCTATTTTTATTAAACTTTTACTTTGTCATTTCTTATTCGGAGGGCTACCCTGATTTTTTTAAATGCAGACCTCTAATTTAAATCCATAAACTAGTGGAGAAACTTAAAACATCTAAAATTTTATCATTTTATGGAAACTTAAGTTAATAAAAAAATATATAGGATGTTATTAAAATACATATACATAATAAAACAGATTAATCCTTATATTCTCCTAAAATATCAAATAAAAATTATTTTGAAAATAATTAAAGCAGTAATTATATTTTTAAAATGTATATTAACTCAGCCGTTCCTATGCTACTGAATTGACCGGAATGACGGCTTTATTTCGAGATCCGCAGCACACTATAATTGAAGTCCAAAAGGTTATCCATGTTCTTTAAGGTGGTCAACCGATGAGGTAATATCCCACAAATTATAAATTTAAGTTGAAAATTGAAAAGGAGCGACTAGTTTCGGCGAAACTTCGCCATCATCGGGCCTGAAATGACTACCGTCAATAAACTTGAAGTAATATAACAAATTTTTTAATAAACTTACCAATGTATTCATGGGGGGGTTTTTTATAAAAAAAACTAAAATTAAATAAATTTAACTGGTCATAACTGAAAACAAATGTATTAATAAATGAATAAACGAATTAACAAAAATGGTACAATGTGGTTGTTTTTTTATATAAAAGGTAAATGAAATTATGTCCTAACTCTTGGACATCGTATCAGGAAAGAACTGAACGAAATGTGCTTTAAAAACGTATAGGAACTAGAGGATGGCTTCCAGTATGAAGAATATTGTTATATAGACAAATTTCTTGATGAATGCAAAAGGTGGCACAGCCGTGTGGTTGACCGGCAAAAGGTAATATTTAGGATAATAACGTGGGATAGGAAACCACTTAGTGAAAGTTGGTGCTATGAGCGGCCCCACGGGTGGCGTACGAGCACAACTTAACCAAATTAATAAACTTAAAATTAGCATTCCACCAGGGAGGCTCAATATAAAAGCAATGATGATCACCGTATAATTTAAGAAACAACCAAAAAACCACCAAAAACCCAATATAACATGGAGTGCGTATTAAAATTTGACACATGACAGTTATTCCAACCCAGGGAACACAAAGAGGGCCTTAAGATAGCTCGGAAAGCTGTTTTTAGGCAATTGTGGCAACTTTTGTAACTTCTCTGAGAGCTTATCGAGAGCCCTATATCTCCTCTAGATGTCCGCCGCCGGAATTTTCTCAGCGAGGCCTTTGCGATATCTCAAATGGAAATTCTGGAAAAATACACTCTGCAGAATTCTCTGCGAAATCTTGTGGTGAGTTATCCACGAAATATGCGTGAGGTAGTGATGAACTCTCCCCTGGCCCCTCTGCAAGCAGAGTCAGGGGCATACCATCTAAACAATCCTCGGTAATTTGTCCTATTTTAGTTTGTTTACTTGTACCCTGTTTTAGGATAGAGGTTCTCCTTTTCAGGGATATAGTGGGACTTTTATTCTGAAATGGAGCGTGGTTCTTCAGCGTCGGTGGTAGTCGAGCTCATATGATGCTTGGTGGAGCGTCCTCCAATAGATCTAGAAGCTCGTCCGGGAGATCTATATCTTCTCTTGCTTCACTAAGGTTCCTGAGGTTGGGTTGTGTGAATTTTTGCTTCGGTTTCCTGCGGATTGTTCTTCTATTCCTGTCAACTTTCCATTTGATCCTTACAGTTTCATTGGCGTGTGTGTTGGTACTGTCCAGTCTTCTCCCGACGTATCCTCTTTGTAGCTTCTTGAATCTGGAAATGATTGTGGGTATATAAGTGTGTTGGTAAATTTAATTGGTTGGGAAGCGCCAGGGAAGGTAGGAAGTTTTTCTAAAGATTCTCCTCTCAGTTGCCGTGACGGCGTGCAGGAGACGAGGAAGAAGTGTGGAAAAGTTTAGAGCTCTATAATCCAATATTGGGCGGATGTAGGTTTTGTAGGCGTGCAGCAATGTCCTTGGGTTACACCTGCCAAATCGTCCACTAAGAGCGCCAAGGAGAGAGATCCGCCTCCTAACTCTGTCAAGAGTTTTTTTGGACTTCGGTGGCCCAATTGAGTACGCGTGAAGCATACTCCCAAGTAGGTAACCTCATCCGAAGGGACGAGTCTCTCTCCCCAGAGCCCAAGGTTAATTTGATTGAGGTCTTGGTTGGATTTCCGTGAGTAATTGGGAAGTTTGAATATAATGAGTTGGGTCTTTTGGGGATTCAGGGTAACCCTCAAGTTGCTACACCAGTGGGCGAGTCGATTGAGGAGTTGTTGGGTTTTAGTATTAAGAGCTCTGGTAGAAGGAGCGGTGGCTAAGACTCCGACTGAAGGAGTGAAGGGGTCGGAGAGGGAGTTTTCTACTCTAACGCGGATGGTTCTATTTTGGAGGTAGGAGTAGATGAGTTTGATGAATGGGATAGGGAACTATTGAGAGTTGTACAAGATTTATATAATATGCGCTGTTGCATAAAACCAACGTCGGCACAAGTGTCGCCATCTATCCTATTAACATACGTCTACTAACACCGTGACTATCCTGACTGATATTTTAATTATATACCAGGACATCTGATCGATTAATGAACTAAAGGAATATTATGTTCATAATATATTGATTACATTATTTGATCATCCAATTGACGTTATTTTAATTTGTTGACTTTTTATTGTAGAAGAAATTTCTTTGCTTTTAAATTTCCATAAATAGAGAATTTTAAAAGTTAATTTACGAATTTATTATCGGAATATTTTATGTTTTATTCAAATGTTTATTATTGGTATTATTAAACAAAACTATAATTTAATTTTGAAAATAATTTGTAATGTTGTAATAGAATGTTGGAATTTTTAAGGTTGCTTAATTGATATAAAAATTTAAATACCTAACCTAACCTAGTACAATTGCGTTCAAGGTTTTTTGTGAATAAATATGTTAGTTTAGCACCTAAATGTCATAAAATCACAAAGTGGCTCCTTTTTCAGCGGTGCGTTTTTAAATGCCGACCGAAATTACCCCATTTTCAGTTTTTTCAAAATAACTTGAATAAATTCGAAATTTTTACAAGAATAATTTTTGTTTTGAATTTCCCTTACTAAAAATAATTGAAAAAAGGAAAAATTTTCGAAAAATCACGGTTTGTTTTGGTCATTTGTTCATACCTTTTTGTTTTGGCATCCTATGTATAAAAATGTTCAGATAAAAGAAAGATCTTCAAAACACCAAAAACGATTCAATTATTTTTAGTACTGAAAATAGTTCTAAATAAAATTTAAAAAAGATAAAATAGGTGAGAAATTTGTTTTTCTATAAAAAAGTATTCATGTAAAAATCTTGAATTCTGTCTCAAATGAGATTTGTGTTCCAATATTTCAAATTCATAAAATATTGCGCTCTAGTTATTGTAGTTCCCTCTGTGTTTAAGTTTTAAGATACGTTCTGGATAACTGTAGGAACTCCCAATAAGAATTTTTTTATTTAGGATACATTCGGGATAAAGTTAGGAACTCGCGAAAAGATGGAACATGGCAAATGAAATGTGAGGTCTCCAAGATTTTTCCTGGGGACTGGGAACACCAGTGAGAATTTCGCTTAGGTACATTACATAGCGATCACAGAGACCTCGCAATGGTGTTCGCATAAGTTCCCAATTATATCCTCTCAGAGATATTACGGAGATGTCTGTGTTACCTGGGATGAATACAATGTAATAATCATAATTAGAAAAAAATTCTAAAACACAACCACTGGTAAAAACAACCATTTTTTTTTAATTCGTTTATTCATTTATTAATACATTTGTTGTCAGTTTTGACCAGTTAATTTAATTCTATTTATAAAAAAAACTTCCCATGAATATTTTGGTAATTTAATTATACTGTGCTTTTTTATTAATATTTTAATTTTGTGCTTTTACCGCAGTTTGGCAACACTTTGATAGATAATTAAGAGTTTACCATCGATGTAATTTGGTTTAGAGATAACCGCTTTCAGTATAAATTCTCCAAGTGTGTCTTATTAACCTTTACTGTCATCGAGCGTAGACAATTGTTCAAAATACGGTGAAATTTACCCGTATTTAAATTTTAGAATTTAATGGTAAAATTGGTGTCATTCTTTTTTGGCATTTTTTATACGTACATGTATTTTAATTACACCATGTATATTTAACAATTTCTTTAAGGTGGGATTACTCCTTCTTCACTAAATAAATATTAATAATTCAATTATCATTAGTAGATTGCATCCAATACCATTTGTATTCATTATTCATTTTCGTATATTAAGATTTAAAAGTTCACAATGTGGTGATTTTTGAAATTTGTTTTTACAGGTTTCGCCAAAAATATGACTAACATGGCAATAAATATTTACTATTTTTAAAAGAAAGCTTTTGTCATAGTTTTGGATCGCCTTTTAAAAGATGAGTGTGTATTTATTTTTTAAAAAATTTTTTCAAATAATAGACTATAATTTTATAACTAATATGATAAATTAACAATTCTTATTTTATGTTGTAACATTTTTTGTACGCGATTTTATCTTTAGTCTCTCATTATTTTGGAGAAAAAATTTTTATTGTTGAAAATCGAGGCAAATAGTTTCTTGAAGATAACGTAAACAATGGTAATATAGATATATACAGTGTGATGATAATTTAATAATACATAAAAAGTTCATTAAAACATCTATTAAAAAACAAATTATTACCTATAGTCAAATGTGGTAAAGTATTGAATAAGAATAAAACAACTCGAAGTCATACCACAAAAATACTTTAATAACAGACATAAACATCATAATGGCGAAATGTTTCGGTCTACAACGACCATCATCAGGACTATAAAAAAAAGACATTGTGAAGACATCAATTGTGTAATTATCACTATTGATGTCTTCACAATGTCCTTTATCTTATGGGACTGATGATGGTCGTTGTAAACTGAAACATTTCGCCATTATGATGTTTATGTCTTTTAATAAAGTATTTTTGTGGTATGATTTCGACTTGTTTTATTCTTAATGTATTAAAAAAGTTAAACAAACTAGTAGAAGAAATAATCTCTGCTCGATTTTTCAAGACTAGGGCCCGTTTCCGTCAGCGGAAGAAAGTCCGATTCCAAAAAATGGGAATTTTTCCATTAACTTTTTTTCAAATTTTTCAATTTTTTTTTAACGAGCCCCATGCGATATGGATATCAATCGAAGCGTCTTGACTTGCACAACACCTTAAAAGAAATCAGTATCAACAAGCACTTACTTATCGAGATATCTCGATTAGAAGTTTCACTTAGTAGGCGGGCCCAGGATTCTCGGACCCGGAATAGCTCATCTTCTTTTTTGAATAAAAACCGATAGCAGAAATTAAATCTAGCTTAAATTTGTATCTACCAATTGATTGATGTTAGAGTTACTATTGTAATAGGTAACCTTTTTTTTGTATAATCAATTGTTTTAGCGTCTACTTCATTATGCGTTTTTTTCCAAAAATATTCATTTCCACACCACCAAGAGGTAGAGTAAATGGCGCGGTTTATTTTATCGTGGTATCCCCAGTAGGGCTAACCCACACAGTGTACATGAAAGACGGACGATACGTCACATCCAAACGATTTCCTAACTGTTAATGTACACATTTTATGAGGTGTGCATATGTTTATCTAAAAAAAATTAATTTTTGTGTTTCCAGGAGAGACTTCAGCAATTTAATATCTATTTAAATAAATTGAATTTATTTATCCACTGTCTTTTAAAAATGGCTCCATTAAGTTGCCATTACAACAGTCAGATAATTATTTTTTGTCGAAATTACGAGGTAACATCGCCCAGGGTAGTCAACATACTAACATAAAATTTCACTAGTTCATTAATATTTGATGCATTTATAATTGAGAAATACAGCCATCATAATGGCATTTTAATATCACTCGATTGCCCAATTGCACCAACCTAGGATACATTTTATCTAGGCTTGACCTAAATGTATGATGATACAGATGTGTTACACCAAAGTTTAGAAACAAGCGGATTAAAAACAAGAACTAGAGCATAACAGCGCCCAATGAGCGCATTGATTTGCAAAAATAATATAAAAAAAAATCATTGGGGGGGGGGGGGGGTCGCATTAACAATTGAGGCACTTGTAAAAAGCGCATTAAAAACAAATATTAACGCATAAGAGCGCGTATTGAGCGCATTAATTTGCAACAAAAATATTTTTTTAAATTCGTTGTGGGGGGGGTTGTATTATTTTAACCCCTCCCAACGTCATTTAAATAATTAAGGCATATATAAACAAGCGCATACTACCGTATAAGAGCGCAAAGTTTTTGGAGGGGAGGGCTAACTTAATGGAGCCTTAAAAATATATGTGGATGATAAGAGAAATAAAAGTCCTTTCAAAAAGTTATATTATTAAAATAATTAAAGGTGACGTCACTACTTCGTTAGATATGATTTGAAAATATTAACAAATATGTTAAAATCTACACATTTGGAAATGCAAATCAACCTGTCTCGGATTTTTTGCAAAACTCAATCCAGAACAAAAATAATTTTATATTCCATACTTCATCAGCGAAAATAGTACAATTATTAAAGGAATAGGTAGAGGACATTATTTCAAACAATAAGTGGGATTTAAAAGCTAGACCTCTGTACCAAGTTGGCAACATCGCATATGTGAACCAAAGGTTTAATTTAATATCTACGTTTAGTAATATAAATGTGTAACAAAAAAAAGTGTTACTTAAATTTATCGCATAAAATAACTAAACTTTTTTATAATGCGTTCTTCTGCATTAATTTTACAATCCCTATGAAATCTACCATCTGCTTACTTTGGTATAATACAAACAGCCTCCAACAATCTTTGGGACAAATTAACTAAACTTCGTTCATTTAGCTGGATATCGTTCACCACAAAGGCTTACACCCCCTTTAATATTACCGATGTTTTCACCGTAAACCATCATCATATTATGTTATACACTAACTGGAACGTAAGCGAATCCAATAAAAATGTTATCATTACATTTTGACTGCACCGCACGCAGTGTAAATTAGGACTAATTGTTTATCAGTTCCTGGAATATAACATGTAACGCTCTTTGCATCGTCAAGCGGGATTTTGGTGCCTTGGTCTAGATATTGGATTGGCTAGAGTGCCACTTTCCGTTTATAGTGTGAAGATCACTGCACGGGCAGCGTCAGTGGAGAAGAAATACTCCAGGGGTCGTTATGGTATCGACCAAAATCACTGGCGTCCAGAAGGTTTACTTGCCCTACTGGATTGAGTACCTGGGTATTTATGCTGCTTTAATTCCAAATTCATGAATAAAAAAATATAACTTTTATTATAAAAAATAATGATACCAAACCAAATCCGGCGAGGAAGAACGTGTGTGCAACACGGTTCTTTATCGGTGATTGGTCGGAGAGTACAGGCACGTCTTCAAGGCTGGCCTGACGATCGAATCGACCTTCACCTATCTCTAAAGGTCGGACTGCCACTGCTACTCCAATTGGGACGGCCACAGCAACTAACTAGATCGTTTCCGGCTGTGATAATACAATAAGATCGGCTGGGTATGCGAAACAAGTACGCGAGTAACACCATCTTTGTACGGTGGGCTACTGACCATATATTCGAAGGATCGTTGCTTTTCCCATAATTTTAGGTTAATTCTACTCCAGTAGCGGGCGCGATTTGATTTATATATTTTAATTATTACGGAAAAAGGTAGCTTCATTACAAATAGATTTAACGTTTATTTTGCAATTACTGTCTACTACAGACTTTTTTTTAATAATTGTACTATTTTCGCGAACACCCTATATATACAGAGTGTTCCTAAATATATAAATATCATATACATACGGCAGAGGGAAATTATTTGGCTTATATCATGATAAACAATTCATATAAACATAGGTCCGCGAAGGCTTCATCATCGATCTACAGGGTGTTGAATTTTCAATATTTTTATTTTTTTTCTCGATAACGGTCGCAGGTACGAAAAAAGTACAAAATATTTAAAAACTTTCCTAACAAAACAGAAAATTCATTTAATAATTTAGAATCTACCGGAGGTAAAAAAGGGGACATAACCCCTGAAGAAATTTCTCCCTTTAGGTTCTCACAAGAATTTGGCATGCTCAATTATCACAGCATATCCAAATTTAAGCTAAATATTTAATGTTAAAGTTTCAAATTTTGACATTTTTTATTTTTGACAATTGACAGTTGGAGAAATAATTTTGACTGTTCTGTTTTTCAAGGGGTTTCAAATGACATATTGCAAGTCAAATTCTGTGACATATTGCATCTATCATTTTTTGATAGTGACACTTCCGTTTAACAGATGTCGTACAAAAACTAATGGGTTCTTCCGACGGGTAACCCAAACCCATATACCAAATTTCAGTCAATCGGCTTAAATGTCTATCGTCGAAGAATATACACAGACAGACAGACTTCCATCTGGAAATGGTCTTAAACATCTCAGGTGACCTCAAAATTGATATTTTCATCTTTATCTCGAAATTTTTTTTTGCTCGCTCACAATACTTTCTCTTCTCGGAGGTGGGTCGGGAAAGTAAAAGCAACTAAAAAATCTTGCAAGATTGGTAACAAAGTGTTTACGGACCTATGTTTATATGATTTTTTTATTCAAAATAATTACCACCTTTCGTATGTTCTTCTTCTACTAGCTTCTTTAAAGACAGCAATAGTGCTATTTGTTTATCAGCAGTTAAAACAGAAGAGCTTTTTTATCGGATAAACACAAACCTTATGGGAATTGACTCCCGGTCAAATTGGCTGAAATTTGTATATGTTGTTCTTTTCAGCATCCTGAACAAGAGTCTTCATGGGCACAAAGATCAATTTTGCTTATTTTGGCTCCTACGGAGCCTCCAAAGCTCCACGGATTCGCCATTATTTACTACTTAAAAGGGTAATCTCTTCGAAATTTTTGTATTTGCTACATTAACAAAAAGTACCCGCCTTACCTTTTCGAGGTCGCTGCATTCAAATCCAATGCCAATATAATAATATTGGCAGTTGTTAGCTGTCAACTAGCTGTCAAACAACAAGCAATAATCAAAATTGATAAAATCTACATGTAAATATATGTTTTTGAGGTTGCTGAGTTCAAAACGACGATATTGACAGTTGACAGCTGTCAATTAACTGTCAAACAACAAGCAATAATCTATCTTGACACATTATCACGAACAGTCCAATATTTAATTAACGATAGTACTCAACTGTCAATATCATCTATTTGGCATCAGATTAGAATTAGGCAACCTTAAAGACATGTGCTTACATGTCAATTATATCAATTTCGAGTGTTACATGCTGTTTGACAGTTATTTGACAGCTGCCAACAGTTTATATCGATTTTTTAAAATCAGTTTTGATCTCGGCAACCTCAAAACATACATCTACATGTGGATTTTATCAGTTTTGATGATCACATGTTATTTGACAGTTAGTTGACAGCTGTCAACTATCAATATCGTCTTTTTAACATCAGTTTTGAACTCAGCAACCTCAAAAACAAATACTAAACTTTCGAAGGGATTACCATTTTAAGTAGTAAATAATGGTAAATCCGTAGAGCTTTCGAGCCCCGTAGGAGCCAAAATAAGCAAAATTGAACTTTGTGCCCAGTGAGACTTTTGTTCAGGATGCCCAAACGAACAACATATTCAAATTTCAGTCAATTTGACCGGGAGCCTAATTCCCATAAGGTTTGTGCGGGGTTTTTTCTCTTGTAATGAAATATTTTGAGAATAATTAATTTTACGAGAAAAATTGACCAGATGTCAGTTTTTCGAGCAAAATTACTGATTGTCAAGATTTTTCGTTACAAAGGAAATTATGTTTAAAAGAAACTCTAGAGTGTTTTTTGACAGTATGTGCCTCTTTTATGACACATTTAATATAAGAGTTAATTTATCAATATAAAACAACAAATAACTACACATTCCTCATTGTACATATAACCAATGTAAATACCGATCATTGTAAATAGTCATCTACCTTAAAACATTGTTATGTAGTCCAGTGTTTGTGAATGTTTTTATTAATATTTTTTAATATTTTAACACTCTTTCTTTATTCCATTGTCGTCTCTGTAATTTTTTGACCCTAGTATCTTTTCCAGAAATTACATTTTTAAATCCTTTTTAGTTAAATTATTCTATTTTTCAGATACGGATACTTTCCAGTGCACTTTTTAACACATTTTTTTAACGTTTAAGCATGTAAAAAATACGATTTTGGCATTTGTTAATTAGTTTTTTTGATTTTTGCAGCTGAAGGTGAGGAGGGAGCAGAAAAAGAGGAATCTGGCTATGAAAGGTAAAAAAATAGTTATTTATGCAACAAATGTGAAAAGTGATAAAATAAGCAATCTACTTTACGTTTGTGTGCGTAAAATACTTTACTTTACGCACTAGTATTTCGTTTTACGCACTAGTATATCATTTTACGCACTAATATTTCATTTTACGCACTAGTGCGTAAAAACTTTAAGCACGACAAAGTATGTGTAAAGTTAGTAATTCACACACGGTAGTAGAAAAAAGTTTTTTTTGTACTTTTATAATAATTTCTACTGTATTAATTATATTATATTTTATTTTTTCAATTTTAATTTTCATTGATAAATCAGTTTTATTTCTATGAAAATAATGTAAATTCAACAATATGAAACGCATTATAAAGTATAAACAGTCAATTGTTCGGTTCTGTATTTTTCTGTCACCATTAAAACTTAATATACAAGGTGTGTCACGTCGAGTTAAAACTATCTGTATATTGAAAACTGCTTACACGATATTTATGAAAATTTGTGTACAATGGTTTGTCGTTGTGCTATATCTAAAGAAAATATTTTCAACTTTCGGTCTATACAGTGTGTTTCGAACGTAACCACCAACTTTATTATTTTAAATTGAACATCCTGTATTTTTTTACATTTTTAGATTCGTTCTGAGAAGATGATTTCAAAAACGTATTACACCTATATTATAAAATAAATAGTTTTGAAGTTATAGAAAATTGAAAATCGCATTGTTTCAACTTTCAGTGATTGGTCCGGTCAAACGACATAAATCGGATAAAACGGCTTACATATCCCTGTCTTAACTTTTTAAGTACAACTTGGTAGCATATGAGAAAAATGTGTACAAGGTTATCAAAAGTATGCAACCTTTGATCACCCTATTCATTTTGTTCTTGTGTTACCAAGTTATGTTACGAAGTTTTATCTGATTTTATGTCGTTTAGCTAGCTGCGATTTTCATAATTCCTTTTGTCCACTATGGATCGTAAACAGATATTCTCAATTACTTGAATTTTCGCTAATTGTTTTTTGAATGCGTTAATTCATATTGGACAGGCATAGAGCAGGAGGGATCTAATAAAAGTACTATAAATTTGGATTTTCATACTCATTAAAAGATTAGACCATCGGCAAATATAGGGTATTATGACATTTTTGATCCCTTACGACATAATCTGTGTGTTTATTGAAATTTAAATGCTTATCTCGGAATCCAGGACTTTTGGCACTTTTGTCTTCTGGCACAGTTTGTTTCCTATTAAAATTTACTAGTTTGAATTTTTCTGGATTTGCTTTAAGCTTCCACGCTCAAAATATTGATCTATTATACGGTGTCCCACAGGTTTCTGGCCAGTAAATATCTGAGTTATTTGAGAAGATAAAATTTAAAAAAATATATGGGGTATAATTGAAAAAATGTTTATCACGGTGAACTCTAATCAACCCCTTGTCAAACTACCCACTAGAAAATACCCCTAACTTTCTTATTTCTGATGGCACCCCAATGTCTTTTTTTAATAACCTGCTAGAATAGTTTACCCCTATTTCAGAGATATGTTATAGTTGCTCCTGTCAAAGGTTTTAATGGTCAAAATTAAAATGAATTACACTTTAACATATTAATTATTTTATTAGATAACAGTCTTCCTTCACTTGTTATACATGCCTCAAATCGTCGAATTAACTCTCCCACACTGCAAGCTCTGACTGTTTCTGGAGTAACTGTATTACAAGCCTGTACAATTTTCTGGGTTAGATCTTCCAGACTGAAATAATCTAGAGGGGTCAGATCTGGTGAACGAGCTGGTCATCTGACAGGTCCATTAGTTCCAATCCAATCCATATTTACACTAAAAATGGTCTGAAAATTGGTTTCTCTTATCCAGTGAGGATTTTCCTGTGACCAGTAATGCATATTATGTCGATTGACAATGCCATTATTATGGAAGCGGGATTCATCGCTCCACAAAATCTGATTTAAAAAATTGGGATTTTCATCAATGAAAATCTCGAATTGGGCAATAAGTGTTAATCGTCTGACATAGTCTGCGAATCTCAGCTCTTGGTGTAAATGTATATGAAAAGGATGGTATTTGTATTGCTTTAAAATCCTGTGCACAGACGATCTACTGATTCCAACTTCCATCGAAATACAACGAACAGAAACATGGGGGAAGGCTGCTGCATAGGCCAATTCATTTATTCAGTTCTCACACTCATCACATGTTCTTGTTTAGACTTTCCTGGAAATGATCCAATTTACATTTTATTTTCTACGAGGGAAAATGTACTAAGTCCTGGTTGGCGGCGATCAGGATAACGATAACCGTAGAGCCTCTTAGCAACACGTTTATTTTTTTTGCATTCACCACAGATTATAATCTAATAATTATTAGTGACTTTAATTTTAAACAATTTTGGTAACAAGAGTAGTAGCGTATAATGCATTGCTGAAAAGAGTAAGAACTAGTGTCAGGTTAATTAAGGGGTGCCATTTGAAACAAGAGAGTTGTTAGGGGTAGTTTCTATGGGGTGGTTTGACAAGGGTTTGATTAGAGTTCACCGTGTTAAACATTTTTTCATCTATTATACCCCATATATTTTTTTTAATTTTATCTTCTCAAATAACTCAGATATTTACTGGCCAGAAACCTATGGGACACCCGGTATTTAAGTGATTTTGAATCTTATTATTTGCTAGCCATGTGCGCCGCGATTATCGCAGTGTCGTAAGCGAACAGGGCTAACATACTGTCATTGGTTTTCGGAATATCGTTTATGTAAAATCTGAATAAAATAGGGCTTAGGCTTAGGCTTCCTTGTATTATGTCCGGTTTCTCCAGTGGAACTTAATATAAATATTATGAAATATCGACTTAAAAGTACTATGAGCTTAAATCAAAATTCTGTTGCACCACGTTAAAAATTGGAAATATTAGCCAAGATCAAAATTAAGTTCGATAAACTTGGCAACGCTGGCACCATTCGATCGTAAGCTCCAAATTTCTTTTTGTAACATTTTCCACCCTGACTAGTTTTCGGTGGTAATTTGAATGAATGTATTTGATTGGATGCTAAAAGATAGTGGGATGATGTGTGTGTGTATTACCACTTTACATTTGTCATCCTTGTTTGCAATTTGCACATTACTCATTGTCAATCAACACAGCAAATAAAATGATATTTAATATGGAAGGTGATAAAAAAAGAGTAAATTATAAATTACACCAAACCTGGCAAAAAACCTTTTGTCACATAAAGTCTCAAAATAATTGTTGCGATTATAAATGTGACGAGGAATTTGTATCGCATTATCATCCACTACATTTACAATGTCTACAGCATCTACATCTTCAATTTCAAACATGTTGATATAAAAAAAAACGGTAAAAATGTAGCTGTGATTATTTATAGACACGAATTTTATATGAAAGATGACACACAAACGTCAAATTTTCGTCTTAAGTCGAAAAAATCGGTGACTGGAATTTAAAGTCGGCGTTAAGCCATTTTCGACTTAAAATACAGTGGTGCAACATTATTTTATTCTAATATCGACTTAAGTTCAATATTGATATTAAGTTTCACTGGAGAAACCGGACATTAGTCCCGTTTGTTGTGATTTTAAATTTGATTTTATTCCATTAAGTTCGATAAAAAATTTCTATTTTTAATTATTTTTATAATCCAAGTGGGAGTATTTAAGTTTATAGACTAGGCCTTTGTGCCAGACAATGTCGTAAGCTTCTCTACATCCATAGCTAGTAAGGACCTTGTTTCGTCTCTATTGTAATTAATTGAATTTTTATTAGTAATTCTGGCTAACTGTCCTACTGTTGATTTGTCCTTTACGAACTCGAATTGTTCAGGGATTATAGGATCTCTTTCGTTTATAAATTCATTTAAATTTTTTTGTAGAATTTTTTCAAAAATTTTCTCCAAGGTTGGTCCTTAAATTCGTGAATTTGGAATATTTTCCCTGTTTTGGGATAGGTATTATTTTAGCTTTTTCCTTACCTCAGGAAAATGTAAAAAATTTAAACAAGCCTTGTATATAAAAAACAATTATACTTATGCATTTTTAGGCATTTTTTCAGGTGTGTATTTTGTAGACCATCAACGCCTGGAGCTTTAAAAGCTCTTGAATTTCGGATAACTTTCCAAACAAAAAATGGTGAAATTAAATTTGAAATCATTAGCGATTTTATGTGCAATTTTATTTTGATCTAAAATTATGTCATTACCGACGGAAAATCTTTATTTGTACGTATTTTATTCTGTTTGATTTATCGTGTTTAGTGAATTTGTCCATTGTCTGTTGTGGAAATTCGTTAGATCGCTTTTTAAATTGTCTTGCTTCGTCTAAAGGTGCGTCCGCACTAATGCGCTGCGTCGCGCCAATCATTGAATTTTTAGTCGGTGTGGACACCAAACTGCGCACGAACGTGTAAGAACGCGCACGAACAAGCACGATCCATCAGGAGTCGGTACAACAGAGAAATGTGCTCGACGAACGTTGTTCAGTTTGGACGTCCATTTATTTTGCGCGCACAGTTTTTCAGTCACCTATTATTGTTTGTGAACTGGCCTGTGTCTTGAAAAGCTAGATCATTTCCACTGTATCTGCTTCTAGTCTTAAGGTGCATTCAGACCAGTGCAACAAACAGCGCAAAACGTTCGCGTACGTTGCAAAACATCTCGGTTTGGACGGTAGCGCGCTCACGCCTATTCGTTCATGAGCTATTTTGCTCAGCGCAAAATGTTTTCCATGGGATGTCAGTACATCAAAGAAAATTAGCTTGGTTCTGCGCGTTAGTTTGGACGTGGAATATGATTTACACGCGCGTTATGTAGTTTAGTTTGTAGAACTATACTGAATTGTCAAAATATATTGAATTTTGAATTGACCAATTTTTAATATAAATACAAGGAGGGGCCGTGAAAGTGTTATTTAATTAATAGAATTACACAGCGAGTCTGACGAACACAAATGGAAACATTAACGAACACTGGCAAACAAAAAATTGTTGATGCAGTTCAGACGTTATCCACCCTCACCCAAATGATTGTTGCAAAATGTTCGCGAACGTTTTGTACTGTTTGTTGCACCGGTCTGGATGCACCTTTATATAACTGTATCATCTAGTAACGGCGTTTTCTTGCCAATTTCCTTTTTGGCCTTTTTGATAAACCAGCAATTAAAATAAACGCAGCACAAGCAATAGCAACAGATTTGGCGTCCATGATGATATGAAAATGTATTAAAAGGCGCAGGATAAAACTGGAACCTACACAAACACAAACGAACCGCTAAATATTGCAGCAGTTTGGACGTTCCACAAGAAAATTGTTTGGTGACGTTCTCGAACGTTTCGCGCGGCGCGGCGCGGCGCAGCACATCAGTGTGAACGCACCTTAAGAGAAATCTATTTAACATTTTCGGGTGTCTTTATTCTTCCCGTTGAAACGTGAATGGCTGGCGTATTTCAGACTTTAATAATTTTTTTAACACGTAAAATTTTGCATACACTATAAATTTAATGACCTCAGTCAGAATTTTTAATAAAAAAAATTGTGAAATGAGCCTATTGGGTATTACTTCAAAACTATTTATTTTATAATTTAGGTGTAATAGGTTTTTGAAATCACCTTCTCAAGACGAGTCTAAAAATGTAAAAAAATACTAGATGTTCCATTTAAAGTAATAAAGCCGCTACTTTTGGAACACTTTGTATAGACCGAAAGTTGAAAATATTTTAGATGTGGCACAAAGACAAACCTTTGTATACAAATCTCCAAAAATATGGTGTTAGTAGTGTTCAATATACAGAAGGTTTAAACTCGTCCTGAAGCACCCAAAGTTAAATTCCTTTAATGGATCATAATTTTCGAAAATTGAGATGGAGTAGATTTATTGATTTAATTACCGTAAATAGAAAAATATGTTTTATTTAATTTATTACACATTTTAGCAAATGTCAAGGATATGAAAATTAAGATGTAACAGTAGTTCTGATCCAATTAATTTTTTATTATTTTTTTATATTTACTGTTATTCATAACTTACTCTGTATACAGTGTTTTTCACTTTTCTTGGGTGCACCCTTGTATCTCAGTTATTATAAAAGTCTCTAAATTACATGACCGTCCGTAGTTATCTATTGGGTAAAACTGAGAAATGTTTCCCCAATTAATTTGGTTACAAGTTTCAATCATACTTATAACTAAAAATCATAAATAATCAAACAAGATTAGACTGGTTTTAGTCTAGTCAGCAAGTGTTTTTTGTGTCAAACTTTTTTCTCCATCTCCGAAAAAATTCAAGAACTGCTTGCAAAAATTGCAAAAGTTATAAATAATTAACTGAAAAAAAAAATTGGATTTAGTATTTTGCAAATATCTCAAAAAGAGGAGGAAACCCAAAAAAAAATTCAGTCCACGAATAGAATTTGAAATATATCAAAAAGTAAAATAATAAATTAGACGCCAGTCTAATTGATTTTTTGATGCATTTAGAAACAATTGACAAAAAAAACTATGATATGTTTCAAAATCCGTCCTTTCTTTTCCTTTCTTTCAGTCCAAAAACTTGTAGTCCCAAAAAGAAAATGTTCTGTCCAAAAAACTTGTTCCTAAAAAAACGTTTGGTCCAAAAAAAACTTGTTCCAAAAATACTTGTACCAAAAACCTTAAAAGTTCATATAAAGTAAATATAAGATAAAAATCTTATAAATTACCAAATTTTGTGGTCTCTGTTAAAAAAAAAACAATATAAAACAGGAATAATATTAATATGAAATACATGAATTTTTAGATCAAAATATAAAATATAAAAATAATCAAAGTGAATTAAATTATAAGACAATCAGTAAAAAAATTTAAAAATAGATTATCTTTTTGTAATCGAGACTGAAAGAGCACCACAAACATCAGATAATTTATATTGTTATAAAAGATAAGATATGAACTTTTAACTAAATATAACAAAAAAATATATACCGACATAAAAAAAGAATTAAAAATAACAGTAAATAAAAGTTAAAGCGTCGAAATAATTAATAATAATAACAGGGGACAAAAGTGACCGAATAAAAGTCAATTGTATTGACTGAAGAGGTAAAAAGAGAGAATTGTTAACATAGGAAAAACTTTTTATAGTAATACCAAGACGAGAGGGAGAAATTACGTAGGGATATCAAGCGAGTCTAAAATTGAAATATACTGAGCGGCAAAATAATGAAAATACAGGGTGGCACAGAAAAAAACGTAACAAAGAATTGAAAAAATTCAGGCACCTTCTGGATAGGTTTATGAACAATAATCTACGATCAAAAAAATTTTAGTGTGATTTTTCTATTCATTATGCATTACTTAATTAACAATTTTTTGCTACTTGAACATGAACATTGTAAGTGCGATAATTGTTAAATGACAAATCTGTTTTTTTTCCATTTTTTGGACCTCTTTTTGAAAGGTCTAAGAGATTCCTGTTGGAAAAATTAAAAAAATATTATTTTTCACTTTGTTATTAACAATTTACTTAGGTAAAAATTAAAAAGCTTGATTAATCATTGAAAAAAAAAATTTATATTATCGAATGAACCAGGTGTTCATATTTTTCGGAAGCGGAGAAAAAAGTTTGACCCAAAAAGCACTTGCTTACTAGGCTATTATTTTACTACTTCGGATTTTATTATTCTATTTTACCAAGAAAATATTTGAATGACCAAATACCCAGATTCTCGCCTTTTTTGTAGATTTTTTGATCAACGTTTCGTCTTTATTTTGCAGCAGAGTAGCCGATCAACATCAGCTCTCCGAAGAAATGAAAGAGCTTCTAAAAGAATTGGAAAGGGAAAGTAAGCAATAAATAGACGAAATGAAGAAAACAATTATCGACATATCTCAATCTTCGTAACTATTCCAAACGTGACATAGATGTTAAAAAGTGACATTTTGACAACTCTGCTTCAAGCTTGCTTGTTATTAAGTTGGCTGAAATTGTGTAAAAATTTGATTTTTTAAAGAAAATCGGAACTTGTCCACTCAAGCACTTTCCTCGAATAATAATGCCGTTAATAATAATAAAAATGCCACCATTTTCACTAGAATAAATCCAAGAAAAATCGATGTTATATTTTTTAAAAAAGCAATGTATATTTTATTTGTATTTATTTATATTTGTGAAAATTCTTCATAATTGATAAGAGAGTAGAGATATTTTTGCTTGCTAGGATTAAAAAAAAAAAAACTAAATTAAAAAAGCTTGTGAAACAATTTTGAAGGATTTAAATAAAATGACGTACTTATAGTTAGAATTGGTAAGTTGGTAACGCTAACTTACAATAATTTTTTGAAGTATTCTAAGCTAAATATTTTGTTTTTGTTATAGCTGTTATTTTTATATATATGTATATTGCTTTATTGTAAGTTAAAGTTACATGTTTGTATAAAATGAAAGAATGCGAAGATGAAAATTTTCTAGATTAAATAATGTTATTTAGCTTTAACGTTTATGTATATTTCTCTTCTTCATTTTTTTGTTGCTGTATCAGAAAACAGGTTAGTGGTTTTTCCTGTTCTAAATATATTGAAAAGAATGAAGGAAAGAAATTTTATTTCATTATTATTTATTTTAAATAAATGTGAAATACCTGAATATTAACCTGTGTATCAGAAATATTACAGATAATAAAGCTTTCAATATATATTTTGGCGCTTGATTAACTACCTTTCTTATCCAAAGCGGAGTTGAGTACCACAGGGTACAGCTTTAAGACCACTACTTTTTTATTTTCTGAACAGACAATCAATGTAGGCTTTTGTAGATGAGACAGTTTACCCTTTATGGATTATGTTATATTTGTTTATTTTAAGATAAAAAAATACCAGATTTTTACCTCTCGTCCTTCAGATAAGAGAGGTATAGGAATCATGCTAAAAATTGGGTAGTGAGTTTTCAATGGATAAACACGTTTTGGGGTCCCTAGAATACGATTTTGATATTTTCGCGATGATGTCTGTGTGTGTGTGTGTGTTAGTGTGTGTGTGTGTGTATGTGTGTGTGTATGTGTGTGTATGTCTGTGTGTATGTGTGTGTGTGTGTTAGTGAGTGTGTGTGTGTGTGTGCGTGTGTGTGTGTGTGTGTGTGTGTGTGTGTGTGTGTGTGTGTGTGTGTGTGTGTGTGTGTGTGTGTGTGTGTGTTTGGATGGATGTTGTAGTAACGATAACTCAAAAACTACTGAATTAAAAAACTTGAAATTTTTGTTACACGATTCTTATATCCTAGATTAGATCTGATTAGATTTTGGTGTCAATCAGACAACCGGAAGTGACAGTTGCTATGAGTGATGACGCCATTACTAAACAAAATGGCAATTGGGTCTTACACATATATTTTGTATACACTATAGTTTATTTTCGTATCATTAAAATTTTCAAAACTTTTGCCATTGTTGCCAGATTTACAAAAAAGTAAATTTTTTCCATACTTTTTTGTGCCACCGTGTAAATTTTTGATTAAAAAATGGCGAGAGGTCATGTGCTGGCCACATAAGATTTTTTTCTTTTTCTTTAAAAAAAAAACTTAGCTTTTCTTGCGGTTTTTGTTATCTTCCTTCTCCAAAGGAAACTTAGTTCAGGAAAAAAAAGTGTCAAAGAAACACAAGCTTGATCCAAAAGAACTGTAGTCTAAGGGAAAAAACTTTTTCCAAAGGAAAAACGAAGTCCAGAGGAAAAAAACTTGGTCCAAAGGAAAAACGAAGTCCAGAGAAAAAAACTTCTTCCAAAGGAAAAACGAAGTTATGAGGAAAAAAAATTGGTCCAAAGGAAAAACCCCTATAAAATGATTGTGAAGAAAAAAAAGAAAATCTTCGGTAAGCGACGCGAACGATATTAAAGTCAAATATTTTGAAAAACATTATTAAGGTAAACCCGGGGAAGTGTGAATGTGGGGCAAGTGTGACTATGGTTTATTAAATATTCTACGATATAGTAACGCTAATGACATCTCGTGAGCAGGTGCCTAAGTCCATTGAGCAGCGATCTGCATAAATACAGTTCACCTTACACGGCGAGAACTGAAATTTGACATTTTGTTTTTGTTAGTACTCAAACACTTGTTGATGAAGTGTGTTGTTGTTGTGGAAAAATTTTTTAAGAAGCTGTTAATAAAGGGTAAGTAAATATTTTATGGTTTATAGTGCAGTATTAAAAGTTAGATTATATTGTGTGTTCAAAGAAATTATGTAATTTCAATTTTTAACCGAATTATGTCTTAGGTCACACTTACCTCGTTCATTTTGTAGAGTGAGGTAAATGTGACCACGTGGACAGGGGCAAATGTGAACTGGTATTTGTTTCGAATAAAAATAAATACTTAAATATGTCATTTAATTGCAGATTAAAATATGGTTAGAAATTATAAAAAAAAGTCTGATCGAGCAACCAAATATACCCAAGATGATTTAAATCACGCAGTAGCAGAGATAAAAAGAGGGGTTTTTTCGATATATCGGGCACATAAATTATTTAATATTCCTAAAACCACACTATTTTACCATGTAACTGGTGCTCGAGGAGTGAAGAGCAAGTCACAAGGTAGGGCCCCTGCGATTCCACTCGAACAGGAGACCAGATTGGCTGAGGGTCTAAAGACTATGGAGCGGTGAGGATTTGGAATATCCAGATTAGAAGTATTAGAGATTGTTCGCGAGTTTGTTATTACAAATGAAATAAAAACGCCATTCAAGAACAACATTCCTGGTGACGAGTGGTTTGCTAGTTTTAAAAAACGCCATAATCTTAGCGTAAAGAAACCACAGGCTGTGGAATATGCGAGAAAAAAGATGACAGATCCATTTTTTGTCCAAAAATATTTTGATATCCTTAAAGACACATTAGTAGAGCTAAAGTTAGAGGAAAAACCAGACCTAATATGGAGTATGGATGGAACATCCATTACACACGATCCTAAAAAAACCAAAGTCGTGGGGGCCAGGGGAAAGCCGAGTTCCAGAACCACTTCCGGACCAGGGCGAGAAAATACCACGGTTCTTTCGGCAGTTTCTGCATCAGGAACGAAGGCGCCATCACTAATTATATTCACAAGGGGAAGAATATTTGGGATTCCTGGCTACCTGACAACCAAAATTCGTTTCCAGGAACTGCCTATGCAGCTAGCCCCAATGGATGGATGGAAAGTGATATATTTCATAATTATTTTCAAAAAACCTTCATTCCTGTATTCGGACCAAACAGACCCGTCTTATTGGTATATGACGGCCATAGTACGCATATTAGTATTGCACTTGTTGAATTGGCACGTGCAAATGACATCACAATAATCAAACTTCCTCCTAATACAAGTCATATCTTACAGCCTTTAGATTTGGCTGTATTCAAGTCTGTAAAAGATATTTGGGACCAAAAACTCGTGACTTGGCAGAGACATAATACTGGCATCAGAATTCCGAAAAAAGATTTCTCTCAGATGATTGGTGCTACCTGGAAAAATGTAAACGCAGAAATTATCAAAAGCGGATTTAAAAAAAGCTGGTATTCATCCTTTCAATCGTCATGTTATACCAGAGGAAAAATACCATCCCGAAAGTTTAAGAAGATTTAAAGAACAACAGGCTTTAAAGAACCACAGTATAGTTGTAGATGAAAACAGAACTCCTAATATTGACGCAATTACTAGCGAGAATGCACAGGTCACAGATGATGACCAATCCATACAAAACCAAGCAACTAAAATCTTTAACGCAGTTCCAAGTACCTCAAAATTGAGTTTTGTGGAGCTATTATTGAGCACTGTAAAACAGACCAACAAAGAAAGCCCATCGGCCACAAAAAGGAAAAGGGTAGCCACAGGTGCGGAAGTCGTTACCTCGGAAGTAGTACTGAATAGACTCGCAGAAGAAAATATAGCAAAGGAATTAAAACAAAAAGAAAAACAGAAGAGACACGAAAAAGCAAAGGCAAAACGAGAAATTCAGAAACGTAAAAAGGTTAGAAAAATACAAGAGTTTTAGTAGTTCCAACTCTGAAGAAGAGATGGAGGAACCCTCATATGTGGATTCAGAAGATGATATTGACCCAGAACAGTGGGAGGAAGAAGGGGTAGCAGTTGAAGAAGAAGAAGAGCAAGTCGTCGAGTATGAAGCAGAGTTAGGGAAGTTTCAAATGGCAGTGGGAAGTTGGGCTGCTGTTGAGTATACGTCTAAAAAAAATGTCAAACATTTTATCGGAAAACTTGAAAGCAGAAATGAAAATGAATGGAAAATTCGTTTTTTGCGTTACAAGCAGAGTAGTAACTACTTTTTTTGGCCTAAAATAGAGGACACGGATATGATAGTCGAAGGAGATATTGTAAAAATGTTTCCGGAACCTATTAGAGACAGAAGAAATCATTTCATTTTCAAATCAAATTTTGAAGGATTAAACCTTTAATCTTTAAAAGTTTCTAAATTTTTCAATAATAAAGTTATTAAAATTTTTCAAATACAGAAAAGTTTATTTTTTTTTAAGTTTCTAAATTATTCACATTTGCCCCAAAAATAAACAAATGTTTCTAAGCTAAAATTCATTGTCACACTTACCCCAAATTAACGGGAAAGTGTGACCCATGGGTATTTTTTAAAAAAAAATTTTGTAACTCCTATAACAGTTGTTCTAAAGATAACCTAATTCAGTAATAGGTAATAAAGTTCTTAAAGACTATAGGTAAAAAATATCAGGACCTAAATAATCTCCAATACCCTATAAAATATACCATAAAACTCAACTATTTAAAAACTAGGTCACACTTCGACGGGTTTACCTTAATATTATTAACATGGGAAAGACATTTTATAGGAATACCAAGAGAAGAGAGGGACATGACGCGAGGAAATAAGAAGGAGTCATCAAGCGGGTATGAAATTAAAATAAATTGAATAGAGGAATAATGAAAATACAGGGTGGCACAAAAAAAACGTAACAGGTAGTATAAAAATCATTTTTCACCCCCTTTAACCGCTACCACCCCAAATAAATTTGATCAACGCCCATTGTAGTAAAAATATATCTCGCTTGTAAGGTTTAAAATAAATGTTAAAAATTGAAGGTCTACATTTACTTTCCAATACAGTAAATTCTAAAATAATGTAAATAAAACCTTAGTTTTTAGTTTTCAATATACGGAACCTCATCTCAAATTTTCTACAAAGATTACCCGATTTTTCATAGGAATTTATTTGTTTAATTCATTTTTATAGACCGATAAAATATTTATGGAAAATAATAAAATTAAAATCTAACACAATTTACTAATAAACAAAAACCAGTAGTTAGGATGATCTACTTAGTTTAAGATACAGATTCAGATCTTCCTATTAAAATTATAATAAAAAAAACCATATTTCTCTTAACATCTTTATTTATAACAATAAATAAAATGAATATTTTTTTTTAATACCAAAAATGTCAATAAACAATTTCAAATGATGTAGTATTTAATCTTCATCACAACTGTCTTTTTTCTTTGATTTGGGCTTTCTGCAAACAATATATTCTCAACACCCCATATCGGCTCTAGGTGGATTAGTTTTACAAGGATCTTCCTTAAAGCATGGTTCTTCGTATTCCCTACATTTCAGTCTCTTAAAATTTACGTCCACCATCTCAGTTTCTACCTTCGGACAATCCTTAGCTTGTAAATAAGGCAGGTGTTTACGTTTTAAAACCAAACAATCATCAGCTCTAACGCAAGGTGGAGGAGGCAAACACGGTCTAGGTTGTTCAGGGAATTTAAGATTCAATCTTTTTATTCGTGGTACATCTGTAATTGTCTCTTCGATGCAGGGACAATCAGAAGCTCGTAAAATTGGAAGATGTTTCTTCTTTGGTTTTAAGTGTCTGTCCGCTCTCGGCGGACATATCTTTTTTGGACATACCTTTTTTGGTCTGCACACCTCCGGTGGGCAAACTTTTTTTAATCGTTTTAAAGGCACATCCTCCAACGGTTCCGGGTCAATACATTCACAGTCATTGGGTGGTAAAACTCTAAGTTGCCTTTGTCGTAGGCGCAGATTATCATCAGCCCTTGGTTTAGGACAAGGCGGTGGGGGGCATATTCTGGGAGGGTCTGGTGCAAAAAACTTCATTCTTCTTAGTTTTGGTGCTCTAGTTGGAACGTAAGGTTCGTGACAGATACAATCATTTTCTTCTAATTTCCGCAACCGCTTTGGTATAACACACAAAAAATCATCAGCTCTGATGCATGGGTCTTTTTTGGGACATAGTTTGGGAAAAGGCGTGCATTTCGTTATAGGCCTTAATCTAACTTTTGATGGTAGAAAACATTTTTTATACTTTTTTTTCTTTTTAAAAAATATGGGAGTCGTTGCTATGTGTCTTTTGTATTGTTTAATTGATTTAGCATTTTTGTTATAAAGGAAATCAAAGTTTTTGGTGAGTAGGCGTTTTTGAGGGATTTCTGGTAAACTATGAATTGGAGTAATAGCTAAACTAGTACAAATTTTTAATTTCTCGTTATTACTTTGAATATCCATAGCAAATTTATTATTCTGAAGTTGTTGTGCTTTTAGAAAGTCTGAATATGATATCCACGGTTGCATTATATATTTTTGAAGCGGATTTTTAGGATCATCTTTTTTAGGATAATTATTTTTCTTTTTACGCTTACTCACACTTGTAGTTGAGCTTTTATCCTCATTGTCATGAATTTGTTCTCCTTGATCGTATTTTATTAACGTCATGTTTGGTTCTGTTTTTTGTGCTGCAGTACCTTTTCTAGATACAGTTTGTAATGATTTTGCTTTTGAATTGGTTACCAAGGAAGTAGAGTGAGATCTCTTTATACTTGATTTATTATCATTAATAGAAATTGTTTCTGAAAATGATGGCCACGGTTTTTCTAAGCAACTTGTAGTTTTATTTTCTCCATTACAACATAATGGATGAATTGATATTTTATCGCTTAAGGATTTTGGATATTGATGAGAATCTTCTCTGAAATTTGTATAGCCCCTCCGTAGTGAAATATCTAACATGGGATTTACTTTTGAGCATTTTTCTTGTGCGTATAATGCAAAATTTGAGGTTTGTGAGATATTTTTGGGGCTGTTAGGATATAGCTTAATGGGTTGTAAGTGTTTTGTATCTTTTAACTTATATTTAATATTCTTAAAGACATTAATTGGCATTTCACCTTTACATCTTTTACGTTTAATTTTACGTGGAGGTTGATCGGTTGTTGTATTATCTAAAAGAAAATAATTGGATTAAAAACTAAAGTTTCGTTATTAAAAATTCAATACCGGTTTCTTCGTCATCACCAGGTGATTTCCATGTAGTGTGATATTGTCGGGTGTGATTGGTTTTTGGAAGACCACAACACGAACTAGTCATAGGAGGAAAATTTTTCTTTGTTCTACTCAATAAAAAAATGTTTGTGGTTTCTGTAAAAACTTCCTTAAAAATTAAAAACATAATCAGTTCAAAGTATAAAACAAACTCTAGTTTAATATTTTTACTTTCTTTTCTTATCTTTTACTATAGCCTATAGCCTAAATTGATTTTTGGATAAAAGCAAATGTGTTTCTATAAATTATCATAAAACCAATAAATATAAACCTGAAGCTAGCGGCCGAAGTGTCAGGACCATTGTTGCCAGGCGGGAAAATTTTTCAGTAATGTAACAAAATTACTTGTTTCCGTAATAATTAAAATAAATAAATTAAATCGCGTACGGCATTGGAGTAGAATTAATTTAAAATTATGAGAGAAGCTTCGAATAAAAGGTCACTCATACCAGTTGAACCTCCGCCCGACAGATGGAGACACTCTCGTCTGTGCTTCTGAGACGCCGAAGTTCATATCGAGTAGGGCAATTCAAACCGTTGTCTGCAGCTGCAGTGGCAGCCCGAAGTACGAGTTACTGTAGCCGTCCAAACTGAAATAGCGGTGTCCTTACGACCTTTAGAGACAGGTCAAGCTGAAGCCAAGTTCCGGATTTTTTTGGTAAAAATAAAAGTTTTGTTTATTAAATTTTATTTGTTTTGAGTCTTAACATCCCAGCAGCAATTTCCAGGCATCTAAACCCAGTAAGGCAAGTAAAGACCGCCCTTCTGGATGCCACTGATTATGGTCGATACCATAACGACCCCTGGAGTATTTTCTTTCTCCGCTGAAGCTGCCCGTGCAGTGGCCTTCACACTCTAAACAGAAGGTGGCGCCCGAGGCTATCCGAAATGTGGACCAAGGCGCCAAAGTGACCCGTAACGACCGAAGTGCGTTACAGTACCACAAACTCGATGAAAATCTACTAAATTTTGCCTCAGCCTACTACTTATTAATATTCCATTCCATATGAAAGAAAAAACACATTATTTCGATATAAATATAGCCCAAGATACAGAAGACTGATTTATTGAGAACTTTCATTCATTAGTCAATTTGAAAAAAATAGTCGAATCACAAATATCATGTTTCAGTTCTTTGGCGGAATAGGAGCAAAAGTCAAATCACTAGAGACACCATAGAGAAACTACAAAGAGCGACAAATTTTTGGAAGTATGTTCCTCTCTCTTTTCATAATAGTCCAGCAGTTATTGGGCTGAACCCAAACATTTTGGATTAACTTTTTTTTTCAACGAATTTGTCATCTACAGATCTTCTACTTTTGATATCCGAGTGATAATAAAGTGGCATCTTTGGGGAATTTATGATACAGGGTTATTCATTATCGATTATGTAAAAATATAATTATTTTTAAATTATAGGTGTTTTTAACGTAAAAATATAAGTATTTGGCTATGATATTATTGATAATGTAGGTTTTGTCATAGGTAAATGATAACTACACATCTTGTATACAGGGTGTTTCAAAAAACTTATATATTTTCACGTAAATTGCATATTATCTCACTACATCAGTCTCATAATCAAGTTTGATAGTTAAATCATTCCTCTTTATATGTTTAATTTGTGTCAAGTTGGTACTCGGTACATTTAACGCTTCTACTGATTTAGTTTGAGTAACGAGTACGGCCAGTGAATGAGTACTGCTTTTTCCATTTTGTGATGAGATTTCTGGTGTCAAAATTATCAACAATAACCTGAGTCAAAGTAGTATCAGTCTGTTTAGAAATTCCAGTCAAGTTTGAGTTTTTAACCACTTCAGTAGCAGCCGACTTTTTGAACGTCAAGAGCTCATCGTAAGTACAAGATATCTGAAATTGGTTTAATATGTTTACTAATTCTTTTGAAAAGCAAAATTTAACTCCAATCCCAACCTGAAGATCCGTAAATGTGTTACATAAGGTAGACGACACAATACTTCCGATTAATAAGGTTGGTCTAGTTTTGCCAAGTTTGGATGATAACTTTGCGCAAAGCTTTAACAAGGTCTTACTACACTTTGTTGACACTGATTCGTCGTTTATAAGTAAACTATATTTTTCTTTATTGTTTTTTACTGCAGCAACCTCAAGTTTAATTTGTTTAGCAACTTTACTAATGGCAGTCTCAATGTCGTCAGCGTCATCGCTATCATGGCTTAATTTTTAAATTTACGAGGCTTTTTTAGGAAATGTTATGATATGCGCATATCCTAGAGCAGAAAGTATTACAAAATCTTCAAATTGATCCTTAAGTTCTTTAATTAAAGTGCTTCTCGTAAAAATATGTCGTCCATGTTGCGAATAAATATTTTTTATATCGACCGAGTTCCAAATTTATTCTTTATTTTCCAACAGTGCTTTCAGGGTTTGATCATACGGAATATCTTCTTCGTCGTTATTCTGGTCTGATCGTCGTTTGACTAACAAAACAGCTTTTTTGTTCATAAATCTGTTACGACAATCCAGATGGTATCTGGCGTCTACTGCATGTAAGTACGCTAATCTTAATCTAATCTAATATTAATCTAACTTCGGAAGCCCAGGTATCATTTCTCTTTGTACAGGTTTCTAAAATCGCTTCTTTGATTGCCATTTTTTTAGAATTGCCTTCTTAAGCGCGGAACTGGAAGGCCGCCATCAATGTGGGTGCTTTTCATCTTTTTGTAGTTCACGCTTAAGTCCATAAAACAAACAATATTCTTTTATATGAAAGATTGGCACTTCTGAACGCAGCTGCATTTTCTTACTTGAAGTTCCAGTGTTGCTAATAGTATTCTCCGGAGATAAGGTCCTTTTCACATGTGTTTTGGATGTGTATGTCGACACGCAACCTCTGTGACATAGTATATGGAAATCCTTGTCTGCAGTGATCTTCTCTTCCAATTCTTCAAATTTGCCATCTTGATACACTTTGCTACACTTTATAATAGTTTCTATGCGTTGCAATCCAGCAACTGAAAGTTTTTCACTTTTTTTCATCTTTACCTAAAAAATATATTTTTACGTCTTATATTTTGGAACATCCTGTATATCTGGATTTCCCATAGAATGACAGCTTGTCATCCGCCGGATATGGTAACTTGATATATGGATCTACAAGAAAGGAAAAATCAGGGTTCTGCTGCCGGACTATGGTCATCTGCGGAAGATTTCTTTTCTGAAATAATCGACATATAACAGACAACCCTTCCATTCGAAACAGACTTGACACCAAAGGATAAAGGCTTTTTGGGGTGAAATACAGTAACAAAGTAGATAATAAGGAGCGGGAAACACCAGTCTGTAGACCGGTGTTCATATCACTCCGACAGCGCTCACTATAACGAGAGCATGTCGGAGAGGTAACCCGTGAGAGGTGGCAAGGGAGTGAGGGATTTTATATCAAAATCACTGATGAATTCCAGACCTCATTATTGTGTAATGAATGGATGGAATAATCGATAAAAAAAATTGATATGTTTCATTGTACCAATAAACTAATTTAGGTTCCACATTTATCAAAGGAGTACCACCGTACTTTCTGACGATCAAGAGTACCACATGTGGTACTATAGTAGCATGTTTCATTGTACCAATAAACTAATTTAGGTACCACATTTATCAAAGGAGTACCACCGTACTTTCTGACGATCAAGAGTACCACATGTGGTACTATAGTAGCATGTTTCATTGTACCAATAAACTAATTTAGGTACCACATTTATCAAAGGAGTACCACCGTACTTTCTGACGATCAAGAGTACCACATGTGGTACTATAGTAGCACTCTGGCAACACTGGTCAGGACTATATTGGCTTAAGTAGATAGTCTAGGTTACTCCGACCGCAACTATAGGGAATTCAACGTGTTAAAGAGAGAGGTATAGGAAATTTTGCGTGTCAGAAAGAGAGAGCGCTATGACGTCATATTTTATGAAGTTTACGACTTTTTTTAACATTAAGTATTTTGAAGCGTTAAAAAACGTTCGATACGTCAAATTTTACAACGTTTTTTTACGTTTCATTTGATGCGAAAAAACTACCACTTTTTTTGCATCAAATGCATGTATTTCTCATAAGGAAACATATATAAATAACTTATCAAAATCGATAAAACATGACATTGTTTGACGTATTTTTTGGAATCAAAATTCCAAGCGTGAAAACGTAAAATGTGGCGTTTCGAACGTTTTTTAACGATTTAAAATACTGAACGTTGAAGAACGTCCTAAACGTTGTAAAATGTGACGTTTCGAACGATTTTTTAACGCTTCAAAATACTGAACGTCAAAACGTCATAAACTTCATAAAATGTGACGTCATAGCGCCCTTTCTTTCTGACACGCTGAATTTACAATACCTCTCTCTCTACACGTTGAATTCCTTATAGTTGCAGTCGGAGTGGCCTAGACTATCTACTGGCTTAATAATCACTCAGTGTTTATTAAATAAAAATAATATTAATAAAATAAGGACCATATATATTAAAGGTAAAATATTTTACCAGTATTGGACTGAGCCAGAATGTTTTTTACCGAAAAAAAATTAATATGTAATTCGGAACAATGTTATTATTTTAAAAAAGTAATTTGATTTGTAAAATATTTGATAAAATATAGAATGTCAATATCAATTCTAACAAATATATTATTAGGAAGACGCATTTATATTATTCTATCTGAAGCAGAATTCTTCCTTCATGGAAAATATGAAGAAAGTTAATTTAGATAAAGAAAAAAAAATGTTAAACTGGCTTATAATTTATGAACGCAAAACTACATTTTGATAAAATTTTGTCACGGTGATAATTTTCTTCATATTTTCTATGAAGAAGTAGTTCTGCTTCAGCCTCTATACCATCATTTACTTAGTGCCATCAAAATGTAATCAAAATTAAGTGTGGAATTTTTAAGTTTCTATTTTATATAATACAAAAGTTGCTTAAGAGTAAGAGGTATTTTGTAATTTCTTTCTTTATATAATACTTAATCTTACTAAATATAATAGAAAATGCATGTAACTAATTTGTATTGAGATAACATTGTTTCAAAGATCTTTTTTTATCATTTTATAAAAACATTTTGCAGGCCAGTCCAATACTGCGCGGCCGCTAGCTTCAGGTTCATAATAAAAATGGGTCTTGGATCTGTGCATTTTTTGTTATATATCAACAACGTACAAACTATTTTTAAAAAACTATTGATCTGTATATTGCAATGAATTTTCCCTAAATGTTTCCTCGGAAAATTCTGATACTTTGAAATTGAAAACTACCCAAATTGAAAATTATATTTATGGTTGAAAATAACCAGATATATCTAAAACTTTTTGTGTCTTCAAATTTAAACCATATGGAGTATACAAGACAACTCTGTTTAGTCACTTTAGGACTCGTCAGTAGCAATTTTCCCAGATGATTAGAATTCAAATTTCACCTCAAAGTACAATGATTCACTTTTTAATTATAGATAAAGTATTGTCTAAAGAACCGTTAATATTTCTACTTAAACGTATAAAATTAATTTATAGTTTCCAGAAAATTTTAGAAAAAAGTACTTTTCCTGTGACAAGATCAATAAATCTCAGTAATAAACTAATGCAATGTTAATATATAAAGCTGTAAACTGATACATTAATTTTTCCTTGTTAAAATTAAACGTTTACTATTATAAGTTAATTATAAGTTATTAACAAATACATACTTTTCTGGTAAAATTTTGTACTTCATCGAATATCGTACGCAACATGTTACAGAAATTTTGCAGGAATTTCTTGTGGGTTTCGCTACATTAAAGATTTTATTTAGTTTTTAATAATCAGAATGACAGGTCAAAACTGGTTGAACCTAGACATTGGACAGTTTCAATAAATGTCATAAAAAGCAAAATTTTTGTGAACTATGACCCACTTTTAACAAAGGGTAAAAATTGGATCATTGCAAGATTTGTATTTCAAAACAATATTTAAATTGGATATTGAGTGAAATGAAAAAAGGACTAACTTGTCATACTGCAGTTCGTCAATTTGTCCAGCGATGTTTAAAAAGATTATTTCTTGTTTGCTCCTATCTTTTTGATTGGCCAGATCATTTTTACCTCTCGCCCTTCAGATAAGAGAGGTATAGGAATCATGCTAAAAATTGGGTAGTGAGTTTTCAATGAATAAACACGTTTAAGGGTCCCTAGAATACGATTTTAATATTTTCGCGATGATGTCTGTGTGTGTGTTAGTGTGTGTGTGTGTGTGTTAGTGTGTGTGTTTGGATGGATGTTGCAGTAACGATAACTCAAAAACCACTTTAAAAGCACTTAAAGTCGGCCAAGTAGCGGCTTATTAACAAAATGCTCACTGTGGCCCTCTATTGGGCCAAATGAACGCCTATGCTGGTTAAACTCTCGAATGATTGAAGGTTATAAAATTAAATTAGAATAAGATAATATTTTAGTGTCCAGAATCCAGATAAATAATATGAATATAATGGAAGTACGGCACTACTTAAAATATATGTTTAACTAACCGTATTTGACATTTAATATATTGCTATATCTGTTGAAGAAATAATGAGTTATTAAATACGCTAAGATTAGAGACACGTTAACGTGCTGCCATTGTATGAGGCCCCGTATTGTGCGAGTAAGTCACTGCCAAGCAATACGGAGAAATCACGGAGTGGGCGACATCTAACTTTGTTAGTTTAAACGACTCGCGGGGTGAACAACAAACTAATTGCGTTTGCTTATATGGGTGAAAAGTGAACTTTTTATGCTATTTTAAGCAATTTATGCATTGGAATTGATATATTTTGTGAAGAATTGTTATTAATAAATCATACCATCTAAAAATGCAAAGAATTCGAAGAGGTGATACGGAGATAAAATCACGAAAAATATGCTCTGTTCCACAATGCTCTACATACGGCAATTCTGTTATTTCTTTACATAAATTTCCCTTAGATCCCAAGGCGGTTAAGAAATGGAGGAATATCTTAAAGATAGGAAAACCTATCTCAAAGTACATGCTTGTTTGCAGCAAACACTTCCATTCTAACTAATTTTTTTGTGAATACTAATATAGTGACTTCAACAACACAGAGAAACCGTTTGAAAAAAGGATCTTTTCCCAGCCAAAACCTTCCAGTGTGTAAGAATTATCAATGTTCAAAAATTAATAAGAAAGATAGAAGTGACCGAAACTGGTAAGGATGAACTAAAAAGTACCTAATTACTCTCATTACATAATATTTCATTTATTTCAGGCTCAGGCGAAAATCCAATGGAGATGAAATGCAGTTAAAACATGCAGATCAAGATCAAAATGATCAAGTGGGGTTAGAGTTATCAAGAAATCATGACGGATTATATACTTCTTATTTGGATAGGAATGAACATGATTATGCGATGAAACCTGATAAAAGTTCAATAAGTCCATCAAAATCATCCTATCAAACTGCACTAACACATGTTTTTAGTGAGGATAAATCTAAACTGACTTTTGTGATTTCTTTGAACTTCCGCAAATTCTTAATACGGATGAAAAGCTCAACCATTTCACAGGTAATATATTTATTACTTTCTTATCAACTTATCCATCATATCTCATACACATATTGTCATTTATATTATTTTTGCTAAGTGTGTTATCAAATATGGCTTTTCAGGTGTATCGAACAAAATTCCCAGCAAACAGAGTCACGTCCACTGACGTCTTTGTCACGTAGTTTTTTGGTTGAAAATTTACGTCCGCCCTGATACCAAATAAAAACGTGAATCATACGTGAATATTTTGGTTGAAAATTTACGTCCGCCCTGATACCAAATAAAAACGTGAATCATACGTGCCTATTTTGATTGAAAATTTACGTCCGCCCTGATACCAAATAAAAACGTGAATCATACGTGCCTATTTTGATTGAAAATTTACGTCCGCCCTGATACCAAATAAAAACGTGAAACATACGTGAATATTTTGGTTGAAAATTTACGTCCGCCCTGATACCAAATAAAAACGTGAATCATAGGTGACTATTTTGGTTGAAAATTTACGTCCGCTATGATACCAAATAAAAACGTGAATCATACGTGCCTATTTTGGTTGAAAATTTACGTCCGCCCTGATACCAAATAAAAACGTGAATCATAGGTGACTACTTTGGTAGACAATTTACGTCCGCTATGATACCAAATAAAAACGTGAATCATACGTACCTATTTTGGTTGAAAATTTACGTCCGCCCTGATACCAAATAAAAACGTGAATCATACGTGCCTATTTTGGTTGAAAATTTACGTCCGCCCTGATACCAAATAAAAACGTGAATCATAGGTGACTACTTTGGTTGACAATTTACGTCCGCTATGATACCAAATAAAAACGTGAATCATACGTACCTATTTTGGTTGAAAATTTACGTCCGCCCTGATACCAAATAAAAACGTGAATCATACGTGCCTATTTTGATTGAAAATTTACGTCCGCCCTGATACCAAATAAAAACGTGAATCATAGGTGACTATTTTGGTTGAAAATTTACGTCCGCTATGATACCAAATAAAAACGTGAATCATACGTGCCTATTTTGGTTGAAAATTTACGTCCGCCCTGATACCAAATAAAAACGTGAATCATACGTGCCTATTTTGATTGAAAATTTACGTCCGCCCTGATACCAAATAAAAACGTGAATCATACGTGCCTATTTTGATTGAAAATTTACGTCCGCCCTGATACCAAATAAAAACGTGAATCATACGTGAATATTTTGGTTGAAAATTTACGTCCGCCCTGATACCAAATAAAAACGTGAATCATAGGTGACTATTTTGGTTGAAAATTTACGTCCGCTATGATACCAAATAAAAACGTGAATCATACGTGCCTATTTTGGTTGAAAATTTACGTCCGCCCTGATACCAAATAAAAACGTGAATCATAGGTGACTACTTTGGTTGACAATTTACGTCCGCTATGATAGCAAATAAAAACGTGAATCATACGTACCTATTTTGGTTGAAAATTTACGTCCGCCCTGATACCAAATAAAAACGTGAATCATACGTGCCTATTTTGATTGAAAATTTACGTCCGCCCTGATACCAAATAAAAACGTGAATCATACGTGCCTGTTTTGGTTGAAAATTAACGTACACCTTGATACCAAACAAAAACGTGTATGATACGTTTCTTTTTAACGAAATATTTTGAAATCAATGATGGTTTTAAAAAGAAGCGTTGTTATAGTATTTTCATTTCAATTTTATAATTTACCGAGTGTAATTGAAATTTCTTGCAATTGTACATTCTTAATTTACGTGAATTTTACGTCCCAGATCAACCACCTATAAACGTAGGAATTTTATGAATATTACCGACAAATGGATGTAATAGCGACCAATTTTTAGTGTTCCCATCACCGATGATGGCCTGTTTGAATAAAAAATGACTTTATAAGTTACAGTCTAACTAAAATAATTTACATATAAACTTGAATTTTCGCGCCATATATTAACTGTCTACGCATCCGGTCACGAGTCACGGCATACGAGCATGCTCACAAGTTCACATATCTCTTTGTCTCTTTGGTAATTCATTGGCTCGATTTTATTGATGAAATTGATGGCGTTGGCGGCAAGTGATTATATCTCATTATTTTCTGTGTTAATTGTCTGTTAGATAGTGATACTGTGTGTAAGCGTTGTCTGAGAATTTAATGTTGTATCGGGGATATCAGGTTAATGTAAATAGGTAATGGAAGTAGAACAGGTATAATAGTTTTGTGTTGATGCAATTTACAGAAGAAGATGGAGGTACTTTATAGCGTTAGTATACATCATAGGTGGATAACTCCTCGAACGAAGGTGTATTGGCCGCCATATAAAAACCAAATTCCTTTAGTTGGTTTTGAAAGGACAACGTACCGGTAACATGGGAAAAGTGGTCCCGGTTAAAATTGATAATTTTTTTATATATTATGTTTTTAGGTATTATTAATAAATTCTGAAGTTTTTAGAGAGACTTTATGTCTACGACCGGAGATACGGTGTCCCAAAAAATATAAATTACACATTTTAGGTATTCCGAAAATAATTGATATAATCCATGATTTTCTTTTAATTTTTGGTACGAAGTTGTGCCAAATAATATAATACAGGGTAACATCAACATTTTAAACAATGTACCAATGATTGTTTTATTATACAGGGCGTCCCACAAATATTATTAAACTAGAAATGTTAATAATAATCTATAATATACCAAGATAATCATCTGTATAATCTATATAATGTAAATAAGCTTTTAGATAATAATATATTAATGGTAACTGATTGTATAGGGTGTTCTAAAAGTATTCAAATGTGAACTAACACTTTTAAAAGTTCTAATATTTATATTGAACATATCAGTTATTATTTTTGAAACATAAAAAATGATGATGACAATTATTCCTTGAGTATATGGGCCGTTTGGTCTTCCTCGGATGTTAATCACATCAGCAAAGAAAATAATTAGTGAGAAAAAACTAAAAAGTCTTATGTTAAAAAGTATATTAGATGGTAGTTCCACATATGCATTTTAACTATCATGAACTTTTTCAATGCCAGTTTATTAAAATGCTACATTTAAAAAACTGAAATATACTTAAATTATTTTAAGATATTTTTATTTTATGCAAATACTAATTACCTTAAATTAAAATACTAAAAATACTGAAGATAACTATGAAAAAGAAGGATAAAGTATAATAAGACATGAATTTAGTAATTTACAGCTTAAAATGCATGAGAATATTATAGAATATGATTCAACAACTGCAACATATCTATAAATAACTAAATATATCAGTCAAAAAATGGTATAGAATCTATAAAACTAAATATTTTTTAACTAACCAAAACAATAAAGATAATTGTGTGGACAATGAAAAAACGTATTTTTTATCTATCATTAAATCAATCGATAGCGAGTATTCATTAGCAAGAATTAGTTATTTACAAAAAGAATGAAAAACAATTCAATTACTTAACATACTTGAAATTAAGATTATTATTTTATATTACCTAAAATAATTAAAACTTAAGATTAAGGAAAGGATGAAGTAATCGTTGGCACTAATCTAAGACAGGCCTACCTGCAGCATCTATTACGCTTAAAAGTAAATTGTTGTTAGGGTACTTGATGTCATTTTTATATCGGGCATATCCTAGGTACCATAAGACACTTGCGACATGGGAACATGAACCTAATGTTCTAGCGCCGCTCTTACAGGTGCAATAGTATCCCAATATCAAATTACCTTCATCCATATTTTCATTCGGCATTCTAAAGTGTATCCATATTTGGTATTTAGTAGCATTTTGAAAACGTGAATGAAGTCTAAGATGAAGTAGATCGAGTTCATTATTTGCTTCGTTTACTTCGAAAAGATTATCACCATGCTGAAGCGTATCCTGAATGTATGAATTTGCGAGTTTAATTTGGTATGTTCCAACGGTAAGTTCTTTTAAATAATCGATGTCTAATCTAGGAAATTCTAAGTCAAATTCTGGATTTAAAAGTCTCCATACCCCTCTTCGTCGACGCAACTGGTCCGTCTCGACTCTAATTTGTAATTGATTAGGCAACTGAGCTTTTTGTAGGATTGAATGAGCCAGTTGCAGGTTAGCTCCTTGCATTAAAATTGGCTCTCGGTATCTGTTTAGAAGTGCACCAGCAATTCGATAAAAGTCACCAATATTCGGCACGTGATGCATGTGAACTCTGTCTTGAAAAAATTTATATACAGATTTAATATGACCGTTTCTAGCTTCAATAATACATCTCGTTTTGGTAATTAGTCTAGATTCATTTGCTTCTTCTGTATTCAGCTGAGTTTGGCCGCGTGGAAGTACTGGAGGCATTTTATAATCTATTCCCAATTGATCCAGAAGAGGCAAAATATCCCTATATCCACGGTCTACGATAACAATGTCTCCAGGCTGCAACCATTCTCTGAGACGGTTGGCATCCATATTAAATTCGTTTCGCAACATAGCAGCATCATTATTTCTGCTATCAGAAAAATATGGTCCCTGTATGTCGAGAATGTATCCGTCTGGTGCGACCAAGAGTGCAGGTTTCACCAAATGACGGTGCTTGTAGACTGAATACGATTGCCTTAAGGCCCTAAAGTTGGTGCTTTTTGGGATGTAGCAATATGTCCCATCGATATAAAGAATAATTTTTGGATTATTGGGTTCCGGATTATACAATGAGTTAGAAAATTCAGTAACATGCTGGGTTATATACTGATCCCTAGTGATTGCACCCAACCCTATATTTTCTGGAACAAAGCGGCCCATTAAGGATGTTCTTACATTAGCTATTGCTAAACTCACTGCTGCTCTGCTTGTGTATCCAAATATTATTTTTAAAAATTCATCACTTAGGTTTTGTCGGAGTTTGCAAAGAAATGCCAATAAATCTATTTTTAAAATACGCCTGTTAAATCCATCCACTCTTTGAACTACGTCACAAAATGTGAACAGATCAATAAATTGTTGTTTTGTTATTGATAAAATATATTTAAATTCTTCATCTGAGAAACTATTTTCGTCAGAAAAAGACGTTTTTTGAGAATTCGATGCTTTTTCCCGCAAGTTTTGTAAAAATATGGATAATTGTATACCTTTAAGTTTAACAAAACGGCTAACAAATTGCAGACCGGGTAGCAGCATTGGTAGTATGTATCCTTCTTCATTTAAGTGATGTTGGCAAATTCTAGCTGATTCAGGAACGTAGATATTTCTAGATATAAATATATCAACCCGACACTCATTTGAAAGTCTGTGAATATTGTAGTCACGATTACATATTAAACACGTGCTGTTTCTGCTTTGTTTCAAAATATTTAGTTTTAAACATTCAGGATCGTTTTCCAACTGGTGGACTTCTGCGTTTATGGATATGTTACAATTTAAGCAAATTCTTGTATTCTCATCAATTTCAAGAGGTTCGTTATAAAATTCTTCCCTGCGTCTTATAGCAATTTGTCGTTTTTCTTCATTTTCATCTCCTGCTATTCTTACCATTTGCCTTTGGGGATTTGCAATGTTGCAAGTATAACAGCGATTGCGAAAAGCCATTGTATCTATTACTAAACTGCTATACTATAAGTAATATTAAACTATAAAACTTTGACATTGATAACAGCCTACTATTCATAAAAATATTAAATACAAAGAAAACTTGCATACTTATTCAAAAACAATTTTTTAAAAACAATAATATTTCAAACCTTTTTTTTGTTTTTTCTCACTATTCATTTTCTGTCAAATATCAAAATAGATAAAATACAGGAATCAAAAAAACAAAATAAAGGACTGCAGTTTCTGCAAAGGAGAAAGGGTAGATAATCAATATAAATATTAGAACTTTTAAAAGTGTTAGTTCACATTTGAATACTTTTAGAACACCCTATACAATCAGTTACCATTAATATATTATTATCTAAAAGCTTATTTACATTATATAGATTATACAGATGATTATCTTGGTATATTATAGATTATTATTAACATTTCTAGTTTAATAATATTTGTGGGACGCCCTGTATAATAAAACAATCATTGGTACATTGTTTAAAATGTTGATGTTACCCTGTATTATATTATTTGGCACAACTTCGTACCAAAAATTAAAAGAAAATCATGGATTATATCAATTATTTTCGGAATACCTAAAATGTGTAATTTATATTTTTTGGGACACCGTATCTCCGGTCGTAGACATAAAGTCTCTCTAAAAACTTCAGAATTTATTAATAATACCTAAAAACATAATATATAAAAAAATTATCAATTTTAACCGGGACCACTTTTCCCATGTTACCGGTACGTTGTCCTTTGTTTAGTAGTCTATGTTATTATAAATAAAAATTTATTTATCAATTTATTTTTTGAAACCCTATACTGCCATTCTCTAGATAGTGATTATATAAAGACGTCCTGAACCCTTCGAAAACACGTGTAATTTTCGCCACCAAAAGACGTCCTAGAAATGTAACATTCTCACGTGTATAAAACGTCTTTTAATACAGGTATAAATCTCGTCACCAAAAGACGTCCTAGAAATGTAAAATGCTCACGTGTATAATACGTCTTTTAATAGACGTATAAATCTCGTCACCAAAAGACGTCCTAGAAATGTAAAATGCTCACGTGTATAATACGTCTTTAAATAGACGTATAAATCTCGTCACTAAAAGACGTCCTAGAAATGTGACATTTTCACGTTTCTGGCAAGTGATATGTACGTTTAATTTTTACGTCATTTGGTTAATATATTACCAAAATTTCACGTGATTAAAACGTGACTCTGTTTGCTGGGTTATAGACACTTATACTACTTGTAGAGTTTGTTTAACCATCCTTTGCCGTTGCGTCATACATTATCCATCTCGATCTTTCCATCATGAAATGGATGAGACGGAATTATGACGTCATTGACGTATTTCTTAACTAATTCAGATTATTTATTACTTTTGACAGTGAAGTTGTCATATTTTGATTTGTTGAGTATTTTTGATTATTTTCGCCTTTTTCAATTAAAATACCTTCCCGGTATAATGAGAAAGAGCAAACTTTAATTTTGAAGTGGATTAATTACTTTTCAAGAGGAAGATATGCTGGAAAACCGCTTTTACCGTTAAATACAACGTAAGTATATAGCTGTATTATGCAAAATGTAAGCATTTATTGATCTGATTTTATTAAATTTTATAGCATGTTTTGATGCTCTAGACATATCTATTAGAACCGTTCAAAAAACAGTTACTAGTGGAATAGAAATAGATAAAGACTACAAAATCAAAGTTCATGCTGGAGA
The DNA here is from genome assembly GCA_963243735.1 of Neocrepidodera transversa. NCBI lineage: Eukaryota > Metazoa > Arthropoda > Insecta > Coleoptera > Chrysomelidae > Neocrepidodera > Neocrepidodera transversa. Next base: position 21,681,682 of record OY725347.1, on the reverse strand, counting down.
TGTTTCATGGAAGCACTATTTCAGGCACACAAATCAATTAATCAATAATGACTGGGAAAAAGAAAAATTCATTGACGCATCTCATCTTCTTCCTGTTATCATAGATCTGAATGAATTGGACTCCCAGAGTGATGATGAAGATGATTTTGTCAGTGATGAAGCTTAGATTTTGCATTTTATTTCATTACATGCTATTTTAGTTTACGTTTCTTATCCGTTTTTTCGTTCCTTTTTCCTATTTGTATTGGGAGTTTTTTCAGAAATAAATTTATTTATTGCCTGTTTTCTCCAATATATGTGTTTTTATTTTCATTTTTTAGGAATACTTACGAAAGTATTTCTCACAATGACACAGACAATAATTACTATACAATTTTTTAAAATATGAATATAGTTAGAAACTAGAAATTGAAACAAATCAGTTAAAAAAAGGTTTCAAGTTAAAAAAAATTACTAAATTATGTAAAAATGTACGCAACCCATAAAGCAAAATACAATTTTTGGCATTACCAATTTATTAATACAAACACACCTTAACATAGGTCATTGATAAGAATCCTTAAGATATGTCATTAGTTATATTTTAATTTTGAGGTTATGTGTAAAATGACATTCAAATAATATACGACAAACGTAAAACAGCAGAATACGTCACCGATTATGACGTAACGGCAAAGGATGGTTAAACAAACTCTACCATACAACTTGCAAGACACAATGATGTTGCTGAGAAGAATATGAAGTTATGGTTGATTTTGGTGCTGTGTAAATTGAAGACCAATTTATCATTTTCATGCTTGGCAGTATTATTTGGAATAAGTAATTCAACGTGTTCAAGAATGTTTTATTCAATACTTAGCCTTTTGGCTATCAGTATCAAACCAGCAATTTATTGGCCAACAAAACAAAAAATATTAAAAAATATGCCTAAATGTTTTGCATTGTTTCACAACACTAGAGTAGTGTTAGACTGCACAGAAGTAAAAGTGCAAAGATTAAAGTGTTTGAATTGTAGAATTCTCTCGTATTCTCATTACAAAAAAATGCATACAATGAAGTTTTTAATAGGAACTACCCCATCAGGATTAATTTCTTTCATTAGTCCTGCATATGGAGGACGAGCTTCTGATAAATCCATATTTAACAATGAAAATCTAATCATTAAACTAGATCCATATGACGCAATTATGGCAGACAAGGGCGTACTTATTGAAGAAGAATGTCAAAGTCATTTTATTAAATTGATCCAGCCACCTTTTCTCAGAAAAAAAAACAGTTATCAAAAGATGAATCAACTTCAACTGCAGAAATAGCTAGGGCAAGAGTACATGTAGAGAGAGCAATACAAAGAATAAAGAACTTTGCAATTCTAAATGATGAAATTGACTGGTATCTAATACCATACATTAACGACATTATGACTGTGATTGCTGTCACTGTGAATATGTCACGTCCAATATTAGCAGATACCAGATTTTAATTTACCTGAAATTGAAATAGCTTTCTAACTGTATAGTATATTATAAAGTATAAGTGTAGCCAAAGAGCTCGAAACAGAGCAAGTGTTTTACACACCAGTTATTCACGAATACTTTACACTATATATGAATATATAGTGAAACTGATATACCTACTTTAGCAAGTTCAAATGACTACTCTTGTTAATACTTTTTTTATATGTTGCTTTTAGTTTGAACTTGTTATATACCAATTTGAAAGATTTGTCTTTGGTGTGTAAAATAAAATTGTTTGAATTTAGTTTATTTTTTATTAAATCTGTACCTACTTTGTTATACGTTATACTGATTATTTTCCATATTATTTTTTTCTGACCATTATGTGATAACTCAATGAATAATTAAAACTCCAAGTCATACCTTTGAATAATTTTACCACATTTGAGTTATGGTTAATCTACTGTATGTGACAACTGTTATTGAATATTGAAAATTTGTTATTAGTTTTGCTCATAAAATTATTGAAAAATTCCATATTTTGGTCATCCAATAAAACAAAGATTTTTTTAGATCATTTATTCAAGCAATAAACATGCAACATTTTTTTAAAATATTTATTGGTGACAGTTTTCACCAATTGTTCTGAAAATAATTTGTCAAAATCAATTATAACTTCCAGGTATGATTTTGAAAAGGAAGAGTAAACAACAAGAACAGTTGTTTGTAAATTAAGCAGCAACATTCCTAATTGCACCTGTCCATAATATTCATGCCTCTTCTTCAATGACACCTTTGAATTTCTAATTTCCAAGAAATCGCAGGATTCTGGGAAAATTTCTGACCCGTGACTTTTGCCTAATGAAAAAATATTGAATTAAAACTGGTATATAGCTATTTATTATAAACAAATTTACCAATATATGGACATTTGATTTCCAACAATTTTACTGGGGTTGTTCCATCCATAATCACTCCATCAGGTGAAAACCCTAACCAAGGGAACAATTTTGAGACGATGAATGAAGGTCTTAAAATGGAGTATGTACTTTGGCTTTTGAACAGCTCTACTGCCTCTTTCTCTGTTTTCAGTCCATATTCAGTGAATTTATTTGAAAATCCTTTGGGAAAAAAGTATTTCAAAGATTTAACTTCCCAGTCTGCATCAGAAACTGTTCTTTTTTCCCCATATGTGAAAATAGAATAACAAGTAGATCCTGGAAATTTAAGATAGTGAACTTAATGATTCAATAATTAAAAGTAGGTATATTAAAAATATTCAGCTCTCTATACTAAAAATATATACATTCAATTGCTCACCGGTTATTCTAATTTTTCGTTCATTTTGCCATGAAACTGAGCCTTGTTCATGCTTTGTTGCAATTTCTAAAATGTTGCAACATTGTAAGCTTTCTAATATGGATTTGCAACATGGTTTCAGGCTATAAAATTCAAAGTTAATTTCCTTGTGGAGTTTTTGTATGTATTCACTGTCTTCGATATGTTTCAAAACATCTCTCATATGATCTTCTAGATCTCTGAAAATAAAAACAAACAACATAGAAAAAAGAACTGAGAAAAACAGGTATAAACTCTTTTAATCCAATCAAAATGGCCGATATGCCTTCTTAATCTTAAATTATACAACCTTTCCACATTTCTCGATTCACGCTCTGCTGCACCAATTTTATCTTTTCCAGGATCTTCCACTTGAGATCTTCCCAAAAATGTTGTCAAGGCAGAATCACTTACACCTGAAGTAATTTAAATTTAAATGAAACTGATATACCTACTTCAGCAAGTTCAAATGACTACTCTTGTTAATACTTTTTTATTATCCAGAAGATACTTACCATAAGCAAGGAAATTGAAATTTTTTTCATTCAGCTCATCTGTTGTCGTATATTTGTTTTTTTTTGTACATTAGGGTGACAAAACGACTCAAATGGTTTGGGTCTACAGATTCCCTCTATTTCCTTTTTTTCTTTCCCCCTTTTTTGTGCTAGATCCGTGCAGCTCACCGGTTCCAACATCTCATGTCTACAACATATGGAAAGAGATGAGTTGAAAATGGAAATTTAGTTTTAAGTTATTCACTAGATAGTTGTATTTACCTGTTGACATAAATCAATGTGGCAATTATATGTTTGCAATATCCTCCTAATCCTGCTTTACAAGAACATTGACAAATCCAAGTCCCATCCAATTTTATTGTAAATTCATGAGGGGATTCTAAAAATGTAGAGGATCTCATGCATAAACTTTTAATAACTTTATTATTGGGGCCGTCAGTTCCACATAATATAATGTGACCAGCCTTAAACACCTCTTCGCCTTCCTTAATTGGCCGAACACGTTCACCCACATACATCAGAATGTCGGAAATTAAGATGTCCACTTTTACAGCCATTGTTAAAAATCTATAACATAAATCGATCAGCGATTCAGCGACAATAACAAAACTCCAAATACAAACCTTTGATCCATTAGTAAAAAAATTCAAATCAACTGATATCTCTTAAGTTTCTTGGTTTTCTGACCAAATACTATCTCATGAAAACTATTTTTATTATTTTTTTTCTCGTTCGTTACTAGAGATCAAATGGCAGAATATTTGTTGTTCACCCCTCAATCCGACAATCTGTCATTTGCAGTGCCATCTCGCGGTACGTGATTTTTCCCTATATACAATACAGAATAAGCGTTTACATATACATATTCAAACTTTTAATTGAAACTAGAGTAGGATGGTGAGCGCAATCATCGTGCCGTAACCAATCGTGCCACGTTAGCGTTCCTGTAGTCATTGCCTATTAAATTTGACATCTGACATTTTTAGTTATGGTTATGTTATATTGGTCTTGCATATGTATATATTTTATGGTCTGTTTTTACAGTTATTTCTTTGTAGGAGATTTATTTGTAAAAATGTCCATTTGTGAACTAGTGAAAAACAAGTAAGTATTATATTTATTGTAATAAGTTAAGAAACTGCTCTTTCTTATAATATAACCTCAAAAGACAACATTTCCCGTTTGTCCGGGTTGTGATTTGGGTGAAAGTTCGTTTTATAGTTATAAATTATACACATTTTTTAATATTTCAAAATTATAAGTGTGTAGCATGTCTTTGAACACATAGTGTTTTTCTCTGTAGTTTTCTACCTAATCTTAAACCCAAGTGACCATCTATGTCGCTGTGATATAGTATTTAAAGATAGAAAAGGGATTATTACTACATAGTCTTTCTGTGTGTCTGCTACGTTTCCAAGACAAAGCATGTTCCATATTTAATGCAAACATATAGATACTATGTAAATACTTTGTAGCAGTTACGTAGTACATATACATAACATTGAAGTAGATTTTTTACCTTAGGGCGATAATTCATATTGAGAGTGAAAAGAGAGTCTTATTACGTAGTTTAGATTCGTAGTTGTTACGTTCACATACAGAGAACAGTTCCCTATTTGATTACTAGAAAAATCTGATGTGGCCAGCACATGACCTCTCGCCATTTTTGAATCAAAAATTTACAGGTTGACACTAAAAAGTATGAAAAAAAATTATATTTTTGTAAATCTGGCAACAATGGCAAAAGTTTCGAAAATTTTAATGAGATGAAAATAAACTATAGGGTATACAAAATATATGTGTAAAACTTTATTGCCGTTTTGTATAATAATGGCGTCATCACCCATAACAACTGCCACTTCCGGTTGTGCGATTGGCACCAAAATCTAATCAGATCTAATCTAGGGTATCAGAATCCTGTATGCAAAATTTCAAATTTTTTTATTCAGTAGTTTTTGAGTTATCGTTACTACAACATCCATCCAAACACACACACACACTAACACACTAACACACACACACACTAACACACACACACACACAGACATCATCGCGAAAATATTAAAATCGTATTATAGGGACCCCAAAACGTGTTTATCAATTGAAAACTCACTACCCAATTTTTAGCATGATTCCTATACCTCTCTTATCTGAAGGGCGAGAGGTAAAAAGGAAGAGAAGAATATCGAGGTTATGTCAGCAACGAGATGTGAGGCGAGCTGTGGCGCAAATCTGTGAAGTATTTCTGTTTTTTGCGTGTTTACTGTGCTGTTTATAAAAGTACAAAGCTAGGTGCTAAATAGAGTGCATTAGTTCTCATTTTTGTTGCATAGGTATGTATGTAATCTACTATTTTTGACCAAAGGCATAAGAAACACTGAATGTGAAAAATAAACTAAACAGTGTTTAATAATAGTGGCCACCTTTTAGTTTTGTCTAAAATTTACACTTTCAAAATTACTTTTGTAGCTTTTGAGATAATCCACACCCTGTATGATTAAATAGCCTTCTGACGAAAATTATTAATAACAATTATTTTACTATCTCCCAATTGCAGGCAATTGATGCATGCTGCTAGGACATATAGAGGGTGTTTCTTAATTAATACGAAAAATTTTCGGAGGAGATTCCTCATCTTTGAATATTAGAAGGTTTTTTATATTAAAAATCGCAAACTATTAATGAAATCCTTTCAGATGCCGTATCATATTCTGAGAAGGAATTTGAAAGAATTGCCGCAGTCTGGACCCGTCAAGGGAAGCAGCGAAAACAAAGAGGAGGAAAAAACGAAAGAAAAATAATTTTTATTATATTTATGAAATTAAAATATAATAATTAATTAGGTTTAAGAGACAGTTTTATTGTTAATATTTTTCTCATTGTAGTATTACCGTAAAACCTTTGTCCTCTAGAGACGTAGAGTAGACATAAAACTGAAACATCCCTGAGACATAGTTGACACAAAACTGAAACATCTCTGAGACATAACTGCGACAGAGAAGGGACATTATTTGGCGCTTGAGAAAAGAGTTTCGCTCCCTTTTTAGGTAGGACATAGGAGCATCACAGAGATATCTCTGTTATGTTTACGCGCTTTCCTTGTGATATCTCTGTGACAGAACAAGTAACACCGGTGATGTATGTGGAACGTAGTTGCTCTGTAAAATGGTCAATTGGGAACTATTCATTTATTTATAGGAATAACCCAAAAAAACCCGCTTTGTAAAAGCGTCACCTCGGTAGATGTTGAATAAAAATTAAATTATGGTTTAGAACAGCATGTGATAGAAGAAGCGGAAGAAAACGCAGAAGAAATAAGAAAACGAATAAGCAGTTCTATTAATTTAATATGTCACTTAATAGTTTTTTTTAATATATACGTTTTTGCAGATAGTGCTCAGATGGACAATCCAAGCAGTGCTATATCCATACTTGAGTGATTGAAAATATTTTATTCTTTAAATTTGTTTTTTGCTTAATTGACTTTAATTTGATTTGTATTTTTTGAATTTTAATGTTTAATATATGTATAATTGTTTAAACATAAAATTCAACTTTTATAGGTTTTTATGATGTTCGCCCATTATAATCCTTCCCAAAAACCAGCCTGCCATCTTAACGATGTTTGGGAAAATATCAAAGGGCCATTAGTTTGCCAGTATGCAATATTTGTTGGGCATACAAAGGGCAAGAGCTGGTCATTATTTGGCAAATGATCTTCGGCCAGCGATCGGCCTTTGTAAACCTTCCCAACACAGGGGAAATGCTGGCCATTTATTGGTATTCTTCAGGTAACTTGTCTTCGGCCGGCTGCCGGCCGTAGTGAACCTACCCAAGTAGGGGCCATTACGACAGACACTGATTGGCCAACCTAACAATCTTCGGGAAAATAGTAAAGGGCCATTAGTTTACCACTAAACAATGTTTGTTGGGTACCAAAAACTAGAGAATACCAAACTAAGAGAAAATCCGGTGCTAATTATGCCATCGGATACAACGCCAGTCAGTCACAACTTTGTGAAAACATACCTGAGAGGAACAGTGAGGTCGCCGGACTCAGAAAATCAGTCAATGTGATATACAGACGGGTCTAAAATAGAAAACAGCACAGGTGCTCGATTCTATCATATGAACTCAGGGAAAACATGCATTCTAAAACTGGTATCTATAGCAACGGTCTTTGAAGCGGAAATGACTGCGATAAATGCTATAAAAGTGATTTGCGCAAGGGTCTTATGCCCGGTTGTTGTTTTTGGGTCCGAATATCTTATTATATTTTTTTTAATCCGGGCCTGGATTTGATTTATTATAAATTTATTGATCGATTGGACACTTTAAACAATAAATATCATGAAAATATACAGTGTGGTTAGAAAGTTATGAAATATGCAAGAAATTGGTAAAATAGATAAAACACCCTGTATCTTGGTTATTAAAGTAGTTAGACCCATTAAGTATGGGTTTTTTGAGATCGCCTAGGTGTCCTCTATACAACATATTAATTTGGAGTTATTTTCTAAATACTACATAAATATTGTTATATAATTTTTTTTATATAATAGCAAAGTCATATATATGTATTTATTTTATATAAAAAAAAGTTTTCTCTGTTATGTATTTTTATGTAACAAATACATTTGTGTTTGCTGGGGTCGTTATCAAGTCTGAGTTAAATGCGGAAGAAGAGATTATAATTAGTATCAGTTGACGTTTAAAAATGAGTCCACAGAACACATACTCTATTTAGGTGGTCTGTGAATGAGTCCCTACCCAGCTAACCAGTTTCAGTTGCAGGCAAGTTGTTGGGATTTATCATTGTGGAAATGCGACTTCACAATGTGTATACAAATAAGAGCAACCAGTACTTATTGGAGATTGCTTAATGTCCGCAACATCGCAGATCGCTGGTAATTACCCAATACATCGCAAAGTAAGTATGTAAAAGTTACTATGGATAGCAACATTGCGACTTCTCATGTTGGCAGTTATTGGAAAGATTATTGAACAAGTACGATTTTAAATTGAACCTCTTATTGAAGCTATATTCATGGATTATTTGGTAATTACCATCGTGGCGTTGAATTAGAAGTCTATATTAGTATGGAAACCTTCTGTGATATTTGTTTAGAATATAGCTAATTATAAATGACCATATATGCATGTGTATTAATAAACGGCATTTTTTTACATAATTTGATTCACTTCTCAAGAGAAAAATTAATAAGTAAAACATAAAAAACTGATAAATATATTTCAAAGTCATAGAATACAGTCATATAAAACACAATAATTTTTAAAAAACAAACAATAATAATTTTCTTCACAAAACAAATTCCATGTTCCGATATTCCTGAAAAAAAAAACAGTATTAAGCTGTAGATTTTTCAAGAACAAAGAATGAGTTGATTAGGAATGATACAGATTACGAGACTTTTGCAACACCATTTTGATTTGCACTGCAACCATAAGACAAAACGTGCTGTTGCCACTATAATAATCATCATTAAGAAATTACATATAATAACACTACTAATAAATACTTACTTACTTAATTGATATTATAATATAAATTGGCACACACTTTTACACATAACTCGACTGGAGAAAGACACCTGTGACTGGGCGAGAGTAGCGACACCAGTTTTACGTTACAGTACGGCGTTGCCAATGTGAAAAATTTATTTGTACGCATCTCAGACTAAGATTCCTATTATGATGATATTTGTCAAAGTCAAACGTTTCCAGAATGATTTTTTACGTAAAATCAATAAATGTGTTCGTCGTCTCGTCTGATAAAATGGAAGTAGAATTTGAATATTTATCAGCCCTGACAAAATGAATCTAAACGTACATTCAGTTATACTGATAACTGAAAAATTAATAGGTAATCGTAAAGATATAAAGTTAATTTTGAAATTTTCGAAATAACACATATATTTTGCTTTCTCACAAAACTGCAGAGGATTTAATTTACCAGAATTTAAGAATTTTCCTCGCACTGGCAACACGGTATAAATTCCGATTACTGCGACACAGAGGGAAGTAGCATAGTGATAGCAATGTGCACTTAATCAGAACTTCTTAAAATAATGTTGTATGCAATTACCATGGAGCTTAAGTTGGGGAATTCGCAACGTGAACAATATGTGGATATTTATGTCTACGAAGCGAAGTCTTTAGTACATCTATGATAGGTCTCCAAGATGATCTTCAAAGTGATCTTATTTCGTATTCCCTGCGACTTACTGTTTCTTCGCTGGTTGACTGGGTAGTTTTATCCATTTTTGGATGGGAATATTATTGAATGAATTGATATATTATTGTAAATTGATATTGTATTGATTGTGATTTATATTGTTTTGGAAACCCCTGTTTTCTGAAGAATTTCCATTCATTATCATGTAGTTCTCATTTTTGGGCTAGGTTCACAAAACCTAAATAAAAATAAATAAATTTAAATCTACAATTACAATTAAATAAAATATAAAATTTCTTTAAAAAATAATCCTCGGCTGCTTTACAGTCTGCTACCAAAATTTACTACTTCGTTTTTCTCTTAGATGTTTTTGTCTATTCTATTCTGCTATTTTATCTGCTACTTTATATTGATGATTCTTACTCTTCTTTTTATTAACCCCGTATTTAATTATTTTTCACGTAAATAAAATTTTACCTTTTTTTTTATTTCTATATATTTTCTATAATATTTTAATATAAATTCCATAACATTTCTTTACAAAAACATTCTGTTCTATCTAACAAATTCCTGCCCTTTTTATCCCATCAAAGATTCGTTAACAAACTTTAATCAATCAATAATTATTCAATTTTTTAGTTTTTTTTAGTTGCGTACAAAATTTTGACCATATTTTAAACGCGTCGTCCATTAGAGATTGCCCTCCTTCTATAACCTCTATAGGATAAACAATGGCGGCCGTCGATTCCTTTTTCTAAATGAGGCATGTAATCTTTTATGCAACCAGTAATACGTGTATATGTATTATTGATTGCATACAAATATTAACATATTTTAGTACTTATAATAGGTGGCGATAACTAGAGGGAAATTCCGTCGTCTCTATATACAATGGCTGTACTTATATTTTTTTTTAGTTGCAGCGTTTGTTGTGCCATCTATCGGTTAGCAGATAATAGAAGGAAACTGTAAATTACAGTTATGCGAGTTATGCGAGTTATTTTTGGTCTGTCTAAGTTTACGGCATCGGCATACACGTCTTCTATTTTTGAAGATCACTTTAACACCTCGTCGAGTGAGCGAATGACACATTTCTTTTTTTTCTTGTCATTAAATCCGCTTTGGCTGTGCTTCATTTTGTAGAAGCTAATTACATTTTTCATTTTTATAATATTTTATACATTTATTTTACATTTTTATTGATCTGCTTAATAAAATGAAAGAATAAAAATATACCATAAAATTACCTTGAAACGACATTTATAACCACCCTGTATAATACATTAAATGAAAATTGCGATTTAATTGGGTGCTAAAACGATACCTATCCCTTGATATATGTGACAGTATTCGCTTTTAAATTTGAAATACTAAAAAAGAGGTGCTCACCGAGGTGCACACCTACCTCTTAATTTTACTTTGAATGATTTTATCTTTATTTATATTATGTATTTTGTAACAAAACAAAACTAGACAAACTTCTTACAAAATGAAGGTGGGTTTCCTCGTCCACGCGACAAAGCTTTTGTGTGATCTTTAAATTAGAAAACGTGTATGCCGATGCCGTAAACTTAGACAGACCAAAAATAACTAGTAATACTGTAATTTACAGTTTCCTTTTGTAATACAGATTACTTCTATTACCTGCTATGTAAACCGATAGATGGCAAAACAAGCGCTGCAACTGCAATATGTCTTCATCTGAAAACGTCTATTCCAACTTTTTATTTTAATATTCTCATTAAAAAGTTAAGCAGAGTTCATTCAATGTCCGCTACATGTAGGTGGCGATAGCACTCTGACATAGTGACGTGCGATTCATTCCAAAAGATCGATTTTCTGAATCGATTCAGATCGTTTGGTATTTAATCGATGCACATAAAGATCGAATAAAAAAAATCGAACTTATGATAAAATGCGAATACATTGTATAAATTAAATCTGTCAACACCGCTTTCAGAAGTTCATTATGCGTCCTTCTGTAAACATTTAGGGTCTATATTGGATACAACTTCTCTTTCTGATGGTACATCTACCCTACCATATCTCTGTTTTATACTAGGGAATTAAGGGCGCGACAACGCCATCAGCGGTTTGTAACAAGGCAAATCTTCAATACATTGTACATAGATGGCGACAGCTGTACGACTAGCTCGATTTATAATTTTAGTACGTGCTTCTATTTCAAGGTTGTCAAATTTACGGACGCTAATATAAATATTTTAGGAGAATAATATAAAAATTGCTGTTGGCCAGTTTCAATTATTGAACTGGAACATGAAAAGTTAATCTGCTCAAAATTGCACTTGGTTTATAAATGCTAAATACCTAGTTTAATTGTGATAAAAAACACAAATAAAATCATGAAAATAACATTTAAATATTTTCTCATAGTACCTACTGGTATATTCTAATCACATGTAATCTATATTTATCCAAATTTTAATCTTAAATAACCGGGACAATTGAACTATTCCATAACTCAGCAAGGTGGTTGTGCTCCAGATGTTTCGGCTTAGGTCAGGCCCTCCTATTAGAGGGTCAAACTGGTCACTTTATTTATCTTTTGTAAATTACTGAAACTACTAAATCGATTATGTTATTATTTAAATAACTTATCGATTCAATTCGATAATAATATAAGTAATCATTTGAAATTTTTTAATGTCCATTTAAATACATCTCTTTTAAATTTAGTGAATAAAATATAATCTGAAAAGAATATGGTCAATCCATCTTTGACCATGTTTTGATTGAATCGTCAATGCTTGTAAAAATTAACAATCGATTCTATTCTGTCGATTATAATATTTTTAATCATAGCAACCCAGGACGAGTGTTGCCAATATTAGGGTATTTATTTAAAACTTGTGGATTAAAAGTGGGCCATTGACCTAATATTTGAGGATTATGTGTATTTAAATTGATTACAAAAATATTTTTCTAATTATTTTTTATATTTTTGTCGCTGTGATCTGCAAATTTATTAAACTTTGGAAAACCAAAAAAAAGTTATTTATCTAATTCATGCTTTTAGCAAAAACTATCCCACATCCAGCCCTCAAATTTTGAAAAAGGTAATAAGAAACGATAGAGAATGGATTGAAATAAATTTTGTTATTCATCTTTACAATTATAATTTCAAAGTTTATATCGATGTTGTGAATTAACGGTTAGTTATTATCGAATATATTTATATTCAATTCATTCTTACAACATTGCTGTTCATAAATATAAATTAGTTTGCTTGTAATTTTTCCTTATTTTCATAAAAAGCATGATTTAGTAAAACCTTGTTAACTGTCAAAAAAGGCCGCCATTTTTAGTCCATTTCCCAGCCTTAAGTGGTTCATCAAATTTCCGCTAGATGTAGGTGACAACAATTAGATTCTTTCACTGTGGTGTGGTGGATTCTTTCATTTCATGTGTGTTGTTTTTAGTATTTACGTTTTATTCGTTTTCGTTTTATAATTTTATTAATTTGTGTCGTTATCGCTAAATGTTAATGTTGGAATAGTTCAGATTACCGTCTTGAATTTAAACCACAAGGTGGCTAGAAGCAGTTGAAATTGAAGTAAATTCAAGAAATCAATTAACCCTACTTTTAGGATAATGAATATAATCGCCAAAAAGTTTTTAAGTGTGTGAAAACGGACAGATAAATATATAAATAAAAATTTAGGCGACTTCCGAAAAGTTTGTGTACTAAACAATTTCGGATTTATTGTGCTTTTTGTCATAAAATTAACATGATGGATTCTGAAGAAATAGAAGTTAATTATAATTCTCCATTTGCCGAAGAAGTTGGCTTTAAAAAAGAAATAAAAATTATTTTAATTAATCATAATTTTAGCTTTAAAAATATTAGAGACAACAAAGATGGTTTATCTAATATTGCTATAGAAAAAAATTCAAGAGGCAAAAATTGTGACTATTTGAAAACAAGTTTTAATGGTGAAAAAAAACATAAGTGCGATATTTGTGAAAAAACATGGGGTTCAAAATCTAATCTTAGAAAACATTTATTAACTCATACTGGTGAAAAAACCCATAAGTGCAGAATATGTGAAAAACGTTTTTCACAGAAATCTCATCTTACGAGTCATTTATTAATTCATACTGGTGAAAAACCCCATAAGTGCGGTATCTGTGAAAAAGCATTTAGCTTAAAATGTAATCTTAGAAATCACTTATTAATTCATACTGGTGAAAAACCCTATAAATGCAGTATCTGTGAAAAAGCATTTACCTTTAAATGTAATCTTAGAAGTCATTTAATAATTCATACTGGTGAAAAACACCATAAGTGCAGTATCTGTGAAAAAGCATTTACCTTAAAATGTAATCTTACAAATCATTTATTAATTCATACTGGTGAAAAACCCCATAAATGCAGTATCTGTGAAAAAGCATTTACCTTTAAATCTAATCTTAGAAGTCATTTAATAATTCATACTGGTGAAAAACACCATAAGTGCTGTATTTGTGAAAAAACGTTTGGTGAGAAATCTACTCTTAAACGACATTTATTAACTCATACTGGTGAAAAACACCATAAGTGCAGTATCTGTGAAAAAGCATTTACCTTAAAATGTAATCTTAAAAATCATTTATTAATTCATACTGGTGAAAAACACCATAAGTGCTGTATTTGTGAAAAAACATTTGGTGAGAAATCTACTCTTAAACGACATTTATTAACTCATACTGGTGAAAAACACGATAATTGCGGTATTTGTGGAAAAGCATTTGGTCTAAAATTTAATCTTACAAAGCATTTATTAATTCATACTGGTGAAAAACCCCATAAGTGCAGTATCTGTGAAAAAGCATTTGCCTCAAAACGTAATCTTACAAATCATGTATTAGTTCATACTGGTGAAAGACACCATAAGTGCAGTATTTGTGAAAAAACATTTGGTGAGAAATCTACTCTTAAACGACATTTATTAACTCATACTGGTGAAAAACACCATAAGTGCAGAATATGTAAAAAAAAATTTTCACAGAAATCTAATCTTACGAAACATGTATTTATTCATACTGGTGAAAAACGCCATAAGTGTAGAATATGTGAAAAAACATTTTTGAACAAAACTCATCTTACAAGTCATTTATTAATTCATACTGGTCAAAAAAACCATAAGTGTAGTATTTGCGAAAAAAAATTCTTACAGAAATCTCATCTTGCAAGTCATTTATTAATTCATACTGGTGAAAAACTCCATAAGTGTACAATATGTGAAAAAAAATTTTCACACAAATCTCATCTTACAAGTCATTTATTAATTCATACTCGTAAAAAACACCATAAGTGCAGTATTTGTAAAAAAACATTCAGTGAGAAATCTAGTTTTAAAATACATTTATTAAATCATACTGGTGTAAAACACTATGAGTGCAGTATTTGTGAAAAAATATTTAGTCAGAAATCTAATCTTAAACGACATTTATTAACTCATAGTGGCAAAAAAAATATATAAGTGTAGTAAGTATTTGTGAAAAAATATTTTGTCCAAAATGTTACAAATAATATATTTGTAGACACTATTTGTATTGTTGAATGCCCAATTCTATCAAGTATGTTTAAACAATATCAGAATTTTTTAAGTTAACTTCACTAATGATAATTTTGGAAAGAGCATAAAGATAATATGGGCAAAAGTAAAAGTATAAAGAAATATATTAGGAAACCATTCAAAAAAATTTAACAAAAATAATATAATTTCTCCATCTGAGAAAAATCAAGTTATGAAGCTTCCAAGAACAAGAAAAACTAATAAAATTATGATCTGTCGTTAAATGCGAGTTGGATGTCAAGTTGTAGGTGCAATTTAAGTTACACCCATAATATGTTATTTTTTTGTTAATTTTTGTTCAGTTTTAAACAATGGCTGCTTGTAATATCAACGGTAAAATTTCAAAACCTCGAACTAAAGTCTAATTTTTTTTTTGGAAAATTACTTACAATATTAAGTATGTCTACAAATTATCTAGCTTCTATCAAAATCTCGTAAGTCTATTCTTATTATTAACGATACATTGAAAAATATTTTATTTTTATTGAAATTAATTTCTCGTAAGTTCCTTTACAGAAAAATGAAAAAGGATAGAAAAGCAATTAACGCTATTGTATAAAATAACAGTTCTTATTATAATTTCAATGTATAATTAATACTAAAACTATTCAAATATTAATCATTATTTTAAGCCAT
This sequence comes from Neocrepidodera transversa, assembly GCA_963243735.1. Taxonomy (NCBI): domain Eukaryota; kingdom Metazoa; phylum Arthropoda; class Insecta; order Coleoptera; family Chrysomelidae; genus Neocrepidodera; species Neocrepidodera transversa. Next base: position 21,665,964 of record OY725347.1, on the reverse strand, counting down.
TTTTAGCCTCTCGTGTTAAATCAGTATAGACTTGTGCGGTTTTGAAATCTAACAATCAATATCTAAATGTTACTTATGTTATTTAGCTAAACCAGGTAAAGAAGAAATGATGATACTCTTTATCGTTTATTTTTGAGCACTTGACTAAAAAATACCATTCGATAGAGGTTTGGATACTGTACAAGTCAGGCTAAAGTAGATTTAATTAACGTTTAATTCTGACATAGGTCTAAGATATATTGCATTTTCTAAGTAAAGTTCCATGAGAGCACTTTATTTGCTATTTAATACAAATAGAGAAATGAAATGGTTCTAATAAATTTTTGATAAAAATTTGTTTAAGCAACAATTTATTTAAATTTTATTAGTTTCATCATTTTTTAAATTAAGATAAACTCATATTTTGCGACTGAAAATAAATTGCTAGAAATAAAACCAAAACTACATTTCCAAGAAATTTATTTTTACTATTTGAAAAACATAATTTTCTGTTTAAATAAAAAATGTTTATAAGTTTTCATTAGTATTTTATGTTCAATTACTACTATTATCCTAAAAGACACTTACGAGAAAAAATAAATAATAAAAAGTAAAACATTACAAGAACATATTGTTAATAAAATTTAAAATATTAATTGTCAGTAGATAGAACGTTCGTTAACTTTAACGGTTCTGTAACTAATGACAATGACGTTTAGATTGTGACAATTGTACAAGAAATCAACTTGTAAAGTTTTATTCTAAACGTCATCGCCTTTACTTACTGAATCTTTAAAGTTAATGGACGTTCTATCTACTGACAGTAAGTATTCTATTTATTAAACATAAACATTTTTTTGATTTCTTTTTATTGTAATAAGATTGTTTCTTATATTTTTATTTTGGTGCTCACTTTATTTTCAATTTTTATACCCAATTTATTCGTTTGCTTTTTGAATACACCTTCATAACTATTTGTTTTCTATGTAGGTCTTCATTTCCCAAAATTTTCAGTATTTTCATGTTCGCATTTTTTCTAATTGTTTCTTTCATAAATTATAAAATTTTTTCTTCAATTTCATTCGACCCACCTAGTGAACTTTTGTCTGAAACTTCTGCTAAAAAAGAAACTCTCTCTCCTGCAGTTTCTAACTGCATTCAGAGCTGGGTAATTACATGTACTTTGAAAGTAAGTACAATTACAAAGTACTTTTTCAAAAAAGGAACTAACTACAATTACAAAGTCTTAAAAATAGGAATTATATGTATTTAATTACAATTACATGGAAAATGGAATTAATAATTACTTTTATAATTACTTTTCTAATTACTTTGTGGTTTTGGATTTAAAAAAATACCTATGACAAAATTGAAGAACCGTTATGTTTAAATTTTAATATGATTTTACTAGGTACCCACCTATTTTTTAAGATTTTCATTAATGGATGTTAGGGCGGAAAAATTTAGTATGTTATTCAAGTCCAAAATCCATAACAAATAAGTAACAAACATCCAGCTTCTTTTTTTCGTCAACCATATATCTGCTATTTTTGATCCGAATTTTTTTTTATTTCAGTTACATGATTATTATAATAACTGTTAAATTTGATCCTTGAAATAAATAGACTAATAAAACTTATTTTTTATTTCAACAGTTGAAATAGGACTAATAGTACTTATTATGAAGTTTACTATTCTGCTATAAAACTCTTTTTGACTGGTAAATTTTGATAATCTTGAACCTTCGCTCAATTTTGTGGATTTGGTTTGTTTAGCACTGATAAAAATTTTTCCTTTTTTTGTAAGTTTTCATATTTTTCTCTTAAGTAGGTTTCATATTCAGACTTATGTTTTCGTTTTAAATGTTTTAAAAAATTTGTCGTTGCACCTTTTGAGCCCCTGATCTTTTTACCTGCTGGCAAACAAATTTGACACTGAGCTTCAATAATAGGTTGGTCGTTATTGGTATTTTTGAAATATTTTCCATTTAGTATAGCATAGTTAAAGAACACTTTGTTCACTTGATGTCGATGCTGCATCGACATTTTTATTTTTAGCAACACTACTTTGGTTTGAGGAAGCTTGTGTAAAAAAGTTGAGTATGCTTTTTTGATTTTTATTTCTTGCCTCGTCAGTATTCGGATGGTAATCGGGATCTTCATCGGACGAATTATGAAATGGATCATCATCTATGTCGTCGTTTGACATTTTTTCCTAAAAATTGTAAACAATGGCATTATTTTTCAAAATTTCGAAAAGTGCTCAAGGAAAAAGTTGCTTATTTTTTGATTTTGTAGCAACTGTAATTAGAAAAAGGAATTGTATTTAAAAAAGTACTTATAATTAGGATAAGTAACTGTACTTATAAATGTAATTGTAAAAGTAACTGTATTTATAAGTTGTAATTGTAATTACAGAATTTGAAAAATATAATTACAAATTACAATTCCAACACAGATTTTGCTGCAATTACAATTCCAAATTAATTTAATTAAAAAAAGTACTTAAATACAATTACAAAGTACACGGAAAAAAAGTAATTGTATTTATTAATTACTTTTTAACTAGGAATTACCCAACATGACTGCATTAATGTTAAAATTCACACATAACGGTGGACACATGTTACATATTTAAAAAAATGACATACGACAATCAGAATCCATTATATGAAACTTTATAATATTTATTACCTGTTGATGATTTTACCATAGCCATAAACTCCAAAATTTATCTTTTTCAATTTTATTTTCCACTGTTTCAGCTTATGGTCATTTATTTCAATTTTGTCTTGATTGCTATTTGAATTTGGTCTTTCCATTGATAAAATCCTTTGCCACATTCTTCCCTCTGCTAGACCATGTAGTGCATCAAGTGATTTTTTAATTGTTACATTTGATGTTCTATTTAACTAGTTTCAATAAATGATTAAGTTTTCTAACACCATATTTAATATTTAACTTCATAACAGTGATCCCATATTTCTAACCTATCTTATTCATTCTGGAAATAATATCGACAAATAATAATATAATTTTTTTATATCTTTTTTGTTGTAAAATTTTAAAATTGTACATGTTGAAGTTTAAAAAATCTATTTCATTTTTGTCTTTCAAAAATTCCAGATCATTATTTGCCACTTATACAAATATTTCTTATTTAGTTTCTGTTAAAATCCTCATTTCATTTTTTCCATGGCAATTGCATTCCTGAACTATTAATGCTCTTTCTATCATGGCATTTTCATGTATCTCCTAATAAAGCGAAGGATATATTTGATAAATCTTGATGGCTTAATAAATTATATATATGCTCTATCTTGCAACTTTCCATTTTGCTTTTGCATCCTTTGGAATGCCCATTAACAATTTTTCTGCAACTGTATTTTTTCATTCTTTGATAAATGGGTCAATCTCAAAAACATAAAAACATTTATTTGTACGGGTGGTGGATGATTAGACACTATCAATTTACAGCTGATTCAAAATTTGTTTATAAATTATAAGTGAGACCATCATTTTTATATAACAAACTTGTACCAAATAACTGAAAAACCATTTGGTCTGAAATCTGGACTTGAACAACATTTATTAGTTCAAGTGGTGAAAAACATACATAAGTGTAGTATTTGTGAAAATAGTTATTTTTGTCCAACATGTTTACGAATAAAATATATTTGTGAACACGATTTATATTCTTGAATGCTCAATCCTATCAAATATGTTTTGATAACATAGTAATTTTTTTAAGATCATTTAGAGAATAGTCTTGTCACGAAGTAAGTTTTCTGCGAAAAATACTTAGAAGGGTAAGAAAAATATGAGCGATGGCTCATTCAACGCGGATTGCAAGTCTGAGAAATGTGTCATATCGATTTTTTTCTGCAAATAAAAATTGTAATTGTTATTAACAAAAAAACGGAAAAAATAAGCCATTTTATTTTTTGAAGATAACTCAAAAACTACAATTTTTTGTCAACCTACAAAACTCGTTATAAACAATATAAACAAATTTTATAGCATCATCTTATTGAGTACACTCATAGAAAATACTCCAATAGGCGAAATATTTTTAGGCTGTTTATTTAAACAATTATCCTTCTGTCAATGAAGACAGAGGTATGAAAAAAATAGTTAATTAATAATAAGCTAGCTTTTCGAAAAATGCATTTAATTTTTTTTTTCCAACGGGGCTTTCTTTGTTCAAGCGTTGAAATGATACTATAATTTTTTCAAAATTTTAAATCAATATTTAGTGCTTTAAAAAAATTATTTTTGATGCGGTACTCACTATAGAGGCGGCGTACTCATCCTGAAACGGTCGCGCGGAGACCTATTTTCAACAACTAATTAAAATTATAAATATTAGAGCTAGAGGTCCGGGAGTTAGTAGTTTTTTTTTTGGAAATTTCCTCTTTAAGGACCTTTTTTGCAATTCCCCCTATCTTGTAAAGATTTTGAGTTATTATGAAAAGATAAAGTGGCTTATTCTTCTAACTATTTTTCGCAGAAAACTCACTTCTCGACTAGACTAGAAGATCATAAAGATAATATGGGCAAAAATAAAAGTTGTATAAGTAAGAAAATGTTAATATGTTCGTTTTTTTTTCTTATTTAAATTATTCTGTAGGATATTTATTTATTTTCTAAATTCAATTTAGAAAAAAGGCAATTTTCGTCCAATATTACAATTTTAGAATAAAATTTTGAAAAACTCTTTGGTTCGTTTTTTAATTACTTGTGTAGTAGAATAGAAAACTTTGGATACCATTAATTGACTGTTAAATATTAATCGTGAAATAAACTAAACCAAAATTTATAAGAACGACAACTCAACCATCTTTAGGCCTAAAAAATTTTTACCAGATTCAAATAATTAAACATAAACAATTACAAAAGCCGAATTTGTCATATTCAAAATTAAAAAAAATATAACTTTTTTGAGCAATTTTCAACATTTTGAAACACTGTTTTATCATATTTATTGAAAACGAATCTGATCAAGCTCGGTTGATTTCGTGGGTGTTAAAATGTTTATACAAAATGCCAAACGTGAAACGAAGTAAAACAATGGGCACGTGTGGTGCGGTAGCTACAGCAAATTCATTTGTAGTATATGAAAATATACTTAAAATTATTCATAAAAATAAGCTTGGTTAATTTTGAAACACTACGATTGCTAAGAAATAAATTTTCAAAATTTCCAAGCTACATTAATTTGTTTAAAATAATGTAGATGGCACGACAAGGTATAATTTACAGTTATCTGTCGAGTATTACTAAACCAAATAGCCTTAAAAATAATAGGTTATGTTACACTGAAAAGTCAAAAATAAAACGTTGTGCCTAGCAGTACATCGGATGTACGCATTTATTTTGTACTTCGGCCGTTCATTGCGTTTTAAGGTTTACAAAGTATAGAAGTATGTTGGCGCATTTACTTGATAAGTTTGATATTATTTCTGTAACGTCGTTGTATAGTATATGGTTTCGGTGTAAAGGTATCTTCATGCTCATACGCATTTCGCAAAATTTATGCGAATCGGAAAATGTTTTGCCGTCCCCAAAATTTGATGTTCATACTTGGGCGATATAATTTGACGGTTTCTGCCAACGGTCAAGTCGGATAAGTCAAAATATGTGAAATTATGGTGTTGTGTTTGTGAATTTTGTAAACAAACTTAACTATAAAAAATATTGGATTCGGAAACAGAAACAAAACTAAATATATTGAACTTTTATAGATTATATTACGAACATTTACCACTATTGATATCTGTCACATTCTGTGACACGTCATCATCCGAATGCGCAAAAAAGTTCAAATATTTCAACTTTTTTGCGAAATTTTCAGGCGCCATTTTATTCGCATAAATTTTGCGAAATTCGTATGAACATGAACATGCCTTAAAAGAGCCGGAGTTTCATCCTAGTACGGCCATTTTTATTATGTTTTAATATTTGTTTAGGTTCATAAAATAGTGATTGTTAACTGGTTTGATTTGTATAGTAGAGTTTTTTTCTCCAAAATTAATGATTATTAGATTTCACGCTTTAACTTCTTAAAATCTACATAAAGATAGTGACATGGTAACTAGTTTGATTTATACAGTATTATACAGTAAAGTGTCTTTTTTCTCAAAGTTCGAGATGTAAAAATTAGGTAGTTTATTTTATTTTCCGATGTACAATATAAACAAGCACATCCGATGTCCTGCTAGTCACGGCGAAAATAAAAACAATGCAATTTTCTTCTTTTCCCATATTTACATCTGGCCTCTTTTTGATAAGGAATTCAATTCGTATATACTGACATCTCTTAACAGTATTATTAATTAATGTAGATATTTTTAATTTAATTTTTTTTAAATATAATACAGGTTTAAAAAAATTATAAATATTTTTGTAGGCATATTTGATAACATACTTTTAAGGTCCTAATTTAAAAAAATTACATAATACGTCCCCATTATGGTTCAATGGGGACGTGTGATGCGGGAGCTACAGCAAATTCATTTGTTATAGATGAAAATCTACTTAAAATGATTCATAAAAATGGGCTTGGTTAACTTTGAAACACTACGATTACAGAGAAATAAATTTTCAAAATTTCCAAGTGACGTCAGCTACATTAATTTGTTTAAAGTAATGTAGCCCAGGTAGCAGAGTGACGTGTTAAAGACGTTGAAAATTGGTGTATTCTCGTCAACTGACGTAATTTGGGCCAAAACATGACGTGAAAAAAACGTTGTTAGGTGGACGTTTTTAAGACGTCATAAAAAAACGTAATATATTCGTCGAATTTTGGTATTAGTTTTCGAATAAATATATAAAATCGTATTTTTTAGAAATTTGTTTATACCTAGTCAGTGCACACCGACATTCCCAATAAAATTAAAACAGAAAGTTATTTTTACTCGGAAAGATTTCGCGCGAAATCGTAGCCTTAACCATGTATTGAATAATATATTAGAAAATAAACTAAAATATAACCAACAATTATTATTACATAGACAATAACGAAAACAGAACTTTATAAATTCCTAAGGAAATTTATTAGAAATCACTGTCTTTGCGGTGGCCCAGTGTTGCCAGTAGCCTGATAATTATCGATATCTAACATAATTTTTCTTAATCTTGCTTACGAACTGATAAATCGATAATGATAATATATCAATTTTTTTCTGATAGTTTATCCTGGAATCTACTAATTTTGTGGTCATATTCCAATAATTTTAGACTAGACGTTTGACGTCTGGCAACCCTGCGTCCGCCTTTGCTGTATCGAAGCTTTGGTGCAATACAAGCCATTTTGTTGTGTGTTGTGATTTTGTGGTTACAGTTATTATTTAATTCAATTACGATTTTCATTTAAATAAAAAAATAATCAAACTACTTTTTAACCACGGCTGCTGGAGTTAGAAAATATTGTTCTTTCAAATTCATATGATGAAAAATTTTAAAATGGGATGCACGTGTGCGAGTGAAATATTTATTACAAATATGCTTTGCTAATTCGTACTAATCGTTCACAGGTAAATTTATTATTACTATTTAATATAATATACAAATTAATTAAGTTATAAATCGTTCTCAGAATCCTAACCCTGCTTTTAGGTTAAACAGGAGTCTCGTGCTCTTGTTTTACAATAATTTATTTGATACCAAGTTACGATCTATAATGAATATGAGCTGTTTATCAAATATACTAAACACTATCGACAATTTAAAGTTAAAAACCAGGTAAGCCCTAAGACTAATGTCATTCATATAATTTAGCTTCTTTTATTTTCAGTACTTGAAGACAGTTCAGTAAATGAAAAGATCTTTCTTGTTAGTTAGTAGACTCTAGAACTAGTATGATGTCCTCTACGCCCCTATCACTGATCAATAGTTTACCGGATCAAAAATGGAAGGAAGGCGGCTTTGAATGGATTATATCCTGTCTTAAGTTAGCCAAAAAGCAGTGGTAAAGCAGAAAACCATAGAACGAGCAAACATAAAACCGATGAGACAGCAAGATGGTAGCGCTTGGGAACGCTCAAATCATTAAGTTCTTGTTGTGCCCCCTTCTTGATGTAAGGGTAACAAAAGATATATACAACGTTGGAGAGAAGAGTTACAGAAAGCGCGCATACGTTAGACATAAAAACTTACCCAGGATGTTGGATGACCTTACAAGTGATTTCCTACAGGTTAGTGTTTCATATATCCACCTTAAAAGATATGCAGTATTCTACCATACAATTTAAGAAACACTTTAACCATTTATTTCTTTTTTAGGCATTTAAATCCGTTACCGGTTGATTTTATTAGCACATGCTACAATCAGGTTAGCACCAAAAAAGGAAGAGAAAAGAAAGGAAGGAATTCAATCCATCAAATGTCACATTCAAGAAAAATTAATTAAAAGAAGAATTAATGATTTAACTGTGAAAGGAAATGTCAATAAAATATAAAGTAAACAATAGTGAGATTATTATTAAAACAAGGTTTGTAGTATCCTTTTTATAAATAAATTGGGAATACATTACTCTATTAGGAGACTTAAAATTTGGCCTAAGATTTTAATGCCTAAAAAATTTTAGCCCGTAACACGATCTCTTAACAGGACTAATACTAATGTTAAAAGTGATAGACTTTGCCGAAGAAGATGGAGGAGGACTAGTGGTGGTTCATTCTTAGTGGCTACCCCCCTGTAGCTTCTCAGTAATGCTCAACATGTTATTATATTTTCAGTTTATTTTTTATGTTTCTATCAATTAAGATTTATATAAGAATGCGTTTTCATTTTGCTAATAAATTATACAGGTGTCTTGCAATATTGTGAAGATTTTTGAACTGAAATACCTTCGAATGAGTGCCGTTTTGACTACCTAATCGTCTTTAATAATCTAAAAATGAATTTAAGTAAGTTGTCCATCCAGTTAAACAGCGGAAATCACTGCGAATTTTTATTTTTAAATGGGATACTCCGTGTGCATGTGTTTAATGAAAAATATAGTGGGAATGGGAAAAAATGCATTCAGACAAAACCTCTCTTTTATCGTATCTCATTCGAAGTTATTTTAGTTTAAAAATCGTCAAACTACTGTTGGATATCCAGTATTTGAATATAATTTGTGTAATTATTTCTTTTATGAATTCCGAGGATATTATGTTTTTTACAGTAAAAAAATACAATTATTAAATCTAAAATAACCTCAAAATGGATGTCTAATTATACGTAAAAAAAACGTAATTTTTACGTAAAAAAAGACGTCATTGGTCTGTGACTTATGACCCTGTTTATCACGTGTTTTTCACGTCATTCATATACGTAAATAATGACCACTATTCAACGTCTTTAACACGTCACTCTGCTACCTGGGGGGCTATTCTCGAGTCATACGATTACGATTCTCATAGGAAAAGGGGGCGTGGTTCCATTGAAATAATATAAGTCGTATTCTCGAATTTCAGGAATGTTCACCTCCTATAAAAATCGAGAGAGTGTTATTCTACTGCTTAATTTTAGGAGAACGTGGTCTTCTCATGAGAATAAATCATCATACGCTTGCGCATTTGTAATTTTTTGTTTTGATGTCCAAAAGTAAGGTTGGGATTTTATGTTGATTTGGTCGGACTTGGATGAGATTTGTGAATATCAATAGTTATTTTCTTCAAAGTACTCTAGGCTTAACTTTTTATTTCTTTATTATTTTCTGTGAAAAATATGGAAGGTGTATTAGGTAGATTTGTTGTGCTTAATGATCTCGTCGATGCAGAAGAACAACAAAATAGGCGAGAAAATGCATTTAAGTTAACAGATGAAAAATTTGTTAAATTATTTAGAACTTGTGCGAAATCTAATAGATTTATTGACGCCATTTCTCCAAGGTCCAATTAGAGTTTCAGCTTTAAGTATTGAAGTAAAGGTAGCAACAAATAAAATTATGTAGATATATCAATACCAAAAAGGATAAACTTTTCCAAAAGTCATTTGGTCTTGTGTACTTTTTGTATTTATAATTTTTAGGTTTTTAGGCTGGTTGTAATGTCCTCCCATAAATTCTGGGCTTTTTTAAAAGTAAAATCGCTGGTAAAGTTGCTACTTTGGAGATTTTCGTTTTTTTTTAAAATTCTGTAAACATTTCTTTTTGTACTTTGTTTATTTTATGATAGATCGACACTCTTTTTTATTACCAACTTTTTTTTCTTCTTCTAAAAACACCGTAAAAGTTATCTAACTCAACAAATGAGTAGAGACCTTTTGTAAATTAAAAACAGAGACGAACAAATTAGTATTGGCAACATAGCACGATTGTTTCAACCGTTGGATCATAATCCTCTACATCCGAGAATACGGTTTTGTGGCACCGAGAGAACAAGGAAAGGATGTGACAATTCACTTCTCTTAAGAGAACGTTCACTTCGTCCGAGTTCGAGAATAGCCCCCCAGGGAGATGGCATGACAAGTTATAATTTACAGTTATCTGTCGAGTACTGCTAAACTAAATAGCCTTAGCGACTTTGACTATTTTAAAAAAAGAAGAAAAAAGTAAAAGACAGGCGACACATATTTATTAAAATAATAGGTTATGTTATACATAAAACGCTGTGACTAGAAGTACATCGGAAGTACCCATTTATTTTGTACATGGGCCGTTCGCTACGTTTTGTTTATATCGTATGAAAATATGTTGGCCCATCTGCTTGATAGGTTTGATAATATTTCTGTCACTTTGTTTTTTTCGTAATGCGTACAGTACCGGGTGATTCATTTAACTTGGAATTTTGTAATATCTCGAAAAAATGCATCGTGCAGAAAAATGTGCCAAATCGAGACTTTGATATCTCAGAGGGGGACACCCTGTAGTACTAAATTACACATCCTATAGGGGCGGGGTGGGCGGAAAATTATAAATCTTTAATATATTTTTATCGCAGATTCCGATTCTCCGTAGAAAGCTACGTACGATTTCTCGGAACAAATTATTTCCATTCACGAATAAAAAAGTAAAGGAGCAGCGAGGCTTCTGCCCCATTCCCCATGTTAAATCGTATAAGAAATCGCCAAGGTCAAGTCTGGCAAAATTTGTCCATATCAAGGTCATTCGACATCGCTGAGAGATAACGCCGTTTTTCTACCTTTTTCGTCCTTTTACGACGTTTTTCAACGCTTTTCGTCGTTTTTTACTTTACCCCTCGCAAACCTAAATCGATCGAAAAAACGACGAAAAACGTCGAAAAAAGACGAAAAACAAAACATAAACCGCTGGCCAGCGTTACCTCTCAGCGATGTCGAATGACCTTGATATGGACAAATTTTGCCAGAATGGACCATGGCGATTTCTTATGGGATTTAACATGAGGAATGGGGCAGAAGCCTTGCTACTCCTTTACTTAAAAAGCAGTTTATTAACCAACCACTCCACCCACATGCAGTGGAGGGGGGGGGGGCAATCGTGACATCATTGGATGGGTCCGCTAAAAATAGCGCCATCTGTCGCGAATCGAAACAATTTTTTCAGAGAAGTAGTACCTAGCTTTCGACGTAGACTCCGAATCTGGGATAAAAATAGAGAGTTCCTATTTAAGATTTCTAATTTGTCGCCCTCACCGCCTATAGAAGATGTGGAAGTGGGCGTAATTTAGTACTACCGGATGCTCCCCTCCTGATATATTAAAGTTTCGATTGGGCACAATTTTTTGTACGATGCGTATTTTTCGAAATATTATATACAAAATTCCAGGTTGAATGAATCACCCGGTATATGGTTTCGGTGCAAAACGGACAGAGTTTAATTCCCAGTATGGCCAACTTTTACGTTTTGATAAATTTTTTAGCTTCTTGAAAACTACATAAAAATAGTGACTAGTAACCAGTTTGATTTATATAGTAAAGTGCATTTTTTTCAAAGTTCGAGATGTAAAAATTAGATGGTTTATTTTATTTTCCGATGTACGGTATAAATGAGTACGTCCCATGTACTGCTAGTCACGGCGAAAATAAAAACATTACAATTTTCTTCTTTTCTCATGTTTACATCTGGCCTCTATTAATAAGAAATTCAGTTCGTATATACTGCCATCTCTTAACAGCCTTATCAATTAATGTAGATAGGTAGGTAAAAGTTTTGGACGGTACGCAACAGGACAGTACGAAATGACACTATTTGTTTTTAGCATGCATCAGGTACTGAATAACTTCCTATCCAAGGTCTAAGCGTCTTCTCGCAATATTCCTGTTACATCAAAATTGACATTCAATGACTGACAGAAATAATTTAGAACTGAGTTCGGTTTTAAGAATTTGGAGCGTTAGGAGTAGTGATTATTTGGAGTAACGTCAAAACCGAATTTTTGTCAATACCCGAACGAATAGATCAAGGACGGAGTAAAGCGAGCGGAAAGAGTAACCATGCCGAACTCACTTAATAATGTGTGTGTCAAAGAAGAATAACACTACAGCTTCTAATTCGAATACACCTTTTTCCGTTAGAGATGCAATATTATTCTTCATTCACACACACCCTCATATTATGATGTATACCTTTACCTTTTCCATTACAAAACACCTTCATATTATGCTATCTAATTTTTTTATGAATATAAACCGACTGATCTTTATCTTTTTTTATAAACTTAAAAAACTCACATACTATTGTAAAGTCACTTTGATGTTTAAAACATTGACACTGACAAATAAGAAGGACACAGATTATTTGCAAATATTTTAACTGAATAAAGTTGGTGCAGTGGCCCTTGTTACCTACGTCATCAATAGCATTTGTCTTAGTGGCACATGTAAACCAGATAAGACAGACAATTTGTATCTAAAAAAAATGTGGCGATTGTTTAACCATCCTTTGCCGTCGCGTCATACATTATCCATCTTGATTTCTCCATCATGAAATGGATGAGACGGAATTATGACGTTATTAACGTATTTCTAGTTTGAAGTTGATTAATTACTTTTCAAGAGAAAGAGATGCTGGAAAACCGCTTTTACCATTAAATTCAGTCTACAACGTAAGTAGAGTTTGTTTAACCATCCTTTGCCGTTACGTCATAATCGGTGACATATTCTGCTGTTTTAAAGCTGTTTTTAAAGAAAAATACAATTTTCGGCATTACCGCATTACCAATTTACTAATACAAACACACCTTAAGAAAACAATCCTTAACATTAGTTAGTTATGTTTTAATTTTGAGGTTATGTGTAAAATGACATTCAAATAATATACGACAAATGTAAAATAGCAGAATACGTCACCTATTATGACGTAACGGCAAAGGATGGTTAAACAAACTCTACCATTAAAATAGTAGAAAAAAATGGTTTATCATATATCTATTTTGATGCTCTACGTATTTAGTATTTATTAGAATATATAAATAAGTTTCTGTTTATTTCACCCAAGAATTAATCGCTATATGAAAACCTAGTTTTAGAAAAAACATAACCTTTGTCAATAGAATGTCAAAATGACTGCGAATTTATTTTGACATACATACCCTAATTGTTTGAAATTAGGTTATTTTACGAGGTATGGGTCAGGGGTCACCGAACAAACTTTACTCCTTTCTTCGTTTTATAGAATTTATTATAGACAGTTATCATAGCAGTCTTTTTTATGTGAAATATATTTTAAAAAGATTATCCATTTACCTGAGACAAATCTGTTGACACCTGACAACGATGTGAATTGTCTCAGTTCTGCCTTGTGTATTTCATTTTGCAAAATTTTTGTAATGCTGAGATATATTTTTAAAAATTTTACTTCCAAAACAGTAAGTACAACTTTATTTATTACTAGCTTCGAACAGATCAATTTCGTTAGTAACTATTGATATTTAATTGGTTATACTTTGCAACTTTTTAACGTAGATAAAATATGAACAATTTGAATAAAAAAATGCCTATATTAAGAGTCATGATTCTGTTAAGAAATGCTTTAATATTAAATCAAAATTTTATTTGATTCACAGTTTATTTAGAACTATTTCATTACAGAGTGAAATACTAATTTTGCACCACGAAAACATTGTGTATCTATTTAAAATTTATGGCAAAAATGAGCTAGAATAAATCTTAATTTCATAAGTTCACTTCAAACTTTGCTAAAAGTAAAAAAAATATTGTTTTTGAGATAGAAAACTGTGATTTAATATTTAGGCGTCAATATTGTTTCTAAACAAGGTTTCCAAATATAATTTTTTCACATTTTTTTTAAATAAGTTTACTCTTACTCTTAAACTTAATTCAGATTTTCTGATTTCCCTGGTACATGGTAATTTTATTTTAAAGTTTAAATTAAATGACCAACCTTTATCAAGAATAGCCTTTTCTACAAAATAAATAATAAATATTTTGGGCATATTGTATATTGACCGTAGTTTGTAAATTACAATTAATTTCATTTTGTGCGATTTTAAATCATTTACAGTTATGTTTTACTTCCATTTGCCTCCACTTTAATGAAATTCTTAAAATATTATAATAGTGCGTCTTAGATTAAACTCTGAATCATTCTACACAATACATTTTTGTTTTTACTTTTGGAACAAAATAACATAATGTTTAATGTTTTGGTATATCCAAATTCTCTTAATAAGCAATATCAAATAATTGAGATCGATTTTTACTTTAAGGACCCTGCATTTCAAAGATGTCACCTTCGCACGTTCAGGTCCGTAACTCCTACTTTTAATTGTACAGAAACTGAAAATCCACCTATTAAGGAACTCTCTAGGAGATCACACTCATTTCCTAGATCTGACGGTGGTCAGTGGCAGACTCAATACAGGCAATGGTTGTCGAATTTTGAAAAAGCAAATAACAGTAAATTGTTTTTAATAATCTTTCCACAGTTTTTAATAATTTTTTTTATAGACGAATCCCTCATGCAGATAAGAAAATACCACAATAAATCATCAAGATCCCAAAATTACCTGAATCAAACCAAGAATAAAGACGAAGAAGACCAAGATGACGATCAGCAAAATGACCAAACTAAAAATCCCTCTTCAACCTACAAGATATATAAGAGTGTTGAAAAGTACCAACTTGAAGCAGCGAGGCCAAGAAAGAACTTGGACAATTACAAAAAGTATAATGTCATGAATGATGCTGAAATAAGACGGGGAGATCCCACAGGACATTTGCAACCTAAAAACATCAAACCATTCGGATGTAGCGATCCGTACTTTTATCAATTATCTGATAAAACTAATATATCTCCTCCAAAAATAAATTCCCCAGCAGTTGAAGAAATTGAACAAGAGTTGTCACCTAAAAGTTCTACAGGTTCTGGTACATCTGAATGGAAATCTCAAAATACTCAGTATAGGGGATACGCGACCACCAGCAAATCTTTTCAACCACTCCTTAGTCATGGCTCTGCCCAAAAAATGTTTGAAAGTAATTACACGCGTTTAAAAGACCAAAAGCCTATATCAAAACCATTTCAATTAAACGCAGATAAGCCAATAAAACTGACTAAAACGAAGTCTCTAGATAGCATCGTTAATATTGTTATGCACAAGCAGAAAAACTCTGTAGGTGTAAATAAACCATTTAAGTTAAATAATGTTCTATCAAATGAAAAGATAATTTTTGATAAAAAACCAAGTTCAGTACAGTTCCAAGATCAAAAACGGCCATCTCAAATTGATACTATAATGTCCAAGTACATGAAAACAGAACCTAAAACTAAACCAGGCCCTACTTTATTACAAAGAATTTTACTTAAATCTGAAGCTGAGAAGAAAATAACAGCTACAGTTGTACCCGACGATGAAATTTGTTCTATTACTTCCAAAAACTCTAAGATTAATGAAGATACAAGTTTGTCAAAAACAAAAAGCGTTGTTTTAGAAGTTAATCAAAAACCTGAGATACAAGACAATAAAGAAAAACCTGTAGGTAGTTCTTGGTCGTCGATGAAATTTTCCAAACCGAAAATTAATTTGGAAGAAAGTAAATTTACCAACAACAAAGTTCATCCTATAAAAAAAACTAAAAATACAAAACATGAAGAACCAAAATCAACAAATAAATATAAACCAAGAGCTTTTGATCTTAAAGATAACAAAGATTCCATGAACAATTTTGATTTTTTAAAAAACTCTAATAAAACTAAAAGTTTTATAAAACGCAAATCAATTGACAAAGAATCAAATCAGTATAAAACAGAAAAATATACTACTTCAAATAGTCCAAAAGGTACATCAAAATCTTCTAAGGAAACCTTAGTTAAAAAAATTAAAGTTAAACCCAAAAAAACACCAGAAGCAAAAGAAAGGATTATCTATAATGTTCGTCCTTCTACTTATAAAACGAATGAATCAAAATCTGCTGTTACGAAACAACAAATCAAAGAAGAAGATATGATTGACAACAATGAAGAACCTGCTACTCTAGTCGCTGAAATAGTTCCCATGGAAGAAGAAGGACGTCTTCCACCGTTAGCAGTAGTGGAAGTATGCGATGTTTCTGATAGTCCTGATATGGTAGAACAACATAATTTAGTAGATGAAAGTACTAAGTTGTTAACTAGTCCGGAGAATCCAGAATTTGCAAACATAGTTGCTATAGATGATGTTCAGAAAAGGTATTTGACTAAGCCTAGTCCAAGAAAGTTAAAAAGAGAAGGGCAATTGCTGTTTTCTAGACGAGATTTTAGCACCAATTCAATACCCAAATCAGCACCTGAAGATTTTTTAAAAACTGCAAGAAATGAAGCATTTATCAAAAAACGGTTAGTTAAACCTAAAACAGTACAGCCGAACATCTTTAGAGAAAGAGATGATAGATCGGTTAATGAATTGGATAATGAAGGTATACGGATACCTGAAGAATTTGTAGAACAATCTTTAATTGATTCACAACCCACTGCTATTTCATTGTTAAAAAGATTAGAGCAACTAGAAAAAACAATCGAATTTTCGAAACTGAAGAAACCCGTACCAAAATATGCTAAAAGAATAGTCAAATTAAAAAGCCCTTGTATACCTTGTAATGATTATATGTTACCACCTGAAGATTTAACTAAAGTCGCTGATAGATTGAGAATGTTGGATCCTAATTACAATAATGATATGAAAAAAAGTACCACTTCTATATCGTCGATTTTAAAAAATTCTGTAAATCGACCAAGCGGGGATTGGAGTGGAGAGAAAAGGGACGGTACTCCTCTTAAAAAAGTTCGTTTTTCTGAGGTTATCAATGTTTTACCAGAATCTAAAACAGTTAATAAGGTGGAGATAACTCCTACATGGAATGATGGAGATTATAAAAGACCATTACAGAATTCAGGTAAATAAGGATGGTGTAACACACTAAAGATTAGTTTAGAAAAAGATTAAGATTACTTCAATCAGAATTTCATTAAAATTGAAATTTAATTAATAAAATTGGACTAATCTTTTGGTCTTAATAGACGAATATCGAAGCGGCAATCGACGAGTCTAAAAAATTATAAAAATACTAGCTTTTGCCCGCGACTCCGTCCTCGTTGATGTCGAAATAAATAAAAGTTTTATTTTCTGTACCCGTTTACTTCCCCCGGTTTTTCAAACTTCTGTGGAGTTACTATATCAAGTGTTATATCAAATGCAAGGTCATTGTTTGCAAATTTTAAAACCTTATACTTTTATTGTTTTTTAATAATTTTATGTAATTAATTCATACCGATTGATTGATTTAATTAATTGATTTAATAGATGTTTTGGCTTCCTATGTATTTTCTGTCCCCAGTAGGTTGTACCTCCAGCGTATAAGTGCTTGACACTCTAGTATAATGTGAGAGGCTGCTTCCTCCTCCTCATTACATAGTCTACAGATGGGTTCGTCTTGGTTGATGCCCATTTTGTGTAGGTGTTTCCTAAGGTGGCAATGTCTAGTTATTAGTCCCTTGACATGCCTTATTTGATTTCTGCTTAGCTGCAGAATATCGTTGGTCAGTGTTTTTGATTGCTTTTTGACAATCAGTTTACTGTTTTTCTAACCCGGCACGAGATTCCAGCTTGTCTGATGTTCTTTAGTAGCCCATATAGTCAGCCAGAGTCGTACTGAGGATTTCGGAATTCCAAACACGAACTCAGGGCCCGTAAATTTAGTCGCTGAGGCTTTGCGTGCCAGAGCGTCAGCTTCCGCGTTGCCTGTTATCCCCTTGTGTCCAGGACCCCATTTAATTGTTACCTTGTTCTTTGGTTTTCCAGAACCAGTAGGGTTTGTAGACAGTTCCAGACCAGTTTCGATCTGATCTTTTTGTATGCTAGAGCTTGTAGGGCTGCCTGACTATTAGAGTGAATGAGGATTGTTGTCCCTCTGTAACCCCTTTCAATGCTCTCCCTTAGATATAGCTCTATGGCATGTACCTCCGTTTGGAATACTGATGCGTAATTCACCAGTGACGCATATTTTTTGCATCTGGGATTGTCGCCATATATTCCAGCACCTGTTCCACTGTCGGTTTTGGATCCATCATTATACCATACCAGTGCTCCCTCTCGACAGTTTGATGTGTCTTCACCTTTCGAAGTTAACTGAATATTGAATGGCTTCGTGAAGTTATTTTTCGGTATCATTTCTAATAACAAGCTTGTGATGACTTTTGTTATACTGGTATGTCCTTGTTCAGTTGGACACCAGTTTCTGTTGCACTAAAATCTGAATGCTCCCAATCTGGGTTTCAGCTTTGATATGAATATCAAGTCCCGTGAGGATTAGTATGGTTTCCTTAGCCGCGGTTGGAGTGCTCCTCATGGCACCTGTAATACAAATGCAGAGTAGTCTTTGGAGTTTATTAAGCTCCAGTATAGTCCTTTTTTGATTTACTTTAGGCCACCACACCAGAGAGCCGTAGGATACCATGGGTCTTACCACAGCAGTGTACAGCCAATGTACCATGCGTGGATTTTTTTGCAAGTGCTTATTCCAGGTTAGTTTTGCATCTAGGGTTATGCCTAAATACTTCACCTCCTGGTTCATTTGTAGTTACATGTTGAAGAGCTTTGGTAACCTGAGGTTATTCAGCTTCTTTTTCGTGAAGGGGATAAGTGCTGTTTTGCTAGGATTGACTTTAAGGTCTTCCTTGAGACACCACCTCTCCACGATGTTCAGCGCCTCTTGCATCAGGTCTGAGACAATCTTTGTAAAATTCCCCACTAGATAGATATTTATATTTTACAGGAAAAATAAAATTAGGTATCCAAATTTAATAATTTTTGTGAAAATAAAAAAAGTCTGAAATAATTCACACTGATAATCATTTTAGACAAATAATAAAATTAAGTTTCAGGCAATATATATACCAATTTTTAAGCGCATATTTTTTGTGTATTTTTTCTTGGACCTCTCCCTTTGTTTTTTAAAAATACATTTCTTTAGGAGAATCTACGTACCAATTTTGAAGCGTCTATCACCAGTTATAGTTTTCGAGATATTCAATATTCAATACAATAATCATCACAGAGTTTAAAGAGTAGGGGAAGGAAACTTTTATTTATTCCAACATCAACACGGAAAATATGCTTCTTTGGACGCTGATAATGAAATCCGGGGTCCCGCGGCTCTAAAATGGTTGCATCACCCCCATTTTATTTAATTTTCTAAAAATTCAAAAAACCATCTTAAAGATGTTTAGTTTGAATCTTGTTCTAGAGAGGGTGGCATATTAACTTCAATTAAAATTCAAAACTATTATGAAAAAAAATTAGATGAAAAAAACTTTATATACTTACCTATAGATGACACTCATAAATAGGTATCAGCCAATAGATGACACAGCTTTTCGCCAAAAATTGATATGCTTCGTATTTCGATATTTTATTCAGTCAAAAAGTTTAAAACAAGAACATGAGAAATCCTTGGTAACAAAACTTTTCTTTTACAGGTAATAACTTAAACAGGTAACTGATCATTTCTCCTCTACTTAAAATTTCTGGTTGATGAACTTTTCCAATCACTTGGTAAATAGATATTGTCAAAATGTCCTTTTCATTTGGTACAAACTCTTTTTTTAATTTTGTCTGCGGAGTTGAGCCCTATTACCTGAATAATTTTACCTCTTTCTTTTACAACTTTGTTTGATTGCATTTCCCTCCAAGAAATTCGCACATTATACAGTCTCTTTCAATAAGAGTCTCAAGGGAAATAGGTTGGATTGAGATATCCTCGTCTTCAAAATCTTTATCCTATTGTGAAGACTAGCTACTAATAGAAAGTTACTCTCATGTTGTAGATTCATTATCTTCATCTATTCTGTTTTTTTTTTGGTATTCTTTTATTTTATTCTTTTTTTATTCACCTTTTTTTTCTTGGCCTCTTCCAACTTACTCTTTTTTACTGTTGTTTTTTTTAATCTTTCTTTTTTCTCTTCATTTGTTCGTCTGTTTTCCTCTGCTGTGACCAAAAACGGTAATGGAATAGTAGGGTCAACAATGTTCACAGAGCTTGAGGATTTTTGATTTCCAAAACTCACTCTTGCTGGTTGACAGGTGTGGAATGAGTTACTGTTACTCCAGATGACTCGGATTTTCCATTGTTTAAGCAGACTTGATCTAGTGAATATTTTGGGCCTTGTTCTGGTTTTTCTCTTATATCTTCAGCTGGTGCCAAATTTTCTTTAGTTGCTTCCACAATTGTTTGAGGTGGATATGACTGAATTCCAGATATTCCTACTTATTCTTCATATAGTTGGTGTCTTGCTTCTGATATTTCTAAATTATCTACAACATTAATGATAAACATTTTCCTGATTTGTGTCTGGGTCGTTGATTTGGACCCTTTAAGGCAAAGACTGTTCGTCTATCTGAGTGATGCTTTTTCTCCAAATATCTCTGTGTCATCTATTGGTTGCCACTATTTTATAACGTTAAAAAAATATCTAAAGAAACCATTTTGAAACCTAAGTTGTCTTACAATTTAAGTAAAAAAAAATGAAATCTAATAAATGTCACGCTTTGGTTTAATCTGTGTTAGCGAAGCCAATGACTGACACTATGCTAACAAATTTATAACTATCATAATATTAACAATAATACTAACCTATATTGTACGCCTACACTAAAAAGAATCTTATTTCAAAAACATGTAGATATTATAAAAAAATATTTTGTTACTTGCATTCTTACTAACTTTATTAAAATGAAGGTCTACACATTACCACAACCAAGACACAACTGACTAATGCACAGGGCAGGATCACATAATGACCAAAACAACGTTGCCATATTGCACTAAATATTAAAGAGTGTTTGTAGATGTTATTACTTTTGATTGAATGTGTATTGTCACCTATTGGTATGGACAAAGTGGGGTGTCATCTATTAGTGGTTTTACCTTACTGGGTTTTTACTCTCACCTTTTTCTTAAATTTTGTGGAAGATAAATTTTGTTTTAATTTTTAGAAAAGAAAAATGTAAATGCTTGTGAAAAATTAGGAAAAAAGAAGGGAAAAGAAGACACAAAAAAAGTAATAGAAGGTACTAAATATTTTTAGACATCTTTCAGAAATTTTGTAATAATTTTAGTTTTTTTTTTTAATTGTAGTTTGGATGAAACAAAAACAGAAGCCAGAAATAATTAGTAAAATTCCAATTAGTATTAACTCAGGTAATGGTTTTGTTTTTAATCGATACAAAATTATTACGTAATTATTTTCTACACTCAAAAGATTATTATCAAATATTTTTACCCTTTAAGTAATTTCATATCTTTTTCTTTTTATTTCTTACATACCAATTATAGATGTATCCATGTATTTCAGTTTGCACTGTTGGAACTAAGTTCCTAACCACGGCTTGTAGAATTTAACAATCATAAATTGTAACGTAACAAGAAGTAGATATTAATTTAAAATAAAGAAAAATAGGGAAAAATACATAAAGACAAATAGGAAAAATTAAGAGAAAATAGGAAAAATAAAGAAAAATTTTGAAAAATAGGAAAATATAGGAGAAATAAACAAATTAGGCAAAAATAGGAAAACATGCGAAAATATAGGGAAAAATTGGGAAATATAGGGAAAATTTGGACCAGTAGGAAGAAATAGGGAATAATAGGAAAAAGTATGGAAAATAGAGAAAATAGTGACAAATAGATACAAATAGGGACAAATAGGGAAACCAGAAAAAGGTAATGAAAAACAGGGAAAAATAGGAAAAATACAGAAAAAAAGGAAAAATACAGAAAAATGCAAAAATAGGAAAAAACGGGGAAATATAGGAGTGTATATTCTCAAGTTTAAGATAAGAAAATGTACTTTGTTTAATACCCATATACTTTCTATTATGCAGAGACTCGGGTACATAGTAGAAACGTAATTTTTTGTTTGTGATTGTTTATTTAGTTGTTAACGGTGCGTAAGTACAAACGGAAAGTCGGAAGCAGATTATATCCAAGAAATAGTGGAACTGGCAGTGGCGGAGTATGAGCCAGGTAATTTGGTCATCATTAGCGTCGTGTATGGAATACCATACCCTAGATTATATCGAAAAATCAAAGGCCTGCATACTAAACCAGCGGATGGTCAGATAGCTCTAACAAGTAATAGGGAAGAAATTCTAGTTAGATGTAATTCCGTTACTGATGAATGGGGGTTTCCTCGTGATAGCGAGAAAATTAAAGATTTAGTGTAAAACTATTTAGAAAGAAGTGGTAAAACAATAAAACAGTTCAGAGAAAATGGACCAGACGAAACTTGGATGCAGAAATTATTGGAACGATATAAAAAAATTTTGTCTGCAAGATTATCGCGATCAATAAAACAAAGCATGGCTAAAATAAATGATGACACTATCAATAAATATTTTGATAACCTTTCAGAGGTCTTAACAGCTGTACTCCCGGAAGCTGTTGTGAACTATTAGAGTAATCGTTCGAAGATCATGTAAGAGGGATGAAAAAATCATGGACACCTCGAAACCAGCCACATCTGTAATGTTTGCATGTTCATCGTCATTACAATTGCTTCCTGTTTATATAGTTTACAAGGTCGATCATTTATGGTCCACCAGCGAATGCTAGATATAATCGTAGTAAATCTGGCTGGTTTGACATTAATATTTGGGGAGTGGTTCACACATATATATATATATATATATATATATATATATATATATAATCCTTCCTCATTTTAGAAGCTTACCACAAGTTCCAAAGGCTCTTGTCGGAGATAATTTAGCAAGCCACATATCGCTGAATGTAATAGACGAATGCCAAGAAAATAATATCCGTTTTATTCTCCTCCCAGCCAATAACACACATATGACACAACCGTTAGATGTCAGTGCTTTTCGCCCGATCAAGAACGCATGAAGACAGATTTTAAGAGAGTAGAAAAAGCATTATTCAGAGGTTGTTAGAAAAGATGTGTTTCCGAGGCTCTTGAAATAGGCATTAAATAAAGGTGGCACAAATAATGAAGTCAACATAAAGCCGGGGTTTATAGCTTCAGGCATTCAGCCCATCGGTCGAACTAAAATTTAAAATAAGCTGCCTCGGTCAAAAGTGGTAGGATGTCAACAAGCAGATGAAATGACCAAATCCCTATCCGATATGTTTGAAAAAGCTCGATTTAAAACTGCTGGTTCATCTGTAGGCAGAAAACAAAAATTGAACATAGAACCTGCAAAGAGCATATCACGAGAAGATTTTTCTCCTATAACGACAAATGTTCCAACAACTTTAAACGCTTTAACTGGGAAAGTTGGTTAAGCTATAAAACGTAGTAAGGCGACTGTTCATCATGAATCTTCTTTAGACAGCGATAAAGACCTAGAAGTGTACTGTTGACAGCGATGTAGATCCAGAATTATTCTCTGAATAGTCAGGTTCGACATTTTTTTTTTTTTTTTTTTTTTTTTTTTTTTTTTTTTTTTTTTTTTTTTTTTTTTTTAACTTCAATCGAGAGATTTTGTTATTTAAAAACGATAAAAAAAATTTGAGTGCAAAATATTAATATTTACGTCCGCTGTAAGTATTTTAAAATCAAGGATCGGCGAGAAGCTGGAAAACGTACCTGCGCCCGAGATTAGGCCGTGTGACTTTAGTAATCATGAACGAACGCTTCGCCCGTGGCCCGCTGCTGCGCTGTATTCACATGTGTGTGCATCGTGAATACAGCGCAGTAGCGGGCCAAGGGCGAAGCTTTCATGACGACTGACGTCACACGGTCTAGTCTCGCGCACAGGTACGTTTTCCAGCCTCTCGCCGATCCTTGATTTTAAAATACTTACAGCGGACGTAAATATTAATATTTTCCGCAGAAAAATTTTTTTAATCGTTTTTAAATAACAAAATCTCTCGATTTCAGTTAAAAAAATGTCGAATCTTCGTATTGGAAGATACAGATGAAAATGATCGAAATTCTTTAAATGTTTCTATAAACTCAAACTTTAATGATAATTTGACTTCTAATGATTTTATCTTTGTTAAAATGAAAACAGAACATGCAACCACGAAAGAATATGTTGCCAAAATATTAATCTGTGAGAATAAATGCCCATTATTTTGCAATTTTCTTAGGGAGAGCAAAATCTAAAATGCTTATAGTTTTCTTTCAGCAGAAGATAAAGGAATTGTGTAAAGGTCAGAAATACATAAAAAACTTATAAAACCAAAATTTTTAAGACGAGGGCAGCTACGGTGTAAAAAATTGGAGATGTAGTTTTATAAATTTATGTTTATTTACTATATTCTTATTATTTTTTTTATTCCGTTTTTTCAATAAAATAAGTTGTTCTTATAAAACCAGTATGTTTTAGTCAAAATAATCTCTGACATGGGGTTATCGCATATAATTTTTACTTTTTTTATTATCAAGACTCCTCTAATGTACGTCATACTTGAATACAACTACGAAAACAAACAGTTTTCAAATCGCCTCGTACTGGGCGTCTTGAAAACAGCCCTATTAATTTTTTTTACGTCTATAGAATTGCTTACCTCAAAGTAATCTAAAAAAGATATGGTCACATCCAAAAACAATTCATGCGTCAGTAACAGCTGTTGAAAAGTGAATATGTTCATCAAGTTTACGGTAACTTTATATTTTCGACAACGCTAAAATATTGCCGTTTTTCACCTTTTTTCTTTTTCTTTTTTCAGTACACCAAATTCTATAATACTATTAGTCTGTAATATAAAATAAAAAAATTTACTGTTATATTTTAGATCCCAAAAAATTTAAAACATCCAATACTAAAAAAGTTGAAAGATCTAGACCTAATACTACTGGTAAGCATTATTTTTGTATCATATTTGAAGGTTTGCCAAGTTATTATTTGTTACGTTTTTTTGTGTAACCCTGTATTTTCATTATTCCTCTACTCAATATATTTTAATTTCATACTCGCTTGCTATCCCCATCTTATTTCCTCTCGTCATGTCCTTCTCTTCTTTTGGTATTCCTATAAAATGTTTTTCCCATGTTGAATGTCCTTCTCTTTGCCTATTTAGTTAAAATAATTGACTTTTATATCGTGTCGCTTACTGAAGATTTTTTTTCTCCCCTCATTTTTTAGGGTAAATTTTTATAATATTATATTTTCACTAAAATTCTTTGATATTATTATTAATTATTTCGACGCTTTAAATTTTTACTGTTATTTTTTTATGCCGGCATATTTTTTTTTATATTTACTTAAAAGTTCATATCTTATCTTTTATAATAAATTTGTGAAAAGATACTTTATTTTGTCCTTTCTTTCTTTTTGTGGGTTTAAAGAAATTAAACTCAAATTAAACGTTATATTTGTTTTATTTAAATAGATAAAAATTTCAGAGATCTTTCTTTTTTTTCTATTTTTTAAAAAAAAAATCCTTTGCTTGTACTTGAGAGTTTTTTCTTCTATTTATCTTCTTCCAAGGAAACTTGCAGCCAGATTTGATCCGAAAAGAAAATGGTTTGGTCTAAAGAAATAGATTATTGTCTATTGTGGTCCAGGAAGTAACCAAACTTGGTCCAAAAGAAAAAAGTACTCCAAGAAGGAAAATGTAATCTCAGGAGACAAAAAGTTGGTCCACAGGAAAAAAGTAATTCCCAGGAAAAAAAAACTTGATCCACAGGAAAAAAAAATAATTCCCAAGAAAAAAACCCTAAACGTTCACATATAGCAAATATAAGATAAAAATCTTATAAATTACGAGATTTTGTGGTCTTTGTTTTTGAAAAAGAATATAAAACAATGCTAATATTAAAATGAAGTACATGAATTTTTAGAACAAAATTGAAATATAAAAATAGTCAAAATGAATTAAATTTTAAGACAATCTGTAAAAACCAATTAAAAAAAACATATATTCTCTTTTTGTATGCGAGACACAGACATCAGATAATTTATAATGTTATAAAAGAAGATCTGAACTTTTAAGGAAATATAAAAAAAATATACCGGCATAAAAAAGCAATTAAAAATAACAGTAAAAAGTTAAATCGTCGAAATAATAAATAATGATATCAAAGAATTTTAGTGAAAATATAATATAATAATATACCCACCCTATAAAATGAGGGGAAAAAAATCTTCAGTAAGCGAAACGAACGATATAAAAGGCAATTATTTTGACTGAATAGGCAAAGAGAAGGACAATATCAATATGGGAAAGACATTTTATAGGAATACCAAGAGAAGAGAGGGACATGACGCGAGGAAATAAGAAGGGGATATCAAGCGAATATGAAATTAAAATATATTGAGTAGAGGAATAATGAAAATATAGGGTGGCACAAAAAAAACGTAACATATTACGAACGAAGCTTTATAAATAAGATGGCGTTAAATATGATGGGTAACCCACATTCTCTATTACATTTTCTATACATACCACTAGAATGAATGCTCATATTTATATTTCTCTCAATGCAATAAACGAATATATGGTGGTAGTTTAAGAACGTTGTTTATTTCAAATAAAGATTCGAAATAAAGTTAAAATACATAAACATATATCATCTTCAAATTAAGTTTATATTTTGTTTACTTCCTTAATTAAGGTACCATCTACAGTAGCGTCTAGCCCTATTCAATAACTTTCAGAGCGATATCTCATCAGCACACGTAACTCATTGTAACAGGTGAACTTATGAGATGTTAATTTTCATAACCCATTATGGTTTTATGGCTAGAATACGCGGCTTCAACCACGAAATCTGGAGTTTGATCCCAATTTTTTTTTCGAATTAAAAACAAAAACAATTTGAGAAAAAAATATTTATAATACTTGTTTGTGTCGGTTTGCATAGGATAATAAAAGTTGTTTTTGTTTATTTTATCGCAAATATTTATTTATTGCTGCTTTATTTGCATTTATTTATCATTCAGGTATATTGTCAGTTTGAATTGAAGAGTAAACTTTTTTGTTTCTATTTTACTTACTTCAAAATAATAGTTTAAATAATACAACGTGTTATAGTAATAGCTAAATTTAGAATTCAGTGTAGGCAGCAAAGCCCAATGCATTTTAAACGGAAGAATACTCGGCGGCGGTACCAGCTTGTGGAACAGTGTTCAGCGGTTTTCATTCACGTTATTCTAAAATCCAGAGGAGTTTCATCACATTATATCAATAACATTTTATTACTTTATTTTATTCGACAAAGGAAAAGAATCTACGAGAGATCGTTACGATGGTAGGTATACCTATTTGAAATTATACACTGAAAATTACTAATGAGTCGCATAATTGTTTGGAATGATTATTTATATTTGAGGTAAAATGGCTTAACGCCCAGATAACACAGACCTCTCCTTTATATCTCTGAGCGGTTATAATTAGGATCTTATTCGAACTATCGCGAGGTCTCAGTAACCGCTTTGTAAAGTTTCTAAAGTTATCCCGAACGATACCTAAATAAGAAATTCTTATTGCGAGTTCCTAAAGTTATCCCGAATCTAACCTAAATAATAAATTCTCACTGCTAATTCCTAAAGTTATTTTTAACGACCAGAACGTAATTTAAACCTTAAATACAGAGAGAGCATCAATAAGCAGAGCACAATAATATAGGAATGAGGACCAGAAGTGTTACCCCCACTTTGATCTCCCCCCTCTGATTTACAACTGAATTTTCGAAAAATCGCCTGAAAAATTTCATTATTCACTTGAACCCCTGTGATGGGTAATACTAGCCAGACCAGGTATTTAATAAACCCAGCAAACTAACAGTATCCAAGTATCTCAGGTACGGACAAACGGACAGACAGGCGTAGCTATAGTTGACTTTGTTCACTAAAAATAGTAGGCGGTGAAACCGTTCGCGGGTTATCGCTGGGACAGATGGAGAAACGGTTGTAAATGACTTAGATCACTGAAAATATTAGTTGGGCGAACTGAGGTAATCAGCTATCGATCGCTGAAAACACGGTTCCAAAATTTGAAACCTTTGCTTTTCTTCGCTACTCAATAATTAAAATGTCAGTCAGAACTTGCCAGAGCCACTGGCTGCGATGATCACACAGATGTGAGCTTACAGAGACCCCGACATGAGCAGTAAATGAGAATTTCCCAAGGTGTGCGTCACATGATGTCGCAGAGAACTTGCCACAAGATTTCGCAGAGAACTCGCCAGATTGTATTGTTCCAGAATTTCAATGTCTGATATCGCTAAGTCCTCGCTGGGAATACTCCGGCGGTTGACATTTGGAGGAGATATAGAGCTCTTAACAACCTCTCAGAGAAGTTATAAAAGTCACAATCTTCTAAAAAGAGCTCACCGAGCTATCTGTAGGACGTGTTTGTGTAGTCTGGGCGACCTCTTGCCAGTATAGATAATCGTTTTCTAATGTATTTTTGATGGTACTAACATAAAATCCAAAATGCATTTTACCTGGATCTACGTATATAAGATACACTGTATTTTATTTTCAATAACAGTTGCGTCTTCAACATGAAGTCATTGCCAGAGTCGGTTGTAAATTTTAAACAGGGTATGACCCTTAATAGGCAAGTGAAGCGTGTAGTGTTGAACGTGTTGAACTATCATCTGGGCGAATGTTTGTCAGAAATTTTGGATAAAGTTGTATCTGTCCGCACAGTTTTTCATATTCGCAACGATGCTCAAAAAGGTGAATTGACAGTGCCACGGAAAAGGAAAAGTGGCGTTTCTAAATGCAATTCACGTAAAATTACACACAACGAGGGTACCAGGTCCAGAATTAGAAAAATTGTGCACGATTTCTTCTTGGAAAATCTTCTACCTGCAGTTGACAACATTCTGAAAAGAGTGAATAAGGACGATGACTTTCCAAATTTTTCTAAAATTACTTTTCGAAGATTGCTAAGTAACATAAAGTTTGTCTATGGTAAAAGAGGCAGAGACTCCCTCTTGATGGAAAGAAAGGATATTATTACCTGGAGACACAGGTATCTTAGGCAAATCAAGGTATTAAGAGCGAAGAATGTGAACCTCATTTACACGGATGAATCTTGGACGAACATTGATGGGTCGGTGAAAAAGAAATGGAAGGACACGACCATAAAAAAATCCTCGAGATGGTTTTGTAAAAGGGCTAACCACGGGACTGAAAGCTTCAACTCAAAGGGGACCTCGTTTCGTACTATTGCTTGCTAGAACTGAACAAGGCTTTGTGGATGGAGCAGAATTAATTTTCCGGGATAAAAAAGGGGTGGAGTATATAAACCGTCCCTGGAAACAGGATCACTCCCTTTTCCGATTCGTCTCTTCTCGGAAGAAGGACGTTAAAGGATTTCTGTATGTGGGTTCTGGGGGAGAGCACATTGCTAGAGTGTGGTAAGTACTCATCTCTCGTAGCAGTTCAGAGTGGTCCCATAGCCTCTACCCTTCAATTTGACTAGCCACCGACATTGCTCTGCAGGAGGTCAATCTAGCCTCCTGCTCCAATAATATATGGAGAGGAGTAAGACACATAGATCTTTCTATTACCGCTGTCGGGGTAGTTGGCATGGTGCCTGTAATAGCCACACAAGCTAATCTCTGGGTTCATTCCCCACGACTTGCCGCACACCCTTCTGATATTTCAGAGGGATGCCATAGTTTTATTGATTATTCTTTCCAGATGAGAGTTCCAGGTAAGTTTTTGCTATCTAGGATAATCCCCAGATATTTTACCTAATCCGCAAATGGAATGGCTTCCAAAATTGGATGACGTAGCTTATCAAGCTTCCTATCATACAGTTATATAGAGACTCACCTCTTTTATTAATTTTCGTGCTTCCCCACCCCAGATGGTGAGCGTTTGCATCACATCCAATAATCAGTTGCTTGTTGTTCCTCTTACAGAAGGCCACTAACTCTCGCACAGCCGAAGGAGGAGGTTGCTCCGCATTACCATCACCTGGGAATTATGCCGAGCAGACTACTACTTCGAGCCTACTGTCCACAGGGATCGTTAGTTGGGCTGCAACCACGTCTGGGGCACAGAAACCTGTTAACATAAAATACATAATGTTATTTCTGATAAGCTTTCCACCGGCATACGAGACTAGCTTACCAGAGTTGTTTCCCAGGCCGCTTGTTTTGCCGGCTCTGGAAATCCACGGTTCCTGGATCAGTGCCACATCAATGTTCTCCAGCCCAAATACCCTGCCTAGGACATATGACGCCGCTTTGGCATGGTGGATATTTGACTGGAGAAAGGAGACTTGGGCAGCCATCGATCTACTTCGGCGGTTGAGGGGAGCTTTCTTTCCCACACCCTTTGTTTGTTTCCCGGATCCGTTCCCCTTCGGCCCCCTTAGCGATTATGGTTTTTTCCCTTATCGCTTGAGGCCTGTGGGACCTTCCCGGGAGGTTTATTGGGGACTTTGGGAGGTTGTGCTGTGGTCCGTGGGAGATGTCTTTTCTCCACCGGGGACCTTGAGCGCTTTCTTGAAAGCCCCGATCCCAGCTGGCTGGCTATTTGGAGGACCAGTAACCGCTGTCCCTCCCACGGCTATGTGCCGGAATTCCACCCGCCCAAAATCGTAGAAGAGCGGGAGCTCCAGCCTCTAGAACTCGACCATGCATGCATCATGAACGGCGAAGGTCCATGTGTGTCCGGGATCTGCAGGATCCCTGTGCAGAATACTCCATTCCAGACTGTCCAGACCCGGTTCTTAGTGCGAAGCTGGTTGGTGACTTATATAAAGATTGATTCGAGCGTACGCTAATTCCAAGCTTGCCGAAAGAAGTTTGATTTCTCCAAAAAAGCATAGAATAAAGCATAAATACAGGCATGGTTGATAGAAAAGGACGTTTTCTTCGGGAAAGGCTATTTAAAAAATGAGCTGATCGATACGGCTAATGCATAT
Source organism: Neocrepidodera transversa (assembly GCA_963243735.1). Taxonomy (NCBI): domain Eukaryota; kingdom Metazoa; phylum Arthropoda; class Insecta; order Coleoptera; family Chrysomelidae; genus Neocrepidodera; species Neocrepidodera transversa. The sequence continues at coordinate 21,634,722 of OY725347.1, read as the reverse complement.
AAAGCACAATACGATCAATATAAAATAGAATAGCGAAAAAGCATAATATTCATATCTTGAGGCGGCCACCATATCACTGAGAGCTAAATCCAATTGAAATGGTATGGAGTCAAGTGAAAAGATATGTAGCTTCAGATTCACACAATACAGATTTTAAACATCAAACGGTGGAATACTTGATTAAAGAAGCATACCGACAAGTGACTAAAGAGCAATGGAGCAATTACGTAAACCACATTAAAAAAGTCGGGAAGAACATGTGGAAAGTAGATAATTTACAAGATGATATAGAATCTATAATAGTTAACTTGGAAGACACCGATGACGAACTTGATGAAGACGATGATGAAAATGACTAACGGCGAAATTGTCATAATAATAATTAGTCCTATTTGGAAAGACTTATTTAATGGTAGAATATTAATTGAATTGTTTATACAAACTTCTTTATACTAATAGCAATAATAAATTAACTTCTATAACTCATACAAATTGATTTCATTATAATATATTTCTGCTTATTCTGTAGATGGACTAAAAAGCCGAAACTCTAACCAATAACTCTGAGTATAAATTCGACAAATTCCAGGAAACAAACAATCATTATTTTATCGTGGAGCAGTCAGTCAGTCCTGTAAATGAAAATAGTAAATATGTTGTACCTAATTTTGAGCATTAGCGCGCTCTCGATTTTTTTTATAAAACTGTTTCTCTTGATGAATTAATGGAGTTCTTTGTGTACTTTATATTTTTTTTTTTAATAATAAATTGCTTGTATGTTTTTTTATTATTAGTCAAAGATACATATAACCATCAATAAATTTTATCAATGCTTAGAACGAAACTCACAATCATACAAGCCGCTTGATATGGTCCTGGCGTGCTTAACTTTCTGTTTCCGTTTCTTCCTGACATCGGTGGCAACCCTGCGCTCCATAAGGCCCACACTGAATTTTAAATCTGGCTTTCACTGTAGACGCTTCTGGTTTCTGTCGAACCACCGATGGTTCTCTATAGACTATCCACAGAGATCTTTTAGCCATAATCATTTTACTCTATTGTTCAAGAGAGCAGTTCAAAGAACGGTTGTTCTTTGAAAATTTATCTTTGTTTTTTTAAGGTCGAATGACAGAAACGAAACTAACAGCCAATCAGCTAAAACCAGGGGAAATCGCCAAATGTAAAACTTGTCAAGATGTGAGAATAACTTGTGAGTATAGAAACGAACAATTTTTTCTAATTTTTAAATGATTATTTTATGATTTTCGCAACATAATTAATGGAACAGACTATTTTCAGCGCATGAATTGATTGGTTAAGATAGTGTTTATACCTGTTGCTGTGAGATAATTGCTCTTTACTTCTGTAATAATTTTAATATCCTTATTTGTAGCCCCCAAATTATCTGAGAAGCCTAAGTCCAACAAGAATCGAAGTATATCGAAATCAAAAAAACCTCTTCCTGAAAGATTTAGTCCACGTACTTGTTGTACATTGACAGCAAAGCATTGTAAGTAGATTTTTTTTTAATTTTTTAATCATTTATATAATCATCATTTTTCAGCTCTACTATCTTTTCCATTTCTGGATAACTATGAATCGTTCGATCTTCCCATAACTGATATATATCTATCTTGTTTTTGAACTTTCTGAATTTATTTAAATTTTTTTCCTAATCTCAATTTTGTAGTGCACGAAACGGACCAACAGGCATATTGTGATGCCTTTTGGGCCACACAGAGAAACCTTAAATAATAATATATCGCAGTTCATTAAACTAGTTATATTTTAAACAATATGAAGGTTAACGTGATATAGCAAGGTAACGCCGACAGGTTGAATGCCAGCCGTTGTCCAGGTCAGGAGATGTTTATTGTTGGTTTTGCCTATGTTGTTATCTCTTTGAGATGGGTCATTCTTAATTCGTTATTCATTCTTGATTATTGATTCATTATCGACTTATTATATTGTAGTAAACATGTACCAGTGAATAAATTTGTTGTCGAAAGTATCTACTGTTTATCTTCCCAATATTGAGATACTTTACATGGCTACAGAAATTTAATGGTAAAGTTTCAAATTTAGATTTTTTTTTATTTTTCACAACCGACAGTCAGAGAAATAATTTTGACTGTTCTGAGCCCTATTCTTGACCTTGATAGAAAATGGACGTGTCTCTACTGACATTAGCCAAACAGTATTCTTGAACTCTCTTCTACTGAGAATAGAGCGGCGACCATGCTCCCCGATTTATTCTATTAATGGTTATGAAGGGAACGATATGGGAAGATCCTCATTTTACCTTTATAACCTTAAAAATAAAAATATCACAAATACACTGTTCAATAAATAAGTTAATTTCCTTGGTATACCTTGTTAATTTTAATGTGTTTATATCTTTCCTGTTTGAAATAAATTCAACTACCATTTCTTTTTCCCAAGATATGATCCGATTTGATTTTGGTCATTTACCTGTGTTTGCATGCATTTTGATTTGGACTACCTACACTTTTCAAGCAAAATAGTGCCGCAATAGAAATACGTTAATCACGTGGCCAAAGGTACATTTGTGAACTAAAGTCTAGAGACAGAAATTCTACTTTGATTGCTGTCATCTGTCACTCAGTTGTTAAAACTGCCAAATGTAAATAGTGTTTATAAATCATAGTATTAGTCTTTATTACAAGATTCCTGACTATCTAAACTAGCCATTGTATTAAAAAAAAAATAAAAAAGATATTTCCTCGGGAATCGAACCTGGATCTTTTATATGTAAAGTATGCAGTTTACCACACCCCACACAATGATAAATAATCAAACTTTCAAGTTAACGTTAACCGCACTGATGACAGAAATTAAATTAGAATTTCTGTCTCCAGACTCCAGTCATTTGTGATTGGTAGACAATTCTGGCAACGCTGTCTCTTTATTCCTTGCGCTTTCATTCCCTCCCTAACATTCGAGAATACAGATTTATACTTTCGATACAATAGTAGTAAAATCGAAACATGGAACGCTTCCTGGGGAATGTTCTGTTCTATCGCAATCAATAATAGGGGCCCTGCTGTACAGATATTTTCAAGGGCTTTCAAATGACATTGCAAGTCAAATTCCGTAACATTTTAACTCTCTTTGATTGTTATGGATCACTTTCGCGTTTTCGTTCAGGTCACCTTCCATTTATAGTGTGAAAGCCACTTGCTCAGGCAGCTTCAGTGCAGAAAGAAATACTCCAGGGGTCATTATGGCCTTAATCAATCCCGTGTCGGCCGGGAAAGCAGATTTTACTTGTCGACCTGGACTAAGTTCCGGAGGATTTGCTGCTATGATGTTAACGTATGCGGACAGAGATAAAAATCATTAAATTCAAGATACCAATTTGATTGTTTATTAATTAATCAGCAGCAGAAAAAAATAACCAAACCAAAACTTATTGCAGGAAGTTGAAAAGGGTTTGTAACTGTTTTCCGGTGTAACCTGATTCCCAAGATATAAGCCAAAAATGTTAAATTTATGTGGGAGTGAGAGACGATGAAATGATGCGGGTGAAACAATGCGTGCGGGTGCCCAGTGAAGCATGCTTAATTTTACAGGTCGGAGAGTAAATTTATTATTCACCCAGCCCCTGGCATACAAAATGATTTTTACTTTATATAAATTCCAACCCCTGTACATGTATCCCTATAATGAAAGAAAGTAGTTTCCTAGAATTTTTCATCCTATACTGATTGAATGTTATTATATGTCATTAATGTGTCTTGATGTACCTACTTGAAAGTAATTGTAACGAAAATGCCTGGAAAAACAGTAACTATGGAAAGTAGTACGATAACAGAACTTGTAACGCCTGGTCAGTCGCATAATGTGTAGGTAAATGAAGGACTGATGACCCCGCCACTGATATTACACTTCACTTATTTCGTATGAATATATATGCTGAAACGGACCATATCAAAAATGTGTCCAAGGAAGTAAATCGTGAAAACTCGCCTGAAATACTTCCTTGGTCCCAGTATGGGCTTAACGGTAGTAGTAAATCAAGAAAACTCGCAAGAATACTACCTATCGCTGTCCCCCGGTATAATAAATGTTACTTTTATTGATTGTCTCTATCAAAAAAGTTTCCAAGGAAGTAAATCGAGAAAGCTCCCTGGAAATACTTATTTGGTTCAGGTATATGCTTAACGGTAATATTAAATCGAAAAAACTCGCCACAAATACTACTTATCGCTGTACACCGGTATAATACTTTCCACTGAATATGAATTAAATAGACCAACAACTTTAAAACAAATAAATCTCTTTAAAAATTTACAATATTATACCCTATACAATTTTCTAACCGGTACCCTCGTCTGGCTGGGCACCTCACTGGAACGGCATACGCCTCTGGTGTCTATCTATTAACCCCCTAGCTCGATGCACAGCAGGGTATTTGTTCGACCTTGGAATGAACTGCCTAAATGAATAATGAATCTCAAGCCGCGATATACCATGAGATTGGTTGAGTAGGCGACGGTATTCGAAGTCCATCTCCCGGGCGGAGTGTTAATTTTGTACAACGGATCGCGTTTGACCATATGTTCGACTGAAGGTCGCGGTGTTTATTACATTTTTCGCTTTCACGGTGAATTTTGATTTTAGATATTTACGGTCTATTGCCGATCGTGAAGTTTTTAATAATATACTGAAAATATACGTTTAAACGTGAAGACGGAATTAGAATTATTATTGTTAAGTAACAGTAATAAGAACGAAGATGAGGGAATTAAAAATATCGTCAAATTAGTAACTTCGTTACAGCATATTTCTTCTATGACACTTCCGTTTGATAGATTTCATACAAAAACTAACTGATTCTTCTGACAATAATTATTCGAAACCCATTTTCCAGAAATTGGTTCAAATCCATGATACTGTTAAAGTTTCAAACATTGATATTTTTTATTTTTGGCGGGTGACAGTTGGATTTTGACTGTTTTGAATAGATTTTTCCAAGTGCTTTCAAATTACATATTGCATTTAACAGTGATATATCCGTTTGACAGATGTCATACAAATACTAATGGGTTCTTCCAATGGATAACCGAAACCCACATACCTGATTTCAGCTGAATAGGACTAAGCTTGTGGCTTCTCTCGTGGAAGAATACACACAGATAGATACACATACAGACAGACAGACAGATATACTTCCATCTGGAAATGGTTTAAGTTCTCTCAGGAGATCTCAAAATGGATATATCCGTTTTTATCTCATTGTGAGTCAGGAAAGTAAAATATGTGAAGCATATTTAACTGAAAGTAGATCCCCAAAATGTGGGAGCTTAACAATATTTTTGGACAAAGAATTAAACTACTTATGCGATTACTGTAAATAACATTATTACTTTTAGATACGATTTACTGATTGATGAACCTTAATCATTGTCTTTTTTCTGGTCCTTTTATTTTAATAATTATCTAATTTGTAAGATTACTTTTTATCACAATTTTTCAATATAGATTTATAAACAAGCATTATAGTCCGCCCTGACAACTTTTTAATTCAGGTGGGACTTGCATGCATTTGTTTACGTTTTTAGAATTTTCAAGTTGAATATAGTATAGAGCAATATTTGTTTTTGTTTTTTAAAATTGTTAATAAAATATCCATATTGATCTGATTTGCTCCCAGGTATACAGGTAAAACTGCTTACACAATATTTATGAAAATTAGTATACAAGGGTCCAGAAAATATTTTCAACTTCCGGCCTATACAGGGTGTTCCTAACGTAATGAACAACCTGTAGAAATTTTTAATTGTCTATCTGTCAGTAGATAGAACGTTCTTTAACTTTAACGGTTCTATAACTAATGACAATGACGTTTAGATTGTGACAATTGTATGAGAAATCAACTTGTAAAGTTTTATTCTAAACGTCTTTAAAGTTAAAGGACGTTCTATCTACTGACAGTATGACTTTAAAAATATATATTTAAAATATAGGTGTAATAGGTTTTTGAAATCGTCTTCTCAGGAAAAATCTAAAAATGTAAAAAAATTCAGAATGTTCCATTTGAAATAACAAAATTGGTCGTTACTTTCGGAACACCTTGTATAGACCAAAAGTTAAAAATATTTTATTCAGATGTGGCGCACCGACAAGCCCTTGTATTCAAATTTTTATAAATATCGAGTAAGCAGTTTTCAATTCGAAATTTGTTTTTACCCAAGTTAGGTTCAATGTGAGTTGAGAGTTAGCTCGCCCCTCCATTGCGGCCAGCAGAGGCCGATTGTTATAATTCACCATACAATCCACACCTCACGAAGTCTATGGTTGATTTAGATGGAGCTTCCTTGAAGTCGGTAGGCTCCAGCTGTATGAAATCAAACGTACGAAGCCTATTCATTTCCTGGACAGGACAGGAGCATATAATATGCTCCGCCGTTTCGTCTTCCACACTGCAGTAGCGACAGTCCGATGTTTGACTCAGACCTAGTTCTTCAGATGGTGCTACCTGAGGATTTGACTATCAACGCCCTACAGTGAGCTAACCCAGGAATATCTTTCCAGTACCGGAAAGTTTTCCTCTCGCCCAATTTCCAGATAGTGTCTTTGGTACTGCGTTTGGCTATAGTTGGGCATGGTTCCGGTCCAATAAACTCGGATTCTGCATCTTTTCTTGTAAGAGTGTCAGCTTTCTCAATGGTTTTCACCCCTTCATACTCAGGTACCCAGAGTAGGGTTACTCTGTTACTGGTAGCAATGCGATCCAAGGATTCGATGCAGTTCCACATCAACTTCGAGTCCAGTCCCTCAATTTGACTAGCCATCGACACGGCTCTGTAGTAGATCAATCTGGTCCCCTGCTCCTATAATATATGGAGAGAAGTAAGACCCACAGATCTTTCCATTGTCGCCGTCGGGGTAGTTGACATAGCGCCTGTAATAGCCATAAAAGCAAGTCTCTGAAGTCCAGAGAATGGAGTCCCTTCGTCCACAAGGCTACTGCGCTGTATGTGACCATTGGTTTTATGACTGTTTGATAAATCTAGTAAATCTATTTCTCCTTACACCACCTGTATACGATGTTACAGTTTATCAGGAGTACTTTAGCATGTCTCATCTCTTGTAGATTACTTCAGTGATTCGACCTTTTTATTTCTTTTTTCAGTTATTTAATTAGTATCGCACTATTCGTGATTTCACAGAAGGGCTTTTCTCCCAGAAATGTTATTTCAGCTCCGTTTTTAGCGAATTCATCCACTGTTTCTTTTCTCTCCATTCCGGAACCCATATGAGGGTACGCGCATTATTCTTGTTTAGGTTACTGAAATTCCTGACTACATTCTAGAGCTGATTTTTCATTGATTTGGAGCTCAGTCCTTTAATGGATGCTTGACTGTCCATGCTGAGCATTTCTTATCTGTCTAATATCTTTTTGACATTGAACTGGGTACAATTTTCAATAATGTGTATTGGGAAATACCTTGCGATTTGTTAATGCTTTCGAAGCATCTGTTTCCAGGCATATATACATCTAATTTAGTTCTCTGCTCTTCTAGATCTATCAGTATACCGTTTAATCGGATTTTTGTTTAAAGCAGATATGATGTCTTCGTCTCACTTTTGTGATAAAAAACAATTGATCTTAGGAAATATGTTTATTAAAAAAATATTACTTGTTTTATTAACCGTATCATTTATTCCATGTTTTTATTTTAACCATTGTATATTTACAAGGCGATTTATTAGTAGTAGTGTAACTGGAGGATAAAAAATAGATAAAACATTTCACCTAACCGAGATCCTTTTTATTAAGTTTATTAAATATGTTACTATTTTTTTTATTTTAAGCAAATTTTGCACCAAAAGCCTCACCAGGATTATCAATGGGAATGTTGATGCATCCACCTTTAAATATAAAAAAGAGTGGAGCCCAAAGTTCTTCTTTAGTTTCAACACGTCAGTTTTCAAGTGGTCTTATACAGACATCTGGACCTGGTAACAAAAGTAAATCTATTTTCGTACAATCAAGAATTAAAAATTAAACGTTATTTTTCTTTATAGGAAAACATGATGTTGTAACAAAACCACAATCTAGGTCAAAGGAAACTTTCATCGCGAATACAAACAAGGAAAATACTTGTCATTCCCGAAAATTTTCTAGGCTAGCTAAAAAGCCGACTGTAAAATTAGAAGCACCTCTTAAATCTTTTCGGGATAGTTTACCAGCTGATCTAGCAGAAGAATTATCTCTATGTCCACTTGATATAGAAAGATTTCAATCCATGCAACCAATATACCAACGTCCAGTAGCCACCCCATCTACTGTCTCATCTTTTATAGCACAAGTTGGTAAAATAGATTACACAAAAGAAGAGAAATGCGTTAAAGCTAAACTAAAGATTAAACCGGGAATGACTATAACTTGTAATGAAAAACCTGTAAAACGATATACAATTAAAGATTTAGAGAAAAAATCTAAAAAACATTGCACCGAGCAAACAAGATTACTAGGAACCACAACAAATATTGATATAAATCCGAAAGAAGATCCAAATAAAGTTCCTGTTCGTAAATACCATATTCTTTCAAAACACTTAGAAAGGAAATTAACAGAAAAGAATTATTGTAACAAAAATTTAGATATGAAACACAACGTAAGAGACGAATTTACCACAGTTGAAAATTTAAGAAATATTCAATGGAGAATAAATAATTTTTACAAGTGGCACCAATTAAACAATACAAGCAATGTTCAAATTACTCTAAAACGTTTCTATTCCTGCATGAATTTTAATTCATCTTCACTTTTAACACCAAAAACTACTAATGCAAATAGGCCTAATTGTCAATCTATTTCTCAAGAGAAACGTTCATCTCAATATTTAACTCAATCTGATTTAATATCAGCTTGCAAAAATGCTATTAATAGCGAAAAATTCAAATCAAAGTCTAATAAAAACTATTCTTTTTTGCCTGATATAAAAACTTCTGGATCAGTAAACTATCTAAAAACCAAGAAAAAATACCATGTGGAAAAAGGCGCTGGGGAAATTCCTGCAAGTGAAAAAAAAGAAGAATTGTTTCCTAATTACACCAAAAAACGACGTAGAAAAAAGATCCTGCTGAATAATATAGAATTAGAACCTTTGGAAGAAAGTAGGAGAGAAATGTTTATTCCAGGAAATAAGAAATCAGATTTGGACGAAACAAGCGAATATTCAGTGGATGAAGCAACTTCTAAATGTTCCAATAGTTCAACTGAACCTGGAAGTATTTGGAACAGGTTAACAAATTATTTTAAGGCCAGACCTAATTGTCCTACTGCTGAAGAATGTAGGAGAAGAGTTGCTAGAGAAAAAGCAGAAAAATATGCTAAACTTGCTGGACTAGTAGTTTGTGAAAAAGATAAACTACGAAAAGATGTTAATGAAGATTTGCCTAAAGTAATTACATATTCAAGAAAAAAAAGATACACTGAAGATCATAATATGAATGATCAGCAAAAGAGGTCATATTCGACATGTAGTAACAGACATTCGTTAAAATTGCCTTGTAAAATAAGCGGAAAGCATATCCATGGTACAAATATTGTTTTAGTTAGTCCCAGTATGGAAAAAATCGTTCAAAATTCAATATATCAAAAAACCCGTCCGAATAGTCCAAACAAAAATTTTAATGTTCAAAATAGATGTTATAGTACATCAGTTAAAAAAAGATTTGTTGCAGATGATGACGACGATGAACAATTAGATGCTAATGAAAATGATTTCGTTTCTTTAGATTCAGTATCAACTTACTCTAGAGCAGAAGCTTTCGAAAAAGCTGTAGGGATTTCTAAAACTAAACGACTAGCTAAATCAATATCGAATGAAGATGATGATAGTGACGAAAATCTATCAACAACAGATCCGGATAAATATCTGAAAAATTCTATACGCAATAATTCTATTAATAAAAATATTAATCTCATATCTAAGAGATGTTACTCTAAAGAAGGAACAGAAGCTCATCTAAGAGAAATTAATAGACCTTTAGAAGAAAAAGATAAAATACGATTAGCAGAAAGGATTCTTAAATCGTTCATGGGCGCTGCTGCTAAATACGGACAAGACGACTCAGAAACTGATTATAATAATAAAAACGAAGGCGGTCAACGCATACCTTTAAAATTGTTCCCTAGAAAGATGATGGCCTTGTCGGAAATGATGTTTAATGAACCTAAAGATGAATTGGGAAAGTATCGCCAAGCTCAAAGTTTGTCTGTTTTCTTAGATATCTTTCGGAAAACGGAAGTCTTGTCAGACGTTAATTATGAAGATTTAGGTAAGATTTTGTATTATGGTAGTTCAGAGTAATACAAGTAAATAAATATGTGAAGTAGTAGAACTCTAAATCTCTCACCACATATTGCAAAAAACACCATTTGCGATATACAGTGCGTCCATAAAGTAACGCATAAATTCATTATTAGCTAAATGAACGACTAAATTAGAAATTCCCGAAACAGGTCGATTATTGATTTCAATTTACTATTTTTTCAGATCATAATCTAATATACAGGGTGAACCACCTTCGTGAATGACGTCATCACCATTTTTTTTAAATGGAACCCCCCCCCCTTTTTTTTCAATTTCCGGATTGCCCTTGCTGAGCTGATTCCAAAAATGTATAATATGTTGCTTCAAATTGGTACAGGGTGGGCAAAAATGCAAAAATTTACTATCAAAAACATCCTGCATTATTCTTAATAATTGTATCTAACAGATTTTATTAGTGATCCAAGCCCGTGGACTATATAATTTTTTTTGGCAATAATTTTTACCATTTTTTTTTCATTTGACGTTAAAAACTGTCAACAACATTGAAGCACAATTTTGTATTTTTAACGCTTTAGAGAAAGTACGTTCGTGAACTTTTTTTACGAAATGCCTTTAACCGAAAGTGCTAGGATTGAAATATTAATGATGATTGGTATTGGCGATAATATGCGGACTCAATAAGAGGTATGCCGATTATTCCATGAAATGCACCCAGATCGTGAACCTATTTCACAATCTACGGTAAGCAGAATAGAGCGAAAATACAGAGAATTAGGACATGTGAGGGATGCAACAAAGCAAGGTAGATCAAAAATTGATGAAAATATTCAACAAGACATAATTTTATCGGCAGTAAAAAGTCCACACTGTACAGTTTGAGGATTATCTAGGGATTTTGGTATTGGAAAGTCTTCAGTATCAAACATTTTTAAAAAGGTAAAATAGCATCCTTATAAAGTATGTCTTATCCATGAATTGGCTGAAGACGACTTTGACCGAAGAACGGAATTCTGCGAGTATATGATGAGCCAAAATAACAATTTTATTGATAACGTTTTATTTTCGGACGAGGCAACGTTTTATTTGAACGGTCATGTTAACCGGCAAAACACCCGTTATTGGTCTGATGAAAATCCACACTGGATGCAAGAGTACCATACGCAAAGAATACAAAAAACCAACGTATGGGCTGGTATTGTGAGAAATACAATTTTGGGTCCATATTTTTTTGATGAAAACTTAACAGGAGCATTATATCTGGATTTCCTACAAAATACATTAATTCCTGATCTGATCCAGCTTTTCCCTGATATTCAAATACCCACTAATGTAGACCGTAGAATCTGGTTTCAACAGGATGACGCACCGCCACATTTCGCAGTAACTGTGCGCGATTTTTTAAACACAACTTTTCCACAAAGGTGGATAGGAAGAAGAGGACCAGTGGAATGGCCTGCTAGAGCACCTGATCTTAGACTTCTTTTTATGGGGTTATTTAAAATCTAAAGTCTACTTCAATAGACCTGGAAATATCCCTCAACTACAAGACCGAATTAGACAAGAAATACAGACCATAACACCCGCTATGCTACAGAATGTTAGAGATGAAAGTAAAGCCCGGTTCAGTCATTGTATAATGGTCAATGTAGAACAATTTGAACATTTATTGTAAATTTTTGTTTGTTTGTTTTTGGTAGTGTATCACATTAATTGCATAACTACGTAATTCCATTTAATTTGTTTATTACATTCAGTAACGTATAACTTTCCATAAACAATTTTCATAATTTTTTTTTGCATTTTTGCCCACCCTGTACCAATTTGAAGCAACATATTATACATTTTTGGAATCAGCTCAGCAAGGGCAATCCGGAAATTGGAAAAAAAGGGGGTTCCATTTAAAAAAAATGGTGATGACGTAATTACACGAAGGTGGTTCACCCTGTATATTAGATTATGATCTGAAAAAATAGTAAATTGAAATCAAAAATCGGCCTATTTCGGGAATATCTAATTTAATCGTTTATTTAGCTAATAATGAATTTATGCGTTACTTATGGGCGCACTGTATACATATGGTGCTAGATTTCTAAATTTACTACTTCATTACTTAACCACATTTGAGATAATGGATAACCTTTTGTATTTAAATAAATATATGTATATAGTGCAAAAACTAACGTTAGTTATGGATTATGTAATTTTTTTGTTTTAGAAAAAATGAAAACTAATAAGCTTGTAAACGAACTAAATAAATTATTAGTTGAAGAAAATAAGAAGCAGCGAAAATGAATATTGTTTTTGTCAAGTTATTGATGTTTCTGTACAGAGTGATTAATAAATTTTACTTGTGTAAGGTTTCATTATATTGTTTTTTTTATAAGGCGAGTGAAGCAATTACTAACAAACGAAATAGTACTGTAAAAAAGAGAGATTGAATTCTATGAAATTTACATCCCTGCATACTAAACTATCTTTCTTCCTACTGTCTCCAGATCTGTCAACGTCTACTTCTTCTTTCTTTTCTGTTACGTTTTTTTTTTCACTCTGCTTCTTTTTCGTGGTTCCTCTCTCCATCAAGCCTTTGTTATTTTTATAGAAAAAATTATTTTTGATATTTCATTTATTGTTCAATGGTATTAATTTAAATTTGTTAATAACTTTTTGCGCAAATTTTAATTTCAAATTTATATTGTTAAGTTAAGTAACGTTTCACAATGTACCATCAAATTTCGTGAAATCCGGCTCTTGTCATAAATAAACACGTCAAAATTAAATATAAAAATGGTTCATAATAGTTGTGTTGTAATTGCAAAAATTCAGGGAGAAATAGCAAGTACAGATTTTACACATTTTCAATTGCTAGTTGGAAATTAGAGAAAAGAAAGAACTGGATAATTGCAGTTGGGAGAAAAAAGTTAGTAATGTATAACCTACTTCTGTAGGATGCTTACTTAGACGAATGTGTGTTTTATTCTACAATTATTCGATGTGATTAAATAACTTTTGCCACTATGCCTCAATTGTTTCACATCTCTAACGTAACCAGTCGCGACAAGTGGTTTCCCTTTGTCCATCGTTTGGGGTTGAAATGATATTTAATTAGTAATTGACTCCATTCCGGTTTGACTAAATAGACTAAAATTGAATAATTACATTCATCATCTCCTAAAAATTATTAAAAAAAAAGGATGATAAATTATTGTGAGTCAATTTTCCTGTACCTACTCTCTCAACCCCCAACCCTCTTAAATAATATATAAGTGTTTACAATTTTCTTCATTAAATTATAATTCTTGTTAAATTCTGCCCCCTAAACTACTGTTTAATTATATTGCGGTACATGACTTTAATTTTTATTTGTACTGAATAATTTGCCCACATTTGAGATAACCTCTTAGAATTATTATATTATTATTTTATACGTCAAATTCTCTATTATATGGCCCAGAACGAAAGTACCCTGTGTGTCTAAATATTCCTTTAAAATTTTTTTAATTCTTTTGAAGAAATTTTAACAAACCTCATACCTCGGCCTTTTTTATTCAAAAATATGATTCTTAAAATTTTTGTATTCTAATTTTCATTCTCCTCATTTTTAGCAAATTTTAATTACAGGTACAAGACTTAATAAACTATTAATAGGGTCCAATAAGAATAAAATAATCTTAAGGGTATAATAGCACCTCAGTAAAATTTGAAATCGAAAATTCTTCTGTGAAATTTTAAATGTATATATTAGAGGAAGTTATCGATTGCTTCCGATTTTTTTTCCTAAAAGTACTTTTTGTTAAAGAGAAAAAAATTCGTCGACCTCATAAAATTGGAATTTTGACAAATAAATATTACCTGACCTAGATAATGTCACAATAAATATGCTGTAAAAATTTTGTTTCTTAATATCAAACCGTTGTCGAAATAACACTTTTCAAAATTTCTTATATGGATCCAGCTGCTCCAGTAACTTCACTCTGTACACTCGGGAGAAGGACAACGGTTTGATATTAAGAAACAAAATTTTTACAGCATATTTATTGTGATATTATCTAGGTCAGGTCATATTTATTTGTCAAAATTCCAATTTTATGAGGTAACCGAATTTTTTTCTCTTAACAAAAATTACTTTTATGAAAAAAAAATCGGAAGTAATCGATAAATTCCTATAAATATATACATTTAAAATCTCACAAAAATATTTTCGATTTCAAATTTAACTGAGGTGCTATTATACCCTTAAGTCAAACCACAAAAATACTATGATTATAAAAGACATAATCGTCATAATGGCGACATGTTTTGGTTTAAACGACCATCATTAGGCCGATAAACAAATTGTATCCAAAGAGTAGAATTTTTAAAAAACAGGTTTTTGGTATCAAAAATAAAACTTAACTTAGATATTATAAAAAATAAATTTCAGAATAACTAAACTTAATGTTAATTAAATAACTCTATTGGAGTTATTTTAAAAGAGTTATTTAATTATCATTAAATTTAGTTGTTCTCAAATTTATTTTTTATCATGTATTAAGTTTTATTTTTCATACCAAAAACTTGTTTTTTAAACATTCTACTCTTTGGATCCAATTTGTTTCTCAGCCTGATGATGGTCGTTGTAGACCGAAACATGTCGCCATTATGACGTTTATATCTTTTATTAAAGAATTTTTGTGGTATGACTTCGAGTTCTTTTATTCATATTGAATACTTTACCACTTTTGAGTATGGATAATATTTTGTTTTTATTAATAGGTATTTCTGATAGATTCTGTAAAAGGGAACCGAGAAATGTTGATTTCTATTTAAAAAAATACAACGTAAATATAATTTAATTTTAAAAATGATTTTTTAAAGCTGTTTTTCAAATGGTCAAAACCGCTATCCGCTATATTGAATTCCGATGTAACGTCATCTTCTAGTAAACACAATAAATTTTTGTTGTGCTGTGTGTGTTAATTTTAATTTTTTTTTCTAGTTATCACGTTTGTAGATTTTAATCATCCCGTATTTTATTGGAATATTATCATGGATGAGGATTTCATAAAAGCAGAAAGTCCAATCTGCTGGTGGCGAATTTATTTGCATGCAATCTCGATTTCTGTTCTGCCGAATTGAGGAATATTAAAACATCAGTGTAAGTATCTATTATATAACAGAACCCATTATCTTAAATTGTGTATAAATGCTTCATGTCATTTTTGATCTAAAACATGCAATAATCTTTACATTATCTATCACTATCGTAACATAACCTATAAATAAATTACAAAATTTGATTTTACGATATCATGAAATTTTCTTTTCTTCATAAAATAGTTATTACGTAGAAAATACGCTTGTTTAAACGCCCACGACGTTGTCGGCGTTTTTACTCTAGTATTCTTGCATTCGAACACAAGACACCAATGATAAGGATTATAACTCATTATACACCCGAAAATATTTTTATACTTTTGTTTTACACTGCACACGTTCTATTTATTTACTATAAGGATGACGTCACGAACCTAATCAGCATGGCGGCTACCATTTTTATGGCACTATTCGGTTTAAAAAAGTAATATAAAAATTACAGTGGTTCATTATCACTATAAGATTCATTTAAGGAAATTTTCAAAAAATGCTGTAATAACCTATTTTTATATGGATCTTTTAATAAAACCAGATTGACATTTTGATTACTATTTTGATTAATTATATATGTATAAAAAAATGGCATTTAATAAAATATTTAGAAAATACATATATTTGGATAACCCTGGGTATAATAAAGTCAATAATAAGGTATAGAATTTTTACTGATAAAATCACTCCTCTAACTTTATAATCTCTTTGTAACAAGTTATTTAAAACTTAACAATAAGAACATACGCAAACAATGTGAAAAAATATTTGATAAGACAAAAATTTTAAATTATAAGATAATTTCATTTTGTTGTTAATATAAGTTACTATTTTTAATAAAATGTTTTATGAATATAAG
The DNA here is from genome assembly GCA_963243735.1 of Neocrepidodera transversa. Taxonomy (NCBI): domain Eukaryota; kingdom Metazoa; phylum Arthropoda; class Insecta; order Coleoptera; family Chrysomelidae; genus Neocrepidodera; species Neocrepidodera transversa. Next base: position 21,618,426 of record OY725347.1, on the reverse strand, counting down.
TGGTAAAAAGAAAGAAAAACAAGTTTGTTTTTTCTTTTTTTTTCAGTTTCATTTATCATAAAGGTAGGTACATAAATAAATATAAATCTTACTGTTTATTTATATTTTCCTTTATTTTTTCTTTAAAGATACTTGACAAGAAAAATGGAACCTGTGACAAGCTTAAAAGGTTTTTATTATTATTAATTTACCTATTAGATCATATAAATAAAAATCCTACAGGATACTTATATCTGCGATTGTTATTAAGAAAATAACTGTTTTTTTAGATCCAAAAGAATGTTTATCTGCACGGAATGTTTTATGGTATTTGGTTTTCACAGGTTTTGCTGTGAATTACATGATTCGTTTAAATTTGAATATCGCTATCGTATCTATGATTCGTCCTATAACTAAAAACGCAAGTATAAGAGGTGAATGTGATATTTCAGATAGTGGAATTATATTACAAAATAATACTGTTAGCACATTTTACAAGACAAGTGAAGAAAGTTTTGAAAATACAACATTATATTCAAGTTTAACAACAACAACAACAATCAATATTAATCATAATGATTCTTTTATAAATTGGACAGATGTTAAGGCAAGTACTACTTTTAGATGAATTATTTTTAATTGTTTTTTAACACTTTTTACTCTGATCGTTAAAATATCTTAAAAAAAAACAAAATATCTGAAGGGAAACTTCTTCAGAGTATTGTGCAGTTATGATGATGAGCGTTGTATGTTATCATGACATGCTTTGCTAATGATGCTGAGTAAGTATGAACTCTCAAAAAATTTTGCCATTTGAAATGCATATGATCTTGTGACCCCATATCTCCAATCCGCTTTGACCTATAGAGCTCAAATTTAAACCCGACCCAGTTATGACCCTCAGAGACGCGCCGTCCATATGGGCAAGGTTGTATGGCACACGAAAGGCGCATTTACAAAAAAACCAAAAAATTATCTACAATACCAGCGGTGAAATTTTATTATATAAAAATTAATAACGATATCATGAAAGTCGTATTTTAAACCATCTTGAAAAATCGAAAAGCTCTATTACTTTTATTTGCCTACCTACAATTTCATAAACTTTTGAAACATCTGCAAAACAAATGAAGAGAAACTATTTTATTGCTTATGATCTTTAAAATGAATGAATATGTTGATTTGAAATTTGGCATGTTTGTCGTAAATGTAAAAAGGCATAAGTAGATAAGCTATACCAATCCTACTCCATCCGGTTAAAGTAAGAGATAGTGCGCATGTCCGGGACCCGTAACCAGTGACGTCAAGGCGCTTTTATCATCGGTTAAGGTCAAGGTTAGTGATAATGAGGTGTGTTACCAGTGACGTGGGCAGTCGAGTATCGTGGGCGCTTATCTATTTATATTTCTTTATAAAAGCGGTGTAGAATTAGGTGTTGTATTAGTAATTAATTGAGTGAAATGGGTCTGAAGAATATCGTAATTAAACATAACTTGAGAAATTTTAAAGAAAGTGCAAAAAAGTTGTGGTATGTCGAGCTACAGCTATGGCTCTCTGTCCAACCCTACGGATTATTACAGTTCTTCAAAGATGAAATGGAGCGGGTCAGACTCGCTGAAGAAGAATAAGAAGGAGAAAAAGAAGATGATGACTACTTTGAAGAACTGGACGGACCAGTTGGCAGCGATGACCAAGACTACTACGACGATGATGACACCGATCTACTTTATGGACCCTATGAAGAGCTCGACGACGCACCAGTTGACAGCGATGATGATCAATCCATCAATTACAACTACGATGTCTCCGATCAATTGTATAGAGAACCCTATGAAGAACTCTAGGATGGACCAGTTGACAGAGTGTGGCATTATTTTTTTGTTATTGATGTCTATGCTTGATTATACTCCACTGACACGTTACTGGTTAACCCTGTGGTGACCCAGTGATTTTTTTAACCTTTATAACATTGACATTGATTACCTTGACCTTTAGACAACCTTTGACCGTTCCATGATTAACGCGTCTTATGACGTCACTGGTCACGGTCCCTTATTACCGGAAATGCCCACAATCCCTTATCACCGACGCCATGATGTCACTGGTTACGCACCCCGGACACGCTCACAATCCCTTATCTAAACCGGATATTATTGTTATCTCATTTGGAAAAAAATAATATTTTTTTGTATGTATACTGTTTACCACAAATAAAAAATACATACATAAGAGTTTGTCATCAATCTCAACGTTGAACTGTGGGGGATTTGGTAGTAATTTTGAGTCAATACGTTTAGGGTAAATGCGCCTATCAGTATTTAGCACGACAGCGCCCAAGAGTACTTGGCGCGTCCCTGACTAAGGTATCTACATACTAAGTTTAAAGCAAATCGGTTTACTGGAACGGCCGTAAGAGCTCTCACACTTACTGTCAGTAGATAGAACGTCCTTTAACGTTAAAGATTCAATAACTAAAGGTGATGACGTTTAGAATAAAATTTAACAAGTTGATTTCTTGTACAATTGTCACAATCTAAACGTCATTGTCGTTAGTTACAGAACCGTTAAAGTTAAAGGACGTTCTATCTACTGACAATTAGACATACTAACACACAGACAAACTAACAGGATGATCTCCATAACTTACTAAGCTCTGAAGTAAGTAAAAGATTTAATGACCGAAACTATAAAATGATAGACTATTTCCTATGGACGATGATAAAAAGGATCCTAATTCTAATAATAATTCACCAAACAGAAATGAACCTAACTGAACAATAAGGAAGCATTTAAAAGATTAATAGGCTGACTAATCACCTATAAAAGACATTCCAACGGAATGAGGGAAATGAGATACCACTACGGGAAATTTCCAATCAAGACTAGAGGTGTTTAGTTACAGGATTATAAAATAGCAGTGACAGCTGTTACTACTCCACCAAAAAAATATTTTATTGATATTATTCAACAGTTGAATTTAAAATCTTAAATGATAAAGTTAATGGCTAAAATCTTTTATCTACACTTAATTTTCATATTCCGTATAATACCTCTAGAACAAACAATTTTTTTGAATGTTTATTATTTTTTAAGGATGATGTTTTGTTGATTTTTATATTATTTATATTTTTAATGCTATTTTAAAATAAAACAAAGGTAGGCTTAAAAAAATACGTGACTGTTTAAATTCTGGATTAAGGAAATAAGCAAATTTTTAAAAATATAGAAAAGCAAAAAATATTAAAAGTAAAGAACATATTAAAAGCAACTATTTAATATTATTTAATTATTCATCAAATATTATTATTATCTACAGAGCAGTTTTTGAAAACCTGGTCCTCCAAATAACACTTCTTTACTTTATGTTATTCACAATTCAAATCGCTCTTTCTAAAAAACATGCTGCGCAAAATCAGTGCTTTTTTATAATGGCTGAATCAGTTAGTTCTATTGACAGAGAAAAAGCAGTGGCAAAACCTGTTACTGTGAAATCGCAACACACCACTAATCAAGACCGAATAGACATTTATACCTGTTATATCAGAAATCATAAATAAATCTCAACAGGAACTAAAAAAATACTCGTGCTTGATCCTATTAATAAAGAAATTCTCATACCCAGACAACACAAGTAAATCCATTGGACAATCAACGGATATCCAGCTACGGATATCTGGACATTGGATGTACAGCATTTTCCAATATATTCCGAACGTAATAAATTGGAAATCCATTATAAATCCATTGGATCCCCCATTAAACATCCAATAGATTTTCATTAAAGATCCAAATTATTTCCATTTCAATTGAAATACTATTGGATATCCATCAGACAACTAAGGGACATCCGTTGAAGATCCATTTTACGTTCATTCCAGGTGAAATTCCATTATATGCCCATCCAATGGATTTACATTGAATATCCAATTTATATCCATTCCAGAACTGGATATCCAACGTATATTTATTTACCAAAATCCATTGGACGTCCATTGAATATCCATCAGATATTCAATAGGTTCATAATGGGGTCTGATGAGACTGGGGTCTGCTGAGACATTTAATGGAAGGTATATAAATTCCAGGTATAGGTAGTTACCTCATATTAAATAAAAAAATACTGTTTATACAAAAAATATATATTAAACATTTAACATTATTTAACATTTATACATATAAATCTATAAATTTTTAACATGAACACAAAAAAGAAATCAGTTTGTACCTTTTAACTAGTAAGCATTTCGTTCTTTTGCTCACCTTACATATTTTTTTTTCGCTTCCTCTACGCTTCCTATCGGTATAGTTTGTTGTTTTTGTTTACTGCTTCTAAAAAACTGTCAGTAGATAGAACGTCCATTAACTTTAAAGACCCAGTAAGTAAAGGCAATGACGTTTAGAATAAAACTTTAAAAGTTGATTTCTTGTACAATTGTAACAATCTAAACGTCATTGTCATTAGTTACAGAACCGTTAAAGTTAATGAACGTTCCATCTACTGACAATAAATCTAATAATTAATTAAATTCAAACCAAATCAAAACACGTATATTTCATATATAATGAACTCCCAAATATAAACAGTTTTTCTGCTTTAGGGGGGTTAAATTCACATACTGCCCATAATGGAATAATTATTTTTGAAGACGGGAAAAATATTTTATTCTAGTTTATATTGCATAGCAGTATTCTTAAAAAAATATATAACCCTCACCCCTATATTTAAACACAACCCATATTTACAGAAATAAAAAAAATATTCAGAGCAGATTATATAAAAAGTTACAAGGGAATGTTTTGATAAGTTCAAAATATCGGTGGATTTTGCTGAATTTTTAATATTTTTAGCCCATTTGATTTTGACCAAAAATTGATTGGGTGCCAATCATCAAAAATGAACGGGTTTTCTCTTAGAGGTTTTTCTGTCTCTTTGTTTCTTTAGTCTTTATTACACAAAGCTGACAAACAATTTATGAGTTAGTCATTTGGTACTGTGAAGTAAGTAGGTACTCATTCCAGGCCGCTTTCTGTCGATTATCCCGAAAAACTAAAACAAATATATTAAAACCAATATATATACGGTCCTCTCTCCGGCAGGCACAACGCTGAAAATAATTTCAAAATTAGTACGCCGACAGATGGCTGGCCCTGTGAAGTAAATACTAAGACCAGGCCGCTTTCTGTCGGTTATCCCGATTAAAAATAAAACAAATATATATACGGTCCTCTCTTCGTCATGAACAACGCTGAAAATAATGTGATCCATATTTGTCCTCGATAGTAATTATGCATTTCCCGCCTCGCTATGTAACCTACTATATTTACATGTTTTATACGAACTTTGTTCAATCCGACACGTTTTACTGAATTTTTTTATTCAAAAATATAATCACATTTTTTATTTAGATCCTTACAATTTTAATGAGATTTTTTTATAACGAATTTTTATTTTTTATACACAACTTACATACTTCTCACAATTGTCGAGCATGATTTTATGCAACCATCAGATGGTGTTTTCGTCGCGCTCTCAGCCAATGCGGCGTACTCATCCCGAAACGGTATAGCGGAGCCCTATTTTTAGCAACAAATTAAAATTATATATATTAGAGCTAGAGATCCGATAATCAGAAGTTTTTTTTGGAAATTTCCTCCTCTTTAAGGATATTTTTTGCAATCCCCGCTATCTTGTATAGTTTTTGAGTAATCATTAAAAAATAAAATGGCTTTTTTTTCGTTTTTTGTTAAAAACAATTACCATTTTTATTTGCAGAAAAAAATCGACATGACACATTTCTCAGAATTGCAATCCGCGTCGAATGAGCCATCGCTCATATTTTTCGTACCCTTCTGACTATTTTTCGACTACACTAAAAAATCTGATGTGGCCTGCACATGACCTCTCGCCATTTTGAATCAAAAATTTAGTCGTTAACACAAAAAAGTGTGAAAAAAATTTACTTTTTTTGTAAATCTGGCAACAATGGCAAAACTTTTGAAAATTTTAATGATACGAAAGTAAGCTATAGTGTATACAAAATATATGTGTAAAACTTTATTGCCGTTTTGTTTAGTAATGTCGTCATCACTCATATGGTATCAGAATCAAATTAAAAACTTTTGAATTTAGTACACACAGACACACAGACCCACAGATACACACACCATATTCTATGACAATCAGAATCCATTGTTATCCATTATTTTAATTACTACCGTTTTACTTGGAATTTAAAATTGTGTTTATTTTTAAATTTAGAATGTACTAACAAGTTTATTACCAGATTCTACATTTATTGCATAAACAATATCGTTAACAGTAGCATTTCCAGAAAGATCTGTAATATATAAAAGAAAAATAGCTGTCCTATACTTGATGATTTATAATTTTTAAATAAGGTAAACCCGTCGAAGTGTGACCTAGTTTTTAAATAGTTGAGTTTTATGGTATATTTTATAGGGTATTGGAGATTATTTAGGTCCTGATATTTTTTACCTATAGTCTTTAAGAACTTTATTACCTATTACTGAATTAGGTTATCTTTAGAACAACTGTTATAGGAGTTACAAAATTTTTTTTTAAAAAATACCCATGGGTCACACTTTCCCGTTAATTTGGGGTAAGTGTGACAATGAATTTTAGCTTAGAAACATTTGTTTATTTTTGGGGCAAATGTGAATAATTTAGAAACTTAAAAAAAAATAAACTTTTCTGTATTTGAAAAATTTTAATAACTTTATTATTGAAAAATTTAGAAACTTTTAAAGATTAAAGGTTTAATCCTTCAAAATTTGATTTGAAAATGAAATGATTTCTTCTGTCTCTAATAGGTTCCGGAAACATTTTTACAATATCTCCTTCGACTATCATATCCGTGTCCTCTATTTTAGGCCAAAAAAAGTAGTTACTACTCTGCTTGTAACGCAAAAAACGAATTTTCCATTCATTTTCATTTCTGCTTTCAAGTTTTCCGATAAAATGTTTGACATTTTTTTTAGACGTATACTCAACAGCAGCCCAACTTCCCACTGCCATTTGAAACTTCCCTAACTCTGCTTCATACTCGACGACTTGCTCTTCTTCTTCTTCAACTGCTACCCCTTCTTCCTCCCACTGTTCTGGGTCAATATCATCTTCTGAATCCACATATGAGGGTTCCTCCATCTCTTCTTCAGAGTTGGAACTACTAAAACTCTTGTATTTTTCTAACCTTTTTACGTTTCTGAATTTCTCGTTTTGCCTTTGCTTTTTCGTGTCTCTTCTGTTTTTCTTTTTGTTTTAATTCCTTTGCTATATTTTCTTCTGCGAGTCTATTCAGTACTACTTCCGAGGTAACGACTTCCGCACCTGTGGCTACCCTTTTCCTTTTTGTGGCCGATGGGCTTTCTTTGTTGGTCTGTTTTACAGTGCTCAATAATAGCTCCACAAAACTCAATTTTGAGGTACTTGGAACTGCGTTAAAGATTTTAGTTGCTTGGTTTTGTATGGATTGGTCATCATCTGTGACCTGTGCATTCTCGCTAGTAATTGCGTCAATATTAGGAGTTCTGTTTTCATCTACAACTATACTGTGGTTCTTTAAAGCCTGTTGTTCTTTAAATCTTCTTAAACTTTCGGGATGGTATTTTTCCTCTGGTATAACATGACGATTGAAAGGATGAATACCAGCTTTTTTTAAATCCGCTTTTGATAATTTCTGCGTTTACATTTTTCCAGGTAGCACCAATCATCTGAGAGAAATCTTTTTTCGGAATTCTGATGCCAGTATTATGTCTCTGCCAAGTCACGAGTTTTTGGTCCCAAATATCTTTTACAGACTTGAATACAGCCAAATCTAAAGGCTGTAAGATATGACTTGTATTAGGAGGAAGTTTGATTATTGTGATGTCATTTGCACGTGCCAATTCAACAAGTGCAATACTAATATGCGTACTATGGCCGTCATATACCAATAAGACGGGTCTGTTTGGTCCGAATACAGGAATGAAGGTTTTTTGAAAATAATTATGAAATATATCACTTTCCATCCATCCATTGGGGCTAGCTGCATAGGCAGTTCCTGGAAACGAATTTTGGTTGTCAGGTAGCCAGGAATCCCAAATATTCTTCCCCTTGTGAATATAATTAGTGATGGCGCCTTCGTTCCTGATGCAGAAACTGCCGAAAGAACCGTGGTATTTTCTCGCCCTGGTCCGGAAGTGGTTCTGGAACTCGGCTTTCCCCTGGCCCCCACGACTTTGGTTTTTTTAGGATCGTGTGTAATGGATGTTCCATCCATACTCCATATTAGGTCTGGTTTTTCCTCTAACTTTAGCTCTACTAATGTGTCTTTAAGGATATCAAAATATTTTTGGACAAAAAATGGATCTGTCATCTTTTTTCTCGCATATTCCACAGCCTGTGGTTTCTTTACGCTAAGATTATGGCGTTTTTTAAAACTAGCAAACCACTCGTCACCAGGAATGTTGTTCTTGAATGGCGTTTTTATTTCATTTGTAATAACAAACTCGCGAACAATCTCTAATACTTCTAATCTGGATATTCCAAATCCTCACCGCTCCATAGTCTTTAGACCCTCAGCCAATCTGGTCTCCTGTTCGAGTGGAATCGCAGGGGCCCTACCTTGTGACTTGCTCTTCACTCCTCGAGCACCAGTTACATGGTAAAATAGTGTGGTTTTAGGAATATTAAATAATTTATGTGCCCGATATATCGAAAAAACCCCTCTTTTTATCTCTGCTACTGCGTGATTTAAATCATCTTGGGTATATTTGGTTGCTCGATCAGACTTTTTTTTATAATTTCTAACCATATTTTAATCTGCAATTAAATGACATATTTAAGTATTTATTTTTATTCGAAACAAATACCAGTTCACATTTGCCCCTGTCCACGTGGTCACATTTACCTCACTCTACAAAATGAACGAGGTAAGTGTGACCTAAGACATAATTCGGTTAAAAATTGAAATTACATAATTTCTTTGAACACACAATATAATCTAACTTTTAATACTGCACTATAAACCATAAAATATTTACTTACCCTTTATTAACAGCTTCTTAAAAAATTTTTCCACAACAACAACACACTTCATCAACAAGTGTTTGAGTACTAACAAAAACAAAATGTCAAATTTCAGTTCTCGCCGTGTAAGGTGAACTGTATTTATGCAGATCGCTGCTCAATGGACTTAGGCACCTGCTCACGAGATGTCATTAGCGTTACTATATCGTAGAATATTTAATAAACCATAGTCACACTTGCCCCACATTCACACTTCCCCGGGTTTACCTTAAATCACAATGTTAATAAATATCAATATATCAGTAGTATCGAAAGTATTTAAAAAATAACTGTAATTTTAAATGGATTTATATGCACTCAGCTTCATAGAGATTAATTATAATATTAAATTGTTTTCAAGATCTCTTTCTCTCTTACACACTGTAATTTATAATATTTATGATTTATTTTAAGTAAATTTTATTTTATAAATTGTTTAGTAATATTTTCAATTTTATTTTATCCATCACAATACATCTTTCATGCATAAACTCTGCCGGGTTTGATAAAATAACTGCAACATATTTATTTATTATTTAAAAAAATTTAATATATTTATTGATTTTTAAAATTATATCTTTAGTTTACAATTAAATTCTGATTTTAGACAATTTTAATCAAATATATTTTCAATTACTTGCAATATGGTAATTTTTAAATTCTAAGCAAAATACATCTAATATTTTGGTAAATTATTTATAGAATATAACCCAACTGCATCTCACGAAATCAAAACGTTCAATACCGGACTCCGGACGAATTTACTTTGACTGGAACGAAAAAGAACAGGGTCACATATTGGGCAGTTATTTTTGGTTACATTGGATCACACAAATTCCTGGTGGAATTTTAGGAGCCAAGTACGGTACTAAAACAGTATTTGGATTATCGAATTTTCTTGGAATTGCATGTTGTTATCTGATACCATGGTTTGCTCATAGAGGAACTTTGTACCTGATATTTATTAGATGTCTACAAGGTCTTATAGTTGTGAGTATTAATTTTATTTTTTTTATTACGAAATAAATTAATCACATTTTTCAATATAATAGGCTTGTTCCCGAAGGTAGTTCCTAACTTGTTATGAACATACTGAGTTGCGCAGTTATAAAATAATTGATCAGATGCGCAGTATAAAGTAATGGACGAGTTATTTTATACTGCGCAACTCAGTATGTTCATAACAAGTTAGGAACTCGCTTCGGGAACAAACCTAATTTTGTTCTATTTTTTAATATTTTAGGGAATTATACAATAAATTTTCCTTATAAAATATGCATTACCTATTAAAAGTTGTGGTTTACACTAAGGATTAAATAAATATTTTAATTTTTATTGCCATTTGATAATCTTCAGGGTCCGCTGAATATTTAATAAATTGGTTAACTGTGTCGGCTTTTACTCGATGAAAATCCAGTATTATATTTAAATAAATAAAGTTACTATGTAACGAAACCAGTCACCAATAAATTTTGTTATTTTTGTGACCATCATAAAACACTGTTTTATGTATTTAAATATGTAATAAATCATTTAGGAGTTAGATTTCTTCACGTAGATTCGTTATGCAGATTAATTTTAACAAAAAATAAGAAATTTTAAATACGTATTTTTGTCATAGATCTTTTATACGAGTTCCTTAAGTGTTATCTAGTTAAAAATAAATAAGTAAAATGATTAAATAAAAATAGAAGTATTAACTTACTACTACATGAGATCATCAAGATGAAAAATAGAGGATTTGGACTAGAAAGCCCAAGAGCAGATTCGGAAAACCACAAAACTAATGGAATCACTAAGACGAACTGCAGAAGCAACTACGAGCGACCGAAGAAAAGCCGAGAAATCATATGGATCGACCGAAGAGCAGCCAAGAAATGTCTCGCAAGACAACTTCGGAAAATTACAACAGTATCTTAGTATTACAACAGTAATATGCCGTTTTTTGCCGCTAATTAGTTGTGGAAAAAGAAATTTTGTCGCTCTTTTCCTTTATTAAAAATTAAACACTTGTTAACTCGATATCAAGTTAGCAAGACAACTGCGTAAATGATGATATCAAAAACGAAACGCTGGTGAATTTGCCGCTTTTTTGCCGTTAATTGGTTGTGGAAAAACATTTTTGAAGCTCTTTTATTTTTATTAAAAATTAAACATCTTGCTAACTTGACACTAGGTTAGCAAGACGACTGCGTAAATAATGACGATATCAAAAAACTAAAAGTTGGAGAATTTTCCGCTTTTTGGCCGTTAATTGGTTGTGGGAAAAATTTTTGCCTCTAAATTTTGTCTTGATAATTAAACATCCCGCTAACTTGATATCAAGTTAGCGAGACTACTGTGTAAATAATGAAGATATCAAAAACTAAAAGCTGGAGAATTTGCCGCTTTTTTGCAGTTAATTAGATGTGGAAAAAAATTTGCCACTCTTTTATTTTTATTAAAAATTAAACATCTTGCTAACTTGACACTAGGTTAGCAAGACAACTGCATAAATAATGACGATATCAAAAAACTAAAAGCTGGAGAATTTGCCTCTTTTTTGCCGTTAATTAGTTGTAAGAAAAATTTTTGACTCTCAATTTTGTCTTGATTATTAAACATCCCGCTAACTTGATTTCAAATTAGCGAGACTACTGTGTAAATAATGAAGATATCAAAAAACTACAAGCTGGAGAATTTGCCGCTTTTTGCAGTTAATTAGTGGTGGAAAAAAATTTGCCGCTCTTTTATTTTTATTGAAAATTAAACATCTTGCTAACTTGACATTATGTTAACAAGACGACTGCGTAAATAATGACGATATAAAAAAACTAAAAGCTGGAGAATTTCCCGCTTTTTTGCCGCTAATTAGTGGTGGGAAAAATTTTTTGCTCTCTATTTTTTATTAATAATTAAACATCCCGCTAAGTTGATAGATATCAAGAAGTTAGCGAGGCTACAGTGTAAATAATGAAGATATCAAAAAACTAAAGGCTGGAGAATTTGCCACTTTTTTGCCTAAAGTGTGGAAACAAAAAAATTATCGCCTGTTTTTTATAAATAATTTCCAGGATTTCAAGAATAATATCCTTGGGTAGAATGGGAATGTTTGGAAAATCGTGTTTTACTCAGCTCTTGTAGAAATGAAAAAAAATGTTCCTTTTATCTTTGAAACAAAAAATAATTATGTGTGACTCACATATTTTTTGTAGCTGTTTGCCGCTTTTGAGGCACAAAATATGCTAATCGCTTATACTTAACAAATTTAGCATCAAGTGATTACGTCGCTTGACTGTGTTTCGTGCTCTGAACTTTGTTTTTGAGAAAATTTATATTCAAATTCAGTGACCAGCAGGCGTAAAATTACGTCCAGAACTGATAATCTTTTCAAGAAAAGCACACATGCGAAATGGTATTAGCGATTTCAATTTCTTTAGAATAAGAGTACATTTGGTATAATAAAAAATATAATCATAACTGTTGTATTTATATTGCAAAACAAATTTGTTTTTGTAAAGTTTGAAGTTTCTGAACCTGTAAATTGTTTATGCTCTCTAGCGATAAAACTATGCGGAATTCGACAAAAAACAACATTATGAGTCAAAATTAAAAAAAAATTTAAAAGGGAGGTGGGCAAAAAGATGGGGCCGGAGTTCCGCTGGTGAAGTACTGGATCGTCTCATATGTGAGTCATAATCTAAACAGCCATCGACAAATTCGATCAGTTGAGCCATTGCCGAGTTCTCAATCTGACAGACGGACAGACAATGTAAAAACAATAGAGCCTAACACAAGAGGAAAATGTGCTAAAAAGAGTAAAATTCTTCAGCTTTTAGTTTTTGATAGAGTCATAATTTACGCAGTTGTCTTGCTAACTTGATACCAAGTTAGCGAGATGTTAATTTTTAACAAAAAAGAGCGACACATTTTTTTCCACAACTAATTCACGGCAAAAAGCGGAAAATTCTCCAGCTTTTGGTTTTTTAATATCGTCATTATTTACGCAGTTATTTTGCTAACTTGATATCAAGTTAGCAAGATGTTTATTTTTTTATAAAAAAAAAATAGTGGAAATTTTTTTTTCCACAACTAATTAGCGGCAATAAAGTGACAAATTACTGATAAGACACCATTGTAATTTTCCGAAGTTGTCTTGCTAAGTTGATAGACATAATGCCTCGGCTAGTCTGAGGCCTCAATCTTCGACAAAATCCACAAGTCCGAGATCTCGATCGTCAAGATATCGCTCGGTCGGAACAAACCCAGATCTACCAAGAATCCGAGTGCAAATCCGCCCACTTATTTACCGAGTATTTACGGGAATGAGGAGAATTTCATACCTCGAAAAAACACGGCGATCGAGTCTGCCACATCATTCTCACAACACTAACCTGAGCTTTGGCTTTGGCAAAAATGATCAACTAGTCCACATCACTCTGATAAAACTCTCCTGGGCTTGTATTTGTCATATATGTAGTTCACCTTTGTATTGTACCCTTTCCCATAAAAACTCTTTTTCTCCCACCCGCAGTGACACTGTATGCTCTATACTCTCACATTTGTCTATACTTCGCGCCGACCTGTTTCAGTAGGCAATTGGGAGAATACCTCCAAAAAAATTTTAAAATCAAATAAAAATATGATTATAAAAATATGTAGTATAGTCATACAACTCATTTGAACTTGGTGAAAATTTGGGCCAAAAACGACGATTAAGGCTTGCGTTACATGCATCCGTTATCCGATGATACGATGATCCGAAATGAACCCTATTGGTCAGAACATTCAAATGTCATTTTACTTATGGTCAAAGAATACATATATACCAAGAAGCGAAGGCTGGCGAAATTTCTTTGATGTTGGAAGGGCAAAAATTTTTGTGACAGGCGACGGATAACTAATACAACAGCTGCGTTCGGCTTCGTTCCTCTTTTCACTCGTTTTACCCCGCTCATGATCAATCTGTTCTCGTACTGACAAAAATTCATTTTATATATATGTTTAGAAAACAAAGTAATATTTACAATAAAATAATATAAAATAAAGTAAATTAACAAACAATCCGCACTTTATTCAAAAATATAGCACCTTTAGACAGAATTGACATTGACGTATAACTAATATAACTCGCACTTGCGCGTACAAATTTCGGTACATGCAAATACCGTAGTCTTCGTTTCTTTATCGATAGGTATTATTTGCTTATGTTTTTCAATTTTCATACGATATCGTACACAGTTAAAATATTTTCTATTTCTTCCGATGTCGGATAAACATTAACCTCACTTTTTGCATTTCATCTGTGTATAGTTACCGACTCTAGAAAAACTATGAATTTGCACTAGTATATCTCATGCCAAAGGCATAGAAAACATAAAAAAAGCAACCAACTCAATCAAGTGTCTTGTATTTGTAGTTTTTAGGTTAGAGGTTAATTAGAATTCAGTAAATTCTAGGTTATAGTTCAGATCATATATGTAATACTTCTATATCGCCAACGTCCTATCTTTGCCTGTAGAAACAAAGCGTTTTGACAGAAGGAGATAGAAAATCGGAATTGGGTGCCAACGCGCATGCCCATATACATAAATTACATTGGCGTCGTGTCCCGTGGTGAAAATGGGACGCAGAGAAAAGGAAAGTTAAGCAAACGTAGGCGATTTTACAGCTGTGACGCCTATGACTATCTGATCGTCTACACTCTAATATCGGCGACACACTTCTCTCTCAAGCTGGCGATATAGGAGTATTACATATATGGTTCAGATACGACAATCGGATTAATGTAAATCAAGAAAAATACTGATATGAAATTTTGAGTAGTTTCGGACATCGTGTCGTCGGATAACGGATGCATGTAATGCCAGCCTTACTGTCAGTAGATAGAACGTCCATCAACTTTAAAGGTTCTGTAAGTAAAGGCAATGACGTTTAGAATAAAACTTTACAAGTTGATTTCTTGTACAATTGTCACAATCTAAACGTCATTGTCGTTAGTTACAGAACCGTTAAAGTTACTGAACGTTCCGTCTACTGACAGTTAGTCAAACACATCACTCTGACACTATTATACTGGGCGTTGATAAAAATTGTGGTCAACTCGCCCACATCACTCTGACACAAATCTCCTGAACTTTTGAAATATGTATTTGTTGTATATGTATTTTACTTTTGTATGAACCCTTTCCCATAAAAATTCTTTAAACCCCAGCTTCAGAGACACTGAACTTTATACTCCTACATTTCTCTATACTTCGCACCAACATGTTCCCATATCAAAGAAGGGGGCGGATTTTGACACGGATTCTTGGTAGATCTGGGTTTGTTCCGACCTAGCGATATCTCGACGATCGGGATATCGGACTTCTGGAGATTGGGGCCTCGGACTAGCAGAGATATTTCCTTGCTACTCTTCGGTCAATCCCTATGATTTCTGGGCTCTTCTTCAGTCACTCTTAGTTGCTTCTGATATTCGTCTTACATTGGATTACATTAGTCTTGAGGTTTTCCGAATCTGCTCTTGGGCTTAATAGTCCAAATCCTCCATTCTTCATCTTGATGGTCTCTTGTAGCAGTAGATTTCCTTTCGGTTCTTGAAATCTTTGATTTCAACGATAGGTACAAGTGCGTCAGAATATAGTCTTTTTCAGTGTGGAGGTGTAGCTCTTATTTTCCTTTTTTTTTGTTTTTATTTTCATTAATCAAACTACCAAGTAAATCAAAAAATTTTTAATACAAAAAAGAAGAAATATCTCAAGGTAGGACTGTTCGTCCTGCATAATCGTAGGTACGACGGGCTAATTAAGGGAACATCTTTTGGTCGTATTGCTAACACGAATTAATTGTTTAGCCGCAGGAGCGCGTTTGTGCGAAGGATGAGGTCTGTTCACTTTAAAAACGTCAAATTAAAGCTGAGGATCTGCAACCTCTGGCAATCACATGGTCGTACGAAGGAGGTCACACTCAGTTATGGTATCTGCGATAAAAAGCCGGTAGGCGTTCTCGACGCGACTGAATGCAACGTACGCTTGCATTTGCAAAGATATCTTTGGTCAAAATGATCACTTTATCCAATGTTAGACCTTGAGACTTGTGAATGGTCGCCGTGAAAGTCATCACAATCAGGAACTGGAGGCGCGAGCAACGTTCAAGTCTGACATCAAAGACTGGAATGTCAACGAGGCCAATTCCCTGATCAAAGTTCACTTGAATTCTTTGAACTGTACCCTCTGAGTCCTTGAAGATTTTTTGTACCACTCCAGTGGCTCCGCCGACCAAACCATTGGCCGTATTGATGTTAGGCCGAAGCATTACACGCGCTCGTTTTTGTCCATTATCAAATCCTTGGGTAAGCATCCAGTCTTGCTCTCTGTTTCACCGGAAGAAGAAATGCTGCTTTTATTCGAAAAAATTCGGGATTTTGCAAAATTTCGACATTTTCGACCCAATTTTTGCACTTTTAATACGTTCTAAAAATTCTAATATTTTTTTCTATGTTTTGGATCAAGCCAAAGGTCACCATGGTGTTAGAGTTTTGAAAAAAAGCGGTGTTTTTGAGATAACATCAAAATACTAACATTTTTGTCTCAGATCATTACAACAAGGCCTATAAGTGCGAAAGAACAGTCCAAATCCACCCAGGGGCAACTTGGTGCAATCTTTCCATCACTTAATATGAGTCGCTTAGCCGCCAGAATATAGACATTTCCAGGAAATACCGCGTGAAGGTGCAGCTCCCATTTTCCTTTTCTTGTTATTTTATTTTTTGTCTTTATTTTTATTAATCAAACCACCAAGTAAATCATAAAACTTTATTATTGTTAACACAAAAAAAGAAAAGTTTAATTGTTATTGGGTTTCTTTTGTCAAAGATTAATACCATTTAAACAAATAGTGCCTGGGTGACCGAACTTTGCTTGGCGTCTTATTTATTAAGTCACGAATGCTTATACTTCAATACTTTATTTTTTCCTATTTTTCCTATTTTTTCCTATTTTTTATGTTTTTTCCTGTGTTTTCTGTTTTTTCTGTTTTCTCTAGATATTGTCCCCTATTTTCTTTGTTTTCTGTTTTTTTTTCTATTTTTCTCTATTTTTCCCTTTTTCATTTGTTTTTCCCGATTTTTTTTATTTTCTCCTATTTTACCCCATTTTTATTTGCTTTTATTTATTTCTCCTGTTTTTTTTTTTGTTTTTCTGATTATTTCGTCTTAGTTTCTATTTTTACCGATTTTTTCCATTTTCTTTATTTTTCGCTATTATCGTCATGAAAAACATTTTCCCTATTTTACCTTATTACTTTCTCGGTCCCACCAAATGGAAAGTATAGTGAACAAGCAAAAAAAAATTCGATATACCTAAGAAGATTGAAATCATTTCCAGAGTAAGGCCTGTCTGTGTGTCTGTGTGTATTCTACCATGATAACTGCCGAACGCTTTGACTAATCAGGCTGAAATTTTGTATGAAGGGTTAGTGGGTGCTTTCAATGCGACCATTAGTTTTTTTTTTAAATTGGTACAGTAGAATGTTCTCAAGAACGACATTGATTGAATAAATATGTAAGATTTTTGTTTTTTTAAGTTTTAAGGACAATCAGTACACTTGAGTGCAAAATGTTGTAGTGCAAAATTTTATAGCACAAAAATTCCTACAATTTTTGTATCAAACATTTTACCAGAATTTCCAATAGTTGCGCCACTAGAGGGTGCGCAAAAAATGTTCTATAGGATTTTCGCAGTTGTTCCAAATTTTAAGGACAAACAATACACCGTAGTGCAAAATATTGTAGTGCAAAGTTTTAGAGCATAAAATTTCCGACAATTTTTGTACTAAACTTTTTCCAGAATTGACTTTAGTGCAAAAATTTTCTAGTGCAAAGTTATAGAGTACCAAATTTGTTTTAACTTTTATATTTAACTTTATTTCGAATTTCTCATAGTTTCGGCGCTAGAGGGCGAAAAATATACACATTCTTTTCGCCTTTTTTTTGGAATTTGAAGACAAACAATGCGCTTTGGTGCAAAATGTTCTGGTGCAAAGTTGTAGAACATAAAATTGCCCACAACTTTTGTATCAAACTTCTTTCAGAAATCCCAATAGTTTTTGCCAATTATTTTAGAAGAAGATGATATTTTCGCATTTTTTCAGGGAAAATATTTTTCTTATTTTTTCCTATTACCCTATTTCCCCTATCTTTATAACCCTTTTATAAAAAATAAATTTTCCATACATGTTATCAGAATACATAAAAAAATACTTGACAGCATTAGGAATCGAACACACGCCTTAGAGGAGACTGTTACTATTAACCAGAGCCTTAGCCAGTCGGCTAAATTACCGATAAAAAAAGGTAGAAAACAATCTATTCATGCAAAGTTCTAACCGAGAATGAAAATACAAAAAAATAAACTTTTTCAGGTTCTTTTTGGCAGATAAAACCCACCAATTTTTGCAAGTGAGAGTAATTTTGTTTGCTTGAAAGACAGAGTAGATTTTTGAGAATTGCGACTTTTACTCGAAATATTTGGAATTTTACAAAATTTCGTCTTTTTCAACTCCGTTTTTATAATTTTAATGTGTTCTAAAAATCAAAAGTAAATTTTTTATACGTTTAGGACTAAGCCAAAGGTCACTATGGATTTAGAATTTTGAGAAATTGTGTAGTTTTCTAGATCGAGTTAAAATGTTGAACATTACAACTATAGTTAATGCGAAAGACCAACTATCTTATATATTATAAAAAATTAACAATAACGGCTAAGTTGAGGTATTTTGAACACAATAACTAATTAGATTTTCTTTTACGATTTTAGCTGTTTAAAAAGTATACATACAACATATAAACAGTAATTATTAGCTAAGTTCAAGAGTTTCAGAATCAAATTTGTCTGAAAACTTAGATAGCCAAGTGTATGATCAATTATCAGCTTTATTAAACCTATTAAACCCTCATCAAAATATGTTGTCTTGTTGAACCCTAAACTTTAAATATCCCTCATAATCAGTTATTGAGTTTTCAGTAACAGGGTCGGTCAATACGTTAACGACTCTTAAATAAGTCCCATAAACGAAAAATTATTGGTAATTGTGAATAATTTGGATTTTTTCCAATTAGCTTATACTATCGAGAAAATTTTAAAATAATTTATTTTGCATTTGTACGTTAGAAACCACTAAATAGCAATAATTAAGTTAGAAATTGTTTACTGTCTTTAACTTGAAGACAAATAAAATAACAAAAAATAAGTAAAAATTTTAACTAACAGATATTTATTAAAATAAATTATTGATTGAGAACTTTCAACGAGTGAGCGAAGCGAGCGCGTTAATCATTAACTTTTTTAAGATACCTACGTGTTAGTTCTAATATTTTTGTAAATTTTAATATTTATTTATTCCGAATAGAAGACAGAAATGTATCGATTAACACCAACTAATTTATCAATTAAATCTGAATAATCTGATAGCGATTAGTATTTTCATCCCATTTCTTTATTGTAAATTATACTGAATACATTTTATTTTTTAAGTAACACAAATAAGGTCATAGCTATTTATGATACAAGTGGCAATTATATTAAAATAATATAAAAAAACTCTTTAAACATATGTACTATATATTTTTTGTACTAGCACTGTTAATAAGTTTTAAAATGTGAAAAAAAATTGATAATTGTTAAATACACCCGAATAATAAACAACTAAACGTACTCGAGATTATTTAAACCATGAACATCAAGCAAACAGGTAACTGTAATTACAATAGTTTATGAAAATTACCAAACACTTTAGTAAGAGAGAGAGAGAGCGATAGACGAAGAGCTGGCTACATAAAAATACAAGGTATAAGGTACATGCAATATTTATAGCTAGAGAGGTTTAATTAGCTCTCCCGAACATTGAGTGGCCAATCTGCCAACGCGCTCAGGAGGAAGATTAAACCAGGATCAAAAATGATAAATTTAATTAAAAAAAAATAAATAAATCTCACGGATAAAAATTATATAAATATCAAGTGTATTTGTTATTACAAAAGTAGGAAAATTATTGGCAGACGATTTCGTGAAAGAGAAAGGACCGGCAGACTGCAACAAAGTGGCCTTACTACATGCTTTTTTATCAGATCAGATCGAAAGGGGTTATTTTTGAATTTATAGTTAAACATCATTATGAATTAAATACTCAAAATTTCAATTTAAAAGAATAACTAATGCAATAAATGAATTAAGTTATATTAAATATTGAATGCACTCTGTAGCATATAATTAATGTTAAGTAAGAAAAATAAAGTTATTTAATTAAAGTTCAATTTAAAATTTAGATTATCTGGTTAGAAATTATAAAAGAAGGATATAACGTATGAAATTTTAATTTTAATTTTAATTGGCGAGATTTTCTTGTCCAAATGTAAAGTTCCATGAAGTTGACAGATCATTGCAATTGGATTGGAAAAACTTGGTCACATTAAATGTTATTAAAAAAATCTGATGTGGCCAGCACATGACCTCTCGCCATTTTTGAATCAAAAATTTACAGGTTGACACAAAAAAGTATGAAAAAAAATTATTTTTTTGTAAATATGGCAACAATGGCAAAAGTTTCGAAAATTTTAATGAGACGAAAATAAACTATAGGGTATTACAAAATATGTGTGTAAAACTTTATTGCCGTTTTGTATAATAATGGCGTCATCACCCATAGCAACTGCCACTTCGGGTTGTGCGATTGGCACCAAAATGTAATCAGATCTAAGTTAGGGTATCAGAATCCTGTAGGCAAAATTTCAATTTTTTTCATTCAGTAGTTTTTGAGTTACTACAACATCCATCCAAACACACACACACACACTAACACACACACACACACACACACACACACACACACACACACACACACACACACACACACACACACACACACTAACACACACACACACACAGACATCATCGCGAAAATATTAAAATCGTATTCTAGGGACCCTAAAACGTGTTTATTCATTGAAAACTCACTACCCAATTTTTAGCATGATTCCTATACCTCTCTTATCTGAAGGGCGAGAGGTAAAAATGCTAGTGAAAAAATAAACAAAAAGGGACTCCATTTTTGAAATTTTAAGGAAAACAGGAAGCAAAAAAAACTATGCAATAAAAAGGCGGAATTACCGAATATCTAACAGAACACATTTTGGAGAAATTTCAACCAGGGATGTATGTTGATTCACAATTCAGGTGAAATAAAAAAAAATTATATGCATCTAAACAAAAAAAATAGAGAAGTAATAATAATAATAATACTAATAATAAAAAAAACAATCAGTAATGAAAAAGAGACGTTACAAGAAAATATAGAAATAATTTCACTCAGTATTAAAATATGAATATTGTAACAAACAATAAAAGGAAAATAGTTACTTACCAATGACATTCCACTGGCATGTTTATTTATTTATCTAGGCGTGGTGAAAAATAAATTTGCATGTAAGCAACAATGTATGAAAAATTATGTATAATGGGTTGCATATAGGTAAACTGAAATTAAAAGAAAATAAATTTGTTCAATTGGAAAAGTCTTTAATTTATTGTAATAGTTAAACAAAAGGCTCCGTGAGACTTGCGAACGTGGGATTTGCGAACACGTATATCTGGAATTAATCTAACAGCTGACCATCGGTGGGTTTTGCGAACACGCTTAAAATTAGAACTATAAAACTATTAATATATGATATTATTAAGTTATTATTTAAAAATGTTAAAAGTTCAAATAACAAATATTATTAATAATTAATGATTGAATGGCAAAACCGGAAATAAATAAAAAAAATTTTGATTTACCTAGACTATTAATAATAAATTTTTATAATAAATTTTATAATAAATGTTAACAAAACAATCTTTTTTTAATCCTCACATCTTATAGGTATTATAAGAACAAATAATTATCAAATTCAAAGAAAGATTAAAATTTACGAAATAAATTTACATGAATGGGTTAATGAACAAAATATTTCCGGATTTACCAGAACATAAATAGGATAATGGCTCATTGGAAATAATAGGTACCGATTTCATAATGAGATTTAAGGGTAATTTCAACGAAACTACTTTTTTTCTTCTGGGAACTGTTTGCCAAATCGTAAATAAACAGACTAATAAAAGATAAATAGCCCAATATCTACAAATATAAAAATAAGAAAATCAGATGTAATATATAACCATCGGTTATATTTAATGGTCATCAGTATCGAATAATACGCGAAATACACAGCTTAGTTAATTGGTTATGTGTTAATGAAAAAAAACAAAGATGTAAAGGATCCATTAAGACAAGAGATGGTAAAATAGTAAAAAACCACATGTGTGCTCAATACAAGAGGCTGAGTTGGACGTGAAAAAGAAATTGCACATATGCAGGAAGAGAGCTAGGGAAGATTTGAGCATCCCGATCAGTGAGATCTTTCGAAGTGAATTCATGGTATGTAATTCTATAAATTAAATAGTTATTTGTATGCCTAGGCCGCGAAATACCTTTTTGGCGGACCGAAAGAAAGATTATCGCCGAGGCCGTTTGCGGCCGAGGTAAGATAATCTTGAGGTCGCCAAAAAGTTTCGCGGCTGTGGTATACACACTATTTTTCGTGCAATCGTTAAAATTTTGAAATTAGATCATTCCCAATAAATATATTATTGCTTTAAAATCAACAGCAGTTCAATTTCATTAACAAAATCACAGCTGCTATGGAAATGACAGTGTTTGAATATACAAAATATTTTGACAGTTCTTGACAAAACGCAAATATGTCTGACATTGATAGTGATATTTCAGTATCTTGTTTCTTCAACTTCTAGAGTAGATACAAGTAATAATACAAACTGTACAATTTAAATTAATATTTATCTTGAATAATATAAGTCTGTATTTGTTAATTTAAAAATTAATACTGTATTTAATTAAAAATAATAACATTGTTAGTTTCGTTTTGCAGAAATGTGAAATTTGAAAGTGACCTTTGCTTTTTCGGCCGTTACCATGGGCAACGGCTGCGAAATCGAATTTCGCGGCCGCTGTGGAGAACGCGAAGTACTCACTTCGCGTACGGTTGCACGAAAAATATTTTTTAGAATTCTTGTTTCATTTTTTTAATACACATACCAGATGTAACTACTTTTATTACAATATTTTATTTTTATTACAGGATCTAGAAGCTAGAGGATATGAATTTGTCACTAAAATGCCAAATTACAATGTAGTTAAAACCAGTTTGTGTGAAATAAGGAGAGTGGCTTTAGGAACAGAACAAAACCCGAAAACTGCTACAGAAATTGTTTTGAAACCAGAAACACTAATTTTGCCTGACGGAATAGTTATTTTCCTAACAAGTGCGGAAAGTTATACTTTTCCGCGGGCAATTGTAGTTGCCCGAACGACGCGAAGCGGAGTTCGGGCATGCAATTAAGTGGGGAAAAGATATACTTTACGCAAGTGTTAGGAACAATATTTTTTCTACAAGCGCCTAGAATTAAAAAAAAAATTTAGCAAAAAGTATTTTTTCTACAAGCGCCTAGAATTAAAAAAAAATTTAGCAAAAAGTATTTTTTCTACAAGCGTGCGGAAAGTTACAACTTTCCGCACTAGTGCGGAAAAGTACAACTTTCCGCACGCTTGTAGAAAAATAGTTTTTTAATTCACGATTCAACTGTCGAAGGCGAAAGAATTTTTATATTTGGCATAGAAAATGCTAGATGGCATTTAGAAAATGCCAGCATTAATTTTATGGATGGAACATTCGATATATGTTCGGCTCAGTTTGTTCAGCTATATAGTATTCACATAGATGCTGGAAGCAACCACGAAGAAACTAACGTGCAGCCAATTATTTTTGCTTTACTGTCAAGAAAAACTGAAGCGATTTACAGAAGATTATTTCACGCTATTAAAAATTGGGCACCGAAATGGAAACCAAATTTGATAAAAATCGATTTTGAAATTGCAGCTATAAATGTACTTCGTAGTGTGAATTTCTGGATGCAATTTTCATTTTATGCAGTGTCTTTGGAGGAAAATACAAGAGATTGGACCTACTAGAGAGTATAGAGAAAATGAAGAAATTCAGAGATTTTGTAGAATGTGTGGTGCTCTCTCTCTAATTCCATTAGAATATGTGGATGATGGTTGGTTGTCTATTTTTGGAGAAGCACCGGAATCAGATAAGCTGCGCCAGTTTGCAGATTACTTCATAGACCAATGGCTTGACAATGAAAAAATGAATATTGATGTTTGGAATGTATCCAAACAACGCCACAGGACAAATAATGTTGTTGAGGGCTGGCATCGACGCTTGAATCAGTTTGTTGGACGGAATACTCCTAATATTTATTTTTTGATAAGGAAACTGAGGGAAGACGCAATCCATTCATCATTTATCCTAAAACAAATTGAATGTGGAGTTTCTCAAAACAAAAGAAAAAAAAATTACCAAAAACAGGATGACAAAATTAATGAATTAGTAAATACGCTATACCAAGATGGGAATATTTTACGTTGTCTTCGACTGTTAAGTTACAGTCAAAGCTTTGAATAATTTTAAGTTTTTTGTCAAAATAGAAAAACATATCTTTTTTAATAAATATTTACAAATTATTGAGTTATTTTATTAATTATAAATATTAAATAATAATGAAGTTTGAGGGTAAAATACAAGACTGCAAAAATGTTAAAAATAAAATGAGTGTGCAGCATTTTTCTAAAAAAATGTAAAAAAATAAGTGAAATATAACATTTACTGAATTATTATTTTTATAATTTTAACACTCTACCACTAATCAATCAATATTTTGCTGTTTTATTAAAATACAAAAATAAAACCCTCACTAATTTAACTTAATAAAAAAATTACCTGCAGTGTTCGCAAAACTTACGGTCTCCATAAACTGACCGAGGGTAAGCCAGGTATATGTTCGCTAATCCCACGGTTCGCAAATCCCACGTTCGCAAATCGAACGCCACCAAACAAAAGTATAAAAAAATTTTAATGAAAAATAAATGTAAAAGAATCCAGAATTTTGATCCCACCCTAAGAAAAATAGTATACATTAAAAATAATAAAATAAAATGAAAATGAAAATAATATAATCATATCAAATTAATAAAAATAATTAAAAATAAATTAAATATAGAAAATATATTCAATATGTGACAAACCAGGACAAACCTCATAATTAAAAATTATTGGAAATAATTACTGACTTGTTAACTAAACTCTATGCTGAATGGCAGACAAAAAAACAGAAGACGAGAAATAATATCTATGAAAGGAAAGGAAACAATTGTCTGCCTCGATGTTATCTTCCGTTTTTGTCGGCCAGTCAGCATACAGTTTAGTTAATAACTCAATAAGTATTCCCAATAATTTTGAATCCCTTTCTCATTCACGAAATCGTTTACCAATAATTTTCCACCATTTGTAATAACAAATAATTAATATTTATATAAGTTTCATCCGTGAGGTTTACCTTTTTTTTAATAAATGTATCATTTTTGATCGCCCGCCCCTGCTTTAATCTTCCTATGCGCGCTGGCAGATTTTCGACTCAATGTTCGGGAGAGATTATGAAAACTCTCTAGCTATAAATATTGCATGTACCTTATACCTTGTATTTTTATGTACCTAGCTCTTAGACCATAAGTTTTTTAAAAAATACACCCCGACCATTACCATATAGGTTTCATCCTTATAGGAATCATCAGTGGTACTTTGTCGGAATGCATAGTTTTAAAAACCCACTCTGTATACCTCAAGTATTTCTATATGCTATAAAAATGATAGATAGTCACGACATTTATCTTAGGGGGGAACGAGCACTACGCAATTGAATTAAAAACAGAGAGAGTAAGTTTTTGAAACTATATACTTCGACCATCTACAGGCACCAAGTTGTAGCAGGTTAGTCGCTTTTATAGAGGATTTTATCCTATTAAGCCCCTTGCTCGGTTGGTACCCATCAAGCTAGGATATATGTCGTAACTATCTATCATTTTTATAAGACTATCGTCAGTGTATTTTTTTAATAAATAAAGCAACACAACATTCTGGAATGGAATCCGAGAATATTGAATTATAAGCAAGTTCAAGTTCAAAAATGTATTAAAAATATATATAATATTTTAAACATAACACTAAATTATATTTTACAATATATAATTTATTTTTTTAGAAGACTTTGTTATGTTTAGTTGGTCCAACTGAAGTAAAAACGCTGGAGCCACTTCCATACACCCCAATCACATTCGATGTGTTCTTGGTTTGGCGAATGCTGCATTTGTTTTTGCTCCTCGACCCATCATGCAGACAGATATTGCCAGGCCCGAAGCTGGCCTTTTGATTGGTAAGGATGACGCATCCGCCTTAATTCTTTAGAGTCATTTTGTTTTTGTAATGACGATTTTTGTCTTCGCTACACAACAATTTGACTTTTCCTTTTTACAAAAAAACTCGAATTCTTGAAAAGCGATATCAGTCAGCTATGTCACTTATCTGATAATTATCAGTTACATTAAGTCATTAAATTTCTTGTTGTACAGTAGCATTTGCATCTGTTGGAATTAAGCTATTATTTGTCTTGGTAATATCGTTGGTCGTTTGGCTACGCTGCCGCAGCTTGTGCCTGGTGTCGTGATTTTGGAAGTTCCTCTTGGTATCTACTGAGATACTCCTGGTACCTTAGTAGTTTACAGAATACTCTCTTGCATAATTCGCGATTGTGGTCCTCTGATCTTTTTGTCCAGTGTACTCATATGCACGATGAGTTACTTCGCAGATGTTATGCTTTGGAAAGTCAACTGTGTGTGATTGCAACCCTGACAGCTATTTTCATGTATAGTTAGTAACGTAAATTCATGAATTACTGAGGCCCAAAAGACTCAGTAATTTTTTTTAGCTGAATTTGGCGTGGGAGGTCCCACCAGCACTAAGGCTCTAGGCCTATTGTGCCTCGCCAGGTTTCAGATCAGACCAGTACTCTTGACAAAGTCAAGAATAGTTCTGATGTTAGATTTCGCTATCTCTTCGGGTTTAGGATACTGTACCCCAAACTGCCATTCCCTTTCCCTGTTCAGGTCCTGACAATAGCCATAATACAGAAAGAGGAGTTTGGTCCTCTTCCTCACATTTCCTACATAGGGAATCTTCCAATACTCCTCTGAGGTTCAGGTGTCTTCTGAGCCGCAGTATTCTTTGAGGACATCTACTGCAGTTTTCAGTTCCCGTCTTTTTAGGCATAACTGTAGATTGTGTCTGCTCTTGGATGGACTTAGTATTAATTTCGTATTAGATTCCGAGCTTCCAGAATCCAAAAATAAAAAAAACCTGTCCGGATGTCTAGATGTCTGGATGTAAATACTATAACTCTCGAGCAAAAGCTCCGATTGAGTTCCGGTTTTCACTTTACAACTTAGTTCTCTCCAGAGAAGAATCCCCTTGAATTTGAGTAGGATGGGAGTGGCTCTTCCGGTACCCGAATTACGAATTAAAGTGTTTTGCTTAGGAAAGCTTTTTTTAAGTTACAATTTTTAGAACTTTTTTCACTTGGCATTATGTATAATATTACTCTACATCTATGTGAGAATTTTGGCCAGGACCGTTTCTTAGCATAAAAAGTGTTCGCTTGATGGGCCAAAGTTTCAAAATGGTGCAACACCATTTGAACGTCCCTAGAACTCTTTTTTGTCTTATCAATTTATTTCTGCTAGAAATAATGGCAGTATTTTCTTGCCTCCGTATCTATTATGGATTTGAGCCACTCTTATGACTTGCAGTCCTATTTCATCTTTGTCCTTGAATGTTCCATTTAATAATTTTATCACTAATGAGTAGGCTTGTCTTCAGGCATCTGCTACGTATACCATTTAATTTTCGGCTTAAAACCTATACATCTTGTTAGATTTCTATAATATTCGCTGTGATGATCACTATTATGACTTGTATTGGGTCGTAAAAGTGCCAATTATTTCTTTTACGTCCAACCTTAGTTTGGTCCACATTTATGGAAATTATTATGTAATCGAAGACCATCTCTTGTTTTTCTTCATTTTCACAGTCTCTTTGTCTCTTTCCCGGGGTTTTCATTTCTTTGTTGTTTCCTTAGTAGGACTAGTACTAGCTGTAGTTCTTACAATATCCTAGATGGATTCCTCTTGGCTTCATACAGCAGCTCTTCGATGTCCATTTTTCGCATTATTAAGTTTTCCAAATCCTCTTATTTGTCTTCTTTTAGAGACCTTTGTTGGAGTTATTCGTATTAGCGGTCATTTTTATTTCTTTGTTTCTATCAGCTTTTTTTCACAATCTATCTATATCTTTATTGTTCTTTCGCTTTGTTTTTTGTTATCTTCGGTTTCTGACAGTTTTATTGTTTGGTCATCTTGTTCTCTTTTTACTATTCATTATTTTTACCTAAATGATTAAAAAAATTAAAATTTGTAATTTCATTTTTAAGTTCAGAGTTCTAACAGCGACTACCCTTACATTGTCCGTATTTTTTAAATATGATAATTTTATTTTAATATAGTTTCGTATATTATTTAATTTTGTCTACGTTCCTGGAAAGGGTATTAAAACAGAGTAAGCAAGTATCCACTTGAAACGATACTGTAATTTGTTTATAATAAATAATAATCGTGATTCTCAAATCTTTTTATTAAGGGTTCGTTCCACGAATAGAATTTGAAATATATCAGGAAGTAAAATATTAACTAAAAAAAAAAAAAAATTTGGATGCCAGTCTAATTGATTTTTTGATGTAATTAGAAACAATTGACAAAAAACTATGATACATTTCAAAGTCAGTCCTTTCTTTCTTTTATGGGTTTAAGGAAATTAAACTCAAATTAAACGTTATATTTGTTTTATTTATTAAAGTGAACAAAAATTTTAGAGATTTTTCTTTCTTTAAAAAAAAATTTAGCTTGGTTCTTGAGGTTTTTCTTTTCTTTTTCACCAAAGGAAACTTGTAGCCAAAAAAGATTTGCTCCAAAAAAAAGATTTGGTCCAACTGCTCCAAAAAGTTTGGTCCAAAGGAAAAGAAACTATCGTGGTCCAAAGGAAAAAACAAAACTTGCTCCAAAGAGAAAAGGCGTTGGTTCAAAAAAAAAACGTAGTCCAAAGGAATTATATCTTGCTCCAAAGAAAAACCCCTATATAAGGAGGGGAAGAAAGAACATTTTCAATTTGCAGCACAGACGATATATAAGTCAATTGTTTTGACTGAAGAGGCAAAAAGAGAGAGTTGGTAACATGGAGAGGGAGATCTAGAGAAGTAATATGAAGCGAGCTGAAATCAGATAGACCGAGTAAAGGAATAATAAAAATACAGGGTGGCATGAAAAACATAACACACTTAATTAAATTTCTCATGTGTTTTTTCTCCTACGGTAGACTTTAGGTATCCCATTATTTTTGCTGCTGTATTTTTGAAAACAGTATCAGTAATACTTACTTGGCCGATGTTACATTTATAATAGTGTTTGATTTTGTTGAGTAATTTTTGTATGACCGATACGTAAATGAGCGATTTTGATGATTCCTATTTATATTTAGTCGATTCCATATTTTTGTTGACTACTAGAGTAAGTATCTTATGGTGTATAATCGCAAAATTCGAATTTTAAATTGCCGATTGCACAGATATCAGTTCCACTGGTGCTTTACCTTTAACAGGTGATTTAATTACTTTTGTTATTTATATTTTTTTATTTTCAGGGCTTTTCCTGGCCATCCGTGCACAGTATGACATCGAAGTGGATACCGCCAAATGAGAGAAGCAACTTTGTGACAGCCTATATGGGTAAATATAGAGGTTCACCTTAAGGCCAACGAGCCTCACTCCCCATTTATCACCTTAAATTATAAGTTAAATGCACAACCTTACATACAATGTTTATAAAAATTATACATACATTGCAAAGGTCGATAAAGGTTTAAATTTGTTCGGTATAGTAATATTTTGTTTTTAAAGATAATTTTAATTTGCAAAAAAAAGAGGCGCCAATATCATATATTATCTCGCTTGAAATTGTTTTTGGACAAGCGCTCCCTTAATATTACAGATAGGAAGCTGCGGTTTTCACCAATCTTCTGTAGTTAATTTTCAAAAATTATTTTTAGTAAAAGTAAGACGACTATAAACTTTTTTCTCTAGATAAATTTAAAAAAAGTAGCACAAATGCGCTTTTCTAATAAATATTTCAAATATCATGAAAAAAACTATATATTTGTAGTTGCTATATTAGGCGAGATCTCGTCCAAAAACGAATAATTATGTTTTGTTGCGCTCAACCCTGTTATGTGCAGAAAAAATTGGACTAGAGGGTAGGATAAGTTAACAATAACCTGAAAATACTAAAAAAATTATTTTTATACCAAAATTATTACAATACATTTTCCTTGGGTAATTCTCTAACCGGTAACCACGAAAGTCACGAGGTGTGGGGGCCTCTTAAGTTTTAGGTGCATACTTATTTTGAATACTCTCACACGGAACGATATTGCCTTCAGCTACATTGGTCATCAATATATGTAGAAGAGTTTTTACAATCGTTTTTAATTTTACTTTCCCTATCCCATCAATTACTTTCCCGGTCCCATCAATTACTTTCCCGGTCCCACCAATTATTTTTCCGGTCCCATCAAAGGGAAAGTGTAGTAAACGAGCAAAAAAAATTCGAGAGATTGATGGAAATATCTATTTTAAGGTACATCAAGAAAATTGAAACCATATACAGAGTAAGGTCTGTCTGTGTTTAATCCACGATAACTATCGAACCCTTTGATCAATCAAGCTGAAATTTGGTACGAATGGTTGGTTTGTGCCTCGAATGTGACTTTTAGTTTTTGGTTTAAATTGCTACAGTAGAAGGTCCTCAAGACCGACTTTGATTGAATACACATATTAGATTTTTTAATTTTTTTTTTAATTTTAAGGACAAATAATAGACTTTAGTGCAAAATGTTGTGGTGAAAAGTTTTAGAGCATAGAATTCCCTGTATCAACTTTTTTCCAAAATTCCCAATAGTTTTCACCCATGATTTTAGGAGATCCTAATTGTAGCAGTGTGCTTTACAATGTACGTAAGCGCCTGCTTATATCATTTTCAACAGTGAAATATCAATTTGGTAGACGTATTCACCATCGGTTTGTTATTTAAAATTTTTTTCATAAATTATTGTAATGCTTGGTATTTTGTAATTAAAATAATCCTATTCTCTACAACCGAGCCGAAAAAGTCTGGGGTGGCACAGCCGATTTTTTATGATTGCAGTGTGAACGATTTTAGTAAGACAAGATACTCTAATCACTTAAAATGTGATGTGGCAATATTAAAAGTTTATTACTTGTGTAGTAACTCATTTTCAACTATCGTGTTCAGAATTTCTCATTTCTCTCTTTAGCTTTTTTGGCATTGGTTGCTATTACTTCGCTGATAAAGGGAATCCCTAGGCCATTGTGTATTGTTGCGTTGGAAACGTACCATGACGCGTTGGTTATCATCCGGAGTGTTTTTGACTGGAAACATTGGAGAATTTTTGTATTGGAGGGTTAACTACATCTCCAGAGCTCGATCCCATATGTCCAAATAGGTTTTAAAATAATTTTATATAGTAGGAATTTATTTTCCAGTGACAACTATGATCGCCTTCCAAGCAACCAATTCTTTCAGCGATAGTTGAACCCTTTTGGTTTTAATATGGTGTTTCCAAGTGAGTATTTGGTCGAAGTGCAGCCCAAGATATTTGACTACGCTTCTTATTGGAATGGGGCTGTTGTTTATTCTGAGTTGCGGGCATTTGTCGTGTATTGTTGTGAACGTTATCTGGGTGGATTTGTTTCAATTTACTTTAGTTTTCCAGCGCTCCGGCCAGGTTTGTAGATTTATAAGATGCTCCTGTAGTTTTTACGAGGCTCTGTTAGGATCTGAATCAACTGACAAAACGGCCGTGTCGTCTGCGAATGTTGCAGTCGTAATATCATCACTGGTAGGGATATCGGAAGTCAAGAGTAAATAAAGGAAGGGTCCAAGGGCACTGCCTTGAGGGACACCAGAATTAATGGGGTTATAAATAGACAATGATTAGTTTACTTTAACTTGAAAGGTGCGTTGTGTCCAGTAGGATTTGAGGAGGTGAAATTTCAATATGTAAAATAGGTTCTCATGCCACACTTTGTCTAAGGCCTGTTTTACGTCTAGGAAAACTGATACGCATATATTTTTGTCATTGAGGCTATCTTTGATGTTGTTGACGATTCTGTAACATTGTTGAATTGTTGAGTAATGTTTGCGAAACTCAAATTGATGGACAGGTATTATATCATTTACGGGGACAGTTACGTTAATTCGTTCTAGAAGCAATCTTTCAAATATTTTTTAGGTAATTGGTAGAAAGCTTATAGGGCGATAAGATGTAGGTTCCGTGGGTGGTTTGCCTGTGTTAGCAATCATTATAATGTGCGTAAATTTCCAGTGGAGAGGAAAATAGCATAAGCTTAACATCCTGGCAAGCAACGTCTAAAAAACTCTTTACTTCATTGGCATTAAAGTTATTCTCTGCATTTGGAGTGAAGACACTAGCTAGATGGTTTGCAAATACATTAGCCTTCTCTACATCTGGTGAAGAGTGAAAACGAGTACATCACTGTGTAAAATATATAATTTATTAAAAAATTGGGTTAAGTGCTTTCACCAAATAAAGCCATCATCAGAGCCTTTGTCAAAGAGATACCCCATCAGAAATATTTAAAACCATAACATGATAATGCAAGTACAACTGATCTACATTTTATCCATAATAACAATAAAATCAATGGCCGGTGACATGGTTTTAAATATTTCTGGTGGGATATCTCTTTGACGAAGGCTCT
Source organism: Neocrepidodera transversa (assembly GCA_963243735.1). NCBI lineage: Eukaryota > Metazoa > Arthropoda > Insecta > Coleoptera > Chrysomelidae > Neocrepidodera > Neocrepidodera transversa. The sequence continues at coordinate 21,585,489 of OY725347.1, read as the reverse complement.
GATGATGGCTTTGTCTGCCGAAAGCGCTAAGCTCAATTTTTTAATAAATTATATATTTTACACACTGATGTACTCGTTTTCACTCTTCACCTGATATTTAGTGTGTACACCATCCTCAGTCACTTATTTCTCTACATCTGTTTGCGCCCAATTTCTGTCTGGTTTTCTTATGGGAGGTATGGGTGTTATTGGCCTCTTGAATTTTTTAGTAGCTCTCCATAATCGAATTATCGTCAGGTGTCAGAGTTTTAATGTAATATTCAAAGGTGTCATTTCGTGTATGATGTAAAGCTGCTTGAAGTTGATGAGTCAGCCTATTTAGTTGAGTTTTGTCTTGGGGATTTCTCGACCTTTGTCATTTTGCACGGGCTTCTCGATTCGATATTGGCATGTACGTCTGATATACCTTTTGTGACGGCAAAATCTAATAAGTCAGATATTTTATTCCTGTCGCGTTCCAGTCTCCTGCGATTTTCTACATATAATAAAAAAGACATATATAAACAGTTCAAGAGCAGAACAGTACTCATACTATATTGCGTTATAAAGAAATGATTTTTTTCCACCACTAGCATTCGAACAGGTCATTAATTATGCTGTATTTGAGTCTGGAAGATAAATTTCCCTCCTACTAGTGAATACTTTTTCATTATCTACTAGTAGGAGAAAAAGGAAACAATCGACGAATACCTAAGCGTGGCGTCTAAGGTGATCAGAGCTACTAAATGTTTCCAATTAAACACAATGTTCATTGCGTTTATCATAAGAGTTTTTTTTATTACTAAATAACCACTTTATTTTGAATTTCTATTATTTTAAGTGAATTTTCGATCTACTTAACCAGAGACGTAAGTAATTCTCTATGGTTATTCTTTATCAGATATATTTTCGTTTGAAATAGTTTGATCTTTTTTAATAAATATTTTGATATGCATGGACATTCATTTTAGAATAGAGGAAAATCGCCCTCTGTCCTCTCTCGGTCCTTGAAAGAATGTAAAATTCTCCTTTACTTTCTCGATTCAAGTTGTTATCGTGAACCCAAATTCTTGGTTTTTTTGCTCAAAAATAAATATACGTATATATTAGATTAACGTGGGGTAAAATAATTTACTTTAACACTTACCTCTGTGGTTCCTCTAATTGCCTAATTTTAAATAGTAATATAAAATTCATAGTAGGGGAGACCGGGTATGGTTGTCACAATGTTTAGTTTCTAATTTTGCCAAAAAAATATTAAAATGCCAATTTTATTAAAAATTTTATACACTATTCATGTATCTGTACTTAAAATATTGTTGTTGTTGGAAATGTCAAATTATGTGTTTTTTTAATTTAAAATTACATTTGTAAGAGTGACAACTTACCCCGTCTCTGGGATGGGTGTCCCATAACTAGGGGTTGGTTGTCCTGTGTTGTTTAAATATGAAATAACTGCTTTTTTAGATATTTATTCTATTGTAACAAAATATCAATACCTCAGACTCACAATAATGACAAACAAAGTTGGTTTCATCGTTGGTGCACGCAAGATGAGCCCAAAAACGGCATTCAATACACTGAATTCATTTTTCTTTAGGTTTACTATTGGAAAACGCCTCCATACAAATTAAACAAAAGCATTCTTCTTCGTTTTCACTATCACTTTCGACTTCCACTGTCTTCTTTTTTTCTTTTGACTTTTTTCACACTTCTGTTTATCTTTTAAATTTGGATTTAGTATTTTTTCGTCATCTACGCACCTTTTCTCAATTTTGACACGTTTCATATTTCTCTTTATTTTCAACTCTTCTAATTCTCGTTTCTCCGGTGTGTCTGTTAAAATAGCTGAATGACGTTTTCTGTTGTCGTTACGTTTAGTCCCTTTTCTGGGTGGAGCTTTGGCAAACGGCCTGATCTGCTTTGGTGACACATATTATTGTAGTTCACTTGGACCTGGTTCAGAAGTATCTTGAGAAGTATATTGGACGTAATTTGACATGGGTTTGGTCGATCGGTTTTATAGCTTCCAATGAATTCACTGTCGTCAAATATTTCCTGGTTGAATGGGTAAATTCCGCAACTTTAGAATCCTGATAAAATAGTAGATGGTGTAAATACATGCACAAAGCTGGAATTCACAATTGCTGGAATGTCATATATGGTCATAGTAGAACCTGGATTATTTAACATCCATTTTTCGCAAGCAGCATTAAGATATTTTTTAAGTGGTCCGTACACTGTCCTATCACGTGGCTGCAATCTGTGTGAATAGTGTGGCGGGAAGGATAACATTACAATGTGTGATGATTTGGCATAATTTAAACCATCAATGGATAAATGGGAACCATGATTGTCCAGAATCAAGAGGCACGGTTGATTAGTTGAACATTTAACATATTTTACAAAGTGTTTAAGGTTGTCACAAAAGTTTCCTCAATTATCCAACCTGAAGGGTTACATCCACCTTGGCTACCAATTGGCCCATTCCGTACAAAGTGTTCTTTATAGTGTACCCGGGAAAATATAAAGTATGGTGGTATAGTGTTTCCGCTGGCCGAAATTGTACATGCAAGAGTAACAAGAGTGCCTCTTTCTCCAGATGTCTGCCTTTCTTCCTATAATTCTCTGAGGTTTCTGGACCGTCGTTACTCCGGTCTCATCCATATTCCAAATGTCCCTAGCTTCAAATTTATGTTGAGTAATAACGCGTTGAAGGTTACTGAAAAATGATGCAACGTTTGTTTTGTTGAAGCCAGAAGATCGGGCTATAGTTTCATCAGGAGATCTAATCGAAAGTCTAGGATGTCGTTTCATAAACGAAGAAAGCCAATCTGGGCCTGCTAACTTTGTTTCCGACCATTTGTTGGTAATTTTTAATGCATTTACCACGTTTACGAACTTCCTAAGGGGATAAGCCAAAATATATATCTGAAGCGTCACATAAGTATTCCTCCAACTGTTTTTCTAGTTCGGGTGAAAAAATCAATCGGTTTTGTATATAACCAACTTTTATGGCCGGTGTTAGACGCGTACCGCGAATATCATTTTCATTTATTTTCTGGCAAAATCTTGCAAGTGTTGATAGTTGATGTCAAAATCTTTCTCCACACTCCTGATTTATTTACCTTCCAGTCTGACTAACCGAACTGCTCCTAACATTGTATTGGGTGGAGTTTCACCACGATTGGTGGTTTTTTTACACAAATTTATTTATTACTGAAGAAAACTTCAAACAGGTCGACCCTATGTAGTTATTAGTAAAAAAATCAAATTAGAAATTGACCTGTTCCAGGTTTTCTTAATATTATTTTTGGTTTAGTAAATAATGTTTGTTTTCTTTTCATTATTTGCATAATAGGGTTGGTTGTCACTTATGACGACCATACCCAAATTACATGGGACAACCAACCCCATACCGCATTTTTTATATCAATTTCATTTAACCACTTATCATTAACGCAATACATCATTCGAGTCTTCGAGTCATAAATCAATAGAACATATACTGTAGTAATGTACTTACAGCTCACTTAATTTTCTATACGCCTATCGTGGACGATAATTCATATACTTCAAGACCAGACGAAATTACTCAGGTACCCGATAAAAACAATTTTACACACCACACCCACTGCAAGCACAAAGAACGACTGAGATATTGTTGTTATGTTAGTATATTACATATCTTCCTTCTGAAGTCATGTTGTGTTGCTGCTTATACGTATTGACTAAAATATCAAACTTGTGACAACCAGCCCGTGTGACAACCATATCCGGTCTCCCCTACTTGTTTGTTAATTTAACCTTAGAAAATTACTTCTGGTTTAATTTTTGATTCACTTTTTTATTTTATTGTCGATGACGGTGCTACTTGCTAGGCACACAGCATTTTTGCGTAATACACTTAAAGTTATTAGAAACGGTTAGAGTAAAATGTGATTGGCTGAAAGATTGGACGGTCGCTTGATGCTGTTACCAGGGAAAAGACGGCGGCGATAAGAACATATTGGTCTAGCGGATATTTTTTCGCTTTCAACATGAGAGACAGAAGTAGTGGTAGCGTTGAAATAAGATGAAAAGAATTATTTTTATCACCTATGTACACTCTGGGAAGGAAAAATCTCATATGTGACAGGACATGAAAAATAGACAATCAGTGACAGAATGTTTCATTGACTGTTAGAAACTAAATTATTTCTATATATATTTACGTGAAATTTGTAACAGTGTCATCTGCAAAGATAGAGATTTTGTGATCATCATTAGTACGTGTGCTACTCCTGTCTTAATTAATTTTAATTCAAAATAAGCCCCTTTTCGCTTTATTCTTAAGTAGGTATCTTTTTAATATATAGGATTTCAAAAGTTATAAATATTGTAATGTTATCTTATTAAACACACCTTTTGGAAGTAAATTTGTGCATTTATGATAAGTTAATTCTAAAGGATATATCTATTTAAGCGCTTAATAGCTGTTCAGAGAGGTGGCGTACCAAATCCATGCCGAAATATTTACTTTTTTCCGCTATTGTAAGTTGGCAATCAGTGATATTTACAGAAAGACATTTTACTCTTCACAAATAATTATTGGTCCAAGCACACTTTCTTGGGGCATTCCAGAATGATATTCTTAAACTTCATGTTTGATTTTGCACGTTTGTAATATATATTCAGTTAAGAGAAATTCTTTTAAACATATATTTTAAGTTTTTTTGGGTAACTGATAAGAATTGATTCATCAAACTGATAGTCACAATTTTCATTTTGCTAGAGATTAATTATTATATAGTATAATGTTCTCCTTGGTGGTGTTAAAAGAAAAAGTTGATGTAAAACGACACAAATAATATTTAACAAGAGATTAAAAAAATAATAATACATATATTGTGACGTATTACTAGGTCCCCTTTTTGGTGACCTTATTTTTTACCGAATTATTTTGTTGGCTACAACACGCTTTTGTATTTCAGGAAGCTCAGTTGGTGCAGCTATTACTTATCCATTATGCGGTTTCATCATCAATAGATGGGGTTGGGAGATGGTTTTTTACACCAACGGAGTAATGGGAACCATTTGGTTTATTGCATGGTGGTGTTTAGTACACGACACTCCATCCGGACATCCCAGAATATCCGATAAAGAAAAAGAATATATTTTAGCCAGTCTGGGAAAAAGCGTTTCTCATAAAAACGTGAGTATGTAAGATAATTAGAAAAAAATCTAATGAACCGAAAGAACAATAAAATAAAATATGAAGCAGGCATTTTTTACTGAGTATAAAAATGGTAATTAATACTATTATTATTATTACAGGATAAACAAAATCAAATTGTACCATTATATCATTTAATATAAAACACCAGAAAATCATATTAATACAAAAGATATCAATTTTACAATATTTATTTAGAAGTAAAAAAATAGAAAATTCAAAAATATAATATAGTAAAATAAACTTCTAATAACCAATCTTTATTACACCCCTCAAATATTTATAATAGCGCACTTTTAAACTCCACATAACCGAAATATACCTTTTGTACTATACTCAAATCTATCAACTGATGATATTTCGAAGATTGATCAAGCTTATATTTGAAGAAATAGTTTTTTTTATTTAAATTAATCAAATCCACCATTAGGTTATTAGAGGCTATTTAAAGTAAATCAATGTAAGTAAATTTTGTGTGAACTAAGCATAATCTATTGATAACACAGGTCAACAATAAAAAAAGTGGTCTGTGCTGGGTGTGCGACATAGATTTTCCGACGTATTTTTTACATGAATCTGAAGTCAAAATTGGGGATCAAATTGCAAAAAACGGAGAAAAATAAAAAAAAACCGATAAAATCTACGATCTAATAATTTTTTCTGCATGATAATTATAATCTTATAATTTCTGTCGTTTCCTGGCCCTTTTCTCCTCAAAATGACCTGTGCAACGGATTTCTGCTACGTTTTTTTCCTCCCTGTTGAGTTTCTCTTTGTAGCATCCAGCAGTAATCTGCAAACATATTTACTCCCCACTGCCCCTGAAATCGCCGTTCAAATTCCTTAAGATCTTTGTGAAATCTTTCTCCTTGCTCCTCACTGAAATCTCCGTTATTCTCCGGGAATTGATCAAGATGAGAATCAAGAAAGTGCAGTTTCAAATTCATTAGGCAACCTGAACGCTGAAAGTTTGCAATCATATTGGCCACAATATTTTCGTAATCAGCATCCTTGGTATTACCTAAAAACTTGGTAAACAGTTCCTTGAAACTTAGCCATGATGCATTTTCTTGTTCATCCATAACTGAAGCAAATGTTTCATCTTTGAATAACGTCCGGATTTCGGGTCCATCCAAGATGCCTTCTCTCAATTTCGCATCTGATTTGTGTTTAAACACTTGACGCAGGTATGTAAAGCACTCTCCATCTTTATCAAGAGCTTTCACAAACTGTTTTATTAACCCAAGTTTAATATGAAGAGACGGAATGAGAATTTTGGCTGGATCAACAAGCGGTTTTCGTTTATATTATGTGATCCAACCCTAAATGTAGATCGCGAAGGCCAAACTTTTTTGACGTAGTGATTTTTGCGATCTCTACTGTCAAACATATACAAATAGCATGGATACTTCGTGAATCCAGATTGTTGTCCCAGGATCATGAAAAAAATCTTCAAATCACCACATACTTGCTATTTATGTTCTTCATACTTGATTTTTTTCAAGGCAGTTTCTAGATTTGTGTACTCTTCTTTAAGTACAGTTGAGTGAGCTAAAGGTAAAGGAGCAAACTTGTTGGTGTTGTGAAGAAGAACTGCCTTAAGACTGCCTTGAGACGAGTCAATGAATAACCGCCAATCTTCAGGTTTATATAAATTTGGCTTTAATTCATCCACAAGTCCGTTAACATCAGTGCAATAAAACAAATCTTCCTCTTTTTCAAAATATTTACGGAAAGCCTCCTCTCGATTCCGATAAAATGAAACTTTCGTACCTTTTGTCAGAAGATTTCTCCTTTTCATACTCGAAGCCAATATTTCAGATGTTTTTGGTCGTATTTTTCTGGCTTTTTCTCTTCACCGATCGGCCTGTAATCTTCTTCGCTGCTCGAAGGAACTTTTTCATCAGGTTCACTAGAATCGGATTCACTGCCAGTAGCAGACTCTTCTTCATTAAGATCTACATTCTCAGGATCGACGTCGACTTCCATTGTATCGAATCCACTGGTCAGGCTGTCTTTTGACGTATCATCTTCTTAACCTTCTATAAAGTTTGCAACTGGTTGTTGCACACCTGATGCAGAAGAATACGAAATTTTGTCCTTATGGATTCGGCCCGCAGTTTCAACTTTTGTCGTGCAAAAGTAGCAATCACTTGCACTGAGAGGCTTCTTCCATATAGCTGGAGTTTTAAATTTAAGTGTCTCCTTGTTCTGGTGCTTCTCAAATCGGTTAACCATATTATAGCATGAACCAGAAACAACATTAGGTATCCAATTTTTTAAATTGAGAGAAACTTCCATATTGAAACACTTTTCATACAAAGTCACAAACCTATCTGTAAGTTTCTTTCTATTTTTCATCCCAATGTATTTTGCACAAACGTAGCAAAAGAGATTAGGATTCTTAGAACATTCATGATCATCATGAGTACTAGAAGATCCAGCTAAATTTTGAGTAGAAGAAGCATTACAATCCATTAAAATAAACAAACCCCGCACGCTAGAATTCCTGGCCCGATCGCAGGTGAGTCAGCCGCCTTAGGGGTGATAACCCTCATACCTCCCCAGGCCTAAGTATGAGAGCTTTCCGACTTTAACGAGGACAATGGCAACTCGTCGTCGGACACACGACGGCATCATTCTCATATTCTAGCGCTTTCCTGCTTCGATACCCCAAAATGCTGACTAGCGAATCATTCTACACATCCCGTTAAAGGGCAGTTGTCATCGTAGTCCAAACACTCCGTGGTAGCAGGTTTTTGCCGGTAAATCTACCGATTCAATGTCCAGACGTTTTATTTTATATCAAAGACAAAATTCATTTGATAAAAGACTTCAATAAGACACAATAAGTGGCAAATAAACATACTTGCGAATCACTGATTGATGCTACAGAGAGGAACAAAGCAGAAACTGCAATTTGATCATAACATACTGAAAATACTATTAGATCATGGATTTTATCGGTTTTTTTTTATTTTTCTCCGTTTTTTGCAGTTTGACCCCCAATTTCAGCGGTAAAAAATATGTCGGAAAATCTATGTCGCACACCCAGCACAGACCACTTTTTTTTTCTTTGTGGACCTGTGTAATTGTTTGTAAACGATGATTTCTTGTTCAGCTTCTTTAGACTATGAATAGTTCTTACTTTATTTAAATCCAATAAGTTATCCATATCTCGAATGTGGTCAAGTGTTAATCATAAATGAAAACAGCCCAAAATCATGTACTACAATAACATCTATTATACAAATTTAAAGGTAACTAGTTTCGGTTAAAAAACCATCCTCAGGCCTATATTAGATATACAACATGTAGAAAAAAATTTTTTACAAAGAAAAAGAAATAACTTACCAGAATAACAATCAAACAGATTTAAATCTTAAATATTTTTAGCATATTGCTAAGAAAGGAACGGGGGGAAAAAGGTATGGCTAGAGGGTATGAGGTACATGAAAGATACAAAGGAAAGATAGATATAGGTTTCTTATTATTGATAAAGATAAAGTTTTATTTTTATATTTATAGGTAAGGGGTTTGAGAGAGTAAGGATTATTTTTATTACCTACCCCAGATTAAATGTATATTTTTTCACTATTGTAGTGACGGTTCCCTAGTTTTACTGTATAAACTATCAAAACCTATAAATTATCTTATAAATTAGAACAATTATTCATATATGTTACTATCTTTCTTTATATTTTAGTTACCAGTTCCATGGAAAGCGATTCTAACAGATAATTCTGTGTGGGCCAACGTTATAGCGCAAGTTGGTGGTGTTTGGGGATTATTTACGTTAATGGTCAATTCACCATCATATTTTAAATTTATCCATGGATGGAATATACAAGCAGTGAGTATTTTTCATTATTATTAACAAAATAGTAATGGTATTTTCTTCCACTTCCAAGAATTTGTAATTTTATTGTCCATCTTTTCCTGTCACCATTCTCAAATTCATCTTTATCTTTAATATGTTTCATGATTTTGTTCCATATCTTCATTAATATCAGAATTATCTAGTTCATTTCCATATATGAATAATGTATGTCCATATTATCAACGTCTTCAAAGACTTTAAATACTTCAACCACGTTTTTGTCATAATACCAGTGGTATGGGATATTCATTCTGTTAACCGTAAATAACAAAAAAACAACTGTACACAAAAAAGGAATATCAAAATCCAATATACATTTAGTGTATTGTACCACAAGTGCAGAAAATGAGCTTATTAGATGCACGAACGAGCGTAGCGAAACGAGGGAAGATAATAGCTAAGTGCTGCTAAAGCGTTTTTGGCATGTGTAACACAACTGTTTTTCCTACAAAAAAAAAACGAAAGAAAGGAAAATATAACACAAATACTTTACATATTTATTGTATTCTGTTCAGACTTTAATTTACACTGACGTTGAATGAAAATTTATGTGAAACGTCAAAGTACGCGAGTACCAGTTAAAGATGTCTATATATAGTGAAAAACTACAAAATCGTGTTGTTATGACTTTTACATCCCAAGGGACGATAAATATTAATTTAGGCCATATGTTTAGGATATTTTCACATAATATAGGCGAAAAAATAGTTTTGTGCCATCTTAACCACTTATCAGAAAACATACGGGGAAGAGCGGTTTTTATGGATAAATAATAACTGGCGATTTAATTATAATTCAAATTATATACACAATATCAAATATGTAAAACGAAAAAAAAATCGTAAATTAACAATTTGCGTACCTTGAATATTTCAGAGCTCCAGCCGACAAAGGCTCACTTTCCAAGCTAAAAAATAATCGGAAAAACAAATGTTATAGAAGACTTTCTAAAAAAATTTGATGTGGCCATCACATGATTTCTCGCCATCTTTGAATCAAAAATTAACACATTAACACAAAAAGGTATTAAAAAAAATCTGGAAACAATGACAAATGTTTTGAAAATTTTAATGAATCGAAAACAAATTATAGTGTATACAAAATATATATGTAAAAGTTTATTGCCATTTTGTTCAGTAATGGCGTCATCACTCGTAGCAATTGCCACTTCCGGCCCGATTAAAACCAAAATTTAAAATTTTTTAATTCCCTAGTTTTTGAGTTATCGTTGCTACATCATCCATCCATACTAACACTCACACGGACATCATCGCGAAAATATCAATATCGTGTTCAAGGTACCCTAAAATGTGTTTATCCATTGAAAACTCACTACAAAATTTTTAGCATGATTACTACACCTCTCTTCTCTGAAGGTCAAGAAGTAAAATTGATTTTTTCATAAAAAACGGCTATGGAACAAGTTGAAGACTAATAAAATGGCCTCGAATCCACGCCTATAAAATTTTATGATAACTTATACCGTTAAAACTTGGTATATATTGTAATGATATACCATTTAATTAATCTCAATTTTGGAGTGGGTTCTATGAAAAAATAAAAAAATAATAAACATTACACAAAAAAACCAAACATAAAAAACATATTCTAGATCTTCCTTTCCTGTAGACTCCTCCGACAAATTTACGTTGAAATCTTGAATCACTCTTCCTTCTTAAAAAAAACAGTTTCTTTAAGTTATTTATTCAACCCTTATACTATCTTCCCTCTTTAAACTTCCTCCCAACTTGCTTTATTTTCAAAAAAAAATCCTCTCAAACTTTTGAATTTTTTTTTTATTTTCAAAATCGTTTGTAAATTTAACAATAGTCCTATTTCTTAATGGTATAAATTCCTCTAGTTTTTACAACTTTCTTCCATAATCGATTTGTATAAATTATTGTGACATATTTTTTTAAAAGATTAATTACATCTGTTTATTATTTTTCCTTTCATCTGTTTTTTTTCCCAAAATAATTTTCTTTACATAACTAATAAAATAAATGTTTTCCAATCATATTTTCCTATCTTGCCATCTACTTATTACTTAAGATTCTTTATATTTCACAATTGTTGATTTAGAATCTACCAATTAATATCAATAAATTATTTAAAATATCATAAACTTTTTTTTAAACAATTAAACAACTATATTTATAAATTTCAAAAATGCATACAGAGTATTTCATTATAATATGTTCTTTATGTGGAGTCGGACAAATGTTTTATTCGGGAATATTCTGGGTAGGGCGTGTTTTCTTTTGCATGAAACTCTTTAGCGTCCGACAACAAGTACCCCTCCAAAAATTTGTTGGACAAGGTTAACAGATAATTTTTAATATTTTCATTAATTGATTCTGCAAAAATCAGCTGCGAGGTACTAAATTTTGAGGTGCCAAAATCCCAAAATATTTGTCCGACAATATTTTTTTCGCTTTTAAATCAAAAACTTCGGATTGAAAGAAAAACTATGATTAGATCATTAATCTTCCTTGTGAATTAAAGCAAGGAGTTCGCGAAGGACCAGAAAAAAAAACGAAATTTTTAAATAAAACGTTTGTCCGTCTTAACACATATACCATGTTTAAATGGGTCATGGGCCACCCCTATAACTTTTAAGTCGGCTAAAAGATTTAAACCAACATTGGTCGATTATAACAGAGCTATTTTTCGTTTTTTACATAGAAATCCAAAATGCACGACATCCGGTTCGACCGGAAAAGCCATGAAAATTGGACATTCAAATGAAACACCCGGTATATTTCTACATATTTAGATTCTACAACTTCAAAAATGAACAACTCGACTATCAAATGTCACTTGAGACGCCATTTTTATTTTTTTTTTGATTTTTTTTTATGCATCCTAGGTGGTCATGATATGGTCTAATTTAATTATAATTAAACTAGGATTACCTAAAAAGTTTCAATTTTGTCAATTATTTATTTTTTTTACTTTTATTAAACATTTAATTCAGCAAATCCAATTTTTTAACTAAAACTCAATTTTTTTAAATGAAACATAGATAGGCCACCAGGTATTAAAAATTGTTCATTCAATTACCAATAAAATGATGTACATAACAATTCTTTTTTTTCTCAAATAAAGGAGACATATGTTACAAAATTCTGCTGAAAACATCTCTGTTAAAAAAAATTAAGGGATATTTACAACATCATATTTTAAATATAAACAATTATTAAGAAACAAAAATAAATAATTTATAAAATTTATAACGTATGTAATTTTAGTTTGATTATACTGAATTTAGACCGAATAATTTGCAGATTAAAAAATATCAAAAATAAAATAAAAATCGCGTCTTAAATGACATTTGAAAGTCGATTTGTACGTGTTTGAAGTCAGAATCCAAATATGTAAAAATGTACCGGGTGTTCCATTCGAATTTCCAATTTTTATGTCCAAAAGTAGCTCTATTATAATCAACCAAAATTTGATATAATTCTATTAACCAGTTTCAAAGTTTACACCCGGTATACGAAGTCTTAACGGTTAGGTTAACATAATCTTTTATAGGAGTGGGAACGAGGCCTATGACGCAAATATTTGATTTTACTATTTTATTTTAGACTGGATTGTTATCAGGAATGCCTCACTTTTTCAGAATAATTTTTGCCTACCTGTTTTCAATGTTAGGAGATTATTTGCTGAGATCGAACAAGATGAAAAGGACTAACGTTAGGAAGTTTGCTACAATATTTTGTAAGTAATTCATATTTTTAACAAAAATCAATCTTATTTTAACATTTCATAAATTTCAACGTTTATTTTCTTATTTGGTAGTAAATTCTTAGAATCCATGACAATCCCTCCCCGGACAATCCTTCTCGAACTATTGTTTTCCGGACAATTCTTCCTCATGATAATTCTTTCTCACGACAATCCTTTTCCACGACAAAAATCTTCATCGCAACATATATTTCTTACATATACTCACTCGAGCATTGAAATGCAAACCAGTCACTATTTTTATGTATTTAAAAAAAAATAGGACTAATCTGAGTAATGGAAACCAGTCACTATTTGACTATCTTCGCCAAACTAATTTGAAAATATTACCTCTCTTTTGTTATCTAAAAATTTTAAAAATCATGATATATCTTGAAAGCCTAAGTATCAATCATATTAGAGGAATAATAGGAGTAAAAAAAATGTTGTAATTAGGAAAGGATTGTTTGGGAAAGGATTTTCTGGGGACGGATTGTCGCGGGAAGTATTACTGTGGAGAAGGACGGTCCTGGAAGAATGTATAGAGTAAAGTCGTTAATTGTGGAATACCCTTTTGCTTTAATTTGATAAAAATATAAAAATGACAACATTAATTCCTCAATTTTGATTATAGTTTAGGCTAAGGGGTTTTAACGTGAGGACACGACTTAAGCAAAAAATTAAAAAATAAACAATTACTAAAAAGGTGACTTTTATGAAAGTCAAAAACTGGTGGGGTAATGCGGAATACCGCTACGTCCTAATGTGGAATAGAATAGAATAAAAGTATATTTATTTTATAAATAGTACAAAAACAATATTCCAATATAGAGATACATATTACAAATAAAATAATAGTTATATATTATAACGGAGATATGGAAAAGATACAGTACCCTAAAATATGGATATACAAATTAAAAGGGTATTATAACCCATAAAAAAACTGATGTGGCCAGCACATGACCGCCCGCAATTTTTAATCAAAAATTTGCACGTTAATACAAAGAAGTATTAAAAAAATTGACTTTTACGTAAATCTGGCAATAATGGCAAAATTTTTGAAAATTTTTATGATACGAAAATAAACTATAGTGTATACAAAATATGTGTGTAGAACTTTATTGCAATCTTGTTTAGTAATGACGTCAACACTCATAGCAACTGCCAATTGCAGTTGTCCGATTAACACCAAAATACTCTACTCAACACCCATGAAATATTTATTTTCCAATATTTATTGTTCAGTCTTTGGTCAATATTTCAGAAACTATTGGTTATTGGACTTTTACGCAATGGTATCTTTTAATCAGGAAGACTTCCTCTAAACGACATAAAAAATTCAGGCAATTCCCATATCGATCACTTTTCCATAAGGTTTGCGCGGGGTCCTTTACAGTTTTCACGGTTTTTTACTGGACTGTCGGAAACTTAAAATATAACAGTTGCTTTCAGATATATCTGCGGTTCAATACATTATGGTTGTTTATTGATCTGAGATCATCATCTAATATAAGTAAATCGATACAAGTTTCTCAACCGAGGTTCAAAATATTGCCTTCCCCAAAAAAATATTCACACAAAAAACTTGTAAATTTAATAAAAGATCTAAATAAAAACACTTGTGATACCATATTGAATAATTTTATGTACATTTATTTTTTTTAGGTTGTGGCGTACAAGGAATATTTACTCTTGCATTGGCTTATTCCGGATGCAATAAATTAGCGGCAATAATTTTCATGTCTCTAGCAGTATCTGCTAATGGAGCTGTTTCCACAGGACCTTTAGCTAGTCTTGTGGATATAAGCCCTAACTATTCATGTAAGTAAAATTTATATTTTTTGAAAAAGTTTTCAAAAAATTGTTAGTATTTTTCTGTTAAAAATTTAGAACATTAAATCTTAAAATCGAATTTCTATCAGATTAGCTACCTCAAACAGAGTGACTGGTTAAGCTTTAGAATGATACAACACCCTGAAATGGTTTCATATCAGTCATTTTTTTGTTCTGAAATACCTTTTATTTATTATATACATGGTATTTTTGTATATTTTACATGCAAATATTAAAAAAAGTCTTGCATCTTTACATATTATGCATTATGTACACTTAATTTTACTCCGAGCAAGGTACGTGTGAGTTCTTGTGAAATGATGAGTATTATACATAGTGTAATTTCATATTATGAAAGATATAAAAATTTCCGTACCTTTGACCCTAAATTTATTTAATTTTATCTTGACATAGCAGCTTCTCACTGATTATTAATTACTACAGTTAATTATTTTTCTAACTAATTTACTGGATAGGGTTAAATATTTAAACATGATCAATTATAAATAAAGTGAGGATGATAAATCACAAACATTTGATTGTTTAATTATTTCACACTGACGTGGATTAAATGGGTCTTACCTGACGCACACAAAAACCAACCAACTTATGTTCTGGAATCGATCAAAAATTTGACAGTTCTCCGAAAAAAAATAACATTCATAAAAAGAAAAACAGCAGATTCACGCTTATCCGGAGTCCGAACAGCCGATTAGTCCGGAGAATCAAAACATTTTTAATATCTATAAATAATGTGTTATTTTTTGTAAAATATTAATTTGCAAATTGAAAAAATAGACAAATTATATAATATTGCGACTGAAACTGTCATCTTTATTTTAACAAAAATATTTTAAACGTCATTCAGCTTAATCCGGATTCTCGATAATCCGGATAAAGCCGGTCCCATAAAGTCTAGATTAACGAGACTCTATTGTATATCTTCAAATTTTTTACTGACAGGCGAGTACTTTAAACCCTTGTACGACAATGGCATGGTTCGGCAGTTAACCATTTATATTTTAACAATGTAAACTTCCAAAAAAAAAACTCATTAGTCCTGCTGAAATCTTTCCAATAGACTTCAGATATCATTAAAATATATAAGGTAATAAAGCACAAAGTCAGGTACCAGAAAAATTTAATTGTACAAAGTACTTGCAGGCAACTATTTTCGGTCACTAACCATCATGAGACCTAAAGATTCTCAATTAGTCATGAAATACAATACAAAAAATATGAACAAAACTTATCAATATTAAATACTAACAAGTGAACAAGTTAATCACATAAGTGAAAGACCTATTTAAGGGTAGAGGTAAACTAATAAACAATAATTTAAATGGTACTTGAAAAAATTTTAAACTGAAGAAAAATAATAAAAATAATTACAACTAAAAGGCAGGTTGCTGCCTAGAAGGGTAGCAGTGATTATCCTCACATAGGGACAACACCTGCAGGGGGATTAACATCCTGGCAGATAAACAAGAAACATAAAAGTTTCCACCCTACGTGGGGGTTCAGAAGAAAGGACCAAACAGTGGTCATCACAGTAAAACTGTGTAGCAAAATTATTGTAAAATAACTATATAAAATGGAAAGTGGACACGTGCTAGACGACACACTCACCGGCGACAGGAGAAAGTGACATGACATATGACAAATGACAGTATAAGAAAATAACACCCTACGCGTTGAAACATATAAAAAAATTCTGAAAGAAAAAGTTATAAAATTAAAATTTTGAGAAATTAAAGAAATTAAATTGTAATTCATGCGCTTGACTAAGATTAGGTACAGCCAAGGTAAGAAAAAAGGAGAATTAAAATAAAATTCAATGAAAAGGACAAAAAGAAGAGGTTGACAGGTGACAAGTGATTCCTTACCTTGCCTGTACCTAATCTCAAACAAGCACATGAATTATAATTTAACTTCTTCAAGTTTACAAAATTTTAATTTTATAACCTTTTTCTAAATTTTTGTCATATGTCATGTCACTTTCTCCTGTCGCCGGTTAAAGTGTCGTTTTAGCACGTGTCCACTTTTTATTTTATATAGTTATTTTATAATAATTTTGCTACACCGTTTTACTGTGATGACCACTGTTTGGTAATTTCTTCTGAGGGGATGTTGGACCCCTGCAGGTGTTGTGCCTATGTGAAGATAATCACTGCTACCCTCCTAGGGAGCAACCTGCCTTTTAGTTGTAATTATTTTTATTATTTTTTTAATTTTTAAATTTTTTCAAGTACCATTTTATATAATGTTTATTAGTTCACCTTTTACCCTTAAATGGGGTTTATCTACTCCAATTAAGTTATATATTAATTATTCATCTGCTTTTGAGCAATTAATAGTATCCATAACAAATAGCGTGAGTTGACTTTTCATAACTCACTATAGAACCGGATTTTCTCTTAGTTTTTCTGCGATTATGGAATGATAACCTTTTCTTGAAAGTTCCCATCCCATGCCGTTTATACCCACCCTGTACGTTACTGCCAGTGCCTCTTTTTCCACTACTAGATGTAGCGGAGGAAGCCCCAGCAGAACTTCCATAGCCGCTGTTGGCGTTGTCCTAAACGCCCCTGTAATCAGAAGGCATGCTACTCTCTGTAGCTTGCCCAGCTGCCTCGCTGCTTTAGCGCTGTTCGCTTTGTGCCACCATATTACGGAGGCGTAGGTCACGGCAGATCTCACAATCCTGGTATAGAGCCAATGCGCCATTCCGGGGTTGAGTCCCCACTTAGACCCCACCATCCTCTTGCAGGCCCAAAGGGCTCTCAGAGCTTTATCCGTTGCCCTATCTATATGGCTAGAGAACATTAATTTTTTATCCAGGATAACTCACAAATATTTAATTTCTATTGTCAGATTTATTTGTTTTCCCCACATGGATAGTCCCTTTATGTTCAGGTTTCTTCTCCTTGTAAAGGCAACAACTGTAGTTTTCGCCGGATTCGTGGATAATTCCTCTCTGCGGCACCATCTTTCTACCATATTGAGTGACCGTTGCATCCTATCTGATACAACGGCATCAAATTTTACATTTATAATGATACCTACGTCATCAGAAAATGCTTGTGCGTAGATATTTTCTCTCTCTAGCTCTCTTAGAAGGTCATCAACCACCAGGCACCACATCAGTGGGGAGAGTACTCCCCCTTGAGGACACCCCTTGGTGGCAACGACTTCCCTTGTTACGATGTGGAGAGTGCTGTAAACATTCCTGTGCTTTAGCATGAAGTCCACCCATCGCGTAATGCTCTGAGCGGTTCCTCGCCTCCGCATTGCTCCCACTATGGATTTATATGAAGCCGAATCAAAGGACCCTTCCATGTCTAGAAATGCCGCTAGGGCGATTTCTTGACAGTACAATGCTTGTTCCGCCATGTTCTAATGTTGTGTATCTCAGCGTACGATTTTGTACATGTTGTACATCCAGTGTACCAGTTTTGAATTGAGCCCGCCTGTTTTTCTATAATTTTTCCTGCGGCCAACCTCTGGACACATAATCAGCCTTTTCTCCCTCAGCAAAGAAGTGCATATTACTCTGTTCCATAACATAGTCTATCCATCTGCAGCACATTGCATCAATACCCGACTTTCTTGATGGTCTTATTATTGGATCTAATGATGTAATGTAAAAAGCTCCTATGTCTAGAAAGGCAGTAGCAGCTCTCTTGTTTCGATGGCATTTTCAGCTCTCTTCACAAGATGATGTAATGCAGTTTATGTAGAGATGCTCATCAGTGGCGTCACTTATAAACTACCAAATTAACCTTCTAAAAAAAATTACGGTTTATCTACCATTAACAAAGATTTTAGTTACTCTTACCGTATGCTAAGTTCTTCTCTGATGGGTTGAAAATTGTATATTATATTCTGTTAAATTTAGCCTTAACAAACTAATGTTTTGTTTTATTTTTAGCAATTTTGTTAGGGATATGTAACACATTAGTTTCAATTGTCGGATTTTGCACACCAGCCGTAGTGGGATATTTCACTTTCCAAAATGTAAGTATCTCAAATCAGTTTTGTTTTTAAGTTTTCCATAAACGGTTTATACTAATTATTTCTTACCTGTAAGGAATTTTACAGGACAAGAAATGGCCCATAAACATGATCTGTTCATTCATTTATTTCTTTTTTTAGCAAACCACTCCTCAGTGGCAAAAAGTCTTTGCTCTGTGTACGTTTATGCTCATCACCAGTTGCATTTACTATTTAATATTTGCGAAATCAAATCTAGCGCATTGGAATACACCCCAAACTGAACAAACCAAACATGCAGAAGAAGAACTGATGGTGATAAAATCGAATGAAGAGAAAACAGAAGAAAGTAAAAACAAAGAAAAAAGTAACACCGAAAAAATGGTTTATACTAAAAATGAAATTTATTGAAATAGTATAAAAATATACATATACAATAAATGAGCATTGTATAAAAAACTGTTTTATTATTTATTTATTTTTATCTTATTTTTAGCATTAACACATATTATCTAAATTCATAGAAAACCGTTTATATTCAGAAAAATGGTCTAAATTAAGAGAAATAAAGTCTAAATTCTGGGAAAAAAAGTCAAAATTCATAGAAAACCGTTTAAATTCAGAGAAAAGGTCTAAATTAAAAGAAATAAAATCTGAATCCTGGGGAAAAAAGTCTAAATACAAAGAAAAACATCTAAATTCAAAGAAAAGGACGCAATTGAGGGAAATAAATTCTAAATTCTGGTGAAAAAGTCTAAAATCATAGAAAAACATCTAAATTCAGAAAAAAAAGTCTGAATTAAGAAATAAGTCTAAATTCAGATAAATAAAGTCTAAATTCTAGATAAAAAAGTCTAAATTCATAGAAAAACGTGTAAATTAAAAAAAAGCACAAAATTAATGGAGAAAAAATTTGAATATAGTAAAAAATGTATTAAATTTATAAAAAAGGTCTAAATTTAAAGAAATAGCGTCTAAATTCTGGGGAAAAAAGTATAACTTCCTAGAAAAACGTCTAAATTCGGAAGAAAGATCTAAATTCATAGAAATAAAGCCTAAATTATGGGGAAAAAAGTCTAAAAAAAAAGACAAAATTAATAAAGAAAAAATTTGAATATAATAAAAAATGTATAAACTTAGGAAAAATGTATAAATTGAGAGAAATAAATTCTATATTCTGGTTTAAAACGTCTAAATTCAGAAAAAAGGTCTAAATTCAGAGAAATAAAGTCTAAATTCTGGGGAAAAAGTCTAAATTCAGAAAAAATGTCTAAATTCAGAGAAATAAAGTCTAAATTCTGGGGAAAAAAGTCTAAATTAATAGAAAACCATTTAAATTCAGAAAAAAAGGTCTAAATTCAGAGTAAAAAGTTTAAATTCTGGGGAAAAAGTCTAAATTCATAGAAAACCGTTTAAATTGAGAAAAAAGGTCTAAAATGAGAGAAAAAAATTCTAAATTCTGGTTTAAAACGTCTAAATTCAGAAAAAAGGTCTAAATTCAGAGAAATAAAGTCTAAATTTTGGGGAAGAAGTCTAAATTCATAGAAAACCATTTGAATTCAGAAAAAGGTCTATATTCAGAGAAATAAAGTCTAAATTCTGGGGAAAAAGTCTAAATTCATAGAAAACTCTATAAATGCAGAAGAAAGGTGTATGCTGAGAGAAATAAATTCTAAATTCTGGGGACTGGAGTATAAATTCATAGAAAATGTTTAAATTCAGAAAAAATGTGTAAATTCGGACAAATAAAGTCTAAATTCGTAGAAAAACGTCTAAATTCAGAAAAAAAGGTCTAAATTGAGAGAAATAAAATCTAAATTCTGGGGAAAAGCCTAGATTTATAGAAAAACGTCAAAATTCATAGAAAAGAATGAAATTGAGTGAAATAAAATTTAAATTCTGGTGAAAAAAAAATTATAAATTCATAGAAAAACGTCCAAATTCAGAAAAAAGTCTAAATTAAGAAAATACGTGTAAATTCAGATAAATAAAGTCTAAGTTCAAGGTAAAAAAAGCCTAAATTCATAGAAAAACTTCTAAATAAAAAACAGACAAAATGAATAAAGAAAAAATTTGAATATAATAAAAAATGTATACAATTAAGAAAAAAAATCTATATTTATAGGAATAAAATCTAAATTCTGGGTAAAAAAGTCTAAATTCATAGAAAGACGTCTAAATTCAAAAAAAAAGGTCTAAATTAATAGAAATAAAGTCTAAATTTTGGGGAAAGTCTAAATATATGGAAAAACGTCTAAATTCAGAAACAAGGTCTAAATTCAGATAAATAAAATCTAAATTCTAATGAAAAAGTCAAGTTCATAAAAAGACGTCTAAATATTAATATTGGCACTCACTGTGCCATCTACAAATACGAACCCAAATCACCTTTTACTAATGAAACATTTTCGATTAGCTGCTCCTCATTCGTTTCTTTTACGAAACTCATTTTTGTTCGCTAATTAGATCCACATAGATTTAATGTCCTGTAGACTTAATAATTGTTGCGTGATTGGTTTAAGCCTTTTCGTTGGCTTCCTAGAACACCAAACGGTATTCCATTAGATTACTTTTTATGCTATTTCATTAAAAAATTAGTTTACTTTATCCCCGCAACAACATAGGCAGATATGCAATAAGGAGTTAGTTTAAGTCCAAAATATATCCGAAGAGTTACACATGAATAATTTATAAATATGTAATTTGTGTTAACAAAACTTTATTTTTCGAATAGATTGTGTATAACGGTACAATCCCTTTTTGGGTACATAATAAATTTTAACGCCTTAAAACGGGATATTTTATAATAGTAATTTTATATTTATATTGCTCTGGATGTATCATATAACTGGTACTGGTAATAGTAAAAATAACAATATTTAAATCAAATTAAATAGTTTTAAAGGGGTCGTTTCTACTATAAATTATGAAAAATCCTTATTTTACAATGTTTAATGAGGTAATTTGACCGATTTAATGAGGGATCAACTTGAGATTTTCACTGAACGTTTATTAAAATACAAGAAACAACTATGAAAAAGGATAATGACTTGCTTAACCTCGAAGGGGTAGTTTCTACCCTGAGAAATAATAAATCTTTTATTTGACCGATTTAAAAATATAAGCATAATAAAAATAAAATTACTATTATAAAATATCCCGTTTTAAGGCGCCACTGTATGTTCGGCAATGTTCGGAAAATTGTCTACCAGATTTTGTCTACTAACTTCACACCAATTAATTTCATCACACGTAAAAATATTGCAAAATACAGCTAGATTGTAGGTTTAATAGTTAGTTTGTCATCAACTCCTGATGATGCTAACATTGTTAGCGAAACGTAGGTAGACTGTTAAAAAAAGTGAAGTTGTTGTTAATGGTGACGGTATTCTTTAATGTTATTAAATATATGTTCAGTTTCGTTTAATATAAATTGAACTAGTACTTCTTAAATTATTAACAGCACTAACTTTTTTAATGATTCAAAGTTTATTGAAAAAGTGAAATTGACTAAAAGAAATTATTTACCCCAAACTTACATTTAAAATTTTAATGCCTTAATTTAGTATTTAATTTTATAGCTTAGGAAGGATATGTTATTTATAATGATTTGAATCCTGAAGAAAAACAAAAAAAATCGGTTGTGTCGCCCCAAAACTTTCCTGACGAGTATCCACAAATACTTTTTCAGATATTTAATGTTAAAGTTTCACCTTTGACATTTTTTTATTTTTGACAGGTGACAGTTGGAGAAATAATTTTGACTGTTCTGAATAGAGTTTTTCAAGGGCTTTGAAACGACATATTGCATGTCCAATTCCGTGACATATTGCATCTGTCATTTTTTGATAGTGATATTTCTGTTAGACAGATCTCGTACAAAAACTAACGGATTCTTCTGACAGATAACCCAAACCCATATACCAAATTTCAGCTCAATCGGATTAATACTTCTTCAGATATTTAATGCTGAAGTTTCAAATTTTGACATTTTTTTATTTTTGACAGATGACAGTTGGAGAAATAATTTTGACTGTTCTGAATAGAGTTTTTCTAGGGCTTTTAAATGACATATTGCATGTCCAATTCCGTGACATATTACATCTGTTATTATTTGATAGTGGTACTTCCGTTTGACAGATGTCATACAAAAACTAATGGGTTCTTCCGACGGGTAACCCAAACCTCTATACCAAATTTCAGCTCAATCGGATTAAACGTGTGGCCTCTATCGTGGTGTGACGTGCCTTTTCTTTTCCTTTAAAAGAGCCCTATCGTCACTATGACACCCTCGGTTTCGGTATATAACTAGATTGTCTCGGGCGCCAGATTTTTGGAATGGTTTACTCCACTGACTCTCGATCTACAGCCTCAAGAGTACCAGGGTAGCAACAGATGGAGGTTACAGTAATTCCAGGGGTCTGTTGTCGTAGACTGAATAGGGGAGCACGGTGTAAAATGGGCTTTAATTGTTTCACAGTGCCAAACCTGAATTTACCGGTTGCTTTTGTTAAGATAATGAAAAATTGCAAATAAGTAATTATTTTTATAACTATTAATTCTTGTCAACTACGGAAAGCTATATTAAAATTTACGGTGTTTTAAGCAACAATAAAAAAAATACAGATCAACTTCTTAAAAAAAACTATATACCGGTAAGCAGTAATTAATTAAAAGCAACGCATGATAGCGTGAAATTCTAGGAAAAAGCGTGTGAAAATAATTTGCAGTGACGGTGAAAATGATATCTACTCAGGAAAGCGTTATAAGGCAAAATGACATAGGTTTTCTGTTGTATTTGCGTCTTCAACGCAAATATGCCGGTGTTAAAATAATAAATAAATCAAAATTAATTAAATTAACTTTAAAACGGTGTGATTATACTTCTTGATTAAAAGATTTAATTAATTAAATAAAATGTTTAAACGGTATTTGAAAAAAAAAGAAAATTCCTGATTTTCTAGATTTGACTCAGTGCTCTCTGAATAAGAGGCCCCCTATGACCCCGGGCTACGGCGATCACTAGGGCGAAATTCCCGAACTTCTGAGTCTAATCCCCAAAAATCAGTTTTCCGTTCTTAATCCGAAGTGTTTTGAATAAACAGCCTTTTGTGTCCCCGGACTACGGCGAACACAAGGGACGTTACTTCAAAATCTTCGAACTAAACGGACTTTCTGTCAGAAATTAGATTTTATTTGTTTAAAACTGTATTAGTTTAAAAAAAAAACAGTATGAAATATTTTATTTTCACAAATACGCAGGAAATCCTATGTCAATTAATAATTCAGTGCAGTCAAATGATATTTATTATTGATCAAACGTTATAATAATAAAAACAAATTTGTACAAAAGAAAAGAATATTTTTACCTTTGATAAAGCACAACACAGCACAAATCAATCTTCGGTCGGTCGGTATATTACTTTTGTTCCGGAGAAGGCCAATAAGTCAGATAGAAGAGCGTGATTTTAGCGGCTCCCGGCCTTTTTATTAATTTCCTTAGCCCCACTTAAATCAAAATATGCGCGAATCGATTTATGCTGTTTGTCTTATCAGTTTACAAAATTAAAAAAAACAATCCATAGACGTCCAGTAAATTTGTATACAGGTTAATAAATTAAGAGGGGTGTAAACTTGTTATTAAAATTAAATTTAACCAACTAATTCAAAATTATAAATTCAAAATAATTTAAAGAATATAGTACAGGATGTCCCAAAAAAAAATAAAAAGTAACTTCGTTACATCCCCCTCTTACTTCGGTAAAAAAAAATGAAAGCGGAGCTTGCATTTTTTTTTAAATACACCCTAAAAGAAAATAAAGAATTATTACTAAAAGATCAAATTCCACGGTGCGTCGTTCCAGGCTTCTTACTCTGGGCGACGAGGGATTCTGGTGCGTACGCTCGGGTACGGGAATCTGGATCGGTGACCCAAACTTCTTCGTCCGGTAGTGGTACGGATCCTGGAATACCGTACAGGGGCATCAGCGGGAGCGTCTGGAATTCTTCGGGAACAGTCGCAGATATTACATTGCACGCCCCTGTCCTGACAGGAGCGGGATACAAAACATGCCTGACTGGCGACGGAGCGAGTGCCTGAATTACGTGACGGTTGTGACGTAAAACGGAGGCGGTCGGAGCTGGCGGAAAGTCGGTTGCATTTTCCGGCTAGTTGTTGTTGAGACGGCTTGTATTTCAAACATTGTAGACAACCACGTACGTACTTCGTGATGTCCCTAAACATTCCTGGCCAATAGTACAACTTAGCAATTCGTGCTATAGTTTTTGCAATCCCTAAATGTCCTGCAGTCGGCGCATCATGATTTTCTTGCAAAATTCGGTTTCTTTGTGGCTTAGTCACACACAACTTCCATGGGTCAGACAATTCGGATTCTCTTAAGTCGTTTAGATCCCAGAAATGTCGGTACAGTCGTCCTTCTTTAATACAATAGTCCGGAAACTTTTCTGGATCTTCCGATACCTCAGTCTTCTTGTTCCGATACCAGGAACATTCCTCGGAAACATCAGCTAGGCACAGTTCAGACGGTTGATCGGACGTGCAGGGTAACGGGTTTCTAGACAGTGCATCGGCTACTCGATTCAGGGCGCCACGACGGTACTTAATTTCAAAGTCATATTGTTGAAGAAAAATACTCCAACGGGCTAGACGGCCAGACGGACTAGATATAGAATGTAACCATCTTAAGGATTGGTGATCGGTCACAACTGTGAAGTGGTATCCTTCTAGATAGGGGCGCATCTTATCTATCCCCCATACTATGGCTAGACATTCTTTTTCGGTCACAGAATAATTTTTTTCAGCTGAACTTAACGTGCGGCTAGCGTAGGCTATTACATGTTCATTACCATCTATCTTTTGAGTCAGCGCCACACCTAATCCGTGTTCAGAAGCGTCAGTTTGCAGTATGAACGGTATGCTAAAGTCAGGACAGCTTAGCACGGGCGCTTCGGACAAACAAGTTTTGATTTTCTCGAAAGCAGTGTCCTGTTCCTCTGTCCATTTCCACCTCTGTGTTTTACGAAGTAACTTCGTCAGCGGAGCTACTGTCTGTGAAAATGAAGGTACGAATCGGCGGTACCACGAGGCTACTCCCAAGAATCTTCGTAGCTCTCGGATATTTCTAGGAGGTGCAAACTTTATGATGCTTTCTACTTTTTCAGGATCGGTACTGATACCATCACCAGTAATGACATGGCCTAGGTATTTCATAGACGGTAAACAGAAATGGCATTTGTCGGGATTTAGTCTTAACTTGGCCTCTCGGAGACGACGGAAAACTTCAGCGAGATTTTCTATATGTTCTTCGAAAGTGTCCCCTAGTACGATAATATCGTCGAGATATGCAAATGCGTACGGATCTAAATCTGGACCGATAATTCGATCCACCAGCCGCTGGAATGTGGCTGGTGCTGAATGTAGACCAAACGGCATGACAGTGAAATGGAAAAGTCCTCGTCCTGGTACGGTAAAAGCAGTAAGAGGCTTGCTTTTAGGTGATAACGGAACTTGCCAGTAACCACTCTTCAAATCTAAACTGGAAATGTACTTTGCTCTACGCAATTTGTCCAGAATAGCGTTTATAAATGGAAGAGGGTAGGCATCCTTCATTGTGACCTCGTTGACTTTTCGAAAGTCGATACAGAAACGATTCTTTCCATCCTTTTTCTTGACGATTACTACGGGTGAACTCCATGGACTGTCGGAGGGCTCTATTACCCCTTCTTTCAACATCATATCCACCTCTGCATTGCAGATCTCCTGCATCTTAGGATTTTGTGGACGATATCTTTGCTTAATCGGTGTGGAGTCTAGAAGACGGATCTCGTGATATACTAGATCTGTCGGTCCCTGAATTTCCTCAAACTTAGGTAATTCCTTGTCTAAGAAACTTTTCAAAGTTTCTTCTTGTATTTCGGTCAGTTTTCGGTCTTGCAGCGGCACGATAGTTTCTACAGGACATCCTAAACCAGATAATCCTTCCTCTTCCTCGTAACATTCTAGATCAGAGCGTGAAATTCCGATAAAATTATTCAATTCACAACGGTCAGGAATTTTGGCCATTTCAAAATGTTCCAAGGTTGTCCTAGCGGCGGTTACTAGAGGATATTCTGTACTAGACCCCTTTACATCATCTTGGACTTCTTCCAAGCCTGACTGGGAGTTATCGGTAAATATCCTATCAGTTTTAACCTTTTCACAAATTGTCCTAGCGGCAGTTACTAGAGGATATTTTGTACTAGACCCCTTTACATCATCTTGGACTCCTTCCAAGCCTGACTGGGAGTTATCGGTAAATATCCTATCAGTTTTGACCTTTTCACAAATCGTCCTAGCGGAATCAGTAATAGCCAAATTCTCTTTTGCAGTATTAACAGTCGGATTTCGTCTAGCGGTATCAGTTACATTCAGTTCGTAAGACTGTCCGGGGTCGTGCTCTTCTGGCGGTGATCTTACGACTTCTAGAATTCCTATAGTATCAGACAGTGTATCTGGCAGTTGACAGTCTAAGAGTCTGCCTCCTTGGTAGATCTTCCCTGTTCCTAGTTCTAAGCAAAATTTATACTTCTTGAGTATATCCAGTCCCAAAACCAAATCAGCGATCAGACCTGGAAAATATTCCAGAGGTTCTTCCATAATGATGTCATTTACCATCAACTTTAGATCATATGTGTCGGTGATAGAAACCAAATTTCCGTTAGCGAGACGTGCTTTCGAAGTCTCACAGACTGCAGTCCGCTTTCTATGGGAAAAGTGTTTCACAGTTTGATCTCCAATATATGATCGGACAGCTCCGGTATCCAACAAGGCTTTAAACTTGAAGTTTTCGATATGGACATCAATTTGCGGTCGTGGATCTGACGGTTCGTGTGACGGATGCTCTTGAGAGGCTAAGAGATGGGGAAGCTGCGGCGGCCTCTCTGCGGGACAGCTTCGGATTAGTTTTCCTGATTCGAACAGGAACAGTCTCTTGTAAGGACTCCTTCCTTACGACAGCGGGAACAGAACAGTTTCGGTTGATTTGTACATTGTGATCGGACATGCCCTCTTTCACCACAACGCCAACAAAGTGTCTCAGAATTTCTAGTTACAGGCGTTCGATGGACTTGTACATTCGTTCTAGGAGAACTAGTACTAGCTACTGGTTCTCGGGACGGAAGTGGATTCGTATTCACATTCGGTATGTTCCTGGATGTATTTGAAGATGGAAAACGTTGATTTGTTCCTCTTTGCCATCCACTGGTGCTTGGAATATTTTGGAGTTCTTTCCGAAGTAACTCAAATTCCTTCACCTCTTGACAGAAAGAAGTAAAATCTTTGAAGTAATTTTTCCTGATCTGCTGCCGGTATTCGGGTAACAGGTTACAGTACAACCAGGCTAGTTGTTGTTCGGAACTTAGTTTCCCATGACGTCGCATTAATGTTTGTAAATCGGTAATATAGGAAGATACAGGCTCATTACGGCGTTGCAATCGTCTTCCAATTTCAGCCTCTAAATCAATCTCATAATTTACTGGGTAGAAGAATATACGGAAGTCTCTTTCAAAATCGTCCCAGTTTGTCAATCGACTACGGTTATTGCGGAACCACAACGCTGGTTCGCCAGTCAGTAATTCAGGTAATAACGGAAGTAATTGATCCTGTTGTACATTCCTAGCAGTACATATTTCGTCTAGTCTTTCTAGAAAGCTTACAGGGTCATCACGATTTCCAAAAGATATTTTCCAGTCATGAACATTTATCGGATGTGGAGTTGCCATTATTATCGTGCTATTATCAGTACTGGCCGGAGGAGTAGCGGTACGATTCGGTGTGGTTACAGAATTCGGTTTAACGGGGGACGTACTCTTTTGTACTCTAGGGGAGCTTTTGAGAAACTCCACTAAACGTCTGCGTTTTTCCCTAACGCCTCCAGACGGTGATAGCTGACGGTTAATTAACTCGGTAGCAAGGCCTTCCTTCTTTAGTTTATAAACCCAGCTTACTAGTACGTCGGTATTCACAGGAGTGTCGCTATCTTCACTGTTTGACATCAATTCCAGTATATGAATCCTCGGATTGATTTATTATTGGTGGAAATTACTCGGTATATATAAAAAACTCTTCTACAGTTAAGTCCAATTGGTATAACACGGTAGTAATTAATTAGAAGTTTATTTCAAAATCAAAATTTTAAATGTCTAATCGTTGCGATAAAATTCTAAAATGTAAAGTTTTATCCTTGTAAAATAATAAAACGAACGGCACTGAACGACAAAAAAAAAAATTTTAAATCAAGGGGAAAAAAAAATCAATTTTAGATAGGATCAAAATTTTCTAAAATAATTTTGAAGTATACTCGGTCTAGCCCTAAAAAATTTTGGAATAAATTTCGCAATAAACCTCAATCAATAATTTGCTATTAACAATGAACTGATTTCCTTTTTTTTTTTTTTTACACAAACTACTTTCCTAGACAATAATTTACTTCAATAGGATAACCGGTACCACTCAATATAAAATCTTTTCAAGAAATTTTAAAGATAATATTTGTTTAACTTATTATACCTAGAAGTAACGACAAAAAAAAAATTCCAAATTTACAAAACCAAAGTCGGTGCGTTATCAACCTAAATCAATTTCAGCTGGTATATTAAAGTCTCTTTTAATTCAAAATAGTACTTGTTAAACACGAATAAAAAAAAAATATTCAGAGGACAATCGGTATAGTAAATATTAAAATCTTTATTTTCAGTCACAGGTAAAATTTATTTCGTTTATTTCGGTTCCAAATAAATCCAATTAAAAACCACGCAAAAGAAATCTGCTATCTTTGATAAAAGCAACAAATAAATGAACCAAAAAAAAACGAGTTTCCTTATCTGCTTAGCAGGTGTTTAGGCCTTAAACTTTTAGGTGTTAACGCGAATAGATTTAATAATACATGTAAAACCTTTTCAAATAAATTCCTAAAAAAAAATTCAGACTTTTGAAACTGATTTTCAAAAAAAAAAATCAAACGATTTGCAAATGAAGTATTTCAAACAAAACAAGTCCGGTACAATAAAATAATTAATGCAATATTTTCCACTGTCGGTTCAGATTGAAATTAAAATTTTCTTTATAAAACAAATTAACGAAAAGTTTTCAAAGTATTATGCCAGATTTAAACAACAAAAAAAAAATTGTTTATTCGGTATCACAAGTATTCCGTATCGTAAATTCAAGTCAAATATCCAGAAGAATAAAAAAATTTTAAAGTTCAAAACCACAATGCGAATAAAATATTCAAGGGACAGCCGGTATAATAAATATTAAAATATTTATTTCCAATCACATGTAAAATTTTATTGTTTATTTCGATCTGAAATAAAGCTATTTAAAATCACCGGTAAAATCTGCTATTTTAAAATAAAAGTCACAAATGTCGTTATCAAAAAAAACTGGTTTTCTTATCTTTTAGCAGGAGTTCAGAAATTGAAAAACGGCTTTAAATCGAATAGATTTGCAATAAATGTAAAATCGTTATTTTATTTTAAATAAAACATATACTGAGTGTTTTCGGTCTAAATTTATTACTTTGATTTTACGGATTTTATTTCTCGAATTTTTGACTAGATGTTTTCTTCTGGCGGTTATTTTATCTAAAAGATACAGTCGGTGCTCTTTTGCACGTTTTCTTATTTTCAAATTTTCCAAAACAAAACAGCGGTCTGGGTTTTCCAACAACAGTTTTCTTTAATTTTTAGCGGTTTGTACGGTTTGTCTCTCGGTCTTGTGCTCTTTTCAATGGTCTCTTGGACCTTTTTACGGTTCTTTCTTACAGTTTTCACGATATCAATTTTTCTTTTTCACAGCGGTCAGTAGACGGTCTCTGCTTCTTATACACACTTTTACAGGCTAATAGGTTATTATTCAAACAGCGCTATTTTTAAAACAACGGTCCCTGCTCGGGCGCCATTTTGTGACGTGCCTTTTCTTTTCCTTTAAAAGAGCCCTATCGTCACTATGACACCCTCGGTTTCGGTATATAACTAGATTGTCTCGGGCGCCAGATTTTTGGAATGGTTTACTCCACTGACTCTCGATCTACAGCCTCAAGAGTACCAGGGTAGCAACAGATGGAGGTTACAGTAATTCCAGGGGTCTGTTGTCGTAGACTGAATAGGGGAGCACGGTGTAAAACGGGCTTTAATTGTTTCACAGTGCCAAACCTGAATTTACCGGTTGCTTTTGTTAAGATAATGAAAAATTGCAAATAAGTAATTATTTTTATAACTATTAATTCTTGTCAACTACGGAAAGCTATATTAAAATTTACGGTGTTTTAAGCAACAATAAAAAAAATACAGATCAACTTCTTAAAAAAAACTATATACCGGTAAGCAGTAATTAATTAAAAGCAACGCATGATAGCGTGAAATTCTAGGAAAAAGCGTGTGAAAATAATTTGCAGTGACGGTGAAAATGATATCTACTCAGGAAAGCGTTATAAGGCAAAATGACATAGGTTTTCTGTTGTATTTGCGTCTTCAACGCAAATATGCCGGTGTTAAAATAATAAATAAATCAAAATTAATTAAATTAACTTTAAAACGGTGTGATTATACTTCTTGATTAAAAGATTTAATTAATTAAATAAAATGTTTAAACGGTATTTGAAAAAAAAAGAAAATTCCTGATTTTCTAGATTTGACTCAGTGCTCTCTGAATAAGAGGCCCCCTATGACCCCGGGCTACGGCGATCACTAGGGCGAAATTCCCGAACTTCTGAGTCTAATCCCCAAAAATCAGTTTTCCGTTCTTAATCCGAAGTGTTTTGAATAAACAGCCTTTTGTGTCCCCGGACTACGGCGAACACAAGGGACGTTACTTCAAAATCTTCGAACTAAACGGACTTTCTGTCAGAAATTAGATTTTATTTGTTTAAAACTGTATTAGTTTAAAAAAAAAACAGTATGAAATATTTTATTTTCACAAATACGCAGGAAATCCTATGTCAATTAATAATTCAGTGCAGTCAAATGATATTTATTATTGATCAAACGTTATAATAATAAAAACAAATTTGTACAAAAGAAAAGAATATTTTTACCTTTGATAAAGCACAACACAGCACAAATCAATCTTCGGTCGGTCGGTATATTACTTTTGTTCCGGAGAAGGCCAATAAGTCAGATAGAAGAGCGTGATTTTAGCGGCTCCCGGCCTTTTTATTAATTTCCTTAGCCCCACTTAAATCAAAATATGCGCGAATCGATTTATGCTGTTTGTCTTATCAGTTTACAAAATTAAAAAAAACAATCCATAGACGTCCAGTAAATTTGTATACAGGTTAATAAATTAAGAGGGGTGTAAACTTGTTATTAAAATTAAATTTAACCAACTAATTCAAAATTATAAATTCAAAATAATTTAAAGAATATAGTACAGGATGTCCCAAAAAAAAATAAAAAGTAACTTCGTTACAGTGGAAAAATAGACACACAGACAGGCAGACAGACTTCCATCTGGAAATGGTCTTAGTCGTCTCAGGGGACCCGAAAATGGATATTTCCATTTTTATCTCGAAATTTTTTTTAGCTCATTCACAATACTTTCCCTTGTAGGAGGTGGATCGAGAAAGTAAAACTAAATATAAGTTGATCCATTATTATTACCTAATTAAAGGAATTAAAATATATCCTTTCTCAACTAAATAATGTACATATGATTTACCCATTTCGGAAATATAGCTACTTCTTGTAAAATTAAAACATAAGCCCTATATTCGATAGACAATTGAGATATTTATCGCCGGTATATACCGTGTACGAATAATTGGTCATTTCGGTCATTTTCACCATCTTATACTCGTCCCAATTCTGTTATTCCAAGCCTTTTAGCTGATTTAATAGTTCTATTATTATACTAATTTTAAATTTCAACAGTTTATTTTAGATAATAGGCAGGTTCGACATTTTTGTTTTTTAACTGAAATCGAGAGATTTTGTTATTTAAAAACGATCCAAAAAAAATTTGAGCGCAAAATATTAATATTTACGTCCGCTATAAGCATTTTAAAATCAATGATCGGCGAGAGGCTGGAAAAAAGGTACCTGTGCGCGAGACTAGATCGGTGACGTCAGTAGCCATGAACGGTTCGCCCCTGGCCCGCTGCTGCACGGTATTAACACACATTTTACAGGGTTACCGTTTTTAGTAAATTTCCTACTAAATTAGTAGATTTTTAAGAAAAATAAGGGTGTTTGGTAGAATTTTAGTATAATTGATATTAGACAGATTCGTCATTTTTACCTCTCGCCCTTCAGATAAGAGAGGTATAGGAATCATGCTAAAAATTGGGTAGTGAGTTTTCAATGGATAAACACGTTTTGGGGTCCCTAGAATACGATTTTGATATTTTCGCGATGATGTCTGTGTGTGTGTTAGTGTGTGTGTGTGTGTTAGTGTGTGTGTGTGTGTGTTTGGATGGATGTTGTAGTAACGATAACTCAAAAATTACTGAATTAAAAAATTTGAAATTTTGCATACAGGGTTCTGATACCCTAGATTAGATCTGATTAGATTTTGGTGCCAATCGGACAACCGGAAGTGGCAGTTGCTATGAGTGATGACGCCATTACTAAACAAAATGGCAATAAGGTTTTACACATATATTTTGTATACACTATAGTTAATTTTCGTATCATTAAAATTTTCAAAAATTTTGCCATTGTTGCCAGATTTAGAAAAAAGTAAATTTTTTTCATACTTGTTTGTGCCAACGTGTAAATTTTTGATTCAAAAATGGCGAGAGGTCATGTGCTGGCCACATCAGATTTTTTTAAACTGAAATCGATATATTTTTTTATTATAAAACGATCAAAACAAAATTAAGCGCAAAATATTAATATTTACGTCCGCTGTAAAATTCAGTAGATTTTTCAGATTTGAATTTAAAACTATATTTTATCGCTATCTATCTATGGTATATTTAAGACGAGTGTCTCATTGCAGAAAAAATATTTTTTATCATCCAAATGTGACATGTGATTCGCTTAAATAAGTAGTTTGAACAAAAGTAAGTATGAGTTCTAGTAGCAGCGTGGAATAGTCCGGGTATCGAATCCCGCACACAGCATATATACTTTTTTTTTGCTTTTTATCGTTATATTTTACTTTTCAACCTTATTAAATATTGTTCAATAAACCGTATTCTACCAACATTTCAATAAGAAACTACCAAAATCACGAGTGTCTCATCGCAGTAAAAATATCTTGTAGAAACTTTTTACCTGCCCGGGGGATATGTATTTTTTTATTACAAGAAGTCTTGACTACCTAAACTAGCCTGTGTTTAAAAGTAAAATATATCGATAAAAATCAAAAAAAAAGAAGAAAATATAATATAACGATAAAAAGCAAAAAAAAAGGTGCTGTGTACGGAATTTGATCCCGTACCTATCGCACCACTAACCAGCACCATTCCACGATGCTACTAGAGCTCATACTTACATTTGTTCAAACTTATTATTTAAGCGAATCACGTGTCACCTTTGGATGATACAAAATATTTTTTCTGCAATGAGATACTCGTCTTAAATACACAATTGATAGATAGCGATAAAATATAGTTTTAAATTCAAATCTGAAAAATCTACTGAATTTTACAGCAGACGTAAATATTAATATTTTGCTGTCAATTTTTTTTTGATCGTTTTTTAATAAAAAAAATCTGATGTGGCCAGCACATGACCTCTCGCCATTTTGAATCAAAAATTTACAGGTTGACACAAAAAAGTATGAAAAAAAATTATATTTTTGTAAATCTGGCAACAATGGCAAAAGTTTAGAAAATTTTAATGAGATGAAAATAAACTGTAGGGTATACAAAATATATGTGTAAAACTTTATTGCCGTTTTCTATAATAATGGCGTCATCACCCATAGCAACTGCCACTTCCGGTTGTGCGATTGGCACCAAAATCTAAACAGATCTAATCTAGGGTATCAGAATCCTGTATGCAAAATTTCAAATTTTTTTATTCAGTAGTTTTTGAGTTATCGTTACTACAACATCCATCCAAACACACACACACACACTAACACACTAACACACACACACACACACACACTAACACACACACAGACATCATCGCGAAAATATTAAAATCGTATTCTAGGGACCCCAAAACGTGTTTATCCATTGAAAACTCACTACCCAATTTTTAGCATGATTCCTATACCTCTCTTATCTGAAGGGCGAGTGGTAAAAATATATCGATTTTAGTTAAAAAAAATGACGAACCTGCCTATTATCAATTCTATTAAAATTTTACTAAACACCCTCATTTTTCTTAAAAATCTACTAATTTAGTAGGAAATTTACTAAAAGCGGTAACCCTGTAAAATGTGTTTGTATGGTGAATACAGCGCAGCAGCATGTAAGGGGCGAAGCGTTCATAGCTAATGACGTCACAAGATCTAGTCTCGCACACAGGTACGTTTTCCAGCCTCTCGCCGATCCTTGATTTTAAAATGCTTACAGCGGACGTAAATATTAGGGAGTTATCGCCAAGCTCCAAAAAAATACGGTAACCTTACGCTTGAGCATATTGGTGCTTAAAGCAAATAGCGCTATGAGAAAATACCGTATTACCGTAAATGAAGAAAATACGGTAACCTTAAATTTGAAATACCGTATGTGATCGTGATTTACCGCCGCCTTTCGTATTATCTCGATTACTTTTTTTAGCGGTTACGAGTTACTGCTCTAGTGCTGCCTTCGCTTAGGTGAACGTGTTCGGTTTACAATTTAAAGGCTCTCGGTTCCAGTTACAGCGGTTTCGGTTTACTAGTAAATCGCTCGTAAGTTGCACTCAGTGCACATTTTCTTGCCCTGCTGTTAATAGCTCGTGTCGGTTTTCGGGCAGGATAAAATGGCGGGAATGATTGAAAAACGGAACAAACGACTTGAAGTTTTGAATCTTTTAGATATATTATCTTCCAGTTCAGACGACGAAGATGAAGATATTTTATCAGAATTGAAAAAAAAGACAAGTTATACCAAAAGTAAACAATTTATGGAACAAAATCCACTTGCGCAGATTAGGTAAATTTAAGAGAAATTTATATGCAGAAACTGGCTATGGGGAATAGACAGTCTAATTATTTAATCATTAACTTTAAATTTAATGATTAAAACTTTTTCCAGAGAAGCCTTGATAACAAACACTTTAATAAATAGGGTTATGATTTCTCTAATATCGCGCGTAAAAACATATACTAAGCCAGAGCAATCCTATTCGGGTTATCTTGCAAATATTTAGCACGACGAGCGTAACACGTCAAACAGCTGACAAACTTCGGGCAACACTAGTGCAGCACTAGAGCAGTAACTCGAAACCGCTATTATTATTCATTTCACTTGACTGACACTACTGACAATTTTACAGATTCCCAGCAGTTTATTATGCTGCGACAGTTTAGTTAGCATATTCACTCTTTACATTTTTGATTACGTTCTGTTAATTTTTCACTCTCACATTAAACGGAAAATATATTTATTCAAATAGGATTTTAAAATAATTTATTTAATTCAAAATAATAAATAGTAAAGTAATATTAACCCTGAACAATGTTAGTAAAACAATTCTGTGTTATTAAATTAAAAGATATTTTGAAAACCCAGACCGATCATAAATACTTAAAAAGGATTCATTATTTTGGAATCGGGTATAGGTTCTTTGAAAATAATTTAAAATGTCATTTTAGAAATTTAACAGGTAATATTCAAAACTGTCATAGAGATGTTTCAATATCAATATTAATAGTTCAGCTAGTGGTTCATCAAAAAGTATTCTTTCATTACTACCACCAAGAATAATAGCTTCCAAAATATTTTTCATTTTATATACCTATATCTCGACTCGACGCAAACTACCGAATAATTTTAAGGTTAGATTTAAATTTAAAATCATTTACCGTACAGCAGTAATGTTGCGATAACTATAGATAAGGTTGTAACCTTATTTTAGAATAGTGCTAAAAATAAGGTTACCGTATTTACAGTAGTGTCAGTGGCGATAACTCTCTATTAATATTTTGCGCTCAATTTTTTTTTGATCGTTTTTAAATAACAAAACCTATGGATTTAAGTTAAAATAAGAAAAATGTCGAACCTGCCTATTACCAAAATTCTAAATCAGCATAAATGTACAGGGTGTTATAGTATATTCTGTTTGTCTTGTAATTTTTGATAACTTTTATTGATAATAAAGTCGGCCATCATTTTTAATAATTCACCCTGTATAATATAATGAATTAATGTATCGCAGATATCTAGCTTTAATCTAATACTCCGTACAAAAAATGAAAATAAGTAGCCCACCGAGTTATTAGGCACGCTGCTAAGATTAAATCAAAGATACCATTAAAAAAATTTTTTTTGACTGTTTACAGTTACTATACTTTAGTGCCTCATAAATGTAATTAGATTATTGTTTGTAAAAATAGACTACCTAATTTATATAAATCGAACGGACGCCCTTGGCTGATTTATCTTTTATGTGCCTATTTTTTGTTCGTTCGGTATATTCCAAAATATATCTATTTGAATAACCTTGTTTGTAATTATGTAAAAATAATTGAATTTTTACTGATAATATTTCATTTTTCCACTCCTAATTTTTAATTTTTTTTTGTGACAATTAAAAAATAAATAAAAGTAACTCATATTTTACTTTTAAATTTTGAATTTAATAGGTCAAATTTAGTTTGGTTTGAATGTATTTTTCTTACAGTATTTAAATAGTTAGGTGTTGCACGTGTATTTTTACAGTTTATTCAAATATTTTATTTTCGATGGAAAATGTAAAAAATCTAAAAGGTTTGTTGCTATTTATGAATATTTATTAAGCTTTTAGATTCTTAATGTTTCCAAAAATGCATTAAAAGTATAAAGTATGATTAAGACATATTTTCAAAAGTAATTTGTAATTATTTTTAGGATCGAAGTACACCTGAGAAAATTTAAATAAATTATTGTTCAGGCTTTCTTTTGTTGAATTGTCGCTGATAGATATTTCCAATATGAGATTTTCATAGTGTCAACACTATCTTAATATTTTTAAACTTTTAAATTTTTCATTAGTTCCTTTGACCTAATTTATTTAGTTCTTAATTACCTTAAGTTCCTTTGAGTTCAGTTTCGATGGTGGATTGTTGGTAATACTTTCTGTGTGGTTGTTTCATTGATAGTTTTATGGACAAATCCTAAAAAAACGATTATATTGATTCCGTGT